>OY754312.1:22928395-24253003 GCA_963573325.1 Astragalus glycyphyllos
AAAATTAGGGAATGTGCTGTTAATTCGGAGATCAGTTCCTCTCTCCAACAAGATTCTCGGTTTGCGGTTTTATCAGAGCATTCACGTGTGAGTCGCGTTCGGATCCTCTCCCGCGTGGAGATTATAAATCTCTCTCCTTCTTGTAAAGTCATCTGTTGGATGAATCCTAATCTTACTAAATAAAAGGGGAAAAACTAGTCATAACAATAATTTGGCGCTTTGTGCAAAATAACTGCTCAACGAGAATTACTACTTGGCGCCATAACATCATGCTCTCAATCTCATGATAAACAACTGCTCAGAGAAAATTGACAATTGCTAAGTGCAAATAAGCATCGCTCGCCGTAATATCATTCAACCTCTATTCATTCTCCGAAGCTCTGTTGCGGCGCTGTCGTTGTTCTTCACCGTATTGCCGCAACTCGCAACACCGCAGTAGTCTGTCTCTCATCTTCATTGCACACAATGTCGTAACAACCTCTTCTTTCTATAATTTTCACTGTGACGCAACACTCCTTCAGTTCCGTTCTCTACTGAGTTGTCGTAACCTCCTATATCAGCTTCGTAAGTGCACTGCAACTCCCTCGATAAGTTTTATTAAAAGGACATAAGTAATAATTCATTAATCAATTAATATATAAGCACCTCATGGAATTACATGTACAGTTTGATTAATTCTATACTAGCGCAAAAGGATTTATCTCCCAATAGGGGAGATGATAAGTATTTTGGTTTTTTCCGAAAAACGGATTTATCTCCCAATAGGTAAATCCGTTTTGCAAAAATAACAAAGCGGATTTACTTTAGGTGGGGGTTAAATCCGTTTTGTTATTTTTTAAAGCGGATTTACCTTTTTGTTAGATAAATCGGCTTTGAAATAATAATTAAAATTAATTTTTTTTAAAAAAATAAAATAGATATGAATATCAACCGACTTTTAGTTCTGTTTAGCGTGTAGTTCGTTAACACGTGTACGTCTGGTGAATAATTTAGGCTCAAAAATTGGTTTTTGGGCAACCTACTCAGATTGTAATGAAACCACAGCCATTAAATCCGGAAAAAATCAGGGATCAAGACTCCCGAGAAGGGACTTCTTTCGGGACAGGGGCTCAAAATCCCAAATGGGCCTCACATTGTTATCCCATGCCTCCCTACCCTTCTCCTTTTGGGACTGTGCTTTTACTACATCTACTCACCTCATAAACAGGTTACGTACCTACATCTAGTCACTCCACATTTATCTCACCATATGAGGCCATCTTTCACAAACAACCTAATTACACTCGGTTGTACTTGTTATCCCTTCTTGAGACCCTACAATAGACACAAACTTGAAAACAGAAGCACTGAGAGTGTAAACCTAGGTTTGTCTCCCCAACACAAAGGCTATAAATGTCTCAGTTCAGATGGCAGAATATATATATTACTAAAGATGTGCTCTTTGATGAAACTAAGTTTCCCTACACTGAACTTTTCCCTGACACTCCACTCATTCCCAACTACAGTCATGATCAGTTCACAGACTCACATCATATTACTCTCTTACCATCCTCAACAACACCCACAGAGCCCCCTTCACCACCTGCCAATACCACACCAACTGACAATCCTACTCCAATTGAGACTACCACAGCTCCTCCTCAACCTCCCTCAGCCACTGTTAACACTCAAATACCCCCACCAGTCCCAAACCACCCACCTGCAAGCCCTCCCAGCCATTACCAAGTACCTACACCATCTGTCACAACATCACAGCATCCTACGGTAACAAGATTAAGGACTGGAAAACTGAAACCTAAGGTTCTTTTGACTGTGGCAGAGCCAACTTCATTCAAACAGGCCCACACTGAACCCAAGTGGCATGAGGCTATGACTATTGAATATGACACACTTATCAAAAATGGCACTTGGACTCTGACTTCTTTACCACCACAAAGGCAAGCCATTGGCTGCAAGTGGGTGTTTCGTGTCAAGCAAAATCCTGATGGCACCCTCAATAAGTACAAAGCACGTTTGGTTGCCAAGGGATTTCACCAGTGGTAAAGATTACAGAGAAGCATGCTCTCCAGTGGTGAAACCTGCTACTATTAGAATTACTATTAGAATTATTTTAACACTTGCTCTCATTCATAAGTGGGAGATGCAACAAATTGACATCAACAATGCATTTACCAATGGGCATCTTAATGAGGAGATCTACATGAAACAGACTCCTGGATTTGAGAGTTCTGATAAAAGTCAGGTCTGCAAGCTTCACAGAGCTTTATATGGTCTTAAACAGGCACCCAGTGCCTGGTATGAGAGGTTAACTACCACTACTAGAAAAACAATTTTTAGCGTCGGCCAAAAGCGGACGCTAACAGGCCAAAAGCGGACGCTAACAGTGAATTAGTGTCGGAGTAGCGTTGGCCACGTGTCGAGGCTAAAATGCTCGAAGCTAAATGTAGCGTCCCGTAAATTAAGCCGACGCTAAATGTAGCATCGGCCAAGCCTACGCTAAAACCGACGCTACTGTCAGGGCTGACGCTAAAGTTAACATATTGGAAAGTCAACTAAATAGGTTAGCTCCAGCCTTGCCGACGCTAAAGTCAACGACAAAAGGTCAACTCCTTTATGTAGCGTCGGATAGGCCGACGCTAATGTAAGTTTTTTTTTTTAAAAAAATAATTCACTTGATTATATCTATAATACTACAATGCTCACAGAGTTTTTCTACAAACTCTTTCTACACCATATCTGTGCAACCTACAATGCAGACTCATCACTCGAAGCTGATTTTTCAATGACTATCCCATTCAAACACAATTACATGCTACAAACAAAAATAATAATACATAAAAAATATGTTCTATGTCAGGACTTCATGACAAAGATATTACAGGTGTGAAGAACATAGTTAAACCAGAAAGGAAACGAAACATATATAGACAGTGAGAGGCCAAATGAATCCAATTGTCATTAAAAGACACACAAAGGGGTACTTCTTGTAGAGTTTCCTTAGCATGACATGCAACCCATTGGTAGAGATGAGGCAGTCACAAAGCACAAATCAACTACTGATGATACAAGCATGAGAGTGAGATTGAGTTTGATGACCAAATCCTTTAATTTGTCTTTCATTCACTACCTGTAAGTGTTAACAACATAAAAACAATAAGTTACTTTCTTGATTTCTTTTCCCTTCATATCAATTATTCAAATTCATAATATCTTTCAGATTCATTACTAATAAGGACAATCTCTCTTATTCAAACTAATAAGTTCTAACTAGCCACTAAAGAGATTATAAATTATGGTAACTGAATGTTAACATACATAGACTTGTCATTATTGGTGCCATAAGAAATGGAAAATAAGAAAACACGTGAAAGAGTAATATAGATTTCCCAAGTCGAATTGTCATGTCAAAGGTTTAGTAAAAAATCATATTCCTAATAACTACTGACATGAAACAAGTTACACAATTAAAAATATAATAAACAGAAGATCACATCATGCAAAACATCTGAGAACCATATGTTTTAACTTCTAAGGTTTATATTAGACAAATGGAACTTGACAATAGATAATACCATGTTCATAAAAAGTGGCAGGTACATAATGCAAATCGCAACTTAAGCTAGCAAGGACGTACCATGCTCATAACTGCCAAACTTCTGGTGTAATTTGTCCTCCTCTCGAAAATTTCTTCAGAAGTTCGACTTTTCAACCAAAGCACCTAGGTATAGGAGAATTGTGCAACTTGAAATGTCACAAAATACCACATGTCAAGTAAACTCTATACAAGCATCACATACCTTTGCTAGGTCATTTCCTTCAGAATTGTGCAAAGCCTGCTCAAACACCTCCCACTTTAGCTATAAGAGCCAAATGATCATTAGCAGGTGTAAAACTGAGCATGCATTTGTGTAATTGTGTTCCTGATTCAAGGTAATCTGTACAACCAAAGGGTAACCAGATTGTTTAAAACCAGATTAGTAGTAAGTGACAATAACTATTTTTAAAACCAGATTAGTAGTAAGTGAAGGCAACAGTGAGTAAAGAGGGAAATAGATAGAAGAAAAAGCCAGAGGATTATGGCTGACCTTTCTAGCATCTCTATAGTCTATATTCCTGGATAAGATATTGCAGAGTGTCGCAATTTGTAACCCCCGTTCTATTAGACCACTATTCGGAGATAAAGGAATCACAACATATCGTTGAATTAAGCTAATTTTGAGATGTGTTTGCTATGGTTTATACTCTATTAGCTATCATTCTAAGAGTGATTTCTAATGTATCAGCTTATCGAGTCATATGGTGGTGGCTTGGAAAACAAGAAGAATGAAAGCACACAACAGAAAACTGAATTGGTTATGAGTTACTTACAACTGTCTCTGTGAAAAAAGAGTGATTAATAGAAAAAATGTTCACTCTTTAAGTAACATAACACTAACAATGTTAAGGAACTATATGAAAAAATTAACTTGTACTAACCTTGGTGTTCAAAGACTAACCTTGTGATGTTCAACAAACTTAAACTTGTACTACCCTCAGAATTGTAGTTACTCACTGTCAATGCAATTTTTATACACGCATTTTATCAAACACATTAAAGACATTTTTTAAAATAGCTAACATTAATCCCTTAAAATAGCTAAAATCACTATATTGCAGCTTAGCAAAAGGAAAATGATTTTCTTAAGTTAATAGATAGTAGAAAGTTACATTGGACCAATCTCCTACAATTGATGGATTTCACAAAAGGACTGGTGTCAGAAACAGACATGAAGAGTATACAATTTGTCAATCAAACAATAATAGAAGATGGATTACACAGATATTGATAAACCCTAAACCCTAAATACACAAAATCAACAAAACCCTAGATACACAAATCAACAAACCCTATTTAGGAAAACTTGTCAAAAAAAATTGTTTTGAGAGAGATAGAGTGAGAGAGAGAGAGAGATAGAACGAACCAAGAGAGAAAGAAAGAGAACCGAGAGAGAGAACGAACCCAAACGAGTGAAGCTTCGTGAGTGGAAGATGGAGAAACAACTTCAACCCACACAAACCATGAGAGCAGAATGAGCGCTGTGAGTGAACGCTAGCTATGAGTGAAATGGAAACAGAGGGGACACTGAGTGAAAGAGAAAGAGGGAACGCTAGCCGCGTGTGAAATGGAAACAAAGGGGGAAAAGAGTGATTATTAGGGTTTTTTTGTAAAAATAAACGGACATAGCGTCCGCCAAGACCGACGCTAATAATATTATTAAAAATAAATAGAGATAGCGTCCGCCACATCCGACGCTAAGTTCCTTTTTTTAAAGAACAAATATATTTGTGGGGTAGTGTGGGCCAATCCGACTCTAGTCCGACGCTAATAGCGTCGGTGTCGTGGCTGACGCTAAAAATTGGACGCTAAAATGCCATTTTCTAGTAGTGTACTGTTCTGCTGAGTTTTGGGTTTCACACAAGCAAATGTGACCTATCTCTCTTCATCTACATAAGGCAGTGTGTCACTCTCTATGCCTTTGTCTATGTGGATGACATCATCATCACAGACACCTCCAAAACTCTCATTACTGACTTGATTCACAAGCTCAACCACACATTTGCTCTCAAAGAACTTGGCAAGCCAGACTATTTCCTTGGACTTGAGGTAAAAACTCTTCCTGATGGCTCTCTTCTCATGACTCAAACTAAATACATCTTGGACTTACTTCAAAGAGCAAATATGAGTGATTGTAATGATTTTGCTTAAAGCATCTAGGATTTGCCTACCTTGAAGGAAAGCTGTTTGTGAAGTGGAGATTACACCTGAGAGAACTTTCTTTAACCTGTGAGCTAGTATCTTGGCAATGATTTTGTACATGCACCCTACCAATGAAATTGGCCTGAAATCTTTTAGTGCTCGTGGGTTCTTACACTTTCCTATTAAAGTTGAGTTTATTAATAAAAATAATAAAAATTAAGTTTTCTTCCATTTTCATTCCCCAAATACATCATAAGTGATTTCAGGTCGTTATGAATCTGTTAGGTTTTATAACCGATCAAACGGTATCCTATTATCTAGTGTACGTATAGTCTATATATATATATATATATATATATATAAGCTCTAGCTTCTAAGAGTTTAACCCCACAAAGATAACTGTGCAAATATCTTTAAAAGTTTAACCCCATTCCCGCACGTTGAAACACCTGTGCTCCATTTCTGCAAACTCAAGAACCATGTTAGGAGGAGGAGGAGCTGAAGATCAAGAAAGGAGGAGACTAACAAAATACCAGCGGAAAAACTTGAGGAGACGTTTAAGAAAGAGAGAAAAAAGAGAAAGAGAGGCTCAAGATGAAAGAGATTTAAGAAATTTTACGGAGGCATTGGCTGCAGAAGACTACACAAACTGGAAACTTTCAATGTTAAACGAAAGACTAAACGAGTAAAGATCATTCATGGTCAAAGATGTTATATGCTGCTAGCTACCCCGATATGAATAGTTTTAGTATTTTAGATGGTACGTACAGCGAGCATGTAATTAATATTATCATTTCATTGGCGACATTTTTTACAGTATTATCTTTTCCATTCAGACTTGTATGTAATTCATATTCATATTAGATTCTTCTACTTTCTTGAGGTTTTTTGATATGGAAATATGCAATGTTTCTTGAGGTTTTTTACAGTACATTCATGCGTATTTGCTGCCTTCGATGAGCATAATTCTTTTTTTGGTTTATATTATCGGAGCATAATTCTTTTGGTTAGTTTTAATTGTTCACGTGAATAGATATCGTCAAAGTCTACTATAAAAAGAAGATGGAGAATGCATGTTGAAAGTAATTTTTATTTTTATTCCCGTTATTGCATGAAAACTATTATTTGTTTGGATTTTAAAAATAATTTAATGCATGTATTCTCTATATTTTTTAATGCTTATGAATTTGCATACAGTCTTAGAGAATAGGCTGAAGTGAGAATGCAAGATACTATTATTTTCATACATACATAACCCTTTAGAAAATTGTGGTGCAGTGCAGTTTTATCCAAGTTTTACGGTTTTTTCTTTCCAAAACATTAGACGAGTAAAACCCAGTGATTTTTGGATTGAAACGTTGCATTTTTGTTTCAAACTTTAAGCATTATTTTCGATCTGCTTTTGATCTGTTTGTGGTTCAAAAGATGTGTATTTGTAATCTTTGTTTTTAATACTATCAAAACAGTTCAATAATTACTTAAATCGGTGTTCGAATGAGTGAGATATTATTTGCTGTACAATAATTATTTCAATAATTACATTTCTCTAGAAAACTCTCATAGAGTTTAATCACTTATTTCTATTTGGCATGCTTTTGCATTAGATGCAAAAATTTAGAATACGTTTACAAAATGAAAACGAATAAATTTACTAAGATTTCATATGTTTATACTATAAGGTTGTAATTCCCGAGATTATTAGAAAAATTTCTTGTACTATAATGAGACTTCTTATCAACCTTATTGTAATATTGAATGTTGAACAACATCCCAACAGAAGTCACGTGCGCGCTGTGCTAGGGCATGATAGAAGCCCCTGTCTCCTCAACGGTAACACCGCCCATGGCGGCTCCCTCCTCCAACAACAGCACCTGTGCAGCGCCAATCAATGCTCTGCAACCTGAAATTAAGAAACCTAAGTTAGTTTCTAAAAATGAAACAGTCAGCAAGGAGATACAAATGACTGAACAACCAAATGATGCTCCAAAATCTTTCAAAGATGCGCTGCTAGAGGCATCTGTTGAAGAAGAAGCTTTTTCTGATGAATGTTGGGGTGATCTACTTAATCCAGATCTTCCTGAAAATAGATGGTATGCTGACCCAGAAGATGAAATGAGACTAGGGAAGAAAAAGAAAATCCCAAATCCTCCCATCACTGTTACAGAAGAGGAAGTTTCAACATGGACCAAACCATGGAAGAATGGTCTTATAGTTAAAGTGTTGGGAAAGAGGGTAAACTTTAAAATGCTTGAGAACAAACTAAGAAGGTTCTGGGTTAAAGAAGGAAGCTTCAAACTGACAGATATGCAAGATGATTTCTTTTTGGTTCAGTTATCATCAATGGAAGATTATAGGCATGCCCTATTTGAAGGGCCTTGGAAAGTAGCGGATCACTACTTGATAGTCCAAAGGTGGAGACCATTCTTCTCTTTCAATGCTTCTATTTCGAAGAAGGTAGCTGTTTGGATTCGGATCCCACGACTTCCTATTGAACTGTGTAATGAAACGTTCCTCACTAGAATTGGAAATGCTTTAGGAACTATGTTGAAGGTGGATAGACTCACCTCCTTACATGAGAGGGGGAAATTTGCTTGCATATGTGTGGAACTTGACCTAGATGAAACTTTGGATTCATACATTTCTATTAGAGGACATAAACTCTTTCTAGAGTATGAAGGGCTTCACTCAATATGCTTTAGATGTGGTAAGTATGGCCACAAGAAAAATGAATGTAGAGAGATGCTAGAGGTTGAAGAAAAGCAGCAGGTTAAGGAAGGTGAAGCAGCTGTTGGTATGGAAACAAATGCTGTAAGCATGCAAGGTGCTAGCCTGCCACAACAGAATGTGGCTGTTGTGCAACAACCAGCAACCGTTAACATTAACAAGCCTCCTAATGTAAGCATGCAGGATGCTAGCCTGCCACAACAGAATGTTGCTGATGTGCAACAACCAGCAACTGTTAGCATTAACAAGCCTGCTAATGTTGCTATGAAACAGGGGCAGAATTCTAATTTAAATGTAACTGAGCATGTCTCAGAGGAGCTAGCAATGGGACCTTGGAACATTCCAAAATATGTGGCAAAAAGGAAAAAAACAAAACAATGGTGTTGGGAAGCACAAGCAATCTGAGGCTAGCACTTACAAGGATGAGAATGCTAAGGGCAAAAGCAAAGTTCAAGATGAACCTGTTAATGTATCTATGGATACAAACAACACTCCAGAACCAGAGGTGAATGTAGTTATGCAAATGCCTACGGTGAAGACCAAAAATAGAATCAGAAACACTTTGGGAGGCAAAAATCCAGAACAACCGAAAGGGAAAAAAGGAGCTTTAGGGGTCAGAATCTCTAGCAATAAAGAGAGGACCTCTAAAACGGGAAATACTGCCAAAGTCACTTCTAAAATGAATTCAAAACCTTCTATTGTGAAGAGTGGCAAGGAGAATGATCCCTCTACTTCATCTAGTGTTAGCACTATGGATGCTGAATCTAAGAAGATAGAGGAGTATGCTGTCTTGGAGTATATGAAAGCCATATACAATACTCATGGAGAGAACCTTCTGAGAAAATTCAGAAGTCAAGAACCCATTAGAGATGCTTTAGCTGTTATTGATGAGAATGAAAAGCAGAAAGTTGAAGAATTGAGGCTTAGAGCCCAAGAACAAGCTAGAATTAACCTTAGGGTTAAGAATGATTCTAAGCCTATGAAAGATAGTGAGGGAGTGGACCCTCAACCATCTCAAAACCAGTCTTTATGAATTTCATGTCTTGGAATTGCCGGGGAACGGCAGTAAAGGGCTTTGCAGGCCTTGTCAAGGATCTAAGAAGGAATTATTCTAGTAATATGATTGCTTTAATGGAAACTCACACTAGTGGTGCTCTTGCTAAAAGAATCATCAAGAGAATTGGCTTTGATAAACACTTCATTCAAGATGCTCATGGTCAGAGTGGAGGTATTTGGTTGCTTTGGGACTCAAGCACTTGGAACATTAATGTCATTTCATCTACTAATCAGATGATTCACATTGAGGTTCTTGTTCAAAATTCTAACTCCTGGTTTATCACGTTTGCTTATGGTAGTCCCCATCTAACACCTAGGCAAGCTCTGTGGGATGACTTAATAAATCTCTCTATTTCCATCAATGCCCCTTGGATTCTCATTGGGGATTTTAATGCCACTCTGCATGATCATGAAAGAGTTGGCCCTCCTCTTTCTAACAACCAGCATCATGACCTTGGTTTCAAAAACATGATTGATCAATGTAATTTGATTGATCTTGGTTTCAAAGGTGACCCCTTCACTTGGGCTCGTGGTCAAACTAGGAAAAGGTTAGATAGAGCCTTATCTAATATTGACCGGAGAATTAAGTATGCTACCTCAGAAGTCTTACATTTGCCTAAGCTTAAGTCAGATCATGCTCCTATTCTCATTACTTCTGAGGTGGGCAGAATCCCTAACAAAGGAAGGAGACCTTTCCGGTTTGAAGCTGTTTGGCTCTCTCACCAGAGTTTCAACAATTTAATAAAAGACAATTGGAGGAATTCTATGCATAACTTCCCTCTTCAGCTTAAGGAGCTCCAAGGCATCCTTAAAGAATGGAATAAAAACACTTTTGGCAACATATTTGTGCAAAAGAAGAGTCTGTTTGCCAAAATTCAAGATATTGAGAAGCAATTAAGTAGAGGCTGGTCTAATCAACTAATTGCTGATCAACAAAGGATATGGAAAGATTATGAAGACATCCTAGCCAAAAAAGAGGTGTTATGGTTTCAAAAGTCTCGTGCTAAGTGGATTGAGTTTGGGGATAAAAACACTCGCTTCTTTCATGGAGTGACTGCCATAAGAAGAAGGAGGAACCATATCACAACTCTTCAAGACTCTAATGGGGAGTGGATTGACAATCCTATGCAACTTGAAGCGCTTGCTACAAATTACTTTAAGGGGTTATTTTCAGATACTGAACCTGTTGTTCAATACCCTCTAACAGGCCATTTTCCTAGCATTGATGAGTCTATCTTAACTAATTTGGATAGGAATATTTCTGACATGGAAATCTACCAAACAATCAGGAATATTGGGGCCTTCAAAGCTCCAGGACCGGATGGTTTCCAAGTTGTGTTCTTCCACAGCCAATGGAAGATTATTGGGGAAACATTCTGTAACTTTGTGAAAGAAATGTGGAATAACCGAGGGAGAATTGAAGAGATCAATGCTACCTTTCTGGCTCTAATTCCTAAAGTGGATGTGGTGACCAATATGAAGCAGTTCAGGCCTCTAGGTTTGTGCGATGTTACATATAAAACCGTCACTAAACTAATTACTAGCAGAATCAGAGGATTATTGCCTCAGTTGATTGGGCCAGCTCAATGTTCCTTTATCCCTAAAAGGCAAAACCAGGACAACATTATAATTGCTCAAGAAATCTTTCACTCCATGAGGAGGAAAGGGGGCAAAAAGGGGTGGATGGCCATCAAGATTGACCTTGAAAAGGCTTATGATAGACTTAATTGGAGCTTCATTAAAAATACTCTTGAAGATATTGGTTTTCCTCCTAAAATGGTTCAACTCATTTGGCATTGTATCTCTACCCCTTCTATGAGAGTTCTTTGGAATGGGGAAGCCCTAAAGGAGTTCAAACCTGCTAGAGGGATAAGACAAGGAGACTCAATATCTCCTTACTTATTTGTGCTATGTATAGAGAGGCTTTTTCAAGCAATTGAGGTGGCTGTGGGTGGTAATTTGTGGAAGCCTATTCAGCTTACTAGAGGTGGTTCTTCTATTTCACACCTTGCCTTTGCAGATGATCTCATGTTCTTTGCAAAAGCAAGTGTTGATCAAGCTACCATTATGAAGAATATTCTTAATACTTTCTGCTTGAGCTCGGGACAGAAAGTGAGTGAAGAGAAGACCAGAATTTACTTCTCTAAAAATGTCTCTAGATTCCTTAAGGAAGATATTTGTAATGAGGTTGGTTTTCAGAGAACTGAGGACCTTGGGAAGTATCTTGGAGTTCCCATTTTCCATTCTAAAGTAGGAATTAATACTTTCAAATTTGTGTTAGACAAAGTTCATCAAAGGCTGAGCTCTTGGAAGGCCAAAACCCTTTCCTTTGCTGGTAGAGTGACCCTTGCAAAGTCAGTGGTGCAAGCCATGCCCACTTATGTGATGCAATCTTGTGAGCTTCCTAGAGCAATTTGTGATGAAGTGGATAAGCTTTGTAGAAGCTTTATTTGGGGAGATGATGGAAATCAAAGGAAAGTTCATCTTCTTAGCTGGGAGAAAATGTGTAAGCCTAAGAAAGAAGGAGGGCTTGGTCTAAGATCCACTAGAAATGCTAACACTGCTTTTCTAATGAAAGGGCTTTGGGATTTCTGCTCTAATCCTAATGCTATGTGGTGCTCAATTTTGAGGAACAAATACAAGTGTGGTGGAACCTCCTTTCCTAAAATGGATCCTAAAAGAAAAGGATCTAACTTTTGGAATGGTCTCATGCATACTCTTGTTAAATTCAGAGATTTCCTTACTTGGGAATTGGGGAAGCTATCAGATTTTGGAGAGACAATTGGTGCTCTGAACTGAATCCTTTGATCAGCTACATGAGTAATAATCAATTGGAAGAAGGTCTAGAGTATCCTATCAGCCACTATGTTAATTACAATGATTCCAGGAATTTTGATCTGTTAAATCAATTCCTTGAAGCTAATATAGTTGATATCATTGGCAATTCAATCCCCCCTTCAATTATGGCTCAAGAGGACTCATTCAAATGGGGGTTAACCCCTGATGGTGTGTTCAACACCAAATCTGCCTACTCGGCCCTTATGGACTCCAATTTGAGCATTCTTAATGAAAATTTTAGTGTGATTTGGAAGTGGCAAGGGACAGAAAGATTGCGTACCTTTTTGTGGAAGTTAGTTCACCAAATGCTTCTCACTAATGTTGAAAGGTGCAGAAGAAGGATGGCCAATTCCAAGATGTGCGAAATTTGTGGTACTGCTGATGAAACTTTTTTCCATAGGTTTCGAGATTGCAGCAGTAGTTTGGCTGTGTGGAGTAGTTTCCATGTTCGCAAACCTCAGATCTTCTACAGGTGCATGGATTGGAATGCCTGGCTCTCCTCCAATTTGAGCAAGAAAGATTTTGGGGAAGAAGAAGATCTTTGGCACATCCTGTTTGGTGTGGTGCTGGATCAATTGTGGCAGAATCGAAACAATTTTGTTTTCTCGCAGAAGAGAACAAATACTCAGTCCTCAATTATCAAAATTAGAAATGCAGTGAATGCTATTTCAACTTGCAATAATCGAATCAAGTACCTGAAACCGCATTTACCCGTTAACTCAGAGACGAAGGATGCGAGAGTGGTGATGGCTGGATCAACTTTTTGGAGACTCAATTGTGATGGTGCCGTGAACAACAATGGTATCCGTGCGGGCTGCGGTGGTATTATTCGCACTCCCACTGGTGAGTTCAATTGTGCGTTTATGAATAAATTGGATCTGTGTAGTGTTATGGAGGCTGAGATGTGGGGAATCTTTCACGGTATAAAGCTGGCTTGTGATCAATGTATTGAGAATTTGATAATTGAGGTGGACTCAATGGAGGTTGTGAATCTGTTTGCAAGATCTTCGAGATGAAGACTTCTCTTGGTGACTGCGTTTGGAGGAAGATTGATCGTGAGTGGAATCTCCTTGCATATCATGGCTAAAGAGAGTTTATCTCTAAACAATAAGTGTACTACTGCCTTACTGCTATTCCAACTGTTTTAATCCAAGCCTTCAATTCTGATGCAATTGGGCTGAATGATTCTGTGGTGTAGTTACGTTTTTGGCGCTCTGGGCTAGGCCCATTTCTATCATCAAAAAAAATATATTGAATGTTGAACGTGACAGAATTTCCAGCTTGAAGTCATTGAGCCCTTTCCAATGTTGCTTGTAGTGTTTGATGCACCTCTTTATTTGTAAATAGCATTTTGATTTCAAATAAGTTATGAGGCAACTATATTAGATAGACATTAGACATGATCGATGATCACAGAAAAGAAATAAAAAATTTCATTAATTCCTACTATCCATCCATAATTAGAGGCATTAGTTGATTAATATTAAGTTCTTTAATGGCAATAGAATCAGAAATCTGATATTCCTACTATCTTCGAATATTAAGTTCTTTAATTGACATGTGGAGGATTAAAGCACAATGGATTGGAGAGAGAGACCTATCGGACCACTGCCCGGTGTGGTTATTATCTTCGAATAAAAATTGGGGACCGAAACCATTCAAGTTCATCAATGGGTGGCTAGAGCACGAAAGCGGCAAACCTTTCATGGAGGAGAAATGGAAAGAATTGAAAGTAGAGGGATGGATGGCACACGTGGTGAAAGAAAAGCTCAAAGTATGGAACAAGGAGGTGTATGGGATTTTGGACTTTAATATTGAGAGCACGGTCAAGGATATCAACTAGATGGAGGACGAGGGAGAGGAGGAGGCCGAATGAGACGAGGTAAAATGGAGAAGATTGAATGGGGAGTTTTGGGAAAAGTTACACCACAAGGAGAGTTTGTTAGCTCAAAAGGCAAAGGAGAGGTGGTTCAACAAGGGGATGGTAACACAAAATTCTTCCATAACTCGGTTAAATTAAAGCAAATGAGGAACCAAATAAAAATGATTAAGGTGGAGGAGAGATGGATAAGTGGGGTAGACGAAATTAAAGAAGGAGTGAGGAGGCATTTTAGTAGTCAATATAAGGAAGGGAGGTTTGATAGACCGACTTTGGATGGAGTGCAATTTAATCACTTGTCGGATGGGGATGGGGAGGCGGATAGGTTAACGGAACCTTTCGCAATGGAAGAAGTAAAAGAAGCAGTGTGGAGTTGTGAGTAGGGTTGTGCAAAAAATCTGGTAACCCAGTACTGGACCATTCATAAAAAGCCCATACTGAATTTTAAAAAAACCATCCCATTTTGTATCAAAAAAATCCAGAATATTGGTATCCCACATTTTCTAAACCGGTAATACCACTTCCTAAATCCTACCCTACTTCACACATCACTCCGTCATCGCAAATCGCCTCACAAGCCCCACCGCCGCCACTGTTTCTCCTCCACCGTCGCCACCGTTTCACCTCCACCGTCGCCGTCTCTTCGCCATCGTCACCGTCATCTTTTGCTACTGTCGTTGATAGGAAACAGAGAGAGATTGACCATCTTTTGCCATCGTCACCGTCATCTCTGTACCGCTAAGGCAACGCCGCCATCTTTGTACCCATATGAACCAGTTCATACATATTACTTTAATATTGCTTTTCATTCTAAGTATTCAACAGAGACAGTGTAAATATGGCAACAGAGACACTTGGATTGTAAACTATATATATGCATTCTCTTATTAGGCATTTAGCTACTGGAATTGATTCTGATTTGAACCTTATTTGAAAGTTTCTTATTTGAGATATTTTCTGAGAGTTGAGAAATGTGAATGGTAATAAAGATTGTCACTAAAATATTATTGTTGTTAGTAAAAATTGGTTTTAAAAGTGGTAATTAGTTGTTCTTTTAGTCAAAACTGGTTTTTAAAAGTGGTAAACCGTTTTGCATGGAAAACCGGCTTTTAAAACAGTAAACCGTTTGCGAACCATTTACCGGTTACGAACCGGTTTTGTACCGGTTTAGAACCAGTTTAGAAATTCAAACCGATTTTGGTGAAAGTGGTATACCCAAACCAGATTTGAAAGTGGTATGGTGTGGTGTGGGATGGTTCTTGTCCCATGCACACCCCTGGTTGTGAGGGGGATAAGAGCCCGGGGCCGGACGGGTTTAACTTTACATTTATCAAATCTTGTTGGGAAACAATAAATGAGGAGATGTTTGGTGTTATGACACATTTTCATGCTAATGGTAAATTACGGAGAGCTTTCACATCTTCATTTGTAGCTTTGATTTGTAAGAAAAAGAATCCACAAAAGTTGAACAACTTTAGACCAATTTCGTTGATAGGGTGTGTTTACAAGATCCTAGCTAAGTTGTTAGCTTCAAGGCTCAAAGACGTATTGGCTGGGATTATATCCAAAACACAAACAGCTTTTATTGGTGGTAGACAAATCCTTGATGGAGTTATGGTAGCTAATGAAGTCATTAATGTGTTTAAGAAAAAAAGGTGGCCGATGTATATGTTTAAAGTAGATTTTGAAAAGGCTTACGACTCGGTGAGTTGGAGCTTTTTAGAGTACATGTTAAAACGATTGGGGTTCAACTCGAAGTGGAGGATGTGGATGAGAGCTTGTGTTTGTGGGGGTTTGGTGTCGGTGTTAGTTAATGGGAGTCCTACATTGGAGTTTCCGATGGAGAGAGGGTTACGCCAAGGAGATCCATTAGCCCCGTTTTTATTCCTAATTGTGGCCGAAGGTTTGGCGGGATTGATGAGGAGTTGTGTAGATAGAGGGTTCATGGAAAGTGTTAATGCCGTGGTTTCAATTCCGATTCTTCAATATGCTGATGATACACTCATATTATGTGGGAAGTCAATGGATAATTTGTGGTGTTTGAAGGCGGTGTTGAGGTTATTTGAGATGGTTTCGGGGCTTAAAGTAAATTTTAACAAGAGCTGCTTATTGGGGCTGAATATTGGAGAAGAAGAGATAGAGATAGCAACAGAGTTTTTGTATTGCAAGAGGGGCGAAGTACCATTCAACTTTCTTGGGATTCCAATTGGAGCTAACCCAAGGATGTGTGCTACTTGGAAGCCGGTAGTGAAAAAGTTAAGAGATAGGCTATCTACTTGGATGAGTAGACAACTCTCAATGGGAGGAAGAATAACTTTAATCAACTCGGTGTTGGCGAGTCTACCGGTATATTACTTCTCCTTCTTTAAAGTTCCGAAAAAAGTGCTTAAAGAGATGGTGCAAATACAACAGAATTTTCTATGGGGTGGTAAAGAAGATGTTAGAAAGATGGCATGGTGGAGTAAACTTTGTTTGCCAAAGGAGCTTGGAGGTTTGGGGATTAGGAATATGGAAGTTTTCAATTTGACACTACTTGGCAAGTGGAAGTGGATGTGGTTAGTAGAAAAAACTGTGAATGGAGAGAATTGTTGGACCGTTTGTATGGGGTTGGAGGGATTTTAAATGAGAAACAATACTCGGTGTGGTGGAAAGATTTATATGGATTGGAGAGTGGTTTGAACTATGCAACGGGTTGGTTTTCGAAGGCTTCGAAACTGAAACTGGGGGATGGCAAACTAGTGAAATTTTGGAAAGATAAAGAGTGTAGTCCGTGGAAATTGTCGGAGTTGTATCCTAATTTATTCGCGGTAGCTGAGGATCAGGAGGGCTCGGTTGCTGATGCTGGTTTCTGGGTTGGATCTAATTGGAAATGGGAACTGAAATGGTGCAGGGAGCTGCAGCTTGAGAAGCAGGCTGAAGCACAATTGTTGGAGGAAACACTGCTGCCGATCTCACCGCACAACGGTATAGAAGACTGCTGGATTTGGTTAAAAGATAAATCGCATTCTTATAGGGTAAAGACTGCATATGAGTATGTGACTCTAAAAAATCCTGAGGTGGAAACTGAATCAGTGAAGCTGAAAGTTCTCAAACGTTTGTGGGGCTCGACGCTACCATCGATATATCTGGTTTTTGCGTGGAGGTTGTTATCGGATGGATTACCAACAAGAGTAGCATTGCAACATAGAGGAGTAATTCCCCAAAATCAAGGCTGTTCCTGCGTGCTGTATGATAGGGAGAATGAAGATCTCGATCACTTGTTTTTTAAGTGTAGAACAGCAGTGTATGTTTGGACTGGTGTAGTGCAGCAGAATTTTACTGATCGATGGCAGCATTTTTTGCACTTCTCTGTCAGCATTGGACACAAGAAGAGAAAGAAGGTTAGACACATGGTGTGGGTGGCTGCTGTTTGGACCTTGTGGAACTGGCCAATTCACTGCAAATGGTGAAGCAAATAAAACAATTAACTTGGGAGTGGTTCATTCACAAAATAGATACTAAGACTTCTGTTACTTAACTTACTTTTGATAGGTGGTGTAATGAGCCTTTAAATAGCTTGATAATTGGTGTTGATTCTTGAATTGTAACTCAACCAAGATGTATTTGGGTTGTGGTACCCCTTGTGCCAACAATTAATTCAAATTTGACTTATCAAAAAAAAAAATTCTGATATTCTGATAAGCATAATTATTTGCAATGAACATGAAGATATAGTTTTAATTTTTTTATTGGTGTAGTTATAATGTTTAGCTGATAGAGAGAAGCAAGAATGAGAAAGTAAATGTAGGTTCAATTGAGACTTCCCAAACGTTAATAATTTGTTCAGTTTGCATTAACAAAATGACTTCCCCAATTATAAAGTGGGTCAGAAGCTTTTTGGATCGGTTTCAGTTGTGTTTAACAAAATATTTGTGTGGGCATTTTGGATGTTGAATCACGGTGATTTACCACGATGGAAGAGTTCGTATTTGTAGTTTCCAAAATCTCCAATCCAAAAGGTATTTGGACGTGAAAATTCTGACGCACTGTGGTCTCAAACACTAATCCAAACATAGGCTAACCGTTTAGTCTTGCTGCACCATGTAGAGGCAAGAGAGAATCCAAATCCTTGGTTAAGGGTAACTTGCTGCCAACTGCTACTGTTCTTGTATTTCATACCGAATCCATCTCGTGATATTAAGCATTTACCTTTTTATTTTTGTATCAAAAAATTGTTTATTTGATATTTTAATTAATACATTGCCTTTTATAGAATGTTTTTATTTATTTATGGAAATAAAAGAAATTATCTTTGCTCCCACTCTGTTTTTCTTCTTGTTTTGCTTAAAGCATGTCCAAGTATTTTCTGTTTATTGATCTAGTTGTGAACCTATTGTTAATGTAAAGATTTAAAATATTTTTTTAGACTCAATTTCAATTTAGGGTGCTTATAGGGTGGTGGGTGAGGGATTAAATCAAATCCTTCACCGATGAACAATTAAAATTGATGTAAAATATTATGAGTGATTAAGATTGAATCAACCAATTGTCAAAAAAAGATTGAATCAACCAGTGTTAAATCTCAATCGTTAACGAATTTTCATACTACATCTTACGATTATATTTAATGATTCACCGATGAAGGATTTGGTTTGCTCACTCACCCTAGAAGCACGCTTTCAATTTGTGGCAAGCCATTTTGCTTATTTGCACGGCCCAAGGAAACCCCGTTTGTCAACTCTCTACGGCCTTATTAGGCAGAGAAGATAAGAAACAAAAAACAAAACGTTTTATTATAGGAACTAATCAATATTTTAATGATTTGAAAGTAATAAACAGTATATAAAGGAAAATAGTGTGGTCCAGAACATGAACAAGACGATGGACACCGATCAAGTAGTAGTACTATATTTAAATTTCAATTACCATTTATAGAGTCCACAAGCTTCACACACTTTAATACAAAGGACAAAAACACAAGTTAAAGACACCACAGAAAAAAGGGGATATTGACACTCTAAGAGATAAAAATGAATAAACTTTTTTTGTCCATCAGAGATCGAACAATTTAATAATACAGGAAACCAAAATATCTGAATCAAAAGACATGAACACCCCTGGCAACTATTCACGATCCACCTGTCAACAAAACCATTAATCTTCATTGGTTAGTATAATGTCCACTTCATTCCTTGTAATCGAAGGAAATTTAATTAATTAACGAAACAATAAAGCAAGGCAAAGCATCACAATTATTTAGCAATAAGGAGATAGCATCTGATCCTTTGGTATTTTCATTCGTTGTCCAAATAATGAAACTTTAGAGGAAATATATTCCCTCTCCATGAGATTATGCTTTAATTTTCTCTTTCTTATTTACATAATAACTAATACTGTTCTACTGAGATGGTCTGAATTTCTTAATTTGGCAATGATTCAGCAGGTCAAGAACACTCAAGCATAAAATCAAACTCAATAGCAATAAGATATACTCTCAATTAATTGAAAACCTGTATTACAAAATCCCTTTCAAAATCCCAACCCAACCTTTTTAAAATTAAAATCTGTCTAAAATCATTTATATACAGGAATAGGGCACAATTTATCAAAAGCAAATCCAACTCCTGCGAAAAATTAAATTGGTATTTGCAATCATCACTAACAGGAAAAAAAATTGAAAAAATATTACATTTGTCATTTATGGAATAAAACCCGTGTAACTCTGGATCATAAAAATTAGGGTTTAGTGCAGAGACATACATGACATGAGCACTGATTTTTAGTTATATTTAACAATTTAACAACAGCACCTTAATTTAATAGATTATATAAAAAATTGAATAAGAGGGAAAAATATATAAAACAAGAGAAATTTTGGTACTTACTAGTAAGGAGTAGATCATCACTTGGTAAGAACATAGATAGCATATAAAATTCCAGGGAGATACCCTAATAGGGTAAGCACCAAACAGATCCAGAACTCCACCTACACAACGCAAATTAAGCAACCACATGAAAATTGAATTTTACAGACAAACAAAAACAAAAATATTAACTAAAAAGAGAGAAAATAAAAGGGCTTTGAAAAAAAAAATAGAAAGAGAAAGAAGTGTACATTGCAACCAAACTTGAGGAAGACACCAAGAGGTGGGAGTATGATGGCGAGGATGATATCAACACAGGTTGCTGTTCCCATTTTTGTCTGTTAACTTTTTGGTTCAAATTTGAAACTATTGAATGTAGTTTACAAAAGGAACTTTGCTTCTGAGTTCTGAATGAAGGACAACGTGATGCGATTATTGCCATGTAAGAGCGGTTTTATTTATAGGCCATGGACCATCATGGATTGGAACGATTGTATCCAATCCACTGTGTGAAACACGTGGCTTCCATAGATTGGAAACGTTACAAATGTAAGTTAACGATTTTCAACCTCAACCTTTGGGACGTGTACAATATAAATTCGCAATTTATATTTATCTAGTATAAAGTTCGCCGACATCAAATCAAAGTCGACAACATGAAAACCAAAGTAATAATCTATGCTTTTGATCCAAATAATAATAATATAATCTAATGCTAGTAATAAAGTCGACAATATGAAAACCTGCGATTACGATTTCTATTGTTTTTTCTTTTTGGGCTTTTTTTTTTCATACCCACCTCATTATCACTCATATCCCCATATCCAGTTATATTCCAAAGATACCCCTCTCATTTTTCACAAAATTTGCTCACCTCCACCATTTTGTGAATTTTCCGGAAATAGCTAAATTTAAGGTATTTTCAAAAAAAAAATTACGATAATTTTCGGATTTATCGTATTTTCGGAAGGCTTTTTTAAAAAAAAATTCACTTCCAGATTTACGCATAATTTCCTGATTTACGGTAAATCCAGAAATTTCACGCATGCTTACTTCCGGATTTACCATAAATCCTGAAATTTTATATATATTGCTTCCGGATTTACGATAAATCCAGAAATTTTTAACATGTTGCTTCCGGATTTATGGGTAAATTCGGACGTGTAGCTCAACTGAATCACTGTTATTTTTAAAAACAGCCAATTCATTTGACAGCAGCTGCTTTTTTTTATCAGGTTTTGGACATGCCATCATGGATTCAAGGAATTTGGCTCCAAAGACATTTTCAACAGTCATATCCCTCCAAACAGTAATAATCTGCGTTTTCAAAGTACTCTTTTTTATGTTCATTTTATGATTTCTTTTTTTTTCTTCTACCATTGCATATTTTTTTTCTTTGGTATTTATTTGAGTTGTCTCTTATGAAATTATTGCACAGGGACGTCTTAAGATTCCAAAAGGTTTTTACAGAGACTATCATCAAAGTTTTCCTAATCAACTTTGGGTAGAGACTCGCCCAGGGTTACAATATCGTGCCTCTGTTGATGTGGATGCACGTGGTAATCCTTATCTTGAGACAGATACTGATCGTATTATGGAGGTTCTTGGAGCTGATGGTTTGGCTGGGGGTCCTCAAAGTAGAGAAGCCCAGCTGACCTATTTAAGTTCAATGGGTGTTTTTACCATTCATTGCCCAATGTCAGCTGAACGGCTTCGCCCAAGACTTACGCACCGTCAACCAGCACCAATCCAAATTGTGCCCCCTAACAATGAAGATGTCCATGGATTTATTGAGCAGAACCCTGTTGATGGGGATAACGCTGATAACCCAATAGAGTTGTAATAACTACTTTTTCTAAACACTTCTTCGCGCAATGATGGAACATCACCGTAACACCCCATTGGGACGTCAGCTCATTGAGCTGTTTGTCGAAACAATGCGCACACCGGAAGAGATCATTCATATTATGCAGAGCACCCTCCCAAAAAATTAGTAGTTGCGTTTAATTTTCTTGTTATGTTTTTATCGTTTTCGTCTATTTCGTGTGTTATGTACTCTATTTTATCGTTTAAGTGTATTTCGAGGGTCAATGTATCACGCTTTTTAATATAATCGAATAATTTTTTGGGTTTTTTTGTCTTCCAAATTTACCTCAATACCATCATAAATTCGGAATGTAATGGGTGAGGGGTGGGCGTTCCGGATTTACAGTGTAAATCCGAAAACGAAATTTTCAGAATTTCCGGATTTAGGTCAAATGGACGTAAATTCGGAAGCCAAATACATTCCGAATTTACGTCCATTAGACGTAAATCCGAAAAAATTTTAATTTTCCCTTCCGGATTTACATTGTAATGTAAATCCGGAAAATGCAATATATATCTATATATATATATATTAAAAAAATTGGGGGCATTTTCGTCCAAATTGGGTATTATGGGGGTATGGGTGATAAGTGTGGGGGTATGAAAAAAAAAGCTTTTCTTTTTTGACAAAGTTTCTTCTATATATTTAAAAAAAGTTTGTATTTGTTTTTACCTTGCTTTAGGATTCGGATCCTGGCTAGTAGTTGTTATGTTCGCTGTTGAAGTCGTCCTTCTGAAGGGTCGAGGTCGGGTAGAATAGCTGGAGGTGCTGAGGTTGAGCTCGGTAAGTCAGCAAACAGAAGTCAATGTGAGGTGCAAATGAGCGAAGCATACCTGATTTTTGAGGGTGGTGTCGTATTTATAGACACATGAAGGGGACACCCTTAGCTTAGGTTGAATTGGGTCGTGTGATCAGCGGGGGCTAATCCCAGCCATTGAGCCCGGCGCAATGGAGGCCAGTGGCGGATGCATAGTATGTAGTATGGGGTCAATTGCCCCCATTATGAAAAATTGTTTTAGTTAGATATACTTAATAATAATTATTTTGCCCCCATAGAAAAAAAGAGGTTGCCCCCATGAGCTCATTGTTCTTTAAATAAAGGTAGAAAGACTATTAATTTATTCTTTTGTTCTTCTAAATTTTATTCTCTTCGGTCTCTTTTAGCACTAAATATACACAATCGAAAACTTAAGAATTTTGGTTTTCAAGGAATAATGACTCAAAAGTTTGTTTACGAAAAATAGAGACCTATTTGTTCTTTGAAAAATTAAAATTACTAAATTGATCATTAAAAACTCAATTATTAGTCGAACAAATTTTTAGTGACTAAAATGCTCCTAAAATTATTTTAAAATGACTAATTTGACTGATATTTGAAGACTAAATTGATACTTTGTATTTCTCTAAGACCAAATAAGTTATTTTTTTTGTCAAGTAATAGTACATTAATGTCAAGTCTTTGCTCTTTTTTATAGTGAAATTATATATTTTATAAATGTTTGTATATTTTTTCTAAAAAATACTAGACTATTTTTTGCCCCCAAGACATAAAATTTCTGGATCCGCAACAGATGGAGGCTTTTTTTTTTGGTAAGCAACATATTTCATTAAGGAGGCACAAGGGGTGCACCAACCCTTACAATGGGTCTCGATAAAACCTCTCTGGGCCAAAACCCTTTGGGAAAAAGACCCAAAGAGGAAAAAAGAGTACCCCACATTAAATAGACAACATACAACCCATTTGGCAAATCAACCAATCCTCAAATTTAAACTTTGTTCTCCTACCCTTTTTGGCAATGAACCACCCCCAAGATACATACTTTATGTAATTTACAATAGCCTTTACATTTGCAACCACACCCTCAAATATTACTTTGTTTCTAGCACTCCAAAGTCCCCACACATTGGCTGATCCTGACTGTTGAGCCCAGCGCATTGATCCTGACTGTTGATCTTGATCCTGACTGTTGAGCCCAGCGCATTGGGCCAGTTCCTTAGCGGAGTGGATTTCGCCCGGTTCGGAACAGTATTAGTTGACAAAGTTACAATTTGTATTGTTTGGAAACTACATTTTTTATTATTTAATTAAATACTCTCATTTTTAAAGTATTATTATTATTACTAGGCTTCACTACGTTCGGCGGTTGATACGGATACCCTGGTCCCGACCAAATAAATATGTTTTAGGCCCCTGCACATATACAATATTTTGATATTAGCTCTTCTATTAGACTGGCAATAAAAAAAGCCAACGTGTCTGCCACAGTGTTTTTTATGCTGATTGGGACTGCCACTTCATTATTTTTATTTTTACTTATTCTTTAATTCTTTAGTGCAGCTTATTCACCACCATTTCTTCTCATTCCAAAGCTTAAATCTAGAAAACCCTAAATCCCCAAATAATCCCCCAAACCCAGAATGCCTAAATCCCCACTTCGTTCCCTCTTCATTCTTTCCCTGACGTCAGTAATTTAATTTCATCACCTTCCTTTTCATCAAACAACAATCACCATTCACCAACACCAATCATGGTTCTTCCTTAACGATATTCACAACATCTCCTCCAGCACTTATTTTAGTGTCCCTCCTATTTTTTGTTTATCATATCCCCATGGTTCATGCCTTCATAAGTAGAAACTTGATATTTTTTTTCATTAATTTCTCGTCTTTAATATAAAAGGGATGTTGCTGTATTGACGATTATAAATTCTCGAGAAAAGCCCAGGAAGGTTATAGAAAAAGAAAATGAAAGGTTTTTTTGGGGGATTGATAGCAGAAGATAGATTCTTCACGATTGTACGCTGTCAAAAGATTGTGCCCTTGTTGTTCTTTTGCAATCTTAGTGGGTAAGTGTTTGGTGAAGATGGAGAAGAGAGGGATTGTGGTGAAGATGAAGAGAAGGGGATGGTTTTTAGGTTAGGTGGTAAAGAGGAAAAGGTAGCAGTTCTGGAAATAGGGAAGAAGGGATGGGGTGTAGTGAAAAAACCCTTATTTGATTTCGCATTTAATCAACAATTTAAAATTAGTTAAAATAAATAGTAATGACATGGCAAGCCAAATCAGCTTTAAAAAACATTAGAAATGAAAAAAAGATACATCCACATTCTGTTAGTCAACTCGTTCTTTTTTTAACGTTTGACTAACAGAAAGGATAATATTAAAACACTGTATTTTGCAATGACTTTTCACTAAAAAAAATTACAGGAACTTAAACCAAAATACACTATATTTGCAGGGGCTTCAAACATATTTAAGTATTATTATTATTATTTTATTGAGTCTATCTTTTTATTCTATTGGAAGTTTTCATATAAGAACCAAAACCCTTATCAATCAAAGGATTCGTTTGTTACATTTAAAAAAACAATTATTTTTTTATAAAAGTCATCATTTTTAGAAGTTTGCCGTTGCTTTGTTACAATTTTTTATAAAAATGAGAATCCAAAAACTGCTTAAATGAAAAAAAATTGAGTAACTCCTCATAAAAACCATTTTTTAAAGCATGATTTTTTTAAATTAAGTGATTTTCAGAATATTGAAAAAACTATAGAAATTAATCTCTAAACTATTTAACAACAAAATCACTTAATCTTGTCATCATTTGAATTTGAATTAAAATGCCAACCAAGTGTATTTGCAGTGTTTTAAGAACCGGACCGAACCGGGCGGTTCAACCGAGAACCGGACACCCCGGCGGTTGGTTCAAACCCATTTAAACCGAAGAGTGATTGAACTATTAGAACAGGTTGGACCGGATTGAACCGCGGTTCAACTGCTTTGAACCGCCAAATGACCCGGATTGAACCGCCTGGAATGCATTTTTTTAATGTTTTTATTTACTTTTTCTCCAAAATTCAATATTTTATTATTTTTTATTTAATTATTACTCATCCGGTTCAACCATGGTTGAACTGATTGAACCATGACCCGGAGGTCTCTTCGGTCCGGTTTTAAAAACATTGTGTATTTGTGAATAAAAAAATGACGATTGAAAGGATAAAATGAAAAAGAAACATACAAATGAAATTAGGCAAGAAGATTAATAAATCACCACATTCAAAAGAAAGAGAGACTAAATTGGGCCAAAAAAAGATTGCTCAAACTAATGTGCAACATAGGCAATGTTAATTGACAGTTTGAACTTTGAACATTGGATGGACGAAGGGACAAACTTGTTCCCGTTTGGAAATGCAAGGACTAAAATGACTCTCTAGAACTTACAAACTAGCATACATGGCAGAAATTTGATCCTGGTTTAGGTAGGAGATGGATGGCATCTACACCTGCTAATGAAATACACTTCCATGCAAATATGCCAATTCTTGACGACAAAAATTGGTAGAGATGGAATGGGCAAATGACCGTGTTAGTTCAAAGTGCATAAGGTTCTCAAAATTGTAAATGGAGGTTACGATGAACTCGGTGCGAATCCTATTGAGGCACAATGAACTACTTACAAAAACGTGAAAAACAATGTTTTGGCTATTAAAATTACAGGCAAAAATTACATCAGAGTACCTTTAAGTTATTTATTTGTAACAAATTGGTCCTTTTAAGTTTTTTTGGTAACAAATAAACCCTTTTAGTGATTACTCTAGCTTATGTATTTTGATGTAATGCTACTTTATATATTGTGATTACTCTAGCTTATGTATTTTGATGCAACCAAACATATTTTGGTGTATTTTAATGTAATTAACGATATGCATTTTACTAAAATGGCCAACGGTGTCAACGTTAGGTAACTTAAAGGACCTATTTGTTACAAAAAAAACTTAGCCAACTTGTGACCTAGGACCCCGGGTTCAGAGATGTCAAATTTTTTAAATACACGATTTGCTAAAAAATATAATTAAAAACAACTATAATATATTTAAATTAATAAATTATACATTTCATAATTGTCCTTTACGTGATTTCATATTCTGAAATCGTTGAATAATAAGCTCAGTCAATTTTATTGAATACATAACTGTCAATGTATGTCACCAAATAGTCGTTCATCCACGTATCCTCCATCCGGTTACACAACCTATTCTTCACAATATTCATAGTAGAGAAAGCTCTTTCTACAATTGCTGTTGCAACAGGAAAAACTAATGTCAGCTTCAAAAGAAGACTTTATAAGGTTCAACTTGTGTTGCACTAAACTAACACAAATTAAATAGCACTAGTAACTTCCTAAATACAAATTAAATAGCACTAAAAAAAATTAATATATTCAAAAAATACAAAGAAAATTCAAATTAAATAGACTTTTTTTTTGTTACCGTATTACTGGTGCGTAGTATCCACCGGCTTTGTCGGTGACTATTCTAGTCCGGGAGACCTGACTGGCCATCGGTATACCCGGATTTGCCCGTGTGGTGCTCCCCTCTCAACTAAGTTTTTGCCACACCCAAAATTCGAACCTGAGACATTGCGATGGGTTCCAAGTTACCACTCAGATCAACTGTTGTTGGTAAAAAAATTCAAATTAAATAGACAAAAATAATCAAAATAAATTAAATAGCACTAACACAAAATACAAATTAATTAAATAGCACTAACACAAATTACCAATTAAATAGTACTAACAGATTCAAAATTAGGGAAGTCTTTTTAAAATAAAATATAAGAGTGTGAGTGATTGTGTGAGTGTGGTGCATTAGAGAGGAGCAAAATTAGGAACTTTGGTGCAAAACTAAGAACTTATGTGCAAAATATATTTTTCAGGGGATGCAAAAACATTTTTCTCTAAGGTATCGGTGCTAATTTTATTTTTTCAGGGGATTCACTTGAACCCCCTAACCGTAGGTATGTCCGCCATTGCTTAAAGGTTCTCTAGTGTAATTTTGCCAAAATTATAATAGTAAGATATTCAAAAATTTTGGCAACGTATTTATACCTTTAAACATTAGAATATTCTCCTATGGTTTTGAATAGCACTGAAGAGTTGCCATAGGGATTGTAATGTTTTAAAACCAAAGGCATACTAATTTTTTGTGTATAAAACAAGTGTTTAATTAAGCAGGTATAGTAGCTAAACATCCGGTAGATCCAACTCCACCAACACAAATGCATACAAATTGGGTCTTACGAAAATTGCCCAAGGGTGATACTTCGTCCAACCCCCCTATACTTAGTGGACACCTCCAATCCTTAAATATCTCCAAAATACCCTCACTTGAAAAACTCCCCACACTGCATTTTAGCTGGTTCAGAGCACGGTCGTCCGAACCGGTTCGGAGGAGGTGCCACCGAACCAGTTCGGAAGTGGTTCAACCGAACCAGTTCACCTCACACTCACACACCCCTTTTATCAAAACCTTCTTTCAACGTTTTCACTTCCACTGGTCATCTCCCAAACTTACCCACAGAATAATAGTACGTAGCACTTCGCTTGGAAGAGGATTTGGAGAAATTGGAATTGAGGAAGAGGATGTGGAGAAATTGTCTGTGAAGTGGCCACCTTGGAAGAATCTTCCATTAAGATACAAACTCATCGCCACCACTTCGCTTGCTTTTTACAAACTTAGAACCCAAAATTGCTTTGATTCTTATTGTATTTAATTGAATTGAGTGTTGCAATAATTCAATTATCACATGAATTTGGGTGGAGCTCATCAACGGCTGGTCAGAAGTGAAATTGTTAGACAACACTCCAAGTCCCTGACAGTGAGGTTCGGTGGATCCAAGTCCGAACCGGTTCGGACGATCGTGCTCCGAACCATCATAGGATTACAAGATTCATTAATGGCATTTTGGTCTTTTCATGCGTGTTGGGGGTGTCTATTGAGTAGTTAGGGGGTTGGACGAAGTATGGATCTTGCCCAAAACCGGTTACTACAGGTCGCCCGGTAACTACCAAGACAGATAAAGTCGGTAGTGAGTACGAATCTGAATGGGATGAAAAAGTTCCATTTTAACGGGTTAGCCACCATTAATAGAGATCTATATATGAACCGTTTACATATTTTATAAGTTTGCATCCACACAAGTACTTGTGGGACAAGTTACGAGAGAATTTGACACAAATAAAAAGATAATGACATACATTTATTATTATATTATATTATATTATATTATATGTGTCTCTCTCTGATAATTTCTCACAAGTACTTGTGAGGATCTTAACTCGTATTTTATATACAAATATAAATATAAATATAGAGTGAATTTTAAGGAAATATAGCATTGCTGTATTTCATAACCAAGGTTTTAAAAAAGGTTGCGTGACAGTGAAAACGGACGCGACAAAACGGTATCGGTGGCTACCGTTATCGTTATACACCGATATCACAGAGTGAACCAAAATCACAGGAAAAAACCCGATGTAACGCCGCGACATAACGCCGTTATGGCCGTGATTAATACTGTTACGGCCGCGACGGCTCCCTGCCTCTATTGTACTGCATATTGCCTTTTCTATACTACGTCTACAGCAGCACCACCAGCTCCCTCTCTCTCGATCTCCTCGTCAAGCCACCGCAACATTCAACAAGTGACTATCCTGATTTGTGACTGTGTGGGATTTGGGTGAGGAAGAGAGATGAAGAGAGGAAGAGAACAATTTAAATGCTACCTTGCTTGCACTGCATCAGCAGATCTGTTCTGGCATGCCTCTAAGCGTTGCCGTTGCATGCTCCTCTGTTTGAGCATATCTGAATGCTCTGCTTTTTTTATTTCTCAAAATGTGGAGATGTGGAGATGAGATAGATTATTTATTTATTTATTTATTTATTGGTCATAGAAATAGATTCATTTATTTGATAATGGTAGGCTATTCTTTGGTCAAAGAGATAGATTTATTTATTCTTTTGCACTCTAATTAATTAAATTAGACTATTAAATTTTTGGGTTTCATTTACACTATTAATTAATCCAAATTATTTTTAAGTTATTTGTAGGTCTAAATTTTATTCTGTCAATTAATTAATTTCTTATTTTTAAAATGATTCCTTTTATATTTTTGTCCTTATTTTTTTTTACTTTACACATTTTATAATAATGAAAAAACATTAATTTATGCTACTTTTCATTTTATGATATTAGAGGTAATTTTAATATCATTTGTGTAATGTTGTGTTTAATTCACACCGCGACGGCCGCAATCTGTATTGCAAAGGCCGAAACAGTTGAAATCGCGAAAGCCTTAACGCGACCGCAACCGCTATTTAGAACCTTGATTCATAACTACCTCATTGAAGGAAATTTATTGTAATTAAACACAAATCACGTTACTTTATAAAACCATACAGACATAAAAGAATGGGTTATTGACACCGAAAGAGATAAAAAAGCAAGACAGCGCATCACAATTATTTAAATTCGATTACAATGTCTAGAGTCCAGAAACTTCACAACATAAAAGAATGGGTTATTGACACCGAAAGAGATAAAAAAGAATCAACTTTTGTCCATCGCAGATTGAACAATTATACATAATAAAATGAAATCAAAATATCTGAATTGAAAGACATGAACACCGGTGGCAATTTGCAACTAATCACGATCCACCTGTAAAAAAAAAGTATTGAACATCTCCCTACGGTTAGAGGCAGGAAATTTGACAAAACAAACAGTAAGGTTCGTCCAATTCCTTGTAATTGAAGGAAATTTAACTAACAAAACAAAAAGCAAGACAACGCATCACAATTATTTAGCAACAAGGAGACAGCATCTAATCTGTTTTCATATTTTCTTCGTTGGTCCAAATGAGGAATCTCACAGAAAGTTAAATTCCCTCTCCATGAGATTCTGTTTTTATAGATAACGTTTGAGATAAATCCAATTGAGTTTTTTGAGGTAAAAATAGCAGTCCAATTTTAAGATAATTTCACAAAATAAAAGGCGATATGAAAAATTGATACTTACTAAAAACTTCACTTGGTGATCGCATAGATGGCATAGATAATTCCAGGAATATAACCAAAAAGGGTGAGCACCAAACAGAGCCAGAACTCAACCTAAATAAACCAACAAGCAAGAATGAAATTACAAAAAATTAATTAACCGAAGAGAAAGAGAGAGAGAAAGAAAAAGGTGAAAAAGGAATTGAGAATTAGTAGTACCTTGCAGCCAAACTTGAGGAAGACGCCAAGAGGAGGGAGAATAATTGCGAGGATGATGTCGATGCAGTTAAGTGTGCCTTCGCTGGCCATTTTTGTTGAAATTTGAATTCAAACCAAACTAAACAAACTTTACTCTTAGATAGATAGAGGTTAGGTGAGCTGGTAGATAATGTGATGCGATCAAAACGAGTAGTGGAGGGGTGTTATTTATAGGTCAAATGTCTGCATATATCATATGCAAACACTGCAACGGATACCTCCTCTCTATGGACCACGCGGTTTTGGTCATGGACGTGTGACACGCTATAGTTATATTTCATTCATATATCAAAAGAGTACTCGTCTTTATACTCTGTTTGGTAAAAAGTAGCGAATAGTGAATAAATTATGTTTTAGTAAAATTAGCAGTTTTAGAATAGTTTCTTTGGTAACCCAAGGTATCTTCCACGGCGAGTGTGTTTCCATACGCACCGGTCTGAGATTGAACCCATGACCAAATGGTTAAGGGATCCAAGTATCTACCATTTGTGCCACATAATGTTGGTAGCAGTTAAAATAGTTGATAAATGTAAAATGACATAAATTAATTAATGATTAAATTTTAAACGCTACTTGAAGTAAGCAACATTTCAAATAACGTTAAACACTACTCAAAAAACACTAAACGCTAGTACTTACCAAACGCACGTATTCATCACTCGCTAGTCAAACACGCTAGTTTCATCCGCTATTCGCTAGAGAAGGAACAAGACTCACGCTCTCAAGTAGTTCTTCCTTATTTTTTAGTTACAGTAGTTCTTCATATGCTACTTCAAGTAGCATTTATAGTTTATAGCATTTAATTTTTCCCTTGTAATCACTCTTACTATTCAAATTGAATCACTTATCCTCTATTAAAGCTTTGTTTCATAAGGTCTAACAAATAGCATTTAGCAAATAACTTATAGAGGATAAGTTCGTATAAGCAACATAACGGTGTTTGACAACCCTAACTACTTGAAGTAAAAAAGAGGTGTTTCTCCAAACACTATTTAAAGTAACGTTTGAACTTATAGTTTAAAACATTCCACTTTTCCTCTCTTTCTTACCTCAATAATTTTAATTAAATTTCTTAGGCTTAAATATGTTTTTGGTCCCTGCAAATACACCTGTTTTTCAAATTAGTCCCCGCAATTATTTTTTTATTAAATAGGTCCCTGCAAAATTACATAGTTTTAAAATACCCTTCCGTTAGAAAAACGTTACAAAAACGATGATGTGTCAGACAGAGTCACGCGTTGGCAATTACACATCAGCCTTATTTTTCCAATTAAATTTCTAATATCTGATGTGTATATAATTTAACCCTAAATTTCCGATCTTCCCCAAATTGACGTTAAAACCCAGAAACTTCCACTTCCACCATTGTTAAAACCAGAAACTTCCATGGCTTCCTCCCAATCTTCTCAATCAAAGTTATTTTTAATGTGTTGTTTTCTCTTTCTCACTACAAGAAATAGTGGATTTACTGTCGAAAACTTTCCGGCGGATATAAATCCGTCGGAAACTTTCCGGCGGATTTGATAGATTTCCGGCGGATTTGATCCCACGGTAGTTTCCGGCGGATTTTTTGGACTTTCCGGCGGATTTTTATCCCACAGAAACTTTCCGGCGGATTTTTAGGCCTTTCCGGCGGATTTATAAATTTTTTTTTTTTTTTTTTGGCAAAAATCCGCCGGAAATTACCAAAAATCCGCCGGAAATTTCCGGCGGATTTTTGGTAATTTCCGGCGGATTTTTTGGACTTTCCGGCGGATTTATAATTTTTTTTTTTTTTTTTTGCAAAAATCCGCCGCAAAATACCAAAAATCCGCCGGAAATTTCCGGCGGATTTTTTGGTCATTTCCGGCGGATTTTTGGACTTTCCGGCGGATTTTCCAAATTTTTTTTTTTTTTTTTCAAAAATCCGCCGGAAAATACCAAAAATCCGCCGGAAATTTCCGGCGGATTTTTGGTAATTTCCGGCGGATTTTTTGGACTTTCCGGCGGATTTTCCAAAATTTTTTTTTTTTTTTTTCAAAAATCCGCCGAAAATTTCAAAAAATCCGCCGGAAAATTTTGGAGGGAAAAAAATCCGCCGGAAATTTTAAAAATCCGCCGGAAAAATTTAGAGGGAAAAAAATTCGTCTATAAATACAACTTTCTCCTACACTCATCTCATTCTCTCATTTATCTCTTTCTTTCCTTCTTATTCTCTTCTACATTTTCTCTATCTTATCTTTTTTCTTCTTTCTCATACTCTCTAATCTTCAAAAATTTCTCTACATATCTCTCTTCTATAATTCTCCTTTCTTCTTCATTCTCACTTCTTTATTCTTATTCCTTCTTCATCTCACTATTTTATTCTTATTTCTTCATAATTCCTCATTCTTATTCTCTCATATATCATTTCTTCTCATATTCTCTTTTATTCTTTCCTTTTTCAACAATACCATTCAACATTTGATTTTACTTTTGTTTTTTGACTTTTATTTAAAACATATATTAAGTTATAAAATTCAAAAAAAAATTAAAAAATTTCGGATTTTTAAAAAAAAAAAAAAATTGGAAAATCCGCCGGAAATTACCAAAAATCCGCCGGAAATTTTTTAAAAAATAAAAAAAATTTCCGGCGGATTTTTGGTAGTTTCTGGCGGATTTTCCAAAAAAAAAAAAAAAAAATTGGAAAATCCGCCGGAAATTACCAAAAATCCGCCGGAAATTTTTTAAAAAAAAAAAAAAATTTCCGGCGGATTTTTAGTAGTTTCCGGCGGATTTTCCAAAAAAAAAAAAAAAAATTAAAATCCGCCGGAAATTACCAAAAATCCGCCGGAAACTACCAAAAATTCGCCGGAAATTACCGGCGGAAAATCCGCCGGAAACTACCAAAAATCCGCCGGAAATTACCGGCGGAAAATCCGCCGGAAACTGTTTGCAACGAGGGTTTTTTCGGCGCCAAAAATCCGCCGGAAAGTCCACATTTTCGGCGGATTTTGGTCATTTCCGGCGGATTTTGGTCGCCGGAAAATCCAGTTTTTCTTGTAGTGTCTCTCTTTCTCTTCTTCCTTTTCCTCTCCCACTCCTCCACCACCCACCATCACCAGCGCTTCATATAACGAAATCTGATGAAAGTGAAGCTCCACCATTTATGGAACACAGGTCCTCAAAGCTCCACCATCACCAGCGCTTCTAATATCTGATGCTTGCTTATGGTTGTTTCATCTTTCAATTTTTTATTAATCAATTGTTTTTTAAAAATTTCCAAAGTAAAAACACCCTTCTGTTTATATTTCTTCCTAGCCCTAAATCCCAAGATCCACAAGATTTGGAAGAAGACCATGAAGCATTATCCATGAAGCATTATCCAGTAATCAAGATCCACAAGATTTGGAAGAAGACGTTTGATGGTAGTGTTAATGGAGATGACAAAGCTTCAAATCAAAGCCCTTTCATCAAAGGGGGCGAGAGAGTTTTGTTCTGTTCTGGATATCAAGCTATATGTTCTGTTGCTTGAAGGGAAGAGGGGCGCTGAGTGCAGGGAAGTCGTTGGTGATGGTGGGTGGCGGAGGAGTGGGTGGGGAAGAAGAAGATTAGGGATTAGGGTTTAATTAAAATTAAAACTAATATACACATAACCAAAAATAAATATAAAAGGAAAACAATATTTGATGTGTCCAAGCCAACATGTAACTCTGTTAGCCACATCAGCAGATGGCTAACAGAAGGACATATTTAAAACAAAATTTTTTTGCAGGGACCTATTTAATAAAAAAAATTTTGCAGGGACTAATTTAAAAAACAGGTGTATTTGCAGGGACCAAAAACATATTTAAGCCAATTTCTTATTTATGCTACATTAGATGAACAATCTTTTTCTTTTTAAGTATTAATTAAAAGTCCGATTATGTCATTTTATATTTATATATTAGTTTAATCGCTTAATTTTACTAAATACCTTAAATTCGCACGACTTAACTTCATCTGCTATAAACTAACTTAATTGTTGTTATCCGCTATGTTTAACCAAACAAATATTGTGTTTCTCCATGAGGCAAACCACTTGGGTTGTCATTCTATATTTACACAACTTAGTTCATTTTAGTTTCATCAAATATTTTGAATTTATTAGCTTACTATATGTTATAAAAACTCATTTATTTATTACTAAATTAATCCATTCATGAGAGTGTTATTAGAACAAAGTAATATCCCAAGGTTTTGGGTTCAAAGCTAGGTTTGGGCATGCGACAATATTAAATCTTTTGAGGAGAGCTTTGCCGCCCATTATAATCTTACTCGCTCGAGGGATTAGTATCATTAAGTGGGCAACTAAATGTAGGGAATGATTACTACCAGAGACTGTCGAATGATCTATGGCTTGTAGGATGCGACGGTGATAGGAAACAACGGCGGAGATGGAGGCAGACTTTAAGGTAAGGCCATGTTTTGTTTCCTATCTCTAAACTTTGATTAAGAAAATCTCTAATCACATTCCGTCTCGTTTACTCTTTCCTTCACAGCTCTTTTGTGTTTAATAAGCTAACCGTCCCATTCACGTTAGAAACGGTTCCATCACGTGTGCCAGCTCCTATACATTCTTTTCTCCTTTTCCAGCGCTGCAGATGCATGGACTATATATGCAGTGAGTGGCCCTCGCATGTGGGTGTGGATGTGGACAATGGCTTCTTTATTTTTGGAGTTTGCTAATACTCCTTGCTTTTTAATTTTATCAACATGTTTAGTTGTAGAATCCGAGTAAACGACGCTTTTGTTTTTTATATACAAAAATAAAAGACGTTTTTTTTCAAATGTGTAACACTACTTTTTTTTAATAAAAAGTTTAGGCGAGTTAGGGTTCGAGGAGACCATCAGACTCTTTGAGGTACTAATTATATATTGGACTCGTTTGGATAGAGCTTACTTATGCAAATAAATAAGCTTTTTTATATTATTCATAAGCTTGTCAAGGTAGTTTATGGAAAAATAACTTATGGAGATATAACATTTGTTAGTGACACTACAAAAAAATTGGTCATTAGCGAGGGAAATTTTCATCGCAAAATGACCAAAATCAGTTGCTAATGTCCATTTGCGAGGGAATTAGTGAGGGACCAATTCCCTCGTTGAATTCCTCCTCGCTATTGGAATTAGCGAGGGAATTTGAATCCCTCGCTAATTAGCGAGAGACATTTTCCTCGCTAATTACCGAGGGATTAAATTCCCTCGCTAATGACTGCCTCAAATAGTGACTGACACGTGTCCAGATTTGAATGACTTGTTTTTTTATATTATTATTTTATTATTAATGAACATTATATTATATTATTAATTTTTTGGTTGTGGTGGTGGTGATGGAAGGTGGAGAGAAGTACATGGTGGTGGTGGTGGTGTGATGGTGGTGGTGGAAGGTGGAGAGAAGAAGAGAGAAAGAGGAAAGAAATTCGTAGGAGAGAGGAGAGAGGAAGGGTAGAGGAGTTCATGGTGGTGGAGGTGGACGGTGGAGAGAAGTTCATGGTAAGAGGAGAGAAGAGGAATTCGTAGGGGAGAGAGAGAGAGAGAGAGAGAGAGAGAGAGAGAGGAGAGGTGGTGGTGGTGGTGGTGGTGGTGGTGGTGGAAGGTTGAGAGAAGAAGAGAAAAAGAGTAAAGAAATTTTTAGGTGAGAGAAGAGGAATTCATAGGGGAGAGAGAGAGGAAGAAAGAGGAGAGGAGTTCACGGTGGTGGTGGTGTGGTGGTGTTGGAAGGTGGAGAGAATTCGTAGTGAAAGAGGGAAGAGGTGAGAGAAGAGATAAGATGAAATGAGAGTGTGTGGTGGTGGTTATTTAAAGTAAAATTTTTTTCCCTTTGCGAGGGACTAGTCCCTCGCTAACGGTCAGATTCATGTTAGCGAGGGACCAATTCCGTCGCTAATCATCTTATTTTTCATGTTAAAATTTTCAAATTCTTGCCTCCACTTAGCGAGGGACTAGTTCCTCGCTAATTCCCTCGATAACGGTCAAATTCACGTTAGCGAGGGACCAATTTCGTCGCTAATCACCTTGTTTTTCGTGCTAAAATTTTCAAATTCTCGCCTCCATTTAGCGAGGGACTAGACCCTCGCTCATGTCAAAAATTCCGTCGCTAACCATTAGCGAGGGACCAGTCCTTCGCTAATTCCCTTGCTAATGTCAGTTTTAGCGAGGGAATGTTATTTCCTCTCTAATATCCCTCGCAAATAAGCGTTTTTTTTTGTAGTGTGAGAACTTGTAAATCAACATAAAAACTTATTTATCTCCATAAGTTGTTTTTCATAAGTTTAAAAATAAGCTAATCCAAACGGACCTATTATCTAGCTACCAATAAAGTTCTTACATCGATAGCGAGATTCAAACCCACGCTCTTGTGCGTGTGAGCTAAATCATTATCGATTGGGCCAACCTTCGTTGACTCTAACCAATTGAGCTAATAGGCTATTTTTTTAAAAAAATTGATAGGCCATTTTATGTGTACATTGATAATGAACAAAGATCACAAAAATCTACTATCTATGTAAGAAAATATCTACTATTTATTATTATCTAAGAAAATATGGGGTTGTTTAAATTACCAAACTACCCCTATATCTATTTTTAAAAAGTTTAGAATTTGTCAATTATTGTCTTGTTTTTGGGTCACGACGAGTAAACATAATAAGTGATGAGTTTGATTTCATTTTTATAAGTATATAATAATATTTCAAATCATCTGTATCATGCAACACGATAGGACCCGTTCATACACACAAGTATAGTGCTACACAAAAGAAAAGGAAGTGTGATCCACCACCACCTTACAATGACGATGGAAGATTGGAGGTGTTGGTTCAAGATTTTCCAGAAAAGCATGAGCTTCTAAAAAGAGAAAGATGAGGTAATGAGGTGGTTTGCGAGCAGTGGTGGTGCAATACTGGTAGTGCGATGGTGGTGAAGATGACGACAAGAAGATGAATTTGTCTCTCCACATAAGCATTTAAAATAATTAAAAATGAATATTAATGACAACAAAGCTTCAAAAAAATAGAAATGAAAAAAAATTATAAGTCAAAATTCCGTTAGCCACATATGCATTTTTTGTAACGTTTTTACTAACAGAATGACTTATTTCAAAAAAGTTGATTTTACAGGGATCGTTTTACAAAAAAAATATTTGCAGGGACTAAAATCAAAACACCCTATATTTACACGGACCAAAAAATATATTTAAGCCTAACTAAAATGAATTTTGTACTTTCTGAGAGTCATTAGCATTGTTATAGGGTTTTATTGTCAAAAAAGCATTGTTATCATAAGTATTATAAACCATGGCTTTGTCCACCTATGCTGACCAATGCAACCAATAGAAAAAAGCCATGCAGATCTTTAATAAAATACGTGGCAGTCCACGTCATCAAACAAAAACAAAAAACATTGAATCAAACGGCCCTGATTTACCTAAAAAAAACTGTTCATAAAAAAAACGGCCTTGATTTACCACAGACGCAAAAGACAGAATAATTCTCCCTATTTTATGCGCAAAATATAAGGAAACAAATTGAAGGCTCTTGATTATATTTTCTTCTGATACAAGCCAACCCAATCATAACCACAAATCTCCTAATTTTGTGGATCCAGCATTGGTGCTCTTTAATACTGTTATGGTGAGTCTTTTGACCATATACACCCCCTTCTTTCACATCTATTCGCACCTCACGAAGGCCCAATATCAAAGGGCCCAATCCAAACATCAAGGGCTCAGATTGAATCACAAGATCGGACGGTCCTAATTCATTGAAACAAACCCCACCACACTCTATAAATACAACATTCATTACCTCATTAATGGTAAGCATTCTCACATTTATTACTTTGCTAAGACTACTCCACTGACTTTAGCATCGGAGTGACTTTGCAGGTACAACACCAGCTAGGATCGGATACGGTCATTGACTAAGGACATCAACCACTAACTACCTCGGACCACCCTTCAAGGTCGGAAGTACAGTGCAGAACATTGGCGACCACAGTGGGAGGTCTCAAACCATGATCTTCTCCCCTCACCTTGATCAATGACGACTCAAAATCTTCGTTCGAAGGCAAACAGCCTCGCGGCGGGTATCCCCCGAGCCAATCCTGAGACCGGTCATCCCTCACTTGGCCGAACCTCAGCCAACCCTGGAAGGATTCGTACAAGACCTTCCAGACTCCTCCCAAGCACAAGTTCAAAATCAAATTCTGAACTTCGCTTTGGTCACCGAAAGCTCCGCAAGGAACCATGTACCTCAAACTCCACTTTCTGTCCCAGCCGATGCTGTCCAACAGCTCGTCCTACTGTTGAACCGACATGAAGCGGCAAACCAAGAGAGGAGTTACCGATTTACGGATCTTGAAGGACAGGTGGCGGAGCTCCGGGCCCGAAATATTCCGGATCAGGTCTCACCCGACCCGGATTCCCCCGAAAGAAGAAATCCGGCCCGAAAGCACCACCGATCTCCACCCAGAAGACGACATTACCATCGCTCTCCTCCTCATCGGCTCGGAAGAAATGTTTCCCTTTCGCCTCCAACCGGAGTGTACGTTGAAAGGGAAGAGGCTGATGATTCACCCCGAGTTCATTCTTCTCTGGCATCCTCTTCTCCTATGAAACGATCGAGGAGTAGAGAATATTCACCTCGAGGATATCGCCCTCATGACCGCAGGTACCCGCACCATCGGTACCGATCTTCGCCACGGGCTCAAATGACCAAGCGCAAAGGCCCTTTTACAGAAAAGATCGACCGCTACCTGATACCCAGATATCTCGAAAAACCACCAGAAGGCCTTTAAGACCTATGACGGGACAGGCGATCCGGACAGACATTTAAGTTATTTTGACACAGTAATGCAGTATCAGAACGTTCCTGTAGAAATGAAATGCCGAATTTTCCCCCTAACGTTGGAAAAAATAGCCTCAGAATGGTTTAAGACCCTCAAATCAAACACAATCTCCTCTTGGGACCACCTGGCCAAATTATTCTCAGCTAATATTTCCCATTCCAAAAGCAAACGAAAAAAACAAAAATGTCTTAGCGTCCATCATCCAAGAGAACTTTGAATCTTTAAGATTTAACAAGGAAGCAGTTCAAGTTTGGAACCTCGATGATGCATTCCAAGTTTACTTCATGGGGATGGGGCTGCGCCCCGGAAGCCCATTCAAAAAACACATAAACACATGGGAGCCAAAGAACGACCAAGATTTCCTCCAGCTATCCCAATGCTTTATCAATGAAGAAGAAAGCGCCATGATCGGTAAAAAACCACCACTGACCGAACCATCTAGACCCCAAAATGAAAGATATCAAAAGAACGACGGCCGAGGCAACAGGGACCCTCGACCTCAGAACCGTCATCAATTTTATACCGAGCTCAATGTCACTCATGCTCAACTTTTAGGTGAATGCTGGAACACGAAATTTAGAGACAAAAAAATTCCCAAAACCACTCGCCCACAAACCGGGGCAACGTTCTAATAAATACTGTCGATATCATCGGAGTAACGGTCACGACACCAACCACTGCAACGCGTTGAAAGATGACATTGAGGATATGATTAAAAGGGGAAAACTAACCAGCTATGTAAACAAACCTGGGCGTCAAGCTGGCGAGATTAAAGATGAACGGGAACAGGAACCCAGAGCAAGGGGGAAAATCAAAGCCGAATCTGACGACGACGAACTTGATTCGAGGAAATCAAAAGGACGGTCCGTAATGATGATGATCGCAAGAGGTTTTTCCCACGAAGAATCCAGGAAAACAATGAAACGAAAATGGAAAAAGTTACTCAATATAGCCTGCACGTCGGTCACACAAACACCTTCAAACCGACCTCCTTTGTCTTTTAAAGATGAAGACCTTCTAGATGGGAAGCCCAACAAACACGTACCACTCCTTGTCACGGCGGTAATCGCCAATAAGGAGATTAGAAGGATTTTAGTCGATCAGGGAAGTTTTTCAGACATCATCTTCCTCGACCTCGTGGAAAGAATGGGAATCAATAAAGAAGACATCGCTCTTTACCGAGGATCCGCACTATCAGGATTCAATGGATCTCGGACTAAACCTCTTGGACACCTGGAACTGATGGTTTCCTATGGTGAAGAACCCTTGGTAAGGATCATCAAAACAAAGTTTCTCATCCTGCCGTGTGAATCAATCTACAACTGTATCATTGGAAGACCGACTTTGGGAAGGCTCGGAGCAGTAACCTCCACCACTCACTTAAAAATGAAATTCCACTCCCTCTGCAACAAGGTGATCACCTTAAAGTCGGATCTTGAATCCGCCTCAAGATGTTTCTTCCTGTGGACAAAAGCAGAAAAAAAAGGCTCAAGATAAGGAAGGGGTTCCACCTGTGATAACCAAAAAAGAAGAAGTTACAGGAAGATCCGCCGAAGTCAACTTAACTGATTTAGATGCAAGATACGACCCAGACAGCTCGGAAGAGGAAGATGATGATGAGTTGGCCAAAGAACTCAAAAAGAAAATGAGAAGACCCGAGCCGGATGGGGAATCCATTGAAGTACAGCTCGGAGACGACCCTACTAGAACAGTGAAAATTGGAGCGGACCTATCCGAAGAGGTAAAAATCAAACTCACTCAGTGTTTAAAAGATCATGCTGACCTTTTTGCTTGGTCAGCAAAAGACATGCCCGGAATCCCGCCAGAAGTCGCATGTCACTAGCTCGCCGTTAATCCGGAAGCAAAATGGGTCGCCAAAGGAGACGAGCGCAGAGTGGAGAGAAGGCCATGGCCGCCGCAAAAACTGTTGAAGATTTGATCAAAGCGAACTTCATAACATAGGTCAAATACACGACTTGGTTGTCAAACCCAGTACTAGTTAAAAAGAGCAACTGTAAATGGCGTATGTGCATCGATTATACTGACCTAAACAAATCCTGTTCGAAAGACGCCTTTCCTGTCCCAAGTATTGATCGACTCGTCGATAATGCCTCGGGTTTTCGCCTACTTTCTTTTATGGACGCATATTCCGGTTACAATCAGATCGCCATGTTTCCTCCCGATCAAGAAAAAACTGCATTTATGACGGACCAAGGTAACTTCGCCTACCGAGTTATGCCCTTCGGTTTAAAAAACGCCGGCGCCACCTATCAGAGAATGATGAACAAAGTATTCCAAAGACAGATAGGCAAGACCGTTGAAGTCTATCTTGACGACATGATTGCAAAATGTGAACAGGAAAACACCCACGTAAAAGACCTTCGAGAAATTTTAGCAGAAATCAGGAAAAATAGCATGAGACTAAATCCGGAAAAATGCACTTTTGGTGTCCGAGCTGGAAAGTTCCTCGGTTTCTACTTAGCAGAGAGGGGAATTGAAGCAAACCCTGACAAATGTCGATCTGTGACTGATATGCGAACTCCGACTTCCAAAAAAGAGGTCCAAAAACTCAACGGTATGATCGCCGCTTTATCCCAATTCCTATCAAATGCGGCATTTTAATCTCTCCCATTATTCAAACTTTTGAAAAAAGAAAAGGAAGAGGGAGAAGGAGAATTCAACTGGACAAACGAGCAAGACGAAGCCTTGCAACAACTTAAAAAAGCGCTTTCAGAACCGCCCATCCTAACTCGCCCATGCGAGGGAGAAACTCTATACTTATACCTATCAATCTCGAAGGAAGCTTTAGGCGCCGTACTCATCCGGGAAACACAGACTGGTCAAAGTCTGATAAACTCCAATTTAGTGCGTTTTCGGAGATATCCTTGGGTCATGTTTAGAGCAATTATTACCAAATAAATAAATAAATAAATAACTTACTTTGCTATTTATTTTACAGAAAGAATGAAAAGATGAAAATTTGAATTATACATATAATATTATTCAGGAATATTAGATATATATATATATATATATATATATATATATATATATATATGTATACAAGGAGCTGCCAATAGAAATTAAAGGAAGTGCAAAGCCAAAAGAATTGAAGAAAAGAGAAAAAGGGGTTTAATGCCCATACAAATAAGAGAAGAAGAATTGGCCCATGGCAAATTGAATGTTGAAGCCACGTGAATTAGAAAGAAAGAGAAAGGTTGGAAACTGGGAAATTTGGAATTAATAGTGGAAAGAAGAATTGAATTGCTGGACACGTAACCTAGGTGGACTTGGAATATAAAAAGGAACTCACCTTTGTTAATAAAAAAACACACGAAAACCTAGACACAAAAACAATTATAAAAAACGGCACACAGTGAGACAGAGGGAAGGCGCTGACGGCAAGGAGAGAAGGAGTGAAGATTTTAGTACCCGTTCTTGATACTGTGAGGGGCTCTGGAGCAGAAAAAGTAGACTAAATATCGAAGATCAGGAATTTCTTTATTTCGGGTTATTTTTATCTTTGTAATTTATGACTCTTAATTTTATTTCATTATTCTTGAACACTATGGATGCTTAAATCCTCTTCTAGGGTCTTAGGTGAATCTTGATTGTTTAGAGACTTTTTATGTTTTAATTTTTACTTTGAATTCTTAGTTTTATTTCAATTAATATTGTCCTATTGTTTTTATCACATAATTAGGATTAGCTACCCTTTTCATGTTCATAATCAATTAGTTGATCAGCGATCGTACCGCAATTAGTTAGTGGACCTATAGGATAATTGGGGCTAAAATTAATGCATGACCAAACTTTAATTTAGTCTTCTAATCATTCAACCTTTCTGTACTTTATGCTTTTCTTAAATTTAAATTCTAGCATGACCAAACTAGAGTTAATTTAGGGAAAAGAATATTAATCGCGAATGACCAAACGGATTAATAGCTTTAGTAAAGGGATTGGTAATTAAATAAAATAAAGGAATTTAGGTAGAATTAGACATAGGGGAATTGAAGCTTGCAAGTGAAACTGCGACCCTAGACCTCTCTCAACTAATTAAATCTTTACTTTTAATTCTTGTTAATTATTTCTTTTTATTTTAGTTTCTATATCATTCAATTATTTGTTCGTCTAAACAATATAAAATCTAGACTAGTTTAGTACTTGTTAATTAATCTCTGTGGATACGATATTCTTTTATACAACTTCTGCGAAAGAGTACACTTGCTCTAAGTGTGTTTTTAACGCAACAAAGTCCCATTTACTTTGTAAGCAAAGCTCTCCAGGGACCCGAATGCAGGTATCAGCAAATAGAAAAGATCGCCCTCGCCTTAGTCGTCGCAGCTAGACGCCTCCGACCATATTTTGTGGCTCACCAGATAGTCGTACGCTCCAACTATCCAATAAGGCAGATTCTACGCCGACCCGACCTTGCCGAAAGAATGATTAAATGGGCAGTAGAGCTCTCCGAGTTTGGAATCAAGTACGAATCTCGTACGACAATGAAGGCCCAAGTTCTAGCAGATTTTGTAGCAGAAATGATTCCCGCTGATCCTGTTAACGACATCTGAACTTTACACGTTGATGGGTCTTCCAACCCCAAAGGAAGCGGCGCAGGTTTAATGTTGGAAAGCCCGGATAAAGTGGTCATTGAAGTTTCCCTTACCTTCGCTTTCCGAACAACTAGCAATCAAGCAGAATACGAGGCTTGCATCGCAGGTCTACGATTGGCAATTGACCTACGAGTCACTCAGATCAATCTATACACAGATTCACTCTTGGTCGTTTCACAAATAAACAATCAATTTGAGACCAAGGATCCGACCCTGCAGAAATACCATCTTCGAATACAAGAATTACTCGCACAATTCAAAACAGCCGAGGTAAAGCACGTCTGTTAATATTTCGGCAAGTGTACCGAATCGTTGCAAGTAATAAAACCGGTAAGACCGGGTATCGTCCTCGAGGATCGAATTAATTTACCAATTACGTTAACAACAACTAAACGAACCAAGTTGAAATAAATTTCCGATTGGTATGAGTGAGCGGCTAATACTAAAGTAAGCAATTAAATATTTCTTTTTGTGTTTTTAATAAGAGAAAATTAAAATGCTTAGGAGAAGATACGATGGGAAGAACGCTAGGGATGAATGCCTGTTGATTTCACACTATTGTCACTGATTTAATTTCGAAAGATCACCTCTCTCTTATTTTGCTATCAAACCCTCAATTCTAACTAATTCCTAATTCCTTAGGTAACTAGTCCTTTGCCGATAACTAAAGCCCTAATTCCTTAGGCGATTTCAATTAACAACAAGCATTAACAACGAGGATTCGCAACATACAACAATTCTAAGAGTATTCCTAAACTACGAATGGTAGGAATTGAATTTCAAACATTCAATAATAAAACTTCCATTCGATCATTGAATAAAATATCGTTCTACAAGTTTTCCAACCATAGAAAGCGTTAAGCATAGAAATTCAATTCACAAAATATAAGAGAGTACGACATAAACATAATTTTAAACCAGCAACAATAGCGTTACGTCAAAGTTAATTCATCCCTAACATTAGGGTTTAGCTACACATGATAAGGGAAGAGAGAAAGGAAGAATTACAAGATAAAGATGATGATGAACACATATGAAGCTTCAATTCTTGTCCCCAAGCCTTGAATCTTCAATACCGGTGAGAAGGAATGAGTGCTCTTCGCGTTCTAGCGTTCCAAAATTCGTCGACCCCCTGGCCTTACGTGTTTTTAACGTTTTTCACGCTCAGCTGGCGCTTAAGCGCCACTTAAGCGCAAGCTGCGCGCCTCTGCTTCTGCCTTCTTGCGCGTGACTGGCGCTTGCGCGCCACTTGCGCGCCCCACAGCACGCCAATTCTGTTTTCTTGCGTGTGAAGCGCCACCTGCGCGCCACTCAGCACGACAAGTCCTTGGCTTGTATCACTTGTTCTTCTTGCTTGCACCACTCGACCTTCAATTCGATCTAGTTCCTGCACACAAAAACACGAAGAAAACCAACATAACTACTGCATAACAAGCCAACTTCCTAAGTTCACAACTTCTTAAATTTTCATCAAACTTCTTATTTTTATTCATCAAAATCTCCAATTAAACTCCCTCCTTATCATTGAAAACTATCATGTGATGTGGGTTCATCAACGTCCCCAGACCCGAGAATTAGAGGGCGGATATCCTATCAAAACTCGCCAGCACCAAGGTCCCCGGTAATCACCGGACGATCATCCAAGAATTACTCAGAAGACCTAGTATCTCTCTTGATCCGACTTGTATTTCCACAATTTGTTCCATTGAGGAGAGCCAAGATTGGATCACTCCAATATTGGAGTACATCAAAACAGGAATCGAGCCTCTAGACTCGGCTGAAGCGAAAATTGTCAGAAAAAAATCCTCGGCCTTCTTAGTCATAGATAATACGTTATACAGAAGGAGCCTCTCCTCAAAATTATTAAAATGCATCGAAGGGGAGCAAGTGCATTTCGTCCTAGCCGAAATTCATGAAGGAATATGTGGACAACATCTTGGCTCCTGTTCCCTAGCTCGAAAGGCCCTACGCACAGGATATTATTGGCCGACCATGGAAGGCGATGCTAAGAACTACGTAAAGAAGTGCAAAAAATGCCAAATCCACGCCAATGTTTACATTGCCCCACCAATCGAACTCCGAAGTCTATCCTCGACATGGCCCTTTTCACAATGGGGAATAGATCTCCTAGGTCCATTCTCAACTGCTCCAGGCCAAAACAAATTTCTCATAGTGGCAGTTGATTATTTTACCAAATGGATTGAAGCAGAGCCCTTAGCCACCATCACTGCAAGGAACTGCATAAGATTTTTCAAAAAGAACATCATGAGTAGATTCGGGATCCCCGAAATAGTTATTACTGATAATGGAACTCAGTTCGCCGACAAAGGTTTCAGGAAAATGATGTCCGACTTTAAAATCAAGCATCGTTTCACATCAGTAGAGCACCCGCAAACCAACGGTCAAGTAGAAGCAGCCAACAAGATCCTCCTTAATGGTTTGAGAAAACGACTGGACGACGCCAAAGGAAATTGGGTAGAAGAACTCCCATATGTTCTCTGGGCTTACAGGACCACCCCTCAAAGCTCTACGGGAGAAACGCCGTTCCGGCTCTCTTATGGCAGCGAGGCGGTCATCCCAGTGGAAATCGACGAGTTAAGTTGGAGAGCAACGAATCCCAAAACTCCTACGGAAAACTACCGAGCTTTGAAAGAAGACCTCGATCTCATCGACGAAGTTCGAGGACAAGCCACGCTTCGAGAAGCCATCATCAAACAAAGCGTTGCGACCCGATACAATACCAAGGTCGTCCCTAGAGATTTTGAATTCGGCGACTTAGTCCTTCGAAGAGCCAACGTGGGTTTGAAAATGCTTCACAGGGAAAGTTAGCACCCAATTGGGAAAGACCAGTACGGGGGCTTTCAAATTGGAAACACTTGGCAGAAAGGAGATCCTCCGAACTTGGAACGCCACAAAGTTAAAGAGCTATTACATTTAAGGACACGACTGTTTTGCGTGTGCCAATTTCATGTAACGGTAGTTTCTACCACTATAAATCTACGAACTCCTTCAGGATAACTTCTTGGACCGATCTTACGAGATCTCCATACGTGACCAAAGCAGTCACAACCCTTAGGGGCGAGTTCAATCTGAGCCGAGTCCTAGTAAACTGCCCCAAAGGTTCGAAAGGTCCTTTAAGGATTTTTCCTTAAATCAATCATTGGCCTTAGTAGCCAAGAACCCTAATGGACGAGTTAAATCTGGGCCGAGTCCTGGTAAACTGTCCTTAGGCCCGATCTTACGAGATTTCTCAACAGGTCTTCTCTAAACGTTTGAGAGCTCCTCTCAAACCTTTTTAATACCTACGTTCCACACTTATCTTTTTGATCTTATCAAAAATTATAAGGTACGAATTAAATCTCGGAAGTCCATACGTGACCAAAGCAGTCACAACCCTTAGGGGCGAGTTCAATCCGGGCCGAGTCCTGGTAAACTGCCCCAAAGGTTCGAAAGGTCCTTTAAGGATTTTTCTTTAAATCGATCATTGGCCTTAGTAGCCAAGAACCCTAATGGACGAGTTAAATCTGGGCCGAGTCCTGGTAAACCGTCCTTAAGCCTGATCTTACGAGATTTCTCAACAGGTCTTCTCTAATCGTTTGAGAGCTCCTCTCAAACCTTTTTAATACATACGTTCCACACTTATCTTTTTGATCTTATCAAAAATTATAAGCAGGTCAAGACTATGGAAAATGACAATTACGGCGACTAGAAGATAAGCCATTCAAGGAATCAAGTTTACATACAGAAAATTAAATTCATTACAACCATCTCGGATACGACCGAGGCCTAAAGTTTTATAAATAAAGACTAAAAACTAATACGACTTGAAGAAGTTCCGAGCTTATGCATGATTCTCTGTATAAACTCGGAACTCTTACAAAACTGGATCTGGAAATAAATCATGCAGACTTGGGGTGAACCACGGTCTTCACATTGGTCTTGATGTCGACTTTCAAAATCTGATCACCCTCAATCTCATGATCCACGTTCAAGATGGTCTTGTCAAGGGTAAGGGAAGGATAGACAAGCGCGATCTGACTGAGTGCGAGATCAAAACCATCCCCCGCCATTTCAAGAGCAAGATTAGCTGCTGTCTGCGCTTCCTTCTTAGACTTCGCCAGTTCAGCACGGACTTGGGCGAGCTCTTTCTCCAAAGCCGCATGACGATCTTTCGGGGTTGAACTAGTCTCGGTTTTGTTCTCCTCAAATTTCTGCAAAGACTTTATCAGCTCTTGAATCCGACCCTCTAGCTTTCGTATTATTTCCTCATCCTTCTTTTTCTCATCCTCAAGCTCTCTGATCCGATCGTTCAGCTGCTTAATACGAGCGTTATCATCCTCTATTTGCATCTTGGCAGAATTATGGGACTTTTCAAGATCATCCACATAAGCCTTCAGCGTCTTCAAGTCACTAAGAGTATTGCCAAGGACTTTGTTCTTTTTGGTCAACTCTCTCGGGGCATTAAACAGGTTAGCACGCTCGGTAGTTACCAACTCTGTAACGAGCAAAAATGAGCAAAAATTGAAGTAAAAAACATAGGTAACAATATAACAAATGAGCTATTAGAAGAACGACCTTACCTTCATGACGACGTTCCAACTCCGCCTTTTGCAACTTGGTAACATCAGCCAAATGAACAAAAAGCTTCGCAGCCACACTAACAGGATCGGTTAAGTATTCCTCCATGTTTTTTTTCCATAAAAGTCGCATCCACAGGAACATGGGTTACTTTCTTAGAAGATTTATGCTTCTTGGAAGACTTAGAATCGCCTTGCATCACCCCCTTCTTCTTTTTATCCTCGACTTGCCGAGCTACTTTTGGCTGCTTAGTAGAGGTTCCCTCATCAACTGGTTTTCTCTTGCAGAATTGAAGATCGCCCCCAGGATCCTCCAGGTTTTCCTCATGGACGGTCCTGATGGGGGAAACATGAATGGCAGCACTAAGGTCGGGAACACTGTACGGAACCCCTTGATTTGCAGACTCGCCTTCCACAGTACCAAGGTTCTGCAGCGCCATTCTTTTCATCATAGCAATCCTATTCCATGCCATAGTATCTAAAAACAAAAAGCAACAGGACGAGTCAATATACTTAACCATACGATCGGCAGGAATACCTCGGTATTTATGTTTGGTATAAGGAACTTGGGCGGAGATAAACAACAGTATATCTCTGGTCAGAATGTCGGCACGACACAGGTGAGACTCACCAATATGGTAGGATCCTGGAGATCGGTTATAATGTCCAAGACCCCAGCTTATAGGAAACTTGGTAGACTCCAAGGTACGCCCATCCTTGCCGAACTTCCCTACATGGTCAATTGCTTCACCATTAACTGGCTCCACGAAATAGAAGAGCTCTTTCCATCTCCCCTTCAGCGAATCTGAGTAAGCCCGGAAAATCTTAGCACCTTTTCTAGATCGAAGGCTCACATGCTTCGGAGCATTCCCTTCATCACCTTTTTCATAATTCCTGTTTACCTCAAACAAATGAAAGAACAGGTCGGCTGACACTAGACGATCAAGCACGAGGCACATCAATTCGAATGCTCGGAGAAATGCCCAACCGGTGGGATGAAGTTGTGATGGTGCCAAATCCAACCTAGCCAAGACAGTTTGTTGAAGATTAGTAAAAGGAGGTCAGATGTGCATATCCGACACCAGCACATCTTACATGACAAATTTCAAAGACCCTGGCCATGTTGCAACATGCTCATCCGATTTCATACCTTCAACGTTCAAAGTAAACCCCGAATGGATAATTTGTTTACAATAACACTCATATCCTCTCCAGCTTCATAAAGAGACTTGGTTTCGGTAACAGAAGATGCAACCCAGTTGAGAATACGAGGAACCCTCACATCATAAGGCATAGGAAGATCGATTTTTCCAGAACCAATGCTGGAGTAACCGTCAGTCAAAGCAATAGAACGATCACCATGATCGGCATTTCCGTCCTTTCCAACCTCATCATTCCTTTCTTGCGAATAGTCCTGCCAATCCTCAGCTCCTTCCACGGATCTTTTGGCATTATCAACCTCGGGCTCTGTGTGGCTTTCTTCCCCTGTCTCGGTAGTTGACTCGGAATCCGACTCTGAACCTTCCACCTCCTGGGTATTTGACGATCCTTGTTCATCATTGGATTGAGTTTTTTTAGAGGAATCCGACTCCACCATAACCACATCGGCCTGGTTATCTTTCGCACCGACAATAACCACGTCCTCAGAAGCTTGCTTTCCACCATCAGGTTCGTTAGTAATATCCTTAGAGGAACGACGATTGACCTCAAGATCGTCCTCCGCTTGTTCGCTGTTTGGAGCAGAATCAGGATGGTCTCGAACTTCGGGAATAACGGGGGCGCCTTCAGAACGACGACCTTCAACACTCTCTCCTCCAGAAGCCATCGCCTTTGCTAATTGCGGGGGCTGCTGCGAAATTTGCCTACGGGTTTGTTTGATAACCGCCAGTTTAAAATACCTGCAGGAATGGGGGCATAGGGAAGTCAGGACTAACGACCTAACGGGTCCATGCCGAGTTTGAAACCCTACCTGACGACCCCCACCCTGGAACGAATAAACAAATTGGGGCCGAGTACAACTTAAAAAGAGACGGGAACGAGACTGGCTTGAAAAATCAAAAAGAACAGCAAAACAATTAAACAAGAAATAAAACTAACCTCTCCCAAAAGAAGAAGCTTTTGCCGATATTCTCTTGTGAAACTCAAGCACTTGAACCCACTGGAAAGGAGAAACTCTAGCCACTATCTCCCAAATCAACAAACTCAAGATCAGATATCAAGATCGGTATGCAGAGCAAATTGAAAATCAGGAGTAAATGGAGGGAGTTGAACCCCTATTTATAATGGGCCTCATAGAACTGGATTGGGCCTAAGTTGAATCGACGCATCCCATCAATAATCTTCAAAGCACGCACACGCCTACCAAAGCGTCACCATCATTAGCCACCATTGGGAAACGTGTTATGACAGGTGCAATAAATGCGATAGCGCGAAAAACGAAACGTCACATTTAAAAATGTTACAACGGTCGAATCAACGTTACGAAGCAGGCTCATCTTCGGTAAACCTTTCATCGGTGAGTCCCTTATTCATCAAACATCGGACAGTTAAGATCGCCTTCCCATCCCATCGCAACATCTGAAGAGTTACAGCTCGTTCGGAGGTCGGTAAAAACACATCATAATCTCGTCAAGTCAAGATCGCCTCTAAGACGACCAGACTTAGGGGCAACTGTTATGATGAGTCTTTTGACCATATACACCCCCTTCTTTCACATCTATTCGCACCTCACGAAGGCCCAATATCAAAGGGCCCAATCCAAACATCAAGGGCTCAGATCGAATCGCAAGATCGGACGATCCTAATTCGTTGAAACAAACCCCACCGCACTCTATAAATACAACATTCATTGCCTCATTAATGGTAAACATTCTCACATTTATTACTTTGCTAAGACTACTCCACTGACTTTAGCATCAGAGTGACTTTGCAGGTACAACACCAGCTAGGATCGGATACGGTCATTGACTAAGGACATCAACCACTAACTGCCTCAGACCACCCTTCAAGGTCAGAAGTACAGTGCAGAACAAATACCAATTATTAACAATGATAGGCAGAATAACAACCTATTCAGACCTGCAAAAGACAAACCACCACAAACCATTAAGCCGTAACAATCTGAGAGAAAAAGAAGATACGAAAATACATGACGAAAAACTCAATCCCAGTGAAGAAAATTGTAGAATAAAGGCTTAAATATATGTTTTGCCCCTGCAAATATCACCATAATCCAGTTATACCCCTGTAAAAATAAAAACTTTAAAATTATCCTTGCAAATATAAATCGCTTACGGTTATGCCCCTCGGTCAGTTTCTCATCCAAAAAAATAATTTAAATAAGGTTTAAATATATGTTCTGCCCCTGCAAAACATATATTTAAACCTTATTTAAACCTTATTTAAATTATTTTTTTGGATGGGAAGCTGAACGAGGGGCATAACCGTAAGTGATTTATATTTGCAAGGGTAATTTTAAAGTTTTTATTTTTACAGGGGTATAACTGGATTATGGTGATATTTGCAGGGGCAGAATACATATTTAAGCCTTACATATATCACTATAATAACTATTGTGTTTCATTAGTTGCATTCCATAAAACAAAAACAAATGGTTTCTGGTTTCTGAAATTTTCGAAAACCAAAACCAGTTTCTTTCAAAAACCAAAACCAAAAACAAATTGTGTCATAATCTCGAAAGTTTGCCATTCGCCTGGTATCTGTTGCTGTCACTAGTGGCGGCACATGTTGCTCTGTAGCATTGTTACCATCCAAGTCTTCAACTTCTAAATCAACATTTTCTTCAGCATATTCTCTAAATAGAGGATCATCTTACATCTCCATTTTAATAAAATTATGAATAACACAACACGCAAGTGGTATATATTTTTGCCTTTTCAAGGCAGATGGCAACATTGCTTTGAGAAGAGGAAAGCGTGCTTTTAAGACTCCAAAACATCTTTCAATCACATTACGTAGTGAAGAATGCATGTGATTGAACAACTCTTTAGCCAGGCATATTGGTGTAGCCAGAGTCCACCAGAAAATACTTACCTTCGGGTGGAATAGGAAAATGATTATCTGGATTCTGAATAGTTTCTAAAAATATTCTTGAGTCGTTCGCTGTACCCTCTCAACCCGCCATCACAAATGTAAACTTCATATCAAAAGAGCAGCAACACATCACATTGATTGTTGCGTTGTTGGTTCAAGTTTTCTTCCACGATATGGAATTTGTTCATCTTTTGGAATGCATGCTGAAATATGGGTACCATCAAGAGCTCCTACACAGTTCTTTACAAAAATAAAAAATTTCATAAGATAAGATATATATATAAATAAAACAAGGTTCACTCATTATCAAACAAAATATAAAAACAAGATTCATATATATATTGAAAGATAATTTTGCATAATTACCTTAAAAAAAAGGATAATATCTTGGATTGAATTGTATCTCTGGGGCAACTTCATCAAAAGAAGGAGGGACAATGAAATCTTTGGATAGAGAGCATATGGCTTTTAGAACTCTCTTAAAATGCCTATGAATGGTGTCGAGTGAATGTTGAAAACGATGAGCAGCAAATCTAGTACGCGTCGTCTGACAAATAATGAGCAAAAATATGGCAATTTGTTCTTTGAATAGTCAAGAACCTAGTGTCTTTAATTTTCCTCCTTTCTTTTAACAACTCACAGATGAGATGAAGTCATTCGAAATGTATCAAAACAATTTCTTGGATGACCATTTAATACTTCAACTACCCATTCATGTCCCCTCAATTTTGAAGTCCTTTGTTGTTGAGGTTTCGGCTTCAACAGACTATTATATTCGAAATTAATATAAAGAGCGATAATATTTTCAATCTCTTCATCCGAATCTTCCGCCAAACACCTAACAATCAAATCCATCACAATTATCCTGCTTTCATTATGCAAAACCATTCAGTATTCAATATGACATAAGAACCGAGGGAGTAAAGACTAAATAGATACAGACATGACAGCAAGGTAAGCAAAACCAATACACCAATTACTATTACTATACTACAAACAAGATAATTTCATTGATATAGATTATTGAATAAACTAGATTAATAATATAGCATATAGCATCACAATACACTTAAGCCCAATCACAATCTGTAAAGGAAAACTTGATGGTGTTTCTAACAGCTTGACACCAACAAACCTACCAACTCAACAGCTTCAAGCCACTGCTCACTCACAGACCATCAAAATAGAATCAAAAGAACAATAAAAAAATTTCTGAAGGTTTGCTTCTCCCATTCAATCCATTATATATAAAAAGAACAATAAAAAATTGGTCCCATTATTCAAAAGATGCCATTACGCATGAAAAAGGGGAAGTAATAATTCATTGATTGAATTTAAACATGTACAATTGCAAACAATTTGTCCTACTGGGGTAAACGTTCCTTGTTGTGCTGCAGCAGCTTGAGAGCAGACCACAAGGAAGACTCAAAAGGCACGCGAAGAATGGAAGAGGTGCTAAAAACTGAAACGTTAATCATAAAACGTTTTATGGTTTTGGGAATTAGCAAAAAACTGTTTCAAAATTAAGTAAAAAACTAATTTAACCCCATTTTATCCAAACAGCTTTTGTTTTCAAAATTAGCTTTTATAACCAAAAACCAGAAACTTACAACTACCCCGAACAGCCCCTAAATTAATGATTAGTACACCCTACACCAGTGTCATCCCTATCTTCCACCAATGAGAAGGAGGCATGCAATAAGGCACCTCCATCAGCAGCACCAACGGGAGAAAGCCGCTATTGCAGTTAAGTAGGATAGGGAAGTACTCCCTCCGTCTTCAATCATAAGCAAATAGCAACTAAACACATTTTTTTAAAAATAGTTAGAAAAAGAAGTATTATTCCTAGAATACCCCTATTTATTCTTGCATTGGTAAAAACAAAAGTAGTATAATAAAAAGTTTTGTGCATTGGTAAAAGCAAAAATAGTGTCATAAATAGGGGTAAAGTTGACATATTAAGTGAAAAAAACTTTGATCTGCTTATATTTAGTAACAAGAAAAAGTTGGTATCTTTGCTTGTATTTGAAAAAGGAGGGACCGAGGGAGTATATGTTTGTAAAGATGAGGGATTCCAAATAATTCTATGGAAAGAGGTATTTTTTCAAATAAAATTTAAAAACAAAAAGGAACGGATTCTTAGAAAAAAATAAGGGGTGCAAAAATTTGATGGTGAAGGGGTGTTTTTTTTTGGCCCAAGTGAAGAGTGTTAAGCCCAACACTACTTCAGTTTTTCTGAAATTTCGTGTGGAAAAATTCTAAGGACTTTTTTTATAAAACATTTCCTAGTACTCTCCCACCTCCACAAATATGTGGAAAGGAAAAAATACCCTTAAATATAAAAACTTTCCATCCATCTACATTTCGTCATTTTTTTCTGCATTTTCAACGGTACGGTGGTGGTGGTGAGCAGGAGGTGATGGTAGTGGTGATGAGAGGGAGAAGATGGTGGCAGTTGTTAGAGGTGGTGTTGGTGAGAGGGAGAAAGTGATGGTGGTAGTGAGAGGTAGAAGGAGGTGGTGGTGAGAGTGAAAGAGAAGAGGAAGGAAAGTCAAAGATTGGAAGTGGTGGTATTTTGGGGGTTTTTTAAAAAAATGTCTCTTTAACTGCACACATGTGCTTTTCTCTACAACCGAAAGTCAACAGACAAAAATTGGTTGCATTGCTTGTAGGCCTCTAAATCTTCTACTATAATAATAATGAGGATACAAAAAGCGTCGTTCTTGGGTGGATATCACTACAATGTGTCTCTCACGAAAGAACTCTCTATGAGGATCTCTATTTTTCTCTCTTGAGCAAGACTCTCTTTGCAAGGCTATGGTTCTTGCTTGTTGTGTTTGTTTTTTTGTTGTGTGGCTTTGGCCAAAATCCTATTTATAGGAGACGCAAACCTAGTTACCTTACATACAAGAAGGCGTTTGTTATTTGCATTCCATGCAATACTCCAAGTGTCACTTGCATTTCACGTATCTTACAATTTGTCATCACATGCAACTTTCCATTTTGCATCACATACAAATGCAACTTGTCATTACATGCATCTTGATCAAATGACAATGGTTGTACACTACATTACCGCTCTTTCTATGATATTTTTATGTTTGTATAACCATGACTAAGATAAAATAAAATAATATATCTTTTCCAAAAACTAATGTTAAAAATGTATTTTGATCATGTTCATGATGTATTTTAAAGAATATGTATTTTTTTAGGTAGGGTGAACTTATACCACAATATAAATTGATTGAGAGGTCACCACTACCTCAGTCGCGGAGTCGAGGATGACCTTAGACTTCTCCTTTAGAGACGACGTCAATTTTTTGCCAAGCTATAATAGTTGCTTGACTCTTACCTTGGTCTATCTTTGGATATTGGCGATTTGGTGTTTGTAGCTCTTTCAGTTTTAGACTCTGTAAATGTGGGTGCTCCCTGCAACCCTTCCTATAAGGTGGACTGTGTGTAGCACCAATGATGCAACGGCTAGACCTTTTTTATTTAAATAAAATTCTAATTATCGGAAAGAAAAAAAAGAGACGACGTCAGAGCTTTAGATGATTTCAAAATACTCGTCTATTGAGCCACTACCTTATAGGTGTATAAGTTTATAACCATAAATCTCAATAGGTCAATTTCAAAATTTTGAATATGAATAAGAAGATGATGACATTATGAGTAGAATGGTACAGAGACATATAGAGGACGCATAAATTATGATTGACTTAGATGTAATATGCTGTATTATAAAGTAACCACCTACCAGGTCCAAGAATGATTGAATTAGATATTTGATTAGACCTCTCTCTGTAATCAAAATCTGTTAAGTATTTCCCAAGCTAAACAAGTTCTGAGATCAAATTTATTGAGAAGACTTAAAGTCCTAATGTTAATGCCCAATAGAATCTCAAATAATTCATGTAGAAGCACAAGCTTTCTCCCAAAACCAAAAGTAATGATGTAAATGTAGCAATAAAATTGACTATTATTTCCCACCACAAAGCAAAAGCGAAAAATGTAATTATTTAAGGATGAGGTACAAAGAAACATTTCAACCAGACAATGCTTTTGATATAATTTTCTCTGTTAATTGGTTCTCCCCCTCTCACACTACATTTTCTGGATGCTGACATGTAACACACTTGGTAAAATAACTAATCCTTGTGATTAAATAGGGAATGAAATCTAGAGTTTAACTTAATGATGATAATTAGTCGGATCTTAATCTTCCACATATAGAAAGCAATGTCATGAAAGAGACACTCATGTTTCTTTCATCATCACTTATTGTTTTTGACAAGACAAAAGATAAACCATGTTGCTCTTAACTAAAACACAAGAAATTTGCATGTGATTGTGTTTCCAACTGTTCTTAATTAATTGGCCAATTTAGCAAGATAAGTTATGGTTTTCTTAGATTGCAACTTTAGTAAACACTAGTACATTACTAGCTTCAGTTTTCCAACAAATCAAGGTGGGAGCTGGCTGGCCATGAATTCTATTCCATCATAGTTGTACTATACTATCTCTCCTGGCCATGAAGATGTTTTCTTAGGGTGATACTTCGTCCAACCCCCCTACTCAGTAGATATGCCCAACCCTTAAATATTCCCAAAATACCCTCACGTATAGACACCCCCTCACGCTGCATTTTAACTAGTTCGGAGCACGGTCGTCCGAACCGGTTCGGAGGAGGTGCCACGGAACTAGTTCGGACTTGGTTCCACCGAACCAGTTCACGCTTAAGTGTTCCATCGCTAATTCTTGCGCTTCCTCCTTCCAATTCCCAATTCCTCAAATCTCAGAACAACGAACTCAAAAAAAGACAACCACCACCACCACCACCCTTATTAACTTAACAAATTCACAAGTAGATCCGATTCAACACCACCATCACCAATTGTGAAAATCGTAAAATACGAACTGGATGCGATTTCCCCTTTTATGAGGTGATGAATTTAAGTAGATATGATAGGTTTTGATTTTGAATTGTTTTGCGTTGTTAATCTCTGAGTTTAAGTTTTCATTTGAAAATGAAATAATTAGTTGAAAAGTAATGACTGAGCTTGTTGTCGTTGCTTAGTAGAGAAAATTGGGTGAGTTGCAGAGAGGATGGAGTAGTATTAAACGCATGAAATAATTAGTGCAGTGAGGTTCGGTGGGAACATTACCGAACTGGTTCGGTGGCACCTCCTCCGAACCAGTTCGGGCGACTGTGCTCGAAATCATCGTAGGACCACAAGATTCACTAATGACATTTTGGTCTTTTCATGCGTGTTGGGGGTGTCTACTGAGTAGCTAGGGGGTTGGACGAAGTACGGGCCTTTTCTTAAGACCATAGAAACTAGAGCTATCAATTCTGGTCCAGCCCATTGGGCTCCGATGACCTAGTATTTTGGGTTGAACTTAAAAATAGATATCGAGAAAGAACAAAACATTTTGGCCCAATCCAGTTGACCCACGGGCCAAACTGGGCCTTCTTTTTAATTTTTAAAAATATTTTTGTTCTTTCCTTTGTTAAAAATTAGATTGCGCTGGGTTGGCCAACTGACTCAGTGTTTTGGACTATGCTAGACTATACAAAATATAGTCCAATAAATAATTGGGCTGACCCAAACCTACCCATTTTTGCACTTTGCCCAATTGGTCTGGGCCGGACAGCCCATTTTGACAGCCGATTATAAACTAGGGCAAGTCCTATATTTATTAATAAAAAATTGTGAGAATTTTTGTGCTGGTTAATTTGCAACGATAAAATTACATGTCTAACATCTAGAATAACCTCTTGGTTTACTGGGGCCTTTGTCTAGAAAAGATACTTTCACTTTAGGACTTTGTAAAATTATAATTTTGGTGGGAACTTTAACGACACACACTAGATTTTGCAAAGTGAATTTAACTTGAAAGTGGTTAGTGGTTACAACTATTTCGACAGTTCCATGTTGCTTAATTTAATCAAGTATTTCCCAATAGACAATTATTGCAATTACAGTGAGCATAGATAGATGAAGATGATATAGTATCATGAAATTATGAATTACATCAATTGATCTTTCTTGTCAATTAGTTGTTGTAGGATTAGATTTGGAAAAGATGGTATCAAGGATAATGGAAAGGGCATCTTCATTTTTCAAGGGCAATTGGATTATGTCTCCCTCTATTTCAAATGCCCATTATGATGATCTTCTAAACATTAATTTGTGTTCATGAATTTTACTTCACAAATATCCCATCATCATAGTTGAAGTGTTTAAGCTTTTCAAATCACACCTTTTGCTTTACTTGGATGCCATTGTTTACAATTGTTAAAATGATTAAAGATTTATAATTTATAAAACCAAATTATACTACCGCATTATGTAGTCAATAAAAAATAAGAAGACCAAAGGGACATCTTTTATAACCGAACCTATTACAATCAAGTCATGTCATGTCATTGAAGCAATTGAAGTGTATATATACTTCCTCCGTTTTGGTAATTTGCTGGATTAATTAGAAAAAAAGTTTTGATTTACTTATAGTATTTGTTAACATGACTAGGTATGTAGATGTTTTTGTTTAGAGTTGTGCTATATGGTACGAACAAATTTTTGTCAAAAACATATAAATAAGTATTTGACCAATAGGATACCTGGTAACCATACACGTTCGGTTGTGTGGCGAGAATTATGGGATGAATAGAAAAAAAAAAAAATCAAAAGTGTTTGTTCATTTATTATCGTACCATTCAACATTAATCTTTTGTTTATATATACGAAAATAGATGGAGTAACTTTTAAGAATTTTTAGGTAAAGGAACTCTAGGGTATGACTTGATTATATATAAAAGTTGAAAATTCAGAAACTACTTTTGATCACATAGTTATTAAAGGCTTACAAAAAAATAACTAAGTGGCAAAATTCGACATTCACGAAAAATAGAAGCCTCAAAGTTGACAAAAAAATAAAAATAAAAGCCTCAATTATAATAAAACCTTTACGATCAGTTTCAACTTCCATATATAATCCACACATTTGAAGATAATTAAATACAATTTTCTTTTAAAAAAGGGGGCCATGTCCTTGTTTAATCTCTCATATATGGCACTATGCATTGGACCAAAATAATAAGCTTAATTTTAGGTATGGCCCACCAAAAGATAATTAGAATCACATATTCCCATTGACAATAATGCCACACATTTCTTTTCTTATGGCTTCATAATATAAGTTGGGGGACCAAGGGCTCCAATTACTAAAATTTCCTAACACATTCAACTTTAATTTCCGAAAGCAATTCCAATTCCCAGCTCAGCAACTTATGAGACAAATGTACAGCATAGTGTACAATTGATTTTGGATTAGATTTGTCTCAACTGCTGTCTGCCCAATTAAATTAAAATAAAAATAAAAAATAAAAAAATAAATAGATTCCATGAACTACTCTTTCCATACATGCGTGTTTCAGCTAGAAACAAATTTACTTAACATTAGAATTAAGGTGCCACCCTTACCCTATACCCTGGCAACGAATATTTGCCTCTATACAACAAAACGTTTATCATAAGAAACCAAGTTTAGTTATTGTTAAAAAAACAATGCTGATTGATTTGTCCTAGAAACACAGACATCAATTTTGATTTTGAGAGAAGAAAACTAGAAAACATTGGTTCAATTATGTAGCTGACCAAAATCATTTTTTGTCATAATTTCTTTTGGTTATAAATTTAAATAGCCAAATTGAGATTATTTAGCGGTGAATATCGAAAAGACAACGAAGCCGATAAATATTATAGGCGTATATAGACAGCAAGAGTAATGGGGGCGTATAATCATTTTTTTTCTTTCTTTCAATATTTAGAGTTTGACTTTTCTGAACAGCTCATATGGGAAATACTATAAGATAAAGCTTTCATGCGCATGATGAGGTATGGATTATGTTATGGAGATTATATTATAATTTACAAAATAAAATATACACAAGAATCTTTATATTGCTGATTTATTAAATATATAAATATAATTGAAATGGCCAATTGGATGGCTGAATTAGGACATGGCTGAGGCCGCGGAAACTCTCACAATAATAGATAGGCAATCAAAGAAAAAGATATGAATATTAATATCATTAATTAATGTATACAAATTTATTATATTATTGAGGGGTGAAGATACTTTTTTGATCAGTTCAGAACATGTTTATGAAAAAACAAAGCACTTGAAGACAAATTGTTATTTTGGAGGCTTCTTCTGTTCTTTGGTATGAATAACACGCAGAGAAGAATATTGTACATATTGCGCCATCTCACAAAGACAAAGGAAAAAGTTTCATTTTTTATTCGTGTGCAATGTCTTATAATTACTTCTATTCCAAGATATGTAATGTGATTATCTTTTCCCATATTTAAAGTATATATAAGTTTTTTTTTGACAAATAAAGTATATATAAGTTGATTCTCCAAAAAAAAAGCATATAGCTTAATTTTATAATCTAATTTCAATTTGCGTTACATTATACAAGTGCTCACACTTTGTTTTTTGTTACAGAATAGATGTTAAAACTTGAAGCTTTTACTATTGTTGTTTCAAATGATTGAACCCGGTATTTTAAAAACCAGATAGGTCGTTGAATCGGTTAAGGCATTGAGTTACTGAGTCAATAGTCCGATTGAAGGATTACTTATTGAACTGATGTGTGTCTCTATTGAAAGATATTACAACAAATAAAAGTGACACATTGAAAAAATATAAAACTACCATGCATGTATTTTTTGGATAACATTACGAATTTTCTATGGAAAAAAAATATCATTTTTGTACATGCACCTTTTAAAATACGCATCTAAACACACAAAAAAAAGGATACTCAATATAAGCGTCATAATATAAACTTTCATGCCATAAGCACTTGTTCATCAGCACTAACAACGCCTAATTTTTTACTTTTACTAGGCATATTCGATGGTGCAACCCATTTTGAGTTCTTATATTGGCAATAACTAGTGTGAGACAGTACTATGGGTTTCCGGTGGTTGATGCTTGGCTTGTTAGCATGCACAATAGCTAACTTGTCTGTTTAATTTTTTTTCCCTTGTTTTAAACTGATTTAAATGTTTTTGGACAGTTCAACCCGCATTTTTTATGTTTTTTGAGACGGGCTTAGTTGGGTAAACCCGTCAACCGACCACTTTTTAACCACAAATTATTTTTAATTATTTTGTATGTTTTTTATTTTAATAGCAGACTAATCACCATCCCGCAATAGAACAAGGTGAACTGAATATCTCAACGCACTATTTGTTGGCAGGTCAACCCACACCATCAATTTTTTGGCGAGCTTAGAACAGTTAAGAATGGGCTAGCCCACTTTGCGATCCCTATTCGTGAGAGTATTTTTTTTGTCCATGAAAGTGTTACTATCTTTTAAGGTATTTTCTTTTTATATTAACGGGTGCATGTCGAATTCTTCATGCAGCTAAACTTGAAATCGAAAGGATATTAAAGGCTCAGTTTAGAGGATTGCAATTACATATAGAGGACTTCTCCATAGATGACACGTATCTTGTTCAAAGTTAGTTAAATTGACTTTTTTATTTTACCAAAGTCAAAAGCTCATGGGCTTTTTGGATTTGTGATCTCTAGCTTTTGTGGATTGTCCCTAGAGAGGGGAAAAACTATTGTTATCAGAGATCTGTATCTTCCCCGAACACAAAATCTTTATCTTTGTTTCATAATCATTGAGTTATTTCATGTTGTATGTCTATGTAATAGCTATCACCTAGAAGAATAGTGCCTAGTCATTTTTGGTCTCCCGTTCAGTAGTATTTTGAAGTTGGACAAGTACTTTGTCGTTTGTCCCAACGATTTTTATTGGTTTTTCTAAAGCTCTCTTGGTTAGTAGGTGTTTTTTTTATTATAAATTAACCATAATATTATATTCTCGTCCTGAAATCATGGTGTAGGGGTGAAGAATATTAGACTCTCAGATCTTCAATGTTAAAAAATAAGCAACACACTTTGAGTTGCATACAATGCCAGATCATATTTAAGACATCTATTAAAATTTTACCCCAATAGAAGTTTCTAACAAATCAATTTTTTAAACTCTCAAATATTGTCTTTCTCGTCAACATCATAATTCTCTTTCCTAAATTTACACTCTCAAAAGCAAAAGCAAATAGATATACAATTCTCTCAAAATGTTAAGCATCTCTCTTTCATACATGGCACATAAATATAATATTTTATTAATTGTTATTTGGATATGAAGCTTCTGGATTTGGAGTTTGGGGTTCTGGGTTTGAAGTTTAGATATGGGTTTGATGCAACTTTATTAAAACTGACCCGATGATCGACTCGGTCAAGTTATTGGGTCACAGGGTCAATGGTCGGACCGAAGGATCGATGGTTGGCCTGCATGACCCGCAACACTACTAAAAGCTGATAAAAATAGGCATACTGTGTGTAAATTCACACATCACATGGCTATGAATTTTTTCTCATACCTTAAATATGCCCAAAATGATATTTTTAATTTTATTTTTGATTTCATAGTCTAAGATAGACATTTATACATAAGTTTAAAAATTATATATTTTAATATAACATTCCAAGAATTAGAAATATATTTTTGTATCAACATTTATTTTGTTTAGAAGTATATTTTTTAAGATATTAATTTGTGTCAAAATTTAAGTTACAATTGAAAAAAAAAAAGTTGCAATTGAGGAAACTCAAAATAAAGCATTTTGATAGATTTTTTTGTTGAAGATAAAGCATTGATGTATTTCAAAAACCACTAATCATCAATATATGGCAATAGCCTAGTGGTAAAAATCGCTTGAACAAGGAGTCAGTCTGGGTTCGATTTCCTCAGACTATCTTTTTAATATAATTAACAGTACCATGCCTTGTTTCACAACCCGTTATGGGTTCGCTAACCTGACCGGGTCACCACCTAACCCGACTCGGTTGATCCGGGTCACAATGGGTCGATTGCATGCACGATCCAACGAGCAACTTGAACCGAGTTTAGCACTGGGTTGCGGTTCAACCGAGTCGGCTCGGTTTGAACAACATTGGTTTGATGCTTGAAGAAAGAGATAGGGGTGTTTAGATAGGGGTGTTTAATGGTTCGGGCAAATCCAAACCAACCCACAATCCAATCCAAACCGATATGTTTCGTTCGGATTTGTTTGATTCCAAACCAACCCGTAGTTGTTTGGTTTAGGCAACGGATTTTAAAAATCAAATCCGCGAACCCGAACCAACCCATATTAGGTTATAATAATTTTGTAATTTTAGATGTACACGATTTTATATGCTTAGAGTTTTTACCTTAATAATTTATGATTAAGTTGTAAAATTTTAATACTATGAATGAAAGACTATTAGTGGATTTGAGTTTGATTCCGTGTGATTTTCAGTTTTTTTAAGCTATTTAAAGTGTTGGAATATCATAAACAAGTGTTATTTTTTATATTTTAGAAAATTAATATTTTAGTGAATGACCCGTGAGCCTAATCCAAACCAACCCGTCCAATATCAGTTCGATTTGGTTCAGATTTTGTATAAAAAATGTAAAATCCGAACCAACATAAACCGAATAATTAGTGACTGTGATTAATTAGTGACTGTGATTTGAAATCCGTCACTAATTCTACCATCGCAAAATCTATGAAGGGATTGTACATAGATGATTTCACATTTTTTGTCACTAATTTTTCTTTAAGATTTTACTTTTTAATACTAATTGTTTCACATATTTATTAATTATTTTTCATGTTTAATCTTGGTTTGAAATATATTTAAGCATTAATGAAAAATACACTTTTATAGTATTTTGTAATTTTCATTTAGTGTACCCATTGTTTTCCTAAAAACAAAACCAATTGATAGAATATCTATGCTTCATAAAAGTTATCAATTTTTGTTCATAAAATAAATTCTTGGTGAGAGGATGACGCTTTAATCCAAGGCAGGGAAAGCTTTCGGCTCTCAGAACACTTTTAAAGAAATTATATTTATCTCACCCCAGTTGACCAAGGAAAAAATGATGAATTAATCTTCTGAAGTTAACTACTTTAAATATTTTTTAGAAATGCCGGCTTTTATAAGCAAATGGTTCATGTTGTTTTTTTCTTAAACCAAAGTATCCTCCACGACGATTGTAGAGACTAGTCATTCGAGATATTAGAGATCTATTTAAGTGGCTAACTTCTCCCAATAAATATTTTTCCATGCACACCGACAAGAAGTCGAACCCAGGACCTAATGCAGTCGCATTCCTAACATTTTATGTGCCCTAGGCAAATCGTGAGAAAATGGCCCCCTTACATAACACTTTTTAATTTGAAAACTTTTCAGTTCAGTAGAAGACAAAAAAAATAACTTATTTCATTTAACATAATACGCCTTAATACATAATAATAGTTTTACAAAAATATCAAAAAACTTCTCTTTTCTCGAAAGTCATAATAATTAGCGGTTTCTTCGAGCATTTTGAGATGCAAAATTATTTATAATCACATCAACATCAATGTTCTCCAACATATCATTCTCAATTGACAAAGTTGTCAAACCGTTCAATCTCTCTTGTGACGTTGATGATCTCAAGTAGGTTTTAATCAACTTTAGTTTTAAAAAACTTCTTTCCGACGATTCTACGGTCACAAACACTATCAGTAAAACTCTATAAGCAATTGCTACATTCGAATAATAATCTACTAGTTTGAAAATTTTAAGAATAACAATGACAGACATTGTTTCAGTTTGTAAAATAAATTGTAACACTCTTAATTAAGAGATAAATTACCATGAGAAACGTTGAGTGAAATTTAACACAATATTCTTTCAACTCATTATCATCCAATGACTTTAATTTTTGTGAATCATATTAAAATCCAAATATACTTTCAAATGTCTTCAATTCCTCAAATCTGTTTTTCAAAGAAGTAAGTGCCCAATCAATATTAATGAGAAAATAGTTGACTTTAAATGATTCTTCTGGTGACTGATTTTCATGTTCCTCATTGCTCTCCAAAATGTTTTTTTCCTAATCACACAACGTTTTGTTGGAAAGATGGGCTCAACATTCATTTCAAGTGCAACACTTTTTGCAAGATTCATACTTTTTGTAAAACCTTCTCGATATTTTTCAAAATATGATAACACATATTCCAATTGTTGGTTTTTTTTTACCGTTGCCATAATAATAAATTTAAAGAAGAATATGTGAAAGAAGAGGAGGAATGAAGAAGGGAAATATTTTTCAATGTAAATTGAATGAGGAAGAGGTAAATTGAACGGTTTGAAGAATGAAAAAGAGAAGGCAACGAGTGTTTGACTAAAGGAGGAGTATATAATTTTTTTGCTATAACACTATATAAAAAAATTGAATACAAAACAATCATGGCCCCACTATTATAACACTATTTTTTTTGTTATAACACTAATATAAAATAGGCTACAAACCTGGACCCTAGGCGGTTGCACCTCCAGTCTTACCCCCTAAGAGCGGCCCCTGCCAAATAGTTAAGCAATCTAAGTATCTACCGGTTGTGCAACATCATGTTGGTAATAATTATTGTAGTAGTCGCAATTGCATAGTGTTGTTTTGTCTCTATTATTAATTAACTTTGGTTTTAGTACTCTTCCTGAAAAGAGAGACGGTTTTAATATCTTTCCACACAAACGCAGAGTTCTTACGAAGTCAAAATATTAAAATTGAAGAAATCCACATTTAATAAAAAAGAAACGCAATTTTCAAATTGCAAATAAGGTGAATCATTTGAGTAGTTGGTTGAATTCCCAAGCTGTTTCCATGTAAAGAAATACGACCTTAACTCGCTGAGATGTCAAAAGTAAATTAATTTGTATTTGCACTCAAATGATGGAACTTTTCTAAAGGATAAATGAAATTTCATAATCATCTCAAAAAGACAAAAAGAAGAGAAGGCCAGTATTGTACCAAAGAGTATCTGGCAGAAAAGTTAGAGAAGAAAAGGAAAGGCCCCATAGGAGTTTTCGAAACTTCAAAATGAAAATAAAAGAACCTAGAGAAAGGGTCATGTTATCGTCAATTTAATGCACTATACTTTGTTTGATTACTTTTGCCTCTCTTAGCCATTACCTTACCACAAGAAATTCGCCCTTCTCAAAGCTTATGACTTACTTTGTAGTTAATATATTACTAATAAGTCATAAGGGAATTAATGGAGACATATATGGTCACACTAACAAAGTCACGAGATAACATGCTATATGGTCTAAGCAGCATGGTACTACATAAAAAGGTCGGTGAAAAGTGAAAACCTTTCCTAGCTAGCTTTCAAGCATTTGCTCGGTGAAAATTGGCATATTAGCTATCAAGCATTTGCAATAAGATTTGGTTTTCTCTCTTAAGAACAAAACTTTTTTCCTATAAAAATTTGAAAATTGAATTGCCCGCAAGGCCGATTTGGTGTGACGATAGAGGTCTTCTGGAATGTAGTGCAGCACGACGGTGGGGCGGAATGTCGAGCGCTTGATCTAGTAGAGCTGATCTTGACCATTGGATTGATTTATGGATGTGCATGAGAGCTTGTTGTAGGCTGCTAAATAGGCCTTCAACACGAATTCCACTTCAGATTGATCTTGGCTCGGTCCGAAACAAAAACTGTTTAAGAAAATGGTTCTTATGTCATTTTTACAAAATAAAATAAAATAATGAAAGCACACAAGTTTTAAATATTTATAGGGTATATACCTATAAGGTAGGAGAAATTGTAAAAATAATATTGATGGAGAATTAATTATTAAATAAGAAAATAGGAGTAATGGGAGATTGACGTACAAGTCAAAGCATGTGATGTTGTTTGATCCTATCTTATCCATTGGATGGATGAGAAGAAATATCATAGCCGTCGAAAGATGAGTAGGACCCAAACTATTATGTGGAATGTCCCGTGAAGAAAGGAGAGAAGAAACAAGTTCAGTTCTTCAAAGTCAGATATATAAATTCAAAAATGACCCCTCTTCACTATCACTTTTTCTACCCCCAACCAAGGTTCTCTCTCTCTCTCTACAATACAATTCATATCAAAGGAAAGAGCATTTGAAGGGAGAGAATTCAGATGGGAAGACACTCTTGCTGCTACAAGCAGAAGCTTCGTAAAGGTCTCTGGTCACCAGAAGAAGATGAGAAGCTATTGAATTACATCACCAAGCATGGCCATGGATGTTGGAGCTCCGTTCCAAAACTAGCTGGTATATACATAACAATATCATATTACATATCTATTGTTAATTTCATCAGTTTATGTATATAAATGCACCTGATGATCAATATAAGTTATATCCTTCTCTCAATCTGTGTGTGTTACTGTTATATATGCATGTATGTCAGGCTTGCAAAGGTGTGGGAAAAGCTGCAGATTGAGATGGATAAATTATCTCAGACCTGATTTGAAGAGAGGAGCATTCTCACAACAGGAAGAAAATTCAATAATTGAACTTCATGCAGCCCTTGGCAACAGGTAATGAACTCATGATGATGATGATGATGGTTAATTAGTAATTGGCAGATTATTTATTTCATATACTATATGGTTTTTTGTTTTTTCTTATGTGATGTTTTTATTTAATCAGGTGGTCACAGATTGCAGCTCAGTTACCAGGAAGAACTGACAATGAGATAAAAAATCTATGGAATTCATGTTTAAAGAAGAAGCTGAGGCAAAGAGGTATTGACCCAAACACTCACCAACCACTTTCCGAGGTTGAGAACATGGACAAAGACATACCACCTGCGACTGATGACAAAATCACCAATCACATGGCTTCCAATGATGACACACCAAAGCCAAGTACTTGTAGTTATCCCCTTCAAATCTCTTCTACTTCCAACATCAACAATACCACACAAGAATTATTCTTAGACACCACCAGGTTTGGTGTTCATGATATTAATAGACCTTCTGATCATATGCTTGGATTAGGATATTTCTCTTTCCAACAACTCAACTATCCTACAAATAATAACAACAACATGGAACTCACTGCAAATTCCAACAACAATTCACTTTGCTTCATACCAGCTGGTTCCACTTGCTCTCAAATGATGTCAGAATCAGACATAACTAATGATTCAACCATGCTCCATTCTTTGTCAACCTCAATTTTCCCAAAACACACTGTTACTGTTAGCAATCCATCTATCAATTCCATATCCTCTGATGGAGTTCACAATTGGGAAACAAGTAGCAGCAGCAACACACATGCTCATGTAGAAGATATTAAATGGTCAGAATATCTCAATGCTCCTTTTTTACTTGGAAACACAGTGCTGCAACAGCATCATCATCAGAATACAACACAATCTATTTACAGTGATGTTGATGAGGTTAAACTTAAACAAGAAACTGGAGGATTCATTACAGATGATCAATCAAGTAATACAATATGGCATCATAATAATAATAGTCAACAACAGCAGCATTTTCAACCTCCTTCTGATATATATAGCAAAGATCTTCAGAGATATTCACTGGCTTTTGGACAAACTCTTTAAACTTCTAATAGTCCTGCCACTTAACACGAGGTGATACTATGAAACTTCAATTACCAAAAGAGAAAGATCGATGCCGACATTTTCAACGTGAACTAGGTCAGAAGAAATTTGTCGTCAGTTCTGACCACAGGTCTGTGCTGTAAATTGTTTTTTCTTCTCTTTTTATTAATTATTATTAAAGTTTTTTTCTTTTGATATTGTAAATGTGTCTGATACAAAAAAAAAAATTATAATATCAACAATTGATCATCAGCATTATGTTAATTAATTACAGTATAATATTTATGATTGGAGCTTCTTTAGTTTTCATCATTTTTTATATAGATGTTCATCAATTATTATGGACCTTCTTTACATTAATTTGTGTACCATCTAGACTCTCTCTCTCTCTCTCATGGTGTTTACTGTTTATTTTCCTTTTTTGACACCCTGATCAACTTATCATCGCTTGATCCTTTTGAAATTGAGAGTACAATAATAGTATTATTTTCTGAGTAGTATGTCAAAGCTCATCTCATATGGTGCCATATTTCTTAAATGGGTATCTATCATATTGTCTCCTACAGATAAAGATTGTTTTTACTTTTTGGACATATCTGAGTGAAGAAGATAAGAAACTATATACTTTAAGCTTCCTTTCATTTGCTTCTTTCTAGAGATTTATGGCATACCACCGACTCGTAGAAGCCAAATAAACTTGTTTTATTAATTATTATTAAAGTTTATGAAACTATATACCTTAAGCTTCCTCTCTTAATCTTAAGGACGAAAAGAAGCCAAATTGCCACATAATGGATGTGTGCCGTCGTTAGATACTTTAGACTTCTAGTTTATTATTCTAAGAGTTTAATAATTGAACCAACTAATCATAATGTTTTTTTATGGGACGTAATAATGCTAATGTTAACATACTTTACACTATCGTCTAATATAAGTTGCCACTTTATTCACTGAGTTTAAAAACACATGGTTAACTTTTTTAGGTCTCAAAAGAGTAGCTCACATGATTGAGTGAAAGAGACATCGTTGGTGGAAAAACATAGGTGTACATGGTTCAGTGAAAGGGACATCGTTGGTGGAATAACATAGGTGTACGTGGTTCAAATCCCGCTCCCCCTCCCCTCTAACAACTAACACATTAATTTCTAACCACTTTATCTATCGAAAAACATGGTTAACTTTTTTTGGGTACAAAAATATACGGTTTATTATCCTCATTAAACGATATCGCAACACATTTGGTCTTCAGTTCCATCCCTGGCCAGTGCGTATGGAAAATCATTTGTTGGAGGTGTCATTCTCTTAAATAGATCTTCGGTACCTCAACGGATTAGTCTCCACCGTCGCTGTAGATGATACATTGGTTTACCAAAAAAACATATGTACGATAATTTTACACTAATATTTCAATCTTTTTTTTAAAATTAAGTTTTACCTTATCCATTTAATTAACTCTCACCATCATTATTTATTTTTCTCAGTTTTTTGTAATTCCCCTTACATGTAATTGTAAACAAGTTTTCTATGTAATGGATTTATATCAGTGAAATAAAAAAAAAGCATTTGGATAACTAAATTTAATACTAAATAATGAAAATTCAAATGTAAAAATGGCATTAAAAAGGTAATATTTTAATGATTATCAACAAAGATTATACTATATTTAATATAAAATTTGATTAATAATAAAAATTAAAGTCATGGTTAATAATTTCCTTTTATTTAACATTCTTAAAGATATGTCAATATAGTTTTTTTGATTTAATTTAACATAGAATTCTATTTTATTTTTGAGAATAACATAAAATTCTTTTAAGATAATGAGCGTGAAAGAGAATAAAAGTAGCCAATTAGATTCATGAATAAAATAATAATTGTAATGTATGAAATGAAAAGTCAACGTCTTGAATAGAAGCATGTTACGTATACATGAGGGGTGTGTGTATGGTTCAGGCGTTCAGCATAGCAAAAAATTATTTTGGATGAATTGATTTTGTAAAATAAATTTTGGATGTAATATATATATATTAAATGTAAAGAGATTTATGTTTGAATAAATTTATGTAAAAATGAGTTGAATAATAAATTTGAGAGGAAATTAGTTTTAAGAGCTAAAGTTACAAATCCTAGCTTCAAACTAAGATCAATTCTAAGGCTATAAAACCAGGTTTATAAATAACAAAAAAAATATGTATTCAAAATGGTTCTCTCAAAATTAAATCCAACCATAGGAATTAAGTTAGGAGAGGATAGGCGATTTGTGAGTTTTTTCAATAAAACAAAACAAATACAAAAATGCCAAAGTTTGACACTATTTCTCTAAATGCGGGACTTTTTAAAGTAGTAGGGAAATTGCTTTTACGAATTAAGTGTGATAGCCTAACACATGTTTTAATTTTTTCTAAAGAAAAATTAGTTTGTCTCCCGTACTTTCAAATTGCAATAGGCGTTTTTACATATTTTTCTTCTTATTTTAATATTACTTGGTGTATGTTTGGGTACATTAGAGTCCAGAAAAAAATTAGATGTTCAAATATATGAAGTTTGTTCCTCAATAACTGATTTAGGGAAAAAAATAATTTTGTGTCAAAATATGTAAAGCGCGACGCTGAGTTTGTTTTTGGGAACTTTAGGATTTGGAAAAAAAGTTAACAGTTAAATACCCAAAATTCGTTCCTCAATAATCGGTTTAAGCCAAAAAAAATAATAATTTCGTGACAAAATATGTAAAGCACGACATTTTAGTGTTTGGAAAAAAGTTTAGTTGTTCGAATGTGTCAAGTTCGATCCTCAATAACTTGTTTATGCCAAAGAAATTAAAATTGGGAGTGATTTGAGTGAAACTATTACGGGCCTCATAGAACGTCGCTATCTCTTTTCATAAGGTGGTTTGTCATGTAATCCTTGATATGAAACGTGGAAGCTTTTCGGGGAGGAGTATTGTTAGAGAGATCTTCAAATTGTTGAAATTGTCGTGGGAAGTCTGTTTTGTTAGCATATTCATATAGGCTAATCGTTGTGTTGATGCTTTGGCAAAATATTTGGTCTTGCTAATCTGAAGATTTGATTTTTTTTATGAGTAGTGTTCTACTTTTGTGTAGGACCGTTATTGCTTTCTGATGTTGCGGAGAATTCTATTCCGGACTCATTCTTGTTTAGTTCTTGTTTTTGTGTTGGGGCTTAACCCCTGTTTTATAAAAAAAAAATGGGTCAAATGGGTCCCTTTTAGAACGTCCTTATAGCGTGGGCCAAGCGCCGAAGCCTCCTCCTCCTAGGCCCTTTACAGTTTTTTTGTTCCAGAGTGAAATGGGTCCCTTTTTTAATTGTTTTTCTCTTGTTATTCGTGAAAAGGTCTCTCAATTGGTATTTACATCATTATTACATTTATCAATTGAAGCTGAAATTGCATTGCATGATTGAATAAAAAGACTGAGATGTTTTACACAGAGGAAATGAGCGAGAGAAGGAAAAAAATCTGAAAATGAAAGAAAGCAACATTCTATTCTATTGGGGATAAAGTGTACATTTTAATTTCTTACTAGTCTTAGTGCCCGTGCGATGCACGAGACACGCTAGGATCAGCTGTAATAAATGCATCAAAAGAATATGCATAAATAGGTGAATAAGTGTAAACAAAAACCATAAAAAGTGCAAGCTAACATTAAAAAAGCAACACATTGTTTAATAGACAACACTACCAAAATGGTAAACAAAAACCATAAAAAGTGCAAGCTAACATTAAAAAAGCAACACATTGTTTAATAGACAACACTAACACAAGTCCAACGAATAACAATTGGAGATGTTGAGTGACTCCAAACGAATCATAATATGTCTAGTGTTGATATCGAAGTAGGTAGCACCGTAGTCACGAACATCAAGAGAGGCATTGTGATTACTCCAACAAACAATCTGTATGGTAAATCCGAAAACAATTTAGAAGTCACGCATATTGAAAGTAAATAAGAAAGAAATAGGATAAAGTTTATAGTAGCAACTATATAACCAATGCTTACCTAATGCAAATTTTGAAAAACTTCGGTGTAGACAACGTTAGAAGTCGTATTAATATATTCCCCTTGCCCATCTTGAATAAGTAATTTCAGACCTTGTCTAGAAGTCACTCATGAAAGAGCAACATATAGTTGACCATGAGAAAAAACGGGCCTCGGGAGATACACACCAACATGCTTCAATGACTGTCCTTGACTCTTATTAATAGCCATAGCAAATGACAGAGTAATTGGGTATTGCCGACGTTGAAATTTAAAAGGGATTCTAGGATCAGATGGTATCGACGACAATCTAGGTAAATAAACTTTATCACCAATATTATTTCCAGAAATAATTTTGCCCTCAACAGCAAACGTGCCCAATCTAGTTATCATCAAACGGGTTCCATTACATAGTCCAGCTGACTGATCGATGTTTCTCAACAACATAACAGGTACACCAACTTTCAACTTCAATACATGATTTGGAACACCAGAAGCAATGATAGTGTTTAAAAATTCGGGAGTATGAATATCATCAGGAGAGTCAACATCAAACCCAACAGAACATGGAGTGTCAAAGCTTAAATAAAGTTTCTCATCACCAGGCATCAATGATAACATATGATGATTTATAGCATCAACTAAATCATTGGTAGGAGCCAATATCGCCCTATCCCTAAAAAAAGATGGGTTGACCATATTGATTAGAAAATTAGGATATATGACATCAACAATACTTTGTATAGGATTGGAATAATAGTTAATAAGCAAGTCGTCCGGAATCTGAACCATTGCATCAAATTCATCTATGTCACCAATAACACCATCACCAATACGCAACACCCATTCGGAGAAATCCCGCCTTTGTTGAACATCAAGATCAGAAGTACCAGATAAGAGGCGCATATTTGTTGTAAGTGTCATAACCTCACAATACCGCCAAAGGTAAGATGAGTTAATAGAAGAATGAACAACCTCTTGTCTAGTACCCTTAGGAACAACCGGTAGAATTTGGCGAAAATCGGCACCCAGAACAACAACTTTGCCACCAAAAGGTATGTCAAGACGACCATTGTTAGCAAATCTAAGGATGTCTCTAAATGTCTTGTCAACAGCCTCAAAACAGTGCCTATGTGTCATAGGTGCCTCATCCCATATAATAAGTTTACACCTCACTATTAACTCAGCCAGAGGACTACCTTGATTAATATTGCAAGTAGAATCCTCATAAACGTTTATAGGAACAGCAAAACGCGAATGAGCTGTTCGACCACCTGGAATGAGAAGAGCAGCTATTCCACTGGAAGCAACTGTTAGAACAATATCTCCTTGGGAACGCAAAGCAGCAGACAATGCTCTCCAAATATATGTCTTTCCAGTTCCCCCATAACCGTAAACAAAGAACAACCCAGGTTTGCAATCAGTCACTCTTGCCATAATAGTATCATACACCAGTCGCTGTTGAGGATTCATTGAGGACAATAGTTGAGCATGTTCAACAGCCAAAGCAGCCCTATCATAATTCAACTCATCATATCTAAGTCTATTCTGATTTACTGATACCAAAGACTCATCTAAGTCTTGCATTCCAGGAAAATCAGTCATACTCCTATTATTGCTGAGAATAAATTTTTGGATGTCAGTCAATGCAAAAGCTTGCAGTTCTTCGGGAGACAAATATAATTCTGAAACAATTCCAACGAAAAGAACAATGAAGACAAACACATTTTTGTATATTATTTTTGACATTAGTAAATAAAAAAGAAATACCTGGAAATCGAAGTAGAGCACGTTGTCTATGTAAGATATCATCGGTCAAATACTCTACAGTCTCTTTCCAAACATATTCTGGCTTTGATAATTGGTTAGACAACAACAAACACGCAAAAAGACGCCGAAGATAAATGTCGATACCCCAAAAACTTGCTTCTTTAATAGCATCAATATATTCCTTATCATCATTAAGCAATCCCCTTGCATAGCAAGCCTTTTGAAAGGTTGTATGCTCTTCACCATTGAAAAACCGGATATCTTCATAACAAAGAGGGCCTTTAACATGATTAAGCAAGAGTCTGAGATAATAAATCTCACCAGTACCTGGAGGACTATAATGCAATCTCCCGATACTAAACCCAATTTTACGTGGAGACCATCGATGTTTAGTATCCTTCCAAACAAATTTCATAGGAAACTGAGCATATGTAAGAGACCTTGCTTCTGAATATTGTTTGTTAGCTTCCATCCAGGGCAGAAATTTGGTATTGTGTATGTGTTTTCTGTTAAGAACATCTTCAATAGTACTACTTGAATTTGACACAACAAACTGTTCATCAGGAAGATGGTAACTAAGTCGTTCAACGGAAGGTTCTCTATGATGAATATCAAAGGCAAATATCCTCCAAGCAGCCTCTTATGCCGACAAATACCTGCAATCATAATACATCTTGATCTCATCTATACATGCAGTGTCATTGGCATTTGGTGTACCAGAGTAGAAGCTAGCAGTAACACGATCATGACCTTTGTTAACATACTTGAATAAATACTTAATAGATCGAGATTGATTGCACCACTCAACATTGATGTGAGCATTGTATTTGAGAAGCAATTTTTTATTATATGGAACTACATATCGATTGTCTAGGAATCCACCACCCTTTTGAACAACCACGCCATTATCCCTTCTCATATAGATTGGATACCCATTTGGATCAATCCTAGTAGTGTCCACAAATATTTTTGGAAAATACTTTGTACACTTACCCTGTTCTGTGCAAGGTGAACTCAAATTTTGAGATCCGTAAGGGCCATGAAGCATACAGGAGGTGACAACATCAAATAGTTCAGGATCAGTCTCTTTATTTGGAATCTCAGCAGATATAATTCTATCTATATCCTTAGCATCACGGTATCTACACTCAGAATATAGGAAAATCAGAATATGCGCATGGGGTAGACCTCTCTTTTGAAATTCAATAGTGTAGATAACTGCAAAGAAAAATAAAATAAAATCAATGAACAAATAATGAGTAGTAACGAAGTTTATATAGTTATTTAAGAAATAACTCTAAAGGAAAAAAAACTTAATAGAACCAAATTAGTTACCTGCTTTGACTCGACCAAATATCTCCCCCTTTTTAATTTCCTTGGTAAGATGGTCAAGTTTGATTTGAAAAAGTCTGGTTACCATGTCTGGCCTATCTTGTGGCATGAAACCATACTTGGCAAAATAAGAGGTAAGTTCAGGCCATTTATAGTTGCAAGTAAAGGTAATAAAAAGATCAGGATACCCAGCCCAACTACATATTGCCATTGCATCTCTATAATTTTGAAACATATAGCGAGCCCCTCCGACAAATGTAGATGGTAGAATAATTCGTTTGCCAATTGATGCAGAGTTAGTTTCCCCTCTTAAAACTGCCTCAGCTAGACCACTATATAAATGAGCTCTCAAATCAGTTTGATGAAATCTCACCCATTGCAATCTGGTAGCCTCAATCATGCTGTAGGCATCGACCAAAAATTGTTGAAATAGATGCCTTCCAAACAGCAGAAGTGATTTTTCAGAGAGGCGATGTTGGATTCGATAAGCAAACCACTCTCTAAGAGTAACTTTTCCGCGTTTGATATTTCGAGCTTTGGAAGAAGAACTAAATTCAATATTTTCAACAAAACCGTCCTCCCCACGAGGAAAAAGTAGTGGATATTGCATTGGTAAATAGGATGCACTTAATAGAGGGATTCTTTGAAGAAGACCTGTTTGAGTTTGAACAACAATATCTCGACTATCACCAGCAGTATCAAAGTCACCGACAATAAGAGCTGCTACTTCAGATGCAGTTGGGAAATTGTAACGACGACCATCACGATTTCGTTTACCAAGAATCCGCATTTTGACGTTAGGGATGTTGTCAGAGGTAAAATGCTGTTGAAGCATGCAGAATTTTTTTGCAAAAGGGTTAAATTCATCTAAAGCACGCTTAATAGAAGAAAGTAAATTTGCTCGCATAGAAGAAGCATCGTCTGTCATCCTGAGGAGAAAAGAAAAAGCGATGTATTAGTGAAAAAAATATCAAGACAAAGAAAATGAAAAGGAATATCTATTGGAAGATAAATTGAGCCATAGAAGATTATATACCCGACTACTGACATTCTGTTAGGAACCTCGTTGTCAGTATCATAAATATAGAGTTGCGCAAACTTAGGAGTGTCTCCTGGAAGAGGAACCAACCCACCAATTTGATGATAATTTTCACCATTCATAACAAATATTGGAGGTGCAGAACCATTATTGACAGCAGTATTAACCTTGCCCCCCATGGAAGTAAAAGCAAACATGCTATTGAAAGCTCTAATGTTATCAAGAAAATATTTGCTTCGAGTATTGTTACTGTGAAATAGATCATCAAATAGTTGCGGAGGATCTTTATAATTAGGCAATTCAATTCTCCCTTGTGTACAACACATAGAAAAAGAGGGTGAACGTGACTTATAATACTTATCAACACGCTCCTCGTACCACATCAGTGCACCACATGATTGACACGTACATCCGGGTTCCCCAATGTCCCAATAATTCGAAGAAGACGCAATAAACGTAAAAAAGAAAGAAGTTAAAAAAACAGTAAACATGTGGAGTAAATGCGACATAAGATGCAGTTGAAATACCTTTGGAAGGACCCTTAATAGTTTCACCATCACCAAACTCATCATCAATGTCAACATGATAAATAGTGCGAGCCACATAAGGAGAAGGTATTGTAGTACATGCTATAGCATTAAAAAAAATTAAGTAGAACCAAAAGCAGTAGTAATAAACATGACCTAATAGATAACAACATACCGTTATCATTTGTAGGGTTTATGATATCACATGAAGAAGAACCATTATTCAAAGGGCAAGCATCACCTATATATAACATATAACAATTGAAAGACAAATGTATAAATAGGAAAACACTAAGTGGATCACTTAGAGGACAAAGTGCAATAAAGTAGTGAAAAAAGAAGAATAACAGGAAATAACATACGCACCAGAAGTAACAGATCGTGGTCGAAGTATATATCTTCCAGGAGCCAACCCCCTCTCATTTGTAAGACAACTATGTCTGAGAGGTTTTGAAGAAGCACCTATATACGTATTAACAAAGAAGCAGTTAATAAGTCAAAGTTGAAGACAGTAAAAATGAAAAAAATAGTGAGTTGTTTAGAAAGTGACTGATACATGATGGAGTGCAAGCTGGTTGAAGCCTATATTTTCCAGGTGGCAATCCCTTGTTTTCCATACGAAGAGGAGTTGAAGTAGTACAACTACTATTTAAGGAAAAAGAATCTGCAAAACAAATGTGTAGGAAGTTTAATAAAAGGCAGAGATTGATGTAAAAAAGAACAAAAGAAATAAGGGAACACATATTAGGAGAAGTACCATTCGGAGATAGGCGACACCCATCAGATATAGTTGCATGTATCCTAAACTTGTTAGTAGACATTAGATTTACGAAGAAAAAGGAGGAAGATAGTAGGAAATAATGGGTAGGAAGTGTCCAAACATTAGAATTTTGCTGTATAGTAAAGCAAGTAAGACAGAAAACGTGAGAAAATAAAAGTTTTGGAATTGAAGTAAGTAAGACAAATTATTTGTGTGAAAATAGGTGATGAAAGATTGTGATGGATGACAGATGGAAAGAAAGGAATGGAAGTGCAGTAGTCATATAGATGGAATAAGAAACTTACCAACGGTTTTAAAGTGAAGGCTGATACATAATGCATGTAGAATTAATCATGACACGTGGAAGCAAAACTATGGACATGGAATAGTCATATGGATGTATTAGATGAAAACAACGGCTTCAAAATGTAAGAAAGTAGGGATGGATATATATACAATAAATCCAAGGGCGCAGTGGGGACAATAAATATGAAAACAACGGCAGTAAAAACAATAAAACAGTAGATACAGCATGTAAAGAAAATAAAATCGTTATAATGTTTATAAGAACAACAGTGGTTAATAAATTTAATAGGTTGAAGTAAATAGTAAGAAGAGTATGGTTAATGACACCAATATGCATGGATGAGATGTTTTTAGTCACTGACAAGAAAACGATTAAAGTGAGTGTCATCATTTGGTGTTAGATAAAAAGTCAGAAAAAATTGCAATCTGAATAACAGTGATGATATAAATCTGGATTACCCCAAAAATTATCAGTTAGACATAATGCATGAAGAGGATAATCAGTGCGACCGGTTTGAATCGATTATGGTATGATATGGCATAATACAGTTGTTGCACTGCTGCGTTGCAGACGATAGGGCGTTATGTGACAGTTTTTTAGCGTGCTTCTTCCCTCCCAAGATGCAAATTTCCCAAGCAAAAGAAAATCTTCTAGGATCAATTATAGCTCTATGGAAAAGTAAGATGTTAAAACATACTCATCAAAAGAATATGATAACAAAATAGTCGAATGAAAAAAAAAGCGCACTTGTATACTTCCCCAGCAAGATATCTTTTAATTATAGATATACTATACTATGACTTATTCAATGCTTATAGTTGTACGAATAGAACATAATAAGTTTAAAAATAATCAGAAAGAAACCAAAGTAATTGCAGATCATAGTTGTTACTCAATTGATTCATTTTTCTCAATTTGGGATATAATAATAATGTGTAAAATGGTGGTCAAATATAGGATAGAGCAACTATAAGTTGAGTTCATTAAATTTAAGTGTTTAATTGTACATTCCAGAAGGTTTTTCAAGAATTTTAAATCAGATTTTAATAACTGCAAAATGTTTCATAAGATTAAGTGGGTGTTCACCAAGTTGAGCCTCAATTGAAGTAACTATCAGACAGCAACCATATTTTGTTCGTAGGTTTAAAAACAATATGTGTTATTATTATAGAAGTATTTGTTTTTCATACTAACAGATATTTAATTAGGTGTGAATCACGTGATATGTCAATTTATATAATGTGATGATAAAGAAATAGAAGAGGAAAGAAAATATATAGAATGAAGGGAAAATACGATACATTGATTTGATAGTTACATACGGAAAACATAGAAAGCAACACAGAAGATAATCTGCTTATTCCATTCAAATAGAAGCAACAAAAGGGAAACACGACTTAAGGTAAAAACTGTTATTCAAAGCACAGCAAAATACATAAAACAACAGACAGCAGAAGAACACCAACAGGATCACAGTTGCCCAACATGTCTAGGATTCACGCTTGACAGGAAGCAAAACAGAAGTTGGAGAAGCAGGCTCAGGCATAGGAGGATCAACAGTAGTATCAGATGTAGAAGCATTAGCGGGAGGAGCATTAGCAGATACAGTGGTAGGAACCACATTCACAGTAGGGCCAGTGACATGAGAATTAGCAGAAACAGCAACAATAGCATTAGATGCAGCAGTAGGCTTTGGTGTAGAAGTACCACCCAAAGCACCAGCAAAAGCTTCAACAACAACAGAATCAGGGATTAGCTTCGGAGTCTTGGAGCTTGATTCGCCAATAGTCACAGTGGCAGAGGGATCACTTGCATCAGCAAAAGGGACAGGAATAGGATCAGCACCAACATCAAGGGCACGTTTGCAAGCAGGCCTTAACATAGAGCGCTGCGCAACTTCTGGCAAAATAGCCTTGCTTGTTGGAGTGTCACCATAATCAGCAGCATCAGATTGAGCATCCATCATAGAATTCATATGCTGAGAAGATACCTAAGATAATGGAAGACACAATGGGGAAAACAGTAAAGAATAGACAAAATATATGATTTAGTGGTAGTACCCCAAAAAAAGAAAACAAAAATAAATAGTAACTACCAATTGACTCCCAGAATGAACATGAATCAATGGATCAGCCAAGTCAACTTCCTCCTCTCCATTCCCAGATTGCAAGTGAGATTCCAATAGAAATTCAAATGGAATGTATTTAGAATCATTTAAGTAGAGGTATAGTGTAACGTAATTAATATGTAGAGAAAAAGTTAAAGGCATATACCAAAGGTTTGTATTTGTCAATAAAAGCCTGAATGATCAGATCATCTGCTGTAATTCTTTTGACAGTAAAGTGTTGCCAATGTTGAATTACATTCCCCTCAATGATTTCAATCTTGAAAAGAAAAGGCTTAGACAGAAATTGGTCAAAAGCAGATGGATCAGCTGGAGGTTGTAGTAGCTGTTGAGCAGTGTAACCCAAGAAATTGGAAACCACGCGATCAAACATCACAAAGTTGGCAGAACCAGTAGTGTCGATAACCTTTGCTTCCAATTTGAACCTGCATGATTGCAGTGAAGAACACATGTTCTAAGAAAGGCAGTAAAGGTATTATGAAAATAATAAAGGGAAGGACAAACTTGGGGACTGCGGTGACAACCCTAGCACACTTGTTACAGAAGAACCTGTTACCAACTTTGTTAACCTTACGCATACACTTGTTGCAAGATTCATAATGCCAACTATATTCATTGTCTATCTCAATCACTTGAACCAAAACAGATGCAAACCCAACCTTAAAATCATAATGCAAAAATATTAGGAGAAGTTAAGAAAGAGATATTTTGTCTAGAATAGAGGCCAAAGTTATTTATGCCAAAACGGTTAAATACATCAGTAGATTCCAAGAGATCGGAGATAGTCTTGCGAGGAGTCTGCAGCAATTCATCATGCAGAGAAAGAGGAACAGCAGCAACAACTTGGCTAACAGTCTGAGTTAGCATCCGCTCAGAGGTAAGCATACTATAAAAATAGAAAATGCAAGAAGAAATAAGTCAAATAATGTCAATAAAATAAATATATTAAATAAATAAAGTTTGAAGTAGAATAATTGGAGCATAGTAAAGGAGATGGAATTGAGGAATGAGTACCATGCTTTGTACTCAATGATAGCAGGCAACCCAGTATTGAAAAAGACTTTGGTACCATAGACGGAGTTGGAGATGCCAATTGTGCCTAAATTGGTTGTAAAAATTTAATGTAACTATTGGGAGTAAAATAGTTTTCTAAAGAAGGAGTTGGAAAAGTTCTACATGAATACCTTGAAACTTCTTGAGCTTACACAATTGTATAACAACTGGAGCTGAAGAAGAGGAATGTTGTTCCAAATTTTCATGCATCTCCTCAGCAAATTGGCCCCAAAATGTGCATTGTATTCTATCCATACTGTCGAAATGAAAGTAAAATTGAAAAAAAATGACATGGAGATGGTAAAGTGCTGTGGATATACGAAATATAGATGCAACAGATAAAGAAGTAAGTAAACCTCATATCTTCCAGTACGAATTGAAGTAGCTTTGTGGTTTGACCATGTCTCTCAAAATCCTTAAGTGTTTCCCTCTTAACAACATGACCAATCACGTCTAATATAAAGAAGGCATGTACAATAATAAGATCAAAATGTAGAACCAAGGAAGAAATTTTGAAAATACGAAGCAAATGAAAAACTAACCAGTAAGGAAATCTTCTTTAGAAGAAGCAAGAATTTCAGCAAAAGGCATAAAATCAAAGTGGTTGGATGGTATCTTCTCAGTCTCAAGTTCAATGCAAGTGGTAAGTCCCATGAAGTTAAGCTTATATTTGTGAGAAGTGGTTGGATATTTGATGTCATTTGCCGAGACCAAAAGTTTATCAATCAAATATGCAGAGCCCTCATGAATCAAAGTATGAAAGCGATGTAACAGACCTTTTTTGACAGTTGCAGGGATCCTCCCACACTAAAGAGTTTAAGGTAGTAGTTAGCAATTAGCAATAAAGAAGAAGCGTTTAAAATTAATTTCTAATTAAATTTGTAATTAAATATATGTAAGTGAACTAAACCTTTTCATCAACCAGTATCATCTCAATACTGTTGGGGTTAGCAGGATTTTTAAACTCTGGAACGATCCAAAGACGAACAACACGAACCGTAAGGTTCCAGTCAATCTTACCAGGGACAATGTCTTCAATAAAACCCATGGTTGCAGGTTGTTGGCACATGAACCTACGAATGAAGAAAAGTGGAGAGAATGCAGGTGATAGCAAAGGAGAAGCGACATGGTATTTATGGAGGTAGCAGGTGCACCAAACATAAATCAAAAGGTACAAATTGAAGTACACATGGTAAAAAATAATAGGACCAATGTTGTCATGAAGTGTTGGATAAAATATATGTACGTATGGAAAGTGAATATAGGAGGAATGTTGTCACCAAGTGCTGGATATGTAGTAAAGACTCTAGAGTTTAATAAGATTCGTTTTATTTACACGTAGCAGACGTTTAAAGGAGGAATGTTGTCATGCATAGCAGCAAAAGATGTAAACAATCTCAATGTGAGATATTAGAAATCTGAAACCGTCACACGACAAATGGCCAAAAACGAATGGATAAGAAATGTCACTAATTAAAAAAGAAAGATAGTAAACGTGAACAATACGTGTGAAATAAGCAGGAAGCAAAAAAGGCAATGTTAGTTGTTCACATGCATCTAATCACGTAGAATGAGGGATGATAATAGGTGGAAAAATCGGCCAGATGAATGCAATTGGTGGAAGTATAGGTGAGACAGTCTGCACAATGAATATGAATCATTAAGGTGTAGATATATCAACGGGCATGAGATGGTTGGAAAGGTTGCATGAGTAAGAACAATGATATGATAAAGGACCAAGTTACTGTAGTTACACAACTGCATATGTGGTAACCAAATTGTAGGATTTCACACAACTAAACAAACATGGATAAGAACTTGAGATCAATTCATTATATTCGTTAGCCTTATTTGTATTTGTAATTCAGAAAAAAATAAGCAGTAGAGTTTAAGTTAAGCTGCATTAGTTGAATTATTTATGGAGTAAGTAATTATATTAGAAGTGACATGGTTTGGAATTGAAAAACAAAGTGTTGAGTATATTAGAATTTGGAAGTAACACAAAACTAAACCATTATATTAATTAATAGAGTGATTACAACCAAAGAGGACAACAACATAAAGCCAACGATTACAACATAAAGAGCCAGATTATTCCTTCTGGCAAGGATTAAGCCTAGTGGAAACTACGAAATTACAAAGAAACAACATAGACAACAAAAGCTATAAGATAATTAACGCCTATTGATGAAGATAAACTTAGAGTCATCAAGAGGAGCCTCAAGCTTAATTTCCAATCCTTCAGTATAACCATTAGCACGACAAATATTGAACCACCCACGAACACGAACTTTAGTGACAGTGCTGATCTTGGGGAAAATCAAGTGACATGGCCAAGCCTTGCCAAACTCATCAACCAAAATGACATCAGTATCAGTCTTTGAGTAACATGTCTGGAAATACTCGGCAGGAACATGCTAGAAAAAGAAAGCAACAAATAAATCATGAAGAAGAAAAGCAACGTACACAGGAAAACAATAAGAACACAACATTTTAGAATCTCACCAGGTAAGCAGTAGATATATCAACGGCAGACACACGAGTGTAAAGAGTAAACACCAAAATAGGCTTTCGGCCAACATACATTGATTGATCGAAAACATTAGCAGCAAGCTTAGTACTTTCAAGAAACTCAGGTTCTTGTCCAAGCCTAAGTATTTTTGGTTGGCCAATTACAACAGGTGGGTTACCAAATCTATCTCTAGCTTCAATAAAGAACCTATGAATCCTGACATAAACCATCTTAATCCACCCCCCAAGATGTATGCCATAAAAACGCCCTATGTCACGCCAACCTTGTGAAAAGAAGACAGCACCATCTTTCTTAACAATAGCCACCTCAAATTGATTTCCAAGGCCATCAAAAAGGACAACCAAAGAGGGAACTTCATTATGATGCTGACTGGTAAATAAATGGGGAAGTTTTGCTTCCAACTAATGAATACAAAAGTCAGTAAACATATATGAAAAACAATGTAACTAACAGCAGTTAGTTAGAAGAAACTTACATGTGAGGACACAAATTCAACCTCGTATGCTTCAAACTTGATACCCAGAGACATTGAGTAACATGAAGGGCGGGATGATGCTGTTCTCTGATTCATTCTACGCAAGACAGAAGGAAAAAGAGAGAGGAATGGTTATAAACGTATTGAAATGCATGGAAAATAAAGGAAACTAATAATGTTGAATAAGAAGTTAACCTTAAAAGAAGAAAGTTCTTCACCAAAAGCAATATGAATGGTTCTGAGAGAGGTAATATATAAGCAATAGGAAGGAGTTAAGAAAGGTGTAAGAGAAGATAGTTGGAGGGTAGTAATGTAAATTGACAAAAAGCAGCATAAGGATCTGAATGACACATGTAATCATCTGAGAACATGGATTAAAGAGATGAAACAATTAAAATATGGGAATAATAATGATAAAACAAAGGGAAGAGCATGTTGAATTAAGTGCTAGTGTTAAGAGGAAAACAACAAACAAATTCCAGGAACTGAACAGAGAAAACAATGTTAAAATAAATAACATTAAAGTAGTAGAGAACAAAAGAAATGAACAAACATTCCATTGCATTAAAGATACGAAAGTGACCCAAAAGAGTCACAATTACAATGGACATAAAAGGAAACTACAAAGGGCCAAGAAAACATGAAAGGACAGACAAAAAAAGCTACTGCAAATACCCAAAAAGTGATGACCAAAACGCCAAAGCACCATTACAAAGTGATAGAAAGGGTCCCTAACTACAAAGTGGAAATAAAGCAGAAGAAAACAAAAGACAACTTTACTACATTTGGCCCATACATCAGAAACACACATGCCCTAGTTGTTAATATAAAACCACATCAAGCTGATATAGATAACATGGCGACAGTTCTTGGCAACACCAATGCGAATCTCCTGTCCCTCTTTCAAATGGCGCAGTTTATAGAAATCAGCCCAGCCCCCACCAAGGTAGCATTCCATAGAAGTTGGAGGTAGATGTAATTCCAAAGTAGGATGAGGGTTCCATTCCACATGGCACAACCAACTACGCTTCCATTCATCGACTATGGTAACAAAAGTTAAGTTTTGTGCGAGAGCATACTGGCAAAAAAGATGTGAGATACACTACATGTAGAAAAGAAGAGAACATAAAGACCAAAGTTGTAAACTAAATAATGGGTAAGTAAAAATAAGAACATGGAATGGGTTATATACCAGCCTAGTGAGGTCACCACTACTCAAAAACTTACAATAAGAAAACCAAAAACATGCCCTTGGATGAGGAACAAATTCCTCAGAAGGGACATAAACAGCAGAAGGAACCACTTGAGCCATTGTAGCAGCAATAGGAAAATAAGCAGCAGGCTCTGGCAAAGGAACATCTTCGTATAGGCGATTATAGACACGCATAAAGAAGGTTAAATCATTAAGATGAGTGAACTGAATCCATCCTCCATATTCATTAAGCTTGTAAAACAAACACCCAATGCAGACCACCCTTTCAACATATGAAGATCTCCATCATGGACTTTAACTTCAACGTCAAACCTATTACCCACACGGTCACGTAGAGTCACAAATAGAGGAACAAAGTCCTGGAACATGGAAGGCATAAAAGGAAGGACGCCATATCCCTACAACCAAAATGAACATGTTGAAAGGAAATTAATAACATATAAAATGTAAATATATAGTTAGTTATAAGAGTAAACAAAAGAATTTATGGAGAGACTTTTTTAGGGTCGTAGGCACAAGTGCATGTTTTGATTTGCCACTCCATGTCTCTGATGATAGCACGGTCAGCATCGTTAAGAACGTTTGGGGTGACCTGGTAAAACATAGAGGGTAAGAACAGAGCGACAAAGAAGAATATGATTAGATTCTAGGAAGAAGGAAAAAATACTTGAGGAGTTGCCATGAGTAGCAATGAAAAAGGAAAAAAGTAAGACAACGGGATGGTGCAAAGCCTAGGAAGGATTTTGTGGGGAAGGAATCGAGTTGAAAGCAGGTGATGAAAAAAGGAAAGAGTGATTAAGGTATATATAGCAGAAGAAGGTGTGAGTATGTTGGGTAAATTTTTAGGCGTAATCATTAGAAAACCGTAGCCATGCTAAGAAGGCAAGAGATGGATATAAGGAAGACGAGTTTTTATTGGGATGAACATGTTGGCAAACCAATTAGATTGCAGGGATAATATTTGCAGCAGAAAGGAAGCGTGAGTGAGAGTAGAAGAAGAAGGGTTTGTAGAGAAGAAGTGCAGAAGTAGAACAGTTGGCTGGTTTTGGCGAAAATTTTCTGAGGAAGAAGCAGAAAGATAAAGACACGTGGCTAACAAAACAAAATCGATGATGGTAAAAGGGACCCCAAAAGACAACCAATACGAGCGAGGGATTGAGATTTGGCGCGAAATGAGAACCAATAGGAACGAAGCATTGAAGTCGCGCTAAATTTATTGAAGAGTTTGGCAGGTTCCAATACTGAAGGGCGGGTCTCGAAGTAGGGAGAAGATTTCCGTGAGATCACCATGACCCAAGACCAACGGGTTAAAAGATTTTAGGCTTATTTACAGTTTTTGTCTCTCTATTTTCACCAACTCACAATTTTAGTCTCCCAAGAATTTTTTTCACGAATTTAGTCCCCTTATTTTCACAAGCTCACGATTTTAGTCCCCCAAGATTTTTTTTGACGAATTTAGTCCCCCTATTTTCTCAAGTTGTAAAATCAAAGTCCCCCTACCCCTATAATTTGGTCAAAATTGGCGCTGAGTTGTCAGTCGTTTCACTTATCCTACGTGGCTGACACGCTAGTTTATTCCCCCTTTCTCTTTAGTTTTACCATAACTTTTAAAAGCCATCTTATCAATAGGAATAAACTAGCATATAACAGGTGAGTTGATAGCGGATAGCGAATACACTAGTGTATCACAGGTGAGCTGATAGCGGATAGCTAATAGTAGATAAACTAGCGGATTGGATTTAAACCGAATATTGAATTGGGGTTTCTTTATGTTGGGGAAAAACAATATAGAGAAATAAAATGAGCACAATTAAAACACAAGAATTTAACAGAAAAATCATGAACCATTGTCTAATGACAACCAAAGAATAACACTGTCTGAAAATTGTTACAATATATAGACTTCTATCAAACACCCAATGGCCCCAGCACACCCACAATACTCTAAAACAAGAGTATAGGAGAAAGAAAAAAATTCAAATACAAACTTAAGGTGTTTTTGACTAATATATATATATATATATATATATATATATATATATATATATATATATATATATATATAACATTGGCCTCCCTCTTCTTTCACAAAACTAAGCAATGCACACTTCTTCAAGATGTTCAATTCCAATCAACTCCTACAATCTCCACCTTGAGTGTAATTGATACCCGAGACATCTTTCGCTTTTGTTATCAGCGCCGACAATCATAGTTCAAAAGAACTACCATACTCCACCATCAAGAGTATACATCACTTGAAGCTAAACCTCTTCAAAATTTTCTCCATGTCGAAAGTCATCGAAATAATGTTTTCAAAATACTCTATTCCTATCAACTCGCAACACCTTATTCATATATAAGACCAAAATCCTAGAGCCCAAAGTGCAAACATAATCAAAGTCATCCCTTCGTATTCACACCATTTTTATATTTTCCATGTGCGCACACACACACACAGTCAATAGCTCTCTCCTTTCCCATGTAAATATTTGAGAGCTTATTAATTTTTTATTTGCAGGCATTTTTCATTGTAAGTTCAGAATCTCCAAGCATGTGAAACAAATTATTGGCTGGGGCCCTACAATCATCAGTGTACAGGAACATAACGAAATTCCCGGGGTATGGATTAAGGGGTGGTGGCCAAACAGAAAGTTGCTTGCTTTGAAGTCTTTGCATTCATTTAATTGTGTGATGAAAATAAGTATATTATATGTTTTGTAATCTATATAATATAAGGGTAAAGACAAAGTAACTACTGATAAACTTGTTGATGATAGTAATAAAAGGTAATTAAAATGATTTCAATTATGATTGAACTGACAATGATAATGACTATGTTGAGGAATAAAATAACATTGTTTGTTCCGGTTGATGAATAATTCATGCATGGTTGTATATTAAGAAAGTGATGGCAAGTGTTCAAGCTAAATGCTCATGCCTAACACTTTGTGTTCAAACTAGGTTTCTTTTACATCTGCTCTAATCCACTCTAATATAATCAAAACATATGCCAGCACATTTACACTTTTAGACATCTTAAAATTTTGACATTTGTCACAATTTAAGGGCAAAATAGACAATTCTCCACTAAAAGACAAAAGAAAACAGCTTTATGTCAGTTTTAAAAATAAATAAAAAGCTGTCGCGCGTATATATTTTTTAATTTTCTGTTTTTTAAAAAATCTGTTTTCTTTTTGTCAAAAAAACTGTTTTATTATTAAAAAACTGTTTTATTATTAAAAAACTGTTTTCTTTTTTAATTTTTTTAAAAAAACAGTTTTTTTTAAAACATCTTTTTTCATGCTATTTTTTTCAATTTTTTTAAAAACATTAAAACAATTTTTTGTTTTTTACTAAAATAAAATAGTCAATATTTTTATAATCTACTCAAACTACAAAAATTAATCATTTCTTTAGTAAAATTAATCATTTTAACAACTATCCATTGTCAAAAAAAGACGTACCTTTAACACAAGTTTAAAAAATAATTTTTTTTAAAATTCTTTTATTAAATTAATATTACACTCAATAATTAAATAATATAAAATTTACTATTTATTATAATCTCTCTATTAAAATCATTGAGTTTAACCACCGAGAATTGTGAAAAAACTTTAACCCCTACAAAAAATTACAAAATAACTTTTTATAATTAAATGAATATGATTAAATTATATAAAAAAAATAAGTCATAATACGTGGCAACGAGAGCAGCAACGAAATTAATTAAACGAACATTATTTAATTATTATTAAATCATATAGAAAAATATGAATTAAAATGTAGCAACGGGAGCGACAACGAGAGACTGGTAATGGGAGCTGCAACGGGAGTGGCAACGGGAGTCGCAACAAGAGAGGTAACGAGAGCGCCAACGGGAGTCACAACAAGAGAGATAACTATAGCGCCAACGGGAGTGTCAACGAGAATGCAAACGGGAGGGGCAACGGGAATGCATATTTTACCTCTAATGTCCAAATACATTATTATGGATCAATGTAATTCTGATTGTCAACGGGAATGCATATTCCACTTTTAATTTCAAATCATACATTTTGGACATTGTTCACAACTTATAAATATCTTCTAAATTACTATTATGACTCCATAGCAAAACACCGACCATACAGTATCACCCGTGCGTATGCACGGGTAAAATACTAGTTGTATATTGATAATTGTCGACTTATTCTCAATCTTAGTAGCACTATTATTTCTGACCACCGCGCTACTAAAGGCTTAAAAATAAGCACAACTAAGTCATTTTTCTATATTAGTGAACTTGGTGTCAATGTTCATGACAACTTTCTCAATATAAGTCATTGGATAATCATTTATTTGTTGATCACTCATTTGATTACACAACTTATTTTTCACAATCTTCATAACTAAAAATACTCTTTCAATCGTTGTTGTGGCTTCTGGAAAATTAGTTTTTAGGTTCGAAAAGAGATAAACCGGGGGATAAATAAGATCCTCTTCCAACAATTTTATTTTCCATTAGGCAAACGCCTATGTATAAGTATAATATCATACATGTATGATATTCTGCAAGGAAATGCTCGTGTATTATCTCCCAGAGGATGGGAATAGCGTTACAACTATTTGCAATTCTAACTAGCCAATCAACATCTGGTAACCAATCTGGTTTGTAAACATAGGCCCAATAAGTTTACAGACCAATTCAGCTACGGCTCATCCTTATTGCACTCGCCCTCCTACTTACTATACACCCTCTGACTCTCTGAAAAGACTAAAATACCCTTGATCAACAAAATCTTTCCAAGCACGTCCCTTTATTTTCTGGCTTTCAACAGGTACGGTATTTTAGTATCGAACCAGGTATGATACTTCGGTATTGTGGCATCTAGTTTCCCAAACACCTGTACTTGAAATATGCAAAAATATAAACGAACAGTAATAACACCGAAACGTTCCTTTCATTATTGGTTTTCACTATTTTGTGTGTGGAAAGTGCAGTGGAATGATAAGAATGGAAATAAGCTTACTGAGGTGTTGGAATATGATCCAAGTGATGTTAGTGACTATGAAGATGATGAAGATTCAGATTCTTGTATTGTATCTGTAGAATAATGTAGAAATTGTCTTTACAATATGTTTGTTTACTAGTGTTCGGGTAAGCACTGCGTTGGTAATGTGGTAGCCTTCCACCTGTCCCACTGATTCAAATTTGCTTACTAATTGTCACACTTCACTAGTTAGGTACAACACCGAATCGGTTCGGTATTAAGGTACATTACCAATCCAAAACACAGTGAGGAGGTTTGAAAGTGTGTTCCATGTGAAGGTGTTTTTGGAATTTTCAAAAATTGGGGTTATGTGGTGAGTCGGAGGGGGAGTGTAATAAGCTTGGGCCTCCAACTACCTATCCCATCGCCTATATACAAGAATTGTCAACCCGATTTCTTCAACTAAATTAGCCCATACTTGTGCCAGATCCATTAAACAATTTTTGGCACCAAGAATTTCATATACTTGTCTCCCAAAATAACACCAACAAGACATCTCTTAAGAGTGACTTCAACCAAAACCGAAGGTAAAGTTATTTAAATTATACATATTCCACTAGTAATTTTGTTTCGCTTTTATAACGGTATTCGTCTTCAAAAATTGAATAATTACAATCTAACTTTTCATAAATTTAAGTAAATTTTGCATATCATAAATATTTTTACGATATCTCTAGTCAATGTGGGACTTGGGTTTCTCCCAATAACAATTTTAATTTTTATTTAAACATTTTGTCTCCACTCCATTCAATAGAAAAACAACTTAAATCTCTTAAAAATGTGCTTTACAACCCTCACACAACCGGCGCACATTTCATATTACATCACTGCCACAGCTGAATACATATGCTGACAAGGAATATAGAGGATTTTCCTCAGCATTCCTAAAGTTAATCACAGCAAGGTTGACTAAATAAATTTGTAATTTTCAGTAACCTTGTTTTTTTCTCTCTTAATATTGTTTTGTATAACTTGATTGAACAACATATTCCACCACAAATGAGCAAGATGATAAATGAACTTTGGAATCATCTGAAAACCAGATGGTGACACGTGTTATCACAAGGGTAAGGACAATCAATGACCTTAACACCTGCTCTGTCGAAATACCAGTCTCCAACAGCTAAAGCAATTACCTGCATATTATCAATGTGTACATAATATATCATCAGTATTAGATACATTAAAATACTGTACAAAGCAAGCATCTACAAAAACAACATTAAATGAAATAGCATGCTCACCTTGTTACCAACAACAGGAGAATTGTCAGAAAACCATGTATCTTGTCTTTCGGTTTGGCAGTGAGCAAAACATGAATTAATAAACAATCCATTTTGCTTTGATCTTGAGAAATCTTTAACAGAATTCAACATTCGATTCCTGAACCCTGTATTAAATAGACAGTGAAATGGCTTAATTAAATGAATAATTAATTCATTGAAGATTTCTTTACACTTGCATGAAATGGTATTTCTCATGTATCATATATTATCACCTTGTAGAAATTCAATTTGTGGCCTAGTACATTTAGCATGGTTTAATCTGCACTCATGCCAATAGCCATGTGGATCAGCAGAAGGAGGAGCTAAACTGGATTGAATCTGACAAAAAAGTAGGAATATATATTTGTTTAGTACAATTAATTTAATAATCACTAGTTTCGTACTACTCTCTCTGATCTCATTTATAAGCAAAAAGCACTTTTTAAGTTCATTGGATAACTAATATATCTGGTCTATAATATAGACCAGATACAGATGAACCTTAAAAGTGTTTTTTTTTTTATAAATGAGACCGGGAGGTAGTATGATTTATTGCCGGTTAAGACTATGGTTAATAAAGTCAAAGCAAATTTACCTGCCATGAATCATAAGCAGCATTGAGAATAAATAGTGGGGTTCTAACACTGGAAATCACATTCTGAGGGAAGAAGCACTGAAAAAGGGTACATAAAAACCAGTCAATGAAAGTTAAATTTCGAGCTAGCAATAACAGTAGATCTATTTTCTGCATATATTTTTTTTCAAATGATACTGATATTTCTAAACTTAAGGGAAATCAATAATTACCGAGGTAGGATCAAGGTGATTAGTACAAATTTGTGGTAGATTCTTCTGTGCATCCTGCAGTGATTAAACAAATAGTTACCAGCTTGCTTTAATTGTTACAATTTGATTTCATACTGTAATAAATTGGAAGCCTCATGATAAGCGTGGTACCTGCAACCCTACGACACCGCTGTATAAATTTCTGAGAGTATGTCCACCAGATACATCAATCCTATAATTTCAAAGGGAACAACAATTAACAACTAAAGGAAGAATGAAAAATAAATGATGATGGTGGAAATGGCATTGAAAGCATGAAATATTGCAGTATGTTACTTACGCGTCAAGAAACAACCCAGCATCAGTTAGACACTTCACTTTAGTAGTCCTTGGAAAAAACCCTCGAAACTCGTCACAGTGTAAAATAGTAGCTAAGCCGCCCGCTGAACATCCCGAAAGAAGAGCCTGAAGAAAAATCAGTTGTAGGTAACATTAGAAGAAAGATTACTAAAGTAGCAGTATAGACTGAATATATATATATATATATATATATATATATATATATATATATATATATATATATCTGTGTGTGTGTCTGTCTATAACCTGGTTAGCGAAACGCATTCCCCTAGACATTATGTCTTCCATTGCAGCTGCCCAAATGCGCTGTCCTCGGAATTGCAGCTGTTCAGTCTGTCTCAACAGAAAACAAATGCAAGTAAACCTTCATTTCATCATAAGTTTTAGGTGAATTCAAGTCATCTATGTCAACACAACAGTGTTATTTTTTCTTTCTACTCATTCAATTTTCTGCTATAGTTCACACATGTTTCATCACACATTATACCAAATTTGTAAGGCAAAAACTTTTGTTATTTCATCTTGTTGCATGAAACTCTACCTGATGTTCACCATCCCCAGCAAATGAGGCGCCATCACAATAACGAAGCTTTACTCGGTTCCAGTTGAAAAAATCTGCTAAAGTAAAAAGAGGGACATTAGCCTATAATTAATAAGAAAAAAAAAAGCAGAAAATGAGGATTTCAGCTAGATAGATGAGTTTTTGAATGAAGACCTGGGTTTTCTTCAGGTTTATTGCTCAGTATTCCAGTGAATGGTATCTCCTTTTCCATGAATGATGAAGATCCATGTCTGGTTTTCTTGCGATAAACGCATGTTCTAATGTTGTTACACCATCCACCTCCCTAACAAGGAAAGTAGATTGATCATCAGCACATGACATTTTGACATCCTAAAACTTTGATTTCTAAACCTTAGTATAACGTACTTTTATGTGGCATGTCATTATATGGTTTTATCTGGTGTACAGATCCATTAAATTAAAGAAAATAAAAGGAAGCAAAATGAATAGAAAGATGAATCAATGATACCTCTAAATTAATAAGCCAGCTATGTGCTCCTGATCCATATCCCCGATGCAAATGGTAACCAGGTAATGTTCCATCCAAGCAGACTATCAGAGCCAAACAAAAAATAAAGTATACTTAGCTAAATTAGAGACAAAGAATTTTAGTTATAGTTAAAAGAAGTGGCTCTCTACATGCAGAAACCATCATATTTTAGTTACTTAATAATGATAAAAATAATTAATTGACACACACGCAAGGCTAATTAATGTAATGGAGAGACATGAGCAAAGATTCAGTGATAGTAGGAAGAAATAAGAAGAAAAAATAAACAATAAAGAAGGGGTTGGCATAACATTCAGAAACCAAACATGAAGAAGGAGATGAAGAGGAAATAAGAAAAATTGCAATGAGGTTAATGTACCAGCTCCTTTAGCAGCTGCATTTTGAATAAGGGTGAGTCCAACAAGAAGAGGATTCTCCCCGACCAAGGACAAGGATGCTTGATGAGCCTCTAACAAAGACAGTTCTGTTTCGTTGAAATGAAGATGCTCATATTCTACAAACCCATTAACCCAGTTGCTGAAAACAACAAGTAGTACTGAAACACCAACGCAGAAAAGCTTCGCCATGGCAATGCCGCTTCTCTCTTAAGCTGTTTGGGAAAGAAAAACAACACTAATAGTCTAATAGTGAGGAACCTTGTTGTCACTTGGCTGACATAGGAAGAAAGGGACAAGGTTCTAAATTGTAGTACTTTGCCTAATAAGCAAACAATGCACAACAACCAAATCTGACATCAAGGAAAGCAACTTTAATCAAAAATGTGTTTGACAGTCATAAGTTTCGGAGCTAATCAAGGAAGAGTTACGAGGTACTGTAGTAATTACTCCATAAAGAGAGATGGAGAATCAGGAGGAAAGAAGCAGCAGTAGGAAATCTACACAGTGCACAAACTTCTCTATGCATAGTAAGGCTCTATAGCTTATAACGAGTGAGCCATTGGTAAGTCTTGTATGGCTGTACTCACGACTTTTGGTCCCCCAATAATAGCTCATACACGACTTTGGTCCCCCTATAATAGCTTATAGCGAATGGTGTATGCATAGTAAGGCTGTATAGCTTATTCCCTATAATAAGGGCAAGCAATTTACAAATTGAAATAAAAGGGAGATCAAAATCGTGAAAAAAATTTGAGACACCAAAGTCGTGTATGAGCTATTATAGGGGGGTCAAAAGTGCAATTAAACATAAGAAGCTTAGTGTTTTAGGTAATTTGAAAAAGACTTATTATAACTATATTTTTGGTATAAATCGGGTATCCTCAGCGCGCAACTGCAGAGACTAATAGCTTATAGTGAATGAGCCATTGAAACGAATTGAACTGCTCACCTGTTGGAACTTTGTTAATTGTGAATTGAAAAAGTCCCACATTGGATAGAATAAATACTTTAAGAGTGTTTATAAGTGTGGACTTTACATCTTGGGTTGGAGCTTAATGGGTACCCAGTTTTGTAAATGGAAAAGCACGCACACCATCTGACCACCACACACGCGTGCGCGCCGCCGTTAGGCCGGCCGGGCCGCGCTTGGGCTTGGCTCTGACCACCACACACGCGTGCGCGCCGCCATTAGGCCGGCCGGGCCGCGCTTGGGCTTGGCTCTGACCACCACACACGCGTGCGCGCCGCCGTTAGGCCGGTCGGGCCGCGCTTGGGCTTGGCTTGTGAGGTGTAAATACATTTTTGTGAAAATAGTTAATTATTTTATTTTTTGGTGCGTTGCGTGTCCAAATTAGTTGAACCGTCCGGATACGATGAACTAACCGTTGCGTACAGATTCGTTGAATAGAGCCGTTCTTATCCGCGTTTGTTCCTATCCGTTATAGCTTGGAGTGCAAGCACTCCGGTCTTATCCTCTAAGACTTGCACACCAAGTCAGTTTTGAAGCCTATAAATAGACCCCTCTCTCACTTACTCTTTACACCGCTTGACGTTAAATCACACCTCAAGCTCTCTCTCCTCTCTCGATTTTTCTTCTCTTCTACTTTAAAGAATGGCCTACGAGCCATATTCAAGAGTGGTCTGGGAACCATATTCAGGTCTGGGAACCATATTCAGAATAGTTTTTTAACCAGTGTATTTCTTGAGCGAAATTTCACTGTGCATGGTTGATAGTCTGCCTGCACAATTTTTGAAATTATTTTCTGAAATTCAAAAACAACTCCGAGCAATGTTATTCAGCTAAAGATTGACGGTCAAAATCAACCAAAAACCACACTACTATACAAATTAACCAAAATTTTTAAGCCATTAACCAACCTACTTTTTCACCGTTTTAGTCAATAGCCTAAAAAACTGTGAAAAAGTGGGCTGATTAATGACTTAAAACACTTGGTTAATTGATATTGTAGTGTGGTTTTTGGCTGATTTTGACTGCATATCTTTGACCGAATAACATTATTGATAAAATTATGGCTCTGTTTTTTCTTTGATCAGTTTGATATGTCTATCATCATGAAACAGGTTGCTATTAATTTTTTGGTGATTCATGACACAGGGTCCTTCTTTACACACGTGAATAACAAAATGTAAAAATTTGCTGCTTTTTTCGGTGTTTTTATGCTCACATTTTAGTTGGTTCTACTTGGTTTTCACTTATGTCCACACAGACGAAGAGATTAATTTGTTTCTTAACTCAGGAGATTGAAAGTCAACTCTGCTCTGTTTGGTTTGTTTGCGTGGCAAAAGTAAAGAAAATATGACTTATGTTACTAAACTTATTGTTCAGTAACTATTACTAAATGGGTAGAATTGTAATATACCCCATTCAATATAAATTCCTAAAATCATGCATTCATCAATTGAACACATTAAATGCCTAAAATCATGGAATTCAATTTTTTTTTAATTAAAAACTCGCAAAAATATTTTTAATCATAGAATTCAATTTTCTGAAATAAAAACGAATTCATCTCTCTTTCGTTCCTACTTAAGAATATCTCGTTTCATTTTTATAAAAAAAAAAATCTGGGTTTTTGTTCCATACGAAAAAAAATCGTTCATTAACCACAGATTTGTACCACAATGGTTAGATGTCACTAACCACAAATGTGCATCGCAATGGTTAGTGTAATTGGTTCCTATAATTGGTCGTTATACTAACCATATAATTATAGAACATTGGTTGCTTGAGCTCTAACCACCTAATTATAGAACTTTGGTTATTAATATATAATGGGCAACGGGTCGTTATAGAGTTTAATAATCACAAAAGTGAACAACAATGGTTAGTTCATTTTGTACATATGAGTATCTCTCACAAAACAGATTGGAATCTCATCGATACCAAACACATTGAAATCTCAACAATGGTTAGTTCATTTTGTCTAACCATGAAGTCACATAACTTAGGCTAGTTTACTACTAGCCACAAAATTAAACAAAAACCACCATGTTAGTACAAAACATTGGTTAGTTTTGTCTAACCCCCAAGTCACAAAACATTGGTTAGTTTTGTCTAACCACGAAGTCACGCAACTTCGGCTAGTTTACTACTAGCCACAGATGTGTAGGGTTGTGGTTAGAGTGTCACTAACCATAAACATGTCGACTACTAGCCCACGAAGTCACATAACTTCGGTTAGTTTACTACTAGCCACAAAATTAAACAATTTTGGTTAGTTGGCTCTAGCCACGTAATTACAGACCTTCGGTTATTCATATAAAATAGGAAATTGGTTGTTAAACTTGTAACTAAAAAACATGACAATAAAATGTAACACTAACAACATAATTACAAAACTTTGGTTACCTGATCTCTAACCACCTAATTATAGAACTTTGGTTATTCATAAATAATAGGACAAAGAAAGAAGAAACGTGTAAGAAATTGAAAGAAGAAAAAAGTGTAAGAAAAAAGTGAACAAAGAAAGAAGAAGGAAGAAAAAAAGTAACGTGAAAGAAAAAAGAAGAAAGAAGAAAGATGAAAGAAAAAAAAATTAATGAGAAATTGAAACAGCCCAAAAAAATAGGAATTAATTAAATGCAATTAAATTTAATTAATACCAAAAACATTGGAGAATACAATAATGTCCTTATTCAATAATAACCATTGGATGAAATTTCATTAAAAGATTGAGCATCTAATGACTATTATTGATTTAGTAATAGTTACTAAGCAAAACACTTAGTAACATAAGCCTTAGCCGAATAGTTGTATCGCTTCTCTTAATTTAATTTGTGAATAACTGATATTCTGTTTGTCACCGCCCGCTCTGTGTTTATCTCATAGTATTAATTAATTTGCATGTGTTAGTTAACAAATTAATACTACTTGCTAGTAGTTAAGTTGGTTAGTTGTCCTATTGTATACATACATAGCTTTCTAGTACTCTTTGTATTAAGTACCTATGATTTCATTTTTGATCGATCTATGTATATTGAAATTAAGAATACTTAATTCTCCATAATAATGTCTATTCTCTTTCTCATATCAACATAGTATTTCTCTTTTTCAATGCCATTATTAAGTTATACTAATGTTTAGTGTTACACAAATAATAGTAGTAGTAGTAGTAAATACTCCTAGTAAATATATAGCAGCAGGGACTTGTTATTTTGTTAAGGTTTGGCAATGGGTTCCAGCTAGGCAAGCTAGCTAGTATCAGCGTTACGTGTACGCAAGATATATATCCGTATCTACGCCATCACTTTTCACTTTGTTGTATTGTGCTCAATGCCTAAAACAGAACTACACACTTCTCCATGCTTTCTTAATTCTTGCATCCATCAATTTACGGAGTCCAGTAAATTAACCACATGTTGGTGTCTCAAGTAATTATCGACACAAGTAGCCAAGTTGGTCAACTTGATGTTAAATTATGGTAATTTTGATTTCAGGATATACTGGTTTAAAATGAAAATGACCCCAGTTAACCCAAATAGTATTTGATTGTTGTTTTGATTATATTCTCATCAATCTTAACTCAGGAGTAATGTTTTCTTTGATCACGTGCAATAGACACAAAGATTGATGATTCATGGTCCCGATCGAATCATGCCTGTGAGCATGTGAGGGAGTAATGTTTTCTTTAATCACATGCATTAATTTGAAGTGTAGGAGTAGTTGGCAAAGGCACACTTATCCCCCACAAGCTCGATCGCTGTCATGCATTGCATATATAGATATAATTAAGAAGTTACATATGTGAAGTGAACTACAAAATTTGTGGAAATTAAAAGGCAGAAAGAAGCAGTGTAGCGAAATAGAAGGGGCAAAGCAAATGTTGGTCTCTCTGGCCTCCATGCATCTACCAAAGATACATAATCTCCGCAGGGAAGATGTAAATGCACATAAATTATTATTTTTTCTCACTGCCTTACATTACACTTACAGATCCATAGAGCAAAAATTTAAAATTATATATATTAAGAAGAACTTTCTTTTTTGACAAGATATTAAGAAGAACTTTATGTGTACAATTTTCTTTGCGATAATTAGAAAATTATTGATACGTTACGTACGACCTAGCAAAAAGCTAGCCAAAGATTGATACGTACGTACTCAAAAGGCAGGAGGACTATACTAAATTTAACATGCCTATATTCTGCAGCTATAGGAAAGTTTAGTGAAACCTTTTGTTGGGATGTATATTGTCTTTAAACTCCCTAGAGTTTTCGTATTATTTTGAAACTTCGCAGGTGATGATTATTGGTGTTGTAAACAGGTTGATTGATATTTTAGGAATGTTACAAATACAAAGGCGACTCTGTCGAAATTTCGGTTAATTTATGAAAGTAGTGTAATTTTCTTTTAGATATATTTTGATAGTCAAAAATTTTATCAGGCTTGCCAGGCTAGAGATCCATGCCTGTGCGTCGGTCACGGCCGATGGATTTGGTTCGTGACATAAGTGGCAGCTAATGAGCTGAGATTTGTTTTTTATCCTTCTTTTTTTTTATTTTTTGATATCAATGAGAAAAGGAGATATTAAAAACAAAAGTAGGTGAAAATAGCAACCCTATTTCAATGTACTTTTGGCTACATCGAGTAAAATTTTGGTTCATCGTATAACTTTACTTTTTGCACCCCAACTGTTACTAATACGACCCTTGAATTCCAGAATAATTTGCATGCAAAAAAAAACACTACTTAAGAGTTTAGTTACAGAGTGTATATCTTCGCTTATATCTATTATAATTATATCTACTATATTATATTATATCTACTATAATTATTATATTATACTATATTATTATATCTACTACAATAAAATTAAATGCTAGTATAAATATAATTTTAGACATTTTAGTTTTTTGACACGTCACCACTTTCGTAGGCAATTATGTCTTTTATCTTAATTTTTTACTTTTCTCTCTTTCTGTTTCACATCTTTCAAGATTTGTGGTTCCCACATCTTTCATTCCAAATACTTTTTCTTCTCACTATATTTTTAAACTCCAACTTTTTAAATTATGCAACTCTTTTTTATATTACCTTATCTTATCTCATTTTATCTTATTTTGTCTCCATCTCTCTCTTACTCTTCGTTTTTTATTTTGAAAAAACATTATATATACTCAAACTACTAAAGTCAATCGATTTAACCACTAACAATTGTAAAAAAAAAACCACACCGCTAACAAAAATTCCAAAATCATTTAAAAAATGATAATTAATTTAAAATGATTAAATTAATATTAAATAATCTAGGATTTACTATTTATTATAATTTACTAAAATTACTAAAATCAATCAATTTAACCAATAACAATTGGAAAAAAACTAACCACTCTGAAAAATCCCAAAACAACTTTTTTAATAAATGAGTTTCGAAAGCTAACATCAAGAGGCTTATTTATTTTATAAGTAAATGTTAGTAGTTAGTTAGGCGGTGGGGGAAATGGTAATTTCCAGGATATTTGAATCCTGAAATTTCTTCTTGTAACTTCGTCATGTCCCTTAGCTCACCAACTCATAAGAGTGAATGGATGAGGTTTGTCACTTCGTTGTCACACACATTCCTAATCCTAATCCAAATAAAGTGTGAATGGATTTTCCGTTTTTGTTTTACACTCTCCTTTCTGGCGGAAGGCCTTGTCACTGGAATGGACACACCCCCCCCTCACCAAACATTATACTACTGCATATGGATTGGTGATATTTATGGATATGGTTAAAAACAAGATAGCTATAAAAAGCTTAAAACACACCCACCTTTTATCTTTGTCCTTTGACTTAATGAATTACTCCCTCCGTACCAAATTGTTTTCAGTTTAAGGTTTTAGCACGCCCTTTAAGAAAAATGATTAGAAGTCTAGATTTTTTAAAAAGTGCTATCCAATTTACCAATTAACCATTTATCTCTCTACATAGAAAAATGTGAATCCTTTATCAAATGAAAAAAGTTGTCATCATTAATAGGGGTACAAATAGAAAAGAATATTAAAAGTTACATTGAAATTCTAAAACAACAATCAATTTGGGACAAATTGATTTTGCTAAAACTGCAAACAATTTGGGACGGAGAGAGTACTAATAGTCAGTTTTAAGTTGGACAAGTTTAAGTAGTTTATTTATTTATTTATTTGGTGTGAATCGGGTATTCTATTCGCGCAACTGTAAAGACTAATCCCTTGAGCCAGATAGGACCACAATGACAGTAAAGCTATTTCTCAAGAGAATTAATACTGCTACATGTCCAATGCTAGATTTGAACTTAGGACCTTGATTAAGTAAGAGACTCGCACCATCTCATTCAAACGTTATTAGGTAGTAGTTTATTGGTGTGTGTATAAGTTTAGAATTACTGTCTAGACAATTTAGATTGAATTTAGATTTACTCTCCATGGTTTGCATATTTGAAAGTGTGTAGTTGCTAAAATTTGTTTACCAATTACCTTTTAGGCATTGTAGACAAAATACATCGTCTTTCGTTGACAAACTTTTACTTATAATAGAGACCGAATTAGTACCAACTATTAACTATTTAACATTACTTATACAGCCAATTACAAATCCAGGTGATTCAACTTAATTGATGATAAAGTAACTAGTTAAAACAAAAACAAAAACAAAAAACCTGTAAACTCTTGACAACAATAGCAACCAATCATAGTACATGCAAGAAAGCACACATGTACCAAAACACAGATTTCAACCACTACCAATTTCCAAATCCCAAAGCTTAGTACATATATATCACCCTCTTCTCTTCTCTTCTCTTCTCTTGTCTTCATCCCATGATTCTTCCATTCTTCAGTGTTGGATATTGTTGCCTTCCCAATCTTGTTTTATCTCACTCCCACCCATTCTCAAAGGCATTTTGATTTCACCTAAAGCCTTAGAACCTGCTGGTGACCTTGAACTAACATCTTCATCAGATTTGTACTTATATCTTGAGGCCCAATAAAGATAGTTGAAAAAATTAATACAACTAAGTGCAGCTAAAAACCAATAGAACAAGTTCAGGTTATTTTGATTCAAGTCAAAACCATGCAACCATCCTTGTTTACTATGACTCATCCTTTTAGTAACACCATTAATCACATTCACAAATACACTGCTTAAAAAATAACCAAGTGACATTGACAACCATGTCAAAGAAGTTGACAATGATTTCATACTTGAAGGTGATTCCCTGTAAAAGAATTCCAATAGTCCGACAAGTGTGAACATATCTGCAATACCAAAAATACCATATTGGAATGAAAGCCAAAATAGACTTATAGGGTTAGATGGGTCTTTTCTACTTTGGTCCCTTCTTTTTACTTCTACAAACCCTGCCACTACCATTGATATTGATGAGAGTACTAGTCCTACACCTACCCTTTGAAGCTGTGTGATACCAGAAGGGTGGTTAGTCATTTTTCTTGCAAATGGAACAAATAAGAGTTCGTAAATTGGAACAAGTATGCTTATGAAAATTAAGGGTATAACAGGAATTGATGGTGCTGGAACTGTGAATGAACCTAGTTTAAGATTCATAACATTCCCTTGTTGAACTGAGAATGTCTGAAGCTGTGCCAGACACGTGTTCATTATTATTGTACTAGCTACTATTGGTAACATTCTTGTTAATATCTTAACTTCTTCAACTTGTGTCACTGTGCACACCTTCCATGCTTCTGCTTTCATATTTTCTTGCATAATGGCTGCTTTGTCTAGACACCTGCAAATTTTACCCTCATAAATGAGTAAAAAAAAATTACCACTCACTCCCAAACAAAAAATAAAACTACAAATTAAAGGGTACTGCAATTTCCTGAGATTAAGGATTTTTTCATAAAAAAATAGAAACACAACATTGATTGTACCCAGTACTACGTCTCTCAGTTTCACTCACTTCTTAGTTTTGTCAGAAAACTTTTATTATTACTTTTATTTTGTGTACACGGCATAGATATTATTATTATTTTCCTTGTATGATAATTCTCCCCATATCTCTGCTGCTGCTCCAAGTGGGGCCCAGAGTCCTTGGACTTACATTCTACAACATACATGAAAAAGAATCCAAACATACCAATTTGCTGGACCATGTTTTTGTTCAATTGTCTTATCATTTATTTACACTCAATTATTATTATTATCATCCTTCATTTGTGTATGCAATGCAACAAGTTGATAATAATAACAATAAAACCATGAATATTTTCTCAGCTTAGAGATCGAAAAGTCACCTCAATTGGTTCGTGTGGGAAATCTTCTCAACAGTAGAATCATCTTTATCACTGATTTCATATAGTTCTTCATCTGACTCTGGCAGTGACAGCATTCGGTTTTTAAATGCCACAACAATAACCTATTAACAATAAATAAATAAATAAATAAATAAATAAATAAATAAATAAATTTCAATTTCAGGGACTATTTTGTAATATTAATAATTTCAGGGACTAAATAAAATGATATACCTGAGCTATTCTCAAAGTGGGACTATCACCAGGATTTTTGATACGGTAGAAAGGTTTACCAAGAGCAAAGGTAACAAATCCAATAGAAGAAGCAATAGTTATAATGAAAAAACCCCAATGCCAAGCTTTTTGAGTACTAACCCAAACAACACCAGTAACACCAGTAATTGCTCCAATAGTTGAACTAAGCAATAACCAATTAAAAAAACTAGCAAGAGCTTTTACTTCATTTGGATCCTTTTCATTAAATTGATCAGCACCAAATGGTGTCATTGATCCTCTCACTCCTCCAATACCCAATGCTAATAAACACAATGATGTGTAAAACATCACTGCTGTTCCTCCTTTCACACAACTTGACTTCCCACATGCTTCTGGGTGTAGCTTATCCGAACCACCTTGAACTGTCAACATTGCCAGACCCTATAATATACACTAGATAAATCAGTTATTCGATAAATATAAATAACAAATCCATGTATGTTGTTTAGTAGTATGACTTACTAGAATCTCTAGAGATCCAAAAAGCAAGACAGTGATGAATCTGTTTAAGTAAGTATCTGAGATGAAGCCACCAACAAGGGAAAGCAAGAAAGTTGAACCCATAAAGTTGGTGAGAGTATTGGCTGAACTTGAGAGATCAAAATGCATCACCATATAAAAGTATAACACTAAGCTCACCATGTTTGCCACAAATCCCATGTTGTCCAATGCTGACAACACTACATCAAGAAACAACAATAGAAAAAAAAAAGCACAAGACTTAATATTACTAACTAGCAAAGAAAAACACAACCAAAATTTTTTCACTTACCAAAAATAAACATAGAAGCTCTAAATCCACCTTTCTTTCTCTTCCATTCTGTTAGGAGCTTCAGTTGTTCTAATTCCTCTTGATCTGCCTGCAATGTAAGAGAGAAGATGAAGAGAGAGAGAGAGAGAGAGATGATGAGTTGAATGAGTAGACAGGACTTACCATTATAGAGATTTTGAAAGTTCGGTTTTAGACAGGAATGGGGAGTTCAAATGAAATGGTGTTTGTGGAACATATAGCTCAAAAAAGGAAGCTTTTTAGGATGGTAAAGAGAGAAAGTTTGAGCATGAAATGAATTCTACAGCTACAAATTGTTTGGCCTCTATATTTCACTACTTGTCTTCCCGTCCTACTTATCATGCTCTCTGTCTGTCACTACTTTTTCAAGCTCACACCACTTTGGTAGTATTTTCAAATCCAAAAAAACAGTAAAAAAATATGCATTATTGACAGAGAATCTCATTATGTCATAATCAGTGATTAATGAGTCAATAATTTTAATCAACCTAACATAAATGTCCCCACTTTACTCGATTTATATGGTTGTCTTGGCTGAAAAATCCACTGCTGCATTTGTATCAATTTTCCTAAACCAGAAGCTTTTAATTCAATGTCATGAGTCAATTTTGAAAGAAGGAAAAGACTGGTTATAGAAATCGTGTAGACTTTTCCTTCCTTCATTCATACGTACACATCATTTTGATTTAAGTTGTCATATCACACATCAAATTCATCAACTATTCATCAACTTTAAACTTTAAACTTCCTCATTATTCATCTATAGTACATACATCATGTGGTTTCCTAATCATTTTGCTCTTAATTATGTCATAAGAATTATTAATTATGATTGTGATGGTGATTCGTAAGAGAGGACTAAGGTTGAAACTTGTTGTTTTGGTTAGACAACTTTGTCAGAAGGAAAAAAAGATCTTATATTTTTCTTGCTAAAGAAAATAAACCACTTGTAGCACAAGAATTTCCATGCGTACGAAGGTAGTAACACATAAAGCTACCTATTTCACCCAAAGCTGACCTTGTTGTAAAAAATAAATAATAATGTAAATAGAAAAGTGAGATCATAGCTAAGTGAAGTTGAAAGAAAGGGTCACATGGTTACAGCTCAGATGGTGTCCTCCATGTTGTATGATAAAAGTCCATGAATGTCACTTTCCTCTATCATCCATATTATTACACAAGTTTTTTGCCTTTTGCTTTTGCTCTGTGTTATATGATCTTATTCTACTGATAAAATCCATTTCACATTTGATCTGTCTCTTTCATAATAGCAGTCTAACTTCTAGTATCTCAATCATGCTATATCTTTTTTTTTTTTTGAAAATCACTATCAATTGAAAAGCACCTTTTTTTTAAATAAAAATAAAAATTTCTATTCTGTTTGATTGGTGGATGAAATAAAGATGTGTTTATGCATGCATTCATCCCTTTTTGTTACAAAAAAGAAGTTTTAAGAAGGGGGGAGGATGAGAATAATAGAACAGAGGAAGAAAAAGGGGTAGGTTCCATTTAAAGTAAATAAGAAATCATGTAATTATTTTTGATTTCTATCATTTATTTAAATTTAAATTTTTGTGTCAAAAAAAATTTATATATTTAAAATTATATTATTGTATCTGTATCTTAACTTTAGAAAAAAAAATTTATATCATGTACACAATCTTGTATTGGATTAGGCCTCGACCCACCGATATGGACCGCCCTCATCACCCCAAATCTATGATCCAATGGCAACCTACAATTGGGATCAACTCACTTCATCACTCAGTCCAGAAAATGAACTAAGGTCACACACCTAACTAAAGATATCACGGCATGTCACTCGCACAACTCCTTACAAATTCGTTGTCCCATTAATGCATTAATTAAGTATGCATTTATTACGGCTTGCCACCTTGGGCTAACTTTACCGTCGGAGTACGTGCAAGTATCACCCCTTGGGTCGTCGGATCAACACGAGGGAACGCATCTCGGAGCATCACTTGGAGCAAATTCGACTTGAAGCAGTCAAGCCCTACTTCATTGACCGAGACCGACTTCAATGTCTGTATCCGTGCAAGATAGATTTTACCATTAGAATGAATCTCTAATCTTCTTCTTCGCGAATCATTGTTTCAATTTCGAACATTACTTTATCGTTAATTTTTTTTGAAACATTAGTTTCGAACACTCATTTATTGTTGATTTTTTTGAAACATTTACTTTATCGTTGTTTTTTTTGTAAAATCATATAATTGTTAAATCATTGAAGGAAAATAAACACTCTACTTTAAAATCCTTGATCCACCACTAACCATATGCATTAATTTTTCTTGGTCTAGCTAGAACTAGAAGCAAGAATTTAAAATTCTGAAAGCTGTAAATAACGTATAGATGGGGAATGGAGTTAAAATATCAAACTTTTGACAACATCCCATTCCTCTAAAACATAGGGTAGGTGGGATCATAGGTAGAGACAAATTATGCTCACATTATTAAATACTACCTCAGCTCAAAAATAAATGCGTTGAGGTCGGTTACAACTTACAAGTATAGTACTACACTTTTGATGGAAGATAAAAATATTACAGCAAAAGAATTATTATCATCACTGCTGTATGAAGTTGTTAATCCCCCCTTAAAACTATGTAGCTATAAGTCTATATCATGCATTCTTTTGTTGTGGAGGTAGATTCTCGTTACTGAATAGACTTTGAAAAAGGATATAGATATTTCTCTATCTGAAAGACAAAGTGTTATGGTCCTTAATTTATAAATAAATGCTTTCTTTCTTTTTCATAAAGCTTAACTTATTAACCCCACATTCCATGCCATATGCTTAAGAGCCCCGGGTTCGATTCCCGCCTACGTCAAATAAGGTGTTGGCCAGCGAAATAATTAAGAGCCCCAAGTAGCGAGCGCAGATTAGTCCTTCGTTGGCAGCGTTGAGATACTGCGTGGGTCGCCCGCGAGGGTCCGATATCAAAAAATAATAATAATAATAAAGCTTAACTTATTAACCCCACATTCCATGCCATATGCTTTTCCTATAACAGCCATTCTTATCGCTTTCCTCATTAAATTTGTAAATGCTTTTCCAAAGTACTTGTGTGATTGTGTTCTATCAGTATCTTCTGGGCTTCTTCTTGTCCCTCCTATTTCCTTTTAACACTCATTCTTATCGGTAATCATCACTTTCCCCACAATTTCCTCCTACTAAACACTTCACACACGTGCACCCCTTCTTATCAACCTTAGCACTTCTATTATTGATATTTATGGTGACGAGAACTAATTACCATTGCTTTCTAGCTAGTCTGGATCTTAGTTCATGCTTTAGTTGAAAAAGAACAATCTTATGTTACAAACTAAAATTTCCTTTCGGTATATAAATATACGTATATATTACCGGAATTTGAAAGATGTGTTGATCCAATTTTATCTCTATTTTACCGATGGTTTCAGGCTACTGTTTAGTTTTTGAGTGGTTTGTAAATTCTAAAAAGACTTTTAATTTTTTGAGTGGCAATTCCAAACAGACTTTTAATTTTTTTAATAAAATTTAATAAGTTAAAAAAAGAATTTAATTCATTCATGTTCATCTCCTTCCTCTAGTTCATGTTCAAACACAGATTCCAATTGGCTACCGATTCCAATTTAATTCATCTTTGTTCATCTCCTTCCTCTCGTTCATGTTCAAACACAGATTCCAAAACGCTTCTTCGATGTTTTGGATTTTCTAGGACAAAATTTTCAAAGCCAAAGAAAAAACTAGATCTCTGAGCATAAAATAAAGCACTGAAGAGTACAAATATTAGTAATGAAATCAAAATCAAAATTATTAGGTTGTTTTTGTTTACTCCTTAACAAATCTGGAAAAAGTTACAATAAATTATGGGTGTGAGCCAAAAAGCTTTTGGGTTTATTCAAGAACATAGATTTGTTCATGAACCCAAATCGTGTTCTTCAATTTCAATTTCTTTTTATTCTGTAGACTTTGATTTCTTTCGATTTACTTAAACCTAGATTTCATTTTTGTTCCATTTCCATAAACCCAGATTTTGTTTTCTTTCGATTTCCAGAAACCAAGATTCGTATTCCTATTTCGTTCTTGTCGTTCTGGAAATTAACCCCTTTTTGGAAATCAATTCCTTTTCGTTCAGATTTCATATTCTTGTTAATCCCACATTAGCGTTTTTGTAACAGAAAATGAAAAAATGACTAACGGCGTACATATTAGGTAACTTAAAGGACTGAGTTGTTAAAAAAAAAAACTTAAAGGATCAACTTATTACAAATAAATAACTTAAAGGACCTCCAGTATATTTTCGCCTTTTATTTTTAAGAGGTAGTTATACTTTGAGATGTGTTGGTAGGATTTTATCACTATTTTAAGTGTCTTATGTATGTTGTACCAAAAAAAGGTGTAACGTGTGTTTTTTTATAAATCGAGTATCCTCTGTGCGCAATTGCAGAGACTAATCCCTCGAGTCGGGTAGGACCACAATGAACGGCAAAACTCTCCCTCAAGAAATTTAACACTGCTACATGCCCAAGGCTGTACTATGTATTTATTTTTTGGGGTGGGGAATATAATTTTATTATTAACCGGGAAAAGTGTGGTATCCAAACTTTTTTAAGGGAAATAAGTGTAATTTTCTCTTTATCTTGATAGAATTTCACATGATATTTTAATTATTGTAACTAATAAAATTCTTTAACGATCCAAATTTGATAAAAAAAATCATATTTTTTAACCAGGCTAATTTTATGCTATTTTTTAAAACATATTAGGATGTCCAAAGAACCTACTTAACTAAATAATGTCAATCATCTGAACTGGGAAATAATCCAACAGCATGTCCTTAGAATCTACACTATGGGATACTATGATGGATCTACTCAACTCAAATGATTAATTAGGGTGAATTCTAAATAAAAAATATCTAACTTGTATTTTTAAAAAATATTTCTACCAACTTTATCCAATTTTGGACAGATTAATTAATTAGCTAAAATAATTGGCTAAAAGGGATATATACTAAAATGCTGAAGAGGAGCAGAGTTGTCAGTATTTCGTGAGTGCAGTCACTACAAAAAAAAAGTAGTATTAGCGACGGAAAATGGCTATTGAATTGAGATTCTATCGCTAAAAAACTTTTTTCGAGGGGATTAGTGACGGACAGGGTAGTCATTAAAAAGGCGGATTCTATTATTGATATTTCTTATTGTAACTATAGGGCTAATTACCATCGCTTTCTAGCTAGTCTGGATCTTAGGTCATGGTTACAATTAATTGAAAATAACAAGCTTATATATGTTAAAATCTAACATTTCCTCTTAGTATATATATATATATATATATATATATATATATATATATATATATAAATATATGTATTGCCGGAATTTGAGAGCTGTGTTGATCGTATTTTATCTCTATTCTGCCAACGGCCGATTTCAAACTACTATTTATTTCTTGAGTGGTTTGCAGATCCTATTGATTGTATATCTAGGATTGTTGTTTTTCACCTTTTTGTGAAGGTGGATTTTCACATGTATATGAGTTGAGAACACCATATATTCGACTTATAAATATAAAAATGTGGCTTTGACTTATGTTACTAAGTCTTTTCCTTAGTAACTCTTATTAAATAAATAATAGTCATTGAATTCTCAAACTGAAATTTAATCTAATGTTTAGTATTGAATAAGGACATTGTTGTAAAGTTTCCTCTATAGCTCTTTAGTAAGAATTACTAAACATTTGTTTAGTACTATAAATCATACTCTCGATGAATAATTTGAACAGTGTTGAAAATTTAAAATAGGTTTAAATATGCGTATAGCCCCTGCAAATACACGCACAATCCAAACAGGCCCCTGTAAAAAAAAAACTTTAAAATAGCCCCTGCAAAATATAAATTATTTACGGTTAGGCCCCTCGGTCAGTTTTCCATAAAAAAAAGTTTAAATATGTGTTTGGTCCCTGCAAATACACGCACAATCCAAACAGGTCCCTGTAAAAAAAAAACTTTAAATAGTCCCTGCAAAATATAAATTGTTTACGGTTAGGCCCCTCGGTCAGTTTTCCATAAAAAAAACATTAAAATAAAAATAATTGCCACGTGTCATCATCTCATTGGACCATTATGCCACGTGTCACTGAACGTCACGTCATCAACCCATGTCACCAAGGACACATGGCACTGATAAGTGCCACGTCAGCAACCAATAGTTAGCTGCCACGTGGCGCATACATGGCAAAGTGGAAAATAGTGTGTTACTAAAAATTTAAAGATTTTGGGAGAACAAGGGTGTTGAACCCATGACCCCCTTGTTGAAGAAACAACCAAATACCACTAGGCTACATCACCATTTGTGATTATTTGGCCAACTACTTCTATATAATATATAATAATGGAAAACTGACCGAGGGGTCTAACTGTAAACAATTTATATTTTGCAGGAGCTATTTAAATTTTTTTACAGTGGCCTATTTGGATTGTGCGTATATTTGCAGGGGCTAAACGCATATTTAAACCTTTTTTTTAATGGAAAACTGACCGAGGGGCCTAACCGTAAACAATTTATATTTTGCAGGGGCTATTTTAAAGTTTTTTTTACAGGGGCCTGTTTGGATTGTGCGTGTATTTGCAGGACCAAACGCATATTTAAACCTTTAAAATAAAAAGAAAAACCTTTCATTTTGTACTTTCATTATCATTAATTAATGACTAATTTTGAGAACTTGGAGAACCTAGATCATGCAACTACGAAATTAAATTTGTGATACTTTTTTTGTAAGTACAATTACAATACTTGGAGGATCTAATTCACGCAATTGAAATCTAAATGACCAAATCATTCAATTCTAATACTTAGAAGATCAAAAGTGCAACTAAACCAATAAAGTTTCACTTTATTATTAACTTTTGAATTTTGTCAAAAATTATTTATTTAATTTTTCTATAATTGATAGGAGATGTCATGTTAATTGAGTAATAAAAAAACAAGGAATAAATGTGCAATAGAAACGTCATTATATTAATTTTTTTATTTTTTACCAAGAGAGTTTGATTATTATATGAGAATAAAGTATGTTACGTATCTTGTACAAAAAAAAAGGCGTACTATGTATTTAATTTTTGGGGTGGGGAAGGGGGATATAATTTTATCATAAAATGGGAAAAGAGAGATACTCAAACTTTTTTAAGGGAAGGGTGGCCAACTAATAAAATTTCATGAAAAAATATATTTTTTGACAAACAAAAAACATCTTTTTTAATAATGCTAATTTTATAAAATTTTTAAACATATTAGGATGTCCAAAGAACCTACTCAACAAAATAATATCAATCATTTGAACTGGGAAATAATCCAACATGTCTTTTTTTTAAGAGTCTTGCTAAAACCTTCTAATACAAACTCTCATTAATCAATCAGAAGGAAAAACAACACTCTATATAGATTTATTAAAAAAATAAAAAGAAGTACAAAAGAAGATCAAGAGGGGACTAAGCCGAAACCCTTGCCAGAAAAACAAACAACAAGCAAAAGAAGCAGCACTATAGCGCAAAAAAGAAAGTCAATGAGACCAAACCCCAAAGATAAACCATCTAAATCTGAAAAAGGAAGACATTGCCTATTACGAAAAAAGTCATCTAAGATGAAGCTCGGAAGCAAATTCCACCAAGTATAAGTTTTACTAACTAGACCAGCCGCATGTCAAAAGAATCTAAACTATGGGATACTATGATGGATCTACTCAACTCAAATGATTAATTAAGGTGAATTTGAAAAAAAAATTCTAACTTACATTTTCAAAAAAAAATTCTACAAACTTTACCCAATTTTGGACCGATTAATTAGCTAAAATAATTGACTAAAAGGGGTATATACTAAAATGCTGAAGAGGAGCAGAGTTGTCAGTATTTGCTGAGTGTCATTTGCATCGTGAGCAATTCATCTCATATTTGTAAGTAATTTCAATCATTAATAAAAAAATCATATTATGTATATGCATAATACTTATCTAAAATAAACATGTATATACATAATAAATCTTTCTTAATTTTTGTTTGGTGAACATTCTGATCTATTGAGTTTTTGTTGGGTAAAATACCCAACATTCAATCAATATTGAATGACAGGTAACTTTTTTATATTGAAGAACTTCAAAAAAATTAAATATTGTATAATTTTTCCTGCATAGTATCATATCCAACAAAATTTAATGAGTATGATAGAAATTTCTTTTTATTTTGTTATTGCAAAAGTTACGACAACTTTATTTTGTTGTTTGTTGGATCTTTTATGGGGTGGAGATCTCGGTTAGACATTCACTTTTATGGTAACTAGCATATACATGTGCGTACGCACTAGTGTTGTCGTATTATTTTTATTAATAGACTTAGATATAATTTAGTTATGTATGAACATTACCCCATGAAAATCAAGACTAATTTAAAGTAGATAAACTATAAATTTCAAATTGTAGTTGAGTTAGTCCGAACATTACCCGTAAACAAAATATGCATTTCCAGTTGAGATTAGAAAACAAAATTGTACCATTTGTTTGGGTATTGAAATGTGGACTTTGTAAAATATCAAGAAGCTAATGTATGAAAGATAAACGGTCCCTCTACCTAGGTCCACACCCTCTGAAAGTCAACTTCCAAATTGTGATACTTTTTAAGGAAAAAGAAAGTTGAAAAAGATTCTCTATTAACAAAAACAAGAGTGCCAATAACAACCTCCTTATATTTTATGTGTTTGTGTGTTTTCTCTGGATTCAACAGAATGGAAACACTGTTGTTGATCATATATCCAAGCTTGCTGCTAATGCGAGGCTTCCTCAGAATTGGATCCTCAATCCCCCTCCATTGTTGTGCGAATTGATAAAATTGGATGCAAATTTCGGTTCTTTTGCTGGAATTTGAAGGAGTGATGTGTTCGTCATGGGGTGCTCTCGTCGTCTTTCCTTTTTTAGGGTTCTGTCTTTGACTAGTTTTAGGCTTTTTCTATATTTGTGTTAAGTCCTTTTGTGATGGTTTTTGGACCGTTTTTTGCTTATGTTTAGTGATCCTAATGTTTTTGGTCCTAGCTGCCTTTGGGCTTTATGTTTTGTTGTTTTGGGCCGTTTTGGCTTGTAGTTGTTGGATTGTCTGTTTGTTGGTTGTGGCTTAGCCCAGTGATTAATAAAACCATATTTCAGTTGTGCAAAATACCCCTAAAATTTTAAACTTAACGGATTTACTTTTGTAGTATCTATCGGCTTATCAATGATTAATATATACCGGAAAACCTCATTTAATTCTACAATGGTTATAAAACTGATATTAAAAATTATTTTTGACCAATATGATAAGCCCACCTAAATCCATGGTCTCATTTGAGTCCAAAAATCTAAATAATGCTGCAATTTTTTGTGTTGTAATTCCTTTGATATCAGCAAAACTAGTTTTTTATTGCGACTGAATTATTTGTTGGATAAGAAAAGATTATATTGTTCTATGATATGTGATGAAATGCTTATTATATATCGATCAAACATAAGACTACTTTTGATCTGTTGTAGCAAAATTTCCCAAATTGATTGTTGTTTTAGATTTTCAAACATAAGACTAGGTTTTTGTGATTGATCCCTCTATCCCTTTCCCTTTCCCTTTCAGCCTCCCAGATCATCAGTCACCAACACAATGATTCCCCAGACCCACCATGGCCAGAATGTAGTTTTCGCCTCCTACCCCCGACCCGCTACTAGTGCCTCCGCCCGGGGATTAGCTCTCTCACCCAAAATCTCCTCTCACCCAAAATCTCCGCCACAGAGCCACCGTCGTTAGGTGGGCTAGTTTTGAGGGGATCCGTCTTCTGTTCCAAATCTTGCGTTTCAAAATATCTATATTCCTCGTTGTATTCCTGTTTCAATTAGCAAATGAATCAAGATCTTTCCCTTCAAAAAAAAAATAACCACCATGCACACACTAAGATTCGGAGCCGACGTTTTCATATCGCTAAAATTGTCGAAGCAACTAACGGTGAGGGACGTTATGTTGTAATTCCTTTGATATCAGGAAAACCAACATTTTATTGCAACTCATTAATAAGAGCTTAAGCCTTCTATCTTCAAGGTGCTAAATTTAAATCTTCGCGAGGACAGTTGTAAAATGGACATTAATACCACTTTAATTAATAAAATTTCACCCTCCCCAATATTAAAAAAAAAAAGTTCTTAAGAAAACTTTTTATTGCGACTCAATTATGTACTGGATAAGAAAAGACTATACTGTGCTATGATCTGTGATCAAAATGCTTACAATACATTGATCCAACAGAAGACTTTTTTTGATTTATTTTAAAAAACATTCTAGAACTCTCTTTATATAAAAATAAGAATTTTTCCTTCTATTTTGTTCTTTTATCCCGGAACACTTTATCCAAACATGTCACTTATGATTTGTTCACTTATGATTTGTTACGATGAGTGTTTTAATCATATACACCCCCTTCTTTCACATCTATTCACACCCCATAAAGGCTCAATATCAAAGTGCTCAATCCAAACATCAAGGATTCAGATAGAATCGTAAGATCGGACGGTTCTAATTCGTTGAGACAAACCCCACCACACTCTATAAATACAACATTCATTACCTCATTAATGGTAAGTATTCTCATATTTATTACTTTGCAAAGACAACCTCACTGACTTTAGCATCGAAGTGACTTTACAGGTACAACACCAGACAGGATCGGATACGGTCATTGACTAAGGACATTAACCACTAACTACCTCGGACCATCCTTCAAGGTCGGAAGTACCGTGCAGAACACGATTAAATCTTGATGCCCTGATCATTAGCAGCATTGCAGAAATGGTTAAGGAAACCAGCGATGAAAAGGCCAAAAAACAAAAACAGCAATCGAAAGAAATTAAGAAAAGGAAGAGACAAAATATTAGAGGAGTAGGTTTGAATTTGGAGGATTGCCTGTGTCTCTGTTCTTCCTCACGCACCTAACGTGTACTACCATATTCTTCCACTCTTATCTTATGCAAGGGAAAAGATTATTGGTAGTCCCCACCTCTTAATTATTTCATTTTATGATCAAAAAACCTATAAACAAAGCAATTACATGTCCCCGTGGTAGTGGATGAGCTCTTAATAATAATATTTAAAACGAAAGAAATGTCAATGGTCAATCAAACTAGATTGAATTAATTTATAAATCTCAGCACAACCCGTAAAATTTATCATCTTATGTTGGCTATTTTCTATGGTTATTTGCAATGTTATTAAAACCGACTCGGTGATCGACCGATTAGGTCACCGGGTCACTGGGTTAATGGTCGGACCAAGGGGTCATTAGTTAGCCCGCATGACCCGTGACAATACTAATGACTGATAAAAATAGGCATAGTATGTATAAAATCACAAATCACATTTTTTTGTCATACCTTAAAAATGCCCAATGAATTATTTTTAATCTTATTTTTGATTCCATATTCTTAATTAAATAGACATTTAGGCATCACTTTTAAAAATATATTTTCATATAACATATTAAGAGTGACATTTTTAAAGATTTTTATGTCAATATTTATGTTACAATTGCATAGCTCATGAAATAATGGATATAGATTGCAATTAGCGTTTGTTTTCAAAATCTGAGAATAGATTGTATTAAGTAAAATATATTCCGTGTTTATATCAACGTTGAATGACATCTCAATTGGCAAAAATTTGGTTCTTCCTCTAGCAGGGCAGGGGTTTGAAACTCACTGCTTATATTTTTAGTAAGGCTGCGATATTTGTTTAATAACCTGGTTTGACCGAGTCAAACGGGCTGCCGAGTCAACACCGGGTTTGACCGATCCAATACGGGTTGACCGAGCCAACACTGGTTCATTTGCATGTCCGATCTGATTCGCTGCCCGCTCCGACCAAGGAGCCGGGTCACGGGTCAATCGGTCCGACCGACCGGGTCGGTCCGAGTTGAACAACACTGGTTATTTGGGTTTGAATCCGAATTGAGGATGTAGCATAAATGTTTACTTGTATTTTTTGTCACCCACTACCTCTGACTTTGGTCTTTCTATTTTATTTCTGGCAATTTTACTCTCTTAATTTGACAATTTTGGTTCCTTGAATATTTTCATTGCATTGCAGGTCTCCAAAATGGTGGATTGTGCAATTCTGGTCACTCATTTTCCCAAAATCTAAGATTTTTCGAGACTAAGACTGCAAATAATTCATGATTTTGAGAACAAAAATTGTTAAAAGTAAAAAGAGGAACCAAAATCGTCATATTTGTTGGGCTAATATAAACTGATTTTTGTGTTGTTTTTTATCTCATTAAACAAATAAGTTTGATTGGAGTAGCTAAATACAAAATATACTTATTTACTCAAATATATATATATATATATATATATATATATATATATATATATATATTATTGTCGAGCTAGCCAATACTACCATTTCCATACACAACCCTCCACCCCTGTCGAGATCCGCACTTTATATATGTAAGTTTACTGTGATACTTTTTTTATTACCGTGTTATTGGTGCACAGTATCCACCTACTTTGTCGGTGACTAATCTACGTCTGGGAACCTAGCTGACCACGTGCATACCCCGTTTCTTTGACCCGTGTGGTTCTCCTCTCCCAACAGAGTTTTTGTTACACCCAATATTCGAAATCGAGATCTTAGGAAGAGATCTAAGCCTAGTTACCACTCAAACCAACCCTTGTTTGTAATTTACGAAAATACTTGTCGCTTTCTGCTTATCAAAGAAAAAACTAGATTGAATTAAATAAATTAAAAGAGTACTCCATGCAGTATTTTTTTGGTTTACTTAGATAAAATGACAAATAAACACAACACACGGACACTACAACTGCTCAAAGACTACATCTCAATATTGGTGAAATTGCCAAAAGAATCGATTAGTAAGGGATAGACTTTATGTGGTATGATCAACGTCTAATCTGCAAGAATATCAACGTCATTCGCGTAAAGACAAATCACATATAGAAGTAGCTAGAGGTGAAAATGAAATAGAAGCCCATTTATAGCTGGCTAATGTCTAGAAGAGACGAACTAAAAAGTCCAAAATAAAAACAAAGAATAGTCATAAGCATGTATTTTTTGTTTGACAATGTCGTAAGCAAGTAAAGTAATACAAGCATTTACAATATAATTTAAATTAAACATTAGAAAACCTATGATTTGGACGCGACCTGATCTTGATGCAACTGAAAATTATTATACCTAGAAATAAGTAGTTATTTATATATTAATCTATTAATAATCAATCGAATATACACAGCTAGCGGCATGGAATCAGGTGAGATGTCCAAGTCAGCACTGTTTGTTTATATCTCAAGAAAGAGTCATATAGTCTTGCTTGGGTTTGGGATCATCTCATTGACTTTTCTTTTAAAGCTGAATAAGCCTTGATATTTTTTGTTAGATCAAGTTTTTATTGACCCTTAAATAACTTCATTTAACAAAAATAGAAAAATTAAGGACTCCTCTCTAATGAAATATAAGAAAGAATATAATTGACGCTAACTAATTTTACCATATTTAATATTATCATTTTTAAGTTACTGTTTAATTAATACATATTTTATTACTACTACATATTAAAACTTATACTATTTGGAATATTAAAACTTATACTATTTGTAATTTTACCATATTAAGAAAACACAAATTACTTTTTTTTAGAAGGCTCTCTTATTTACATCTCAACAACTCAACATTAAATAGTCATTTCACGAAACCAACGTGTGGCTTTATCCCCATGGGATATGGGGTCGACTAGGTGTTTTCGAGTTCGATTTTTGCATTGGACAAACTTGATGGCCAGTATATGAAATTTGACTCTAAACACGAGTGGAAATTAGTCTTTCGTTGACAGCATTCAGAAACTCTGTAGATAGCTAGCAAAGGTCTGAACATAGAAAAGAAATAGTCAATTCGCGAATGTTAATACTACACTTATAATATCTTAATCAATTAAAATAATTTTATCTTAAAAATAGATAAAATAAACCATTCTCTTAAAATCTATACATATGCTCTAAATGGCAAGGCTAAGAAACTAGTATTTAGTAGATAACTTCGTGTAGTACGTGTATGATAGATATGAGTAGTTTATAGTATTTTTTCCAGTAGTTTATAGCATTTCTTCACACGTTATTTGAAGTAACATTAGAGTTTATAGCTTGTAAAGTTTTATTTTTTCTCTTATTTTTAAGTTTATTAATTTGATTAAATTCTTTATTTATTCTTCATTAAATTAGTATGTTCTCTATCATTTTAAGCAATAATTACAAATATTATTTATGTAATTTTATATTTATAAGCTATTTCAATAATCTCTATCTCTATCTCTATCTCTCCATTTTCTCTATCTCTCTCATTATTATATCTCTATTTGTTTTAATAATCTTCTCTCTCCTCTCTCTCTGATAATTTGTGAAAGAATGAAATAGAGAAGGAGATGATCCAAAATACATGTTGAGTGCCTTTTAATTTACTAAGGCGGCCTCTATTCACCAATTTGACCGGAGTGGGAAGAATAATTTAGGAGATAATAGATAAATAAATTAAATAAACATAGAGTATAATAAATTTTACCTACGTCTGAGTCGGAAAATTCTTTATTCAGTTTATTTTTTCTCCCTTCCAAGTCTTCGATCTCTTTGTATAAATATCCACCTTCATTTCCAACTCTTCAATCAAATTCAATCTTAACTTTGTTTCAATTTTGGCTTCAAAATTAAGTCTCTAGAACTAGAATGATGATGATGAAGGTGGCAGTGTTGTTTCTTGTGGTGTTAGCCACCGCCACTGCATCAGATCCTGATGCTCTTCAAGACCTCTGTGTCGCTGACCTTGCCTCCAGTAAGTCCCTATTCTCATGAATCTTCTAATTTCCTTTCATTTTTTTCTACTAATTAAATTAATTAACTAAATAGAGCATAAGACGATCATGTATGCATAAGTAAGAAATAAGCTGCAAAAATATTGTTCAGGTTTTATTTTCACTTTTCCTCTTCATCATTAGATTCTTTCATTTTTTTGACAATCAATCATTAGATTCTTTTATTATTTTCTTTCAATCCTGTTAATCTCATATAGGCCTACCATACCAACTCCTTTAATTTCGCTTTTTACTGACTCTAATGTTTAATCATACAACACAGTAATAATTGAACACCATCAAATAAGCAGTGCCCCATTAAATAAACCTTTAGCAAATCCCATAATAATCATTGCATCTTTTTGTAGCATGATTACCAAGATGCTAATCAATAATCATATTTTTGTAGCATGATTAGCATAACATAATACAATGATACTCCATTCGTCTCATATTAAGTGTCGTTTAAGGTTATGCGCGTGTATTAAGAAAATGATTGGATATTCTAAATTTTATGGTAAAAAAATGTGGTAGGACTAAAACACCCTTACATTTTTATTGGTTTGTGAAAAGGCACGGTTATTGATATTCTAAAGTAAGTGTATTGTTGAAAAGTAATAATAAATGTTATATTGGATTCTAAAGTGACAGATAATTTGAGACAAAGAAAAATGGCTAATAGGACACTTAATATGAGACGGAGGGAGTATTAATTTGTAACTAGGTTGACTTTTTTCTTCTTTTTGTATATTTCCTACTCCCTCAATTTCATAATATAAGCAAAAATTGGTCTCCGAAAGTTGATCTATCTAGTCTAAAATTTGGACTAAATACATCAACTTTCTTTGACCAAATTGTAACTATTGTTGAAGCGTTGTTTATGATGGTAATTAATTACGTTTACAGCGATAAAGGTGAATGGATTCACGTGCAAACCCGCTTCTCAGGTAAGCGCAACAGATTTCTTCTCAAACCTACTAGCCAACCCAGGTGCAACAAACAACACCTTTGGTTCACTAGTAACAGGAGCCAACGTTCAACAAATCCCAGGACTGAACACACTAGGTGTGTCAATGGCAAGAATTGACTATGCACCAGGTGGAATAAACCCACCACACATTCACCCACGTGCAACAGAGATGGTGTTTGTTCTTGAAGGTTCATTAGATGTTGGGTTTATTACTACAGCCAATGTGTTGATATCAAAAACTATCAATAAGGGAGAAACATTTGCTTTCCCAAGAGGGTTAGTTCACTTCCAAAAGAATAATGGTTACGTGCCTGCTTCTGTTATTGCTGGGTTCAATAGTCAACTCCCAGGCACAGTCAACATTCCCCTCACTTTGTTTGCAGCTACACCACCTGTTCCTGATAATGTTTTGACCAAGGCATTTCAGATTGATACTAAGGAGGTTCAGAAAATTAAGTCTAGGCTTGCACCCTAGAAAGCGGTGAAATCCACGTGAATTTCACTCGATCCTAAAATAAGTGTTGGAAGGAGAATGTCAAAGAGAATGTTAGCAATTTTCTAATAATGTCCCTGTCAATTTTATTTTATTCGTTTTTTTATGTATGTTAGTTTGCATTGCAATTCATGTTTGTTTGAATTTGGAAATCATAGAGGAGGAAAGGAATAAAAACAAATGGGGCATATTCATATTCCTTGGATGATTGATACTATTTGAAAGATCTCTTTTGTGTTTTGTGTTACTATTGGTGGTTATGTTGAACAAGCCCTACAGTTTGTTGTATGAAAACCAAAAGGTAGGTAATGCATACTTTTCTTTCTAAGTTTTGGATACAATTTTGCAATATTATATATTCCCTCTATTTCTAAACCTGCCTACCAAAGCCTTTGAATTGGATGCCATGGCGGGTAAAATAATAATCTTATATACTACTTTAGACCTATTTATAAACAAATACAATCTTTTTTAAATTCATTGAATAACTGATGTTTCTGGTCTATATTAAATCAGATACATCAATTATTCAATTAACCTAAAGTGTTTTTTTTACTTAAACACAAGTTACACAACTAAGGGTAATTAACTTTATTTTTCTTTTTTTAAAGGAATTTGTAACTTTATATTTCTTGTTTATTTTAAATCACTACACTGTGAGCCACCCAGAGTAGTTGTTCTTTTACCATCTGTTACAAAGCACGAGACAATATCAAATCATCAATCACAAACTTCGCGAATAATAGTTTCAGCTACACACCTCTCCCGGTTGACATTCCATCAATACAACTAAGAAAAGTAAAATTTAGACAATCAAAATTAGCAGTAAAAGCATATCACCGAAATAAGAACTGCAATAAGGCGAATCACACCAAGAAAAAAAAACGAGACTATTTTATGAAGAGAATGTAAACTATGCTAGAAAGAAAGATTACAAAGGGAAATAAACAATTTACAGTGATTCTTTGAATATTACATTTCTCAAGTGGCTCTAGATAGCAGATATCAACAAACACAACAATCAATTTTCTTTTTCCACCCCTCCCCCTGTTTTCTTGTTTACTGTCTCATCTAGAATATACAATGTATACTACATATAGAGGAGAAAGAATAACAGCACAAGCAGAAGTCCTCTTAACCAAGTAAACAAGGGGTCATAATAGCAAAAGAAATCTGGCAAAACACTGCACTTCAGCAGCCATCAAACTTAAATTCATGGGAAGCAAAGTTTGTAACCCTATCATATTCTTTACAACACAAAAAACTTTAAGAACTTAGGAAAGAAAATATCTTATCTAAGATGACAAAGGCATCATAAAGGGAAGCATGAGGTGCTGTGAAATGCTTTCCAAATTAAAATAACAGATCTTAAAAGAATATTTAGCGTTTATATGGATTAGCCAAGACCAAGTTCTACATACCGTGGTTTCCACCATCAAGTTTGGAACCAACTAGATCACACCACTAACAACAGAATAGCTCGACTGCTTATAAAAGAATAACTCGACTGCTTGAGAATCGTAATGTGTGTATCTTGGACTTACATTTTGTACATAAAAAGCCACTAGATCACAAGCACAAAGCCATAAGAAAAGGGTCTCCACCCTGCCTGGTGACAAAATGCCATAAAAACTGCTATAACTTGGGGCATAGGAATTTGACTGGCAAAAGCTAGATAACTTTCTGGAGAAGAAGTACAAAAATTATACACTAAAAGTGGCAGAAAAAAGTATGGAATAACCTTCTAAACAATTGAGATAATTTGAAACAATAATACATTGGAAATCTCATTTGAATCAGTTCATCACTAGCTTTCTCTTTTGGAGTCGAAAATGTACAAAGTTATTTGAGTTGAACCCTTTGATTAGAAAAGTTCATAATGTAAATTCCTTGATGTTGGATTTCAGCATCCAAATTAACAGCATAGAATAATTGTGGACGAAGAAAGATTTAGCATGGAACCAATGAGAAGTAGAACTTGTATAATTATGACGAAAACAACTGCTAGAGAAAGATAGTATACTGACTGTATAATTATCATGGAAACCAATTGATACAGTCAGCCTGCCCAAAAAGCATGGTAAACATATGAAGTATCTCAAAAAATTAAAATAGCAAGTAAAATATGCCAGAACAATCTATGATCAACCTTTGCAATACAAAACGACCTCCAAATTTTGTTTCCTAAGTTCTCTTGACTATTCTAAATATGTGCAGACTCAGGTATGGGAGGCATTTCCAATAATCCAATTTCCAAAGATCACCAGACACCTCATTATAAGAATCAGATTATGACACTCAAAATCCAACTAACAATGGGGAAAAAAAATTCATTTAGGATATTTAATAAAATTTTATATGACAAACACTTGAAACCTCTCAAAAAATGAAGGAAAAAGTTGCATACATGAGGAAAGTAGGAAACCAATCAAAAAGTCCTAACAGCAACAAAGAGATTTTTTAATACAACTTCATTACAGCAGGGATCAAAAAAATTCAATTTCATTATGTACACAGTATACCACCTCTCAAGTCTCATCTCAGCTGTACCATCTTAATTTGAACAATCAATACCCCACAATGTACTCTGAGTCTGAGTCATAATGTGGTAGACTGGTAGTTTCATCGTTTTGAAATACACACTCCAAATTTCAAAATAAAGGAGCAGAGAACAAATCCAAGATTTGAGACAAATCCCATGGACCATCTAATACAAGCACAACAAGACAATACACCAACAAAGAATCTCCAACACTAACAATCAATCAAACGATATGAGGATTGCATTCTTTGGAATAGAAATCATTCTTTTCAATCATAGTTTTCAACATGGATTGAGTAAAATTTGGATTATTAGGATCACTTATATGATAAGGAGAACTATTAGGGGTTTCCAACACTTTTGGATAGGAAAAACAAAACTCGCAACTTCCAATTCGAGTAGCAGTAGAACTATCACCGTGAATAACTATCTTACCTCTTGCACTCACATTTACACTCCGAGAAGAAGACGCTGTTGATGGTGATGATGAAAGAAGAGGCTTTTTGCTTCTGATTCTACGAATTTGATTTTTGGCTTTTGTGAATGGAAGCAGTACAACTCGTTTTCCAAAACCACAACCATTAGTTCTGCGATGTTTCTTACCAATTCCGTTATCCTCATCGTCGCCGTCGCTACCTCCTCCTTGGTAACCGTCGCGATCACCATTTGAGATCTCCTCATCGGAAGAACCACCAGACATCAATTCTAACCAAACCCGCACGAAACAGTGATTTCAAATAAAAATCAAATAATAATATTAATAATACCTTTTATTCAAGAGAATTAGGTCACGGAATTAAATTGCCAAAGTTAAATTTTGTCAATGATAGTAAAAACGAGTTGAGAGAGTTTCGTATTTAATTTTGTTCGTTATATATGTCTCTGTTTCAGTCCACGTGTTAGACTTTTAGGTACCCACGGTGGCTATTTCCTCTTTCCAGTTTTTATAGCTTTTTTAATGGTTTAGATTTGATTGATTGATAATGATGTTATCTACGATGTTGACACGTGTACCAATCAAATTGGGTTTGGGACCAATCAGTGAATTACATATTAATCGAGGGCTCAGAAGGCATGTCAACTAAGACAAGCGCCCCAAAACTCAATGAAAGAACCACATTGGTTTTTTTAGCATAAAGAAAAAAATAACGATAACAAGAATTATTTTTTGTTTATATGTTGTTATGGAATTAGTATGATGTATTAGCAATGGCTTGGCATAAATTTTATTGGAGTGGAAGAACTACACGAACGGCTAAAGTTAGGTACACGTGATCAACTAAATTCTTTGATGTATGCATTTTAGTAGTAAAGTTGATGGATACTTTGCACTAATAATATGATAAAAAAGTAATGAGTTAGTATGTGAAAATTGTTTGAATCGTTAATGGCAACTCTCTAAAATAGAAGTTGTTTGTTATCGCCAGCCTCGTGGATTTAACAAAAACAAAGAAAATCAACAAATTTAAGTCATTACCTAATTTGTGAACATGAGGAGGATGGGGAACATCTTTTATCGAGAAATGGTATACTTTAAAATGTGGTCCCACCATTAGCTTAAGGAAGTTACTGTGTAGTTAATTGTGGCCACTTACAAAAGGCAAAATGGACGATTTTTATATTAGAAGAATATTTTGTGATTTCAATCAATCTTTTAATTAGACAAAATGATAAATAAATACCACACACATATGTTATTATTGCTCAAACTCAAGCTTGAATCCAAGAAAGACAACCCATGTATTTAAGTCAATTTGATAGGTAGAATATAAGTTTGGCCAAAACTTTTAGATGATACTAATGTCATGTGTAGGATAATTCTTGTGATATTGTATCAATTAAATAAAGTAATAAACAAATAAAAAGGCAAAGGTTGGGCAACAACCTTTCTGAGATACCAACTACCATGTCTTGTAAGTTTTTTAAGTTTTGTGAAAAGAGAAGAGAAAATACATTTTTTAGACAACGGAAAAGCTATTTTGTTGTTTATCTATTCCCTATACGAGGGGATCTATTTTTCAGTCATTTCAACACTATTCATCAAATTTTTACACTACATTTCCTGTTCATTTCACTATTCATCAAAATGGCATGTCTGTAAATAATGCAAAGCTCGGGTTCAATTTTGTATCAAACCCCTATTCATCACTTTTCTCTTTCTTAAGAAAAGTGCTGCACACACTTTTCTATTCTTTCAAAAAAAATTGAATCTCTTCTCTCTCTCTCTCTCTCTCTCTCTCTCTCTCTCTCTCTCTCTCTCTCTCTCTCTCTCTCTCTCTCTCTCCGTCGAATACTCTTCTTCTTTCTTTCAAACTCAACATCACCGCCACTCACCTTGGAGCATTATTCACCGTCGTTTGACCTCCAATGGCTCTAAAACCACCACCTATTTCTTCCCCCTTTACGATCTACCCTCCTTTTTTTTCGTTGAAGACAAACATCCAATAATCCCTTCCTACGGTGCTTCAAAAGGTTGATTGAAGTTTCTCACAACACTCAATCGCTCATCAGTAGCCACATAGACAGAGGTGGAGGCAGAAACGATGACGGAGACGGCAAGGCTCCGGGAAGATGCGGAGGAAGCGAGATCCCTCCTCATCTTGTGTGTCTGTCTCATTTCTCACCCTCGCAGCCAACAATGGCGTCTCCCTCCCTTTGCCGCTTATGGTGGTGATGGCATCGGCATCGGCATCGTTTCTTGCTTATAGGTATGGCTATTGCTATAGAAAGGTTTGGATGTATTTTTCGTTTTTGATACATCATCTCTTCTGTTCACTTCTCTCTTGATGGTATGTTAGGATTTGGTGTTTTTAAGTTTTGTATTTTTGTTGTTTGGTTATATTTGTTTTCTTCTCTTTTCTTCGATTTTGGTTTTCTTAGGGTTTTATTATTTTTATTTACGTTTAGGTCTTACATTTTTAATTTGTGAAGGTTTTCTGATTATGTTTTGTTGATGCGGGATGGCACGGGGTTTCTTGGCTGGGTTTGAAGTTGTAAATCACTAAACATTACATAAACCCTTGAACATTCTGAAACCACTTTGCTGGGTTTGAAGTTGCTATTGTTAGATATTACTGATTTCTCTTTGAAAATGGTCAAATACACATATACTCATTTCTTTCATGTTTTTACTTTGTACAGTTGCAGAGCAAATTCGGATGTTCTAGAAAAGAACAAGTAAGTTTAGTCTTCTCCATTTCGTGTCATTCCTCGCTTGTGGAGATTAAAACTTGTCTGGTTTTTAGACCAGACAACACAAATATTTAGTTTTTAGATCATAATGAGACTTTTGTGACCCATTTGCTTCTTCTGTTTATATAGTATTTCAAAAGGTCCATCTCTTAGATGACTTTGGAGCGAATGTCTGGTTTGTTCTGTTCCTTTTCGATGCTTCCTTCATCGAGCGATTTAGAAGAAACTAATATTTGTTCACCTTTATCTTAATGAATGATTTAGTAGTACTTTTTGCTTAAACATTTCACAATGACTTCAGTTTTCAGTGTTAACATCACAGCAAGTGTTCAATGTTCACCTTTATCTATATGTTGCTAGCTTATATCATAAAGTTATTATTTCATTTGGAGTTGATTGATAATCTCTTTTGAAGGAACTCTGCGTCAACAAAATAGTGCTGTTTAAAGTTCCAATCATCCTCTAAAGCTTCAGAGGGATGCCTCCGCTGCATCTGATTTACGTTGCACTTTTTCGCAGATTGGTCCTACATTTTCAGGTTATACTTCTGAACTTCAGATTAGCTTACTCACCATGGTGTGGCTAGATGTATTTAATTTAATAGGATGCATTTTGAAGCTTTATAGTAGTAGCAACAAGCATGAAATTAGTCCTCTACAGATTTCTGGGCGTCTAGAATACGTTAAATATCGTGCATCTATGCGCTTGATGCCTTATCTTATTGTTGCTAATGTATGAAATTTCATTGTTCTGTTATATTATTCTCACTTCTTCGAATTATGTTTTCAGCTCCTTTAAGATGCAAGTAGCTTGTGTTTTGATGAAAGGCTTTTTGTGCAGTCACTATACAAGGTGATTCACTTTCAGAAAACTTATCATATTTGAAATGTACTCTCTGGTCTCATTTATAGGCAAACATTGCACATTTTAGTTTCTAGGTTTATTGAATAACAGATGTATCTGATCTAAATATAGACCAAATACATCAGTTATAGACCAGATACATCAGTTACTCAATGAACTTAGAAAGTGCATTTTTACAAAGGGATAACACTTGAGGTAGTGTCTGGCAACAACCTTCTTTTACTAACTAGATGCGTCTCGAAGCTGCATGAAAGCACAAGCTTGCTAGCTCTTAAAATAGAATTTATGCATAGAAAACAAAACTCAATTACTTACATTGTCTTGGATCTCTATTTCAAAATACACCTCTAATAAGATTATTCTTATTTTTTGTAGGTTTTGGTTTCTATCTCAGAAACTAATCCAATCATTTTATACATAAGAGATGTTGAGAAGTTTGTTCTCAAATCACCAACGTTATATAAAATTTACTACAATAGATGATAAAGAAATTATCCGGCTCGGTATTAATACTCGGTTCACAGATAGATTTAGAAGATGATTGCAAAGAAATCGATGAAATATTTGTCCATTTTCAAATATATTAGAGTGGATAGGTAAAGGTGAACATTCTAATGAAATATAATTGCTTAATAACTGAATGAGAAAACAAATTTCAGTTAAACCATTTTTGATATCCTTTACCTTTTGATATCGACATGATTCCTAAGGTATCAACTCTCATTTCCCTAAAATATGATACCTATTTCGACTTAAATCTGTATTTTTGCTTTCCATTTATCTTCTAGGGTTACAAATCGCATCCAACGCTTCTGGTCACCGAACCATCGGGAACGACGGCGAAGGAAGACGAAGAAACAACAGCAAGACTACCACAATATCTGTTTCTGCAAAGGCTACGATTCAAGTAAAAGTTTCATCCCTCTTTCTCATTCTATTATAACTTACATGACCTCTATAATGTTTGTAGGGTTTTGTAATAGTTTATTCTTTTTCAATTTTTACTAATGTTCTTTGGGGCCTTTTTCCAGGAATAGATAAAGAAGGGGTGGAATTAATTGCAAAAAGAACAAAAGATTTTGTAAGACCCTCTAGGTACCAGCGAGAAAATAACTGAATGGATACATTGGTAACATTCTTGATTTTGTCAATAACTGAATGTTTTTATTTAGTCACATTCTCTATCCTTTTTATCTTTCAATTTCCACTCTTCCATTTGTAATTGCATTGCTGTCAAAAAAAAGTTTGTTATTGCATTATATATCATGCCAAAAACTCATTATAATATGTTGTGCTTACTTTTAATTTTACACGAGTATCTGGCAGGTGCCTCATGAGTTAATGTAGGAGGTGGTGAAGTCTCTAATTATAATTAATCTTGCATTGACAATTTTTTATATTTCCATTTTTGTTAGTTTGTCTTTGTGTGGCATACAAATATTTTGATTTCTTCTATCTTTGTATTCCTTTTATCCTTCTTATAGGTCACATGCTTTCATGATGGTCACCCTTTGGGATTCAACTACTGGTGCTTCTTACATAGACAGTGTCATGAAAATACAAGTATTCTTGAGTAAGATACTTTCCAACATTATCTTGATATTGGAAAATGTATTCTTTTTTATGTATATTCTGATCTAGAATGAATGTTTGAATTGAAATTTTTCACCTTTTCATGTTTTATGGCATCACCAATGGCATCACCAAGACTTAGAACAATGCTCTATATAGATTTATAGACCCCAAAAGTTGTGACAAACCTCTAATTCAAACATTCATTTTTGAGAAGGAAGGAAATTTTGGTTTGAGTTTCTCAAATTCTATTAGGTAACTAATTTTTGTTTGTCTTTGGCTTGGTTTTAGTAGATCAACAAAATCATTTTCTTAAATTGTAATAAAGTGGTTGATGAAATGTAAACTTAACAAATAAATTAATGGTGCTTATAATTATTAGCTTAATAGCTAAAAACTGAATGTCAAAGTGTGTGTTAAAGCCAGATTTTTATAGATCTTTGTGAACCACAAGCTAAATTTCTAAAAGCTACCTCCAACTATTAGAGCTTCATTTCTTCAATTAGAGCCTAAATATGATGGTTGTTCATGTGTTGGTGTGTTAAAACCAGATTTTCTTTAGTTTTGTAAACAAAAAACCCAACTAAATAAGAGCTACCTCCTACATTAGAGCTTGCTTCCTTCAATTAGAGCTCAAATATGATCATCGTTGTGAAAAAAAAGAGTCATTTTCATTCGGTTATTCTTTCTTGATGTTTTCAGGTATGATTTCCTTTCCCTTTTATTAATGCTTCCTCATTGCAAAATGCTCTCTTTCTCCTAAATTTAATATGTACTTCATGATGGTTGCTTGGTTGAAAGCAACAAACTCTCATGTTCTGTTTTCTATGTGTATTTTATACATGAACATTGATTAGACTTGGGATTTGTTTTTTCTCTGTGCATTGCATTTTTAACTTTCAACAAGTTGATCGTTGTTTTGCAGTATCTCCCATCTCTTCTTTTAAATCCTGGTTCTATTTCCAAGTTTTTTAGGCTAAAATTAGAAGGTTTGCAATGTGAACATAAATTTTGCATTCACATTATAACAGGTTCTAAAGGGTAAATGGCAACTTAAAAATTTAAAAGCAACAACAAGAAATATGGAGGCTTGATTCTAAAGGTAGCTTATTTGTCATTTGCTTAAACCTGCTTATAAGTTATTTGTCATTTGCTTCGTCAGGCATTTGACAACAAAAAATATGGAGATGATGAGGCTTGGAGGCTTGATTCTAAAGGTAGCTGATTGACTATGCATTCTAGAAGTTTGATATTGTGAAATGATACTTTCTTCATTTGGATACATTATAGTTGTCTTAAGCTTGATTTCAATTTATGGTTTGAGCTTCTTTTTTCTCAACATGCTTCATAACACTCTAAATATGACCCTTATCTTATGCAAATTTACAAGACGGTGAAAAGTAATAATGTAAATGTGATGGCAGGGCCAAAAACAGGTTATGCTTTGAATTGTTAAAATGTGATTGAACCACATGTTCTTATAACAGTCCACATTTTTTGGATTATATCAATAGACTAGAATAGCTCTCCCGGCTATCAGCCAAATTCAGGTATTCACTACTTTTCTTCTAAATTTCTCTTTTCTTTTTGCTTATGTAATTGTTTTTATGCATGATTTTGTAAAGCTTACTTGCAATTCAGCAATATTCTTGCTCTCTTCTATTGGATTTCGAAACTTTGTCAAAACCGTGAATTGTACACGTTATTTGATCGATTTAATTGAGTTCTGATGAAGGAAAATTTGATCCTTCCGAATCTATATAATGCTTTAAAATGGACAAATTATTAATTAACTGCAACACCCATGTTCACATATTCTTTTCAAATTTCAAGGCCACTAAGGATTTTCAAGGTATGTTGAATGGGTAAATAATCATCTTTTCCTTCATCATAATACATTGTCCTTTAGTGTTTTAACATCTGTGGATGTTTCTTGAAAGTAGTATCTTCTCTTATAAGCATTTATCTTGCTGTTCTCATGCTACTCTTTCAGACTTCACCCAATATAGCTAGCAAAAAAATTACATGAAGATAGATTTTATGTTACAGTTTTGGTTAATTTCTTTTATAGGATCATGTCAATACTTCAAATATATGATCATGTCAATACTTTTATTCCTAGCCCTTCTGCTTTTACGTGCATCCATTGCATACACTGACCCACAAGTTTTGGTCCTGACTTATCTTCCAATGTAATTGAAAAATGTTTGCCTCTTGTGGTAGATAGCATCCCATCTCTTACATCTTTTTTTCAAGCCCTAAGTTGCTTTACATCACCCACAATTTCTCAGTAGTAGGTACCTATATGTGAGGAACATCTAACTGTTTTTTGATATGGACATGATTCCTAAGGTATTATGTTGAAATGGTAGGAACATCTAATTCTTCGATATGGACATGATTTGTCGCTGACATAGTTTTTAAAATTTTTATAGTGTTCTACCTAAATTTTATATTATCTATTAAAAAGCACTTCATGTTTCTAGAGATGTTCAATCTTTTAATATTGACAACTTAAATAATCGATGTGGCTATAGCTGGATAACTGTTTTTTGGGTTATTTAACGATAGTGAAAGAGGTTAATTGAAGCATCTGATAGTTCTTTAGTATCGATAGTTCTTTAGTATCGATAGTTAATTATGTTGATAAACAGTACTTTAATTCCCATACACTTACCATTAATACTATTGTTGTCTATCACCATTGCACCTAAAACTCCTTCCGTGAACCACTCTTTTGCAGATCATCTGGTTTTACTCCCACCAAATATACTCCATCAAACGACGGATTTGCTATGAACATTGTAGATTAATTTATGTTAAACCTTTTATTATTCATTTATTCTAACATCTATTCCATTCAATTTGTTTTTGTCATTGTTTTGAAATATGATTCTTCTCTTCTCTACTGTAAACAGGGAAGAATAAGAATACCTTCTAGGTTTCAGGATAAGATCCCAGGCGGGCAACTTCCAACAACTATGTCCATCATAGACATTTTTGGCAACATTTATGATGCTACAATAGGAGAGTCGTGGAATGGCAAGTTCTTCATAGAAACGGATACAGAAGTTATGACTGTAGTTTTAGGCTTTGAAAAACCAGCCGTTGTTCGTTTTTCATATCTTGGCAATGGTGTCTTTTATATTGCCGATAACGACCCCGATGCTGTCTACTATATCTAATCTACATGTACGTTTCACTGATCATCGTTTTACCATGTAGGATAGGAGACCATACATTGTCCTTTTTTTTTTTAATTTTGCACCCATCCAGTAATGTGAACATCATCACATCTTATGTGATATTAAAGCGCCAACTCTAATTCTTGCTTATTATTTTAACAAAGTCCATTTACTTCCTTTCTATTACTTGATCCTCCACCGATACTGTCATTGAAAATTTATGTCAGTATAATACAAAAATTTTGAATCACAATGTCTTCATCATTGACAAAGTCTTTCTAACAATCACCCCGTGCGTATGCACGGGTCTTCGCCCTAGTTACACTTATGATGGTAATTCTAAAAAAAAAATATTCGAACTGGTCTTTGGATAAAAAATGGAGACATGTTTATTCATTGAAGAATAAAAAAAAATCACAAATTAAATTAATTGTTTTTAAAATATTCTGTTTTTTATTATTTGGTTTGCCATGAAAAGGGGAGGGAAAGAAAGCATTTGGCTGGGACCCACACAAAAAGGTAATAAGAGAAATGACCCACTTTTAGGAAATAATAACACAAAAGACCTTGTTAGTAAAATATATTTTATTTTTTACAATCACAATTTTTTTTATTTAGTGGGCATTTAAGTCATTTTATAAACAGATTTCTTTCTTTCCTCTCACTTTCTATTTCACTTTTTTTTATACCAAACAACCAAAATAATCTTTTCACTTTCTAGTGTCTTTCTTTTCTTAAACAATATTTTCTTTTACTTTATTTCCTCTTACTTTCATTTTCCAACCAAACAAAGCCTTGGTTTTGATCGAAATTTAAGATTTTTAATTAAGGATTAATTTTTTTTTATTCATTGGAAATTAAAGAGGTAACTATTTTTCTCGGAGAGCAATTTTAATAGTTACTCTTTTTTTTTTTCTTCGGGATCATCATTGAGTTACTCCTATCCCTTCTCTTCTATTCTCCGATTTTCAATTTTAATTTTCCTTCACTGGGAAATTGCTGCAGATTGGTATGGGAGAAATGTTTTGTTCTAGCTTATTCACGGTTGTCCTCATTGGAGCTGAGTTATCTGCCTTTGCATATATCATCTTACTTCTATTTCATTTTACTGGAGTGGTAATTGTAGTTAGTCGCTAATACAAAACAATATAATAGATACATGTTTGATTATACGGGGTCATGTAACTACGTTCTAATTGCATCCTTTGATGAGTTCTTATATAGTTGATCAAGAATATGTTCTTATATTAAAAACACTTTCTTTAATCAAAACAATAACAATAGATGTATATAAGTATTTATAGCTTTACAAAACAGTTATTACCTCTCTCACCTACTATAGCAAAGATCTAATTAAATGAATACACATAAATTTAGTTTTAGAAAATTTAGGGTGTTATACCTACATCACTCTTTAAGTTCAAAAACTCACAATTAAAATAAAACAATTTCGAGCATTCTTAAAATTGACAATTTGCACCGCTACCATTGATAGCTATGTTTCTTTTTTAGTTTTTAGTTAAAATTGACAGTTGTGGTTTATAACCATTGGCGTTATACTTATTTTAGTCAAATTATTGTCAAAGGAATAAGCAACGCGACAACTACAATTGCTGCACACAAAAAAAAAAGAAAAAAATACAATTTCAACATCTTGAAAAGAAAAGACACGATTTGTTTTATTGGACCACATTTTCAGGCATAGTAGTAGACCAAAACTGTACTGCATTGTTCTAAATTTACTCTCAAATTAATCAAATCCTCCCTATCTGGAGCAAATAAATTAAGCAAGTTGATTGAGAAGAGAAAAGAATAAGAATAGACAGCAAAATGTTGCTAATTATAGAAACTAGAAAGTAACTTTTCTGTTTCTGTTTGAAGGGATGACAGCACTCCTTCTGCATAAAACTGAGGGATGAGATACAATAGGAAGACCCCACTGAGTTGGGACAATAACAGCAGGATACATATTTTCCATGTTAATTCTGTTAACAACTTGAGTGTAAATTCTTACAATTCTACTTGACAATACAAAACCTCCTAAGGATATCTTCTTAGACCTTGATAATCTAAGGCCACGTAGTTTTCCATTCACAGACTTCAACCAGCAACGTGATCTTCCCACTCTCCTCATCTTTTCACTTCCATCACTTTTTAGCTTTTCATATCCACATTTCATCATGCCTTTGCTAACCAAATATTGCAAACCCATCTGCAACATATTACTTGCTTCGATCTCTTGAATTGATATATATGATAATAGTGGTTATAATTAACAAGTAACACTAGCTACCTTATATAACACATGGTTTTGAGGCATCTAGAGACAAGATTAATTTATTTTAAAACTATAGAACACATGGCTACAAATCAATCACGTTGCCATTTCAGAGTCTATAAGTTGTTCTAGTTTTACATTATCAGTTAAATATAGCAAATCAAATTAGTTAGTGGTTAAAAGGAATATTTGATACATGTGCAATGATTGATGTATCTGTCAAAAGTATATATGCTCAAACCAATCATTTGCTTAACTGTGGAATGTATGTGGCTGTGAAATACTACTTAATTGTATAGATAATTATTTCTAAGTTTGTTTGCTAGCAAACTGTCACACAACAACAAGCCAATCAACTGTTTATAGCAGAAAATTAGTACCTACCAACTTCTTGTTTGGTCTAATTAACCTATACTGTATGTCTTATTCTTTGACAGGTGTCTTAACCAGCCTCTTTCACTTAATGATTTCTTTTCTAAAAGGTTTTTTTGTACAGGGCAAGTTGGTACCATACTGTGAACCTGGCTACATTATTAAACTAAATAAGCACTACTTATGGATTATAATATATGGATTAGTATTCAGCCAATCGAAGGAGTAGATGGTTTGCATTGAGAGTAACTTTGCTGTCCAAAAAAATCAAAATAATTTGGACTCAAGGTTCCCATCTTATATACATTTAGTTATCTCTAATTTGTCCAATGTGAAGCTTATTATTTGTCAATATTGCCCTCAAGTTCAACTAAGGACCAATTGAGGCTTGTACTTTTTTCTTTCTTTCTTCAAAGACCTCTAATTTTTTTTATCTAAACTTGTGACTTTTTTTTTATTTTTAAGTTTGAAACCTAGGGTTTTTTTTGACAACATTTTTTTTAATGGGCTGATAGCATATTCACATTTAAGTTTGGGCCAACTGAAGAAGTTGATTGGTTTTTTTTTAAAGGCAAACAAATATATAAATATATATACATATATATACACACACACATATAGGTCGAGTAAAGGGGTAATCAATCCAAATACAACTGAGAAAAAAGTCAGACTCCGCAAAAGGAAAACCACTGAAAGTAACAATTACCTCCTAGAAATACAGTCAATAGGATAAACATATCACTTATAAAATAAACAAGAGGAAGAATTACCCTAGCCTGGAACCATCGCCAAGAAAGGGATGATATCTTGTCATAATCAAATAACTCCATAGTAGCTTATGTCGCGTCTAAAGAAACGGGTCCTAGTAGAAGAAATATCTCCCTTAGGAGTTCCTCCTCCCAGCGAACAATTGTCGCCTCCAAAGGATAGCCAAAACCCAGATCTCACCCAACCAATTCCTGCAGGAACTAACTAAAACATTAGGGTCTTCTACCACTGAAAAGAGTCTAGGAAACTTGGACCTAAAAGACGAATCACCCAACTAGACATCAGTGGCGGACCTACATGTATTCCAGGGGATTCAGGCGAACCCCTCGAAAAAATAAAATTAGCACTGATACCCTAGAAAAATATGTTTTTGAACCTCTGGAAAAATATATTTTGCACCCAAGTTCCTAATTTTGCACTATAAACTCAAATGCTATAAACTACCCCAGAAACGCTATCCGCTACTGCTTGCCAAACACCTATAATTTTTTTCATCTGCTATAAGTTAGTCAAATCCGCTAGTCAAATCCGCTATAAGCTAGCGGATGTGACTTGCCAAACAGAGCCTTAATAGTGCTATTACCAAACAAATGCCACAAAATTGGGGAATGAAGAATACTACAAAACAGTGACTAGCTCCCCAAATTATTATTCAAACCACCAACCTTTTTTTTGTGTCGTGCTGCCTCAAACCATCAACATTCAGCCCATAATTTTGAATTTAACTTTGGACTTGAAAAGGATTCCAAATCCTTTGCCCATGCAGCTTTGCCGAATAATGTCGAATAACTTTCACTTTATATATACTAAAGTCGAAGCTGATTCGGCAAAATTGAATACACGTGATCAATCTATTCTCTGCGTAGATTAATTATTGGCAAAACTGATCGATACTCCACGCTAATAACATGATAATAAAAAGAAAGATCGTTGTTGATCCATATAAAATTGTCTTACCATTTTCTTAAAACTATTTTTGTCAAAAAAAAATTATTTTTGTCAAATAACAAAGTACCTACCCAAGAGCACATGGTAGGAGTCTCTTCCAGATTAACCAATGTCCTGGGTTCGAAGGGAGGGTTTTGTCGCCTATTGTGGTCTTATCTGGCTCGAGGGATTAGTCTCTACGATGCACAGAAGATACCCAATTTATATAAAAAAATAAAATAAAATAACAAAGTACCTACGTGGCGCCTACCATATTATACTTTTAATCGTATCTACTTGACATGCTTGGGCCGAAAAGGCCTCCGATTATGCAGTGATTCATAGGAAATAGTAAGTATTGACTAAAAACACCCCAATTTTTACTACTATACACCGGTCGTTTCAGAAGTTTATATTCTGGGAGCATAGTTTATTTAGATTTATCCAGAATAAAATTGAAAAACAAAATGATAGCTCTACTAAAAACTCAAGGTTGTGTGCATTTATCAAATCCATTACTAATTTAGTTACAAGTTGCTATCTTGAATATTGCTACTCTGTATGAAGAAGTGACACAGCCCCCACCCAAAACAAACTATTAGGAATTGACACTTTTGTTGACTTGTTGGTTTCTGAATTGACCATTTTGGTGGAAAAAAATAGCAGGGATCATGGATCAAAACATTATATGCTATTTTTGTTGGAATCCTATCTTGAATATTACTAGAGGGAGGGACCCTTTTGAGACGAATAATGAGTTGACATTAACATTAATATATCTGTATATGACTATATAGTAAGGTAGCTCTCTGCAATAAAATGAATGAAATAAATATATATATGAAAGGAAGAAATTAAAGTATAACTCTGAATTGTCACACGAGTGATTCATGTGATGATGATTAGTAATAATATATCTAACTAGAATATTACAAGTATGAATTCAGAAACAGGAGGAGAAATCAGCTTTGCGGTGGTATTTGTGATGATGATTCCGGTAGCAGCAGAAGGTGAATTTGATTCTGAATACAGAAAAACCGAACCTCCTCCTGAATCTCCTAGCAGATCGTAGCCTAAGCCATACAACTTTCTTGACACGAACCAAAGAGCCTTTGATTCTGTCGCTGAAGGTCTTCTTTCTAGTGAATTGATAGCTTCTCAGAAACAGTTGCCTCTTCTCCATCATAGTATTGTAGTTCTGCTGCTCAGGATAGTAAGTATAACCAAAAGACTCACTCCTAAACAATGGGTGGTTAAGCTCCATCATGCTACTCTTCACCTGGTGTTGAATTAGAGTATTCATCATGGTAACCATCACTTGAAAACTTGACAACAGATAATAAGGTATGATTGTATGTATTTATGTATGCATCTATGTTATGTACGTATATGGGTTGAATGGAGGTTCAGTACGTTGTTATAAAATTGAGTGGCATTTGATTCTATATACAGATAGATAGTAGAATATAGAAGGAGAAATGGTTTCGTGGAAGCTATAACGAGGAATGATGGAATAGAAGTTAGAGAAGAAATTAAGGGGGTATGAACTGTACATGTAAAATGTACATACATTGACTCTGTATGAGAGACTTTGAATTCAGTTTCACGCATGCACTTTCTCTTCCCTTTGTTGTTTTTACGCCACCGCACCTGTGCGCCGCCGCAATACACAAGTCTTTTTTACTACTTCGCTTTGCAAGCTACCCACCCCATCTCTTCAATATTGGTGTTGTAAAAACAACATTGAGTGGCCACTTTTACACGTGGATGGTTTAGATAACTTCTTCCTCTTTTTATATACATCCACGCTCACGTGCCTTTTCTAAATGAAATGCAGAAAGTGGATTTTATTTGTCGTATTAATTTGTTCCTAAATTCTACCTTACCCATCTAAAGTTAGGTGGATATGATACATTCTAGCCAAAATACTCAATGACACTCTTTTTTTTTTATTTAAATATTTTAAAATAAAAATAAATAGGTAAATTCTACCGTATCTATCCAGAGTTGGGTGGGTATGATACCTTCTAGGCAAAAAACTCAATGACACATTTTTTGGTTACTAAATCTGTTGCAGTCATTGGATCTCATCCTTTTTAATAAACTTTAATCTAACGGACAGTGTTTAACGAGGGCATATGTGTCATTTTACCCTTCAATTTCAATTCACGCATCAGGCTTCGTCTTCCTTCTCACGTCTGCGCGCGCAACCGCCGACAACGATCACTCCGACAACGTTCACTCTGGCAACCATCACACACTGTATTTTCGTTCTGACGTTCTCACGTTCTCGCGTTTTCTTTCGTTAATTTCAATTTACATCATCGTCCCTGCTCAACTGTATTTTCAAAGTGGGTTGTTGTTTTCTGCGAAGTGCCTTCTGTCTTTGTGTAGAATGCATACTAATTGTTTGTAAAAATGCCAAAATTGAATTGGAGCTTTTATTGTTCTGATTATACATGCAATTTCACTAACCACAGTTGTGTGTATCTGTGGTTAGTGGTCACTAACCACAGATACACATAACTGTGGTTAGTGGCCACTAACCACACCATAGAATAGTGCAACAATGGTTAATAATAGAAATCTCAATACATATAAGTTCAATATATATAATTTCAATTTCTTCATTAGAATGGTATATTAGAAATTCAATACATATAAGTTCCAATTCTTCATTCATCTACAATTTCAATTACATAGAAGTTCTAATTTTCCTATCTTTTCCATCTTTTTCCTAAAGCTTTTTTCCCCCTTTCATTTTTCAGTATTTCAGCTTTCAATTTGTCACAAAAACTGTGGTTAGTGGCATCTACTAGTGTTTGTGCATATTTGTGCATATTTGTAGTTAGTGGCCACTAACCACAGATACACATAACAGTGGTTAGTGACCACTAACCACAGATATTCATAACTGTGGTTAGTGGCTACTAATCACAGAATAGTACGATTGTGGTTAATACTTGTTAGATGTCACAGATTGCCATTACCATTACTTGTTACTAACAATATTACTTCTCACTAACTATTATTTTTCATTCATTCAGTTCATAAGTTGGTTTTCTGCATCACAGAACCAATTCACGCAACCTCCACGCGTAAGTCATTTTTCTGCAGATTTCAATATGCTTGGAGTTGATGAACATGGTGAAGCAATCAGCTTTACATGTTTGCTTGCTCGTATGTCATTTGTTGTATTGTAATTTTTCTCTGTTGCTTGTTGCATTGTTTTAACCATTTTGGTACTAATCTGTGGTTAGTAGCCACTAACCACTGTTGTACATATCTGTGGCTAGTGGTCACTTACCATTGTGGTACTAATTTGTGGTTATTGCCACTTACTACATTGTATTTCTTTATTGCAGTTCAGGATTGTCATGGTCAGGATGAAAATCTCTTTGATATGGTTATTTCAGTTTGTTAACTTATTATTGTCAAATTATTTGATTTTAACTTGTTAAAATTTGTGTGACCATATATTTATGGTTAGTGTTATTTGACATTGTTTTCCTATGCTTAGCTAATTCATTTTTTCGTTTCCTTTTTAATGTTTGCATAGAATCAAGTACTAATGTCGGATGTCACGATGACGAACTCGATGAAGTTGTGGTTGCAGGTTGAATGCTGATTTGTTATTATATAATAAATATTTTTTTATGACGTTGTTTGTTGGACTTCAGAAGCCATCCGAGATTTAGAACTTGTAAAACAATTTAGGAAGAAACAATTGTTCTTACGCATTTATACTTAAGTCTGTAATGTCCGTTATACAATGGCATGTAAACATATGCTTACTGACATACCATTGCCACATTGTTTGCATAGAAGTTTGATAATGTGATTCTGATTAAGTTTGATAATGTTAATTTATGGACATAGCAATTAATAACCACTGTTATGTGTATCCGTGGTTAGTGACCACTAACCACAGTTATGTGTATCTGTGGTTAGTGGCCACTAACCACTGTTATGTGTATCTATGGTTAGTGACCACTAATCATAATCCTGAATCGTGGAGAAGGAATGAAAATGAAAATTAAATAAACAAATTATGATTAATAGCAAATTATAATTCTAACCAATGTTATGCACATTTGTGGTAAGTGACAATAACCACAGATTAGTACCACAATGGTTAGTGGCCACTAACCACAAAATAGTGCAACAATGGTTAATAATAGAAATCTCAATACATATTCGACGGCGAGTTTGTAGACTTCGTTTGCGATGGACGGTGGATTCACGGTGGTTTGCCACTGCGATTGTAGAGTGGGTTCCGGTGTTTTGTGACGGCGACGGCGATTGTAGAGTCGTTTCTGGTATTTTGCGCGCGATTGTAAAGTGGTTCGTTTCTGATTTTTGAAATTGGGGAAAGTGTTTGGAAATTGGGTTTTTAATTATGGTGGAAATGACACATATACCCCTTTAGTATTTGTTACTAAACTTTTGATTTAGTATCCTAAATCACTATCGGCGTGGGGTGTACAAGTGGAGAGTGATTTACATTACTAAACAATTGTTTAGTATTTCTTACTAAAGGGGTATATGAGTAAATTACCCCATAGTAGAAAAACGGATATCATTAATCACGCATAACACTTTCCCCAATTTCAAAAAAAAACTCAAGCTGTGCAGAGAAGAAAACCCACTGTCGCAACTAACAAACCCACCGTGAATCCGCCATAACTAACGCTACTCCGTCGTCGAGTGTTGTTGGTCCGTCTACAAACTCGTCGTCGCCATCGCATCGGAGGGAACAACTAACGACAGTTGTACAATGACATGCCTTTTAATGTGAAGAACGGGAAGATTAGAAAGCATTGACAGAGAGCACAACACTAACCACAAATATGTACAACACTGGTTAGTGGCAATAAAGAAATACAATGTAGTAAGTGGCAATAACCACAAATATGTACAACACTGGTTAGTGGCCACTAACACAAATATGTACAACACATATATGTACAATGTATTAAGTGGCAGTAACCACAAATTAGTACAACACTGGTTAGTGGCCACTAACCACGGCTATGTACAACACTGGTTGGTGGCCACTAACTACAAATATGTACAACACTGGTTAGTGGACACTAACCAATATGACTCAAGAGTGATCGTCAAATTCAAGGAATTGAAATAACCAGAAGAATGAAGCGCTAGTGTGAGCGAAAGAAAGAAGAGAAAGTGAGAGAGAGAGAGAGAGGGAAGAGAAAGGAAAGAGAGAACGACAGAGGAAGGGGAGACGTCGCCGGATGGACGCCGTGGTGCGGCATCGACGACGGTGAGAGAGAGAGAACGTGGTGGTTGCCGTCACAAACCAGATTGTGCGCACGAAGAAGGTTGTTGCAGGCAATGTTTTAAAACTCGGACCGGTGGCCGACTCGGTGATGGTACCAGGTCATTGGGTCAAGGGTCGGACCGAGGGGTCGATAGTTGAACCGCATGATCAAAACCGGGACCGCATGACTCGGACCCGGTCAGTATTTCGTGAATTTTCAAGACCTATATAAAAAATTTCCAAATTTTCAAGACCTATAAATTTCATACCTGTAAAATTTAATTTACTAAAATTAAACAATTATGCATAATGCCAAAAAAATCCAAAACAATCGCAACAACAGGTGGAAATACAATCAACCATGAAATGTGTATGGTGAAAAACTAATTAGTAACTTATCAAAAAAAGAAAAGAAAAACTAATTAGTAATGTAAAAAAAACTAATTAGTAATTAATGCTTGAATTGTGGCAAGCCCATGTAATATATGTTATATGTTATATGTTTCACGTGCGCAACATAGACAACATCAACAGGTGGTGCAGTGGTTAACTTCCTTATAGATTGACTCAAAAGGGAAGAGGTTTGAACCTCTCCGAAGCCTTTTCTGCGAATTTTATAAAAATTCTGTTTCTGTTTTCATCACACATGCATAACCCGGTCCGGGTTACACAAACCCACCGGGTCACCGAGTTTGCCAAAACCCGACCGGGTTTGGCCGGTTTCCACCGGATTGGTGCATTTCCGATCCGTAGGGTTAACCGACTCGGTTACCCACCCGGTTCCCGGTTAGCCCGGTCCGACCGGCCGGGCCGAGCCGGTTTTTAAAACACTAGTTGCAGGAACATGATGGTGTGTAAAATTACAAAGATGCCCTCCTTAATTGAGAACCTTTGAATCATATTTTATTAAAATAAGAGGCATCCAACGACTGAGTGTGGTTTAGTAAAAAATATTAAGGATTTGAATTAGTACCATAAACCACCGCCGTACAAGTGTATTCAGATTTTTTACTTTTATCTATCAGTTTGTTCGGTTTTTTCATGTGCATAATAACAATGGTTTGATGCGTGAGTCATCATTAGTACGTACGATCACCCTCTTTTTGTGTTGTTGTCTTCGTGATTCTTCAACTGTTTCCCCATACTGTGTGGGGCCAAAAAGCTTTGGTAATATTTCATGTTGGAAACGGTCTAAAGCAAAAAGCGTAACCTTTCGCGTGTTCTAACAAATGCAAGCAAGACTATAGTATTAATATTGTTGTATATATTATAATACATCAATGATCTTTGCACACAGCGCGCAGTGTTTATAACAAAATGGCCTGTAATTAAAATAGAAAGGTCTTGGATAATATTGATTATCTGTGCGCTATATATATAGTAAATATAACAATTGCCTTTGTGGATTGAAATATAAGCAACTCAATTAAGCAGCAAAAGCAACTGGACTAAGGTAGCATGCATTGTTGTATTAATTGTTTAATGAAATAATAACAACTAGCTGAGTTTAATTAATATATGAAAAATAGAAGGTGCATGACGAATTATAGTAACATGGTTTTGAAAACAAACAATACAAGCATGGTACGCAAACGTAGCTGGCGTATTATCAATATAACGGTGTCTCTGCTTGTTCAAAAAGTTAGATAGCTCACTTTATCTTGTTTTCTTACCAATCATGGGGATGGGGGCTTATTCGGATAGAATAGGTGCAACCAACTCTACCATTTGGCATCTTTCTATTCTACATACATTATATGCCCTTTCTTCCAAATTTAGAAAACCTTAGTTTCCTTGGTGGATATTATTTTCTTTTTTGATTTTTTTATGAAGTGTGTACCATTTGATCTATTATTCATTAAAACAAATTCCAGTTCTATACCTGCAATTAAAGGTTTTGTATTAAGTTATATTCAATACAGTTTCTTCTTAATTGATAATTCAATCGAATATTTTTTATTTATAATTAATACTTAAATTTTCAAATTAATTAATAGAATAAAATATACATGATTTCCAATTTGACAAAAAACATAACATAATTATTAATTTTAAAAAATTTATTATCTGTATTTTATATAAGAACTTTTTATGTCTATTAAAGTTTTTTTTTATCCATCAAATTAATTTCTTTAAAGATGTTTTATTTTTTTACATTATACTAAAACATTCATCTATTCTACAAAGTGCTAATTTATTTTACTTCAAACTCAAATAGATGTATATACTATATAGGATCAAAAACTAGAAGTGTATTATTTTTTTTGACAGTAACTAGAAGTGTATTATAAAAGCAACTGTATGGTACTTGTCAACTCCGCTTTGCTTTATTAGGACATGACATCATAAACAAAATTTCCTAATTATTCATAGATAACTTATAAACAATGCTTATTGATACACAAAATAATTCAGAAGCTTTGCATGGCAGTTTAATTATAAAATGCTACTTTTACTTTCTTCCACTTTTCTCTTTGGTTTAATTTATGTTTATGTTTATCTCTCTCTTCTCACATTCAGATAATTTTCCTATGAATTAAAGAACACAACTTTTATCTATAATAAAGTACAGATAGAGATTAATTTTATCCGTTCTTGTTACTCATCGTCTAGGTATCAAACAAATTAGGTTTATAATACTCATCGTCTAGATATTTTTACCTTCTTGATTCCAACATAACAACCTCATCAACCCCTTTATGTAAACTTTTAAAATAATGAAAATGAAGTAATGGCAAAAAATATTGGAATCTGCCTGCCCAGGAATTAGGATGCCAAACATGTGGCATTTGCCTGAGCAGTGTTTAGCTTTTAAAAAACAACTTTCCAAGAGCAGAAATGTACTGAAATTTGAAGAGAAAAAAAAAATTGAGAATAGGAGTTAAACCAAGAAAACACGAGGGTTGAGAGGGTCCTAACAAGGAAAGTAACACATCGATAAAACTCATGAAAACTTTCCATGTGGAATATACCCCTCATCAACAATAACATCTGTAATATCAAACACAAATACAACAGGATGCCAAGGGAAGTGTAAATAACGAGTATGACGGCATGACTATGATTAAGCGTTGTGTACCAAAAGGAACCCGCGTCCTCATAATGCGTGGAAGAAAAGAATCAATAAATTAATTCTAAGTTAAATTTCTTGAGTAACAGTAATGTTTGAACTCTGAAGTATGTCAACAAGTTCCGTATCTACAATGTGCACACTGGTGGTAAGACACGATTACAGTATGAAGTCCGAGACCAATATCAAGGACTTTTGTTTACTTGGGAGGGAGACTGACAACAAACATTTAAGGTAGACTGACACAAATATATGTTTGCACAGGATCTGCTTAAATCTTTCCTGGAAGCTAAGAAACCACACTTGGATCATAGATCTCTTGGAGCATAAAAAATTAGTTAGATGCCCATGTCCTCTATATCGCAATAACATTTTCCCCACCAACCTAGCTCTGAATGTTCCTTCCCATTCACCCAGCACCAGCTTTATCAGCTGCAGGAACTTTTTCAGGGTAACTGGTTACATCCAAGTCAATAAGGGTCAAATCATATGGTATGGATGCAGAATTGGAGATATCCACAAGCAAGGAAGATTTCAATATATCAGAGTTTGAAGCATCAGGCATCGAACCAGAATTTGAGGGAGTACTATTATTAGAAGAGGACAAGCTTGACAGCTGTATGTCATCTATTTTGTTTCCAGTCATATGCTTATTTTTTCTAACATTATCCATCTCTGGGCCAATTGGAACAAAAGTTCGTGACCTGTACTTCCTTGTTCCCTCTTCCCCTTCGCTGTGGTTATAGAGAACATAATCATGATATGTTGGTGCGAACTGCCACAAGTTTTAGAGGTGTCAGACTAGAACACAAGAAAGAGCGGCAATTTATTTACACAAGAACACAAGGAACTAGAAATGCAGTGTGGCATTGCAGTTTATTCCAGGTATCAAGCCTGGTACAAAGTCATATGCTAACAATGTCATAGAACATAGGCAGAACATATAAAAAGGGAGTGGGACTCACCTGGTGGACTGTGTCGTGGTAAAAGTCATTCAACTTCATAGCATGCCCAAGACTAGCAGTCAAACCACGGGATCCACCGATATTAGCACCAGCATATTCTTTGTATGGAAACGCATAAAAGTGACCCACAGCAGCAATAAGCATCTCAACGCAGATGATAAAATTTTGAAGTAGAGCAGCTTCATCGGCATCCTCAATGAATCCCGATTTGGCAGCAAGAAAGAATAACACCCCCTAAGACACGAATATTAAAAGTCAGATCACATGCTTCAAAACTCAGGTGTACAAAGAAAATACAGTAGAACTCAGAAACAAGCTAACATATAGCCCATCTTCAAATTTCTAAATTCGAACCCGTAGTAAACCTTGAGCATTCAATAAATATAATATAAGAATAAGAACGTAACCAAATGAATGTCAATTTTTTTATTTAATGATTTATTTATTGCATTCTGTTATGAGTGAGAGAGTAGATAAAAGGACAGTAAAGCTTCTTTTGATTACAGTTTCATTGCATTCTGTCATTTCAGTTGCCATTTTAGGTTATTGTTTCCATTTTGTTTTGGAGTCCTAACAAAAAGCATCCAACACTCCAACTTGCTGCAGATATAGGAGATCTTTAGTCCCTGAAGAGCTTGGGTGACCAAATATGTCAAATCAATCTCTATATCTCACATATGAAATGCAAATTTCTCCAAAATCAATCTTTCTCACATATGAAATGACACTTAATCTCTATATCTTTGGTTCGTTCAAGGAAGATAAGATTGGATGAAATGTGGCGAGCTGCCTAATTATCACAATTTAACTTCACGATTCCAATCTCACAAAATTTCAACTTTTACGAGCTGTTTCAACCATATAAATTCACATGTGGTAATGAGACGGTATTCTGCTTTGGCAGTTAATCTAACAACCACACTACTTGCCCGTCTATGAAATGGAATTTCCTCTAAAAGGAATACGATATCATGATGTGGATCTCATAACAAGGAGATCTAGCCCAATCTGTACCAATATTATATAGGCAACAATAGCCTAAAGTTCTCTTTTCTCATACAGTATCCTTTCTGAATTGGTCATGTAGTAAACCTTGTAATTCTAACAACTGCACTCCAATGACAAACTCGAGGAAAACTAAGGAATAGCTTACTACACTGATGGTAGAAGAGCTGGTCTGGTTTTAAATAATTTATCTTCCCTATTAATCTCTAATATCTGCTTGGGTCTGAGAAAATTTCTCCTTAGGCACACTCTGTAGATTGAGCAACTGGGGTGAGACACTATTTTTCTGTTCATGCAACATCACCATTCATCACCATACAACTAGCATCAAGATAGAGTTGAGCATACAAGAAAAGCATTGACCATAAAAATGAAGATGTGTAAAAATTACCTGCCAATAAGTCAGGAATACAACAGATTTTATAATAATAAACTTTGGGACTGGATTGAATGGCTGAAGCAGATCCTTGCATGCCACATAAAACAATGCAAGAGCATAGAGAGCCATTGTATATGAAAATGTATAAATGATCGTAAGATACAGGTAAGACTGCTTTGGACTGAAATTTCCATCTTTATATTTCCCCTTGGCATAGAGTATAAGTGTAGCAACAACTAAAATAGGCTTCAAAATCACAAACTGCAAACACCCTTGCTTGCATTTACGTATGAAACGCCTGCAATAGAAGTTTTAGAAGAGAGAAATAAATGAGTTATGATATAATGACCATGCCGCGCTATGTTACAAGTCTGTCTGTATCAGAACATGCTGCTTCTCGAGGATGTCTGGACAATTTTACAATAAATAAATAAATAAATTCCATATTGTGGGCCAAACACATCATCCTGGCCTCTTACGATTTTTCTTCTTTAAAAAATAGGAAGGTAGTTCAAAAAACCTCCATAAAATATCAACGGATCAGTTTCAAGGAATAATCCTCGAGCACAAAAGCATTTAGTCCAACAATATGAATCAGATACAAACTCACCCATCCAATGGTATAGGAGGAAAGCAACAAGTCATTAGACACATTGATGGCTTCAAAACCCGGCCACTCAAACTTATAACAACTGCTCCAGGACCACCAACCCATGCTAGACACAGTGACAGGAAATTGTAAATGACCCAAGCTTCATAGCTGAAAAAGAAGACAAGAGAAAGAAATTAACAAACCTAGCCAAAAAAGGCATACATGCAAAATTCATCATGATTTCAATTTCAAGACAGACAGCCGTTTGCAGGATGAACTAAGATTACATGCTAAAAGTTGGCTGATGCAGTAAAGAAGGTACAAAATAATGAAATCAGATTTAATAGGAAATGATGGGTGGTTGACTTTCCACTCTTGAGACTGCATGCGTAAGCACTGCTGAAGCAGCAGAAGCAATCAGCCGTACCATCTCAGCCATATCATTGAAGGAAAATTACTTTACTCAACTCAAGCATTGTTTAGCAGTTACCTTCTAACAAGGTAAAAATATACACAACTATCGGTCTGTGCTTGTAATCCACTCTGTAATCAAAGCAATTTTCCCTATTTTTGGTAATAATACCAGTTGGTTCCTATCAATTGGAATCAGAGCAACTCTGATCCAGGGAGATTTGGGAGGTGTGGAGAGTAATTTTGGCAGAAAGATGGCTGCAGAATTGATTCCAAAATTTGACAGAAGGCCTATTGGTGCCTGATCCAGGTAAAAAGAATGTGTGAAGAGAGGAAAATATGGTGAGTTGTAGATGTTGCATTGAGAGGAGAAACCCTAGATTGGTGGGTTTCCTGGAAGGAGAGCAATTCAAATGCTTCTTGATGGGATTTTGCGAAGGCAATTCAGCCAGAAGCAAGGGGCTGTATTCAAGATTTCAGATCAGAGCGGCATATCATAATTTATTAGAGTTCAGAAGAACTCGATTGTTTGAGTGAGAAAAAGAAAGGTAATTGTAACTGAATCAGAGTGTTATTTCTGAAAATTGAATGAATGAATTACATCAACTGCACTGGCAGTTTATATATGCTATCTTATCCTACACCGTTTAACAAAGTCCTAACAGAATTGCCAACTCAGCAATTCTGAGAACTAACTCACTTGACAGCTTACTAACTCATTTGACAGCTCAGCAGTTAGTTGCTTGAGCAACTAACCTAAGCGCATACTCTTATATATTTGAAAAGGAGACTCAGAGCAAAGAGAGGCCTGGAATTGATAAAGCTGAGGGAAAAGATCTATAAAGAGAAAGAACAAAAATTGGGAAAACCTGCAATCTTGGAACTGAAGGTAAACCAAATTAAACAACAGCTTGTGCAACCTCTTGATGAAGGAGAGAGAAAGACAGGTGGTGAAGGTTGGTCATCGTTTTCAAGATTGCAAGCCGGTCAACCCACAATCACTGCAAGATCCAATACATGCAATTTCAAGGATTATAGAACAGATGGAAGAGAGAAGCCCAAATGGGTCTTTCTCCAAGGACCGGTAGAACTGTAGAAGCATCCATGGCTGTTGTGTGGGTGGTGTTGAGAGAAACCCAAACCAAACATTAAGTAGAGATAGAGAATGAGCACCGCTCACCTTACAAGTCGATTTTGTGTGGTTGAATTGGGCTCAAAATATAAGAGGAGTTTAGGAGAAAGGAGCTATTGGAGTTCCTATAAATATAATATAGAAACGTATAGGTACTTTTTCCATCATCACTTGGCAGGACATGCACAAAACAAAGTGGATGAAGGGCAAACAAGACAGACCTCCACCACCACTAGAATATCTTGACCTTCCTACAAACAGCTTTGTGAGGTAGGAATTGGGTAAACTAAGAACTATATCATTAAGTTTCATGCAGGCGGTTCTCGGTGGGATTGCTCGAGTTATTTATCCTTCGACTTAAGAGGCATAGTTAGTTGATTATGATGGGTTAGTTAGTGGGTGTGTCAGGAAGATAGTTATGCCCAACGAGGCATGCTGCCGATAAATAGAGAGGTAACCATGTTGTCAATTGAGGAAATCGGGGCCTTAGGGCATTAATTTACAAGTTGGTTCCTACCAACACCCCAATGATATTTTCAGATATAATCGTAGGGAAAATGAATCAATTTGAAGGACTGACGAATTTTTCATCCATTGAATTGAATAAGGACTATATTGAGAGTAGGGTACCAGACTGGAGGTTCAACAATGAATATAGCAACTTCAAGGAATTGCTGAACAGAAAGAGACACCTAAGACCATGAATCTTCGTATAGTCATTGTGTAGAATAACAATAACATATATAATCCATATAGTTATATATCATTAGTAATCATTTAATCACCTAAATCGTACGCAACGTGTGAAATATGAAACAGGGAGGAACAAAATACATGAAAGATATTCAGACCGAATATTAGCAACAACAAAAATAATAAATACAGAAAGATGGATAAACTTACACTTCCCGAATGGAATTAAAATAGATTGAACTCGCAGGAAAAACAAGGGCCAAGAATGACATCAGCGCATAAACCTGCCAGAGAAAATCAAATTAATATTTAATAACTGTTTGAAAATGAAAGAAGGGACCAAAGAATTACTAAGAATCACACAACCCATACATGTGCTGGAATTCACAATTAATAAGAAACAGGAAAGAAAGATCTTATGCACATCAAGTACACCAATTATACAGTGTTTGTACAGAACAAAATAGTAAAAACCACGGGCAAGTCAGTCAATGAGCTAGGAAAAAAATCCAGGTACGACTTTCTAAGCTAAAATAATGGATAAGAGCCAACTCAAAATCCCAGTTCCCTCACCCCACCCTCCCGGTTCAGCTCCAAAGTTTACAAATAAGAAGCTCAAAATTCCATCTCCCTCTTTTAAGTGAATGAAAGCCATGTAAGTTGATATTTCCACTATGGTACGTTGAGGGTTGGATTACTATGTGATTATATTAGCAAATAAAAACTAATCAGTTCAAGATACAAAATGCATCAAATTTGGCCATTCTGACAAATAAAACCTAATAGGAAACACATTTAGAGTTTTACAATTCATGAACAATGAATTACATGGATAACAAACAATGCTTCAAACGAGTGCAATTGGGAGTAAAAGCAGATAACAAAGGATAATCACATTCTGTAATTTAATGGAAGCAAAGGACTCACCGGAACCATAAAAATGATCCGAACAATGAAGCGTTGATAAGTAGGTTCAGTATAATTGAGAAGGTGCCTGTATATGTGAAGAATGGCCAAAGCGATAGCGCCGATGGTGCAAAAGAAAGCAACGATATAGAAGAAAACGGGAAGCAGCACCCCCATTTTGGCCAGGCTTCCTTCCCTTCTTAACGGTTGGTGAGTCAGATCAGCAAAATTCGTAAACCCTAGCCGAAATCGAAGATAATTAGGGTAAGGTAAAATGGAAGCAGATCCGCGAAGAATATGATGGATGGAAAGAGAAATGAAAGGGAAAGGAATTATTGGAGAAAGGAGAAAGGAGAAGAAGAACGGTGCTTGGAACCTTCAGTGCCAACAATAATGGCGACTGTTGGCTTTGCTACGAAGGAATTGCAAAATGGGGGTACAATGCCAACGACGCATCAAAAATGAAAATTAATTAATTAATAATTAATAATTAATAATTGATACTGTAACAGCTATTATTTTACTTTTTGGTATACCAATCAATACACGCTCCCGCCGACCGTGTGTCACACTTTCCACCCAATTCTTCTTTATAGCCTTCTTTTTATAAACCTGTCAGAATTACAAAATTGAAATAACTAAACCCAATTTAACCTTATACTACTTACCGGAAAAAAAAAACCTAATTCTTCTTACAACCCTCCTCTACTAAACTAAACATCCATTGACTCTATAAAAATACAACATATCCTTAATGAATACAAAGGTTCCAAGTGCGTCCCTTTTTTCTGGCCGGATACTGCACTATGATGCCGAAAGCACTATGATACCGTACTGGTTCGGCATATTAGTGTTGTGGCTTATGTCTAGGCAAACACTCTCATTTAAAAAATAATGTTCGATACTATAGAACCATACCAGTTTAAACAATTTGGTACTATAGTACTGAACCATCGGTGAATGCAAAAAAAAGTGAGTAACAAAGAAAGAGAGAAAGAGGAGATGGAGGTGGTTGCGAAGGAGAAGGAAAAGAGGGGAGAAGGATGTGGTGGTGGTGGTGGTGGTGAGAGAGAAGGACGTGGTGGTGGTAGTGGTGGTTAGAGGGAGACGGTGGTGTGATAGAAAAAGAAATGGTGGTGGTGAGTGGGAGGTGGTGGTGGTGAGAGGGAGCGGGGAGGTGAAAGAGGTAGGGGGTGTGAAGTGAAGAAGATGGAAGGAGAGTGTAGGAGAAAGGAGTTTTGTGGAGGAGTAGCTTTAGAATATTTGAGGTTTAGGGGTGTGTGGTGAGTAGGAAATTTTTTAGACTTTCATATGGGGGAAACCTTTGTAGCCTCGTTTTTTACAATGAAGAATATTGTGGAGGATTTTATTTTTGGTCGAGACCAGGTATCCATCGCCGAATGCAGTGACTAATCCCCTCACTGGATTGGAGGCACCTCGAAGGGTGGGACAGCTGACCTAGGGATTTAAAGTCGCTTCATACCCAAGGCGATGATCGAACTCTCGACACTTGGTTAAGGGAGGATGAGCCCCAACCGCTCAACCACACCCCTGGGTTAATATTGTGGAGGATTTAATGTGTGAACAAAAGAAAAAAATATGTAATCACTATTTGCAATTGATGATGTTTTTGAATCTGGTGCTTCTTCGATTAATGTTGGTAGTACATTTTGTTTCACTTTGTGTAATTGCACTTAATTTTGCTTTGGCCACTATGAAAATACATGCTAATTCACCCATTTCATTTAGTTATTCAATCTAATTCGTTTCAAGGTATTTGGAAATCAACTTGATACATCATTTAGAACTAAAACAAAAACAAATCTCACTAAACTCAAATATAAGCATAGTTGAACATTACATAGAAACATAACCACATATTAGATTACATTAATCATATCTAAATTCGACTGTGATTTTTACAACTTAATATTAATTGAGTAGACCCCTCACTCTCACACCTTAGAATCAGTTTAGTTCCCACAAATATACACAACAAAATGTTAGAATACAAAAGCTATAACTATATCAGAATACAAAAACAACATAACAGTGACATCTCTAAAAAGTTGGCCACAAGTTTGGTGATGGTTTCTTCATTATTTTTTTAACACCCATTAGATTCTCCATCTTCTTTTACTCACCCACTAAATCCTCCACAATTTTCTTCTTCCTAGTGAAAACACTAAGTTGGAAAATTTTTCCTAAATGAAACCCTAATTTTTTTACAACAAAACCTATATAACCCTCAAATTTGGGCAAGTAAAGAAATGACAATTTTAGTTGAGACATATCTTAGAAATAGATGAAGAACACAATAGAAGAAGAAAAATGTAACAAGAAGATGAAGAAGCGGCCCTTGCAACTTATTTAAAAAAGGTATCAAATTCGTCCTCTAAATTGTCAGGTTTTCAGTGCCAATTTTGTCATTTAAGTTAGTACAACTAGCGTGAAAACTGACGTGCAAGACACATAAGTAGAAAACTAGCCCCATAACTCGTGCGATGCACGGGTTTGACTAAATTCCTTCGTGTAAATGAGTAATAAAATTTTTACACATTTATTAACAAACCACATATAAACATTCATGCTCGGTTTCTTTTTTAAACTATACAAAGCTTGTCCACTACGGATATCGAACTCGGGAGCACTGATCAGTCGACCCTGTGTCCTAGGGTAGCTTATGTCAGTGGACCAATGGCGTTGGTTTGGAAAATATATAGACAAATAATTGTGAATAAAAATTAAATTATAACTGTAAAACAAATAAGAAGATTTTAAAATAAAAAAAATACTAACAGACGTTGAAATTAAACATCCATAGATAGTAGGAAGAAAATGTCTAAAATTTTTTATAAGATAATCCATATTTATCAAATGTAAATATAAAAACTTAACTCAATTATAAATAAAAGAATACAACACAATTAGAAAGTGAATCATAGGGGCAGCATGTAGGGTTGGATGAAAATCACCAATAAAATAGAAGCAACGCAATACTTGAAGATAGAAAGTTGAAAGAATATGATGTGAGGTTCTTTCGTAAATGTGGTTGAAGTTCTCGTGAATAAAAATTAAATGATAACCATAAAGCACTTTAGGTATTTTGTCACGATTTTTTTAACCAAACCAGCTATCGAAGAACAAACTTTGTGTATTTGAACAACAAAAATTTATTCTGAACCACAAAGTCCACCAAATCACACAGTTTAGCATCTTACTTTACGTATTTTGTCATAAAATGAAACTTTTTTCAACCCAATTGATTATTGAAGAATAAACTTCACATATTTAAACATCTTAAAATTTTTAAGACCGTAAAGTACTCTTTAAAATATATAAGAACAAAAGTATATAAAGTACTCCCTAAAATATCGTACTTAGTATCACACTTTACGTAGTTTGGCACAATTTTTTTTCACGGAACCGGTTATTGAGAAATAAATTTTATGTATTTGAACCATTAAGTTATTTTCAGAACCACAAAGTACACCAAAACATACTATCTAGCATCTCACTTTACATATTTTATCAAAAAATTAAATATCTTTTTCACATAATTGGTTATTGAAGAATGAAGTTCGCATAGATAAACAGCTTAAACTTTTTTCATATAGTAAACTTCTCTGGTATAAAAAAGCTAAAAAGTAAAAATTTAAAATATGAAAGAATAAAAAAAGTATAAAAAATATAAAATGAATAGAACTTTAAAATATAAAAAAGAAAAAGAAAAAAAAGTTGGCGCTAAAGTCATGCGGCAATGACAAGCCGCTTATAATTATTAGATTAGATATGACACGTTAGTACCGTTAATACTCTTAATTAACAATGATTGACAAAGGGAATAAACTGAATAACGTTTGAAAATATCAGACACTAAGTAAGATTATTGTTAATATGAAGGAATAAATTAAACTTCTGTGAAATTTGAGAGACAAAAGAAGTTATTAACTCATATTTGTTCATTAATACAACTTGGTCTCTCACATCATCAATAACGTGATAAGAGTATGTTTAACACACGCATAGATACATAAAATCTATCGACCAAAGTTAGTTTTACCGGATCCGACCCGGATAGAGTAAACCCGAACCAAATAGAAATATCTGCATTATCTATTGCATATCCTTCACTAAAACCAGAGAGCGAGTTGGAGGTTTAAGAGGCCATACATTCTCCAACAAAACCTCCGTCCCTTGCCTCTTCCCTTATCTTCATCTCTCTCTCCCTTCTTTCTTCTTCTTCTTCTTCTTCTCTTCTTCTTCGAAGAAGAACTACAATCAAAAATGTCTTCCACAACAGTAATAGGTATTTCCTCTGTACACCAAGTTCCCACTCTCGAACTATTCAAGAAGCAAAAGCCAACCACCATTTCTACTCCTTCCATTAGGTTACACTTCCGCCATAACAACCTCCTCAAAACTAACCGCCATTTCAATTTCAATAGATTTGTTCCTTCCGCTGTTGCCACTCCCAATTCTTCTTCCTCTTCTCTCCTCAGTCAAGAAGCTTTCAAAGGATTAGGCTCTGGTTTTGACGACGATGAAGATTTCGCCTCCGTAACTGCTTCTGTTAGCGCCGATGAACTTGACATTTCGAAACTCGATTTGCCGTCACGACTTGTTGATTCACTTCGCAAGCGTGGGATTACTCGTCTTTTCCCAATTCAGGTGCGTTTGCAAGATCTAAGACGCTAATTTTGCAATATTAGTGAATTCATTTTTGTTTCTGATAGATAATTATTGATTTTTGTTGATTAGAGAGCTGTGTTAATACCTGCACTAGAAGGTAGAGATATCATTGCTCGGGCAAAGACTGGGACTGGGAAGACATTGGCATTTGGAATTCCAATTATTAATGGACTCAATGATGACGATGATGAAGCAGGTTCTTTCGGTCGCAGGTAATTAATCCCTTTTCATTCATGTGAAATGCTATCAATACTATCCTATTAATTGTAATTTTATGCCTGCTTCATATATATTGTGTTTTGCTTTGTGTGTTTTTATTAGCTGTAATTATAATTTGATGTATGCTTCATTGTATGGTGCTCTGTGTGTTTGTTTCTGTGTTGCAGGCGTCTTCCTAGAGCTTTGGTTCTTGCACCTACTAGGGAGTTAGCAAAGCAAGTGGAGAAGGAGATAAAAGAATCTGCGCCTTATCTCAGGACCGTTTGTGTTTATGGAGGTGTTTCTTATGTAACCCAGCAGAGTGCGCTTTCACGTGGTGTTGATGTAGTGGTTGGAACACCTGGTAGGCTAATTGACCTCATAAATGGGAACACCCTTAAACTGAGCGAAGTTGAGTATTTGGTTCTCGATGAAGCTGATCAGATGCTTGCTGTTGGGTTTGAGGAGGATGTGGAAACGATTTTGGAAAGTCTCCCAGCTCAGAGGCAGAGCATGCTTTTTTCTGCAACCATGCCCACTTGGGTAAAGAAGTTGGCAAGGAAATATTTGAACAATCCCTTAACAATTGATTTGGTAAACTATATAGCCATGTGATAACTTGTTTGTTTGTAAAGCGCTGCATCATGTAATTGTGATTATGATTATGATGCTTTCCCTTTGTACTTAAAAAGGTTGGTGATGAAGAAGAAAAGCTAGCTGAAGGGATAAAACTTTATGCTATATCAGCCACTTCCACTTCAAAGCGAACAATTCTTTCTGATCTTATAACTGTAAGTTGCCACTATCTTAGTTTGATGTTCTGTAGTCTCTGTATTTGTATTCTGAAGGTTCTGTTTTGTCGTTACATTTAGTAATATTACTGTTATTACTAGTTAGTAGTTACAACTTACAAGTCCAGAAACCAAAAATTTATCAATTAAGATACAACATTACCATTCAGTATGATAATTTTTAAATTGATGATCTGATATATTTGGTTGACTCTAAAATACGTCTTTCTCATCTTATGTTTACTTTTAAATTATCACATGCATTCTTTAGTAAACTTCTAATTCTCTAACTTTTGGATTTTACACACCCACACTCACACATACAGCCATACCTTCTAGAGACAACAAACTTATGGCTGTGTATTCTTCAACAATTGATGTAGCTGTTGCAAATCCTAAATAAGATTAAACCAATTAGTTCTCTATTTCTGATGTGTGCCAAGCTATTATTTTCTGTCACGCTGTCTTTGTACCATTTGTGTTAAGGTATTGAGGTTCAATAATTTCACTAAATGTTACTATGTCTTTTAGGTGTATGCAAAGGGTGGGAAGACTATAGTTTTTACGCAGACAAAAAGAGATGCTGATGAAGTATCGTTGGCTTTAACCAATAGTATAACTTCTGAAGCATTGCATGGCGATATATCTCAGCATCAGAGAGAGAGAACATTGAATGGCTTTAGGCAAGGAAAGTTCACAGTGCTTGTTGCCACTGATGTTGCATCTCGTGGACTTGATATTCCCAATGTTGATTTGGTACGTTCAAAGGATGCTTTGCAGTCCACATCTACTAATATAATTTCAGATGTTGGTTCTATATGTATATGCCCTATATGTGAAGCATTTGAGTTAATTTAATTTGGGAAGTATGGTTTTTAATCGGTAATTCAGGATATTGTCACAAAAAATCGATAATTCAGGATTCAACAATCAGTTTTCTGTGCACATAAAAAAGATGCTCATTTTAAAGTCACTGACTCGCTGTTGAATTGTTTCTTCACAATCTCTATATTCTGCTGTTTAACCTCTATATTTGATTTAGAAGGTTCTTATTATTATGGCTTGATCAAGTATTGAAATGCCGAATGCGATCTGTTCTCAACATATTAATGAGCTTATTTGTCTTATATGTTTCCTTCAGATTATCCATTATGAGCTTCCCAATGATCCAGAGACTTTTGTACATCGCTCTGGCCGTACTGGTCGTGCAGGAAAACTAGGTACTGCCATTCTGATGTACACCGGTAGCCAGAGAAGAACAGTTAGGTCTCTTGAGCGTGATGTAGGCTGCAAATTTGAATTTGTTGGCCCACCATCTGTGGAAGATGTTTTGGAGGCATCTGCTGAACAAGTTGTTGCCACGCTTAATGGAGTTCATCCCGAGTCTATTACATTTTTTACCCCAACTGCACAAAAACTTATTGAAGAGCAAGGAACAAATGCTCTTGCAGCTGCTCTGGCACAACTGAGTGGATTCTCCCGACCTCCGTCTTCCCGGTCTCTTCTCACCCATGAACAGGTGTGGAAGCTTTCATTTCCAATTAAAAGTATCCAATCTAAGAATTTTCTACTGTTGCCTTTTGTTTTTTAAAGTGAATAATATTTGCTACTTAGCCAGTATTTTTGTATTTGCAAGCTACTCCTTAGACTCTTCACCGTGACTTACCCATGATAATGAAATTAATCTACTCCAGACCAATCTATTATTGATAAGCATTTAAAACTAGTGTCGGTCTTATTCCTGGTCCGTGAAGGTTATAAAGCATGGTCTGCAATTATTTCATGTTGTCTTAACCTTCTCAAATTGTTTCTTTTCAAGAACCAAAAATATTTGGGCCAAAATGTGTTTAATTACAATCTACGAGGTTTTAGTGTCAAGCCTAATGCACTGTATATTATTTCAGTTTGTTTTAAATAAGTATGCTGTTTTTGAACCCATGTGTTTTCTTGTTAGCTCATTAAAACTGTTTGGTATTTCAGGGATGGATTACGTTGCAACTGACTCGAGATTCAGAAAATTCTAGAAGATATTTTTCAGCTAGAGCAGTCACTGGGCTTCTTTCTGATGTATATTCTGAAGCTGCTGATGAAGTTGGAAAAATACAGTTAATTGCTGATGAAACGGTTTGTATCCAAGCTAAATTATTTTCTGTGCTTGTCTTTTTTAGAATTTCAGTGTTATTGGGAATGCACCTATATTGTTCAAATTGTTTGACACTTTGACATTGTCAATGCCTAATATCAGGTTCAAGGAGCTGTTTTTGATCTGCCGGAGGACATTGCGAAAGAGTTGCTTAACAAGGACTTACCACCTGGACACACTATTTCCAAAGTCACCAAGGTAAATTGCAGTATTTGGTAATATTTATTTCGTAACTATTTTTGGATTGCATGTGTCATGCCCTGTTCCCCCAATTATGTTAAAACGCATTGCATATGCTATTTTGTATTGGCAGTTACCTCCTTTGCAAGATGATGAGCCTGCGGGTGATTTCTATGGAAAGTTTTCTGATCGAAGTAACCGAAGAAATTCCAGGGATGGGAGAGGTTTTAGATCCTCACGGGGATGGGATGGAGGTCGGGGCTCGGGCTCGGGCTCAGGCTCAGATGATAGGTTTGGTGCTAGGTTTGGTGACCCGTTTAAGAGAGGTGGTAGGAGTTATAAAACTGGCGGTGGCAGCGGCAGCGGCAGCAGCTGGTCTTCAGGAGAAAAAAGCAGTCGCGATGATTGGCTAGTTGGAGGCCGAAGATCAAGCAGGTCTTCATCATCAGAGAGGTTATAATAATACATTAATACTTGTTCTTGTCGGTTAATTTTCTTCCTATACAAATTATATTATAAGTCTCATTCACGTGATATCTAGTGTTTATGTTTAACTGATATTCCATTTGAATGTGCATTGCAGAAGCTTTGCAGGTGCCTGTTTTAATTGTGGGGAATCTGGGCATCGAGCATCAGATTGTCCAAACAAGCGAGGCTTCTAATCCCCACACAATTCATTTTTGGGCACCACTTTGTCCAAAGACACGAGCTGCCACTGTTGTTGGCCTATTAGGATCAGGAAAATTCAAAGATGCATCTCGAAATAATTACAGAATCGATATTTATGCATCTCACATACCGGCAGTCTGGCAGAATCTCCATAGGGGTCTCCGTTTCTGGTCCTCATGTAAAATGTAGTGTTTTGTGTAGGGCGGCAGTATTAGAAAAGAACAGTTAACGACGTGGTAGTGTATCTTCTTTTTTGGGTGGGTTGGGGGATGGGGCTGTATGTATGGTCCTGGATTCTACTCTACCATGTTGTTTAATATCTTTCTCAACCTTAGCGGTTTAGAAACAGACAGGAATACCTTAAATGAATGAAAATTGAAATTCTTCAAGTTAGAAGTTTCCAGTCCTTGGTGCAAAAGTACTCGTGAAAACTAGAAAAGAAACAAATAAATATAAAGGTCTCTTCTCTTAATCTCAACCTGACTCCAATCTCGTCTTCACTTAAGACACGTCGAAGTTTTTGTTAACTTTTTCTTTTTTTTTGCAAATGCATAATTTCATATGCATGTGATTAAGACACGTTGAAGTTTTTGTTCACCTGTTATTCATTAATTTTTATTAAATATATGTACTTAAACTAGTGTTATATTAGCTTCTTTGCCGCACATTTTACCCCATTACTTACGTACCCACGTTTTTGTTCATACATATTCCTATATTTTTTTATAAACCAAAGTATATAGTTGTAGAGACTAATTATTCGAGGTAATGGAGACTCATTTAAGGGGTTGACTACTCCAAAGATGTTTTTTCATATACACCGGCCAATGATCGAACTCAGAACTAAATGGTTAAAGACCCAAGTATCTACTAAGTTTGGATCCTCTTAAGAACTTGTGTCAAGTAAGAGAGAGAGAGTGAAACATACAAAAAGATAATAACATTTATTGTATTTGTTATTTTATTGTATGTTTACGTTTATGATATCCCTTAATCATTTGGTTTTGGAAGAAAGATTGCTTTACGTTTATGATATCCCTTAACCATAAACGTAAACATTGTTTAAACCATAAACGATTTGGCATTCGTTGTCAAAAAAAAAAAAAACGATTTCGCATTCATATATTATTATATACCTTACCTATACACACATTCCCATACAAATCATTAGATAAAGTTTTTGCTAAATCAAATCATTAGAGATATCGCCCTACATTACATTCATCACTTTTGTATACATATGCAACTATAATTTTTTTGGGTCAGTTGTTAATATCACATTAAATTTCATTTTATTTTGAATTGAAGGCAAATAAAGTGAAACCTATGATATGAAATGAAACATCCATTGTTGCCTTTTGTGAGAAATTGGAATTCATGGGCTTTAGCTATAAGAAATGCATCTTCTTCTTATTCTCCACTGAAAGCAATGCACCTCTACTCTAAAATGCATCGCAAAGGAGTTCCTTTCGACACTTTCTGCATTCTCTTCACCTTAAAATCCTGCACCCATTTACACAACTTGACCCTCATTCATCATCTCCATGCCCATGTCATCAAACTCGGCTTCTTCTCTCATACCCACGTGGCAACTTGTCTTCTCAACGCCTATGTTCTCCTCTCTTTCATTGATGCTTGTCTCCTGTTCGATGAAATGCCCCACAAAAACAATGTCTCGTGGAATACCATGATTGTTGGGTATTCAAAATCAGGGGATATCCAAAGAGCACGTGAGATGTTTGAGGAAATGCCTGTCAGAGATGTTGTGTCATGGTCTTCCATGATTTCTGCTTATACCAATGTCGGAAGTTACGCGCAAAGTTTGTCCCTTTTTCGTCGTATGTTGTTGGTTGAGGGAACAAAACCTGATCAGGTAACTGCTGGTGCAGTTTTATCAGGATGTGCCCACATGGGGTCTTTTGGATTGTTGGCTGGTAAATCAGTTCATGGTTACATTGTGAAAAATGGGTGGGAGTTGAATGTGGAGATAGGTGATGCTTTAGTCAATATGTATTCTAAAGGTGGAGTTTTGAGAAATGCTGCAATGGTTTTTGAGTTGATGGGTGAAAGAAGTGTTATGTCTTGGACAATGCTGATTTGCGGGGCTGCGCGATGTGGCTTTAATAGAGAGGCATTGGTTGTGTTTGAGAAGATGCAGAAGGCTGGAGTCAAAGCCAATGAACTTACTTTCACCGGGGTGCTCAGTGCTTGTGCTCATGCTGGGTTGGTTGAGGAGGGACGTAGGTATTTCAAGATGATTGAGGAATGTGGCACGGAACCAAGAGTTCAACATTATGCAAGCTTGGTTTATTTGATTGGGAAAAGTGGGATGCTAGAGGAAGCTTACGATATTATCAAAACAATGAAAGTGAAACCGAATATTGTTGTCTTGGGTTCCTTCTTGTCTGCTTGTAAGGAGCATAGGCAATTTGAGATGGCTGAGAGGGTGATTGAGCAGGTCCTGAGGATGGCAAAGCCAGAAAAAGATGGAGGGCTCTATAGCCTTATTGCTGAATTGTATGTCATGGGTGAGAAGTGGGAAGAGGCTGAAAATTTGAAGAAATTGATGCTTAGTCAACATGTGAGACAGGCCAAGAGGTTTGATTTTGTCAGAAGTGGATTAAGATAAGCCTGTTGTTTTGTCTTTCTTTTACAAATCATGAATTCTTTGATGATGATATTAGCAGCATATCAGTTAAAAGCCTACTCCTTTTAAGCTTGTATACTGTAATTCTTTCATTTACAAACTTTTAAATGGAAAGGAAAGCTCTGAGGAGTGGCACTGCAGTTCAATTACAAGGACCGCATCATATTCATGAGTTGAAACAGCTATAGTGTGCCAATTTTTACAAGAGCAGCATTTCTGAGTATCACATGGTCTGGTAGATGGTTTCCCTCCAGGATCTTAGCATGTTGCATACTTGGTGTACACTAAATAGAATTGTTGTGACGGTAGACAGTGTGGATAGATTATCCAACTTTATTTTTTTCACATTTATTCATTTATTTATGTATTTGACTTGTGCGAAGCATGAGTATATGTATGCTATTAAAAATGTTCCCAGAATACATTATAGTTTATATGTTTTTTTTTTTGACAAAATTATAGTCTATATAAACTTGTTAGGCAAGAATAATTTGATAAAACTTATGTTATGAAAATAGATAAGGTGATCCTATCCTAGTTTCAAACAATTTCTCGAGTTTAATTAATTAAATTAATTAAATTTAAACGGATTAGGGTGAAGAAAGTGAGGTGTGCACCCAAGAGCACTTGGTTGATATGGTAATGGTGTCTTCCAGCTTAACCAAGGTCCTGGGGTCGAATCCATGCAACATTGTTAAATCTTTTGAGGAAGATCTTTGCCGCCCATTGTGGTCCTACACGGCTTAAGGGATTAGTCTTTGCAGTTGCGCGCAGAGGATACCCGGTTTATAAAAAAAATTAGAGTGTGCGCCTAAAGTTTAGGAAGCCAATGATAAGCGTATATATGAAGTAGCCGTAGGTGGATACACATGAAAGCTCGCAAGGGACTAATAAATCAAGTATTAACAACGCCACACATTTAAATATTGGTTACCCCTATTAAACATGTTTGGGGGTAAGTAGGAGTCAGAATAGGTTGGGCCGAACCGGGTTTTGCATGGTCTGGGCTTGGTCTATGTTGAAAGTGAGATAGGTTTGATTCTGGCCTGATCTGTCATAGACCCAACTTTTATGGCTGACCTAACTACTTACAAGTTAAAACCTATTTCACAAGTTAAAACCTACTTTCACAAGCCTCGAACGGTCTGAACTATTTCCAGTCACTTGAAGAGAATGAAACCGGTATAAAAAAGTAAAAACTACATTTGAAGCCTTTATTTTTCGGTTCAGTTGAGTTTGAGACAACTTCGTGTGACATAGGGTAGAAATCTCAAATTGATCCATCCATCAATCCTTTTTCTCTATCATCACATCAGGTTAGTCCGCTTCTTTTCCAAATTTCTCTTCTTTCACTTCTCAGTTACGCCACGCTCGTCCCTTCTTCCCATTTCACACTGCGTTTCTTAAATTCCCACAATTTCAAATTAGGTCTGGCACGAGAATTAACAAGCTTCCATTTTGTTAGAATTTTCACTTATTTATTAATTATTAATTAATTCATACATTTGCAATGATTATTATGTTAACGAACACTGAATAGTGAATTATAGAGTGTGTTTGAATAGGTAAGCTATGGCGGAACTGAGTCAACTAAGTATGGGAATTCTAATCGATATTGTTGATGAAGAATGGATGAGAGACACCCTCCCTCAAGATGGTATCTTTTTACCTTTTTCTTTTATTTTCCCCTCCCCATGAAATTTGGGTACATTTATTAGATCCATATGAGTGTGAATGTGAATGTTGGTGTTTTTTTTTTTTTTTACAGATCTTCCACTGCCCCCAACACTGGTTGTTAGGACAGATGATACTGAAGACTCAAGTAATTATGCCTCTCATTTTACTAATTAATTCAATTAGAATATTATTATTATTCTGTGGATAATCTCTTTCTTATTGACTTTATAACACATTTTTCAACAGATCAGGAGACACAGCAAGTTAATGTGGATGGTTGGCATGATCTTGCCCTTGGCCAAGAATAGAACTTTCATTCTCTAGTACTGCCATGCTTAGTTGTATAGTAGTAAGCTGAATTTGGCATCTTCTTTTTATCTCTGGGGTAAATTTTCATGTATACAAGTTATCAACTTGCTAAGGTGATATGAGGATATTTGGGTGTCATTGCTGATTGCTTGCTGTTTTGAAACTACTCTTTTGTATTTTTACTAGTAGTGTTTTTAATGGTATTTTTGCTGATTGCTTGCTTGCTAAGGTGAGATTGTGGATATTTGTTATTAGTAGTGTTTGATTTGAGGGACACAGAGTGGGAGAAGAGGAATGTAACCATTTTTGCTGTTAATGGTGTTTTTAATGTTTTTCTGGCTCGGTTCACAATAGTGCAAAATCAGAATTTGTACTATTGTGAATTGAGTTCACTAGAACTATTGTGGACTCCGGTCATGATAAGTTGAGTTTAAGCCTTACAGGCCTATAATGAACTCGATTTATGATAGCCCACGTAATCTAATTCACTTCAACTATCATGAACTGAGTTCACTATAGATTGTGTTTAAGTTTTGCAATCTTATAGCGAACTCGGTCCACTATAGTTCACTTAAACTAAGTTCACTAGAATTGTCGTGAACTCGGTTCCCTATAGGTCTGTATAGTTGAAACACAAAACCTATAGTGAACTGAGTTCACAAATGTTATAGTGAACTCAATTTGTGTAACTATCGTGATCTGAGTTCACTATAAGTCATTTGTATTTTTATCATTATAAAATACAAAATTATAACTCACACTGATCAGAGATCAGAGAATTGTATTTTGGAAACTGTTTTGGAAGATTGGGCTGGTTTTCAATTGTACTACTTTTATAAAATTGTGTAAATGAACCATCTCACTTGCATAGAAAATAAGTGCAGTCAATAACTCAATATAGTCTCAATCTTAAACGAGGGTAAAAACGAAAAATCAACCAATACTTATTTAAGACGAAAGAACTCTTTTCTTCCTTATAAAAATGATAAAAGGGAGTAATTTGTAGGGTTGGATAAATTAATCTATGATATTTTAATAAGATAAAATTAGGGGGGAAAAAGTAGAAATTTCCAAGGCACCCGTAAAATTGGGTGTTACAAATTTTATAAGGTGGATTTACTCAATAAAAAAAATAGACAGTTTGTTTGATTAAATTCTAGTTATTAAGCGAACTAATTTGATACATCTTCTATATCTGTGTATGCAAGTGTCTCTATTTTTATATTTCACATACAACAATTTTGCTAAAAATTCAAAGCTTAAATTAAGGAAGAAAAAAGGTACAGTTGTGTACGCAATCCACAATCTCGTTAAAAACAAGAAAAGAAAACAACACTCGTTTGTGTCATATGTCGCAATGACAACAATATGACAGAACACTTGAAGCTTGGAATATTGAGAGGGAAACACTGCTGCTCGGTACAATTATACCTTTGGAGTTTACACTTGTTACAAACTAATATACTAGATTTCCTTTATCACTAAAATAATTTCTTTACAAATGCAAATTAAACAAGAACTACAAACAAATTCATTTACTTGTCAACAATGCATTAGCCGCTAGGTATCCCAATCATACAAAGGGGTCACTAGCAGGTACTGTTGTTGGATTTGGAACATTAGTCTCTGAAACCTCTGCTACTGGTGATGGGACCTCAGGTGGTGCCGCTACTGGTGAGGGGACCTCAGGTGGTGCCGGATCGCTTGTAGGTACTGCTTGAACCGTTTCCCCATGAACGTTTGGATTTTCGTTACTTGCTGATGCAGAGGTAGGAGCTTCATTATCTACAGTGGTTTCATCCGATTTTGGTTGAGGTGGAGCAGCCTCTGGAGCTGGCATGGAGTCCGAGGTTGACTCTGATGGAGGTGGATCACTAACTGGTGCAGGTTCTGATTCAGGCTGCTGTGGAGCACCCTCTGGCGTTGCTGCGGTAGTAGGAGGTGCTTCAATTGCCAAAAGCTTGTCTGGTGCTTGTTGGGAATTCTGAGCAGCAGAAGCTGGTTTTTTCTGGATGGAGATAGGAGCATTAAGAGACATCATTCCGGGAGGTAGGATTTCAATAGGTGGTTTTTTCCCTGCTTCTGCCAAAGTTGTAAGCTTAGGCTCCTCAAGAGAAGCAAGAAATGCAGCTGTAGCATCTGTCTTCTGTGATGGAATAGGCTCAATCTCTCTCTGTAGCACTTGGTTCCACGCCTGAACCAAATTCTTCAGAGTTGGACGCCCATGTGCCTGGAAACAACATGGTCAGACTACAAATGCTAAATAGAGAGATCAATTTGTTGTACATGACAAATCATACATGAGCATGAAGCACAGCCTCTGCCAGCATTCCAGTATCCTGCCACGCTTTCTCCATTAGAGCATTGTCGCCCAAAACAGCAGCAGCAAATGCAGCTTCCCGTCCCAAGCCAAGCGAGATTAAGTTGTTTATCAGACCCTGTAGTTCATAACACAATCCTTTGTTTGATTACAACAAAACAATTTTAAAACTAAAGAGCTACGGAAAACTAAATAATTAAAAAGAAAAAGAATGTAAACCATCTCAAACAGTCATTTCAATATAAATCAGTGGATTGGAAAAACAAATATTATGAAAGGCACCATACACTTAGCCTAGTCAACTCTCCATGATTAGCAAGGCGCAGTGCTAATCCCCTCAACTCATGACCTTGTAAAGCACCTTTTACTGAACCAGCTGCAGCTAACCTTTTCAGAGCTTCACGGGCAATTTCACCCTGTGCTGTAGCATCTGCAGCGTCGATAAGATCCAAGAACTCTCTTGCAAATTTCACTATACCCTCAACACCTTCATCTGTATCCTGTTTTTTATCTGGTTTTTTATCTGTTAAATTGAGAATGTCATTCAAACCTAGCCCAGTCGTCCCATCGTGTCCTATATCCCTGCTGTTACTCATGGTAAGAAGACAATGCAGAGCTCTCTTTAAATCATTGCTCTTCATTGCCAAATCAAACTCCAACCTGCAGATCGTATACAGGCACCATAAGAAGTAAAGAAAAATTATATACCAGCTCTTGGCTATAAGCATTAGTGTAATCGACTGCGGATGGCGGACCATAGTGGAAGGCTAAAATTGCACTACCTGCTACTTAATAACACCGACAAGTATATGGCATACCTCTTTGAAATTCCAGGCAAATGAAGTGCTTCCGTAGCATATCCCATTCCTAGCATAAATTGTGCTAAATCATCATGGTGTTCCCTCCCAAGCCTACTCGCCCTGTTTGAAAAAGTATAATTTGAGATGTACAGATATATCTGAACAAGAGTGAGAGAGAGAGAGAGAGAAGGAAATCATACCATTTTACTGCGCTAACAGCATCACCATAAGCAGCAAGACAACGGCAACGAATACCGGGATGACTCAAGGATAAGGCGTGAGCTCGCATGTACCTACCACAACCAAGGTATCAGTAACATCATTCTTGAATCCATTATCTAATACAGATGGAAAACCTTAAATATGAAATCCATCTATAAATAATACACGCCCATGTTAGCTAACACAAAGAAAGGTCAACACTCAATTAGATCAGTTAAGCCTCTAAAGAGAAGCATAAACACAAACTTGGTCGTCCACAAACCACGTGCATCAATAACTAACTGCTACTGTAACTTCGTCTCAAATACATTTGTTTTGGATCAAGAAGTATTTTTCTTGAACGTCTGCTCATCCACCACAACATTCATTACCCACGAAGTAAAATAAAAAAATACGTCAAAACCTCAAGGGAGATACCATAATTTACCCTAATGTGACAGTCATTGCATCAATGTGTTTTATGCTAAAGGGAAAGACAGAGAATAGAAAAGTTCAGGGAAAAGGTAGATTAAATATAACCGCAGTTGTGTACTACTGGCTTGGACGAACTAAACGATGTGAGCCCTCACATTGATTAAGGAGGTGCTTAGCTGTTACTGGTGGTTGTGTTGGAAATAGTATTTGAAGTATTAGGACCATTAAAAAGTCACTGCTGGAAAATAAAATCAATTAAAATTAACATTGGAAATTTAGGACCATAGGAAATAGTTCAATGCCTATACATTGTCCCTTTATGTATTTGATTTTTTGACATATATAGCTAGAGACGTATTTATGGGGGGCAGGCATGGGCCGTGTCCCCCTCCCCACAACTTCAATTATGTATATGCAGTATTAACAGTATTAAGTATTTATACGTGTGTATTATATATTATTTAACTAGTGATTTAATGTTTATGTAATATTTATTAAAAAAATTCAGCTTCTAGTTGATAGATTTATGGCTCCCTCCCAGTATAGATACAGCCTGCCCAGTGAAAAATATCATGTTATTCACTCAAATCTTCTCTACTATTTACCTAACCCAGTTTCTTTTAAAAAAGCATACAGTTGAAACTAATAAATCCAAATTACCTGTCAATCAGCCAAAGTACTCCATCCCTGACACCTACCACAACAAGAGGCCCAACTGGACGTTTCTGCTCCATAGGAAATCGTGTAACTGCCACGGACACACCCCCACCACCAACAGCCACCTCACTTGCCTTTCTCTCTTCCGCTTCTTCTGCTTGTTTTGGTAATGTTAAGAAAGGTGGCACTGAAGGAGCATGCTGAAATGAAGCCAATCGAACCACCTAGAATAGGAACAAGAGAGAAATCTCTTCATATATTTTTCAATTTGCCCACACCCACACAGAATAGGAACAAGAAATAAATATCGTCAAATTTTTTCCAATATATCCACAGTCACACATTATATATGAGGGAATACAGAGGAAAAAGTATAAGAACAGAAGATAAGATGCCCTCCATGGAAACCAGGAATATGTTTATTTTTATTAGATGAGCTGACAAAGTATTCTGTGTGTAAAGTGCAGCATGTATAGAGGACCACAAAAAATTTCCAAAATAGATGAAAAAGCAGACACCAGATGGCAGATACATAACCAACGAGAGGATCCGTATATATATCTGGTCTCAGATTTCTCACAAGACATCATTTTGGATGATTTAGAGAATAGTTCGATATAAAACCTGAATCATACATTTGAATTGCATTTAATTATCTTCATTTTTGCAAAAATGAAGCCAAACTGACAAACTCGCATGTTAGTGACACTCCTGTTTTTGTTACAACCTTTAAATCTGAAGAAAACTAACAGCCAAACAAAGATGTAGAATATATCAAAATTGTTAACACAAAGATACCCTCTAAAGTGTAATTTAGAATAGTACTGCTAGTTTCAAAGATAAAAAAAATCTACTTAGACACGGAAGTCTGTCTAAAATATTCATTTCGATTCAGTCCAGCAACATCTATCAAATAAATCTAGAAACAAAATATTAAATATTTGAGAAAAGAGAAAATTGACCCTGAATTTTCGCAATCATTTCCATATATGATAAAAATTAAAAATGATTTTTAACCTGCAGCATTGGTGGCCGCAATGATATTCTTTCTTCTGTAGTAGATTGGGGACCTTCTACTGTAATTAGTGCCAACTCTCCATGCTCTGCGACTGCTCTTGTCTGTGCTTCTTTCATTTTCTGCTCTTCCTTCATCTTCTTAGTATCAATGTCAATTTGTGTAACCCCAGCATCCACAAAAACAACTCTGAAATCAAAACATTTTAAGGTAAAATAAATTATGAATTTTGGCTCAGAGATACTAACCAAATATTATTTATGAATGTTCACCTGACAGCTTTTAAGTTAGGAGAAATAGGTTCATTTAATATGACTACCTCATTGGTCATTACAAAAAAACTTTGAATATCACATAGCAAAACAAACACAGATGATTGTAGGGTATTAAGTACATCGTAGTTTGTCATTTCTACTTTCTAAACAACTAAAGCAAATCTACAAAACGCAGTGGACTTATAAACCCAAAAAGACAAAACAAACTGAAGAATATTGTAGACAACGGCCATAGCTTACTCTATAGTAGTTGGTGTTGCCACAAACAGTTGCCTCCGATGCCAAACAGCACTTGTAGCATATGGAATTGAAACATCTCCCAGGTATCTATATTGTGGGCGCAAAGAAGATATGACTATGTATTGTTGGTATGCAAATGCACAGTACTCAACAGTTTGGTCCCAAGCAGTCCATTCTGGCTGAGGAAGTAGACCCCCAACAGGCTGGAATGTCTCCCAACTGAATCACAAACAAAATAAAATGCAGTGTCAAATCTGAAGGAAGCTCGTAAATTTATACCCTCAAAAAAGTCAAAAACTACTATAGACTGAAGTAATACAAGCACCCCGTTTTATACAATGTGATGTGAATCAATGGTATACAGGCCTTTAGAAGATGGGTGCAGTATTGCAAGGTGTATGACTATGAGTCACTAAAAGATCCTTCTTCCTAATTCTACTGAGTACCCCTGTCCAACAAGAAATCTCCTCCTAGTGAGCCGAGCCTTAACCTTCCAGAGAGAAACTTGGGTAAAGAGAAGTTTTGAACAGTTGGGTTTCAAATTAAGAGCTGAAAAAAGGATTTATGGATAAAGGAATACGGACAACCTAAAGACTAATGTCTTTCTATAAAAGAAAGTAGAATCAAAAAGAGATTCACATTTACCCAAGAACAAGTATGGTCAGCAACCTCTCTTTCATCAGTTCCAGAAACAGGAATTCCAAGAAGGAGAGAGCTTAAATAGTGTTCAAAAGCACACGGATGTCTATGCAAAAACATACAAATAGGTATGGGCTAGTGAATTCGATGGTGAAAATTGTGGCAAAAAATATCAACGTCAGCAAATGAACTACATCGACTTCAAGCAACCATTATCAGAAGACTTTTTAGTAGACATTCTGCAAATGAAATTTACTTGAATTTAACAGGGTAATAAGGTCTGAATCTGAAAGATGAAGCACCTAACATTCATTAGTTCCTTTAAGCATCCATTCTTCAGATAATGTCGGTCAGAACATCACATCAGTAACCACTTTTTTTTTTGAAAACTTCCACACCACAAGAAATAGTATTAGATAGAAAAGAGGGGAAGTATAAATAGTAGAGCGATAAACTATCTTCCAGATCAAATAAATGAAAGGGGCATAGAGAAAATCAATGTCGCAGCAGGGCAGCCCATCTCTTTGCATATCAGAAAAGGTAATTCCCTTGAAATAGCCTGACCACAACACCAGAGGCAGAGAGAATCCTAAATGTAGTCTATCCAAAGCAAAACTAGAGGCAAAGAGGCACCCTTGTACATATCAACATTCTAATCTTAAAGAAGTGGTACTCTATTTGTAGGCCATGAAATAAGGGATGTGAGACATAAGGAAACTCTATGAACTTTATGAAATCTATTATTTTTTTCAGTAAAACAATCATAAGTCAAACTTCACCTGTATAGCTGGAAATTTTGAGGTGCCGCCTCAGCTGGAGATCTATGTGAAGAAAATCCATCATCATAAGTGGTAAAAGAAGAAAGACCGCTGCTTCCATAACCTGATAAGGGCATAGACTGGATTGTCGAAATAGCTGTAGCAGCAATAGGACTGATTCTCCTAGATGTTCGATAGGCAATGCCAAGTAGTGCCCCTCCATGCAAACCAATGACCTAAAAGAAATACATCAATTAAAAAGGCACTTTAAACTTCAAATTTCTATTCCTATTTTCAATGATACTCGCTTTGAAGAAGAGCACGCACAAGAGGTCTTTGAAGAAAAACAAACATATAAAAGTGGATTTCTTCTAAAGGTGTAGTACATATTTTAAAGAACTTTAAAGACCTGTTTTGTACATCTAAAAAAACACCACTGCGGCCATTTTCATACCGAGGTGAAACTTCGATACAACATTTTGCATGAAACAGTAAACACAAAATCCTTTCACCAGTGAACTATCTGATAAGCTGGATTCTATTGCACCAAATTGGCAATTGCATAAAAAGTAAAAACAGAAATAATTCCTTACCAAACATGGACTACTTGTGCTAGTTAAGTACCAATTTACATAATTAACAGAGTAAGCATCAATGTTAATAAGAGTTCTCACACCTGACACCCTTACCTCTTTGTCATATATATAATATAATTTCTAAGAAAATCATAGAAAGTTGAGTTTTTAGTAACCATCAACCAAAACAAATGCAAAGATGAGATAAGTAAATCTCAGCTATTGCCATCTACTTGCAATTCTGCAAAAGTTGTATTTATAAGATCAAAAGCATTGCCACCAGAAAAGCAATAAATCATCAAGTCCTAGATTACTATGATAAACTTTTATGGGGAAAATTTTAGACTGAGAAAGAATCATACTGGTTCACTGCGTGCACCAACAGATCTCATTAGTATATTGGATGTTCCATCATCTAACAAGATTCGGACTTGAACAGAAGCTGTGGAACCAGCAGCAGCAGCTGCTGCTGCTGCTTGAGCTGCAGCCGCTTCTTTTGCTCTTTTTGATGAACTCCCCTTGGGAATTATAGGAATTCTAGGAGGCAATGATGATTCCAGTATAGCAAATCTGTCACGACAAGTATCCCAAGCTAGAAGTCGTGCACTGCCAGAGTCAACTATCGACCAATCACTAACTTTGTAGACAGAGAAGTAAGGAATATCTGGCCAAACGATTGCTAAATACCTGCAAACATATGATACAGTAAGAAAGCACCCAAAAGACATTCCAGTTAAAAAGCAAAATGCTAGAAAAGGAGGTAGAAATAGCATAACTGTAGAAAGACTACAACATACACAAATATGGTAAAGATAACTATTATTGCAAGTTGTGACTTATATGAGGATTACCCAAAGTACGAATTTTAGGCATAGTATATTCTGCAGAGAAAATGAAGCCCACTAAATTTTATTAAAGAAAAAATATGGTAGCTTGTAGTCACAGAATTGCTTTATAGAAAGAAAAAAAATCAATTAGAATTGTAGCAAAAATCAGAGGCAACTTACTTTCCTGAATTGCTCACAGAAAGTACTGAGTGTGAATCATGAGGAACAGGTGTACTAATGTGCTTCTTCCCCTGCTTGACAGGTAATGGTTCAAAAGAATCTCCCTTAGGTCTTCCTGTTTCTGACAAGGAGCTGTTATTCCCAAGGGATGGATTTGCAGAGTTGTTTAATTGAAAATTTAATAGCTTTAGCTCCCTTTCAATTACAAATACAGCAGAATGCTCTCTACTATCTGGTGGGGTAGGTAGGGGAGCCACAGGTGGAAGAGATCTAGCATCAAACTCGCAGATAATAACACCAATATTGGTTCCAACAGCCACAAGATGTGGCTGCAAAGTATGTGCAACCATACAATAAACCTGCAGAAAAATTAGTGGCAAAAATAAGTTTGACTGCATCCATTACCAGGTAGAGTCAGCAGAAGAGGAGTAAATTCGGCATGAAGTTAGTTTCTTTTCTATTAAAGAGGATATATTACCCTAGGGTATGCTAATTATATTTTGCAACGAACAAACTTATGACAAGATTGAAGTAAAGTTTTCTACAGATTTTGTTACACGTTTTCTTGATCTTATCCTAGCCCCCATTCAGAATCTAATCCTCGAAGTGTTTAGATGTTTTGAATCATATTTATATCATTATGTGTGTGGAATAGCTTTGACAAGAAGTCATACAAGGAACAAAACATACTGCACTAAGTCAGAATTTAACAAATTGATAACCAGTTAACCACATACCCTTAGTTTCTTACTAGGAGCAAGAGCTTGAGGAGGAATAACTGTGGTCAATTCGCACAATGGCCTTGTGAGAGCAGAATACGTGGGATGTTCAATTGCCCTAACAAAAGTTCCAAATTTCAAATAAAAAGTCTTCAAATGTATAATGAATATGCATCATCACACCGTCAAGTAAAAAAAAAGAACCAAAAAGTTTACCCGAAAGGAGAAAGAAAACACATACCATATGTGAGAATCTTTGACACATGTTAGAATATCAAGGTTTGGGGCTCGAGGATGGCACCAAGAAGCCACACTGTGGCAAGCCAACTTTGGAACTGGTTTTAGACGCCGCAGTTCCTGAGAATTTAAAGCACATTTATGCTAAGTCTTTCTAGCCATATGGCGAATTTTCAAAGAATTAAAATAATCTAGGTATTAGCACCACTACCACACCTTAAAGGAGATTGTGTCCCATATGGCTAATGTCTTGTCTGCACCGATTGTAATTAGCTGAGGAGCACCTCCCATCACTCTAGACAGTTCAACTGCCACAACTCCGCCATCATGTGCCTAGATGCAGCATGAGATTTCATAAACCAATGAAATGTGTGTGCATGGAATCGGTACAAGTCACAAATAAAAAGAAAAGTAGGGTAGAAAAATATAGAAATGAAACGAAAATTAAGCTGCATGCAAATTAAGAAAAAAAGAGAATTTAGTTTTGTTTGCCTCAATTATAGATTGCTTATCCCTATTTTGTAGTCATCACATGCAATACTTAAGTTCATCTTTCGCCAATTATTGAACTAACTGACAAAGTGGAGTAAGCATAAGGAAAAGAATGCTACTTTTAAACTCAGCTTGGGTACAAGTTCACGTGAATCTTGTCCATGATCCGCACTCCAAATTATGAGCAATCCATCACTAGCTCCTGATACCAGAAGAGCCTGGAATCCAACAGCAACAAAAAAAGAATGAAATTTCACAAGTATTTCCATGCAGAAAAGTAATATCTAAAGACGTGCAAAATGAGTGCATGCATTTATCGTATTAACAGACAATTGCAATTTCTACATTGATGGACCAACTGCAAAAAATGCAACTTTCTGGAAATAGAATTGGAACCAGTAATGAAAGTACAAATATAACCCAAAGAAATTACAACATTTGACAAAATGAGTATTTCACGGTCAACCCCAGGGATAGTTGCTATCATAATATTTTTTTTATATATTACAAAATTAATACTACCTATGTAAATGCTAAAAACTTGGAAAATTGCTCAATATTCATGAACTATTCACAATTTTAATAATAAAATGTCGTAATACTTAAACAAAACATACAAGTAGATAAACCAACACCGTTGGCCCAGTGGCATCATCTACCCTGGGAAACGGAGGGTCGACCTGTTGCTCCCGGGTTCGATTCCCACAGTTGACAAACTCGGTGTTGGCCAGTGCGAAATTTGATACTAAGCACGAGCGAAGACTAGTTTTTCATTGGAAACATTGGGACACTCCGTAGGTAGCCAGCAATGGTCCGAACCAAAAAAACATACTAGTAGATAGCAACAAAAGGAAAAGAAACAAACAAATTTAAGCCTGAAATCTCCAAAATATCCCATTCACACTCGTGTTGCACGCTATAGTGCTGCTATTTGGAGAATATCATTGGTAACTATAACCTTAGCATAATTAAAAGATTGATTTTCCCATTATTATTGTAACTTATTTGTTTGTGCAATTTCTATAATTAGGATTTATTTTTGTAGAGTCTTTTATTTCAGTATTTATTTATTTCCCTATAGCTCTTTGATTAGGAGTTTAGGAGAGATTCAATAAAGCCTTTACAATTGTATCAATGCCTGAGATTTGAAAATACAAGTGAAAAACAATTCTAATTTTTTCCCTTCCTCGCCTTCTCTTTTCATGACCTTGTTTCTTTTACTTCTACTAATGTGTCTTTCTTTGAAGATTCTCTACTTTATTTCTAAAAGATGACAGTCCGTCCATCAACAATATACCTATTCCATATCTCAATAAACCTCCACTCTTCAAGAAGACAGTGCTTGTCCTTTGAAGGCAGAATTGTGGACATATTTTTTTCCAATTTCAAAAATGGCTTTTACATCAGTTAGACATGAAAAGAGTCTTCTTAGTTCTTACATGGAGATAATTTCATTTGAAGGGAACATTTATGAAATTATCTCCTTTGAGGAAATGTAGTGACCAAGAGAGCATAAAATTACAAAGTTTGTAAGTTTTGAGAAAAAGTTATCAACGTCATGGTCCATTTACATTCACAAAACCTGTATTGCAAAAGAACGATGCTACTCTTACATCCCCATGCTCTCTGCATAGGTAGCCACTACATATTTGCAGGGTGCCCCATCAAGACCAATTAATACTAGTCTAATCCATTGGCTACCTATGAAGGATACAAGTGTGAGCATTAATACTACTCTTTGCTAAAGCATAGGTTAAAATCCGAAGTTCCTTAAAACAATGCCAGTAAAATACAATATTGCAGCATAAATTCATCAACAGGAATCAAGATATACCTCGCCAGAAGCAGCCATGAAGGACATCAAGCAAGAGATTGTTCCTTTATGACCTCCAGTGTACCTTCGCACGAGCTGCGACGAACAAAAGTATCACATAACATGCTAACAGTTGTAACTAGATTAATATTCATATTTTGGTTTCCAACCTTCCAAGTCATCATTGAGAGAACTCTAATTACTCCATCAGATGCACCAAAAGCAACAAGCGGACCATCACCGACGCCAGATCTATAAAGGAACTCCATGCTGCAACAGCAGATAAAATTGGAAAATGTAGATAGCTTGTAATATAGCATGTATGAAGATTGCAAGAGAAAAATACAATGTACAAATAAACATATATGCTCTTGGAAATTGATTAATGATTACAAGACTAAATCATATGGCATATTAAGCAAGGGGGATCAATAATATGTGATGGTAAATTTCCATCAAGAATCAAGACAAAAGATAAAGCAAAATTTTGGTATCAAATGAAAATTTGATGATTTTCCACACCAATCAATTTGATTTGTACAGATAATTAGAATAACAGCAAAGGAGATAGCTAGCGAACAATTGTCAAGCAAGATTTCCTTAAGGAAATTGAGAATTTATTAATGCAAGTTATGCAACTGCTGAAATGCCCTCTCGGGAACCATTAAGTACCTATATGCACATCTAGATATCCGTGTCTGCATTTGTTGGTGAAAAAATATATTTGCAAGTGAGGAAGGCAATAAGCCCACAAAGTAGAAGCCATTTAAGGAGAAACAAATTAGAATTTATATGCAAATTAGTTAATGAACAAATTTAAGAAATTTTACGGTATTTGTTTGATGACTTCACCACCAGAGTGCAACTATTCTTATTGTTTAATTCAAAGTCATATAAAGCTGACATGAATCCAGACAGAAGAATCGGGGGGAAAATTACAAACAATTATATATTGGCACAATTTGATATGACATAAAAGCATCGCTTGGGTCTCTGCTGTGTGAATAGAGGCAGTCGGTTTTAAGTTGTAAAATTAGTCTCTTGCAAATACAAAGTATGGCTGTCTATGATAGATTCACAATTGATTCGACCCTTCTCTAGACCCCACATGGCAGAGCTTTACAGCACTAGATTGCCCCCATATAAAAGCATTGCTTGAGTAGGATCACATCAAATTATATCAATCACAACTTCAATCATGAAAGAATGTAGAAAAAGAATTATCTGGATAGGCATTACACAAAATAGCAGCCATAATATATTATACATGGCTTGTCTTTTGCCTTAATAGATAATAGATAATGTGGCAATTTAAAAATCAATGTCATAAGGAGCTTAAGAATGTTGAATAACAAAATGAAAATTTACCAATGAAGGGACTTGTTATCAAGCTCTTGTTTTGGTACATCGCGGCCACGCATCGTCACCAAGTCCAAAAATATAGCTTTGTTTAAACAACATATGACAAGAAAATGCCTCCCTTTTGTTGATGGTGCAGGGGAACTAAAAGCTGAAGTATGGACAGCTGTTGGAGCCTCTGCAGCTGAAGAGCGATTATGCCAAAGTTGCCAAAAGCGTACATCATCATCATAAAAATGAACCTGCTTAACACTTTAAGGCAGGTAAAGAGTCGTGATAAGAAAATGAACCATAGAAGTCAGATAAGGATCTAAAAACACAATGCAAGATTATATTACCTTCCTCCACGAATGGCTTCAGTGGGTTTCCCTCTGGACTCTACCAAACAAAAAACATATAATTATGAAGTTCTGTTATTAGACTATAGCACAGAAAAGTTAAATGCCACTAATCATGTTTAAGAAACAGTTTATCTGCTGTTTTTCTTTTGCATAAAATGAAACTCGTTACAATTTTCTAGACCCTAACAATACTAAGAGTTACAACCATCTCTGCCAGGGCATAAAACCACAATAAAGCTCGCATTCTGAGAACATTTAGCCAAACACGAACAATATTAAGCCTGGGGATTATAAATTATCGTAGTATTCAGACTCAGAAAGCAAATTTACCCTATTGAGGTTTTTCCACTAGTAACAATAAAATAATTTGGCAAATGACAACAATAAGAATACCAAAAATTAACAAATTCCTGTTGAGGAACATTACAGAAGATCAGTGGCAGACTAATATTCACGGAAAATGATATTTATGTTTCCACAACCATCCAATAAAAGTAAATGTAGCAGTTCTATTACAATTATGAAGAAATTTTTCATATTGAATTTTACAATTGAGGATTCAAACCTGTTTCTCCTTCAGCCAGCTTCTCTAACTTTGCACCTACCAAACGTCGTTCGTCCACTCCGCCAGCTTTCAACTCATAAATCACCTAAATAATGTTTCTATTAAAACATGGCAACAAAAAATCGAAAAATGAAACGATAATCGAATAAGCAATTGTACCTGGCGGTGTTCCCAGTTCCAAACAGATACTCGATCTGAATCATCGGCTGTGACCATCCATGGATGCGTTGGATGCAATTGGATCTTAACGATTTTATCGGTGGAAGGCCGAAACGCTTTCAGACGCAGCATTTTCTTCTGTTTTGATAGCTAGAATAAGCGAAAATTAAAAATATGGTTTCGAGATCGGAATTGCACTTCAGATTTGCTCAAAAATTGTTGAAAATACAGATTCTGGAGATTTTAGAAATGTGCGTTCACCAAACGCACGTTAATTACACGGAGTTATAAATCTCTTCACTCATCAACAACCGCGCTTCTTAGTCATTTCCCTTTCTTTGTATCTTATTTTCTGAGTAACCAAACAGGAATTAGCAAAACCTCGCTGAGAATGTTACTTTCTGGCGACTGAGGAGCGGTTAGCTTTGGAGTGCTTGAATTGTCTGACTTTTGTGCAAATGCAAAGACGAAGATCTACGCTCTGGTGTGGTAACTCTGGTACTCTTCAAACTTTGTTAATTTGTTAATTTTCTTTTCCTTTTTCTTTCTACCTTTTTTCTTTCATTTTCTTTTTGAGTTTTTGATTCTTTTTTTTTTATTCTTTCAAATTCTTTGTTTTTTTGGTTTCCATGTTTTTTGTGTGCATTTTTCATCAGTTTTGCCGAAGACTACTCTACGCCGAGAACCTGACTTGCCACGAGTATCCGACTTTGTCGGCTCATGTGGTTCTCATTTCCCAACAGGGTTTTTTTTGTTTGTTTTGGGGCTATCTACACCAATATCTTACACCCTTAATATCCAATTTAGTTTTTCAAATTTAAGGAAAAGCAATAATTCAATCCAAAGTTTTGGTCATGGATGGTGGTTGCGAAGTTTGGACACCGAATGGTGGTGGTTGTAATTTCAATTTTAGTTGTCGGTGACGGTCTATGTGACCATGTGTGACTAGGTATGTCGCAAGTGTGTGGGTATTGAGGCATTTATGTACGAGTGCTTTTAGAAAAAAAAATCATCCAAATCGAACTAGTCAATTAATTCAAAAAGCGATCCAATTATATCCAAACTAAAGTGTTTTTTGCGATTTTCAGTTTAGTTTGGATTAATTTACGGTTTTTGTTTCGGTTGATTTGGATTTGATCTGCCAAAGGGATAATTATTGATGGTGTTGGACTTATAGGAGTAGGTGCTATGATGGGAGCTGATCTCTCCCATAAAGTTGATGGTGTAACAGCTCCTCTCTCATTCCATATATGATTTCCTACACAAATTGGAAATTCACCAAATCACTCCTTAGATTTGTCACTTAATATCAATTCGTCCGAGTAATTGACAACTTAATATAAATTTCATCCTCACGAGCATCACATCAGAATCACGGAATATACAGAATATTAGAATTACAACCACATAACATTTAATACTTATAAAGTTTGGCTCACTATTGTGCTCTACTTGCTTATGCTTCTACACGCAGTATAGTTCCCTCAAATCAAACCCTAACAAGAATTACAAGAAATTAAAAACTCCAATTTGGTTACTACCTTCAAGAATGGACAAGCAAGGAATTGAGTCTAGACAAAGGAAGATGTAGTAGTTCAGGAGAAAAAAGAGTAGCAGAAATGGCACATGGAGGAATAAGCTACAACGAGGTAAGAACACCGGCAGGTCTTGATTTTCAAAAAAAAAAGTTTCAATTTAGTCCTCTAAATTTCTGACTTAAATCACCTACTGACATGGAATCCCATGGGGACAATGAGTAACTGCAATATAATCAGATAGCGTTGTTAACACCGGTGGTGGAGGTTGACCGAGGGACCAAATTAAATAATATTTTAAAATGCCAATGACCACTTAGTAATATTTTTAATATCAGAGACTAGTGTGAATCTTTCTAAATTTTTAGGGATCAATTTGGGTATTCAAACCCTCAATATTACATCCCACGCCTATTCTCCCTTTTTAATTTCTCCCCCTAAAATACCATTGTATCGAGAACTTAAATCTAAAACTTATTCGCTTTCGCTCTTCCTTTCCCTTCCTATTTTCCTTGCTCCTCTACCCGACAACCCCTAGTCGCGCAGGTCTTCAACCCTATATCCCCTAGCTGCTCTCCAAATTCCTCCATGTTCACCTAACGGTCTTGGATCAAGATAACATACTCATCGTCTCGGCCCAAAAACGTTGCCTGAATCCTACTCAGTCGTTTAACTCGACTTATGCAAGATGATGACTGTTGCACCCCAATTTTGTCCGACATTTTATTTCTTTTAATTACTTTTTAAATAAAAGAGCTAGAATCATATCACAATCTCTAGGCGACAAAAATCACATGGAGTTATCACTTTGAAAGTTTTGTACTTACATTTTAAGGGGGATGAGTCACCAACAAACGTAGAAGAGTCCAATGCAATAGAAAAGACATGCTAGTGATGGTTTGTTTGTAATCATCATCCATGAAGTTGAAGATGTTGAAGGAAAACACCACACTAATCCATACGCACACCTCATATTTAAAGGAGAGAAAAACCAAGCATGTAAAGGAAAATAGAAATCCAAGATGGGGTTAAAGGTTTCAATTCATGTTGGAAGAACCCCCACTAGTGATAGGCTTCATGTTGAAGTTCAAAGTGCCTCCTCAAAGTTTACAAATTGAGAACAAGAAAATAAAAATACCCAAAATTCCAGCTACTTTTCGTGGGCAATATCTCTCTCCTCATACTTTGTTTCGACGATCCGAATGGTGAAAGTGAAGATATATGTATCACTAACTTGCTATCCAAAAATGAAGGCGATCCAACGGTTAATGAATCTGAAATCGCACTTTTAAAGGGACAGATTTGAGAAAAATACCCAAAACTGCAGCTACTCGCGAAGGCAATATCTCTCTCCTCAGACTTCGTTTCGACGATCCGAACGGTGAAAGTGAAGATATATGTCTCACGAACCTGCTGTCCAAAAATGAAGCCGATCCAACAGTTAACGAATCCGAATTCACACTTTTACAGTGGTCTGTTTGAGAAAAACGGGAATTGCTTTCTCTAAATGGGATTTGTGTTCTCTATCTTGTTTTTGCCCCACATTGCTTGGGAGAAGCAAGAGTCATCTAACATTTGGCTATAAAAGAGGTTGAGATGCAAAGACTAGAGAAGGGGATTTGGTGAACTAAGTGATCTTTTGGACTAAGCTTTTGCTGTCCATTTCACTAAGAGTCTGTCTTTGATTATATTGCACGCTTTGAGTGAGTCGGCTTTTCGGTTCTCAAGGCGGTTTTTTTTGCAAAAGACGGCTTTAGAGGGTCAAAATAAACCAGTCGGGAGCCCGGTTCGCAGTTGACCTGGACAGACTTCTCGGTCCACTTCGACATTCGTCGTGTTAAGGTTAGTTTTGTATTTATTTATTTTAATGTACATATTTATTTATTTGTTTATTTATTTACATGTGTATATATCTATTTATTTATGTATGTATGTATATAGTTGGTTATTTAATTTTTAGTCTACTCTTTATTAATTTTTAGTTTTATCATTTTAATGTACGAATTATTTTCTTTGTCAAATTTCCAAAAAAACCGAATAGGGGATTAAGTCGACTGTACGATCGGGTTAGTCAACTTTTTAGGACCACAAATGAACCGTTACGGATCAGGTCTTGAAATCCCTATTTGAAACAAACAAACTAAAAAAATACAAACACATCCCTCTCTTTCAAATAAATAAAACCATTTTTCAGAATAGGGGATTAAGTCGACTGTACAGTCGGGTTAGTCAACTTTTTGGGGCCACAAATGAACCGTTACGGATCAGGTTCTGAAATCCCTATTTAAAAACAAACAATCCCTAAATAAAAAATATCAAACAAACAAATATTTTCTACCAAGAACTACGTGTGATTTGATTCTCTACCAGGAGATACGTAGGAGCAGAGGGCGGCCGACCTCTGTCAATTGCACTAATAAAAAACCTTTTTAGTCTTTTTTCTAAATAAATAATAATCCAAAAATACCAAGTCTATCTCTCTAAATTTCTTTATCAAAATAAAAGGGGTAAAATTAACATTTTGAAAATTAACATTTTTTCCTACAACTAATTAGCAGGTAACATTCCTTAGGAACGATGTCGTGGGGTGCTAATACCTTCCCTACACATAACCGACTCCCGAACCCAAATCTAGTCTCAAGGACCATTATCCAAATCAAATGGGAATTTCCATTGTTTACCCTTAAACTAAACTTTGGTGGCGGCTTCATCTTTCGAACTTCGAGGAATCCTCTCCCGGATTTTTCGGTCGCTACAGTTGGCGACTTCACTGGGGACATTTTAGAGAGTCAAGCCTAGTCTAATTAGTTGTAGGATTAGTTGTTAATTTAATGTCTATTTTTACCCTTCCTTTTTGTCTTTTATTTCTTATTACATGTGATATTTTATATGATGTGTAAACCCTAGGGTAAAAGACAATATTTTTGTATTTGTGTTTGTTTGTTTTGCAGCTTGGGGGGTATATCTATATTTTGCTCCTACACACACTCCACTTTCACACATCACACACGTGAGAAATAGTCCTATACCCGGACTGGAGCATAACCTAAGTTAGAACGAAACTGCGTAGTAATGGCCTTCTGGATGTTCGTCCAGCTCGGTGGTTACGAAGGTCTCACCTAGAGTTTGGTTCCTTTTGAGGGTGCTGTCGCTTCTGATAGCTTGCCTATTGTTGCGTTTAGCATTCTTAACTGGGGTCGTTGGCTCTAGGGACCTTATTTAGGACTCTGTAGAGCTACCCTGGAAAGGTTCACTCAGTAGAAAAACCTTAGACCCATTCCTAAAGGAACCCTTCTAGGACACAAAGGAGCTTAATACTATTGCATTCAAACAAACTCTGATACATTTTCTTCCCATTTTCATTAAAAAATCTAAAAATCAAATTTTATTTTTGCAATCTTATCTCATGCATTCTTATTTTCCTTTTTCTTTGCATATCATAAAAAAAATCTCATTTCGCATGCATTCAATGATCGCCAGGGAATTATAAAAGTTTTTTTATAAGAGAGTTGGATACCAGTATAAAAAAACGTGCATTTGAAAGTCAACCACCAAAATCATACTCTACTCTTCGAATAAAAAGTTTACAACCATACATTCGCATTTCAAGCACACTCATCCATTCATGTACTAATGCATCTGGTTTCCCTTCTCCAAAAAAAAACAAAAACATTCAAAATCATTTCAAGTTTCATGCGTTCTTTCCGCACATTTAAAAATCACTGCAAGTGCCATGCATTTTCATTTCATCACATATAAAAAAAAGCAATTATTATCCATATAACAAAGCATCTCATTCATTCATAATCATTCACCAAATACCATCATCAAATAGTGTAAGCATCGCATCATTTACAACATCATTATTATTCTTTCACACATTTACAACATCACATCACAACATCACATAGTGGCGTTCGTGCATCATTTCACTCATGTAGTCATCCTAACTAAAAAAATAAACAAAAAAAACATGTTTCATTTATACATCATTACTCCAGTCATGCACAATTTAGAAATAATAAATATATAAACAAAAATAGTGTCATCATTGTTACATCATCCATCATCCAAAATATATATTTTAGTTAGTATTTTGCATATTGCATTGCCTCTAAAAAAACAAAAAATCATTTAGAATAGTTAGTCTTTTTAAGTGATCATTCCTCCATGCATTTGCATTTTCATCTTGCCTATATATTATAATTTGTTCATTCATGCATTACATTCCAAAAAAAAAAATATGAGCGTACTTTTAGAAAAAAGTTGTGATGAGATGAGACGTTTTTGCGAAATAATTATTCTTCTTTGGAAAAGTTTAGCCTTCCTCAATTGCAAACTCAATGTGTTTCAAGGCGCTTAGTTTTCCAACTTATCACTATTAGCAGCTCGTTCACATTTTCTTCCACAAAGCGTTGCATCTCATCCATCCCATGATAAATGACCAAAATGGTCCATCAAAAATTTCTATCGTGTTTTAACTAATGTTAACTCTCTATGAATCATTTGTTTAGTGAACTTGTGTGACCTGTGTCTTTACTATTGTCTGAGTCAGTTAGTGTCTCCACCTTTGCATCTTATCATCACCCACCATACATGTGTAATTCCACCCCAACCGCCCATAAAGTACATACTCCCCACGTCAGTACCTAGTTGACTGTTTGGTTTATTCCCACCAATGAAATAACACTTTAGGTCCTCCATACTGGGGCAAATTTGTGATCACTAAAAAACCTTGTCAACATTATATTCACTTGGTCCAAGTGCAATTCATTTACAAAAAAATCAAAAAAGCCTGTTAGGTTGAAAACTCGCAAGAGCAACCTAAGCAAATATTAGGGCATGAAAAGAAATAAAGAAAAAGAGCAAATATATAAAATAAATAAATTTTTGTCCTCGAGTTAAATTTTGAGAAAATAAGCAGTCATGATTTGAAATGAAATTTGGACCATCTTTCCATATCAAAAAAATCATTTGCTACCCACTTTGCGCCGAAAAACCAAAAATCTCTCAATCACCCTAAACAAGGTTCAATTCCACATCTAAAAATGGTGTATCACTTTTATCAGCTCACTCAGCTCAAAAAAAAAAGAGAAAGAAAAATCACAAAAAAAAAAGAAAGAAAATTCAAAAAAAAAAAAGAAGATTGAAAAAATCCTGATAAAAGAAAAAAGAAGTAGAAATTGTGAGCTAATACATCTTACCATAAGAGATCCTTGTCTCAGTAAACCCTCAAACACATCATTGGGCTTAATTATCCTTCCTTTCATAAACCCTCAAACACTTCATTGGGCCCAATTATCCCTACTTACATAAACCCTCAAACACCCATTTGCACCTAATTATCCTATCCTCCACAAATTCATAACCATCAACCACATTACAACCTCTTTCTTTCACAAACGCCTAACCATCAGCCATACTACAAAACCCTGTCTTTCATAAACCCCTAACCATTGGCCGCATTATAACCCTAAAAAGTCCATTCCGATTAATGACCGATTGCTTTCATTTTCTTGAAGTTTTAATTTTAAGACAATTAAGTTTATTTGTTTACAATATGTTTGCACTCCAAGATTCATCCAAGTTGCACCAATATTAAGACAAGGTTTAGTGATCACCAAGTGAAGTTTTCATCATACCAAAAAGTCAAGACTGTCATAGTCTTTAGAATTCCTCTTAAAGAGAGCCAAAAGTTTGTACTAGGACCATCACCTAGATTCAAAGTGGGGGCATTCCCTTCAGTGCTCCTTCCACTTAAGCTTTGGAAAATTTGTCCATTGTTCATCCCATTCATACACCACACCCAGTCTATATAGCCATTACCCTAGCTCTGCCAAATTTCACAACCTCACTCAGAGCAACCATTTGAAATACCATCCAAAGTGGGGCAGTTCTGTTACCCTTCACTCCATCTAAAATGAGGAAATTTTCCATACACCCATCTCATTCTCTTACTGTATTCACATCCATAAAACCACACTAGGACAATTTCTCAACTCATTATCCTAAACAGAGCCTTTTACGATGTCACTCCAGTCGGGGTACCATTGTCCTTGTGATAATTGGGGCAACGCCAAGTTCCATGGGTTGAGAACAAAACCTCTCACTACAAGAAAAACTGGATTTTCCGGCGACCAAAATCCGTCGGAAATGACCAAAATCCGCCGAAAATGTGGACTTTCTGGCGGATTTTTGGCGCCGGAAAAACCCTCGTCGCAAACAGTTTCCGGCGGATTTTTGGTAATTTCCGGCGGATTTTAGTCATTTTTTTTTTGTCAATTTTTTTTTTTGGAAAATCCGCCGGAAATTACCAAAAATCCGCCGGAAAATATATATATATTTTTTTAAAATTTCCGACGGATTTATGGTAATTTCCGGCGGATTTTCCAAAAAAAAAAATCCGAATATTTTTAAAAAAAATCTGAATTTTATAACTTAATATGTGTTTTAAATAAAAGTCAAAAAACAAAAGTAAAATCAAATGTTGAATGGTATTGTTGAAATAGGAAAGAATAAAAGAGAATATGAGAAGAAATAATATATGAGAGAATAAGAATGAGGAATTATGAAGAAATAAGAATAAAATAGTGAGATGAAGAAGGAATAAGAATAAAGAAGTGAGAATGAAGAAGAAAGGAGAATTATAGAAGAGAGATATGTAGAGAAATTTTTGAAGATTAGAGAGTATGAGAAAGAAGAAGAAAGATAAGAGAGAGAAAATGTAGAAGAGAATGAGAAGGAAATAAAGAGATAAATGAGAGAATGAGATGAGTGTAGGAGAAAGTTGTATTTATAGACGAATTTTTTTCCCTCTAAATTTTTCCGGCAGATTTTTTTCCCTCCAAAATTTTCCGGCGGATTTTTTCAAATTTCCGGCGGAATTCCGGATTTTTTTTTTTTTTTGGAAAATCCGCCGGGAATTACCAAAAATCCGCCGGAAATTTCCGGTAACATTTCCGGCGGATTTATTAAAATTTCCGGCGGATTTTTGCAAAAAAAATCAAAAAAAAATTAAAATTCCGCGAGAAAGTCCAAAAAATCCGCCGGAAAGTCCAAAAAATCCGCTGGAAACTACGTGGGATCAAATCCGCCGGAAATCCCTCAATTCCGCCGGAAAGTTTCCGACGGATTTATATCCGCCGGAAAGTTTTGGACAGTAAATCAACTATTTCTTGTAGTGTATTTTGCCTTCCACCCACTACAACATTTTAACCCAAAGGCAACGCCTGAAAACTGTTGCAGAAAGGCAAAAAACCGTTGCCTTACCTTTCGGCAACGGTTTCAAAACCGTTGTTTCTGCGGGCGTTGCCTAAACTATAAGCAACGGTTTTTTGTGACCATAGGCAACGCACAGCTAAAACCGTTGCCATTGATAATTGAAACGCAACGGTTTTGATTTGCACACTATGGCAACGGTTTCAAAGCATTGCCATTTATGGCAACACTAAAAAACCGTTGCCAACTACGGCAACACGTAGAAACCGTTGCTAGGTCTGGCAACATTGTAAAACCGTTGCCTTATACTTTCAACAAATACACTTTAAAACCGTTCTTGTTGACAGTAAAAGCGTTGCTGTCATTGGCAACATGTAAAAACCGTTGCTATTAATGAAAACCACAAAACCTTATGATGTAAAATCATTGGTCAATAGCATCACAATAAACTTAATTCTAATATTTTCAAAGAAAACATTAATGTTGTACCTCAAATAAAACAATTTAGAAGATACATACGAGTCATTAATTCTTTAACAAAACAATTGTCATCATAAACTAAACAAAAAAGTAATTTGCTACTTCAAATATTTAATGTATCCTAAACGACATAATTAAGTGTAAAAAAAGTTTATCCTTATATTGCAAAAAGCATTGTTCGATCTCTAAAATAAAACTTCACGAGTCTTCAACGCGTGCCTTTATACTCTCCTTCATCCAATCCATCAAGACCCCCATCTGTTCCTTCCTTATTTTCCTAGCTACAAAAGTAACAAAACCAAATAAATATAATATACAATACTCTATTAAAAATACATCATTTGCTTGCAACATCAAACTACAATTCTCTACAACATTAATAGTATACTTCAGTAATACTTAAGAATTCTCATGTGCAAATTTTAAACTGAGACTTTATCTCATTCTTACATTTCTAGTACCCTTCAGAAGTACTTGAGAAATCTCTAGTTGAACATATTAGAATACGTCCTTAAAAGGGGTCTATTTAACAAATAAATACAAATCAAAAATAAATATTTAATTAATCTAGTACTCAACTTTCACCAACAACAAACCAAATGCAAATTACAACATCAGACCACAGTTTAAAGCCAGACAAAGGAGATACCAATAAAGCAACTTTTACTTAAAAGGGAGTGTATGAAAATGATAGTTTCTGGGATTAGAAGATGGGGTAAGAAAATGAAGAAGATCTAAATACATGTTCCTGAGAGCAGAAATACATAAAGGGTGTGAAATATAAAAAAATTGGCACCCTAGAATGAAATAATTAAAATCAAATTGTTGGTTTTAAATGAAGGCTGGTATTGTTTAATAGAGATTAGAGACATCATGAAGAAAGCACATACTTCTCAGTTTGAGCCTATTTAACACTTCTTTATTTCTTTTCGAATATGCAAGTGCAGAGCATGAGAGTCAAAGTCTGAAAGTGAAACAAAATATAGAAACAAATCAGCCACACAACTAAATTCAAGTAAATTATTACTACATCAGTCAATCATTATTGTAAACAATTATTATGTATATGATAATAGGTGGCTGAAATAATAGTCGAATCAAAAGTACAAGAAACGTATCACAAAGGGCTGATGCAAAAGGAAGAAACTGGTTGGATCAAATCTGTGCTTTATTTTGCAGGTTTTTCAAGTGGTACACCTCCTAATCCATGATCATTTTTTCACTTTCCCCAAACAGCACTTCTTTCAAAAGTGTTCTTTACCTAAAGCCTCTTCCTTTTTTCCTTCATTCTTTCTCCAAATCAGTTTCTAGGAGAAAGTCAGGGCTCATGGACAAGGCACACTGTTCCCAATTCCCATGTCTAAGAAACTTAGACCAAGTGATCTTTAGCCTTTCAAATGCATTAGAAACTAGGTAAACATCTTTCATTTGATGGAAGAACAAAGAACAATATAGAAGTACTCATATATATCCATAACTTATATGGAATGACAATTAGCTTCCTAGCTAGAACCTTTTATCACTCAGTCCTTATGAACTATATTGCATTTTTCTAGAATAAGGTAACCACACCTTATTTCATTTTTTATTATATGTTTAACGAATAAAGTGAAAGATCTATTCTTTATATCCAGCTAAAAAATCAGTTCATGTTTTTATAAATAATAAATTAGTTCAAGGAAAATGACCAAGCTTCGATGGGGAAATGGGGATAATAAACGGATAGTGATAGAACTAACCTCAAGATGTGCACTTCCTGAGAGCACTCCCTTTGTACCTATGTCAATCAAGCTGTAACTCAGCATGTATTGACTCACAAAGATATCAAGAATATGAAATGATAATACCCACAAATCACTGACTGATCCAGATGCAATTTAATAAGTTTGTTCTTTTCATATCTTTTAGATTCCAATCCAATCTAATAAAGCATGAACCAAAACAAGAAATTGGATAGGGTAGGGAGATTTAATTGCATATAACACCAAATGTAAAAATGGCCAAAAGCCACGACATAGAAGGAGTCTTGCCTTGACAATTGGAAGTGCAGATACAACCATGTTTGATTCACTAGCAGCATTAATCTTGATGTTCAACTTCTGCAAGAGGATGAAGTTTCAAAATTTAAGAACTTGCAAATCCCATTTTATGTGGAAAGTATTTACTATAACAATTTCTGATGCTACATTAGAGAACGTACTTATTACACAAATTCTAATTCAGTTGTAGGTGATTTTAACAGTACTAAGCGAACTAGAAATGCAGCACAATCTGAAATCCAAATTAACCTCTGATTTTTAACCCAAAAAAAAGAAGAAATTAACCTCTAATTTGAGAACACAAGATACATGTAAGTGCACTAACCTGAATGCACTAGTAAGAGCCTTCCATACTCTTTGTGAAGCCTGAATCAGCGACAACGACACTTCCTACGGCGACGACGTTCAATTGCGTTGCAGCGCCCAATGTCCTCATCTCTATTCCTTCCGAATCAGTTTTGGAGTAACCCAATGCCTGGTTTAAAAAAATCCTTACCACAAATCAACAGGAGTCACAACTCGGTATCTTTAAAGAAACTGCGGAGAAAGTTAGAGAAGCGATAAATTTGGATGATGATGAAATGACATGCAACCAGCAAACTGTGAATCGGGAGAGAGAGAGAGAGAGAGAGAGAGAAAGAGAGGAACCTGAAACTTGAAATTGCTGTTAGAAACAAAGCTGAAACATGAAATCGCTATTTGAAATCATTGTGAGAGAGGAAGTAATTTCTGGGTTGGGGTTCACTGAAATCGTTGTGAGAGAGGAACCATGAATCGTTGTGAAAGAGGAATGATGGACCTTTGTGAGAGAGGAACGATGAATTTCTGATTTAGGGTTCACCAAGGAAGGTTCGCGTGAATGAATGCGTGAATGAACAAAGGGAATTAGGGAATTTTTTTTGTTTAATTTTTGAGTTTGTGAGATTTTGATTTTTGGCCCCAAAAATTTTGGAATATCAGAAAACGCACTTGTGGTATTTAGCACCCAATTTTTTTATTTTTTTAATAATTCTCCATATGGGAACGTTTCTAAAACGTTGGGTAAAACTTAAGCAAAAAACCGTTGCTTTAGACCTTTTGGCAACGGTTTTGAAACGTTGCCAGTCAAAAAAAGTTAAAAAAAATGAACCAGCAACGGGGTCAAAAAAACCGTTGCCATTGTTGCCTAAGGCAACGGTTTTTTTGGCGTTGTAAATTTAGGCGTTGCCGTAGGGTCAAAATGTTGTAGTGACCCTTCATTCCAAAGTCATTAAATTCCCAATTCATCATTTCCTCTACACCTCTAGTTATTGTCACCACTAGACAGGGGCAAGTTATTCGCTCATCGTCATAAAGCCTAAATTGGGGCAGTCCCACATTTCTTGAGTTGAGGGAGAACCTACCTTTCATGGCTTTAGCAATAGTCTTGTCATTCATCCCTTCATGCGCCACATTTGTCCTTACCCTAAATCCCTAGAGCCTCCAGTTAACTGACTCATTCATCTATATTTGCACTACTATACACGTTTACTAAACAATGCTTCAAAGAGAGAGCACACAAGCTAATAATGTGATACTGAAAATCCACGTAGTTAACTTTGTGGACCTAAAATTCGGTCATCATGGGTAATGGAAGAGAAAATAAGCGAGTCTGCAAATACAGTCATGCATTTTTGCACATCAGTGTCTGTAAATAACAACCTTGAGATTGCTGAAGTTTGGATCAAATCTAATTTTTCCAAGGAATGATCAATATTCACCTCTGATTCTCGCATCCAAAGTCTCGCATCTCATCATTACCAAAAAAAATGTTTCCCCCTCCCAACCATTCATATCATATCATCGCACCATGCATTTATGCACCATAGTGTTTGCATCCAAGCATTACATTTGCATCATACTCACGTCTTCATTTCATGCAAAAAGTCAAAAAAAGGCGACAAAGAAAGAAAAAAGTAAAATCACCAAAAAGAGAGGAGAAAAAATCCCTCATCACATTCCATTCATCTTTTCACCGAAAAGAAATCAAATCATTTGCATGTGCATACATTATATGCACGTCATAACATCAATTACTCTTTCAATCGACTTCAAGTGTCGATCTTTATATTTTTTTTCCTAAGTCAACACTACAAGTGTTGCACCCCATATCATATACTAGATCGAAGTGTTAGCGCAGAGTCTAGCATAGATCCTTCAGACCAAATCGGTCCTTCAGTTCAGTTCGATTTAATACGTCAAAAGGACGGTTTCGGACTCTACCTTCAGATCATAACGTCGCCACTGAGCGCGACGGATCCTTCAGACCCCAAGTGGTGCTTCAGATTAGTTGTGTCTGCCTAAGACATGGCGTAAATCCTTCGTGATCAACATACCAGTTCTGGATCTGATCTTGACACCCACGACCGCAACGACGTAGGTCACCCTCAGACTGTCTTACTAGTACCGTGTCTAGTAGCAGTCCATCAGACCATTTTTGGTCTATCAGGCCCAGGCAGCCCTTCAGACTAAATAGTCCTTCAGAGCCCTAGCGCTCCTTCAGATCCCTAGTGGTCCTTCAGAGCCCTAGTGCTCCTTCTTTATTTTTCTGTCAACACGCCAAGTGTTAACCACACCTCGTCTATTCCCAAAAACTCCCAATTTTCCTATTAATCGGACAAAGTTAGCGTTTGACTTATCTTTATTTCTATTTATACTACAAAAAAACTGAAGACTCTTCAGTTTTTCTAGCAAAACATAAATAAAGAGGGGCAGCTGTTGCACCCCAATTTTGTCCGACATTTTATTTCTTTTAATTCCTTTTTAAATAAAAGAGCTAGAATCATATCACAATCTCTAGGCGACAAAAATCACATGGAGTTATCACTTTGAGAGTCTTGTACATACATTTTAAGGGGGATGAGTCACCAACAAACGTAGAAGAGTTCAATGCAATAGAAAAGACATGCTAGTGATGGTTTGTTTGTAATCATCATCCATGAAGTTGAAGATGTTGAAGGAAAACACCACACTAATCCATACGCACACCTCATATTTAAAGGAGAGAAAAACCAAGCATGTAAAGGAAAATAGAAATCCAAGATGGGGTTAAAGGTTTCAATTCATGTTGGAAGAACCCCCACTAGTGATAGGCTTCATTATTACATGAAGAAAGAACATTTAAATTGGAAAAAACGGCAGAATCAGAATCGAAAGATCCTAACACCTTCTTGGTGGATGCAGAGTCACAGCTGGTGAAAGGAAATAGACCTTGGACGAGATCACATCTTCCAATCACCTTCTGCAGGGCTTTGTCCTATATGATGCAAGCATTGTCAATGAAAAAAACATCATATTTTTTAGCATATAAAAGGGCTCCTACAGAAATTAAATTCATATTGAAGCTAGGTATATACAAGACATTTGTAAGCACAAAATGGGGACTAAGACGAACACTTCCCACAGCAGCAACTCTAATTTTCTGATGATTAGGCAAAGTGACAAATGTATTAGGTAAAATAGTGTGATCAAGAAACATATTTATGTCATTGCAAATATGAGTTGAGGCACCGGAATCAACAAGCCATAAACGCCTCATGGAGGGAGATAAAGATGCAAGAATTGAAAGACTTATACCTATGCAAAAATTACCTGGAGTGTCACCCTCAGTGACAGTGGTGTTAGCAATTTGAGCTTGAATGTATTCGAGCATTTGTTGATACTGCTCAAGGGATGGAGTGCCAGCAGCAGAATTCTCCATTACATGACCAGCAGATGGCTTGAAACGCTTGTGTCCCAGAGGGTACCCATGGAGTTTAAAGCATTTATCTTTGGTATGGCCTAGGAGGCCACAATGCGCACAAAGAGGACGATCTTTCCGGGGAGAAGGTTTGGCAGAACCTTGCACGGCGCAAGCCAACTGAGGAGCGGAATTGATAGCAAGATTCCCAACTCCACATTGAGTCTCTTCTTGGAGAACAAGAGCAAATACCTGAGTGATGGACGGGAGGGGTTTCATGACCAGGATTTGACCGCAGAGGCTGTTATAACTCTCATTGAGGCCCATTAGGAAGGTATAGACGTATTCTGAATTGATGTAATCGACCAGAGGCTGAACGCCACCACAATTGCATTGATGTCCCGGAGCACATTGACTGAGTTCCTCCCATAGCGCTTTGATTTTGTTGTAATAGGGGTTGACGGAGGAGGAGCCCTGCGTGCAACCGACGAAGTCACGGCGGAGTTGAAAGATGCGCGGGCCATTTTGTTGCTGGAAGTGAGTCTCAAGGTCGAACTAGAGATCACGAGCGGTAGAGGAATACACTATGCTGGCGGCGAGTTCTTTGGAAACCGAATTCAATATCCAGGAAGCCACGATGTTGTTGCAGCGCAACCACATCTGAAATTTCGGATCGTTTTCAGCGGGAGCGACAATTGAACCATCTACAAATCCGTATTTGTTCTTGGAGCTTAAAGCCCAAACCATGGCGCGCTTCCAAGAGTTGTAGTTTTCCCCGTTAGAAGCCAAGAGATGTGTAGCAAGGATTTGGCCCGGGTTATCGGAATGATGAATGAAGAAAGGGTTGTTCTGATCAACAACGGTTGCCATCTGAGTGAATTCGAAGAATCAACGGGGATTCGAAGAACAGAGGAGGCGAAGAAGGAAATGGATCAGAGAGGAAGATGATGGTTAATCGAATTGGGAACGAAAGGGGAAAACCCTAAAATCTTCTGATACCATCTTAACAAGTGCAGAAACAGAGAATAGAACAACTGAAAGTCATACTTTTCTATTCAACTGATCAAACGATCAAGGTCAAAATATATATACATCAGATGAGAGTCAACAGAATCACGACTCACTAACTGAAACCTAAAACAAACTAAAAACAACTTAATAGAATAATCAAAACTAACTTTACTCTTTATAACTAACTATGTGGGTTAATTAACTCATCTGGCTAACTAAGGTAAGCGTTACAAGGGTAAAAGGGGAAATACAGTAAAATCAGAAATATACTTTTAATACGACCTCGTATTTTTCCATCTTTCAATTTGAAGAATGACGAACACTACCAGTAACGGTTATGGATATAAACTGAAAGTGAAATGGACATGCAAGCAGGGAAGCAAAGAAGCAAGACCCTTGTTGAATCACAACACCATTTTGCACTCTGATCAAAAGGGTAAAATGTAAAAGATGTCTCTTTCCTCAAGGACTTTATTTATTTATCTGTTGGATCAAAAACAACGAAATATATGAAATACATCACAAGCACAAGGAGATGTAAATTGCACAGAAAATAACACAAGAAACAAGAAAATGCGACGATGAAGGAACTCTCACTAGCTAGAGGTTCCTCTGCATAGATCGCGAGGCGTTGAAGCAGAACGATAATGGCAAGAGAAGGTTTGAGTATTTTTTCGCTCTACTTTATGTCTCTAGGGAGTGTTTGGCTGCATCCGGAAGGATCAGAAGAAAGTGTGGAGGATGAGAACGCGACACAATGTGATGATGGTGCCGGAGAGTTGATTGAAGAAACAATATAAGGGATTGTGGAATGGAACTTCGAAATTTTCGAAATGGAAAGGAAGCAATTAAGAGGGAACCCAACATTTTTCAATTTGGAATTGCATCTATTTCAACTTGCAACCACTCATGTACGGCCATAAATGCAATGTTTCCATTTTCATGCCATGTGCTTTCAAGAGTAGGTACCAAATGAGTTTTGCCCATTACAATTGTGAAATTTGGCTGTGTTCAAATTGGAGGGAAGACATATTTTTGTGAATGTGTGTTGAGCATTAATAAGAAGACAAAAATATAGTTTTTTTGATTGCAACACATCCGATTGTGACACATCCGATGCTATGCATCCAACATTAATAACAAGAGATATGTAATGTGTGTTGAGGGATCCGATGTTAACATTGGCTCAACACACATTAGTTGTAGACAGTTGTTAATGTGTGTTGAGGGGATCCGATGTTAATCCACCATATTTTTGATCCCCTCATTAACATTGGCTGCATGGATAATTTGCCGCCCAATCAGATGCTATGCATCCGGCATTAATAAGAAGAGATATGTAATTAATGTTTGATCCCCTTCTATATGTACTAGTATGCATGCTGCTGATTGCTGCCGCCTTATGGTCGGGCCTGATACCAGCGTGTCAGCCGCGTAGGATAAGTAGCTGACAACTTAGCATCAATTTTGGCCAAATTAGAGGGAAGTGGACTTTGATTTTACAAATTGAGAAAATAAAGAGACTTAAATCGTGATTTTTTTTAGAGACTAAAATCATGAGTTAGTAAAAATAAGAGATCAAAACTGTAATTAAGAAAAAAAAACTAGCACTTTTGTGTTTTGTCTCGAGGCGGCGCACAATGTAAGATGATTGGTTAAACTCATTGGGCAGCGTGAGGATCGAGCAGCACAGGCAAGCCCATACGGCGGCCATTTGATTGGTGACTACTAGGTGAGATATTTTCTTTTCTTTTTTTTTTTTACAAAATGCGGCATGATATTTTTGTTTTTGCTTATAATTTATTTAATTTAATTTAAGGAAAAAGAAAAGACGGTAAAAAAAAAATCCACTACCGATCAAATATTGGAATTTGGATCAAGGAAGTCCAGTTTTGTTTGTGTTTTTGAATCAGGGAAGTCCAGTTTTGTTGGGTGTGTTGATTTTGTCGTCTTTTGCCTTTTTCTGAGTTAAGTCCCTTTAATATCCAATAATATAATATATCCAATCCCATGACTTTGGCGCAAAGCAAATACCACAAGGCAAACTTCTCGTCCATCCACATTGTCCAATTATACGAATCAATTTAAGAAATTAAGAAAACATTTTTTTGTTAAAAATATTTCTCAAAAATGATATTTAAAAGATATATAATTAGTCGATTGTAGGCAAGTACTAATTAAATAAACAATATCACACACCCAAGTTGCGTATGATCCATCTATAAAACCAGATTCCACTCTTCAATTCATTCATTCTATCATCATAACACAACATAATACGTCTCCGTTCCTAGGAGCAAAATGACTCCAACAATTCTGCCCCTGGCAACCTTATTTCTAGCCTTCTCCGTCTCTTATCTCCAAGTATTTTGTTTTTTCACCTCTTTTTCAGTTACACTTTTCATTTCATTTCTATTTATGCTCTATAGTTAATCATCTCGGTTCCTCTTTTTCTTTTCTTTACCTCTTTAGTTGTTTGACTACTTGAAATTACTTTGTTGTTGACACAGATCGCTGGGGGAGAAACACAACAGCTAACTAATCACCAACTTGACTCTCGTATTCTTCAGGTAATTAATTATACTCTTAATCTCTTCCTTTTCCACTTGTGTTAATTTATGAAACATCTTTACCAAATTAATTGCGGAAAATAAATAAATAAAAGCCATACATAATTTGACTTTTGTTTTATGCTTGTGCAACCGCTTTTGATGCTTAGGTTTTGCATATTTTTGATGAATGTTTTAAGTTTGAACCTCTTTAACATTATCTTGCAGGAGTCAATTGCTAAACAGATTAACGAAAATCCAGGGGCAGGATGGGAGGCTGCTATAAATCCTCGTTTCTCCAATTATACGGTTAAACTTCAACTTTCCTTATATAGTACTATCTTATTAGATTCAATTCAACTTTCCATGTATTGTAGGTGTATAAATGTTTTAAACAGTCGACTAATAACAACTTGACATGTCATTAAAAACAAGTAAGTCAATTAATAACTATCTTATATATCACTCAGACCATGAATTGTTATCGATTATGACTGTAAAAAATATTGCGCGCCGTAGCAATTAAACTTGAGAGTTTAATTTAATGTCTATGTACACAGTAAAGATTTCTTACACCGTGGACTAATAAGAAATCAATGATTTTCATGTGAATGAGATAAAAGTCAATTATTGTTATGATTGGTTGGTTTCTTACTTGTTGATGTTGTAAAATATTTCTACACTGTCGGATACCTTTTGAACTTCATTCATTTAACTTGAACATGCTTAGTTTAGTTACATGATATGTGTGTTTGATGAGCAGGTTGGACAATTTAAGCGCCTTCTTGGAGTCAAACAAACACCTAGGAATGAATTGAGAAGTACACGTGTTGTAAGTCATCCAAAATCATTAAATTTGCCAAAGGAATTCGATGCAAGGACAGCTTGGTCGCAGTGTAGCACTATTGGAAGAATTCTAGGTCGCCTACTTGCTCTTTCGCCCTCATTTCTTTTGTTCCAATCGAATAGTGTATATTGCTGAAGGTTCTGACTTTTGTTTTTTTTAATATTGACACTGACAATAATATGGATTGCTGAATCGATTTTCTCACTAAAGATCAGGTAATTATCTTAATTGTTCCTTGTTCAGGGTTCACTGTGATTCTTTGACCATAAAGTTCTTATCTGACCCTTGTGTTGAATGATGATTCAGGGTCACTGTGGTTCTTGTTGGGCATTTGGTGCTGTTGAATCATTATCAGATCGTTTTTGCATTCATTTTGGCGTGGTAAGCAAAATTTCTTACTGAAGTACATTGAACTTTATCTTGCTTGTTGTGTGTAATTGTGAATATGCACCATAAATCTGTTGTCTCCCCCCTCTCCCTATCTCTCCCCACACCTACTTGAGTTGAGGGGCTTGACTGCTTGAAAGAAGAATTAACAACCTTTTTGTTCAATGACCTTCTTACGTTTTATTAACATCGTAATTTGCAGAATGTATCTCTCTCTGTTAATGACCTTCTTGCATGCTGTGGTTTTCTTTGTGGATCTGGCTGTGATGGGGGGTATCCCCTTTATGCATGGAGGTACTTAGCCCACCATGGTGTTGTCACTGAAGAGGTAACAAATTTTCATTTTTCCTTGATTAGAGATTGAAGTGTTGGCTCTTTTTTTACTCAGATCTTCTCTTCAATTGATGCTAATATTTTTTGCTATAGATTTTATTTCCCTATATATACATTTTCCCCCACTTTCTTATGATCAGTGTTTTCTTTTTTAATGTGCTAGTGTGACCCATACTTTGATCAAACTGGCTGTTCTCATCCTGGCTGTGAACCAGCATATGGAACTCCAAAGTGCGTGAGGAAATGTGTAAAGGGAAACCAGCTCTGGAAAAGGTCAAAGCACTTTAGTGTCAATGCATATACGGTCAAGTCTGATCCCTATGATATCATGGCAGAAGTTTATAAGAACGGGCCAGTTGAAGTCGCATTCACTGTTTATGAGGTACAGAAAATCTTTTGCCCAACTTTTTGCAATCTTCTAAATCCCAACAGCTAAAGCTAGCATAATTAGGAATCCCTACAAGCTTGATCGGTCGTCAATAAAATGTAGGAAAACAATGGATAAAATTTCAGTATTTACATACAAGAAAAGCGGAATCAATAACAATTTCACAGTTAAATAATACAAAGTAGTGTGGTCACTATGTTACACCAGAAAAAAAGTTAAGAGAACAAAATGCCTGAAACATAGATTGAACTACTAGTTGGCAAACAGATGGAGAGATGAAAAAGAATAAATAACCAAGAGTGCAAATTAGCCAGGTCTGTAGTTTAAAGGTTACATTACAATTTTACACATATTTCCTAATTGTGTTTTTATTATTAAAATATTTGATTTCCTTGTTGTACCTTCTAGTTTTTGTTGAAGGAATATATGTAAAGAGAACTGATTTTGAAGAAACAATTTTCCTCGCAAACTGATATAAACTGTTTGAAAATCTAGATGTTCAAAATGGCTCATTTCAGATAACGGATTTCAAGGTTTTGATGTTATTCTGGGGGAGTTTTCTATGCAGTAACATAATGTTGCAGTGAATCTCCCCGCTGCCTTGATTTAGCTATGAATTGTGCTAGACCACCAGCTGAACATCTACAATTGAATTCTCCAATTTCATTGTATAATTGTATCGGAATTCACTGATAGATTACAACACTACTAAGAAACTGAACTCAGTACACTGCTAGGCTAGTTAGCTAAGAATCAAGAAATGGCAAGCTGTGACCATGAGTTGTTCCATCTTGCTTCATTTCTTAACAATTGTCGAAGACACTTGCTAAGCTTTCACCCTTGTCATTTCACGCTGTTACTCCCTCTTGAGTAGAAACCATTATAATGAATCAGATCTCCTAAGGTCACAATATAACACTTCTAAAATTAAACAGGCCATACAGTGCAGTGTACAAACTGGCCCTATTGTGTATTTCATGGATTACCCTCTAACTTTTAAGCAACTTTAGCAGACTTTTCAGTCATTTAATTTACTTTATAAGATGCATGGACATTTTTAAGAATCTGGTATTTATTTGATAGCATGTATCCCGTAAACTATGAATATTTCTGTAAAATGTAAAAAAATGCAAATCATATTTAAATTTAAAATGTTTCACTCTTTACAGGATTTCGCTCACTACAAATCAGGAGTTTACAAACACATCACAGGTTCTCAACTAGGCGGCCATGCAGTAAAGCTGATTGGCTGGGGAACAAGTAACGAAGGGGAGGACTATTGGGTATGTTGACATGTTCCTGATTTTACACAACATTTTCAAAGACATGCTGCTATTCAAAATTTCATACTTATTGTGTACTTTTCACTGTTTCAGCTTCTCGCAAATCAGTGGAACAGAAATTGGGGAGATGTATGTTTCTTGAATGATTCTTTAGTTTGAATAACTGTTACTTAAGCTATGTCTTGGCTAATGAACTAATTTAATCTCAACTGCAGGATGGTTACTTCAAGATCAAGAGAGGGACAAATGAATGTGGCATTGAAGAGGATGTTACTGCTGGTTTGCCTTCCAACAAAAATCTCGTGAGAGAGGTGACCGACATGGATGCTAACACTGATGCTGACGCTTCGTTCTGAATGTAAATATAATATAAATACCTTAAAAATTAGATTCTGTATTGGTATTGAAACACCTGCACCAAATGTTGTCTGTAATTTATGTCTGTTTTAAGAGGATTGACCTAAATTATGCTTATGCTGTTGAAAGATGGTAGGCTTTTGTAGTCTATGGGTTCTTTCACACGAAATAAAGGGTATGTATGGATCTTTTCTTTCCAATCCTCTATATCCCTCTCCTTTTTCCCTCTCTTTTACGGACCTGGATCCTCTACGGTGCAACAAGCAGTAGAGTCGTTAGATCTAGAGAGATAAATTTCCTCTCTCTAAATCTAACGGCTCTGTTGCTTTCTGCAGCGTACAACCACATGAGAGGATCCAAACTCCTCTTTTACCCCCAACTCTCTGTTCTCTCCTCCTTCTCTGTTGTTAACGGTAGAGGTTATAAGAGAATAATTGTCGCATTTACTATCATTTCCCGCGTTTAATTTGAGTTTTATGATCCCGCATTTACTATCATTTGCCAGGGACAGAATTGTTGGAGTCATAGCAATTTTTAAGATCCCTTTAGCATTTATTAATAACTATTTTATTTTTGAGTCCTTGTGGGAAAAAATTACATATTGTCAATATAATTTCACATTGTTCGAGTAAATCACTTTTCTTATTATTTTTTAAATTTTAACTCCTCAACTTCACTTGGACTCTCTTTTATATCGCCTTTTCTCATCTTCTCTTTTCTTTTTCGTTCTTCATCTTTCTCTTTCTCTTTTCCTCTTCTCAAACTCTTTCCTTATTATGAATTTGGTTGTAATTCTTTTATTACACTCTTCACACTAAAATTTTGGTTTTTCTTTTACACTTTTAGTCACCAAAAAATCTTAATTATGAAAAAATGATCGAAGTACAAATACAAAATACAGAGACTAAATTTGCCAAATTAAAAAACTTGGTAGACAACTTTTTGAGACCCTATGGGACATTTGTCTAGACTACCTATACGAAAACATTGCACGTTGTCATTATAATTTTTTATATTTTATCTTTATAAATGTATATATCTTTTATAGACACGAATACAACATGTGTCTTCGAGAACACCAAATAAAAACAGACACGTTATCTTTATTATACTAAACCATGGATTACAAAATTGTAGTGACACATCAGAAATTCACACTGCTGACAACATTATGACGTCAATTCCACGTCACCGCAATACCGTTCGATGGACGACAAATGGGATTCCCAAATAAAACCAACGGTACAGATTAGAAGATCATTCCACATATACCAAATCAACGATTTACAGGCCTTAAAATTGCGGCTGCTATTTGGACGGTTATGATCAAATTAGCCTTAACATAAAACCGACAAAAAAGGCAACAATTTATGTCAAATAAATGACTTGATAAATCACAGCAACAAAATAGTAAATAATCCTTATTATTGAGGAAAAGAATCCACCCCAATAAATGACTACCACTATTATACAATTTCAACCCTACCAATTAAAAACTAAAAAAACGCATTTGCCAGTATTTCTTCTCTGCTTCCTGACAAGGTCTGCACTACGAAATGCTACGGCATGAAAAACAATAGTTAGCTTCTTCAACAATTTTGGTTTTGAGGAAAAATACCTACGTGAAAACATTAGTGATTTTTATTGTGTTCATATCAACTACCTCTCATGGACCTTCATAGGGCCTCCTTCTCCGACTTTCTTGATAGATACGATTATGTCAACATTGATACGTTGAAAACTGCTGAAGATGCACTGGTATTATCCCTTCACTCTAATATAAATTTCTACTGAACCATGTTTGCACTATATGGTAAATAAGTATTATACAATCACTTATTGTTTGTCTAACCTTTACACCCTTATAGGAAGTTCCGTATGTTGTGCTGGCTCATATCATCGGCATCGTGTCAACAACAACGTACCCCTCCTTCCATAATATCATGTCAAATGTTTTATTGATAAAGAAATACTTAATTCCCATGAAATGTGTGTACCTTTGATTAAACATCTTAGTCATGTCCCCTCTTTTTTGTAACAGGGAAGGCATTGATCTCATTGCTGCAGATCACACTGGCACCACCATATTTGGACTTCGTCAAGAGGTTGCATACCATTTTTATGAACAACACCTTCGTACCTACGACACCCATGAACCGGTAGGTTAGCCTTTCATGATTACAAGTAATACAAATTTGTAACAAGCCTCGATTCACATATAAATGAGCATTCTATAACCAATAAGCCCATTTCTACAATAAACAATCCCATAACATTATTTTGTACAACCTGATATATTCACCAGAAAATTTTATTTAAATATATAACCACATTGGTAAGTAGCCAATCCTGCCAACAGTTGTAATTTTCATTAGAGGAAAACTAAAATTGACACACTATTTACCTGAATTATTTGACCGCAGTATCAGAATACTAATATATACATATACGTCAACCCGTGCATCGCACGGGTCCACCATACTAGTTAAACAAAAATGAAAATGCAAACGGACACGTTATTAAACTAAAATAAAAATGTAAACAATTCAAAATGATCGGAGACAACAACGTTTAAGATCGAGAAGCGTCAAGCTCATGCGGTGACCAAATTAATTGGAGATTGCAGACTACAAAATGATTGGAGACTACAGACTACAAATTGATTGGAGACTGCAGACTACAAAATGACTGCAGACTACAAAACGAGCATACCTTTTCCTTGCTGCCGTTGATGGTAGCTCCTCCTCCCGAGAAACCTCCCGCGATGGTTCCAACATGAACTTCGTCATAATTGTCTTCGGATGCATCCCCACTCCGAATGTTTCTTTCGTTTTTGTTTTTTCGGCTAGCTGCTCAGGTACTTCCAACTACTTCCCATTCGATCCCCCTTTTGAGGTGACCTTTCGAGCATTTGGGCAAATCTTCGCATATCATTCATTTGGATCTTGCAGCAGTTTCTCCCTTTCTTCCAGAGCGTAAGTGCGGAGGGACTGTTCTCTAATAATTTGCTCTTGCTCCACGTTTTTCGCTTGTAGGGTTTCAACAGTGGCCAAGAGTATTCTCTTCTCGAATCTCTCTAGCATCATGCCATTGCTATGGTTCTTTGTGCAAATGAAAATCGAATTCTGTGTGGAGCGTAGGAAATGATTTACCGGTCTCAAAGTGGGCGCCAATGTTCTAATCTATTTCCTGGGTAGGAACTAGACCGAACACGAGATTGATGAAATATAGTATAATTTGAATGAGTTCAAGAATGAGTAAAAATGTTTCGTCCCTTTCGTTGGCCTCAAATGGTGAAATATACACTACAATAAGTGATAAATGCTAATAATGGTGATATGGTCGTTGGGACATTACGAGACATAAGGGTGAGATTACATGGATAATAATAACTGTGGACTATCCCTAAAAAATAAAAATTTAGGCTTATAACCCTATATAACTTTTATTTTGAATCCCCTGAATTTTAAGTTTTGCACCTAGACCTCTCCGTTCTTGCAGTTTTGATAGTCAAAATAAAGACTAAACTCTTATTTTAGTTCCTGAACTTACACCATCTCTTCTAATTGATCTTTAAATTGTATAAAATAACAATAAGTAGTCTCAATAGTGTATGAAATCTATCAAATATTAGTTTCTAAAATTGAAGAAATTTGTCTCATTAGTTTCTGTAAGAGACTACTTATAAAACTTTGAGAATTAATTTGACGAATGCCACATGCTTTACAAACTATTTATTATTTTCATATACTAAATAGGAGAATAAATGTAAACTTAGAGACTAAATTTGGGATTTATTTTTAAAAAAGTTTAGAGTTTTTTTAGATAAGCTAAAAAAAAGTTTAGAGTTAAATAGTTTAGTTTAGAAAATAAATTTTCAACAATTCTATAAACCAACAATTTTGGTAGTGTTTTTATTTTTATTTTTGCACCCCTTGATCTAGGGTCCTCCGTATGCCTATATACAGGTGGCCAATAACACGATAATAAAAAAAAGTTAATAGTTAATAGATACATTTCACACTCCCCTCTAACTACTAACACACTAATTTCTAACCACTTTGTCTATAAAAAAACACGATAATAAAAAAAAGTTAATAGTTAATAGATACATTCCACACTCATTTATATGTTCAAAATTTTGAAATTAGACAATGTGATTTCCAAAATTATGTATCTAAAATTACATATTTACAATTCTATTTTTTTTTTGGAATATATATTTATTTTTCATATCATTAAAAAAAGAGTTCTAGTAGTATTTCAAGAAAGAGGCATATTTATTTTTTGTCCAAATGTGTAATATTGCATGGCAACATCTGGGAGAGAAGGAGAAGCCACGACGTAGAGAGATTGCTAATAGTGGGTTCCAAACGATCCAACCGAGCCCAGAAGTATAGAAAACCCTAGCTTATATACACCCGCTAGAGACTGCAATAAGCTGCATTCCCCTGGCGGTTTCTCTTTCCTATTCTCTCAGGTTTGTTTTCCCTTTCAATCATCGAGTTCAATATTATTGATGCTACTGTCATTCTATAGATTCATGCTTTTCTGATTGTATTTTCTCAAGGTCTGTGCTTTTGTTAATAATTGATAATAATCTTATGTTTTACAAACCTAAATTATGTTATCTTACATACCGATCTAAACAAAGCTAGGATTTTGATAACTGGTTTGTACTTTATGCAAGCAAATTGTCTACTCCACTAAAGGACATTTGTTAACTTGATTCACCTTGAATGGTAGTAATGATTAATTTGTCGGCTGTTAGAGCTCTTCAATCTGTTTATGACGATGGTTGCTATTTTTTTTTGACAGTGTATTTGCAGTAAAATAAGATTATAGTGATTCTCTTACCAATTTATGTATTTGGGCTAATGTTTTCCATTTTGTTCTTTTGCAGTCCAATATTGTTGTTACTCTTAGGAGAAAATAAGGAAAAGTCAACATGGTAAGTTGATAAATATGCTTAACGATCCTTGTTTTGGTTAATTTTTATATTTCATTGACTACCTAATATTGCATGGCGTGAACTGTCAACTGTCAACTCTTACAGGTGAAGTTATCTGCTGATCAGCATCGTCCTATCATGGGCAGGAAGCACAACATCCGTAATATGTCTGTTATTGCGCATGTTGATCATGGTATGAGTTATGCTAGTTCACATTTTATTTGTTTTGGCTATTGCTTAATTTGATGTGTGAATGTGACACGACCTTCGTTCTTGACTTGAAAATATTGTTTTTTTGCATTTTTGTGCTCAGGTTTATCTTTAGTTTTTCAGTTCCTGAAATGTAAACATGGTTATTGTATTTTTATGTTCAGGTTTATCTTTTCATATTAATAGATTTTCTGTTCCTGACTTGTAACAATGGTTATTGCATTTGTGTGTTCTGGTTTTCTTGGGTATTTAATTTATTATTTCTTATTAACGAATGTTGTTATAAGGATTTGTCCTATTAAGCAAGCAATATTAGTAATGTCTGTTATTGCGTGTTGATCATGTCATCATGGTATGAATTATGCTGGTTCACATTTTATATGTGTTGGTTACTGCCTTCGTTGCTGACTTGAAAACATGGTTATTGCTTGTTGTGCTTCAGGTTTATCTTTTGTACTTCTCATTGTCTGATTTTCAGAATGTTTATTTTTCGTTTTGATCAATTTGCTGTTATAGTTATATTGCAACCAAAATTTTGTTGTTGCTGTTTCAGTTATTTTTCCTTTTTATCTCCTTTGGTTGCTCGTCCTAACTATATTTTTTTCTCTTAATGTAGGAAAATCAACTCTCACAGACTCCCTAGTGGCAGCTGCTGGTATCATCGCCCCAGAGGTTGCCGGTGATGTTCGGATGACAGATACCCGTGCTGATGAAGCTGAGCGTGGTATCACGATCAAGTCTACTGGTATCTCTCTTTACTACCTGATGCTTGATGAAGCTCTTAAGAGCTTCAAAGGAGAACGCGATGGAAATGAGTATCTCATCAATCTCATTGACTCCCCTGGGCACGTTGACTTCTCTTCTGAGGTTACAGCTGCCCTCCGTATTACTGATGGAGCACTTGTGGTGGTGGATTGTATTGAGGGTTTTCGTGTTCAGACAGATACAGTTCTTCGTCAGGCCCTTGGTGAAAGGATCAAGCCGGTTCTAGCTGTTAACAAGATGGATAGGTGTTTTCTTGAGCTTCACGTGGATGGAGAGGAAGCTTACCAAACATTTCAACGAGTTATTGAGAATGCAAATGTGATCATGGCCACTTATGAAGATCCATTGCTTGGTGATGTTATGGTGTACCCAGAGAAAGGAACTGTTGCTTTCTCTGCTGGTTTGCATGGTTGGGCTTTCACTCTGACCAACTTTGCAAAAATGTATGCCTCAAAGTTTGGAGTTGATGAGTCAAAGATGATGGAAAGACTTTGGGGTGAAAACTTCTTTGATCCCGCTACCAAAAAGTGGACCACCAAGAATACAGGTTCTCCTTCATGCAAGCGTGGTTTTGTTCAGTTTTGTTATGAGCCTATCAAACAGATAATTGCAACTTGTATGAATGATCAGAAGGATAAGCTATGGCCAATGTTGCAAAAGCTTGGAGTCTCAATGAAAGCTGATGACAAAGATTTGATGGGTAAGCCATTGATGAAACGTGTCATGCAAACCTGGCTTCCAGCAAGCACTGCACTTTTGGAAATGATGATATTTCATCTTCCCTCCCCGCATACAGCCCAGAGATATCGTGTAGAGAACTTGTATGAGGGCCCTCTTGATGATGCTTATGCCAATGCCATTAGGAATTGTGATCCTGATGGTCCCCTTATGCTTTATGTCTCGAAGATGATTCCGGCTTCTGATAAAGGTAGATTTTTTGCTTTTGGGCGTGTTTTCTCTGGAACAGTTTCAACTGGTTTAAAAGTCAGAATTATGGGTCCAAACTATGTTCCTGGGGAGAAGAAAGACTTGTATACTAAGAGTGTGCAAAGAACTGTCATCTGGATGGGTAAAAAGCAGGAAACAGTTGAAGATGTGCCATGTGGTAACACAGTTGCCTTGGTTGGTCTGGACCAATATATTACCAAGAATGCAACATTAACAAATGAGAAGGAAGTTGATGCTCACCCAATCCGTGCTATGAAGTTCTCTGTCTCACCTGTGGTTCGTGTTGCTGTTCAGTGCAAGGTTGCATCTGATCTACCCAAGCTTGTTGAAGGTCTTAAAAGGTTGGCCAAATCTGATCCTATGGTTGTGTACTATAGAGGAGTCTGGAGAGCATATTGTAGCTGGTGCTGGAGAACTCCATCTTGAGATCTGTTTGAAGGACTTGCAGGATGATTTCATGGGCGGTGCTGAGATTATCAAGTCTGACCCTGTTGTGTCCTTCCGTGAGACTGTCTTAGAGAGATCTTGTCGCACTGTGATGAGCAAGTCACCCAACAAGCACAACCGTCTGTACATGGAAGCAAGACCCTTGGAAGAGGGGCTTGGTGAGGCTATCGATGATGGCCGCATTGGTCCAAGGGATGACCCCAAAATCCGTTCCAAGATCTTGTCTGAAGAGTTTGGTTGGGATAAGGATATTGCTAAAAAAATATGGTGCTTTGGACCTGAAACAACGGGTCCTAATATGGTTGTGGATATGTGTAAGGGAGTACAATACTTGAATGAAATCAAGGACTCTGTTGTGGCTGGGTTCCAGTGGGCATCAAAAGAAGGTGCATTGGCTGAAGAAAACATGAGGGCCATCTGTTTTGAAGTCTGTGACGTTGTTCTCCATGCTGATGCTATTCACAGAGGCGGTGGTCAGCTCATTCCTACAGCCAGGAGAGTTTTCTATGCATCTCAGTTGACTGCAAAGCCAAGGCTTCTTGAGCCTGTTTACTTAGTTGAAATACAAGCACCTGAGCAGGCTCTTGGTGGTATTTACAGTGTTCTTAACCAGAAAAGAGGGCATGTTTTTGAGGAAATGCAGAGGCCTGGTACCCCATTGTACAACATTAAGGCATATCTTCCTGTCATTGAGTCCTTTGGATTCTCTAGCACACTGAGGGCTGCAACATCAGGACAGGCCTTCCCTCAATGTGTTTTTGATCACTGGGAAATGATGTCATCAGATCCATTGGAGACTGGATCACAAGCTGCACAGCTTGTTACTGATATTCGCAAGAGGAAGGGCTTGAAGGAGCAGATGACACCACTTTCAGAATTCGAGGATAGGCTTTAAATGCTTTTTATCAATCCTGCTGATGAGCCGTAGTACTATTTTTATTTAAGTTCAGAATTGTGAGTTGTTTATTTTGTGTTTTATCATTTGAAATGTTCCAAGACAATATCAGGTTGCAGTCCTTGTGGAAATTCCGTACGAACTATGGTGTGAGCCTGGATGGTTCCCCTTTTGACTATATTACTATATAAATAACAGGTGAGCAATAGTTTGTCAGTACATTCATGATGTACTTCAGTAGTCCACGTAAACTAGGGATATATCAGTGACTTGACAGGTTTATAAAGTTATAATCTAGTCATACTATAAGAGGTCGTGAGTTTGGTGGTGTTTTTAGAAGCAATGTTTTTGTTCTATATATTAAACATGGAAGTATTAGTGCATTCAACATGTTTCAGATATTATTGACATCGTTTGTGGACTGGTCTAGTTTAATTGTTGATTGTGCAAGAATTGGTTTGCATATGGCTCAAGAAGTGGAGATGACATTTCATGCTTGCAATTCAAAATCAATAGTAACTTATTTTGATACATAGCATTACATGAAGGATTCTTTGTGATTTGACTATCCAGTGATTTACTTATTAAGTGGCACTTGACTTGCATGAATGTAGCATTATTACTGTAAGTACTAGTTCTAGAAGAGTTCACCCAAACACTTCAAAAAAAGCCACGACTTCAGTGCCTATGGGAATCAGAGAGCAAAGACAATTTCATCTTGAGGATACTGATCAAACAGAGAGGTCTATGAGTGTTGAACTCTCTCAATCCACCTTGAGCGTACCTCGGGTATTATATACTCAAAAACATTAGTTTATATTTAAAGCAATGCATCAGATTTGCAGCACTATAATTCCTCCTCAGCTTTTTCCCCTTCATACTGCTAATTAATAGCTGATGTTGCAAAGTATAGAATATGCCACTTTAGATACTAAAGATTTAATGGAAGAACATCAACCACTCAAAAATGATGACAATGGTTTGGAAAAAAAAAACAAAATTGTTGAGTGAGTCAGTGGACAAGAGAAATTACAATGAAACAAAGAAGCTCATATCCGGGTATTTTGTGTTTTTACCTCTTTTTCAGCTACACTTTTGATTTCTTTCTAATCATCTCGGTCCCTCTTTTCTTTTCCTTTTCCTGATTTAGTAGTGTAAATTTTGAAATTACTTGGTTGCTGACACAGATCGCTGGGGGAGAAATAGAACAACTTACTAGTCTCAAACTTGACTCTCGTATTCTTCAGGTGATTATTACTCTTATACTTTGTTTGGCAAGTTTAATTCGCTAGCTTATAACAGATAAGCTCATTGCAGATTTTTTGCAGGAGTAGCTTATAGCTTATAGTGTTTTTTTAAATCTACTTAAAGTAGCATTTGTGTTTATAACTTATGTTTTCATTTGTTCTTCTATTTTTTTAAAATTATTTTAATTAAATTCATCATTTATTCGCTATTAAATGAATCTTCATTTTCATTAATTTTAAACATTAATTTTAACGAACCGTTTTAATATTATCTTGTAGGAGTCAATCACTATACAAATTAACGAAAACCCAGGGGAAGGATGGAAGCTTGCTATAAATCCTTGTTTCTCCAATTATACTGTTAGACTTCAACTTCCCCTATATATCTTATTAGAGTTTAATTGGTATGATCTCACAATGTAAAGATTTTTACACGGTCAATCAATAGAAAATCACGGAAGATATTACTTTGACTTTAATTGTAATGCACCATCGTTGTAAATAGTGACGGATCCAAAAATTTTCGTTAGTGGGGGCAAAAATAGTGGCGATGATGTTGTGTTTGATGCATATGTAAAAACCTTTGTGAGAATATTGGCAAAAAAAAAATAAGGGGAGGGACCATTAGATACTTCAATTGTTGAATTGTCATCACCGAGATGATCCTAATCAAAGTTAGCAGCACATGTGTGAATACATCACTATACCCAAAATAATATTTTATGCTTCCTAGCTAGTTGTACAACAACGATTTTATGACAATCAAGTCATGGGCCAACTAACAATAACAACATCTTTTCATTGAAGTATTTGACTACCATAATCAGCATTAAACTTGTCATACTTGTGAGCAAGGAGATGAGCAGATGGCCTTGTGTTCTTCAAAGCTGTCACTATATCTCCAGGCATGACTGGCCCAAAATTTGGCAACTCTTCATTGGGAACCACATTTTGTCTCATTTCAAGTGTTGACATTAAGCGTCTCAATGGCTGCATTGCCGTCTCTTTACAAAGTAATCGGATATCTGAGCCTGAATATCCTTCTGTCCGGTCCACCAGTAAGTCATAGGGGATTAGTTCCTCATAAGGCTCCTGCGGAGGAAGGAGTTCCTCAAACATTGCTCTTCTTGCTTCTGGTTCTGGAAGTGGTACCAGGATTCGCTTCTCAAGACGTCTGAGCATGGCTGCATCCAATTCCCAGGGAAGATTTGTTGCTGCTAAAACAAAAACAAGTTGATCTGTCCGTTGTAAACCATCCATTTGAACGAGCAGCTCAGTTTTTAACCGTCTACTTGCTTCATGTTCACTGCGTGCTTCACCACGTTGACTGATGATTGCATCAATTTCATCAAAAAATATTGTTGAGGGTGCATGATGCCTTGCAAGATCAAATAACACCTTCACTAACTTTTCAGAATCACCTCGCCATTTACTGACAACAGATGATGCTGAAATATTAAAAAATGTAGTCATGCACTCTGTTGCGACTGCCTTTGCAAGCAATGTCTTTCCTGTCCCTGGGGGGCCAAAAAGGAGAATTCCTTTCCATGGTGATAAAAGACCAGTGAAGTATTTGGGATACTTAATTGGCATCACGACAGCTTCTTTCAGTAAACGTTTGGCATTCTCTAATCCCTTGATGCTTTCCCACTTCACATCTGGACTCCCACGAATGATATCCCTACTTAAGCTCTCTGCTAAAGTACGCATCTCTGCAGATTCAAAAGGTGGGAGCAAAGACTTCTGTGGTGTTTCATTGATATTGTTTGATGGAAAACCATTGATGTGCGTTGGATTCTGTCCCTGGCTTTGGAATTGCTCATTATAAATAGCCCTATCTGATGTTCTTTTAGCATGCAAATTGCCATTGGATACAATATTACTGGACGAACTTGCAATATTGACCATTTTATCAACAGTCTCGCCATTCTCTGCCACTTTCTTTCTACCAAACTTAGCATCATAGTACATTTTGAAGTCTTGGAAAGACCAACGAGTTGGCATTGGATCATCGGCCATCTTAGAAAAAGAGAGAGAGAGAGAGAGTTGAAGATGTGTTTCTCTTTTTATGATGGAGCAACAACTAGAGGCAAGTACACTATGCACCTCTAGAGAGTGACAAATAAATATATTTGTAGCATAAGACAAATATATATGTGACAAATGAATATATTTATCAAATATAGCATTTAGAGACAAATATATTTGTATATATGACAAATAAATACATTTGTTATATAAGACAAATAAATATATTTGTTATATAAGACAAATATATATATATATATGTATATATGACAAAAAAATATATTTATTATAAAAGACAAATATAAATATATATATATATATATATATATATATGTCTTATATATACATATATTTTCATCATAAAATTTATCTTTACTTTTTGAAACAAAATGCCAAATATTTATCCATATAATTTATCTTTATATATTTATCCATATTAATATACAACTTTTTTCATTTCACTAGAATCCGAATAATTTGAACCGAGCTACCTAAGAGATTAGTAGAAAGCTAATTTTTATTTACAAGATATAGAAACTGTTAATTTCATATTATTTTATAGTTTTTAAGAAAGTAATGATTTTTAAAAGTTTTCTATTGTGTCATTGTCAAAAAAAAAAGTTTTCTAATGTGTATGTATACTTTTCTTACACAATAATAAAAATATGAAAGCTAATTAGAACGTTATTTTGACGAGTTTTTAAGAAATAATAACATGATTATATCCGTAAAAAAACATGATTATAATAAGTCTGATAAACGAGAGAAAGAATATTAAAACAAGTGTTTTAATTACAAATAAACACTATAAAGTTTCTATTTTATATTATTTTGACAATTAAATTTCTATTTTACATGAGAATCTCTTAAATATTAAAATTTTAACCTTAAATAAAAAAAATCAGATTTTACTTAAAGAATTTGAGCTCTTCACTTAAAGCAATAGACACTACTAATATATAACTTGTAATATATATAAACAATACGAAAATACAAATTTGTCATAAAAATTCTTGTTAATTGTAGTTGACATTCTTCATGTGTACCCACACTGTAGATAGACAGATGCGTGCAGCGTGCATAATGATATATCAAACCTTATTTATCCCTATAAGATACGAGCATGTAGTATATCTTAAAAAACCTTTCCATTTTACGAAAAATTGTGGTGACCATTAACTAATTTCTATAATTCACAATTTTTTTGTGGTGAGTATAATTTGTAAGAGAATAAAGGTAAAAATGATATTTAAATTCCACCCAATCCAATCCCCATTTAAAAGGAAAAAACAAACTAAAAATGACCAGTGCGATAGCTTCTGTTGATGTGCACTCAGAATCCGCATCCAATGCCATCGTGGCATATAGAAAAAAAATTAAAGAATATATCCACAGCATAACCCATACACGCTTTCAATTCAAAAAACAAAAAGAAAACACATTAAGTAAAGTTTCCTTTTTTTTTTTGAAGTAAAATACAGAGAAGTTTCTTAAAAGACATTAAAATTAAAAAATTAATAGTAATAATAAAGCATACACGTTAAGTTTAACTGATCTGTTAGTAATTAGTTAATTAAAATAATTAGAATCAAATAAGGATGGCTTAGTTTCTTTTTTTACTTAATTTTAATTTTAAGTTCGTTCAGACTCACACGGTTATCTAACTCATTTTGCTGGGTCACGCCTTTCACGTTGTTAGAAAAAGGGATTTGGGGGTTGTTGCGAAAAAGATACTCAGAAAGAAATAACGAAAGAAGGTGTTAGTTTCAGAAATCCTCATATATATCATAATTTTCCGGGAAAATCCACCGGAAAAAGGTATAAAAGCAAATCGAGGTTTGCTAATTCGAAATCTGTGAGAAGCGAACAAAGACTGTAAATTCGTGAGTGTTGATTCGTGAAGTGATAAACCAGTGAGCGAGCGAGTGAGTGAGTTTAGAAAGAAGATGTCGAGAATACCGAAGGAACCAGAAGAAGTGATGAGAAAGAGAGGAGGTTCAGTTCTTGGAAAGAAAACTATTCTGAAGAGTGACCATTTCCCTGGTTGTCAGAATAAGCGTTTATCTCCTCAGATCGACGGTGCTCCGAATTATCGTCAGGCTGATTCCTTGCATGTTCATGGTGTTGCTATTCCAACCGTTGATGGAATTCGTAACGTTCTTAATCACATTGGTGCTCAATTACAACAGAATACCAAGAAACCACATGTTCTTTGGATTAGTCTTCGTGAAGAACCGGTATACTATTTTACTTTTGCAATTGCAAATAATTCATCTCTCTTTATACTTGAGGCTAAACTAAATTCATGTTTCGCTTAGCTTATATTCAAAACTAATAGTTTCTTTCGTTTTAGAATGTTGATTATGATTAAGTGTTACTAGAGAAGTATTGTATTTTTAGTTAATTAGTTAAATTTCAGCTCATTTTTTGGTTTACATTTTTTCATTTAGGGTAACTCTGTTGAAGTTATGAATTATGATTAATGTTCTAACTTTTGATTATATTTCTTTGTTGAAATCAGCTTGTGTACATTAATGGCCGTCCTTTTGTTTTGCGTGATGTGGAGAGACCGTTCTCCAATCTTGAGTATACGGTATGTATGCTATTGATTTGTTGTTTCTCAAGTTTTTTTATGCTTATATATATGAGGTTTACAATGTAGGTTCTATGGTGGCTGTCAACCAAGTGGAACAATCACCATTTGGTGGTTTACTTGTTTAGTGCATTGCTGTTACGATGAAATTGTTTTTGCATTTAATTTCTGTTGGACCTGTACATGATCAGGGAATCAATAGGGAAAGAGTGGAACAAATGGAAGATCGTTTAAAAGAAGATATTCTGATGGAAGCTGAAAGGTAATCCTCTGGTCCCATCTGTGTTTGTCGCTTTCTTGTGCCGTGGAAGTCGTAGTTGTTTTTTACGCTGCTATAAATTTTATTTGGACAGATATGGAAATAAGATCCTTGTGACTGATGAACTACCTGATGGTCAGATGGTTGACCAATGGGAACCGGTGTCATCTAATTCTGTGAAGACGCCGCTAGAGGTATGGGTGAAACTTGAATAGAATGGGAACATGTGAGCATTCACCGGTTTTCCGCTAAAAATGCATCTAAGTTGTTTTCCTTGCTGTAGGTGTATGAGGAATTGCAAGTGGCAGGATACCTTGTTGATTATGAACGTGTTCCTATAACTGATGAAAAATCGCCAAAGGAGATGGATTTTGATATTTTGGTTTGTTCTTTCTCTCTATCAAATGTTTTTTTTTTTTTTTTACATTTTCTAAGGGGGTGGAGTAAATGCTTCTGAACAAATTTGTTTGTAAAAAAATTATGATTCATTAAGGGGTTGAGTGATGTAGTTTATTAAGTATTATTTTGCCTTGTCATTGGGCTGCTGATGAACAATGCTTAGGGTATTTTATTTGTTACATAGAATATAAGTTTCCCGAAACCAATGATTTGTTGTATCTTAGCTACTATTAATCTTTGATTTTAGGTTCATAAAGTTTCCCAAGCTGATGTAAATACACAGATAATTTTTAATTGTCAAATGGGGCGTGGTCGAACGACAACTGGAATGGTCATCGCAACTTTGGTCTACTTCAATCGAATTGGGGCCTCTGGTACTTACTCCTTTGATTTATCTATTCCCCTGTTTTGATCATTGTTTATTTTCTTTCTTTAATGTCATTTTTCATCCAAGACATTCAAATACAAGATTGTGATTCTTGCATATTCAGCATCTGATATAATGCTATTTATTTTACTGTTTGGTCAAAAAAAATAAAGGGGAATTAGTTCATTCTTTATACACATTCCAGTATTTAGTTAATATGAAAACTTGGGTTAAATATGTGTTTAGTCCGTATAAATATTCATTTTTTTATTTTAGTCCCTATAAAGTATAAAATATTTATTAATTTGTAGTCCCTTCCTATTATAAAAACGAGTGCTTTTAGTCCCTACCTTTTATAAAACAGATGGTTTTAGTCCCTACAGAGGGATGGAACATGGGCAAAATTTTTATAGGAACTAAACTTGAAAGATCATTAATTTTATAGAGACTAAAAACATATTTAACCCTAAATATTTCTATAGTTTTTTTCATAAGGATGACAAGTTTCCTTACCAAGGCAATTCAAGAAAGATGATTTCATCCTTTCTGTACTTGTTAGCATCTTCCATGGTTAAGGTGTTAGTTATGGATTTGTTGGAAAAGGTGCTGGCCATTTCGCTAACTTACTGAAAAAGGAAATATATAATGGAACTCGAAACAAAGATGTTTAGTTTATCTCCCAAGGCCAAGGGTGCATTTTTTGTTCATATTGATTGCTAGGTTACAGGGATTTTGTTCAGCTAGTGCTATTAGGATGTTTCATGTGGGTAGGTATGCATGTAAGAATGAGTCAAACATGACTTCACAGCACTGACCTATAATGAGAGTGAGAGAAGTGCAATCCTCCCATTGGATTGAGGGATAATGCCTTGAATATAATAGTAGTTGTTTTCAATCCTTGGCACCCAGCATACTTAATTAATCCAGTGACTGTGGTGATGAGGTTCTTTATCCTCTTGCATCAAAATCCCTACTTTCGCTGGATATGTCTGCACACTTAAAAATTTAGTTCCATGAATCCGGGATTAGTAGAGCGTATATTGAGTAACCCTTATTTTAAATTATTGTGAGGACCATTGCTTGGAATGAAATTTAAAGTGACACCTAGCATTATAAAATCACTTTAATCATTTCCTTTGATTTTTTCTTACTCTTTTGTTACTAAGTTTAGATCATGAAGTGTACCAGTTGTATTTCCATTAACAAAGTTTATCTTTATGCTACTACATGATAGGGATTCCAAGAAACAATTCAATTGGCAGGATTTCCCAATGTATGACCAATGTTGCTGACCATTTACCTAACTCAGAAGAGGCAATTCGCAGGGGAGAATATGCAGTCATAAGAAGCTTGGTTAGGGTGTTGGAGGTACTGGCGCTAAATTTTTGTTTTTCTTGTGTAAGGTGAGAATATGTTCTTATTGTCCTAATTAGCTAACATACTTCAGGGCGGTGTTGAGGGGAAAAGACAAGTGGACAAAGTCATTGACAAATGCTCTTCAATGCAGGTATCTGTTACGAATGATTCCAATATCGTGTTCCTCAAATAAATTGTGTTAGGTGTTTGTTTATCAAAAAAAAATTGTTTTAGGTGTTTGTACAGTTTCTTTGATTGCTTTGAATTTCTTTCCATGCATCTTCTGGGTTAAATCTTCATCTTTCATCTAAAATTGCCTCATTTAATCCTTGTCTTTCTTGAACTTCAGAATCTGCGTGAAGCAATTGCCACCTACCGCAATAGCATTCTGCGACAGCCGGATGAGATGAAAAGGGAGGCATCACTTTCCTTTTTTGTGGAGTACTTGGAGAGATACTACTTTTTAATATGTTTTGCTGTGTACCTTCAGTCAGAAAGGGATATGCTCGGTTCTAGTACCGCTGGTCAGAGTAGTTTTTCTGATTGGATGAAAGCAAGGCCTGAACTTTACAGCATTATTCGCAGGTTAAAACTTTATTAATTAATAATTATGTTGTGTGAGGTCTATGCTTTCTGTAATTTTTCTTGTTTAATTTGTCTTCATTAGGTCAATGTTGTGTGGATCTGTATCGATCGGGTCAAACTGATTTTGACAAGTAAATTGTATAGTTAGCAATGAAAAGTTTGTATTCATGAATGTTAGTGAACTGAGCTTGTTTTCACTTTCAGATATATTCTTTCCCTTTCCTTATGTGGTCAGAGACTCTTTGGTTCTGCTTACCCCTACCTTGGTAGTTGGTACTTGGTACCAATACTAAAGAAGTCCTTGGGTTTATTTCTTTTAGGTTCAACCCAATTAATCAATTAGGTAATTATTTAATTTAAAAATTCAATCAAGGTTTGTACATGTGCTAGTTGGGATATAAGATTTGCATTAGCTTCTGGTAGTGGTTGTCTGTTTTGAATTATGATGATGCTTAGGTATGTAGAATAGCTTCTTGTGCGACTGAGACAGATTCTTTAAAACATTTCTTCCCTACTTCTCTGAATAAAAGCAGCATGGAGCTGATATTTTTATTGATCTGGACATTATGCTTTCATTCCATTCTAGCTTTCTATTTACCCCGAAAAATACCTCTTTTGTCCTGTCCTTATTTTGCCTTTATCATCAGTAACTTGGCAAGAGGCATCAAGGACTTGCATCTATTTGAGATATCCATCATCCTTACAGTTCATAGAGATTTTCTTTGTTAATCTTCACAGAAGCTTCCATATATCTTTAATCTTGATATACTTAACCAATCGCGTTTCTGATTGTAATATAACTTGTTTAATTGCTTGATCTCATTTCTATCAACATTTGGCATGATTCGCAACAATTGGCATTGCAGGTTACTCAGGAGAGATCCAATGGGTGCACTTGGGTATTCGAGTTTGAAACCATCTCTAAAGAAGATAGCTGAATCAACTGATGGCCGCCCTTCTGAGATGGGTATGGTTGCTGCCTTGAGAAAGGGCGAGGTTCTCGGTAGTCAAACTGTTTTAAAAAGTGATCACTGCCCTGGATGTCAAAACCCAAGTTTACCCGAGAGAGTGGATGGTGCTCCTAATTTCCGAGAAGTTCCTGGATTTCCTGTTTTTGGTGTGGCGAATCCAACCATTGATGGTATCCGGTCTGTCATACGTAGGATTGGAAGCTCTAAAGGTGGACGCCCAATACTTTGGCATAATATGCGAGAAGAGCCTGTAATTTACATCAATGGGAAGCCATTTGTTCTCCGTGAAGTTGAAAGACCATACAAAAACATGCTGGAGTACACGGTAAATATTACATTTGAGTATTTGACACATCTTTTCAGTCAATTTTAAGTTACACTAGTAGGATGGCAAAGTAGATGTTCATGTCAGAGAAAACTGGCTCCTGGTTTGTAATCCACTAAATCAAATACCACTAATTAGCTATCCCAACTTATCTCAGTCTGACAGTAGGATGTCTATAATCTATACAGCAATTTAAGTTGTAATTGGTAGCAGGAGCCATCCTCCAAACATAATGGCTTTGGCATAAGGTTCAATCAATATTTCCTTCCAACCAAAGGATGATCTCATGGAAATGTAGTAGTCTAATTAAGAAACAGCGTTTCTAGTCGTAGAGCGTGTCAGACAGGAAATATATTTTCTGTCTTCATAGTGCAGTTTTTTTAGTTCTTTCCACAAAATCTGATTATGTCATTATATTAGTGTCATCTTGTGTAACAAATGGATATCTATTTCGCTAGCGTATAAATATTACATGAGATGACACAGACTCATAATCTACTGGCTGAATATTGTCATGGACTAACTCTCCTAAGATCTTATGCTATTATGTGGAGAAAGATGGATACTTTCACATCTGACAGTACTATTTGACCCATTAAAAGTCGTTGCAAATTAGGTTGGCGTAGTCCCTATGCTTGGTTTGGTGCAGGTCAGGGGATTTATAATTCTTAAGTATACAAACATGAGGCTCGTCTAATACATTGAAAATGAGATGCCATTAGATGCCTCTTTGAATTTCATGTCAATTTGGCGTTTCCCCCTATTATGGTGAATTGAAAACTTTAATTTTTTCTTTCAGGGTATTGACCGTGAAAGAGTGGAGAAAATGGAAGCTCGACTAAAAGAAGACATTTTACGGGAAGCTAAACAATATGGCAGTGCCATAATGGTTATTCATGAAACAGATGATGGACATATATTTGATGCCTGGGAGCATGTTACCTCTGATGTCGTTCAAACACCGCTTGAAGTTTTCAAAAGCCTGGAAGCTGATGGGTTTCCCATTAAGTATGCACGTGTACCCATCACCGATGGAAAAGCTCCTAAGAGTTCCGACTTTGATACCCTGGTTAAAAATATTGCTTCTGCTGCAAAGGACACTGCTTTTGTTTTCAATTGTCAGGCAATTTCTCAATCTTTTATCTCTTACGCTGTATCTTTATGAATACATGTTTATCCATTGGTTCTTGTCTTTGTTGTCTTTTTCCTTTCTAACTGCTAATATCTTATTATATAACAGATGGGTAGGGGCAGGACAACAACTGGTACTGTCATAGCCTGCCTTGTGAAACTTCGCATTGATTTTGGCAGGCCCATTAAAATACTGAGTGATGATATGGCCCAAGAAGAAACAAATGGCGCTTCTTCAAGTGGAGATGAAGCTGGAGGTTGTGTCACTGTGTTAACCTCCAATACTTCACAAATAAAGATAAACGAGAAACAAAACCGTGTTTTTGGTATAAATGACATTCTCTTGTTATGGAAGATAACCACATTATTTGATAATGGTGTTGAATGCCGAGAGGCCTTAGATACTGTTATTGATAGATGTTCTGCACTTCAAAATATACGTCAAGCTGTCCTACAATATAGAAAAGTATTCAATCAACAGCATGTTGAGCCTAGGGTAAGGAGGGTGGCATTAAATCGTGGTGCTGAGTACTTGGAGCGGTACTTCCGTCTGATTGCCTTTGCAGCATATCTTGGAAGTGAAGCATTTGATGGATATTGTGGACAAGGGGAATCCAAAATGACATTTAAGGTTTGGTTGCATCAGAGGCCAGAGGTACAGGCTATGAAATGGAGCATCAGATTAAGACCAGGGCGATTTTTCACTGTTCCTGTAAGTATTTTCTACTTGAATAATTATTTTTCACCAATTTGAAGTAGGGCTGCCTCAATATTGCCAACTTAAATTGTAGGAAGAGTTGAGAGAACCACAAGAGTCACAGCATGGAGATGCAGTGATGGAGGCCACTGTTAAGGCCAGAAATGGTTCTGTTTTGGGGAAGGGCTCCATACTTAAAATGTATTTCTTTCCTGGTCAGAGAACATCCAGTCATATACAAATACATGGTGCACCTCATGTTTACAAGGTATGTTTATGTATGAAAGTATTGCTAAAGAAATTAACTATCATCAAATTTGTGATGCCAGATGGTAAGGCTACACGTCCAGTGGGGACCTACAGGATCATCCAAGTGTAGGTAGAATTAGCACCTTTAATATGTTTAATGGTGCAAGTTTATTTGGAGACATGTTGTCTGCTGTGGAATTAGATTGCAAGTCTGATCAGTTTGTTATCTTGTAATTCTACAAGTAGATTGCACCATGTTGCATTAGTTTATAATTTACTTTAGTCTATATTGCTTCCACACACGCAATATTTTAATTACGACTCATTTTAGCATATATTTATGTTTTGAAAAATAGTAACTTGACTCATTTAAGTTATTGATACTTGTAATTTAAAAAGTGTTTTTTATGCAATTATGACATTCTGGTTTGGCAGTTGAGCATGTTGACAATTGACAAATAATATCAACCGGATTTGCTTACAGTAGCTTGCATTATCAATTTTGGTGTTAAAGGGCTTTCAGAACTTTCTAGTTAGGTTTTAATATATTTCAATGTTTAGTTTTACATAAATAAGGAGTTTTTTTTTTTTTTTTATTGTTATCGATGGATAAGTAATGTGGTATAGTGACTGTGAGAATGTCATTTTTTCAGGTTGATGAATACCCTGTATATTGCATGGCAACTCCAACCACCTCTGGTGCCAAGGAGATGCTAGACTATTTGCATGCTAAGTCTAAACCTGCCTCCGCTGCTCAAAAAGTTGTATTGACCGATGTAAGAGAAGAAGCAGTTGTTTACATCAATCGCGTTCCCTTTGTTCTGAGGGAGTTAAACAAACCTGTTGATACGCTCAAGCATGTGGGAATCACTGGTCCTGTGGTGAGTCATCTAGTACACTATTTTGTCCATTGGAGCATATTACAAAAGACATTGCATTACACAACTTATGGTAACTACAATTCAGGTGGAACACATGGAAGCACGGCTGAAGGAAGATATTCTAGCCGAGATTGGACAGTCTGGTGGGCGAATGCTATTACACCGTGAAGAATATAATCCCTCAACAAATCAGTCTGCCGTGGTTGGATACTGGGAGAAAATTCGGGCAGATGACGTGAAGACACCTGCAGAAGTTTATTCTCTCCTAAAAGATGATGGATATGATATTGTCTGTCGGAGGATACCCTTAACGAGAGAAAGGGATGCTTTGGCCTCCGACATTGATGCAATTCAGTACTGTCAAGATGAGTAAGTGTCCCTACTTGATAGTATATGGGTCTTCTACAGTTTGCTAACATTTTTGATGTTCCATTTATTCACCGTTCTATATGTGCAATGAATTATAGAAATATGAACAACCTAAGGGTTGTTTATAATTTGGCTTGCTTCCTTTATCTCCTGTTGGAAGTCCTACATTGGATAATGATATGGCCTGATTAGTGGTTTTGCTTTATTGTAGCTCTGCAGGGAGTTACCTCTTTGTATCACACACTGGTTTTGGTGGAGTCGCATATGCAATGGCCATCATCTGTATTAGACTTGAAGCAGAGGCGAACTTTGCTTCCAAAGTCCCACAGCCATCATTTGATCCCCATATATGCGCAGTGACTGAAGAGAATTTACCCTCGCGAGCTTCCAATGAAACAGCACTTAAGATGGGCGACTATCGTGACATTTTGAACCTTACAAGAGTTCTCATACATGGTCCCCAGAGCAAAGCAGATGTTGACACTGTCATCGAAAGGTTATCTGCAAAACTTTGATTAGAAGCTTTACTAACCATATTCTATTCAACATCATTCATGGTTAGAAACTTGGTTTTGTCCTTATGTTTTCCCCTTTTTGGGTGAAGGGGGGACTTCGCACTGGTTCAAATTTACCTTTGCTTTGCAAATATACTATCTATGCTCTCGCCTTTGTGGTTCTAAAATACCCTTTTCACCATTTACCCATTTGGAAAGTTTGGTCTGATAACATAGCTTAAGATGCTAGTCATTGGCGTTTTGTTGATGGTACTGAATGTTTATATTTTTTTGAACAGATGTGCAGGCGCAGGGCATATTCGAGATGATATTCTTTATTACAACAGAGAATTTGAGAAGTTTACTGATGATGATGATGAGGAACGTGCAAATTTTAGAGACATGGGTATAAAGGCTTTAAGGTAAATTTATTTGCCTCACCAACACAATTTTTTTTGGTACCAACAGAAATGATTAAGTTATGCATGATTGCTTTTGATTCGCCTTCTGTTTGAGTGTTGGCGATCATATTGATTGCATTGTAGCATGTATTTTTTTTTTTTAATAAATTGTAGCATGTATTTTTGTTGTTGTGTAATCGTGTCTGTTTTCCTGCAGGCGGTACTTCTTCCTTATCACATTCAGATCGTATCTCTACTGCACCTCTCCTGCCAGCATGAAATTTGCTGCATGGATGGAAGGAAGACCTGAGCTTGGACATTTATGTAACAATCTAAGAATAGATAAATAATATAGCAATGCTTTTGATCATGTTAATGTACAGTTGGCATTTGCTGTTACTGTTTGTCCACCTATAGCGTCTCTTCCCCATGCTGCGCAATACCTTATTTTGCTCTCGAAGCTCCTAAATGTAGTACAAGGCACGAATATGGCAGAAAAAACTCAAAGGAGCAATTTCTGATTGCTAAACTGAAGGCAGCCTGTAAAGGATGATATTGGTGGGCAAAAGTGTCCATTGGGAGACCTGTTAGGTATTAGGTTATACTGCTGAGGGATGATATATATCGTTTCCAAATGATTGTATTCCTGTTTCTGTGGCTGTTTGGAAGTTTTGTGAAGAATGAAAAGGAGTGCTTCGTAACACACCAGAGTGAGATGGGGAAGAGTTATCAATCTAGTGAAAGGAGGGAGGAGATTCTTCATTTCTTCTATGAGCAAGTTTCTTAATGCCCCTAAGAACCTTGGATTATTTTTTCACTCAAATTCTATCATTTTTTTTTGAAGCAGATAGCCTTTTCTTAGATTAATGTAGTTTAGGAGAATGGCAGATGCTACCTAATGTGGGAATAGGTGTGTAGAAATTTTAGTAAGGATGGCAATAATAGTGTAGGAATTGTGCAAGTGTTAGATGGTTGTGTATGCGCCTATGAATGACATTATTCTTCTGAAAGATGTTGACATCCAGTTGCCTGGTCTTTCTAGCAGTTACTAACCTCACCGAAATCTCTGAATTTTGAACAGAATTGCACATCTTGAAATGCAATGTCGACTCCTCAAAGTTTAGCCATAAGAGCACTAGTAGGAGGTTGAAAAAAATATTTTCTGAAAACAATTTTTGAAAATATGTAACTTGTTAGTAAATTACTCTCTCCACCTCTTAGGGAGTGTTTGGATAGAGTATTTTTAGGGGGTAATGTAATTTTTGAGGGGATTTTGGAATATTTTAGTTCAAAATTTTGAACTAAAATGTTTCAATTCTCCCCAAAAATTACATTACCCCCTAAAAATACTCTATCCAAACATAGGGTTAGAGATGAAATAATTACATCGCCCTCTCTTAACAATCAAAATCTTATATATTAATATTTTATATTTTACTCCTTTTTATTTACTTTCTATAACTATCAAATAATCTCTAACTTTTGTCAAAAAAAAATCTCAATAACAATATTTTTAATTTTTTATCATCAAAACGCCCTTTCTTAGGCTGTTGTCAAAAATAGAAAATATTTTTAAGGAAAATGACACTCCATCTTCTTTGCTATAATCTCCACGCTCTTATGCGTCTTACAATTATAAGACTTTTTTTAATCATTTTTTTTTAATAAATAATTTTATATTAAGTTTAACATCAACAAAACTTTTCAATTAAAAAATTATTTTTGTCTCATTTTTAAAATTACGGTTTAATATTGGGATAATAAGATAACATATTGCAAAAGAGAGTTACTACCTCCGTCCCATTTTGTTTGTTGTTTTAGGAAAATCAATTTATCCCAATTTGATTGTTGTTTTACATTTTCAATGTAACTTTTCATATTCTTTTCCATTTATACCCTTATTAATGATGACAACCTTTTACATTTAATAAATGATTCACATTTTTCTAGGTAGAGAGATAAATGGTTAAATAGTAAATTAAATAACATTTTTTAACAAATCTAGACAATTAATCATTTTTCTTAAAGGGTGTGCCAAAACCTTAAATTGCAAATAATTTAGGCGGAGGGAGTATAATTTAGTTATATCTAAAATTTATGAATCAATATAAGTGATATTAAACTTTGAATAATGCCTTCACCTCACTCACCGTCCGATTTTCAAAAGAGAGTACCTTAAGTAATTTTTCCAAAAAAAAAGGTGTAGTGGAGTTTTTTTTTTCGCTCTCTTGCGGACGAACTCACGTGTTTGTGGAGTGTTTCAATCGAATTGGTTATTGGTAAAAGAAGCTAATTTAGAAATTGACATTCTTCCAACGGAATAGATTTTTCATCGTAATAATAATACTTTAAGAATACGATGCTTCACTCCTTGCTGTAATCTTCTTTTAGCCAGCTACAGAATGAGAAACTCGATTCCTGGTACACAACAAAATAATTTTGATTTTTATTATTATTACTATTTAATTTCATTTTTCAAAAAGTATTATATTTGCCTTTAATTATGGGTAGATTCAAAAGAGGAGGCAAACATAAACATTTATAAATAAGGATGCTGTTACTTTTGTCTTTTCAGTGTAGTGTAAGCTACTGAGAATCTTTAGAAACTTCTAACTCGGTTTGTGTTATGTACGAGATTGTTTGATCCTCATGCCCAAAAAAAAAAGAGTTGATGGGTTTCCAATGCTGATTTTGTGTTATTGTAAGCCATTCCTTGCTCTACCTTGAGGTTGAGGGAAACCCACTTTGCTTTGATTCTTTTATTTAAATTTAATCATAAAACAAACATGTGGTTAACAAACACAAGGACAACTTAAACATGACAACATATGCTGCTGCTTTAATTTCCCCCTTTTTTCTCTTAACTTAAGAGTCTTGTGATGTTTCCTAATTCCATTTACATATATATATATATATCCCTGCCTTCTATTGATAATTAGATAGTTGGAGAGCATATGTTCTGATTTGGCTTGGTGTTTATTAATTTAATTTGCTTTTAATAACATAAAGAATCCTGTTGAGTAAGCTTTGTCTTGTGTATTAGTAAACTTAGCCTTTAAATAATAACTTGTTTGTTTATCCTCTTGAGAGAAGAATCAAAGAATTCGTTTTGTTCCTGTGCCTGGAAATTTAGAAATTGTGATGGCAAGTGAGTTACATGGAATTCCCGTGTTAATGGGTTCGAAGAAGCCATCCATTCACCGTCATAGTATTCTGTCTTCTTCATTTTTTGGTAGCAGAGAGAACATGCTGCATTCAAAGAATGCAGCATTTGGTTTTCGTTTAGGAAAATTATCGAGTGTTATACCGAGAAACACAACCAAAAGATTTTTGGTTACTTCTACTCTTGCTGATGTTGCAAATGATTTTATGGTAAATTATGTCTTACTTATGTGGCAATGTTAAGTTTCTGCTCTACTGAAAGCCTTAGACTTGTTTATCATATTCTTAACTTTGATTGAACTTGACCACTAATAATTTAGTAGGACTTATATATTGAATATGAATTTACCTAGATAATGCTGCATTTCAGGCCCTACAATCACCAATACTTGCAGGGCCAGAAGCCAATCCAAAGACAGTTGCATCGATAATTTTAGGTGGTGGAGTGGGAACTCGCCTATTCCCTCTTACTCAAAGAAGGGCTAAACCAGCTGTAAACTGTTAAATTCAGTAATCTCTGCACTTTTTTAAGTTCTTCCAAAACAGGCTTAAACTCAAAAATCCGTGTCTTTTTATGTTCTTCATGTGATGCTTAGGTACCATTCGGAGGATGCTATAGACTGGTGGACGTACCAATGAGTAATTGTATTAATAGTGGAATTGATAAAATTTATGTTCTTACACAATTCAATTCTCAGTCTCTCAACCGACACATTGCTCGAACATATAATTTGGGAGGTGGCATCAACTGTGGCAATAGTTTTGTCGAGGTAAATCTTTTTTTATGTATTTTTAAACTTTCCCTTGAGCCATAGCAGGCTAGACAATTATCTACATGGTGTACATAAACTAAAAGTTTGTTATGGTAGGTATTGGCAGCAACTCAATCACTCGGTGAATCAGGAAACAAGTGGTTTCAGGGTACGGCCGACGCCGTAAGACAATTCCTTTGGCTGTTTGAGGTATGCCATAATTTTTTCTCTATTCATACAATTCTTTTATCAACCAGAAAATTAGATTGCCATATATGAAAATGTTGAAGATTTAATTGGCAATGGATTTGAGTCATTATTATATTTACAAAATTGAATGAGCTTCTGGAACTTGAGTAGGATTCTGAGCATAAAAACATAGAGAACGTTCTGATATTGTGTGGTGATCAGCTCTATCGAATGGATTACATGGAGCTTGTGCAGGTCATGTTAGCTTTTAATTTGAGAAGTTTTTGCTGATTCGATTTCACTGTGAATGTTTCACATGACATGACAACTGATTTCACATCTGCAGAAGCACATCAATTCATGTGCTGATATATCTGTATCTTGTCTCCCAGTGGATGGCAGGTATTCTAAGTAAAGTTTCCTCTGAGACCATTTACACATTTGGTTTCTAAAATACTTAAATTTTCTTCTTTTTTACCTGCAGTCGAGCCTCTGATTTTGGATTAGTTAAGGTTGATGAAAGAGGACGGATACGTCAGTTCCTGGAAAAACCCAAGGGCAGATTATTACAATCTATGGTTGTTACTTGTCCATTTTACTCTTAAATCTTTGAGAAATGATGTACTATAACTTCAATTTTCAATCTGAAATCACATGTCTCTTATTGCTGCCTGTACTTGTTCTCATAGCATGTAGATACGAGTGTTTTTGGATTGTCAGCCCAAGAAGCAAGGAGATTTCCATATATTGCATCGATGGGCATATACGTGTTTAAGTTAGACGTTCTTCACAAACTTCTTAGGTAATTCAAGTTTCTTTGCGCGCTTTGTGTATTCCCGTGATCGGCTACCTCGATCCAATGATGCCATCAGACTCTATGCAACACAAAATTAACATGAATAAATAACTTCCAGTTGATGCTTTTACTAATGGTTAGATTTTTATCATTACATGAATTATACTATCAAACATGACTTCAGATGAAGCACGCTGTTTTTAAAGTCCATCTCATAAATATGAAGTGATTTTCATTTTTCTTTGGTAATACTTTTTCAGGAGCTGTTATCCTAATGCAAATGATTTTGGGTCCGAGGTCATTCCATTGGCTGCAAAAGATTTTAAAGTCCAGGTAGTTGCTCAAAGTAAACACTACTCAGGTTATACAAATTGTTATAGCGAAAATATTCTGTTCAAACTAGCCTTTGATTCATGCATTGATTTATCATATTTTGTTTTTAAAGTAAATAAGCAAGTTTGGCCCTTCTATTTCATCACAGGCATGTCTTTTCAATGGTTATTGGGAAGATATTGGGACTATAAAATCTTTCTTTGATGCAAACTTGGCTCTTATGGATAAGGTAGGTTTTTTAGTATTTGTAAGTTACATTACAGGTGTCGGTCGGGAAACCAAATCCAATGAGTTTATACAAGTTGCAATTTATTGTTCTTCCATGTTGAAGTCGCCCAAGTTTCAGTTGTATGACCAGTCAAAGCCTATTTTTACATGTCCCCGGTTTCTACCCCCGACTAAAATGGACAAGTGCCAGGTAGAACTGCAGAATTTAGTCTTGGTCCATATAACCAACCTTTTATGATTCTAATTGGGCCTAATGGGAGTATGAAATAACACCAATTGTAGGTGATTAATTCTTTGATTTCAGATGGTTGCTTTTTAAGAGAGTGCAAGGTTGAACATTCCATTGTGGGAATTCGCTCGAGAATCGATAATGGAGTGCAGCTGAAGGTATATTTCGCTATGAACAATAATTTATTAGGTCCCGAGGTTTCTCCTATCCAATGTTGTCCTCATATTTTTCTTCCTTTATTCTTTGTCAAATCAAATGTATGGAAACAAATGTTTTTTGCTCATTTTCTCTCTTAACCTGATATGAAGCAATGTTAGTGACATCTGCAACCACTTTACAGGATACCATGATGATGGGCGCTGACTATTACCAAACGGAGGCTGAAATAGCGGCTCTTTTAGTAGCGGGAAATGTTCCAATAGGCATTGGAAAGGATACCAAAATCACGTAAGAATCCTGAAAAACTGAATCTGCTGTCATAATTTCACATTATACAAAATCATGCATGAAGAAGTTACACGTTGTTGAAGAACACTAATCATTAGATTGACATGCCCTCGATGCATATGAACAAGTTACACGATGTTGTAATCTCCCTCCCAAGATTATCACTTCTACGTTCCACTGAACGTTGAATAAAAGATATGATTTGCTGACACATCTAGGGTCAAATTTGCCGGATCGAGTAAAGCCTATCATTGCTCTCTCACCCTACAATCCCTCTATATAGAAATGCAATGATATAAACAAAATGATTAAGAGATTTTTTAGGCTAAAAATGATTAGAAGTTAAAACAATCAAATTGCTATTTTCCTTTATGCTGGGATTGAATTGGAGAAGTTCAAATGCTATAGCAGGTTTCACTTTGCCAACACAATTAGAAAAGAAGGATTAGTATGGTATTCTGGGAAGTGTTTGGGTAAACAGTTTAGTTAAGCGTTTATTCAATAATCGCTTATCATATTAAGTTGAGCTGTCAAACTGGGCCGCTCTGTCCAGCCTGACCTAATGGTCTAAAACACGAAACTGGGCTTGGCCGAGCCACTGCACTTATCCACTATGCTGTACTTTTTGTAGCCTACCACAGCCCAAAACACGGTAACCTGGCTCAATCCTATTTTAACTTTGGAAACTACTAAAATTGTATGAAAAACGAGCCTAGTTTAGCTCATGTGTCAATTAAGTTGGGCCAAAACAACATAAATTTTTTCCGGGCCTTTATTGATAAGGATTACATGTGTCTCTATCTTGCTACTCAAGGAATTAGGCACATACTTCTTACAACCCCCCAGTTACTCACTGGATACTCTCAACCCTCAAATATTTCCAAAATAGCTTCATTTGAAACGCGGTTCCAAACCCCCCACGCTGCATTTTAACAGGTACGAAACTAAACTTTCGATCCGGTTCAGAAGTTTACTTTCGAACCAGTACAGAAGTTTAGTTCTGTACCTGTTAAAAATCTTGCAATTCGGGGTGTCTGCCAGTGGGGGCTTGGAACGGAACTAAACTTCCGAACCTGTTCGGAGACTTGGTACGGAACTAAATTTCCGAACCGGTTTGGAAACTTTCGTAAAGGGGCGCGCACGTTTCATTAATGGCTTTTTATTCTTTTCATAGGGTTTGAGGGTGTTTTTGAATACATGTTAGTCTATATTGTGACACAAATCTTACATGCAGGAATTGTATAATTGACAAAAACGCGAGAATTGGAAACAATGTAATAATTGCAAATAAAGAAGTAAGTATCAATTCAGATTTTCATGTTATCTACTTTCTCTTGCCCTTTTCCTTTTGACGTTCTTTTTATCCTTTACCAAAGTGTGAGCAAATGGTTCCTGATTCTTTAGTTGTGTGGCACTAAGATCAGCAAGTGATATATAGCCATAATTATTACTCTTTGATGTGTAGAACTGTTTAGCTATACTTCTGCAAAGGTAGCACACTACATGTTGACATGAATCCGGTTTGTGTGTAGTCGGAGAGTCATGCATTAGGTAAGCTCAGAGCCGTCCGATCAAGATTAGACAGTCCATATTTCAAATTCGAATTCTGTATTAAGCAAAAATCAAAAACTGCACTGGAAATTTGGACTGTCCGACCTTGATTGGACGACTCTGATTTTCCGACTGCCTGACTGCACACTCTTTCCGACTGCATTAAATCCAAATTCGTTGACATATGGCTTGCATCTTTGTTTACAGACTAGACAGACATACAATATAGTCATTAAATTTTACATATTATGAAAATTTAATTACTGGATATATAACGGCAATTATTTTACACGTGTACTACGTAATTCGAGTAAAAAAATGACAAATGTACTTGGGGTGTAGAATGTGCAGGAGGCTGACAGACCCTCAGAGGGATTCTATATTCGATCAGGGATCACAGTGGTGTTAAAAGACTCGGTAATAACCAATGGCACAATCATTTAGTCATTCATGGTTATTAAGTAATCATAGAAAAACAGAGCAACAAAGACACAAATGGAGGGTATATTACAGCTTCAAATTTTTGCTCTGAATAAGTGTTACGGTCCTCAAATCAGGGCTCAGGTGTCAAATTTTGAATCTTCAATAATGGAAATCAAGAAAGTTAAATGTTCATTTTGTTGGCTCATTCATCAGAGGGCTAAAAATTGTGTAGGCAATTAAGTTCTTTTATTAATTTATTTTTGTTGCTGTTAATGTTATAAGCCAGAATGGTTAATAATTTGTTGAGATTATTTGTACAATTGAATATTATTATTCAAATGAAATAAATGTAACCATCATTCAGGATGAACAAGCGCATGTGTCACTCTGGTTTATAGTTATACTTTTTTTTACTGGAATAATTTTTTGCATTTCAAAGCCGTGTCATTGGTGATGGTGATTTTGCAACAAAGAAGAGCAAACCAGAGATTGTGCAAGATCTCCAAGTGAGTGTTGTTGACCTTAAGCTTTTCGTTCGATTTGCCCTCACAAGTTTCTCTATATATTGAATGCAATAGGTTGAACAACGAGTCCTCTTCAGGATACTATAGACTTCCTGACCTGGTTTGCAAACCTACAACGCATAAGGTTGAGTGCATAAAAGAATATATAAAATGATTTAGAGTGACGAAAATACAGGATTCTTTGTGTCTTTTTCTACATGCTAATTGGTGCTATATATATGTAAACCAAAGCAAGCCAGTAGAAACCATTCATGAAATGAATATAGAGGTTTTCATAAAATAAAAAAAAAAAATTCAGAACACATCTAATAAATTGTAAATCCATGAAGAGACACGCCTTTTACAATCAACAAAAATATGTTTAAGCAAATAACATGTCTCTGCATAATTATGCAGATTGCACTTCACTCTCTAGTGGTCAGACCCTTAAATAAATTTTCATGCTTTGAATGATTAGTCATTGATTTTGACAAGTTGAGCTGTCAAACTGGGCCGCTCCGTCCATCCTGACCTAATGGTCTAAAACACGAAAGTGGACTTGGCTGAGCCACTGCACTTATCCACTATGCTGTACTTTTTGTAGCCTACCACAGCCCAAAACACAATAACCTGGCTCAATCCTATTTTAACTTTGGAAACTACAAAAATTGTGTGAAAAACGAGCCTAGTTTAGCTCATGTGTCAATTAAGTTGGGCCAAAACAACATACATTTTTTCTGGGCCTTTATTGAAAAGGATTACATGTGTCTCTATCTTGCTACTCAAGGAATTAGACACATACTTCCTACAACCCCAGTTACTCATTGGACACTCTCAACCCTCAAATTTTTTCAAAATAGTTTCACGTGAAACGCGCTTCCAAACCCCCACACTGCATTTTAACAGGTACGAAACTAAACTTTCGAACTGGTTCAGAAGTTTACTTTCGAACCAGTACGAAAGTTTAGTTCTGTACCTATTAAAAATCTTGCAAATGGGGGTGTCTACCAGTGGGGGCTTGGTATGGAACTAAACTTCCGAACCGGTTCGGAAACCTTCGTAAAGTGGCACACACGTTTCATTAATGACTTTTTGGTCTTTTCACAGGGTTTGAGGTAACCCGTAACTTGGCGAAACCATATCACAGTGTGTTTATGAAGCAGTTATTTTACAGTACATGGAGGGGAGATGCCATCAGCCATGTGCCATGTGGGTGCAACTCCATAAAGCATGGCCGAATACATGCAGGCATATGATATGAGCATCTTTATTTATGGCTGACTTATACTAACGTGTTATTTGACATAGCTGCTTTCGATTGAGCATAGAAAATTCTTCGTTTTCTTGATGAACAATCAAGGTCAATGCAGGTTAGGTAGTTGCATGTTACTGCTTATCATTAAATCATACTATATTTATATACATTCAACCCATAATTCCCGGTTGTACGATTTGACTTCTCATCTATAAAATTAATTTAAAAGTACGGCGTAAACTTCTATTCTGTCTGTTCGATGGTTTCAGTTGATAGCCTATCCTATCATTCAAATTTCAAAGAGAAGAGCTTATAATTTAAACTAATATTTATCAAATGATTGATGTATGTTATGCTGCAGGGAATGCGGAGCAAATTGCAATTCATAGGACAACTAACGTACCACGGATACTACGGACGATCAAATGTCTAATAACAATTTTATTTTGTATTTTCATTATTAAATGCATTTTTCAGACTCACATTAAATAGAGGGTAGCAGGGTAAGTTAAAGTTATTAAATGGCTCTCGCGTTATTTTATTATGCATAACTTTTTGTTTATAGATCGGGTATTCTCTGCGCGCGAGACCAATGCTGGATTCGAACCCAGAACATTGGTTAAGCTGAAAGAGTTTATTATGCATAACTTTGCACATCATTTTGAATCGCCTCTCGAATTCGAATTTGGATCTTCTCAAAGTGATGTGTAAAGTAGGAGAGAGAATGACACATACAAATAGGTAATAGCATTTATTGTATTTATTGTTTTACTGTATGTGTCACTCTTTCATCTACTTGACAGTTGACACAACAAATACTTGAGATGAGTTGAATCGTGCTTCTCATGTTAGAGTTTATAATCAGAACATCCAATATATGGGTTCTAAAGTGCATCTAATTATAGTTGAAATCGGAACTCATGGTACTGAGAAGTTGCAGAGAGAGAACCTCATAGCCAGCCAGATGAAGTAAGCCCAACATGGCTCACATGAAATTTGTGTAAAAGACCATGGACTTAAAGTTGGTGGTGCTGGTTTGCTATGGTAGAATCAGATTGGAGCTTCAAAAATGAGGGTTGGGGTTAATATAACTCATTCACAAGGGACCAAATTGGCCCAAAATTAGAAATGTAAGAGACTTAGCTAAGTCCCTTAAAATTAGGGTTTGACTTTTCCACATTTCCTCCTACTCACCACACACCCCTTAACACCAAATATTCCAAATATACCCTTAAGAAGAGGACGTGTCTACGTGTGATTCAGTTGAGGCCAACAAATATATTCGACTAAGGCCAACCGAATATGATATTCAAGTGACTCAAATCTAGCTTATTTAAAGATAAACTGAAGGATCGGTTGAGGTCAACCAAAATATTTCGGTTGTGGTCAACCGAATAGTGTAAAAGAGGGGTGTGTCTAAAAAAAAAATACCCGGGTGTTCCTAACCGTAGGATTTCGGTTTACCCTAATTGAATCGCTAAAAATTTCAAAAAAAGAAAAAAAAACACGGAGCGCGCCTCATTAATGGCATATTGGCCATATCAAAAGGTTTGGGAGTTTGGGGGTGTGGAGTGGAGTCAGTAGCATGGCAGGGCCGGCCCAAGGCCCAAGCAACCAAAGCAAGGGCTTTGGGTCTCAAAAAAATAACTTTTTTGTATGCCTAAAAAGGGCCTCAAATTAAGTGTCATATATTAAAAAGGGGTCTCAATTTCCTAAAGTCAGTATAGCACAGTTGGTGGAACTATTGTTCTCTAGTCAATTGGTCGTAAGTTCGAATCCTATTGACTTCCTTTTCTTAAAATTTTTGTTTTGCATATTATTAAAATTGAAAAACATTAACATATTTATCTTTGTAGGGATTTGAACACAGGTCCAATAGTAATAATTAGCCAAAACCTTACCACTGCATCAACTTACAAATATAAACATTTTAATAGAAATAAAATATATAAACTAGCAATACGTATATTTGATTATTAAAATAGTATGCTATTTTATAGTTTAAATTTAAAAAATTACAAATATTGTCCATATAAAATTCTATTTCATTTTTGAATTTTTATAAAGCCTATAGTTTCTATTGTATTGCCTCACTTTAAAATGTTTTAATTTTTTTTTAATATTTCTCGCATTTATGTTATTTTCTCCACTAAAAAGTTCGCTTTAGGCCTCCAAATAAGTTGGGCCGACCCTGTAGCAAGGGATGTGGAAAAAGCCAAACTATGTGGCTACATTACGACCCTAACAGACACATAAGCAAACTAACGTGATATGTTACCAATCCCCATTCATTGATCTATAGACTCCATTTTGTTACAGACACTTGCATTGTCAGTTTTTCAAATGCATGTTATACATACTACAACTACACAATATTTTATTTCTAATAGGAGAAGAATATTTTGGTCAACGTTTATCTTATCCCACCATGGTTTATACAATTCCAACTAATTGTTCCTATGGGCCAATTAAAGCCCCTAACAGCACCTATAAATAATCAAGAGAGCCTGCAATATTGAGCATCAAATCAAGCAATCTAATTCCTCCTTTAAAATTTGTCACAGAGAGAGAGAGAGAGAGAGAATGGAAAAAATCATGATCATGAGTGGTCTTATATTGTTAATGGGTTTACTCACTACAGAAATGAGAGTAGCAAGTGCTGTTTGGCAACAAGCTCATGCAACTTTTTACGGTGGAAGTGATGCCTCAGGAACAATGGGTATACTATACTGCAACATTTCTCTCATTATTTTCATCATTTTCTTTAGTATCATTAAAATCTTCTGATGTAAACACTTCTTAAGGAAAAATTATAATATAATTGAATTTTTGTTTGTAGGTGGTGCATGTGGGTATGGAAATTTGTACACAGATGGGTATGGTATAAAAACAGCTGCATTGAGTACTGTTCTATTTAATGATGGAAAGTCATGTGGTGGTTGCTATCAGATAGTTTGTAACGCAGCACAAGTCCCTCAATGGTGTCTTAGGGGAACTTCCATTACAATCACTGCCACAAATTTTTGCCCTCCAAACTATGCACTCCCAAATGACAATGGTGGTTGGTGCAATCCTCCAAGACCACACTTTGATATGTCTCAACCTGCCTTTCAAACCATAGCCAAATATAGAGCTGGAATTGTACCTGTTTTGTTCCGAAAGTATGTTTTCTTATTTCTTTATAATAATTATGTTATGAAGCAACGACACACACGAACATCAGACACAACCTGATACAGACATGTAGACACTAATAATAATTTGAAAAATACGCATAATTGAAGTGTCGGTGTTTGACACGACACGTGTCAGACACCTGACAGATCTTCAACCTAATGTGTCGGTTCTATAGAGTTTATAAATATGTCCTTAACCCTTTTCTTCTTTAATTTCCACTTAATCAAATTTGTGTTTACATTTATGCAGAGTTGGGTGCAAAAGGAGTGGAACTATGAGATTTACTATTAATGGGAGAGATTATTTTGAGTTAGTTCTTATAAGCAATGTGGGTGGAGGTGGAGAGATTTCTCGAGTTTGGATCAAAGGGTCAAAAATGAGCAACTGGGAATCTATGTCAAGGAATTGGGGTGCTAACTGGCAGAGCCCAAGTTATCTCAATGGCCAGAGTTTGTCCTTTAGAGTTCAACTCACCAATGGAAAGACTCGTACAGCTATGAATGTAGCACCTTCCAATTGGAGATTTGGCCAATCTTTCAAAAGCAACTTTCAGTTCTGAAGTGAATAACACACATATATATACATCACTTTTAATATTCCTGGTATTATTATTGTGCATTTGTTTTGTTTTCATACTTTATAGTTGTATTGTATTATGTGGTTGTGGCTCAGCAATATGTTTTAGTATTTGCGATGAAGCCCACTAACTTTGGTATAATAATATATGTATGTGAATTTATGTGAGCTGAAACAAATTTTAATATTTTGCAATTTGCCTTAGACCTAGTTTGCTGCATCATCAATCAATATTCCAATCATTTCTTTTTGGCAGCTTCTTATTTGATTACAAGGATTTCTAAGTTACCTTTGAAAAATCAACAGTTTTGGCTACTGTTTTAGTCACGGATTTCGTTCATTTGATCAAGACTGAACGATTCAGAATTCAACTTCACAAAATCAGAAATACAAACTTGAAGAACCATTGTGTATTCCATTTAATTATCGGGAATGAGCTATGTCTTACCTACCGTAAATACTGCTAACCAGAGTTAGCATAGTTAGTTATTTACCTAACCATAGTTTACGTAACTAATTCTGTTTTAGTCAAACTAATTCAGTTAGATTAGCATTCCGTATATATAACACCTTGTTGTAATTATTCAAGTTAAGATGAATAATGAAAACATTACATTTTGTTGCGTTAAAAACACACTTAGAGCAAGTGTACTCTCTCGCAGAAGTAGTATAAAAGATTATCGTCTCCACAGAAATTAATTAACAAGTACCAAACTAGTCGAGATTATTTATTGTTTAGACAAACAAATAATTTGAAGGTTATAGAACTAAATAAAAAGAAATAATTGACAAGAATTAAAAGTAAAGATTTAATTAGTGGAGAGAAGTTTAGGGTCGCGGTTTCACTTGCAAGCTTCAATTCTCCTATGTCTAATTCTATCTGAATTCCCTTATTTTATTTAATTACCAATCCCTTTACTAAAGCTGTTAATCCGTTTGGTCATTCGCGATTAATATTCTTTTCCCTAAATTAACCCTAGTTTGGTTATGCTAGAATTTAAATTTAAGAAAAACATAAAGTACAGAAAGGTTGAATGATTGGAAGACTAAATTAAAGTTTGGTCATGCATTAATTTTAGCCCCAATTATCCTATAGGTCCACCAACTAATTGCAGTACGGTCGTTGATCAACTAATTGATTATGAACAGGAAAAAGGGTAGCTAATCCTAATTATGTGATAAAACAATAGGACAATATTAATTGAAATAAAACTAGGAATTCAAATAAGAAATTAGAACATAAAGAGGTTTCTAAACATGCAAGATCCACCTAAGACCCTAGAAGAGGATTTAGGTATCCATATGTTAGCCTGTAATTTCGACAGGCTTCATTGAAAATGGTCAACAAGGCCTGACTTATATTTCGACAAAGACCAAATTATTTCGACAGAGAAAATGGTCATGCGCAAGGTAAATTCGACAAGCTTCCGGGGAAGCAAAAGCAAGAGAGAGGAAAATGGACACAAGCTTTCGACAGACAGAAAACAGAGCAGTTATGCGCTGAAGAACTAGCAGTTGGTCGAAGCGTGATGAAGCAGTTCTTGTCGAAAGTAGGAGTAGCAGTTATTAATTTTCAAATTTCTAGGCAGTTACTGAGTTCAGTTTTTCCCCCTCTTTTCCTTTGTATAAATAGGAGTTTCTGAGAAGAAACAGGGGTCACAAATCACAATACACAATCCGATTCCTGAAACTCTAACTTCCAAGCCAGAGCGAAAAACGAGTGGAAGAATCGTTGTACGTGATCGTGTACCACTTTTACAATTCAATGCAATTTATTTGTCTTTTCTTTACAATTCACGCACCATTTACTGCTTCTTTTCTTTTCAATTCTGTTAATCATTGCAAATCGTCCCCTTTTCTACATTTTCTGAAACAAAAACTACGCGCAATTCAAAGGCAATTGCTTTGAGATTTTTCTAGTTTGATCTCACAAACCTTCTAATAAAACTAGTGATTGTTTGCTAAAAACACCAGCAAACAAATTGGCACGCCCAGTGGGACTTTGCCTTTGATTTTGTTCATTTTCGTACTTTCTTATTTGTATTCGCTGTTGTATGCACTTAAGAAGTGGTAAAATGGTTCGTTCTAGTACGAATAATGCGTCTAGTTCCAACCCTGTGGTTTCACAAGGGCAAGGAACAACAATGGATTCTGCGAGCATTAGCGCAGGACCATCATTGTCAACAACTGTTCCTTCATTATCAATGACTAATGTTGGTTCAACGCAGTCAGAAATGGCATCTTTGCCTATGTCTTTGCCGTTAAGTGCAGGGCTTCATGGCCCTTACATGGCAATGGGGAACGGTTTAGACCCACGTTTGAATAACGTGCATCTACCCCCATTTCCTTTGGGAATGTATGGCATGCCTACTGGAATGCCACATATTTCGACCTTTTCCCCTACACATGTCTCTTCTGAGAGTGTATTTGGTCGAAATCCCCCAGCATTAACCAATACGTCTTTGTTGGACTTAAGATAGCAAGTAGACGAGAGTAATCACGATATGGTTAATATGCTTACCCAACAAATTGGTACAGTTTTCAATCCATTGATTCAAAATACCAATAACAGTTACCAAATGTTGGCAAATCAGATGAGTAGGATTGCAGATCTCTTTGGGGCTCCAACGGTTAATAATAGGAAAGTTCCTATTATTGCGGGTAATGCGTCGCCAGTTAACCCCCAAAGAGCGGTTGCAGTCGAAGCGTCGACAATTGTAGGCGAACTACAAGGGGCAGTAAACCACGTCCCTGAAGTAGTTTTGGTAAATTGACACCAGAACGCTGATGAAGTTGTTCGACAAGTGCAACAACACAATGTTGGCGCTGAAAACAATATAGCTACTTTAGTCGAAACTATTTTGGCACAAAATGGCCTTAACATAGGTTTACAAAGGCCTAACTTCGTATCACCATTATGTGAATACGTATTACAAACTGAGTTACCAAGGGGATGGAAAGTTCCCAAGTTTACTAAGTTTGGTGGTGATACAAATGAGTCCACAGTCGAACACATTGCTCGTTTCCTGACTGAGGCTGGGGACTTAGCACAAAATGAGAATTTGAAGATGAAATACTTTCCAAATTCTCTAACTAAAAATGCTTTCACTTGGTTCACGACCTTACCCCCTGGTTCTATGTTCACATGGGGGCAATTAGAAAAGGCATTCCATGCACAGTTTTACATGGGCCAGTCGAAAATTAGTCTTAAAGAATTGGCTAGTGTTCGGCGCAAAATGCCTGAAACTATTGATGATTACTTAAACAGATTTAGGCTGTTGAAATCTCGTTGCTTCACACAAGTCCCTGAACATGAGCTTGTCGAAATGGCTGCTGGTGGCCTTGATTACTCAATTAGAAAGAAATTAGACACATCTCATTTGAGAGATATGGCTCAATTGGCTGATAGAGTTCGACAAGTTGAAAGGCTTAGAGAAGAAAAATCTAGGTCGAATAGGTATCATAAAAAAGAAAAAGTGGCATATGTCGAAGAAGAATTCGACGTTACATATAGTAATGTCGAAGAAGAGGAGATAGACGTGGCTGAACTTAAGCCTGGTCCTCCTTATACCTGTAAATTATTAAGGCCTGCGAATGGGAATAACCCTGTAGAGCCTAAGAATGATAGATTTATGCCTAAGACTTATACTTTTGATGTTACTAAATGTGATGAAATTTTTGATCTTTTAGTAACTGATGGTCAAATATTAGTGCCTAAAGGCCTTAAAATACCAACTCTTGACCAAAGAAAGAAAAAGGGTTATTGTAAGTTCCATAATTTTTTGGGACATAACACTGACCGTTGTGTGCTTTTCAGGGATATTGTGCAAAAAGCAGTTGACGAAGGAAGACTCAAATTTGCTGATAAGAAAATGAAAGCCCCTATGCAGATTGATGTTGATCCATTGCCTAAGGCTGAAGCTATGTATTCTGAACCTGTCGAAGCTGATGTAGGCATGGTGGATGCTCAAATGGCAGACCCTCCTAAGTGTGTCAAGACTGCCACCGAAAAATTAAAAGGTTTTATGTATGTTGAAGGTAAGAAACAGGAAGTGACCCTAAAAGAATATGATGGGAAGATACATGCTGTGTATCCAAAGGCTGAGGAAGAATTGATAGATTTCCTCAATCGGTGTAAGTGGAATAACTCTGAAGTTATGCTTTGCCCAAGGTGCAGCGCTGTCTTCGACAAAGAAGCAGCTAAAGCTGTCGAAGGTTATCAGGATCAACAACAACATAAAAGAAAATGGCTTGATAACAGGCCGAAATTTGACTTTGCAAAAGGAGATCTTCCTGGCTATAAGGCTAATTTGTCAACAAAGCCTTCAACAGGCAAACGACAATTTGCTAAGGAGAAGTCCTCAGCGAAAGGGTATTTGAAGCTGTCAACAAATAAATCCTTTGTCCCAAGTGCTAGTGCTCCTGTCGAAGCGTGGGTGCCCAATAATCAACGTGCTAAAGCTATCAAGCCAGGTACTGATGCTGCTAAGTTTAATTATAAGAATAACTATAAGGGTAAGAACCCCATGACTAAAACACAGTGGCGTCGTTACCAAAGACAACAGAAGAAGAAGGCACACTTTGACATTAACAAGGTTCCAAGTCATTTGGCTAATAATCAAGTTCCACGCAGCATAATAGTGGCGAAGAGTGAGGTTCACAAAGCTGAAATTGCCACAAAGAGGAATGCTGATGTTGCTAGTCATGTGTGTGCAGCAAATAAGGCCAAAGGCAAGGCTGTGGTAACAGAAAAGCCAAGAAGGCCTGCTCTTGAAAGAATATTTCCTCCATTGTCAACAGTGAAAGAAAAGAATGCTGATTTCGACATGGATGAAGACATGGAGTCTGATTTTGATGATTCTGAAGATGATTTCGACGTTGTTTGCAATGTGGTATCAATACTGCCTCTTGAGTACGATGTTATCACAGTACCAAATGATGTTGAAGAGGATTTTACAGAGGATATGGCTCATCATAAGCCAATGTGTTACTATGTGATGAACAATGGTTGTGTCGAAGACCAAATGGCTACCTTTGAGAAGCCAGATATGAGTATGCAAAACCACTTGAAACCCCTGTATGTCCAAGCCAAAGTCAATGGTGTTGGAATTAACAAAGTGTTAGTGGATGGTGGAGCTGCAGTGAATTTAATGCCACATGGTCTTTTGAAGAAGATTGGTAAGTTCGACACTGACCTCAGGCCTCATAACATTGTCTTAAGCAACTATGAAGGCAAAACTGGCCATTCTTTGGGGGCCATTGAGGTGGACTTAATCGTTGGTTCCATAAAGAGGACTACATTGTTCTTAGTGATAGCCTCTAAAGCGAATTTTAATTTACTCCTTGGTAGAGAGTGGATCCATGGAGTTGGTGCTGTCCCTTCAACTTTGCATCAACGTTTAGTAATGTGGAAGGAAGATGGTTTGGTAGAGTATGTTGAAGCCGATCAGAGCTACTTTCGTGCTGATGTGAACCAAGTTACCAAGGAAAATTTTGAGAAACAAATGGCGAAGATTGCGCCATGTTCATCTTCTAATGAGGCATATGTTCCTGCGGATAATGTTCTTGCCTCAGTTCATCTTGACCCAAATTATGGTTTTGTTTGGGAAAGAGAAATAATGGGAGATGATAGTGTCTATCCTGATGGTGTTCTTCGACCAACGGGGTGGAACACTGGTTCTTGAAAGTGTTCTTATGTCAGTGCCCAACGCATGGGACAAAATTACGGCTTATATGGCCGAAAACAAGTTTAAAGCGGCTATAGAGGCCGAAATTATTCAACAAACAATGGCTGTCGAAGCCAGTGAGTTACATGAAGAAAATGGCATAGTCATAGATGAAAGACTTGACTGTATTTATGATGATGATCCATTAGGTTTTGAAAAGGATCCTAGAGATTCGACAAAGCATATGCAAGCTCAAGACCCGTTAGAAGAAGTTGATTTGGGAAATGCCTTTGTTTGTATTTCTCGTGTACAAAGTTGAAGCAATATATAAAACCAGCTGATGTTTCTGTTTATTCGCATTTTGATGTTATTAAGCATATGCTGTCGAAACCAATAATGCATAGCCGAATTGGTAAATGGGCTTTGGCTTTGTCAGAATACAACTTAACTTATCAACCTCTAAAATCAATTAAAGGACAAGTGGCTGCTGATTTTATAGTAGACCATTCTGTTGTCGAAGAAACATTAAGTTTTGTAGACGTATATCCTTGGAGGTTGTACTTTGATGGTTCAAGCCATAAACATGGAGTTGGGATTGGTATTTTAATAATATCTCCTACTAACATTCCAACGAAGTATAAGTTTAAAATTCGAGATGCTTGCTCCAATAATGAAGCTGAGTATGAGGCTTTAATAGTAGGCCTTGAAATTTTACTTGAGCTGGGGGCAAGTCATGTCGAAATAAAAGGCGACTCTGAGTTGGTTGTCAAACAATTGACAAAAGAGTACAAATGCATTAAAGAGCACCTTATCAGATACTTTGTTGTTGCCAATGCTTTGTTAAAAAGATTTGAGTCTGTTCACTTAGAACATTTACCACGAATTGATAATCAAGTGGCAAATGAATTGGCACAAGTTGCTTCAGGCTATAAAGTTTCAAAACAAAGCCTGGAAGAGTTAATTGAAATAAAGGATAAGATCATTTCTAATGACTATTCTTCGTCACTATTGTCAACACCAAAAAACTGGGGGGGCAACAAACGCAAACGAGGAACTAGTCGTTGTCGAAAAACGTCAATTTTTTGGTGACTTTGACTTAGCAGAAATTTTTGCTCTTGACAATATGACCAATAATGATTGGCGAAGGCCTATTGTGGAATATTTGCAAAATCCCACAAGAAATACCAATAAAAAGGTAAAATACAGAGCTTTGAGCTATGTGATAATTGGAAACGAATTGTTTAAAAAGACTCCTGAAGGAGTACTATTAAAATGTCTTAGTGAAAATGAGGCATATTTAGCAGTTTCTGATACACATAGTGGAGCATGTGGTTCACACCAAGTAGGCCACAAAATGAAGTGGTTATTATTTCGACAAGGAATGTATTGGCCAACTATGCTGAAAGATTGCATAGAGTTTGCTAAGGGATGCCAAGAGTGTCAAAAGCATGCTGGGATACAACATGTACCTGCAAATGAATTGCATGCCATAGTCAAACCTTGGCCATTTAGAGGTTGGGCTCTAGATGTGATTGGAGAGATAAAGCCAACTTCGTCGAAGGGCCATAGATATATCCTTGTGGGAATTGATTATTTCACCAAATGGGTTGAAGCTATACCTTTAGCCAATGTTGATCAAGAAGCAGTGATAAGGTTTATTCAAAATCATATCATTTATAGGTTTGGAATTCCAGAAACCATTACTACAGATCAGGGATCAGTTTTCACTGGTAGAAAAATGGTAGAGTTTGCTTCTGAAATTGGTTTTAAGTTATTAACTTCGACACCATATTATGCGCAAGCCAATGGTCAAGTAGAAGCTGCCAATAAAGTTATTATTAATTTGATTAAAAAGCATGTTGGGCAGAAACCCAAAAATTGGCATAATACCCTTGATCAAGCATTATGGGCTTGTCGAAATTCACCCAAAGAATCTATCAACACTACTCCTTATTGGCTAACATTTGGACACGATGCAGTGTTGCCTGTTGAAATTTGTCTACAATCAACAAGAATTCAGAGACAGTGGGAGATTCCCTCTGATTATTATTGGAATATGATGCTTGATGAATTGGTTGATTTAGACGAAGAAAGGTTATTAGCTTTAGATATGCTTATTCGACAGAAAGAGAGGGTAGCTAAAACTTATAACAAAAAGGTTAAGTTTAAAGCCTTTGATTCAGGTGATCTAGTGTGGAAGGTCCTATTGCCTATGGATAAAAAAGATAGAGTCTTTGGTAAATGGTCCCCAAGTTGGGAAGGACCATTTAAAATTTTACAAGTTTATTCAAACGGCGCATATGAGGTCAAAGAGATTGGCGCTGATGAAAGAATTTTGCGTATAAATGGCAAATACTTGAAAAAGTATAAGCCAACGTTGCAAGAAGTTAAAATAACGCTGGAATAAATATAAAGAAAGCGTAAAAACATGGCATTTAAGTTGCCAAAACATTGTCGAAAGCACAGAATAAGAATTGCTCAAGAATAAAATGGAAGAAATTTCATTATAATGTTGCCAAGTTACATGTGCCAAAGGAGGCATTTGTGAATTACGTAGTGCCGAAAGGGTAAATAAACTAGGCATAAATAAAACGCTGAATTGCAGTTGGTCTTTTACGACCAAGTAACTTCTCTTTTGGGTGGTCTTCTTCGACCACGGGTGGTCTTCTTCGACCACGTTGACGCTTCCCGTCGCTCGGGGGGTCATTCCTTCGTCTGCGCATTAGGCTTGTAAGCCTTTCAACTGGGCGTTTCCTTGCTTGGTAAACCTTAGGAAGCCCTTCAGAGAGGAGATATTGATGTGAAGAGAATGGGGGGGGGGGGGGGAACCCTCTAAGCTTCCCCAAGGAAGACAGTCATCATCAAGGCAAAACACCTGATGAATCTTCCTGCTCCCACTTTGAGTCTCCCGCATAAACTCAGAAAATTGCAAGATCAAGAGACATGAAAGGAAAAAAGGAGCAAAGCCATAATTCGCAGAGATCAAAAACCATCACTTTGAACCTCCCGGCAACCTCACTGCAATTATGAGAGATGAGGTTACGCGGAAGACTCAAAGCAAAGGGAATGATCCTGGAACGGGAAAGGAAGAGAGGAAAAATCATGGAGTGGTGAAGATGAGAAACAAAACTCTTCTATTTATAAGGAGAAGTATGAAAGAGCGTCAGTTGGTTACGATTTTGGCGTTCCAAGAAGTGAGGCATCACTTTAATTACGGCGTTAGTAACGTAATGGAAAATGGTGGAACCATTCAAAGTTAAAACAGAGAATCAGTGAACATAGTCAAAGGCCGAAATCCCAGGCTGTTAAAGTTCAAGGTTTGAATATGGATTATTGATGGCAACTTATGAGGTAAAAGAAGTGGAAGAATTGGAGAAGCCTTATAGGAAATGGTGAGATAAGGCATTTACTGAGAAGTAAAACGTTGAAGGCCACGTAATACACCAATATAGGAGTAACGTCGACAACACTTAACAGTGGTGACATCAGGTATACAGCTATTATACTCAAGTGCAAAGTCTATTTCGATGGTGAATTCAAAAATGTTCTTTCTCTTCTTCCTCCTCAAGTTCAGTCGAAAAAGACATTTTTGGGGGGCAATTTGTTAGCCTGTAATTTCGACAGGCTTCATTGAAAATGGTCAACAAGGCCTGACTTATATTTCGACAAAGACCAAATTATTTCGACAGAGAAAATGGTCATGCGCAAGGTAAATTCGACAAGCTTTCGGGGAAGCAAAAGCAAGAGAGAGGAAAATGGACACAAGCTTTCGACAGACAGAAAACAGAGCAGTTATGCGCTGAAGAACTAGCAGTTGGTCGAAGCGTGATGAAGCAGTTCTTGTCGAAAGTAGGAGTAGCAGTTATTAATTTTCAAATTTCTAGGCAGTTACTGAGTTCAGTTTTTCCCCCTCTTTTCCTTTGTATAAATAGGAGTTTCTGAGAAGAAACAGGGGTCACAAATCACAATACACAATCCGATTCCTGAAACTCTAACTTCCAAGCCAGAGCGAAAAACGAGTGGAAGAATCGTTGTACGTGATCGTGTACCACTTTTACAATTCAATGCAATTTATTTGTCTTTTCTTTACAATTCACGCACCATTTACTGCTTCTTTTCTTTTCAATTCTGTTAATCATTGCAAATCGTCCCCTTTTCTACATTTTCTGAAACAAAAACTACGCGCAATTCAAAGGCAATTGCTTTGAGATTTTTCTAGTTTGATCTCACAAACCTTCTAATAAAACTAGTGATTGTTTGCTAAAAACACCAGCAAACACCATAATAATAAAGAACAATAAAAGAAAAATAAGGTTCATGAATTACAGAAATAAGAATAACCCGGAAATAGAGAAAGTCTTAATTTTTGTCTTCAATCTCCTTCTTTTACTCCAAAGCTCTTTCACGGTGTCAAGAACGGTGCCGAAAATCTCTTTTTCTCCTTTCCAATCCGTTGTCGCCAGCGTGAGTGGTTTTGTTTGTGTTATGGTGTCCAGCCCCATTCACAAGTGAAGCTCTCCTTTTATATTAGTTCCTTTTCTTTCTCTCCAAGCAAAGGATCAAGTCAATATTGCTTCCACTTTTAATTGCAAGATATGTCAATCCCTAAATATTAGGATTTAGATCCTTCCTAAATATGTGTTGCTTGCTCTCCACTCCATGCCTCTTTCTTTCTCTCCAAATCATATGTGCATCACTTTTAATTGAAATCTCCAAGAGGATCTTCTTCTTTTTATCACTGTGGGCCTTCTTGCATTAATGGGCTTTGGGTTTGTTTTCTTTTATTTGTTAGTCTTTCTTCTAATTTCAGCCCATATTTGTGTCATTTTTCTTTTTCTACCTTTCTGCAAATATAGAGTAATTTAAGTTATTTATTTATTTAGTCAATAATAATTACTCTAAAAATGACTCAAAAACATCTCTAAAAAATGCACTAAATTAGAGTTTATCACATTTCCTTTTATCAGTTTCTCATTCTCAGCACGCTGATCTCAACATGGTATCAGATTGAAACATTCATCTTCTTCGATTCACGTTTCTGCAAATTCTTTCTCTTCTTCCTCATTCCTTCAATGGCGGTCTCATATAGCGATTTTGCTACCAATCCGTCAAACCCTTACTACATGCATCCTAATGAAACCCTTGCTACCAGATTTGGTCTGTATGAAGGTCGCTCTCATTTCGAAGAATAAGGTCAAATTCATCGACGGCAGTCTTCCTCTCCGCCGGTCTCCGATTCACTCTACGATCCGTGGATTCGTTGCAACAATCTCGTCCTGTCTTGGCTTCAACGATCCATCTCTGAAAACATCGCAAAATCACTTCTCTGGTGTGATCGTGCGTCTGTGGTTTGGAAAAGCCTGGAAAAACGATTTTCTCACAGCGACGTCTTTCGCATCGCCGATCTTCAAGAAGAATTGGCTCGCTTGCAGCAAGGTAATCTTGATATCTCATCTTCTTTCACAAAATTAACAACTCTTTGGGAAGAGATCAAAAACTTTTGCCCTATACGCGACTGTACTTGCGCCACTCCGTGTTCTTGCGGTACCGCTTCTGATCTCCGCAAATTTAAAGAACAGGACAAGGTCATCAAGTTCTTGAAAGGCCTAAGTGAGCAATTCTCTCAAGTTCGACCTCAGATAATGTTGATTTCTCGCTTACCACATTTGGATAATGCTTTTTCAATGGTTCTTCAACAAGAACGTCAATTCAATCGCAACACCACTACTGAGTCTTCAATTGAGAATCAATCCTCCGTGAATCATGTCTCACAGACTCCATTCCGTGCCTCTAACAACGGTGGCAGAGGTAGAGGTCGCAATTCATCTTACGGTGGTCGTGGCAACCGTCTGTGCACACACTGTGGTCGCACCAACCACACAATTGACACATGCTTTATCAAGCATGGATATCCCCCTGGGTTTCAACATCGCAAGAACACCTCCACTAATGCATCAGCTTCAACAACTACCTCTGCAACAAATACTGTGCAAGACTCCAACACTGCATCTTCCACCAGTGCTACCACATCAACTTCGACATCTGCAGGTCCTTCTATTAATGTAATTCAAGAGCAATTTCAACAGATTTTGTAACTACTTCAACAGTCAAGCTTGCCTGCCACTCAACCAGCCTCTGTCAACTCCATTTTTGCCACCACATCATCCTCCCAAAACTCTGTTTCCCCATCCAATTCTAGTAAGTATAAACACTTTTATTATATAGATGATTTTGGTAAGCTAAATCACTTCTAGATAGTGGACACTGGTGCCACCGATCACATTACACACACCTTTTCCAACTTTATTTCCACCTATAACATAGCACCTAAGTCCATGACAATGCCTAATGGTGACACTGTCACCACCACCACCACCACCACCACTGCCGGAACAGTCCTTCTGTTTGGCTCACTAGTACTGCACAATGTATATTACTTTCCTTCATTCCATGTTAATATCATATCTGTAACTACCTTGTTTGATTCCTTACTATATGATGTGCAATTGCACCCTGACTATGTAAAATTGTGCAGCTCTTCCACCCGAGGATGACTGGATTTATAGCTAAGAGGATTGGCAAATTGTACGTGTTAGACACCTCATCTTTGGCCTCACCACCTACAGCTGGTCCTTGTAATACCTTTGTTTCTACACTTTTAGATTCCACCACAAATAAGCCTGCTACAATTTGGCACTATAGACTACGACACTTATCCACACCCATTCACAAATGTATTGCAAATCAATTTCCCTTTATTTCCTTTGATTCTTGTTCAAAACCATGTGATACATGTCACTATGCAAAGCAAAGAAATTTACCTTTTTCACATAGCACTACACATTCTAATGCTATTTTTGATTTGGTTCATGCTGATATTTGGGGACCATTTGCTACCCCTTCCATATCTGGCCATAAATATTTTTTGACACTAGTAGATGACTATAGCTGCTTTACCTGGACCATCTTCATGAAAAATAAAAGTGAAACCAGAAATCACCTCACCAATTTTATTGCCTTTATTGAAACACAATTCAACAAAACCCTAAAATGTCTCCATAGTGACAATGGCCCTGAATTTCTTATGACAACTTACTTCCTCTCCAAATGTATTGTTCACCAAAAGTCATGTGTTGAGACACCTCCACAAAATGGCATAGTTGAGAGGAAGCACCAACACATACTCAATGTTGCCCGTGCCCTCTCCTTTCAATCCCATTTACCATCCAACCTATGGCATCTCTCCATCCAACAAGCAACCCACATCATAAATAGACTCCCCACCCCTTGCTCCAAAATAAATCTCCCTATGAAGTACTTCACAGCACACCTCCCACTCTCACTCACCTTAGAGTTTTTGGCTGCCTTGCATTCTCATCAACCCTACATAATCACAGAACAAAATTTGAGCCTCGTGCTAGAAAATTCATTTTTCTTGGCTATAGAGAAGGAACCAAAGGTTACCTTCTCTATGACATTCACACACATGAGTTTTATGTCTCTAGGAATGTAACTTTTCATGAAACAGTTTTTCCTTTCTCTGATACTACACCCAGTAATGACCCATCACTACTCCTACACCTATAAACAACACATATGAACTCCCATTTGATCCACCACTCACTACTCAACCAGAAACTACACACTCTCCACCTAATCATACACCAAATATCCCTTCCTCTTCTCAACCAGAACCTGCACAATCTGCCACTCCTCATCCCCCATCTACAACTATAGAAAATCCACTCACAGCACCTGTTTCTACCCGTACATCCACAAGAATTAAAACTACACCTACTTATCTCTTAGATTACCACTGCAATTTGCTGTCTTCTCAACTACCAATGTCAACCTCAGGTAAATCTCACCACCCTCTCTCCTCTGTTTTGTCTTATAAACATTGCAACTCCACATATAAACACTTTTGCCTAGCAGTCAGTTCTGTCACCGAGCCCAAACCTATACCCAGGCATGCAAACTTGACTGTTGGCAGGTAGCTATGAAAACTGAATTGGATGCTCTTGCATCTACAAATACTTGGACAATTGTGGATTTACCTAAAGGTAAACAACCCATTGGTTGCAAATGGGTATACAAAATCAAACATCATGCAGATGGATCTATTGAAAGATACAAGGCACGTTTGGTTGCCAAAGGTTACACTCAAATGGAAGGAGTGGACTATTTTGATACCTTCTCCCCAGTTGCAAAACTCACCACCATTCGTACTTTACTTTCTCTTGCTGCCATTAAAGGTTGGCACCTAGAACAATTTGATGTGAATAATGCTTTTTTGCATGGAGACCTCAATGAGGAAGTATACATGGATCTTCCCCCTGGCCTTACACCATCTGCTTCATCCTCTTCCTCCACCAAAGTGTGAAAGCTCAACAAGTCACTCTATAGCCTCAAGCAGGGCACTAGACAGTGGTACTCTAAACTCTCCACTGCTCTACTCTCTCTTGGATATTCTCAGTCTACTGCAGACCATTCACTTTTCACAAAGCTGCACAATAATCACTTTACAGCACTTTTGGTCTATGTAGATGACATAGTATTAGCTGGTGATTGTCTCACTGAAATTAAACATGTCAAACAATTTCTGGATGCCAAGTTTAAAATAAAAGATCTAGGCACTCTGAGGTTCTTTCTAGGCCTAGAAGTTGCACGATCCAAGCATGAAATTTTTCTAAATCAGAGAAAATATGCATTAGAATTAGTTGAAGACAGTGGGTTACTTGCAGCCAAGGCTTGTTCAACACCATATGACGCTTCTTTGAAAATTCATGACTCTGATTCACCTCCTCTTGAAGATGTCTCTTCCTATAGAAGATTGGTTGGCAGACTTCTATACTTAACTACTACAAGGCCTGATTTGGCTTTCATTGTCCAGCAACTCAGTCAATTTATTTCAAAGCCATCACAGGTTCACCACTGTGCTGCTTTAAGGGTCCTGAAATACATCAAAAACGCTCCAGCATTGGGACTTTTTTACTCTGCAACTTCTGCAATGAAACTTTCTGGTTTTGCTGACTCTGACTGGGCCACTTGCCCAGCCACACGCGGGTCAATTTCTGGCCACTGTGTATTTCTTGGCTCCTCATTACTGTCCTGGAAATCAAAGAAACAATCCACAATATCCAGGTCAAGTTCTGAGGTAGAGTATCGCGCCTTAGCAAGTCTGTCTTGCGAGCTTCAGTGGCTTAAATATCTCTTTCAAGATCTGCATATCAACATAGAAGGTCCAACCTCAGTCTACTGTGATAATAAGAGCGCTATTCATCTTGCTCATAACCCCACATTTCACGAACGCACAAAACACATAGAAATTGACTGCCATGTCACTCGTGAAAGGATCCAACTCACCAAAGCTCTATCACTTCCTACATTTTCTACTTTTGTTTCCAAGCTTGGCCTACTCAACATTCATAGTCCAGCTTGTGGGGGGCTCTTACCAGTAGGGCTAGCATAGTTAGTTATTTACCTAACCATAGTTTACGTAACTAATTCTGTTTTAGTCAAACTAATTCAGTTAGATTAGCATTCTGTATGTATAACACCTTGTTGTAATTATTCAAGTTAAGATGAATAATGAAAACATTACATTTCCTTTTATCAGTTTCTCATTCTCAGCACTCTGATCTCAACACTATGCTCTTCCTTGTATACATGTGCATGTGCTCTGTGATTAGATTATATATGTTGCTATGATCTAACAGAATCCGGTGAGATCTAACTATCAGCTTTTGTTGTCGAGGACAGTGATAGATCTAAAAAATTTAAGCACCGGGGACAGTATTAATATACATTAAAATTGTTCTCTGCGATTTTTGGAAACATTGAATGATGTTCTCATTGTCAATACTGTCAAAAATATCTCTTAATATAAGTAACTAAACAATCACTTATAAAAAAAAAAAGAGTAACTAAACAATCGTTCAATCATTTATCTCCCATACGATTTTGCATCCGGTTCTTAATGATACTAATAGCAGAGAAACCTCTCTCAGCAGTCGATGTTGCTAGTAAAAGTATCAAAGACAACTCTATAAGCAAATACACTAAATGATATACCCGGTACTTTTTGGTCTCCAAGTGGGGTTGTGGGTTACTGTTAGTGGGTCACGCTTCATTTCTTCAATGTAGTTTGTGGGATCACTATTACTCTACTAGATATAATAGTATTATAGGTATTATTATAGTTAGCATTATAGTAGCATAAATATCACTGGGGCATTCAGTTCTATGAATACATTTGTCCCTGGTCGAGGATCGGCTAAGGCCCAGACCTTGTGATTCCTTTTCTTCAAATGATTACATTGAGGATGAAATGTGTTCCCTAACTGCTCCAAAGAGCATTAGGATTAGGTTTGTGAGATGAATAAGCTAGTCTAGGATTAATCTAAGGCAATGCATAACGTAAAAGAGAAGTAAAAATGTTTGAAAATACATGTTTGATTGAATGTCGTGACGTCTAAAGTTTTCACAAGCTAAGTATTTATATACAATGGTCTCTATCAGCCACGATCACTAGCCTACAGCTAACCACGATTACAAAAACGGTTGGATCGGCAAAAACCAACATACACTAAGCCTCACGCGCGCTAAAACCTAAGAAAAGTTTCCCTGTACGTAACGTCCACTAGCATGTATACTGGATAGTAACCACTATCTCCTATATTTTAGGTGCTTAAACATGTTCTTCAACTGCTCCATACCTTGCCTAGCAATCTTTAACGCATTTTCCACGTGTTATGCTTGCTTGCTCCCAAAGTAACTCCTTACTCCAACAATAGTACCCTAGACTACCAAATCTTTAGCTGCTGAACCCTCGACTATTGGCTCCTCGGCTTAGACATTCCTAGGCCGAGACATTCAGCTTCAGTAAGTAGAGTCATCCTCTTAGCGGTCTTAGCATAAGGATTGAGCCTAAGCATCACCTTAAGGATCTTCAAAGAATTCTTCTTCAGTGTAGTCCTCTTCACCTCCCTCAGCAAGGATCTTCCAATTCTTAATAGGGCTCACAACAAACTGATTCTCTTCAAAATTAGTGATCCATGGAAAATCAGAGTTCACCATCTTAGCCCTAGACAAAATATATATACCCTTTCTTCTTCTCAGAAAGACTATGTAGCTAGTCATAGTTCTGCTGAGGCTACCAATATCTCCATTTATAGAAATAATGTGAGAATTTAGGATGTTAGTGAGAAATATAAGACTTTTCCTAGCCCTTTGGCTACTACTTCATAAGAATTTTGGACAAATTGGCTCACCTACACTCGCACTTACCTCAGCTGAGGGCTGCCACAGCTAGTGAGAAATTTTTAGGTGTTAACGAATGCCCCCTATTTTGCGTTGTCATTTAGCCAATGAGAGAGATAATTGCGGCAACGTGAAAATCATTTCCAGAAACGGCAGGATCATCGTAACTGCCAAACTAGCCGGTATGTTATTGATTAGACACAAAATGGCTAGTTTTCCTTCACCCGATGTATTTCGTAACGGTTAATTCGCCTTTAATCGTTAATAATGTTTGCTATAAATAGGTCCCCATTTGATTTCTGCATTTTTAATTTCAGGCTCTGTGAATCTTGCCAAAACACTGCCAAATTCTCAACCAAACTCCAAATCCTCAATTCTTTCTCGTTCTTTAGCTTTCGCCTCACCTTTGTTGACCTTTTAATCTAGATTTTTCTCTCTGCTATACCCTACGTCTTCTGGTTCAGATTCTCAGAACCAAGAAGACAACTACGGGGGTGACGATAGCCCTATCGAATTCCCCAGGCGATCTGTGTCTTCCTCTCCAAATGAGTCTCCCATTCTCCTAGGCAACCCCTTCTTTACCTCTTTCTGCTAATCCTGAACATGCCCATGTCTTGGTCAATGTTCAAGATTATGTTTCCTTTCGTCCATTCACTTATCATATTAAAGAGCGCTCAAACTTAAAAATGTTTTTCGCTCCTGAAGGAAGCGTGTATGGTCTACCAATCACCTGCGATTGGTTCAATGTTGATGTTAAAGCCATTAATCTTGGAGTGTCCCTATGCTGACTGGGTCAAGAGGATAGCCTCGGCCAAATCCGACTTGTGGAAAGCATGGGGGCTATATGATATGATCCTTCTAACCTGATTCCCTACTTTAGCCACATTATGCCTCTCACGGGCTTTTGGTCAGCCTCTGTAAACGCCTTTGTTTTCTCCTTGGGGAATATACTAACCCCTACTCTACTTAATGTGGCAGCCATATTCTTGGTCTACCACTTGGGGTAGGGATATCCATTCAGCTATTAACACCAAATTCCTTGACCTCAACTATACCTTTGCCAAAAATGGTGGTGCCTACTGTTGGAATTAATAATACAAGCATGAATACACTATTGCGGAAGACAAAAAAAAACATAGGAGCATGCTTCTATATAATCAAGAACAAAACCATGATCTCGACGACCTTAGGATCTACGACATGTTGATATATCAAGGATTAGATAAATACCTGGATCCATAGCAAAGAAGTGGAGAACGGATCCTGAGAAGAAAGAGTGAGTGATAAGCGAGCAACAGCTACTCGTCGGCTTTATGGTTCTTCCTCAACCGGGACTCCTAATGCCTTAGACTCTCTTCAGATGGGGAGAGGAGAGTAAACGTGTGTGTTGCGGTTCGTCCGGTATATTGGGGACCATAGCCTACTTATAGTGTGACAGTCTATTAGGGTTCCCATTATCCCTCTAATGGGCTATCACTGACATCCACTCATATTGGGCCCATATCAATAATAATTAATTAATTATGTAATTAGAAATCCAATATAGCCTTTTACTTATTTTGACCACATATCAATCAAGGCTCCTAATTGATAAATAGCTAATATAATTAATAAAGAATATATGCCCATTATTTATGATATTGGAATAAAATATTCCAACAATCTCCCACTTGGGCAATATATTACACTAATTATATCATAATTCTTTAGGCCGGCATCCGAATGCTATTTATCTTTAGATTTCCCTATACAATCTGGTCCAACTCATATATCAACAATGAGACCAACGCGGCTGTCGTCACTAACGTCTTTTGTGACTGTCCTGATGACCATCATATTAACATACTCGATGACATAGATCAATATGGATGAGTGGCGTGGAAATTTCATGCAATGTGATCTCATGTCATGCCTATTTCCAACTGGTCCAACTTAAATCTTTAGTGAGATCAAACTGAAGTTGCTGAAAATGCAAAATATATTTTGCATACAATATGATACAAACATATTTAATAATAACTCAACTTAATTTCTGCAGAAAGTAAAAATAACATAAAGTCTGTATCAATACCAAAATTCTAGAACACAAGGGAAAACAAGAAAAGACTCCCACTAATCTAAGGCAATCTCAAAACCAACACCCATATGAGCAATGTGCTCATGGTAAACTTTAGGTGTCAAGCCTTTGGTTAGTGGGTCCGCTAGCATAAAGTTGGTCCCTATATATTCTATCAAAATTTGTTTCTCTTGAACTCTTTCCTTCACAACAAGATACTTGATGTCGATGAATTTCGACTTTGTGGAACTCATGTTGTTGTTAGAGTATAGGACGGCTGCACTATTGTCACAATAAATCTTCAATGGCCTCTTAATGCTTCCAATGATGCTTAGGCCTGAGACAAAATTTCGTAGCCACAAAGCATGATTTGATGCCTCAAAACAGGCCACAAACTCTGCTGCCATGGTTGAAGGAGCCACTAAAGTCTGCTTGGCAGACTTCCAGGAAATAGCCCCTCCAGCCAAAAGGAAAATGTAACCAGATGTGGAACGTCTGCTATCCGAGCATCCCGCAAAATCAGAGTCAGAGTACCCAATGACCTCTAAGTTATCTGACTTCCGATAGGTAAGCATGTAGTTTCTTGTTCTCTTCAAGTAGCGCATCACGCGCTTCACCGCTGTCCAATGTTGCATACCAGGATTACTCAAATATCTACCAAGAACTCCCACTATAAATGCTATGTCAGGACGAGTACAAACTTGAGCGTACATAAGACTTCCCACAGCCGAAGCATAAGGAACCTTTTGCATCTCTACCTTTTCAAGATCTGTAGCGGGGCACTGATTGAGACTGAACTTGTCTCCTTTAGCCACGGGTGTATCTCCCGGTTTACTATCTTTCATGAAGAATCTATCCAAAACTGTATCAATATAGCTCCTTTGTGACAATCCCAAGATACCTTGAGAGCGATCTCTAAGTATTTGGATACCCAAGACAAAGGAGGCGTCCCCAAGATCTTTCATCTCGAAATTCTTCGTGAGAAATCTCTTAGTTTCGTGCAATAAGCCTATATTATTACTTGCTAATAGGATATCATCGACATATAACACCAAAAAGATAAATTTACTCCCACTGAACTTTTGGTATACACAATCATCAACCGCATTAGTCTGAAAACCATAAGAGGTAATAACTTGATGAAATTTGTAATACCACTGACAGGAAGCCTGTTTAAGGCCATAAATGGATTTCTTTAGTTTGCATACCATAGACTTTGGATCACCTGAAACAAAGTTTTCTGGTTGCACCATATAAATTGTTTCGTCAATGTTTCCATTTAGAAACACAGTCTTCACATCCATCTGATGCAGCTCTAAGTCAAAATGAGCCACTAATGCCATAATAATCCTGAGAGAGTCTTTCGAAGAAACTGGAGAGAAAGTCTCTTTGTAATCAATGCGTTCCTTTTGAGTGAAGCCTTTGGCGACAAGACGAGCCTTATATCTTTCAATGTTACCCTTGGAATCCCTCTTGGTTTTAAATATCCATTTGCAACCAATGGGTTTCTTACCTTCAAGTAACTTGACAAGATCCCAAACGCCATTGTCAGCCATTGACTTCATCTCATCCTTCATGGCATCAATCCACTTAAGAGAGTTAGAACTATTCATGGCCTGACTAAAGTTGACTGGATCTTCCTCAGTCAAGCTAATACCTTCCTCATGTTCTTGGAGAAATACAACATAATCATCCGAAATTGCACTTCTCCTCTCTCTAGTGGATCTTCTTACTGGCACCTCTTGAGGTTGTTGAGTTTGAACTTCTGGTGGTGCTTGAGGAGGAAACTCAGTGTTGACTTCTTCTTGAGCAATGTTAGGAATAACATTCTCATTCATTTCTGGATCTGTTGCTTGAACAATGACAGGTACTAAGACTTGACCACTGTCAGCAACAGTTTCTTCATCAAAAGCAACACTCCTTATGTTTCCTTCCCCTCCAAACTCAACATCCTCAAGAAATCTTGCATTTCCCGTTTCAAAAAATGTTCTTGTAGTGGGGTTGTAAAACTTATACCCGCGAGAGTGTTCTGCGTACCCAACAAAATAACAACTAACTGTCTTAGGGTCCAACTTACCTTCATGCGGCCTGTAAGGCTTGGCTTCAGCTGGACACCCCCAAATGTGTATGTGCCTAATGCTAGGCTTTTTTTCCTCTTCTTGTGTTGAGAATTTGAAGCCAAATGAGCAATTTCAGTCATTCCCCTCCGCAGTCTCTCTTCCTCTTGCACACAGTGAGACATAAGCTCATTGAGGGACCATTTGTCCTTCTGAGTGTTATATGTCCCCACAAATTGTCCAAATTGTGCAGGAAGAGAGATTAAAACCAAATGCACAATCACATCATCAGGGATGTGCATCTTTAGTGCCTTGAGTTTTGATGCAAGGTTGGACATCTCCATAATGTACTCCCTTGCGTTCCCTTTACCATTATACTTCATAGAGGTAAGTTTGGCCAAATGACTACTTATCTCAGCCTTATCACTTTTTTCAAATGATTTCTCTATTGATTCCAGGAACTTTTTAGCATTCTCATTCTCAGTAATTGAGCCCCGGAAAACTTCCGGAATTGATTTCTTGATGATCATGAGGCACATTCGGTTGGACCGATCCCATTTCTCAATTTTGAGCTCATAAGAGTTCTCCGGAGTGGGAATGGGTCGTTCCTCCCTCAGTGCTTGGTCTAAGTCCATACATCCGAGAACGATTTCAACGGATTCCTTCCAAGACTTGAAATTCATCCCATTCAGCATAGGGATTTGGTTAATTTGAGTAACAAAATTTGGAGAGCTAGCAACAGCAACTAAAAACAGAACAAATAAACATACAATCAACATTAGTAGCACATCAAATTATAAATAATTATTGGATGTGCAAAAATAACTTTAATTGTGAATTAAAAGACCCAAACAAGATACTAAGCGCACCATTAGTCCCCAATCTTTGGATTGCAAAGACTAACTGCAAGCAGTACTCTCAACGCAATGATCAAATATTGGTGATAAGTCCTGTCAAACAATGGTTGCCTTTGGGCACCCCAATTGCTCACATGGATAAATAACTTTATAATCACCACACAGTTACCATCACATGCATGTTATTATTCGGCCAAGTTGTGCCTTCCTTTGGGCCGACAACAACTCGCATGAATAATTTCACGCTACATCTTTTGTAAATTTAATCAAATTGACCTACGTAACAGAGGTTACTTTGGCAACGTGTTGTTTCAATCAACTCAATTAAAAGATACTAGACAATTTTATTATTAATAATAATAAAATATGGGAAAAGGTCTTAATTCACATATATCCTACACATAAGCGTAGAAAAAAAAAACTGAATGTACGGTTATGGCCTCCTAAACGCAAAAGAATAAAACTACAAAAATTACAATTCTTCAGCGCAAAAATGGCCTCTCCAAGTGGCGTCCTTTATGGTGTTGTCCCTTTTTGCCTTTCTCGATCAATTACAATATTAAAGTGAAAATAAAATAAATAAAGAGAAAGTCACGGTGCGCAGACCGTATTTAAATTAAAATCACGACACGCAGGTCGGCCCAAAATAAATAAACGCATAAACAACAACACCGAAGTACTAAGGCCATAACCATACACAACAACACAAGTTATTCAATAATAAGGTTGCTATTCAATAATAAGGTTGCTGATATATTATTGAGTATAAAAAAAAACATATTTATGAATATAATAACGTAAATAGACAAATATTTACGTTCACAATCAAGTAAGAAGATATCGTGATTCAATATGAGATAGGATCTCTATCACCATATCGAAAAGATATGATCTCGATACTTATATAATATAGTCAAAAAAAAAAATCATGCCAAATATACGGACCCGAATAAAGCAAGTATTGATATAATACAATACAAAATCAGATTGCATATCTAGATCCGTAAACAACCATTATTTATAAAAAAAAAATATTATATATACAAATCATGTAAAACAGGAAATAACCCATTGAAAAAGAATACCACTTTATACGAATGATAAATCGTCAACGCTATATACTTCTAATATGTTTTCCAATGGTGAGAATTATCCCTTTGTTAGAAACTTTAGCGTTTTTAAAAAAAACTTTTAACTTTGAACAACCACTACAAAAATGTTCACGTGATACAAGAATATGAAAGAGAAAAAAAAACCATCTTTCACTGAAGTTAATCCCAATAAATCAACATAGAAGACCGCTCTGATACCACTTGTTGGAATTAATAATACAAGCATGAATACACTATTGCGGAAGACAAAAAAAACATAGGAGCATGCTTCTATATAATCAAGAACAAAACCATGATCTCGACGACCTTAGGATCTACGACATGTTGATATATCAAGGATTAGATAAATACCTGGATCCATAGCAAAGAAGTGGAGAACGGATCCTGAGAAGAAAGAGTGAGTGATAAGCGAGCAACAGCTACTCGTCGGCTTTATGGTTCTTCCTCAACCGGGACTCCTAATGCCTTAGACTCTCTTCAGATGGGGAGAGGAGAGTAAACGTGTGTGTTGCGGTTCGTCCGGTATATTGGGGACCATAGCCTACTTATAGTGTGACAGTCTATTAGGGTTCCCATTATCCCTCTAGTGGGCTATCACTGACATCCACTCATATTGGGCCCATATCAATAATAATTAATTAATTATGTAATTAGAAATCCAATATAGCCTTTTACTTATTTTGATCACATATCAATCAAGGCTCCTAATTGATAAATAGCTAATATAATTAATAAAGAATATATGCCCATTATTTATGATATTGGAATAAAATATTCCAACACCTACTCCATTTTCATAGAGGCTAATGTCAAAGAATCAGGAAAAGTTTCTTATTTTGAGCATGCAGCCTTCCTTATCTACTTCTTTAGCAAGTACTGTTATGGCACTAGCTAGCTCAATAGTCGTTTTCTAGGAGCTCCAACCTTTTGTTTCTATGCTTCTCTCTAACCGAGCCTATTCTTGAGGTTCATTCTTCTTAGCCAACCTCTATAAAGGGCCCGAGCCCAATAAAGGCATGCATAGCATGCTTGATTAGTGCCTTGTTTTGGAAAGGTTTTTTTTTTTACCCCCACAGTTTTTCCATCTACCCCCACATAAATTTTTTTGACGAAAATGCCCTTAACAAATTTGACATTGATCGTATATACCTTTCAATAGTTATATACGACTTTAATAAAATTGAAGCCGTATATACCGTAATTTAAGTAAATACGATGTAGGTTTAAAATAAAAGTCGTATATACATGATGATTAGGTATATACGACTAGTTAAAATACAAGTCGTATATAGGGGTATATACGACTTGTTATTCATCAAATCGTATATACATAGGTGTGGGGGTACATACGACTCCTTATTATGCAAGTCGTATATACCCCACACTTAGGTATATACGATTTGGATTGAAGTTTTTTTTTTTACTTTTTTCATAATAATATTTGCATTAATTTTAACGGTTAGGGTGAGACTTCAAACGATAATCAACGGTGTAGATATGGACAAATAATAATAGTTACAAAAAAGTGGTAAAATAAATACAAGAAATATACAGTGTCGCATCGGTCGGAATTACCGGAGGTGCTGTAGTCAGCCATAGGGCAAAACGACCGATATACGGATCCAACCATGAAGTAGAATCCTCTGATCGATTATGGGACCACATCGGAAAAATGGGGGGGTAACGGACAGACAGAAGACATCGAAATATGCATCCAATGTGAATCCCGAATGTTCAAAATATATATGAGTTTATACTTCGAAGAAGAATAGGTACCTGATAACTCTATTTTATATAGAGTTATTTGTGCTTTTTCACTTAGATAAATGCCCAATATCAAGTCTATTATATGTTAAATATGTTAGTATGAATAAAATAACAACATTTATGGTTTACAGATAAGAGAAGTCCATAACTTAGCATTTTATTGTATATTGGTATGTTTGATGTGTTTGTTCAGTGCAGCCGCAGTTTAGTGCAATTGCACCAGTTGATGCAACTGCACCAGGCAGTGCAATTGCACTTGGTGCAACTGCACCACTCTGTACCGAAGCAGCTCACAACCCCACATTGGAAGCACCTCAATTCATACCATTGCTATAATGCTTAGTTGGATTGCTGCTTGCTCAGAAGTCACATGGGAACACATGGCCACTTGCAAAGGAGGCGCCTACAATCAAAAAGGCTTCACAAAGATCTATCTTACAAGACATGTGGCAACCATTTGTTGGACCTCAAATTAAGGATGAGTGTTGAAAGCCAAGCTGATCTTCAACTTTTAAAAAGTAACCATGGTTTGGTTAACTTAAACCAGCAAGGAAACCTCAACATGAAGGAAACCTCCAAGGCTATAAATAGGACTCAAATTCCTCACTTGAAGAATATCTATCTATCTATCTAATATCACATAGATCACATATCTTATAATCTTTTTATGTTCTTTTTAGTTTAGTTTTTCTTAGTTTCAAAGTTTTATTTTTCTTTTAGTTTCATAGTGTTAGTTTGAGAGGAAGGTGAGAGGAACTCGACAACTTCTATCTCCACTTCTTCAAAGAGCTAATAGGTGCAAGAAATTAGTTGTAAGCAAATATATGCAAGAGTTTTCCATTTGTTACTCTTTTGAATTCTCTTGTACTTCTCTTTATTGCAATATGCTTTCATTCACTTATATTTGCTTTATCATGCTCATCATGAGCTAAACTCTTTTGAGTTTGGATGTTCTAGCTTTCCAATGATCTTTTGAGGAAAGTTATTGTGTTTTCAAGTGGTGTGCACTTTAGTTCTTGTGTTTAAATTCTTAATCTTGTTTTAATATTGATCACTTAGAACAAGTAGAGTTATATTCACTTAATTGGCTTATAACTAGAAATCAAGAACTAAGTAAGGATAAGTGTTTAATAAAGCTTCTTGTTAAACTTGTTTTAATAAAGTTAGCTTGTTAATTCCATGTTAATTCTTAGCTTAAGATTAACATAGTCCTTACAACAAAAGTGTAGAGATCTTAAGATACAAGAGTGTACTTACTTAAGCAACTTAGATTATCTGTAAGGGGGCGAGAGAGGCACTGACAACCCTACTCTTTACCGCAAAAAAACAGGATCATATAGAGCTTGTAACGAAACTCTGACGAAAGTAGCTGACCAGCACACACTGATGCAACTGCACTAAGTGCAATTACACCACAAGAAAACACAATATTCTCAAGAGTGATTTAGTTTGTGAAAACATCCCAACTCTCATTCTCAACCGATTTCTTACACAATTTACTTGCTTTCTGTTTAATTATTTTCATTTCAACTTTAACCAAAACAAAACATTTTGAATAGAGTAGTCACACTAGTTTGCCTTTCTTTACAACAACGCATAAGAGTTAATCCAATCTCTGTGGGTTCGATCTTTTATACTATAACTTGTGACTGTGTATACTTGCGCATAATGTTATCTATTTACACACACCAAGTTTTTGGCGCCGTTGCCGGGGATTGTCATTAATTTTTGTTGTTTTAAAGATAGTAGATTAGTGTTTATTTTTTTGTTTTGTTATTCTGGTATTTTGTTTTTCTGTGCAGAAACAGGTGCATTTACACCTAGTGCAACTGCATTAGCTTATGCCCAGAGACAGATCACCAGAATTTGATTTAAATCCAGAAATAGAAAGACAGTTTAGAAGGTTGCGTAGACTCCAGAAACAAAGACTTCAAAGTTGCAGCAATACCATGTCTCAACAAGGTGAAGGAGAAGGCTCAAGACCAGCCTCAATCAGAGGTGGTCCTGGATCACAAGGAGATGCTGAAGCAGATCACAGGAATCAATTCATTCACATGGGACCAATAGGTATGATTAATGATAGAGATAGACCTATGAGAGATTATGCTATGTTTGATCATCAAAACATGCAAACAAGCATAGCAAGACCTCACATAGAGGCTGTCCATTTTGAATTTAAACCCATGATGTTTCAAATGCTGCAAACAATTGGTCAATTTGGTGGATTTCTTCATGAGGATCCCCATGAGCATTTAAAACAGTTTTTAGAAATATGTAGTAACTTTATCATACCTGGTGTTAGTGAAGATGCATTTAGACTTAAGCTATTTCCATATTCTTTGAAAGATAAGGCTAAATCATGGTTAAATTCATTAGAGCCTAATTCTATTCATACATGGAATGAAATGGCTGAAAAGTTTTTGTCAAAATATTTCCCACCTATCAAAAATGCCAGAATGAGAAATGATATTACATCTTTTAGACAAAAAGAATCTGAATCATTGTTTGAAGCATGGGAAAGATGGAAAGAACTTTTAAGAAAATGTCCACACCATGGTCTTCCAGTCATTATTCAGATGGAAACATTTTATAATGGTTTGGAACCACAAACTAGAATAATGCTTGATGCATCATCTGGTGGTGTTTTGTTAAATCTGTCTTATAATGAAGCATGTGAATTGATTGATAGAATTGCTACTAATAGTTCTAGTTGGCCTACTGAGAGGGTAAGTACCCAAAAGAAATCATTAGGGGTACATGAAATTAGTGAAATATCAGCCCTATCTGCTCAAGTAGCCTCACTAGCAAACATGTTCAAAAACTTCACCACAACCAGTGCAACTGCATCTAGTGCAGCTGCACCAATTGAGAACACTGTAGCAGCAATAGAACAAGCCCCTCCAGGAGCTGTAAGTTGTGTTTATTGTGGAGGAGGTCACCTTTATGAGGAGTGTTCTAGCAACCCTGTCTCTGTAAATTATGTAAGTTATAATAGGAATAACAACCCTTACTCCAATACCTATAATGCTGGTTGGAAGGACCATCCAAACTTCAGATGGAACAATACTAGTGCACCTGCACCAAGTGCAATTGCACCAACCCTTCCACCAAGATTTCAATCTCAGAACTACCAAAGGCCTCAACAACAACAACCTACTACAGATAACTCCTTAGAAGGTTTGCTTAAATCTTTCATTAATGAAACTAGAACAGCTAGGCAAACTCATGAAGCTTCAATTAAAAATCTGGAGAATCAAGTAGGTCAGTTAGCAACTGCTCTGTATCAAAGACCAACAGGTACATTACCATCCAATACAGAAGCAAGTCCATCTCAGAGGCCAGGTAAGGAACAAGTGAAAGCTATCTCTCTCAGAAATGGGAAAGATCTTACAGAACCTTATGATAATGAAGGTACAGGTAAGGGAGAAGAAAATAAAAATGAAAAAAGTTCTCAAAATGCAGAAGCACCTGATGCATCTGCATCTCATAAAGTTCCAACTCCAAGGTTAGTTCCTGAATATCCCCCTCCTCCTTTTCCTCAAAGATTAAAAAAGGCACATGAGGAGAAGCAATTCAGTAAGTTTTTAAATGTTCTAAAGCAATTGCATATTAATGTTCCCTTGATTGAAGCATTGCAACTAATGCCTAATTATGCTAAATTCATGAAAGATGTTCTTTCAAAAAGAAGAAGATTAGGTGAATTTGAAACAGTTGCTTTGTCCAAAGAATGTAGTTTGATTTTGCAAAACAAAATTCCAAGAAAATTAAAAGATCCAGGTAGCTTTACAATTCCATTTTCAATAGGTAATTATTATACAGGTCGTGCATTGTGTGATTTAGGAGCAAGCATCAACTTGATGCCTAAATCTGTCTTTACACAGTTAGGAATTGGACATGCTAAGCCTACATCTTTAACATTATCACTTGCAGACAGGTCAATAGCTTACCCAGAAGGAATCATAGAAGATATCTTGGTAAAGGTTGACAAATTTGTATTTCCTGTTGATTTTGTTATTCTTGACTTTGTTGCAGATGAAGAAGTACCAGTTATTCTTGGAAGGCCATTCTTAGCAACTGGGAAAACATTGATTGATGTGCAAAAAGGAGAACTAACCATGAGAGTAAATGATCAAGAGGTGAAATTCAATGTAATGAATGCTCTGAATTATCCTGCAGAGGAAAGTGAAGAATGTTCAGCAATTATCTCTCTTGATCATTTGGTGCAAAAGCAGTTCAACAAGCAGTATGATCATCTTACCAGTGCACTTGCACCTGATGCAAATGCACTTCCTGAAGAAGAAATGCTGGAAAAAGACATACTGCCAAAGGAAGAACCAACACCTAAGGTATGGGCTAGAACTTATGAATCTCTTAATTTAGAAGACCCTAACCTTAAACAAAATTTACCCTCAATTGAACAATCTCCCAAATTAGAATTGAAAGAACTGCCTCAACATTTAAAATATGCTTTCTTAGGAGAAGGTGATACACTTCCGGTTATCATATCATCTGAGCTATCATTAGAACAGGAAAATGATCTCATTAGTACTTTAAAAAAGCATAAGAAAGCTATAGGTTGGCAAATGGCAGACATAAAAGGAATTAGCCCTTCAATTTGCATGCATAGGATAATTTTAGAAGAGAATTCTAAAAATTACATAGAAGGACAAATAAAGAAGGCTAAATCCAATAATGAAAGAGGTTGTAAAGAAAGAAATAATTAAGTGGCTAGATGCTGGAATCATATACCCCATATCTGATAGTGCATGGGTTAGCCCTGTACAATGTGTTCCTAAAAAAGGGGGTGTGACAGTAATAGCCAATGAAAAGAATGAGTTGATTCCAACTAGGACTGTCACAGGTTGGAGGATCTGTATGGATTACAGAAAACTCAATAAGGCCACAAAGAAGGATCACTTTCCTTTACCCTTCATTGACCAAATGTTAGATAGATTAGCAGGAAAAGAGTTTTATTGTTTCTTAGATGGTTATTCAGGTTATAATCAGATTGCAATAGAACCTAAGGATCAACAAAAAACCACTTTTACATGCCCCTATGGTACCTTTGCATTTAGAAGGATGCCTTTTGGACTTTGTAATGCACCTGCTACATTTCAAAGATGCATGATGTCTATATTTTCTGACTTCATTGAGCAATCAATGGAAGTTTTTATGGATGATTTTTCAGTTTTTGGAGAAACATTTCCATTATGTTTATCAAATTTAGAAAAAAATTCTCCAAAGATGTGAAGACACCAACCTAGTACTCAATTGGGAGAAGTGCCATTTCATGGTACAAGAAGGCATTGTGCTTGGACATAAAATTTCAAAAAAAGGTCTTGAAGTGGATAAGGCCAAAATTGAGGTCATTGAGAAATTACCACCTCCATCAACTGTCAAAGGAATCAGAAGCTTCTTAGGCCATGCTGGCTTCTATAGAAGATTCATCAAAGATTTTTCAAATATTTCTAAACCATTGTGTACTCTTTTACAATTAGATACACAATTTCACTTTGATGAACTCTGTATGGAAGCATTTCAAAAGCTTAAAAAGGCACTGGTAACTGCACCAGTGATAGTAACACCAGATTGGAGCAGGCCCTTTGAACTCATGTGTGATGCTAGTGACTTTGCAGTAGGAGCTGTCCTAGGGCAAAGGTATGACAAAATCTTTCACTCAATTTATTATGCTAGCAGAACACTTATTGAAGCTCAAATGAATTATACTGTGACAGAGAAAGAGTTATTAGCTGTTGTATTTGCATTTGATAAGTTTAGATCCTACTTGATTGGCACTAAAGTTATTGTTTATACTGACCATTCTGCCATCAAGTATTTGCTTGCAAAGAAGGATGCAAAGCCAAGGCTAATTAGATGGATTCTCCTCCTTCAAGAATTTGATCTTGAGATTAGAGACAAAAAGGGGGTGGAGAACCAAGTGGCTGACCATTTATCTAGATTAGAAAGTGAAAATGCAGGTACACAAGAAATCAAGGAGAATTTTCCAGATGAGAAGTTGTTGGCAATTACCAATAATACAATAAGTGCTTGTGCAATAAGTGCAATTGCACCAGCCAGTGCAACTACACCAAGTGCAACTGCACCATGGTATGCTGACATAGTCAATTTCCTTGTGAGTAGAATTGTACCAAAGGACATGAGCTATCAACAAAGAAGGAGATTCTTCCACATAATCAAGCAATACTATTGGGATGAACCCTATCTGTATAAGATATGTCCAGATCAAATAATGAGGAAGTGCATTCCAGAATCAGAGCAGCAAGCAGTGCTTCTGCACTATCATTCAGCACCATATGGAGGTCACTTTGGAAGCAACAGAACAGCAGCTAAAGTATTGCAGTCAGGTTATTTCTGGCCCACTTTATTTAAAGATGCTTATAATTGGGTCAAAACCTGTGACAAATGCCAAAGAAGTGGAAACATTTCTGAAAAACATGAAATGCCTAGAACTAATATTTTGGAAATTGAGCTTTTTGATGTTTGGGGCATAGATTTCATGGGTCCTTTTCCACCTTCTTTTGGCAACAATTACATATTAGTAGCTGTTGATTATGTGTCCAAATGGGTAGAGGCAGTAGCATTACCAAATAATGATGCCAAATCAGTTAGCAAATTTCTTCAAAGAAACATTTTTACAAGATTTGGCACCCCAAGAGCAATCATCAATGATGAAGGCTCACATTTTTGCAATAAACTTATTAAAAATCTTCTTGCAAAATATGGGATCAAACACAAGATAGCTACAGCCTATCATCCACAAACAAGTGGACAAGCTGAATTATCTAATAGGGAAATTAAGAGAATGCTTGAAAAAATGGTTGGACCAACAAGAAAAGATTGGTCCTTACACTTAGATGAAGCATTATGGGCATACAGAACTGCATTTAAAACTCCATTAGGTATGTCCCCCTATAGGATAGTTTATGGCAAAGCATGCCATCTGCCTATTGAGTTAGAAAACAAGTCATATTGGGCTATTAAAAAGCTGAATTTTGATCTCACTAGGGCAGGAAAACAAAGGTTTTTAGAGCTTAATGAATTAGAAGAATTTAGGCATTTCTCTTATGAGAATGCAGAAATGTACAAAGCTAAAACCAAAGCATGGCATGATAAGAAGATCCAAAGGAGAGAACTTAGAGAAGGAGGATTGGTTCTGTTATACAATTCTAGGTTGAAATTGTTCCCTGGAAAATTAAAATCAAGGTGGTCAGGACCATTCAAATTAGTTAAAGTCTATCCTCATGGCGCAGTTGATCTTTATGATGCAGCCTCAAATACCACTTTCAAGGTAAATGGGCAAAGAGTCAAAATGTATTTTGGTGAACAAGTGGTGCAAGATGAAAGCACCACACATTTTGAAAATCCTTAATAAACATGGGAAAGTCAGGCTGAAAGACTATTAAAACAAGCGCTTGATGGGAGGCAACCCATAATTTTTTGATAAATATTTAATATTTTATGCAAATTGATGTTTTTCAAGTGTTATGTAGAAAAACAGGAATTGGTGCAACTGCACCAGGTGCAACTGCACTTATTACTCATCAAGAGCAATTACACCGAACCACTTTCCAGTGCTACTGCACCAACAATTTCAAAAAGGGAGGATGATTTTGGTAAAGTGCCAGCGCAACACAACGTAATTCAGTTTAAATGGTGTGGATTCACCTAATCAGACACGTGTAGCCTTGCATGTTAGCCCACATAGCCTAACGGCTAGAAACATCCATCAAATCAACCTCCACTCATACCTTTACCTCATTAAACCATCCCACTAACCCAAAAGTAACCGTTCACCACTTCTTTCAATACACAAACAATAACCACGTCTCACAATCTCTTCTTTCTCAGAAAATTCCCAAATTCATACACTGATTCATCTTCAACCTCTCAACAAATTCAAAACCCAATCTCTCACAATGGCACGCAAACAGGTAGCAACAAAGTCCTCTGGCAAGAACGCAGGTGCAGAACCATCAAAGAAATCTTCTGGTGCAACTGCATCAGTCACTGTTACACTTGATGTGGCAAACCCACACTTCTGGGAGATGAAATTCTGGCCAGAACGAGGATACAATCTGATGAGGGCACACCCAAATTTCTTAGCAACCGTTGATGCTCAACACTGGGATCTATTCATTCAACATAGGGCTTACTACTTGGAGCAACTGGTGAGAGAATTTTATGCTGGAATTCTGAATGGCAAGGGAGGTAAATCTCAAAACTTCTTTGTTGTTAGGGGTAGAAAAATTTTTTTTGATGAAAAGAAACTGAATGATCATTATAATCTGTTCTATAATGGTCCTAATTTTGATGAAAAAATGGAAACCTACGGGAAGAAACAAATGGAGATCATTAAATCTAGGGTAGCAGTACCTAATGCTCCATGGGAAAAGTTCACTCACACTGAGTTTAAGGTGAAAACCAAATATCTCATCCCTGAGTTAGGAAACTGGCACACATTCATAAACTGCTCCATTTTGCCCACTTCACACGCTTACACAGTCTCTAAAGATAGATTGATCATTCTTGATTCAATCTTGACTGATAAGAATATGAACATTGGAAAAATCATCAAACAAGGAAATCATAGATTGCTCAGAAAAAACAGAAGGATTCCTTTATTTTCCATGTTTGATTACTGAACTGTGTATGAAGCAAGGGGTTCATATCACTGTTGAAGAACATCAATACAGAAAATTTCCACCTGGAGCCTTATCTGCAGAGTTGAAAGAAAGAAGAGCTGCAAGGGAACAACCAAACTTGGTGCAGAAGCACCTAGTGCAAAAGCACCAAGCTGTTTGGAAATTCCAACAAGAACAACATGAGTGGCTACAACAAAGGCTTTTGGAAATTTCTCAATTACCCACAGTGTTAGACACCCCAGAGTTTCCATCATGGGTATTTGAAGAAGAAGTAGATAAAGAAGAGGAGGAACAGGAAAAAGAGGAGAGTGAAAAAGAAGAAAAGAAGAAGAAGGTATTGAAAAGAAAGAGGGAGACCAAAGGAAAAAGAAAGGGAAAGAAGAAAAAAGTGGAGGAAGTTCTGGATGAAGACTTGGAGGATACTGATGAAGACCCAGAAACTGTTAAAATAGTGAAAGAAATGGAGAGAAATGAAGATGAGGAAAGTGATGAAACTATATCTGATTTAGATTTGACCATGGAGGAAATGTTAAGGAAGAAGAAGGCTGATAAAAAACAAGCAGAACCAATTCTCACTCCAATAAACCCATCCAAGCAACAAACCCAAATCACCCCTGAACAAGAAAAATCCCCATCCATTTCACCAATTCAATCACCACAACACAAATCACCAACTCCAAAAGAACCAACACCACCAACACAACCAGAAACCACTCAAGCTGACACTATTGTTCCAACTAACTCCAATATTCTGAAAGCAAATGTGCAGGTTACTAATGAAGAACCAGGGGAGAAAACTGGAACAGGAGGTCCTGAAGTATCAGCAGCTGGTGCAACTGCATCTGATGCTACTGCATCATGTGCTGTTGCACCCCAGCATATTCCAACAGCATCTCTCTTCACATCAGATCAAGTGCAAAATACAATTGCAGTAGTGCTCAAAGAGCTAGCAGATAAAAGAAGAGAAGATTCTGCAACACTGCTTAAGGGAATTGCTGAGGCAGCTGGGATTGCTCAAGAAACCCCAACAACAGGTGAAGCTGAAAAGGAGGTGGATAAATCTGGTGAAAAAGGAAAGGCTAAAGAAACATCTGAAGTGCATGCAAAGGAAGTGGAGGAAGATCAAAAACAACAAGCCAAGGAGAAAGAAGGAGGTCAAAAATCAACCACTGAAGAGACTGCTGCAAAGGAGAAGCAACCACAAGAAGTTGCTGATCAGAGCAGTGCAGTTGCACTTGGTGCAACTGCACCAACAGAAACAATTGGTACTGATGCACCACCTAAAGCAGAGAAGACAACAACAAAACCAACTGAGCCTGGAGCAACTGCATCCAAGGCAGCAGCAGCAAAGAGGCCAAAGAAATTACAAGTCAAAAGAGCAGCAACAAGGGCTAGCAACAGACTCAGATCTGGAGCAAAACCCGAGTAATTTTAAATGTTGTTTTTAAATATTTTCAGTACTTTATGAACTTATATAACTGTGTTATCTGTTTTAAACCCACATGTATTAACCCCCCTCCCCCATTTTGAACAAATTTCTTTTGAAAACTCAACTTAAGAGCAGTGAGGACACTGCTCACTTTTAAGTTGGGGGGAGAACATCAAAACTTTTCATGCATGTGTTAGTATTTATCTTATGTGTGTTTGTTTCAATTGTTGTGTCTATTATGTGTGTTTTGTTAATAAGTGTCATATTTTAATTTGTTTTAGATTTACTTAACAAAGTATTTAATTAACTAATATTTTGAAGATTTGATGAATCTTGAAGCATCATCAGCTTATTATCTTTTTCAAAAACTTAAAGAAAAATGCAATTTACGAATTGATTTTTAATGATGAACAAAAGAAAAAGAAAAAGAAGCCTTATTTTTCCAAAAATGACCATAGTTATTATCACTTTGACACATCAAAATTGAGTTTTTGAAAAGAACCTTGCTATATGATAAGCTATCTGATGCAAGAGGAATTTTTAGAAAACTAAGGTCAAAAATAAATTTTTATTAAAAATATAGAAGAGCTTAAAGAATTAAGTTTGGGGGAATTTTTATGAATACAAAGGCTTGAGTATGAAAAACTTAGAGTAGTCAATGCATATAGTTTACCAAAAGAGCTCAAAATGTAAGAAAGCTATATTTCCTGAGTCATAAACTGTACCTGTTCCAATAGTGCATTTGGTCAGAAAAAGAAAAATTCAAAGAAAAAGAAAAAGAAGAAAAGAAGACAGAACTGACCAAAGAAAAAAAGTATGCATAAGGAGGACAGTGAGGAGGGCAATATTAGCTAGAAGTCTTGAAAAGATAAATCAAGTGCAGTTGCACTAAGTGCAACTGCACCATCAAAAAGTTTAGTGCAATTGCACCAATACAAAAAAAAAAATACCTAGTGCAATTGCACCTCAGAAAAACAATGCACTTGCACTCACTGCATTTGCATCAAGAAAAAGAACCACCAGAAATACAAAAAGTGCATTGACTCAACATTTTGAAATACTCTATCCAAGCCCTTTGTTGTGCTTAAGGCCCCCACTCTTGAGGACTTTGTTAGTCTACTCTATATTTTGAAACATCTTTGTTTTGACCGAACGTGATCTAAATTTTTCAAAGGCTAGGAGAAACTTGTTACTTAGTTTTGGAACTGATTGAATCTCAGTGGGGCACACACTCACACAAATGAGTTTTAATAGCTTTGGATGTTTTGGAATTCAAAGGCACAAAGACAAAAGTTTCTAAAAAAATGAAGTTCATGAGTTGCATTTATTGAAAAATCATTTTTACGAAAAAGATGTGAGCTGATCTGTTCTTCTTGATTCTGGAAATCTTATTTGTATTTTCTTTTTGTCATTGCTTGAGGACAAGCAACGATTTAAGTTTGGGGGTGTGATAACTCTATTTTATATAGAGTTATTTGTGCTTTTTCACTTAGATAAATGCCCAATATCAAGTCTATTATATGTTAAATATGTTAGTATGAATAAAATAACAACATTTATGGTTTACAGATAAGAGAAGTCCATAACTTAGCATTTTATTGTATATTGGTATGTTTGATGTGTTTGTTCAGTGCAGCCGCAGTTTAGTGCAATTGCATCAGTTGAAGCAACTGCACCAGGCAGTGCAATTGCACTTGGTGCAACTGCACCACTCTGTACCGAAGCAGCTCACAACCCCACATTGGAAGCACCTCAATTCATACCATTGCTATAATGCTTAGTTGGATTGCTGCTTGCTCAGAAGTCACATGGGAACACATGGCCACTTGCAAAGGAGGCGCCTACAATCAAAAAGGCTTCACAAAGATCTATCTTACAAGACATGTGGCAACCATTTGTTGGACCTCAAATTAAGGATGAGTGTTGAAAGCCAAGCTGATCTTCAACTTTTAAAAAGTAACCATGGTTTGGTTAACTTAAACCAGCAAGGAAACCTCAACATGAAGGAAACCTCCAAGGCTATAAATAGGACTCAAATTCCTCACTTGAAGAATATCTATCTATCTATCTAATATCACATAGATCACATATCTTATAATCTTTTTATGTTCTTTTTAGTTTAGTTTTTCTTAGTTTCAAAGTTTTATTTTTCTTTTAGTTTCATAGTGTTAGTTTGAGAGGAAGGTGAGAGGAACTCGACAACTTCTATCTCCACTTCTTCAAAGAGCTAATAGGTGCAAGAAATTAGTTGTAAGCAAATATATGCAAGAGTTTTCCATTTGTTACTCTTTTGAATTCTCTTGTACTTCTCTTTATTGCAATATGCTTTCATTCACTTATATTTGCTTTATCATGCTCATCATGAGCTAAACTCTTTTGAGTTTGGATGTTCTAGCTTTCCAATGATCTTTTGAGGAAAGTTATTGTGTTTTCAAGTGGTGTGCACTTTAGTTCTTGTGTTTAAATTCTTAATCTTGTTTTAATATTGATCACTTAGAACAAGTAGAGTTATATTCACTTAATTGGCTTATAACTAGAAATCAAGAACTAAGTAAGGATAAGTGTTTAATAAAGCTTCTTGTTAAACTTGTTTTAATAAAGTTAGCTTGTTAATTCCATGTTAATTCTTAGCTTAAGATTAACATAGTCCTTACAACAAAAGTGTAGAGATCTTAAGATACAAGAGTGTACTTACTTAAGCAACTTAGATTATCTGTAAGGGGGCGAGAGAGGCACTGACAACCCTACTCTTTACCGCAAAAAAACAGGATCATATAGAGCTTGTAACGAAACTCTGACGAAAGTAGCTGACCAGCACACACTGATGCAACTGCACTAAGTGCAATTACACCACAAGAAAACACAATATTCTCAAGAGTGATTTAGTTTGTGAAAACATCCCAACTCTCATTCTCAACCGATTTCTTACACAATTTACTTGCTTTCTGTTTAATTATTTTCATTTCAACTTTAACCAAAACAAAACATTTTGAATAGAGTAGTCACACTAGTTTGCCTTTCTTTACAACAACGCATAAGAGTTAATCCAATCTCTGTGGGTTCGATCTTTTATACTATAACTTGTGACTGTGTATACTTGCGCATAATGTTATCTATTTACACACACCAGTACCTCTCAAAGGCAAATAAGTATAACTCATATTCAAAGACAGTTGAACAAGGGCGACATTATACTTTGTTGCAATAAAGAACCCCATCTCTGGCAAAGTCAACCACTTATCCGGCTTCTGAAATCCGTGGTATTCAATAGTCAATGCTTTTCGAAGTTCTGCAAGTCGGTCCTTCCCAAACATGTAACTATACAGTGCATCCCTTTCCTTTGTCTCATTGATTAAATCTTGCCTAATGATAGGCCAACTATCCTCACCCAAATTGAGACCAACCCCAATCGCTCGAAACCTACAATTGCCATCATTCTTAACATCAACAATATTTTCCACATAAGACCGCAAATGATGAGGAACATCCGGTAAATTCACTAAAATCTCGCCCTTCTTTGTTACTTTTTTATTGGCACCCTGAGATAATTTAGAAGACCGCTGAGATGTTTTTTTGGAAGAAGTCAACTGTGATGATTTTTTGATAGAAGTCCCAGATTCTTGAGTGAGTTTCACCTTCTCATCTACATTCTCCCACCCAGATAAATCTCTTTTCGCATCATACAATTTCTGTTTCTTCTTCTTTGGTGCACCTTTTGTTTTCACTTTGAATGGTGGTGGAACCATTGAAGAAGTAGTAGGGAATGCAAGCTCATTTAGTTGTTTCTTCAAAACAAATTTCTCATCCTGTCATCTGATTAAAACTGGCCCATATCATCTCCATTTGATAAGAAATATCACATCCATCGGATTTTTGTTGGGAGGTTTTTTCATCTAAAGAATCAAAACTCAGTTGTTTCCAATGATCATCCACAACATCCAATGGAATAGAAGAACCGGAGATATGATAGACACCTATCTCACAAGCACATGGAAGAAGATGTGTCTTCCGAATAATGCATTCACATCTGCCTCTCTCATGACCAACCCCAGAAGTCGATTTCTCAAACTCTTTCACCATATAGTACAGAGCATTTAAAGAGACAAGACCGCGAAGCTTCTTAAACAAAGGAATATTCGAAGCTACTTCAATGCGGTTGATGCCTTTATCAAAGTGAAGTGTAAACATGTCATGAATAGATTTAAAACACTTTGACAAGTCACCTCCAGAAGTTTTCAGATGTCTCTTCAACGCCCAATGAGCTGACTCGGCTCTTAAAAAATTTAAACACATGTCAAAAAAAATTTAAACTATAGTAAAAATACTAAACACGTGTTAAAAAAGTTTAATCAACGAAAAAAATACTAAACATGTGTCAAAAAATTTTAATCAACAAAAAAGATACTAAACACGTATCAAAAAAATTTTAACTACGAAAAAAATACTAAACACGTGTCAAAAAAGTTTAATCAACGAAAAAAATATTAAACACGTGTCAAAAAAATTAAACTACGAAAAAAATACTAAACACGTGTCAAAAAAATTTAATCAACGAAAAAAATACTAAATGCCAAAATACCTGTTGGTGGTCTGATTATCGAAGTGTGAGATATGGTTAGTCCAAGCCAAGATAAATCTCTCCTTATGTGGTTTCAACCATGTGTCGTGCACATATTTAATAAGAGCGGGAATATCAGCGCAGAAGTCCTGAAAAATCTTCAACTGAGCTAAGTACTCAGACTCGTCAGGTGAATCAATAATATTGTGCCAAAGAGATATGACGTCCTTTTGCCGATCAACGTGCACGAACTCTTTAATTTTTTCTTTCACATTCTTTGTCACGTGCCAAGAACACAATAAATTAGTAGCAGAAGGAAAGATAGCATGAATACCAGCCATACAGCCAAGATCTCTGTCAGTCAGAAAAACCTCTGGTTGAATCCCATGCAAGTCAAATAAATCTTTAAGTTGCTGTAATACCCAAGAGAAATGAATACCAAGTTCATGAGCAATATAGGCAAAACCCAACCGAGAAAGATAACTCTGTACTAGTCACTCCCACAATCTCCAATAGAGGTAGATTGTATTTGTTTGTCTTGTACGTAGTGTCGAGAATAAGAACTTTGGGAAACAACCGGAATAACTTGATAGAAGTGGGATGAGCCCACATAATGTCACTGACCACATCAGAATCCTCCACCTTCCTGCTCCAACATAAGTAATTATGTGACTCAATCAATCTCAGCAACTCCTGGATGTACGTTCTAGGACCCCTCCGAGAAGACTTGTGGCGCTGCTTATATATTTGAGGGAGAGAAGTGACGTTGCCCGGATAATGACTCCGCAAAGCAATAAGGCAATCCTTCGGGGCAACATCCAAATCAGCATGCTCATTAACCATAGCCTTCTGCGGCGTGGTCAAACGACCAAAAGTTGTGCACCCAACTGAGGTAGTAAGCAATGGATGGGTGGGTCGACCACACATAACTTTCACGCACCAACCCCCATGACGTAGTGTAGAAGTAGCTTTCAAAGTAAACGGACAACTTCTTCTCTTAGAACCAAACACTCTAGCATCATTATTAAACTTCCCCTGCTTCTCACAACCGAAAATGATCTTATCTCTAGTCCCCCTTTTACCAGCTTTATCAGATCTAACTTTGATAACAACAATACCAATGTGTCTCCCAACCGCTATAGCTCACTCCTCCACATCCTCACGTGTAGAAAATATCTACAAAATACAAAAATGTTACGTACTTAATTAATTAAATATTTATCAAACTTCATTAAAAAAATTAGACCGAAAAATATACCCTATCCGTCCTGAATGACTCTGTAGTATCGATGTCGAAAGGAACCAACTGTGACTCTGCAGGCGCTCCAATATCTGTTTCAAAACTAAAAATTAATTAAAAAAATTAAAATTACAAGTCGTATATACCTATAAATAAAGGGTATATACGACTTCAACATCTCAATTTCGTATGTACCCCCACAACAGGGTACATACGACTTATATTTCTCTCAAATCGTATATAGGTATATACGATTTGAGCCCCGTCGTAAATACGTATATACGATTTGGCTTTTTCTTAATAAATACTGTTAAAAAAAGTCAAATCGTATATACCTTTCATGGACGTATATACGACTTGCAATTTAATGTGTATTTATTAGTTATTAAATGCAAGTCGTATTTACCTTCTATTAGGTAAATACGATTTCAGATTTTATGGGTCCCACACCAGAGAGAATCTTGTAAAAGTCAAAATTTGTCAATTATGTGAAGGGTATTTATGTCAATACGAAAATATATGGGGGTAGATGGGAAGGGTGTGGGGTATAAAAAAACCCTTTTGGAAAAGGCAATCGGCCCGGTGTGGATTTTGAATCAAAAATATTGGGCTAGTAAGTAGATCCAGCTCCGCCCAATTTGTTAACGGAAGAATTTTTTTTTGGTCAAAACAAAAGAAATTTTAAAAAATGTTCAAAAAAAACATTAAAAAAGGCTTGTACAACCCCCCCTCTACTCAGTGGACACCCCAAATCCTTAAATATTTTCAAAATACTCTCACATCAAAAAACCCCTAACGCTATATTTTAACTGGTTCGGAGCACGGGCATCCGAACCAGTTCGGTAGTTTGAGCACCGAACCTCACAAAACCCCCCTTTTCAGCTAGCAACCTTTTAACCCACACTGTAAACAGTTTCATAGCAAATCACAACTGTTTTAACCAGCAACCTTTTAACCCACACTGTTAACAGTTTCATAGCAAATCACAACTGTTTTAACCAGCAACCTTTTAACTCACACTGTTAACAGTTTCATAGCAAATCACAACTGTTTAAACCCATACTATTAAAACCCTTTTACACTTAACAATTTGTTATTCATTTAACTAGTTAATTTTGAATTACATCATACAATAAAGCCAACATTTATTTTCAATAATGATGAGATACAATGATGAATAATATTATTCACAAACTGTACAATAAAACCTGTCAAAAACAAATACTATCGTTCTGCCTCAAAGTCATCATCATGGGTTTAAAACTTGAAAATTTTGTTTATAATTGATTAATCGATCGCCACTTAAGCTTACTATCATTGATTGGAACTCAACGTTGCCTCAGATTTTTCTGATGGATTGGAATTCAACTTGCGATTTCGTGAAATACCCAAATGAATTGCGATGTTCTGTCGATTTGCTTTGCTTTGCTTCAATTATCTGATTTTAATGATTTTAGTGAGAACACAGTTAGGTTTGGCCGGCCGTGCTCCGAACCTAGTAAAAACAGTTTTACAGGGGGTGTCTCTGAAAATAACACTCTCGGTGCAGTGAAATCCGAACCGGTTCGGCCAAACGTGCGCTGAATCGTACTTAATGTTTTTAAAAAAATAGAAATCACAGATTTCATTAAGGGCATCTTAGTCTTTTCACCCCTTAAAAAATGCATCTAGTCTTGTCTATGTCCCAAGACGGCCCAATTTTTTCAAATCCTCTAATGATAAGGGTTACATCTCTCTCTCTCTACATATATCTCACTACTCATGGAAATTTTCAAAGTACAAGGCGGGGAGATGGCATCATCAGCCACGTGCCAAGTGGGTGCAGCTCCATGAAGAATGGCATATGAGCATCTTTATGGCTAACGTGTTCATTAATTGACATAGCTGCTTACGTGAAAGCATAGAAGTTTCAGGTCAATGGAGGTTAGGTAGTTGCATGTTACTGCTTATGATTAAGTCAAATATTTATATGCATTCAACCCATAATTCCTGGTTGTACGATTTGACTTCTCATGTATACAAATAATTTAAAAGTACGGTGTAAACCTTCTTCATTTCTATCTGTTCCTTTGATAGCCTATCATTCAAAGAGCATATAATTTAACCTATTTATCAATTGATTGATGCATGTTGTACTGCATGGAAAGCGGTGCAAATTGCACAACTAACGTACCACGGATACTACGGACGATCAAATGTAAAATTAAACATTTTTTTTGGTGTTGTATGTCCTGTTATAGAGAGAAACTGTCAATTTTTTTATAACAGACATAACAATGGCTAATATAAGTTACCTAATGTATATTATGTGAGGAAAAATACTTATAGCACTTTATATAAGTTTTATTCTTTGAAGTACTGTATAGTTTATTCAAGAGTCTCCCCGGTTCACATTGATCTATAGACTCCATTTTGTTACATGTACCTGGATGGTTGTCAATGCATTCAGACACTTGCATTGTCAGTTTTTCAAATGCATGTTATACATACTACAACTACCCAATATTTTATTTCTAATAGGAGAAGAATATTTTGGTCAACGTTTATCTTATCCCACCATGGTTTATACAATTCCAACTAATTGTTCCTATGGGCCAATTAAAGCCCCTAACAGCACCTATAAATAATCAAGAGAGCCTGCAATATTGAGCATCAAATCAAGCAATCTAATTCCTCCTTTAAAATTTGTCACAGAGAGAGAGAGAGAGAATGGAAAAAATCATGATCATGAGTGGTCTTATATTGTTAATGGGTTTACTCACTACAGAAATGAGAGTAGCAAGTGCTGTTTGGCAACAAGCTCATGCAACTTTTTACGGTGGAAGTGATGCCTCAGGAACAATGGGTATACTATACTGCAACATTTCTCTCTTTTTTTTCATCATTTTCTTTAGTATCATTAAAATCTTCTGATGTAAACACTTCTTAAGGAAAAATTATAATATAATTGAATTTTTGTTTGTAGGTGGTGCATGTGGGTATGGAAATTTGTACACAGATGGGTATGGTATAAAAACAGCTGCATTGAGTACTGTTCTATTTAATGATGGAAAGTCATGTGGTGGTTGCTATCAGATAGTTTGTAACGCAGCACAAGTCCCTCAATGGTGTCTTAGGGGAACTTCCATTACAATCACTGCCACAAATTTTTGCCCTCCAAACTATGCACTCCCAAATGACAATGGTGGTTGGTGCAATCCTCCAAGACCACACTTTGATATGTCTCAACCTGCCTTTCAAACCATAGCCAAATATAGAGCTGGAATTGTACCTGTTTTGTTCCGAAAGTATGTTTTCTTATTTCTTTATAATAATTATGTTATGAAGCAACGACACACACGAACATCAGACACAACCTGATACAGACATGTAGACACTGATAATAATTTGAAAAATACGCATAATTGAAGTGTCGGTGTTTGACACGACACGTGTCAGACACCTGACAGATCTTCAACCTAATGTGTCGGTTCTATAGAGTTTATAAATATGTCCTTAACCCTTTTCTTCTTTAATTTCCACTTAATCAAATTTGTGTTTACATTTATGCAGAGTTGGGTGCAAAAGGAGTGGAACTATGAGATTTACTATTAATGGGAGAGATTATTTTGAGTTAGTTCTTATAAGCAATGTGGGTGGAGGTGGAGAGATTTCTCGAGTTTGGATCAAAGGGTCAAAAATGAGCAACTGGGAATCTATGTCAAGGAATTGGGGTGCTAACTGGCAGAGCCCAAGTTATCTCAATGGCCAGAGTTTGTCCTTTAGAGTTCAACTCACCAATGGAAAGACTCGTACAGCTATGAATGTAGCACCTTCCAATTGGAGATTTGGCCAATCTTTCAAAAGCAACTTTCAGTTCTGAAGTGAATAACACACATATATATACATCACTTTTAATATTCCTGGTATTATTATTGTGCATTTGTTTTGTTTTCATACTTTATAGTTGTATTGTATTATGTGGTTGTGGCTCAGCAATATGTTTTAGTATTTGCGATGAAGCCCACTAACTTTGGTATAATAATATATGTATGTGAATTTATGTGAGCCGAAAGAAATTTTAATATTGTAACTCTCATTCATTTCTCTTTTACCATACAATACTAAGTATTTGATTGATTTGAGAGTTAGTGTAAAAGGGAAAGTTAATTGATTTGTTTTTGCAACAATTTGGTTGAGAGTGGGTTTAGAGCAATATTAAATCTCTTGAGAGAGAGTTTTGTTTTGCCATTAATTGTGGTCATACTCGACTCGATGAATTAGTCTAGTTGCACACAAATGATACTCAACTTGTTAAAAAAAAAAGAGCAAGTCAACGTAACAAGTTATATTAATCGCGATTTGACGAGTTAAAATTCAAGTATTTTACACTCAACAAATATAGAAAACAATACATCTGAACTATTATTAGTCTGTAAGACCATATCTTATTGTGTTTTTTTTAAGAAAAGCACAATTGGTTATTAGATTGTACATTTTCCATGATTACCCAAGTTCAAACCCAGGATATAAACCTTGCGTGCGTGTGTGTGAGTTTATGAGCAGTGTTTGTCACTTTATTCCGTTTGCATAAAAAATCTAAACCATTAACTTACGTTGTTAAATTGATATATAAAGTTATGATTGAAATTTCAAATTATATATAAATAAATAAATGTCTTTGAATAAAAGACTGCCTTGATAAAAGGACAAGATTTGAAAAATCTTCCATTTCAAAATATATCAAAGCCTGATTTTGATATCTTGAATCATTTTACTTGTTGCCCAAAATTGTTACATTATCAATGCAACATGCAAATTTGGAGGCACGATAAAAATTAAAGAGAGTTACTTAAACATAAATTATCCCGATGATCTCCAAATCCTTCCCTCTAAAGAAACCACCATGACAGAAACATCATCATGATATTTACGTCGATCACCATTAGGAATATCAAGCAGTTCATGAAAATCCATTCCTGCAAAAAGAAAATAAAGGCAAACTCAGATTGATGTGGATAAAACTATCACTATGACACGTAATAATGTAAGAGAGTAGTAAGAAACATTAGACACCTATCCCATATGGTTCCTCTATCCCTATGATGAAAGAGTGAAGAGGTAACAATTCATAAGTATTGCACTATCATTAATGTTGTAAAGTTACCTGGTACCTAAATAAAAATACAAAACATGATATCTATTCAGAAAGATGTTTGTGTTTGAAATTTTAAAGGGTTTGCTTAGAAACTTGAAAAGAAGCCAAGTTGAATTGAGAGCTTCCATGGAAATTATTCAAACTTCGGTTGGCAATAGTGTCGGTCTGTCCATATTTATTACTTAGGCCTCGTTTGGATAAACAGCTTAATTGAGCGTTTATGGGATAAGTGCTTACCATATAAGAACTTATCTATAAGCCATTTCTATAATAAAGGATAAAATAATGGTAAATTATTTTTTTATAAGCTATAAGTTGTTTTCATAAGCATGGGGAGCTTACGGAAATTAGCCAAAAACAACTTATGAATATGTCATAAGCTGTTTCCATAAGGTCTCTCAAACAGTCTCACAAGTGTTATATGTCAATAAATAAGAAGCCCAAATAAGACGGTCCAAACATAATCAAGGGTAAAATTGAAAAAATATTGTGTACACTATACATGTTATTGCCATTATATATAGTTATAGATGTGAAATGATTACAATCAGATCAAATATGAGGTGAGTCCCTTTTGGCAAAATAAATAATAATTGGCAAGCATTTTCTATCACACATTATCATCAAAAACCATAATAAAATCATAGGGACTAAAAAGGTGAAACTGACCATTCTTTTTAGCAGCACGGAAGAGAAGCTCCGCAATGAGGTATTGTGCAGGATCACCTTCAGGGACATTTTCCATGAACCACATGACATGGGCAACTACCTCTTCATTATTGAAATATTGGTAAAGCCCGTCGGAGGAGAGCACCAAGAACCGATCACTTGAGGAAAGTCGGTGATGAAGAACCGAGGAAGTGCAACTTAGGTACGGATCATTGCCAATATAATCAACTCGGAACATCTTCAGTAGAGGTTCATTAAAAGATGGCTAAATCATACAATTCAAGTCAGAATAGGTTTGAAGTTTAAAAATTACATGAGTGAAAAAAACATAAGTAGGAGGTATTATTGAATATTCTGATCATCAAAAATTAGTTAACAGCAGAGTATGCAGAAATATGTTCCTCAGAAATCTATGGATACATAAAAAATGTGTTCATGTTAGAACATTCAAAATTCTAACAGCACACTTTTTAATGGGCGGATTTCCCAGTCTGTGATTTTCGCTCGAGAAATTTATATGGACAATGAAAGGAAAATTTATATAACTGAAACTGATATAGCCAATTACTATGGTCTATAAGTGCCTATCAAAATAATTCATAATAAATACAAATAGATAAGTATGTAGTTTTTTCAAACATAAACATATATTAGCCAAAAAAGTAGTTGTATATCACTTTTAAAATGAAACAATCGTTAGCATTTTTATTACAAACTATACAAAGTCAAAGTCAACTAAACTTAGCTTGCATGATATCATGCTATAAAAATAAAGGTCAGCAGTTGGTCTTGCACAACTTGGAACAAAATTAATAGCTTTATAGAATAGTGGCTTGATCATACGCAAAGTATTATCAGGAACTGTTCACTAGGAGAAATGTTGACTTAGCAAATCGCTCCACAAAACATAACAAATATCAATAGCAGATATTGAATATGTGAAAGGATTGTGCCTAAGCTTTGAACCACATTTTAATAGGAACCCTCTTAATCGTCACGCATAGTCTTATAGATATCCTTTTTTACAAGAGATTGTTTATACTTCACAGATTTTCTTTCAAGGATCACACATACACAAAAAAAGAGAGAATGAAAATGAAAAGATGAAAAAGTTGATAGTCTGAAAATAGACTATGAAAATTGATAGTCTGAAATTGTAAGGAACAAACAGTCAAGAGTTTATTATTTCATATGCCTTTTTCCTTGATTATTATGTTACGAAAAAAGAAAGAAAAGTATGAATGCAAATAGAATCCCTACCTATAAACTACAGACAAAAGGACAGCGGCAAACTAAAAATTCAGATAGCCAAAGTCAGAAGATCAACTGACCCTCTTCAGGAATCCAGCACCAAATGCTCTGGTGACTTTTAATTGACCCTTCACTCTATCATTTAATATAGCTTGATCATCGTCAGGGTGTTCTGCCCTTACTCTAAAAACTTCCTGCAGCAAAGATTGCAGAATATTGTAAAACTACTACTGTATTAAATACAATCAATTTTTCCTTCTAGTGGATGTCTATAGTTTAATATGCAATATATGCCATGCAACCCAATCTATTTTTTTTCAAATTTCTAGCCACTTATCCTTTTTCTAGAATTTTTGGATCAAAATATCTTATATAAATAGTAAGAAATCCACTGTGGACCTTGGCAGTGATATGTTTTTTTTTGTGACATTGCCAGTGATATGTAAACCCTGGATGTAAAAATAGGTAAAAGAATGTGTTGGGTATAAAACTTAAGCTGATGAAATACAAAGACGGTGAGTAAAGGAAAATTCACCCTCTCCGCAAATGCCCAAAGCCTATCCATAACTGGAATTCTCATATAAATGGATCAATTTGACACCAAAACAACACATTTTTTTTATTACACTCGTGGATTCTCTCCTACAAATTACCGTGTAGGAATCATTTTTTGCTATCAAGGGTAAATGTGCTAATCAATATCTTCGGGAAGCGTGAATATGGCAAAAAATTCATATTTAAGCATCCTCAGGTCTATAAATACAAAGAAATAGTTAAAAACATGAATCCAGAGAAATACTCAGTTCATCAATCTCCAAAAAAAGAAGGAAACGCACCTCTTCAATACTTGTGCTGTGATCTGTAGAAAGCTGAACAGCCCTCATCTTTAATCTGCAAATGGATATCTCTCTGTTTTTGTTCATCTCGCTGACATGCCTATTTATATTGTGCATTGGGGACTCCTCCGAAATTCTATCCAGTTCCATTCCTACTAATGATTCTCTAGATCGATTTCTATGCCTCACGTCATCTTTGATGAGACTCAGATTGGGATGACGATCATTTGGCCTTTCCTGTGCCAAAATTACTCTACTGTCTCCAAGGTTCATAACATAAACATCTTGATCCTTCATCAGCATCACTAAAACACAAGATCCCATTAAGGCAAGCTCTGGATTTTTGTCCAAATTATTCTCCACCATTTTCATGTACGCCTCTTCCGTCCGTTCAAGAGCTCGGGCCATTGCTATTAAAACTGCATTATGATCTACTCCAGACTTGCATATTCTAATATGTCCTGAGGCTTCCACTATTTTATTGTCAACACACGTTTCCTCCCTATGCCAATCATAACTCCAAGGAAAAAGCTTCTTACGTAACGATTTCTGCTTCCTGTACATTTTTCTAATTTTTGTACTGATGGATGACTTTCCTGCATTCTGCCTTCGTTGTGAAACTACAGGCTCCTGGTTGGTCAAATTAAACTCGGTTCCCCCATTTTCCCCTGAAGTAGTAGGACCTTCATTCTGAAGTCTAAATCTAACTTCTTTTCCGTTAGATGACCAGAATTGCTTCCCCTCTTGTTTTATTTCCCTAGGAACTGTTGAATCATTACCTTGTTCCGACACCTGTTCATTCCAAGATTCCATCTGAAGTAGCTCATAAAGTCGCACACTTTTTCTGCCTTGACCAGACAATTGCCCAAGTGAAACAGATGCAGGGACGGTATCAGAGATACTAGGATTTCCACAATTATGCTGTTCAGAACTGGCCTGCCCTTCAACATTTTCCTCCACTATCTCACTATTAGATAATTTATCCTTGATCATTTCTGAACAAGAAGTGTCTAAACAACAAGAACTTTCTTCAATTGAATTAGTAAGAGCACCTGACATTTCCTCCCTATGGTATTCAGGAGCCACTACATCATTTCCAGTTTTAAGGTATTCAGGTTTAAATGAATCAACAGGAGGATTATCTTCATAATCCCAAAGCAACCCTTCTAATTCCTTGTCTATAAATTTATAAAGATGGCTCATCAGAAAATCAGGTGCATCCGGTCCACTAAAGCCATCATATATCCCAATAAACAACCACCCTTGTTCTTCAGATAGGACAACATGAACCCTATCTTCACCAGCCTTACCATGAGCCCACTGCAAATTGTGTGTATGTTTATACTCAAATTCAGATGATCCAACCTCAATACAGTTTCTAGATGCTTCTGACTGAAACTTAGCCTCTCTAGAATTAGAAGCTAGGTGACTCAACCGCTGCATCCAACTGCCTCCCACAGAATGCTTTGAGAAAGTCCGAGAGAAAGTGCTTTTCACCGGTCCACTCACACTTCTCATGAGGCGTTGGAGGCGCGGCTTTCGACGACCACCACCACCACCACCACGTGCAAGTGGTGCTGAAAAATTAGATTTGTCGGTAGCATCCAAAGGACCTGACATAACTCCCTTTTCTATTGGTCCAGACATGAAACCACCACCCCTATCCAAAGGACCAGAAGCAAATCTCTCCAAAGGACCAGACATAAAACCATTCAAAGGTCCAGAACCACGAGGAACAGGCTGCAAAGGGATAGCCGCAAATGAAGCGGTTCCCTCAAACGACGCAGCAGGCTCCAAAGCATCACTGGCAAACAATTCATTCTGGTTAGTACCAGTCCTAGCTGTGGAGACATTAGCACTAACTGAAGCCCCTGAGATTGTCTTAAATGTGGTTTCAGGAAAGTTCTTACATGGCTTATCTTCAATGCTATCATGTCTAAATGAACCACTATATGTCTCAGAATCAAGTGTACTTGAATCAACAGTAAATCTCTCAGAATTTGATGGGGTAATAGCAGGAGATTCAAAAATAGTTGGCCTAACATAACAGAAAGAATGGCCTAAACCTTCATCTAATGGATCTAAAAATTCCAAATCAACACCATTTTTGCCATTAAATGGAACTAAACAGCCAACAACACGAGAAGTGCCGTTGCCCATTATTGCAAATACAAATACCCCTTACACATAAATGCTAATAAAAACACTCTAAACATCACAGAATACATATACAAACGAGAAATCCAACTTCTATAAAACCCAATAAACCCTTTATTATCAACCACCCCCTCATTACCCAGATCACCACCATGCATCATCATCAACTGCAACAAACTCCCAGGTTCAAAACGACACAACCCATTTGCCGTTTCAAGCAAAACAAACATAAAAATAAGCCAAAACACTATCTTGCGAAGTGGGCAGCCGCAAATCAAACAAAATCCTTCAAACGCAGTTTTTTTTTTGTAGCAAAAAAAAAAATTACGATCTAATCTAACCTTGTGAAAGCGGTGAACGGAGTAGAACAAGAAACAGATCTAAGAGCGCCAAACACAGTGAAAGGAACAAATCAAAAACATTTACAAATCAAATCACTGTAATTTTTTATTATTTTAACTTATTTTTCTTCGGAGAAAAAGAGATGAAGGAGACCATGTTCAACTTGAATCGTTCACACGGCAAGAAAATAAGTTGATTTTTTTTTTTTAGGGAAATTGAGAAGAGGTGTGAAATTGGAGTGTGGGTTTGACTAAAGAGAGAAGACAAGACGAGAAGGAAGAGAAAGTGTGTTTTGGTTTGTAATATTATATAATAAAAATAAAATAATGGAGACTTGGTTTGAAGATGAAGAAAAATGAGAATCAAAGTCTTTTTCTTGGGTTCTTTTCAAATCCTTTTTTTTTTCTTACCGGTAAAAACATTTTCCACTTTTTTACAATTTTTTTAGATAAAGTGAAAATCATACTCCATCTGTAAATAGAACCTTTTGGACCAACATAAAATAATTAAGAAAATTAGTGAAGTTAATGGTTAGATTAGTTTTGTTAGTACTTTTTTCAAAATTATTCTTTAATTGTTGTCACTCGTTGTTTTGCATTTAACTATTTGTTATTTCAAGTGTTTAAATAATTAGAGACATTTTTGTAAAAAGAAAAGGTAGTTAATACACTTAGTAAAAAAAAATTAAAAGAGTCTAATATACGGAACAGAGGTAGAAAAAAGCTATACTAATAATAATTTATGGGAGAATAATATATTTTTATATTAAAAATATTTTATTTATTGGCAAATTTTCTTTTATTGATTAATTAAAAAATGCTTCTTTCTTTGGGTTACCATAAGATTGATACGGGGTATCCATTGTTTGGAAACCTAATTGACCACACGTACGTATAAATAATAAATAATATGGTTGAAAAGTAGAGAGGATAGGGTGTTAGTTAGATATTGGAGTGGGTATGGTCTTTTTCTTCTATGATGGTGTAATTGTATGTGTTTCCCTCTTAATGATTCCTAGTTTTTTTGGTGATGTTGAAGTCAATAAATAATTGTAAGTCAATAAATAAGCTATGCCCCATCATCACTTTCATCGATAAAATTGGATGGGAGGGAGTCCAGTGCAGCGTTTTCGGTATTGGTTTCCTTTTTTTATCAAATCCATAAATTGCTATCAATTAGTTTATCCACTAGTTCATCTGCTATTCGCTCATATGTTATCCGTTAGATTATTTATTGTCATATCTACTCATACTTTTTACCAAGGAGACCCAAAGTGCATTTTGATTCACTTAATTATTGATATGTAGTTTTTTTTGTTACCGTGTCTTTGGTGCGCAGTTTTCATTGCCTTTCGGATGACTAATCTAAACCGAGAAACCTAGTTGGTTACGAGTAACCGACTTCGTCTTTGCATAGATACAAATAAATGGGGCTAAGTAAGACTTCTTATAAACAACCACTGTTAGAGGAAAAATTACTTTGTCAACTATGGGTTGTTTAAATCCTACATTGCAGTGTCCCTCACAGTTGGTTGTCCATAAAATGTCCCAACACTTTTAATGAAAGATTGATCTCCGCTCATGCTTAGAGTCAAATATCGCACTGACCAGCACCAGGTTAACCCCTGTGTCATAAGATAGATTAAACCACTAGGCCAACAATGTTGATTTAGCATATACTATATTTGTATGTATTTCATTATCTACTTTCTATATTATACAATATTTTGTTATCATTAAATCATTTCATTATTTCTCCAATTTTTTTTCTTCTTCTTTTATGTTTGCATATTTTACTAACCTTTTACTGACCAACTCACTTTTTAGCAAAATTTGTTTTACTATATCAATTATCGTCATTGCAAAGCCGAACACAAAAGAACACTTAAACATGCCAAAAGTAATTTTATGTTTCCATAATCACTTTTGGCTCTCCCAAAAAGTTAATCCAACCATATACTCTTAGCTTCAAGTTAGAATCGGTTTTACTCGAGAACATCTAAAATTGTTTCTAACACTACAAAAATAATTAAGCTCCAGATTTGATTGTAACCTGAAGTTAGGTTTTTTTTCTTTCCAAAAGTGATTTTTACTCTTATTTATTTATTCTTCGACTTACTTTTATATGGGCGCATGTCTATGCCTTCGTTTTGCGTGATTTTAGAAAAGCTTCACCAACAAACTTCTACGTCACCCCGAAAAAGTTGTCTGGATTTTGAGCTGCCACCGATAATCTAAACGAGTGAAAAATCAATCTTCACACAAATGGTGTGTTTGTTTTCAAGGAAAGAGAGAGAGTCAGAGAACAACTTGAAAGCGGAAAGAAAGCACAGAAATCAAGATTCTTCCACAATTTGGAATTACAAGGAACGGAAAGGAAGGATAGTTCGTATGTGGGACCCAAATAAGTTTTGTTTCTCCCTCGGAGGAAAGCACAGTAAACCCCACCTATATATATCATAAATAAATGTCTTATTTTTACCTAATAAAATTTATTTAATTACTAAATTAAAAAATATAGAAGAGATTTTTATCATACTATAAGTTTACCGCATCCAATTTATTTATAATTTAATTACTAAATTAAATAAAAATAAATAAATTTCATTTCTTTCAATAATATACTTCTTATAGGGGTATTTATGTAAATTACTAATTAAGATTCTTCTATCTAGTTTATAATATAATCTAGATTTATAATATAATCTAGATATATCCGTTATTTAACAAAACTAAAACTAAAATGTTTTCGTATAATTAAAAGGCTAAATACCTGTTTTAGTCCTTTATGTTTGGGCGAAATTTTACTTTCGTCCTTTATGTTTTTTTTGGTCTGTTTTGGTCATTTTCTTATAATTAAAAGGCTAAATACCTGTTTTGGTCCTTTATGTTTGGGCGAAGTTTCACTTTCGTCCTTTATGTTTTTTTTTGGTCCGTTTTGGTCCTTTATGTTTCATTTTCGTTTCACTTTCGTCCCTGCCGTTAGTTTAAACTAACGGACGCCGCGCTGGCAGTTAACTGCTGACGTGGCGTCTTAAATGTCATGTTTGACGTGGCAAATCATTAATTGAGTTGGCAAATAAATACATTATTTAATTCAATATCATTTTACTCATATGCATTTCAATTTTTTAAATTTAAAAAACACAAAAAACAAAAAACATTAGAGAAAAACCCAAATCTGATAGAAACCCAAATCTAGAACATTTAACCAGATTTGGTCTTCATCTTCGATTTGGTCATTCAAACACAAATCTAGTGTATTGCATAAACCATTTGGTCATTCAAACCCAATGTATTGCAGAAACCCATGAACACAAACCCGTTTTGATTTTGTTTTCAGATTTTGTTTCTAAATCTGAGAAAAAACGTTTCTTAAAAATCGAATCTGAGTAAATTCATTTCTAGGAAAAAACGAATTTGAGGAGAATGAAAACAATTAAAACTGAGAAAAATCGAATTTTAGGAGAATAAAATCGAATCCGAATGAAATCGAATATGAACAAAAATCGAATTTGAACAAAATCGTTCTTGCATTTTTCCAGATCTGAACGAAATTGACGCTTGCGTTTTTCAGATCTGAAGGAAATCCTGCGTTTTCGTTTTACGTTTAATGATGGTGATGGACTGCATCTTTGGGTTTGTGTTTGCTGGAATTTTTTGCTTTTTGGGTTTTCAAATTCATAACAAAACCAAGAACACATTTTTTCCTGGGTTGATTGGAGCATGGTGAACAGATGAGGATTGGAGCATGTTTGTTGGGTTTTTAAACGTTGAAGAAACAAAGGAAGAAAGGAGATGTGAAAGATGATGATGATGAACAGATAAAACATAAACCCAGATTTTGTATTTCTTGTATTATTAATGTTTGATTTATTATTAATGATGATGATGATGAACAGATAAAACATAAACCCAACATTGATTTTGGTGTTTCAAAATTGTTTTATTCTTTTGTTTTTAGAAAATGTTTTATGTTTTATTAATGTTTGATTTAATAATTTAGTTTTTCTGAATTGTTTTAATTTTAATAAATGATGTGTAAAAGCCACTTGTACTAATTTTGCCACGTCAATTAATGAAAATGGACGCCACGTCAGCAGTTAACTGCCAGCGTGGCGTCCGTCAAATAAAACTAACGGTAGGGACGAAACCGAAACAAAAATGAAACATAAAGGACTAAAACGGAACAAAAAAAAATAAAGGACGAAAGTGAAACTTCGCCTAAACATAAAGGACCAAAACATGTATTTAGCCTAATTAAAAATAGGATCAAATTACCTCCAAACAACCAAAATAATCACGTCACTACTTTCTACTCTCTTTCTTTTCTTTTACGATCTCATTCATTCCATTTACATTTCTCTCACTTTCATTTCATAACCATAGTGTAAATCAAGAATCACAAAAATAATCGAGAAATCCGAAAACAAACACCTACTTACTTACACGATGATGTAACAACTGTACAGGCTGGGCGTCTGAGAAATCGATGTGTGAGAGTGAGAGTGAGAGTGAGAGTGAGAGACAGACTTATACTATAAATAAATATTAGAAAATTATGGAAAAGGGAAAAATATTATATTTAGAGCCGTTTAATGTGTTTTAAATTTTTGGTCTACTAGTTTTTTGAGTTTGACTTTAAATAAAGTATATCCCTTGGTACCCGTTTCTTGCGTTTCTTCACAAACCTTCAACACATCAACCAAGAAGGAGAGATAGCAAAGCGGTTAGGTTTCTGTATCCACCCTTCCTCGCCATGGCACCTTCTTTCTCAACTCACTTGCTTCAATCTCATCTTCAGGTTACTTTTTTCAACTTCAATCCTTTTCTTTATTTATTTTCCATTCTGCTTTTTATTATCAAAGGTGCACTGTATAAAAAGAATCATTTTTATTCAGATTTCGTTATTAATAATAAGTAACTAAGTATATACTTTTGTGCATATGGTTTTTTGTTTTTGAAAGTTTGCTACTTTTAATTTTTTCAGGGTAATTTTAGCCAAAATGTTACCAAGGTTGGAAGGTCACATATGGTCTGTAGTGGTGCCATTTCACGGATTGGTTACAGTAGAACATTGGCATCAAAGTCACATTTTGGTTTGAGGTTTTCAGCTACACAACAATCTGGAGGAAGATCAATTAGACATAGAAGAGTTAGCTGTGTTGCTGCTTCTGCAGATGTAAGTTTGTCATTTAAAATTTCTAGTTTGTGATGTACTTACATAATATTTTTCAGGGAGTTCGAGACTGTGGAGAAGTTGATGGATGAAAACAAAGTGTTACTTTTGTAATTAATTAAGGAAACAAAAAATAAAAGCAGATATTGTTTTCTTAAATCAAACAAAACCTAATTGTATTTTGAAATTTTGACTGCTTGTTGATTACTGTATCATCCAGTATTTAGATTGTTGATTGTCACAACTCTATGTTTATTATCACATGATTCATAAATTTCATATTGACTGCTAATTTAACCCAAGAAATTATTGACAATGTTCAGTAGTCTATTCTGCTGAGATTAGGATTATGGTTTATTCTCTTACATGGATTTTGTTATGGTTAGGTTCAAGAGTTGCAAGCCAAAGTGACTACCAAATGTTTCTTTGATGTAGAAGTTGGGGGTGAACCTGTGGGAAGGATTGTACTGGGTCTGTTTGGAGAGGTTGTCCCTAAAACAGTTGAAAATTTCCGTGCTTTGTGCACAGGCAAGCAATCAAATTTTTCTGAACTTTTGTTTTGGTATTTGGATTACTACATTGAATGAATTGTGTAGAAAAGCATTTTATAGATTGAGTTGAATAATCTTTGTGCAGGAGAGAAAGGTTATGGCTACAAAGGATGTTCCTTCCATCGTATAATCAAAGAATTCATGATTCAGGGAGGGGACTTTACCGAAGGAGATGTAAGCTTTGTTATATTTATTTGCGTGTCGATATATGTGTTAATGCGTGCATTTAATTTCACTTGCCATGTACTCCCTCTGGTCCTATTTATAAGAAAAAATTGTAGTTTCAAGTTCATTGAATAACTCATATATCCGGTCTATATTATAGTATATGTGTCACTGAGGGGTAGTGGCGCTTCTTCTCACTCAAAGTGTACTTTCGTTGGCTGCAGGGAACCGGTGGAACTAGTATCTATGGTTCTAAATTTGAAGATGAGAGTTTTAGCTGTATGTCTCTTTTGCTGTATAGTAGTACTACTTTATATTTTTGATAGTGCTTAGTATTTAAAGCTCAGCCTTGGCCGTAATTCAAATTTACAATAGTGTAATTTATATTCTGAAAATTCTATTTTGAATACTTCCTTGCAGTGAAGCATGTTGGTCCTGGAGTTTTGAGCATGGCAAATGCTGGTCCTAATACAAATGGTAGTCAATTTTTTATTTGCACTGTAAAGGTGAGAGACAAGTAGTATCTTGACTATGGAAGATTATATCTATTATGTTTTCAGATCTAAGAATGTTGTATCATCTGTTCTACCTATTCCATCCCAGTTTTTTTTGTCAACGCTATGTATCATTTTTAGTGCTCACTTGTTCATTAACATATTTACTAATATTTCAGATCTTCTGCATTTCAATTTTTCGTATACTATCTTATTGTTGTGTTTTTATGATGTAGACTCCATGGCTCGATAATCGCCATGTTGTGTTCGGACATGTCATTGATGGAATAGATGTTGTGAAGGCACTCGAGTCGCAGGAGACAAGCAGGTTAGATATCCCTAGAAAGCCTTGCAGAATTGTTAATTGCGGAGAACTGCCTATAGATGGTTGATCCTTATGCGGGACTGCATAACATGTTTCTGGTTGAGTACAATTTTCAATCTTTTGATTATCATTATCATTATGTGCTGAATTGATTGTTGTTTGGAGACATGATAAAGACACAACACCATATTTTGTATTAGAGAAATGATAGTATGTACGAAATGAAACAAACGACTCAAAAAGGTGGAGCATATTTAGTAGTTGCGGCACATCACTCTGCTTTTCTTACATTTCCTATGATAATATGTCGTTCTAAATATCATAGCTCTTTGTATTACTAGATTTATGTGAAATCCTTATAAAGATATTTATCATAGCTCTTGGAGTTATTAAAACTATTATAATTTAAAAGTTAATTGCCTTAAGTGCCAAAATATATTAGTTACAAGGAGGTAAACTTAATGTGTCAATTTACAGCTTAAGTAACCAAATATTAGCAACCTTAATAGAAGCTTCAAAGGCTTCTTCAAGAAAGGGTTTGTCGAGGATCTATCTTTTGAAGTTGAATAATCCACTCTTTACACGATGAGTAGGAACCAAATGTTAGGCTTATTATCCCTCATTCCGTTCAAACCTTATTAGGTGGTTTTGCTGGTGAATAAGAAATAAGTTCTAGGGCAGGCCAAACCTCATGGCCTACTTGATGGACACTCAAGCAAGGAATTATTTGTAGAAGCATATATTTGTTCTTGACAAGCTTTAGATTAGAGTCATCATCAAATGTTACACTTATCCATTTGCTTAATTTGTCCACATTGTGATCCTTGTGACTTTTTGCTCCAATTTTTTAGGGTTGGATACTCACACTTCAGCATAACGAGTCAACTACTTTCGCTTTTGTAAAAAATAACACAATTATCTCATACATTATAATCAAAAATCTAAAATTAATTTCATAAAATAAAAACTTTAGAGGATTGATTTTATATTATAATATGTCCTTGATACCATCAAATACTCGGGATTATTCACACATATTTTGAACATGTACTAGTAGAATATTTATCCAATACTCAACAACTAAACTAAAAAATTGTGTTGCCCAACCACAAGAACTACAAATAGGATGCCACCTCAAGTTTCATATTTCTTCTACCACGAATTCGCGAACCTTGTCACCTCCTTAGGCAACACTGCGTACTAACCTCTGCAAAGCCACATACCCCGCTCGCTCTACCTTTTCATATTTCACTGCGTACTATCCTTGGCTGCAGAGCAGAGTCTTCCTCCTACCAGACAAAAAATCCATTATCAGAGACAATTCTAGAAACCTATCAAACAGGGGCATTAAATTTAATAATAAGTATTGCATTTGTTTTGAAAAGGCCAAAATACACACGCGTGCACATGTGTATTTATATATATATATATATTAATTATAATCGTTGAATTAAAATTAACTGTTCAAATTATGTCATTAATTATAAGATCTCTCGTAATCTCTAATTAAAAAGGAAATAATGTTAATATATCTTGTAATTAATGACGTAATCTAAACCATTAATTTTAATCTTACATTTTTTTGGTCTAGACTAGGGTATCCACCGCTGAACGTGACTAAATTTTAATCTTACATTTGGTTGTATATAATGTAAATGTAAATATTCATACTTTAATGAAATAATAATAATAATAATAATAATACCTCGCTCGCTCTAGCTCTCCATACACTGAGAACACCTCCGCTGCTATCCTTGGCTGCAGAGTTTGCCTCCTACCAGACAAAAAATCCATTGTCAGAGACAATTCCAGAAACCTATCAAACGGGGGCATTAAATTTAATAATAAGTATTGCATTTGTTTTTAAAAGGCCAAAATTATTAGATAAACACTAAATTATAACAACTATACATACATACGGGCGTGCACATGTGTGTGTATATATATATATATATATTATAATTATAATCGTTAGATTAAAATTAACTGTTCAGATTATGTCACTAATTACAATATCTCCCGTAATCTTCAATTAGAAAAGAAATAATGTTACGATATCTTGTAATTAATGACGTAATCAAAACCGTTAATTTTAATCTAACATTTGGTCGTATATAATGTAAATATACACACTTTAATGAAATAATAATAATAATAATATAATGCAAAACCTCTCTCTCTCTCTCTCTATATATATATATATATATATATATATATATATATCATTTATTAAATAAACTATTTGTCTCATCTCTAAATATTAACTAAAAAAGTTCATATATGTAATTTATATTTATATTTATTTATGAGCTAATTCGACCGTTAGTTTTGTCAAACTCATTGTATTTACGCGGTTAGTCTATTTACCATCAACTATCCAATATAAATAACGTATTCGTTGTTTGCTACTTTTTACCTATTATAGCCTTAATGTATCTTTATAATGTAGGAAAAGAAAAAGAAAGACAAATATAAAAAGAAAATTGTTAAATTTTTATTAAGTTCCAAAGTTATTAATACATATAAATGTTTTAATTAATTAATGATAAAATAATTTTTCTTAATCAGGATTATTGACTGGATCACCGGAAAGTGTAACACGAAGGAAAAATACTAAAAGAGGCATAAAAAAAAGGAAAAAAGACCGACAAGGGTACTACTTAGTGAATCTTTTGTCTTACACTACACGTGAACTGAACTGAACTGAGATACATAGTCACACTAGTACTACTATCACTGTGTCACCGGTTTCGTTCTCTCGGTCTCTCCACAATAATGATAATAAGTGCGTAATTAATTTCAGATTTGTAGTGGTTATTAGCAGTAATAAGTAATAACTTGGGAAAAGAAAATATCGAAGATCCACGAACGACATTCTTCTTCTCCAACCGAAAACAAAGATTCTTCTTTTCTATTCTACTGTATAATAAAATAACAGAAGAAAAAGGTGAGTGTGATTCCTTGGAGGAGCTTAGCTTCTTCTGATCGGAGAAATGAGAATAATGAAGGTGGTGGTTCAGCTGATAACGCTGCTTGTCTTTGTTTCCGCGGTTATCTCAGCTAGATCTGAGACACACTACTCTACTACATGGGAAAACGACGTCGTTCCAGTTCTGCTAGCAGCAAAGCGTTCCTCCTCCCCCCAATTACCTCAACCTCTCATGATTCCCCTCACTCTTATTCAAGGAGCTGCTTCTAAAGGAGCAGGTATCTTTTTCTCTTCTCTCTCTCAATTGTCTCTACTGCAATGTTTTGAAAAAATCTATGAGACCTACCAAGCATGGTTTAACTGCTTTAAACCGCTCTCGAACTGCTCAAATAACTGAACCGAAAGTCGTGTCGGGTCATGTTTTAACCTATTGGTTCAGTTTTTAAAACACTTCTCTATAGTGATTATTTGTTAAGGGTTGTTTTACTTTTTATTCAGCAATTTTGATTTGGTTGCTATTATTACATGCTGCAATGCTGGCTGCATAAAAGACACAATCATAATTCTAATGCATGACATTGAGATTTTTGTTATATAGTTATTGACTACATTTTTTTTATGGACTAAGGCAATACTTGTAGTGTATGCTTGTTTTGGTTACTTCAGGGTTTCATAATTTGTGGTTGTAGAGCATATTTTGTTGAAAAAACCTTTCTCAAATGGATAAAATCTTTCACTGTGCCTCAAATGGATCATTAAGGTTACTTTTTATCTTTGTCTAATAATAATGGCAGTCTGTTTGGATGGAACTTTACCTGGTTACCACTTTCATCCTGGATCTGGGTCTGGTGCAAACAGTTGGCTCATTCAATTGGAGGTATGTAAAAGTAAAACAATGTCGAATTGGATAGAACCTCTGTAACAATACAGTTCAAGGTTTCAGAATTTCATAAGACTTCATAGTATTTTGTAGCCATGCTGTTATTTAGACTTGTTGGAATACCTTGCTGTAGGGAGGAGGATGGTGTAACACCATCAGAAGTTGTGTCTTTAGAAAAACTACTCGTCGCGGTTCCTCAAAATTCATGGAAAAGCAGCTACCGTTCACCGGGATATTGAGCAATAAAGCTGAAGAAAACCCTGGTTTTTCATCTCCACCCTTCACATCCATACATTTACCTCAAATATAGCCCAGCACATCTGGAAATTGCCAGATATTTTACTCAAGCATTTTTGTGGACATTATCTTTTGTGCACAGATTTCTTTAACTGGAACCGAGTCAAAGTGCGATACTGTGATGGGGCATCTTTCAGTGGAGATAGTCAAAATGAGGTCAGTCAGAGCATGAAACAACTTTCTTTTTTCCATTTATCTAAATTATTCTATAATATCCTAGTCATATAAGCCATGTTTGCATTGTTTGTAGGCAGCTTCTGCAATACATTGATTCATAGTTTCAAAATATATATATTTTTATGGCAGAAGATAGACATATTTTTATGACTACATTTTTTTCGAATATAGGCATTTTTCTTATGGCAGGAAGGAGATGTTTAAATTTTCAAATTGCAACAGAAACTATGTTGTCTTCTAAAATCATTGAAAACATGAACTGAACATATCTATTTATAATTTTATGAATCTTGACTGGTATAAAGAACATTTTTTCTAATGCACAGGTTCTTCTTATAGTTATATCCTATAGTGCTAATGCGTTGGTTGTTACATAATATGTGTATTATTGCATTGATATGTGAACTCATACTCCTTTCAGGCTGCAAATCTTCAATTTAGAGGACAAAAGATATGGCTAGCTGCCATGGAGGAATTAATGTCCAAGGGAATGAAGAACGCCAACCAGGTTTCCCATGTCTCAGTATTGTAATTTGTTTTTAGTCTTCAATGTGCATGAAATGGATGCTAATGAAAAAAAAAATGTAAATCAGGCTCTTTTGTCTGGATGCTCTGCGGGTGGTCTAGCATCTATTCTACATTGTGATGAGTTCGGAAGCTTGTTTCCAAAATCTACCAAAGTAAAATGTTTGAGTGATGCAGGATTTTTTCTTGATGCGTAAGTAGTATATTTTGTTTCATTGGACGTTTAACCTTCAGAATTGCTTGGAAACTTAGAAATAATTGACTATCTGTTCAATTGTGTAGAATCGATGTATCTGGGGGACACACACTGAGGAATCTGTTTGGAGGTGTAGTTAGCTTACAGGTATTATTTAATGTAGTAAATAATTGTCTAAGTAGAAGATGATATTAATGAATCTATGTTGTCTTGAGCTCAATTTCGAGGAGTCATTTTGTTCAAGCTTGCTATAAAATCTTCCTTTAGTGGTTTTACTTTTCTGATATTCAAAAAACGTGTATAAATATGTCACGTCATTGGTATCTTTGAAATTGTAGGAAGTGCAAAAAAATTTACCAAAAAGTTGTCTCAACCAGCTGGACCCAACTTCGGTGATTTTCTTATCCTAAATGACATTCTATTCATGGCTTGAAATTGCTAGACTTGCAGATTTTTAACATATATATGCTCTCTTTCTCCAGTGCTTCTTTCCTCAAAATTTGATTCAGCATATTCAGACTCCATTGTTTCTGCTAAATGCAGCTTATGATGCATGGCAGGTAATATTTTTTAAGTACACTGTTTTTCTTGTAGTTTTATCATGTCACTGAATTCTTTATGATATCGATTAAATCCCTTGAAATTATTTTCATTAGCTCCAAGCAAGTTTAGCCCCGCCTTCAGCAGATCCCCATGACTCTTGGAAAGTTTGTAAATCAAATCATGCTGATTGTAACTCAACTCAACTTCAGTTCCTCCAAGGTGAATTTTATGGTCTCTACTAATGTGAAATTGTATCCCCATAATTGTCTGATATTCTTGTAATATGTCTCTTTTAATCAGCCTTCAGAAATCAAATGCTAAGTGACGTAAAAGACTTCTCAAGGGAGTCTCAAACTGGATTATTCATAAATTCTTGTTTTGCACACTGCCAAACCGAGAGACAAGATACATGGTTTGCTGACGATTCTCCTCTCATTAACAACATGGTATGTGGGAATTAAGATTTCTATGCTTCTAGAACATTGCAGATTGAATATCATTTTACATTTGTTTAACTATTTAACTCAAATAGTCATCTGATAAGCTAATATATTTATTGGTGCAGCCAATTGCAATTGCTGTTGGAAACTGGTATTTTGATCGACAAGCTGTCAAAGCTATTGACTGTGATTACCCTTGTGACAATACCTGCCATAATCTGGTCTTCAAGTGAGTCAGTCTATTGTACATCATATGGTAATTTGATATATTCACAATTAAATCATTGTGATTGCCATTTATGCATTTGACATTCATTAATATTTATAGAAAAAACATTCTTAGCTAAGGTTGCTATTAATATTCTTACATTATGTTCACCAGTATGGTGTGTTAATAAAATTTCTTTGGATTGAAATTCCAAAATTAACTATTTAGCTTGTGCTTCTTCTGCTACCTTCAACAATAGGCCTTACATTGATAATTTGAAATTACAATTCATTGGTAGATGTAAACCTCGATAAAATAGAACAGATTCAGTTTGCTGTATTCGCTCTCTCTACTCAAACAAGTTATACCTGATACCCGTGTTTTTCGGCTCGAGTTGAAGTCGAACTACCGTGGTATGTGTACTAAAGAAGATGGCGGTTTATTGTGAAATTTCCATGTCTTGCGGCCTCCCATTGTAAATGTAATAGGCCCATAATCCATTAGACATCAGGATTAGCCCAATGTTCTGGCTAGAACTCAGCAAACACTGGATAGTTAGATAGTTATAAGTTGGTGAACGACATGAAATACGAAAAACCTTTCTGCTTGTCTTCCTATTTGGTCCCTTTTTAAGTATAACAAAAATTGCCTCCCTTTTTTCTTCTCTCTTATTCCATGGAAACACTGAGATTCATATTTTCATTGCTTTGCAGCATTGGTAGATCTGCCATAGTGGACTCTCAGTCCACAAGGTTGACTTTTCTTTTACTCACCCTTCTTTCCCTTCTAATTTCCATCTTTGCAATTCCACAGCGGGACTGAGATTCTTATATTCCTCCTTTGCAGTGATGACACAGACACACCTACCACGATGATATACTCCGGCTTCACCTCCACCTCCACAACGTTGACTTTTAGTACTGCCCTATATGTGCTAAGTGCTTTATTGCCAATTACATGCTCCTAGTGCACTCGTTTCAGTTCCCAAAAAAAAAAGCAAATGCATTGTGGGGAGGTTCCTTCAAGTTTAAGTCATTCACGGTTATCTATGTGGACAATCGACACACAATCAATTGATTAATGGTTATCCCGGGAGTCGAATTTTGTTAAGCAAGCTGTAACACTAAAGGTACTTACTCCAATCTTAGCCAAGGGCATGGTTCTTTGTAAAGGAGTTTGAAAAAGGTGTTAAGTTAAATTTTGAATTACATTAGATGATGGTGCTAGCTATATATGAACACAAGCTCTAAATATGCATTTGACCTGAGCATGTCACGGCTTGATCTAGGCTTTAGTAGAAGTGTGAGGAAGGAAAAAACAACTTGTGCTTCGATTCATGAGATTCATGGAGAGCAAGAAAGGAAATTTGGCTTGATCTAGGTTGTATCATGCATGCATGATAATTAGTATAGTTGAGTTTGATGAGAAGTTGAAGTGACAATGTGATTGTTAGGTGAATAAAAGAAAGTTATGGCAGCGATGGTGGTGCTTTTATGTTAGGAGGATTCACAGCACATAGATGGATTGGAAACAAAGGGTGAATAAATAACATGACATTTAGGTGGAGAAGGAATTGGAGTTGAAGTATTATTGCTGTTATTGGAGGATGCAGATGCCGTAGGTGTTAGATAGGAAATAAGTGGTTGATTCAATGAGATCATTAGGTCGGGTGGAGAAGAAATTGTAGTGTTGTTACACATACAAAACAGGTGGTGTTATTGGTGTATTTAGATGCCATGGGTGGATCCACATAGAAGAACAAAACTAGGAAAATTCTTTCCACACTCCCTTTCACACTTCCTGCACTCTCCTCACACACTTGATATCTAGATATCGAGTACAGTATCTAGATACGGAGTGTGTGAGGGTAGTGCAGAAAGTAAAAGAAACCCAAAGAAGTAGTGAATATGGGCAAAGTCTACAATGCAGTTTTTTTTTGGTCAATTGAGAATTGCATTAAAAGGGGGCAAAGCCAAATAGCCTACAGATGCAATGCCCAAAGCCCAAATTCAGCAATGAAACAAGCCTAATGAAATAGAGAACAAATCAGGGCTTATAAGCCGAATGACACATGTACACACCTATACTTAACATTGAAATCTAAGAGTCCACTAAACCAGATACTTTTTAATCTCATGATTTTTTTGGGTCTGTAGACAGAGCGGTAAATATCACCTGAAAGTCACACAAACAACTATTGGATCCTAGATTCGAACCCGAGTGATGATATCTAGTGTAGCAATTTCGGTATATGCCAGTTGAATTAGGTCTTGTGGAATATAAATGTGATATTTATCATGAAAGAAAAGTGAAGAAGGGGGCGGTATGCTGATATTCTTGAAATCCTTTTTGATCAACATGAGTTGTGAGCAAATCAATGTACAATTTACTATGCTTTTTACATAACTAACAATCGCTCTCAAAGACTTTCTAAAAAATACAGCAATGCTAAATGGTACGAAAATAAATGTCCGAAACTATTGAGGACTTACTAAAACAATACCGATTAAGCTAATGAAGGTTGGTCCAGTTGGTAAAGATTCAGCTCACATTCCATAAGGACGTGAGTTTGAATCTCGCTGCTAAGTCTTTGTTCGATAGGTGTCTTGTCGGACACTAACACTTCAATGCTTGCCTGTGTCCGTGCTTCATAACTGGTGAGCCTCATAGATCCAACCCACCTAAATTTTTGTTCATAAAAAAAAATCAATACCGGTTAAACTTGCCTACATCTTTTCTATTGTGATCGTTTCTTACCAAAAAGCTTTATTAAAAAACAAAATACATATCGCTCTCGATTAGTTAACATCAAATTAATGAAACGCCATAAGTTCATTGCTGTGGGGAATTATCTGTCCTGTAAAGTGTAAACTCATCATTTTCCCGCATTAAAAGCTTCACATCATTGTATCAATCAATATGACTTTTTTTTGTGTTCAGCTAATCAACACCACAATCATTTGTTTTTTTCTTTCATTTTTGTTAGTTTTTCTGACATATGTGTCAAATTTTGACACATGTTCAAGGAGTATGAAGGATTTAAGTTCAACGTGCTTATGGTTTGTTAAAATTCAACGTGTGGTTGATAGGAATTGCATCTGAACCCACTCATATTTTGTGGGTGTGATTTTGAGTTTGCACCAACCTACAGCATATTCAACCGGCAGGCGGCAGGATAAACTTGGTTACATGCAATTTAATTGAACATGGTAAGTGATTGGTTTAAATTCTTGATAGCATAGAATAAATTCTAGAAGAGAAAGAACAAGATCAATAGAAGTGAAATTAATTATTCTTGCGGTTTAGATACTAAAATCATGGTGAATAAAATTAATTCTGATGGAAGTAAATTTTTTTAACATTTTGTGTTGAATAAAATCAGTTTTAGATGTGAGTCTCGTAATATTCTTTATTTTTACACATCAAAAGTGACTATGGCGATGGCTTTGGGACTTTGTGTGTGTTTGGAAATGGGAACAGTTGCATAAACACACATTTCATTAAACTCTACAAGTTGTAGAGTTTCGTTGAACTCACGTCTATCCGCCTTCCAACGCAGAAACTGTTATGGTTAGTCTTTTGACCACATACACCCCTTCTTTCGCATCTATTCACACCACGCAAAAGCCCAAATATCAAAGGGCCCAATCCGAACATCAAGGGCTCAGATCAAACCTTCAGATCGGACGGTCCTGATTCATTGGAATCAACCCCACCCCGCTCTATAAATACAACATTCATTGCCTCATTAATGGTAAGCATACTCGTATTTATCACTTCATTAAGACTATTTCACTGACTTTAGCATCGGAGTAACTTTGCAGGTACAACACCAGCAGGATCGAACATTTGTCATTGACTAAGGATATCAACCACTAACTACCTCGGATCGCTCTTCAAGGTCGGAAGTACAGTGCAGAACATTGGCGACCACAGTGGGAGGTCTCAGAATCAAGATCTTCTCCCCTCACCTTAATCAATGACGACTCGAAATCTTCGTTCCAAGGCAAACAGCCACACAGTGGGAATCCATCCCGACCCAATCCTGAGACCGGTCATGCCCCATTTGGCCGAACCTCAGGCAACCCCGGACGGATTCGTTCAGAACCTTCCAAACTCCGATCAAGGGCGAGCACAACATCAAATTCCGGACCTCGTTTTGGTACCCGGAAGCTCCGCAAGGAATCGCGTACCTCCACAAAATCAACTTTCTGTCCCGACCGATGCTGTCCAACAGCTCGTCCTGCTGCTCAATCGACATGAATTGGCAAACCAAGAGAGGAGTTACCGATTTACGGATCTTGAAGCACAGGTGGCGGAGGTCAGAGCTCGGAATATTCCAGATCAGATCTCGCCCGACCGAAATTCCGCCGAAAGAAGAAATCCGGCTCGAATGCGCCAAATCTCGCCCGACCGAGATTCATCCGAAAGGAGAAATCCGGCTCGAAGGCGCCAGCTCTCGCCCGACCGAGATTTATCAGAAAGAAGAAATCCGACTCGAAAACGCCATCGATCTCCACCCAGAAGGCGACACTACCATCGTTCTCCTCCTCGTAGGCTCGAAAGGAAAGTTTCCCATTCGCCATGCATCGGTAGGGCAGACACCGACTCTTCACCCGAAGTACGTTCTTCTCTAGCATCCTCTTCTCCTAGGCAACGATCGAGGAGTAGAGAATATTCGCCTCGAAGATATCGCCCTCAAAACCGTGGGCACCCGCAACATCGGCACCGATCTCCACCGCAGAATCAAACAACCAAACGCAAAGGCCCTTTTACGAATAAAATTGATCGATACCCGGTGCCCAGATATCTCGAGAAACCTCCAAAAGGATTGAAGACCTACGACGGAACGGGCGACCCAGACAGACATTTGAGTTACTTCGACACAGTAATGCAGTATCGCAACGTCCTCGTAGAAATGAAATGCCGAATTTTCCCCCTAACATTGGAAAAAATAGCATCAGAATGGTTTGAGACCCTCAAATCAAACACAATCTCCTCGTGGGACCAACTAGCCAAATTATTCTCAGCTAATTTTTCCCATTCCAAAAGTAAGCCAAAAAACAAAAACATCTTGGCGTCCATCATCCAGGAGAGCTCCGAATCTTTGAGACAATATATAGAGAGATTTAATAAGGAAGCAGTTCAAGTTCGGAACCTCGATGATGCCTTCCGAGTTTACTTCATGGGAATGGGGCTGCGTCCCGGAAGCCCGTTCAAAAAACACATCAACACATGGGAGCCAGAGAACCTCCAAGATTTCCTCCAGCTATCCCAATGTTTTATCAACGAAGAAGAAAGCGCGATGGTCGGTAAGAAACCACTACCAATCACCGAATCATCAAAGCCCCCAAATGAAAGAGATCAGAAAAACGACGGCCGAGGCTCCAGGGATCCCCGACCTCGGAACCGTCATCAATTCTACACCGAGCTCAATGTCACTCAAGCTCAAATTCTGGGTGAATGCTGGAACACGGAGTTCAGAGACGAAAAATTCCCAAAACCACTCACCAACAAGCCAGGACAGCGTTCTAACAAATACTGCCGATACCATCGGAGCAACGGTCACGACACCAACCATTGCAACGCCTTGAGAGATGACATTGAAGATATGATTAAAAGGGGAAAACTTGCCGGCTATATAAACAAACCAGAGCATCGAGCTAACGAGAAAAAAGAAGAACGGGAACAGGAACCCAGAACAAAGGGAAAGATCAAAGCCGAGTCTGACGACGACGAATTTGATTCAAGGAAATCAAAAGGACGGTCCGTGATGATGATGATCGCAGGAGGTTTAGCCCACGAAGAATCCGGGAAGACAATGAAACGAAAATGGAAAGAGCTACTCAATATAGCGTCTACTTCAATCGCACAAACGCCTTCAAACCGACCTCCGTTGTCTTTCGGAGATGAAGACCTTCTAGATGGAAAACCTAACAAACACGTACCACTAGTTATCACGGCGGTAATCGCCAATAAAGAGATTAGAAGGATTTTGGTCGATCAAGGGAGTTCTTCAGACATCATTTTCCTTGACCTCGTGGAAAGAATGGGAATCGATAAAGAAGACATCGCTCCTTACAGAGGATCGGCACTATCAGGATTCAATGGATCTCGAACTAAACCTCTTGGACACCTGGAACTGATGGTTTCCTACAGTGAGGAACCTTTGATAAGAATCATCAAAACAAAATTCCTCATCTTACCATGTGAATCGATATACAACTGTATTATTGGAAGACCGACTCTGGGAAGGCTCGGAGCAGTAACCTCCACCACTCACTTAAAAATGAAATTCCACTCTCTGTGCAACAAAGTCATTACCTTAAACTCAGATCTTGAATCCGCCTCGAGATGTTTCTTCCTATGGACAAAAGCAGAAAAAAAGGCCCAAGATAAAGAAGGTTTTTCACCCGAGATAACCAAAGATAAAGAAATTACAGGAAGATCAGCCGAAGTCAACCTAACCAATTTAGATGCAAGATATGACCCTGACAGCTCGGAAAATGAAGATGACGATGAGTTAGCCAGAGAACTCAAAAAGAAAATGAGAAGACCCCAGCCTGATGGAGAATCCATCGAAATACAACTCGGAGACGACCCTACCAGAACGGTAAAAATTGGAGCAGACCTATCCGAAGAGGTAAGAATCGAACTCACTCGTTGCTTAAAAGATCATTCCGATCTTTTTGCTTGGTCGGCGAACGATATGCCCGGAATCCCGCCAGAAGTAGCCTGTCACCAGCTGGCCGTTAATCCAGAAGCAAAATGGGTCTCTCAAAGAAGACGGGCTCAGAGTGGAGAGAAGACCATCGCCGCCGCAAAAATTGTCGAAGATTTAATCAAAGCAAACTTTATAACAGAAGTCAAATACACGACTTGGTTATCCAACCCAGTACTAGTTAAAAAGAGCAACGGTAAATGGCGTATGTGCATCGACTATACCAACCTAAACAAAGCTTGTCCGAAAGACGCCTTTCGAGTCCCAAGTATTGATCGCCTCGTCGACAATGCCTCCGGTTTTCGCCTACTTTCTTTTATGGACGCTTACTCTGGTTTCAATCAGATCGCCATGTTTCCTCCCGATCAAGAGAAGACTGCTTTTATGACGGACCAAGGTAACTTCGCCTACCGAGTTATGCCCTTCGGTTTAAAAAACGCCGGAGCCACTTATCAAAGAATGATGAACAAAGTTTTTCAAAAACAGATAGGCAAGACCGTTGAAGTCTATCTTGATGACATGATTGCAAAAAGTGAGCGGGAAAACGACCACGTAAAAGACCTTCAAGAAATCTTCGCTGAAATCAGGAAAAATAACATGAGACTAAATCCAGAAAAATGCACTTTCGGGGTCCGAGCTGGAAAGTTCCTCGGTTTCTATTTAACAAGGAGGGGAATTGAAGCAAACCCCGACAAATGTCGATCTGTGACTGAAATGCGGACTCCAACTTCCAAAAAAGAGGTCCAAAAACTCAATGGAATGATCGCCGCTTTATCACGATTCTTGTCAAATGCGGCATTCAAATCTCTCCCTTTATTCAAGCTTTTAAAAAAAGAAAAGAAGGACGACGAAGAAAAGTTCAACTGGACAAACGAGCAAGACGAAGCCTTGCAACAACTCAAAAAAGCACTTTCAGAACCACCCATCCTAACTCGCCCATATGAAGGAGAAACTCTGTACTTATACCTATCAATCTCGGAGGAAGCTTTGGGCGCCGTTCTTATCCGAGAAACACAGACTGGTCAAAGTCCGATCTACTTTGTAAGCAAAGCACTCCAGGGACCCGAATGCAGATATCAGCAAATAGAAAAAATCGCCCTCGCCTTGGTCATCGCAGCTCGACGCCTCCGACCATATTTTGTGGCACACCAGATAGTCGTACGCACCAACTATCCAATAAGGCAGATTTTAAACCGGCCCGACCTTGCCGGAAGAATGATCAAATGGGCGGTAGAACTCTCCGAGTTTGGAATCAAGTACGAATCCCGTACGACGATGAAGGGCCAAGTTCTAGCAGATTTTATAGCAGAAATGATTCCTGCTGATCCTATTAACGACATCTGGACTTTGCACGTCGATGGATCCTCCAACCCCAAAGGAAGCGGCACGGGTTTAATGTTAGAAAGCCCGGATAAAGTAATCATTGAAGTCTCCCTTACCTTCGCTTTCCAAACAACTAATAATCAAGCAGAATACGAGGCTTGCATCGCAGGTTTACGATTAGCAATTGACCTACGAGTCTCTCAGGTCAATCTCTACACGGACTCGCTCTTGGTCGTTTCACAAATAAACAATCAATTTGAGACCAAGGATCCAACCCTGCTGAAATACCAACTCCGAATCCGAGAGTTACTCACACAGTTTAGAACAGCCGAAGTAAAGCACATCCCCAGATCCCAGAACCAGAGGGCAGATATCCTATCAAAACTCGCCAGCACCAAGGTCGCCGGTAATCACCGGACGATCATCCAAGAACTACTTAGAAGACCCAGCATCTCCCTTATTCCGACTTGTAGTTCCGCAATTTTTTCGATTGAGGAGGACCAAAGTTGGATCACTCCAATATTGGAATACATCAAGACAGGAATTGAACCTCCAGATTCGATAGAAGCGAAAATCATCAGGAGAAAAGCCTCCGCCTTCTCAGTCATAGATAATACATTGTACAAGAGAAGCCTCTCCTCACCATTGTTAAAATGCATTGAAAGGGAACAAGTACATTCCGTCCTAGCTGAAATTCATGAAGGAATATGTGGGCAACATCTTGGCGCCCGTTCCCTAGCTCGAAAAGCCCTACGCATTGGATATTATTGGCCGACCATGGAAGGCGATGCCAAAAACTACGTCAAAAAGTGCAAAAAATGCCAGATCTACGCCAACGTTTACGTCGCCCCAGCATCCGAACTTCGAAACCTATCCTCCACATGGCCCTTTGCCCAATGGGGAATAGATCTCCTAGGTCCATTCTCAACTGCTCCAGGCCAAAACAAATTTCTCATAGTAGCAATTGATTATTTTACCAAATGGATTGAAGCAGAGCCCTTAGCCGCCATAACCGCGAGGAACTGTCTGAAATTTTTCAAAAAAAACATCATGAGCAGATTCGGGATCCCCGAATCCATCATCACTGATAATGGGACTCAGTTCGCCGACAAAGGTTTCAGGAAAGTGATGTCCGATTTCAAAATCAATCATCATTTTACTTCCGTTGAACACCCGCAAACTAACGGTCAAGTAGAAGCAGCCAACAAGATACTCCTTAACGGTTTAAAAAAAAGACTGAACGCCGCCAAAGGTAATTGGGTAGAAGAACTCCCATATGTTCTCTGGGCTTACAGAACAACCCCTCAAAGCTCAACGGGAGAAACGCCGTTCCGGCTATCCTATGGCAGCGAGGCGGTCATCCCGGTGGAAATCAGCGAGCTAAGTTGGAGAGTAGCGAATCCCAAAAAACCCGCCGAAAATTACCGAGCTTTGAAAGAAAACCTCGATCTCATCGACGAAGTTCGAGGACGAGCCACACTTCGAGAAGCCATCATCAAACAAAGCGTTGCAACTCGATACAATGCCAAGGTCATCCCCAGAGATTTCGAAGTCGACGACTTAGTCCTTCGGAGAGCCGACATTGGTTTGAAAAATGCTTCGCAAGGAAAATTAGCACCCAATTGGGAAGGACCTTACCGTGTTAAAAGTAAGACCGGTACCGGGGCTTTCAAATTGGAAACACTTTGCAAAAAGGAGATCCCCCGAAGCTGGAACACCACAAAGTTGAAAAGCTATTACATTTAAGGACACGACGGTTTTTGCGTGTGCCATTTTTTCGTGTAACGGTAGTCCCTACCACTATAAATCTACAAATGCCTTCACTAATACTTCTTGGACCGATCTCATAAGATCTCCATACGTGGCCAAAGCAGTCACAAACCTTAGGGGCGAGTTCAATCCGGGCCGAGTCCTGGTAAACTGCCCAAAAGGTACGAAAGGTCCGTTAAGGATTTCTCCTTATCTCGATCATTGGCCTTCGTAGCCAAGAACCCTAATGGACGAGTTAAATCTGGGCCGAGTCCTGGTAAACTGTCCTTAGGCCCGATCTTACGACAGTTCTCAACAGGTTCTCTCTAAATCGTTTGAAGAGCTCCTCTCAAACCTTTTTAAAACCTACGAGAATTCTCAACAGGTCCTCTCTAAAAACATTTGAAGAGCTCCTCTCAAACCTTTTTATACCTACGTCCCACACTTATCATTTTTTTCTTTTTCTTATCAAGTTTTTCTTATCAAGAACTATAAAGTCAAGACTATGAAAATTGGTAATTGCGGTGACGAATACAAAATTACTTTCATTACAACCACCTCGGAAACGGCCGAGACCTCAAGTTTTATAAACAAAAACTAAAAACTAAAACAAAACTGGATCTCTTACAAAACTGGATCTGAACATAAATCAGGCAGACCTGGGATGAACCACGGTCTTCACATTAGTCTTGATATCGACCTTCACGATCTGGTCTCCCTCGATCTCATGATCCACATTCAGGACGGCTCTGTCAAGATTAAGAGAAGGATAAACAAGAGCAATTTGATCAAGTGCAAGATCGAAGCCATCTCCTGCCATTTCCAGAGCAAGATCGGCAGCAGTCCGCGCTTCCTTCTTAGATTTTATCAGCTCAGCGCGGGTTTGGGCAAGTTCTTTCTCAAGCACTGCACATCGATCTTCAGGAGTGAAACTAGTCCCAGCTTTGCTCTCTTCAAATTTTTTCAGCGACGCCATCAGCTCTTGAATCCGATCCTCCAACCTTTTAATCGTATCTTCAGCAATCTCCCTCTCTCCTTCAAGCACTCTGATCCGATCGTTCAGCTGACCAATGCGAACAGTGCTATCCTCGATCTGCGACTTAGCAGAATTATGGGATTTTTCAAGATCATCCACATAAGCCTTCAAAGTCTTCAAGTCGTTCAGAGTGTTACCCAGGACTTTATTCTTTTCTGCCAGTTCTTTCAGAGCATTGAATAACTTGGCCCTCTCACTGGTTACCAACTCTGAAAAACGAATAAAGTCAGTAAGGTAGGTAAAAAAGAACGGCAAAACGAACTCCAAAAAGAAACACCTCACCTTCATGACGACGTTCCATCTCCTCCCTCTGCAATTTGGTTACATCGGCCAAATGAACAAAGAGCTTTGCGGCCGCACTTACTGGATCGGTAAGGTATTCCTCCATATTCTTTTCCATAAAACTAGCATCCACGGGAACAGGAGTTACCTTCTTAGAAGATCTATGCCCTTTGGAAGACTTAGAATCTGTTGGAATCATCACCTTCTTCTTCTTCACCTGCTTTGAAGAGGCTCCCTCATTCGCCGGTTTTCTCTTCCGATGCTGAAGATCTTCACCAGGATTCTCCTGCAGCTGTTCCTCGTGGACGGTCCTGATTGGGGAAACGTGAACGGCATCGCTTAGAGCTGGAATATTTTCTGGAACTTCTGGGTTCGCATGATCACCTTCCTCGACCCCCAGATTCTCCAACGCCATCCTTCTCAATTGAGCAATCCTACTTCCTGCCATCGTATCTGAAAACAAAAAAAATTGGACGAATTAGTCAAAATCATTAACAATTATCTGCCAAAAGATAAATTGACAGATCAAAAATACGACCCTACCTAGAACCCCCATAACCTTTCTTCTGGTAGCACATTTAACCAGACGATCGACAGGAATGCCTCGGTATTTATGCTTGGAATAGGGCACTTGAGATGAAATAAACAACAAAATATCTCTGGTCAGGATATCAGCACGGCAAAGCTGAGACTCGCCGACATGATAAGATCTAGGAGATCGGTTATAATGACCAAGTCCCCATCCTATGGGAAACTTAGTGGACACCAAAGTTTGCCCATCCGAATCAAATCTCCCCACATGGTCAATTGCCTCACTATTCACCGGTTCCACAAAATAAAAAAGCTCCTTCCACCTCCCCTTCAGCGAATCCGAATAAGCCCGGAAAATCTTGGCACCTTTCAGAGACCGAAGGCTCACGTGCTCCCAAGCGTTTCCTTCCTCGCCTCTTTCACTATTCCTATTTACCTCAAACAAATGAAAAAAAAGATCGGCGGACACTGGACGATCAAGTTCGAGGCATATCAATTCAAAGGCTCGAAGAAACGCCCAACCATTAGGATGAAGTTGCGAAGGTGCCAATTCCAATCTCGCCAAAACAGTCTGTTGAAGATTAGTAAACGGTGGACGGATATGCATATCTGATACCAATACATCATACATGACAAATTTCAAGGATCCTGGCCAGGTCGCTGCATGCTCGTTGGATCTCATACCCTCGACATTCCAAAGTCGGCCCCGAATGGATAACTTATCTACAAAAGTGCTCATATCTTCCCCTGCTTCGTACAGAGACCTTGTTTCAGTAACTGAAGAAGCGACCCAATTAAGAATGCGAGGAACATTCACGTCATAAGGAATAGGAAGATCGACTCGCCCCGGACCAGTGCTAGAATAACCATCAGTCAAAGCAGATGCACGATCATCAGCCTCGGCAACAACGTCAACGGCAACCTCATCGTTTCTAGACTCCGATTTCGATTCAGAACCCTCCACTTCCTGAGCATGCGAAGACCCTTGCTCATCATCGGAACGCATCGATTCAGAAGACGCCGTCTCCACCACGACGACATCGGTCTCGGTGTTTTTTACACCAACGACAACCACATCCTCAGAAGAATGCTCCCCATCGTCAGAAGTATGAAGACCAACCTCAGGATCGTCCTCCACTTGTTCGCTGGTCGGGGCTGAATCCGGATGATCTTGAACTTCGGGAATAACCGGGACAGTGTCGGAACGACGACCCTCGACGTTCTCTCCACTAGAGGCCATCACGCTCGCAAGTTGCGGGGGTTGCTGGGAAATCTGCCTACGAGTTTTTTTGGTAACCGCCAGTTTTAAAACCTGCAGGAATGGGGGCATGGGAAAGTCAGGAGTAACGACCTAAAGGGTCCGTACTGATCTTAAAACCGACCTGACAACCCCCACCCTGTGGCAACTAAAGAAATGGGGGCAAATCTGACTATTCAAAGAAAAAACAATAGAGAGATTGAGAAAAGAACTAACCTCGCACGAACGAAGCTCTCACTGATAATCTTCTGCGAAAGCCGAGCACTTGAAATCCACTGGAATGGTGAAACTCTAGCCACTATCCTCCTGATCGACGAACTTAAACTCGGATATGAAGATCGGTATGCAGAGCAAATTGGCAATCAGGAATAAAGCAGGGGACCTAACCCCTATTTATAGTGGGCCTCGCAGAACTGGATTGGGCCTAAATCGAATCGACCCATTCCATCAAAGCCTTCCAACACACGCACACGCCTACCAAAGCGTCACCATCATTAGCCGCCATTGGGAAACGCGCTCTGACAAACGCAATAAATGCAAAGGCACCAATTCAAAATTCGAAATTATTATAAACGGTCAAAATCACTTCATCACTATCGGACCATACTCGACATCGGTAAGAAAGAACACTTCGTATCTCATCGAACATCGGACAGATAAGATCGCCTCCCCATCTCATAGCAGCATCTAAAAAATCACAGCTCGTTCGGAGATCGTGAAAAGTCATCATAATCTCGTCAAGTCAAGATCGCCTCTAAGACGACCAGACTTGGGGGGCAACTGTTATGGTTAGTCTTTTGACCACATACACCCCTTCTTTCGCATCTATTCACACCACGCAAAAGCCCAAATATCAAAGGGCCCAATCCGAACATCAAGGGCTCAGATCAAACCTTCAGATCGGACGGTTCTGATTCATTGGAATCATCCCCACCCCGCTCTATAAATACAACATTCATTGCCTCATTAATGGTAAGCATACTCGTATTTATCGCTTCATTAAGACTATTCCACTGACTTTAGCATCGGAGTAACTTTGCAGGTACAACACCAGCAGGATCGAACATTTGTCATTGACTAAGGATATCAACCACTAACTATCTCGGATCGCTCTTCAAGGTCGGAAGTACAGTGCAGAACAGAAACAAACACAAATTTTAGCTTCACACTTGAACTCATTATGCTAAAGTGTCGACGAAAACCAAATGTTCAGTATCCTCTACATTTTCTGCCACTGTCATAGTAAACAATGAAGACCGTGTGTTATCTCATGCCTATGAAGTTGTTGAAGACATTGTTGCGAGTGTGGGAGTTGAAGTCAACACATTGGATGTGGAAAACTTCTTTGGGTGAGTTCAATTAGGGGTGTTCGTGTTGCTTTTGGCTCAGTTTTGCAGCATAAAGTCATCTGATCTGAAGATGAAAATATCATTCGGTTTCGTTTGGTTTTTGTAGTCTTCTTAAAAAGTTTTAACTCATCTGATCCGAATAAATGTAGTTTGGATTGAATCAGATGACTCCATTTTTAACGAGTCAGGGAAATGCACTACAAATATATTTTACAACACGGTTATTAGAATTGAAAAATATATATGAATCTCAGCAATTGTGAGAAATATATTTTGACTAAATACATTCTAAAAAATATAATGTCTACCTAAAAAATATAATGTACGGCATGCATGGACTACTATGTGCACAAAGGCTTTGCTTTCACTGAAGGATAAATTGAAAGACAACAAAAATAAGGATTGGTGATAATAGTTCATATGTGTGACTACTAGAGTGGTACTAGTTTTTTTTGAATTTTTTTTTTAATAAGATAAGCAGTTTGGTTATGAGTAATAGAATTGCAAATCGAACCAAACTGCTTTGTTAACAAAGAAATTGGCCAAAACTGATAAAAAATATTTTTATCAGTTTTCAGTTTGGACCGGTTTACAGTTTTTGTGTTGATTAGTTCAGATTTGAATACCCCTAATATTAATGGGGGAAACTAGGACGATGTTGTGCTTCAAGAGATGAAGATGTCATTAGAGCATTTGGAGAGGTTAGTGAGGTTGCAGTTGTCGAATTCCATTTGCTTATCAATGACACCAATCTTAAAATAGGAATGGCATAAACAAAATAAAGCATCAACCCTAATATCATTAACTTAAGATGAAAGGGAAACACCTCTCCGAGTCTCCGGTGCATTGCCTTGAGGAATAGGTGTTTTTCCACTCTTTAAGCACTTCCTAAATCATTTAGAGCATTTTTTTTTTGTTTAGAAAGTTTTGAACTATGATTTACTAAAAAGTTTTCTTATGTATGATTTTTTTCTCAAATAATAATTTTCCAATTTCAAAAATAAAAGAACAACAGAACAGTATATTATTTTTTTTGGACTGAAGCAGAACAGTATTTAGTTACTAACTACAGCCTATAGGTATCCAAACTTCCCATAAAGTTTTTGCTTTATGTTTTTTTTGGGCCTTTTGCATTATACTAAATATATACTTTCCTTGGCCATTCACACTACTTTTCTCCTACATATCACGACTTTTAATCTTTTTCAAACACTCTTACTGTACAGAGAGGAAAAGTGACAATCACTTGAACCCAAAAAAACCAGCACTCCCAATGGAAAACTTCTATAACAAAAACTCTAAAAATATAATGTAATTTGATAACCGATCATAGTGGGCAGAAAGGTTTATACACAATGTACCATATATGTATATAGTCTCAAATTCAATCACCAAAAAGAGAAAGTGGGCATAAGTTAACTAGAAAAATTGGTTGTCACGAACTGAATTTGGAAGATGTTGATGCTAAAGCTACCGCCTGTGCCCACACTTTAAGCCTTGCCTTCACATCTCTTGGATCGTCACCTAAATCACATAATAACTTCGGGTTAATAGCGAGTTTAGTCCCACAATTTCTAGATAAACAGTATTCCTAATTAGTCATGAAGCACCAACACAGACACGGATACATGACACGACACAAATACGGACACACAGATATCAATTTTAATTTAAAAAAAATATTGAAAAATATAAGTAATTGAAGTGTTGGTGTGGAGTGTTCAGCACGATACGAATTGGACTTCAACTGAAAGTGTGGTGCTACGGAGCTAATTAGTTGAAATTTACCTGGAGAAGAGATGCGCCAATTAGCAATAGGTGAATTGCCACCACTACTAGTATCAAGTGTAGAATTAGAGAATGAAAGACGAGAAGGGATATCAAGCATACGTTCATGTTCCAATTCAAATCCAAGATCTTTACAAGCCTTAACTTCTTCCAAATCCATACACAAACTTCTTTTCCCACCTTTAGGTCTAGCAATAACCATAACCCCTCCACCTCCAGTACTTTGATCACTTTTCTCACCCCCTGAATTTTCTTTTTCATACCCCCACATATCCCTTCTCATTCTCCTCCTCCTCCTTCTCCTTTTTAACTCACTACTATTCTTCACTTCCTTTTTAACTAATTCATTCTCACTAGCATACTCTTTCACTCCAATCATCGGTGTCTGACCCCGATTCCTCCGTCGCGGTGGCGTCGCCGGTAAAGAATAACAACTACCTAATTCATTTTCAGAGCCAGAGGATAATAACAACCCTGGTTGTAACTCTTTCCCATCGGAAAACTCTCCATCTGCATCATCTCCTCCATCATGTTCGAAACTTTCAATGGATAAACGTGACATGCACATGGAAGCTAAATTATCAACATCATCATCCATAGTACCACAGAAAGTGCTGCTTGTACAAACTGAAAGTCTTGACAAATTGTGATGAGGATGTGGATTTTGAAGAAGATGAAGATCATCTTCAAAATCTTCATCTTGTAATGAAGATTGAAACGTCATCGTTTCATCTGAAGCCATGATATATAGAGAGGTAGCTAGCGTTGAGTGTTGGGTATATAAGTTGAATAATTTTGTTATTGTAATGATAAGGTAGAGAGAGTAGAAGAGCATCTACAATCAACCACCCTATTTATGCCAAAATTTTGTACGCTAACTTTTTTTTTTTAATTAAATAAATAAAATCTTTTTTTCTTACAAAAATGTTTAGTTGAGTTGGATTCCGAGGTCTCACCAGAGTCAAGGTCAGAGCAGACCTCTCTTTGAGCATCTAGAGAGGTACTTATTGATCACCCACTAAAGAGGTTCTCACGCTCCTTACGCTGACAGCGAGAGTTAAACCCACGCATTTGATGGAAAATGAGCCAACTCTTTTATTAATCGAGTCAATCTTCGTTGTCAATTAAATAAATAAAATTTGGTTGAACTCATCTGCTATTATAATTTATTTTATTTTGGCTCCGGTGCCAGGTGATAATATTGTGGCGGAATTGACCATAGGATTACATTACAGTTCGAGAATGTGACAAGCAGTATCGAGTTTTAATCAAGTGATTGGTTTTATTTGATTTTGGTTTTTCATACGAATATATATGCATTTTTTATCTACCACGTAATTACTATTGATTCGAGGAGAAATAAGAATAGTATTTTTCATTTCTACTTTCTAAAAACGCGCATTTAACGCGGAGATTACAGATGAGGCTTTTGTGAAGATTAGTTAGTTAATTATTTAGATGATGTTAAGTAAACAACAAATTTTACTTAATATGAGTAGGTTTTTCACAAACTTTATTGTGGATGATGTATTAGTAGATCTTGGTAGGCAAGGTGGACCTACCTTATTCTAAGCACCAATGGTTAAAAATTTGTGCTCCTTGTATCCCAAATTAAATAATTAAGTGTTCTTTTTGATATTTCAGATATATTATTAAAAAATGTAAATGAAAGAAATTAAGAAACAGAAGAATAATTTTACAAAAGTAATCTTAGTGATAATCGGTTTTTTCACCACTATCATAAATGTAAAGTGAGTGATAATAACTTGAGAGCGATACACATAGTATTAGTTAGAGCATAAAACTAATAAAATATTGATTAAAAATAATGAAATGTTCGAACGACATGTGTCAGTTAGTTTGCTATTGAGCCACACAACTATTCTCAAATTTCGTAGATCCAAACTCTTCATAATAAAGAACATTGCTCTTTTACGAAATACTAATAAAGATAGACGGTGGTACAAAATTGGGTATAGGACATAAGGGGGACAAGAATGGGGGTATGTTATGATTGCTAAATGTATTAGAGTCAAATTCTACTTCAAATCTAGTAGTAGCATGTGACATGAAAATATTACCAAAGATTTGGGATGATGAGTTGGATAATGTTGCAAAGAAGGTTTATCATCATGCTTTTCGGTTACAAAGCCATTCAACCAACAGCTAAAAAACACACTTGAATTATTTTTAATTTTTTATGGGGATTGACTACCCTTGCCCTTGCCGTGGGGTTTTATTTATTTAATTTCTATTTTTCAAATCTAACCACAACAAACAACAGAGGATAATAAAGAAAGAAAATAAAGCTCTTTTATCTCCACCACGTGCAACTCTACCAATGTAGTCTGTCCCGTTTTCCTATTTTTTCCAAACGATTCAAGACACCTGTCCACGTTTTATTACGCTTTTCATTTTTTTATTATTACTATCAGTTTTGAAAAAATTATTCATTTGATGATGAATATGACCCTCATGTCTGGACCAAAAATCTAAAATTAAATTAGATAATTTGAATGAAAGGATATGTATACTCTCACTCACCGTGGACAAAAGAAAGCAGAACAACCTTAGACACTGTGTGTGCTTCTTAGACACGTGGATTTGATCGGTGCATCCAATGCTATTGCTAATGAAGAGAGGTATGAGTGAATAGTGATAGAGAAAGTGGGTCCCTGTCATTCATTCTTGTGTTGGTTTGCAGAAGGAAGACTTGCAGCCACTTATATTCATTTTTAAATCTTTTCTTCAGCCAGCCTTTTTTCTTAAATATTAAGTTTGTTTTTTAAAACAAAAATGTCATTCTCAATCATTTGTCAGTTTCCAATTCCAAATTGAAACTCTTCTCGAAAACATGAATGAATACCCGTGTTTTAGGTAAAGTTATTTAATTACTAGTAACAAAAAAGAAAATATATTGTATTATTATATGCATGAAAATTCTTTGATCGTTTTATTTTTCTTTTTAATATGTATTGATAGCTAAGATAATGTTAATTATTATATTTTTTGTTAATAAAATATAGCACAACACATCTCTTAGTCGGTACTGTTAGACATTGTTTGAAGGGTAGAAGAAACTCCATAGAAGAGAGAAAATATTGAAATTTGGACTTCTATTTATTATTATTATTATTTTATTTTTTTTGGGACAAAGCCAAAGCCAAAACATCGAAGGGGCTCAATAGTGTGCTTAGGCAACGTCCCAATATACAGAGAAACAAATACCTAGTTGGTGAGCTATAACAATTCAGCTACACTAAAATAGCAAAAGGAAATCCTAGTTTGGCAAACCCACAACAACATAGAGACACCATCAGAGCTTCCATAATAGGGGAGGAGGAGATCGTAGCCAGAGGATAGATGATCAAGACGAAGGAGCTCAACAACTATGTGCGCCACAAGATGTGAATCTCCCTTTCAACAACTAAATATCATGAAGGATGTTGACTAACCCAAGAATACAATGTCACCTTTAAATAGGGTCAAACAATCGATTCAAAAACAACAAGCTTCATCCCCAAATTATCAGCAACAGAGAGAGCACTCCTCAAGACCAAAGCTTCGACAACACAAGCATCAGAAGCAGCACCATATTTTTAAAAATAACTAACCCTCATGCCAAATCCCATCATCATCCTTGATCCTAACCTGCCTATTCCTCCCTCCTTTAAATAGATCATTTATGCGCTTTCTTAATTAAGTCATACAAACACTCTTGAATTTGTACATTCAGCTTCTCAATCTCCAACGTTGCATTTCTTAAAGTTTTCTTGTGCCACTTGCTCAAGTGCTCAAAGTTGGAATGTTTTTGCTATATAACTTCAAACATACATAAATCTTCTCCCACTAGTGGCATTGGGGCCAGGATCAAGGACAATGGGGGAGTGATCCAAGTTAATCATAGGGAGAGTCATAACAATTGCATTAGGGAAAATAAGCCTCAAATTCACATTTACCAACACTCTATCCAACTTTTCCTTCATCACCACACCATTCCTAGGGTTACTCATCCAAGTATAATTACAACCTTTAAGCTCCATGTCCAAGAGACCAGGGCTATTTAAAAATAGGCCCCGCATCAAAAATAATTTCAACCCATATCGAGAAAAAAAATTATGAGAACCATCACTCCAGTAAAATGGCACTCACCTTGACACCCCTGGTTTCATTTGTGCCTATTATTGTCCATATCATTTTCACGGTTTTTTTTGTTTGCATATCGAGTGTCTAATACCATATATAAAGATTATTGATACAAAGTGGAGATCTCATGTTTGAATTGCGAACTATGGAAAATGTTTAGGCTAATAACGTCTATTTTGTTAGTTGTACTAAGCTTTACCAACTATCATTTTCACGGTTATTTGCTTTGTTTTTCTTTATTTAATTTCTTTTCTTTTCTTTCATAAATATTTCTATATTTTTTATTTTCATGTTACTCGTATAGGTACCATCATTAGGTACATACTCTACTACTTATCTAGAAAAAAGTTGAATAAGAGATATATACTCATGTGCTGAAAGCAAGGTAATCAACCGGAGGATGAACTGGAAGAGGTAGCGGTTCGGGGTTTTTTGGGTTCAACCGGAATCAATTAAATATATTATTTAATATTTTTATCAAATATATAAAGTATAAAAAACAATAAAAAAAACCATAATACTCATAATTTCATACCATAAATACTATAAGATTCATTGTAATTAAATGGATAATATAATTAAGTTCAAGATTACACAAATATTGATAGAATAGAAGTTATATACCTCGAGAACAATAAACTAGAAAGTTTATCAAAGTTCTTTGCTTTTGATCACTCCACCCATCAGCCATTATTGTACATCCACTTTCAGCCCAAAAAGCTCGATAACTTTCAACAAGCAACATACATTCTTTCTTGCAATCTCCTAACAAATTAACCCTCATATCATGATAGCTTGGAACTTTGAAACCCGGGCCAATAGCAGCTATGGCATCTGCAGCCAACTGAAAATATGGTGATTTTGTTGCATGAAATGGAAGGTTAGAATCAAAAAACCATCTAGCAATTGCCATCTTAGCTCTGTGTACTGCTTGTTTGCTAGATAATACACTTCTTAGAGTTGGTTGGGAGCCAGGAGCTGTCCTTGGAGCAAAAAAACTATCAGGTGGAACACTTGCTTTCCTTTTGAGGGTAGAAGTAGGTGCAGAAGTAGGTGTAGAAGTAGGTGTAGGGCTTGGTTGAACTTCTTCAACTTCTTGAACTTCTTCATTACTAGTATCACCATATACATCACTCAGACTGTCAAGGCTTTTCTTCTCTTTAATACCTTGTAATAGCAACAACATTTGATGACGAACATCACCAGAAACTTTCTTACAAGCTGCTACGTTACCCTTCATACCCGCAAGATGTTGCTTCATTCTATTTATGCCTCCTCCTTTATATGTATTTGAGCAATGCAAAGAAGTGTACACATTAGTTTTTCCCTCTTTTTTAAATGCAAAATGCACCCATGCCGGATCAGCTTTACCACGACCGGTAGACGGAGAATCCGCTGATTGTGTAGTACTATCATTAGTTGATTGACTTTCTTGAGAAACATTCACACTAGCTACTTCCTATAAGTCACATGAGAATAATCAAACAAATTTAATTAACACACAATTTTATTAACTTGTAAAATCATACAAATTACAACAGAAATCACAAATAATTAACAGTTTAACACCTATTTGCTTATTCAAATAATTAAATCTGTACCTATTCATACAAACAAATTATGAACAATTTTTAAGTGGAAAACAGAATTTTCATGAACAAAAATAATATTATTAACAAATCACAAACAACTAGAGTAACAAAACACAAACAAATCAAAAAAGCTTTAACGTTGAGTATGAAAAAATCAAACATTTTATAGTATGAAGTATGAACAGATCAAGTCATCAAACAAATCATATGAGAAATACAAACAAATCACAAAACAGATTTATTATGAACAAATCATATTAAGTTATACTATATATGAACATTTGCACTTACTTGAGGAGGAGTAGAAGACATTTTGGAATGATGCTTTGCAAGCAAATCACGACGGACTGAGAAGTGAGAACGACGGCGACCTGAGAGGTGAACGACGGCGGCTTGTTGTTGTTGGAGCAGATCCGTTTTGGTCTCTTGGAGGCTAGGGTTCAGAGAGAGTGAGAGGGTTTCTAATTCAGGCCCTTTCTTTCTGTTTCTGCGTTCTGTTTCGTTTGGGGAAGGAAAAAAAATTTTAAAAAGAAAAACGCTAAACGACGTCGTTTCGCCCCACAAAAAAAAAACAAGTGGTCCTTTTCAACCGCCCTCAACCGTTGAACCGCCGGTTCTTGCCGGTTTTCCCAGTTCCAGGGTGGTTTTCCGGTACGTTTGCCGGTTTTGGGGTCCAAACGGACCGGACAGGGGTCCGATTCTGGTTGAACCGGCCGGTCCGGTCCGGTCCGGTTTTGATTACCTTGGCTGAAAGGGTGTTAATGCCTCTTAAAAATATATTAGTAACTATTTCTTCATCTCATTTTTTTAACAAAATCAAATAAGTAGCAGTGTACAAGGGTCAGTTTGGATTGAATTTGCCCAAAGCATTGCTCAGAACTGATTCGGCTAGTTTGGATTTTGTGCTTTTATTTACAATACTCGAACCAAACTAAACAATGTATTTGACGGGTCAGCTCATATCAGGCTCGTGTGTCATGCACCAAAATGTTACATTTTTTAAAATATAAAAAGCTTCTTTTTTAATATTACAACACTTTTAAATAGCAAAAAATTGTAAAATTTTAGAAAACACACCAAATAAAATTGCAACTCGTTAATAGTTATCCAATCCAAAATATTAAAACTTTAGAACTTAATCATAAATTATAAAAGTAAAAAGTCTAATCTAATAGCATTTTGTATTTTAAAATAGCCATCAAATATACTTAGCCATTTGGTACGATTCGGTGGTCAGGTGCGCATGTTTGTTTTTAACATTCGTAGCATGAATGAAACAACTATAAATTAGGTTGTGCTAGTTTTGGTTTAGCTCGAACAACAAAAAAAACACACAAGCTAAATAGGTCGATCGGTTTAGACTAGATTAAAAGTTGGTTCAGATTTCTCCGAATCATTGAACACTCTCCTACAAACTAAGGAAGAATTTTTTTTTTCCTTCCCTTGCTTTCTTTTCACTTTCACTCTTAATAAATAAACAAAAAAAATATCTCGCTTTCTACTCGTTTTGCTCCCATTTTTTTCTTTTAACAATTTTTCTCTCTCACTTTCTTTCCTTTTAGTTTCTTTTACAATCCAAACATTGCATTAAGCTATATTGATTAGAGGGGAAAAAACCCATTTCTAGGAAATTCACGACTAATTAAATCAATTGCTGAAAGCATTTTAATGGTTTAGCCTTTTTGGTGTGATAAATTTGATTAATGGTTGGACGCTCACCGACCGTTGGTTGACCATGTTTTTTATTTTGAGAAGGGATGGTTGGAGCGCGTCAAATCTGCCATTAGATTGTTTACACGTCATAATTTAGAGACATTATCAGGTTTAAGTATATCCATTTCTTTAATAAATCAAAGTCTCACTTAACCATATACTAGTATATTTAATGTAGTATATTTAAGTCAATCGCTGCCTATTCCTAAATAGTTACGCCATTTTGCCGCTCAACTAGCAAAATGTTGAAATTGTTAGGTTAGATATAATATTTCAAGTTCGAATCCCAGACAGTTGTATGCGTGAATTTTTATTAGCAATTGCCGCTTTGTCTACAAACAAAAAAATTATTACGGCATTTTATGAATATGATTATAGCTAGTCTTCAAGTTTTTCATTCAATTGCAATATGTATAATTATGAATTTCCTTCTTGATGACATGGAAAAAGTTTCTCGTGGTAAGAAAAAAACTATGAGAATTGTGTTAAAAAGATTATTCGAGATAGTTTAGTTGGTGAACTAAGAAACAATAAAGGAGTTTGAAATACTAGATTTAGAGTTCAAGTTTTAAAAACTAACGTTTTATAATATATTTTTAAAAACTAAGAAATGCCGATGATTAATCTACATCGGAAAATCTGGCTACTTGGCGACTTTGCCGGCCCGTGTAGCTCTCCCCCTCCTAACAGAGTTTTGTCATACCCAAAATTTGAACCCAAGACCTCAGGGTTGGTCCGAGCACTCGGACCAACCCTTGTTAGTGAATAACAACTAACATTTTGCTATAAAAGAGAAGAAAATAATATCTATAAAATATTTTTTTGCTGACTCATTGTAGGGTGCTTATAGGGTGAGGGAGTAATTAATTAATTTCCTCACCGGTGAATCATTAAGTATCGTAAGATGTAGTATAAAAATTCATCTACTGTTGATATTTAATAATGATTGATTCAATCCTAATCACTCATAGCATTTTACACAAAATCCTACGGTCAATTTCAGGGGTTCACCAGTGAGAGATTTGATTTGCTCCCTCACCCTAGAAGCACCCCTCAATGTAATCATATTATTATTATTATTTTGTAAAATAATTACTATTTTTCAATCAAATTAATCGGAAGAAGTTATCTTTCCTTTTTTTTGAACGAAGCAAACTCATTGCATTTCATTAAAAATAGTAGTCTCAATACATGTTGGAAGAGCTAGCATATAATCTTGATGCCCTCGCAAGCGTATGAGCGGCAAGATTTGCTTGTCTCCTAACATAACTACGCGAAAGCTAGAATGACTCGATATAGAAGAATTATAATAGGAAATAAAAGCACCAAATTCAAAGTTGATACTTAGGCCCTCCTTCACACCATTCACAGCTGGTAAGCAATTCAGTTCAATGGTTACCGATGTCAGCCCCAACTCAACCAACCAAAGTAGTGCTTGTTAAAGACCCATTGCTTTAGCCTCCTGGGGTGTAGGAATACCGTGGAACCACATAGACTTCCCCTTGTAAAAAGCACTTGTGTGATTGCGAATGCACATACCCAAACCATAATTATTTTCATTGGCAAATATGGCGGCATCAACATTACATTTGAGCCACCCCTTATTCGGTTTTCTCCAGCGCTGATCATCACACTGCTGCGGGTTCAATGAGAGTCCAGTATGTTGTGTCCTTGCCCGTACTTGCTGCCAATTCTGCAAGTAATCCATCGCACACTGAACAACAACGGTTTCGGGTTGCAACACTCCCTCCGAGACCTTCTCATTACGTCTCCTCCAAAGCGCCCAATGCATTGTCGCAAACTTCAATTTATTCGCACCTGTCAATGAAGTCAGCAACTTGGAAAAGCATTCACGGTAACTTTTAGAGCTCTCCGTTGAAATTCTAACGCCTCTTAACAACCCACACGAGTTCCAAATAGTCTCTGCAGGTATACAATCGAAAAAAACATGTCATTCATTCTCTGGGTTACCTTCACACATCGGACAATGATTCTCACACATTACCTTCATTCTCAACAAAAGTAACACACTCCTTGCTGCCCTCCATAACATCAGCTTAAACTTTTGAGGAATTTTCAATCTCCACAAGCACATCCATTCCCCTTCCTCTTAAGATGCAAATTATCAAGAAGATCTTCCATTACTGCATAATATGCGGACCACTCACACAATATAAATCATTCCTACTCCTCCACCAAAATAACCGATACTCCTCCTCTCTATTAAAAAGAGGCATTGCTTTGATAATATTGGCTTCTTGGGAATTAAAAATCTGATCCACCAACCCCACATTCCACCTATCAGAATATGGTTCCCATAAATCCTTAATTTGGAAATGCTGAGTACCTCCAACCATACTTGACTTCACATAGCTATCACGCCCCTTCTGTAACCAAGGATCAAGCCACACCTGAATTTTGTCTCCATTTCCTATCCTTCATCGTGCACCCAATTTGACAACCACCCGAGAAGTAAGGATACGACGCCAAACATAACTGGGATTATGGCTCAAGCGAACCACCAAGAAATGACTATTTGGAAATTAAATATTTAGCTTTGAAAACTCTAGCCACAATAGTACCTGTGTTTGTGACTATATGCCACGTCTGCTTTCCTAGCATTGCCAAGTTGAAGCTATGAAAGTGTTGGAAACCCATTCCATCATGTTTTTTCCTAACTATTAACTTATACCATCTCACCCAATTAATCCCTCTTGTCGCACCATGGTTAGAAACCCACCAAAACGAATTGATCATCATTTCCAACTCTTCCCTAAGTGTACGTAGTGGGAAGCATAGAAACACTTATACAATAAGTTGGAATAGATTGAGCAGTAGACTCTACCAGAACTTCTCTACACCTGCTTTTGACAAATGTTTGCCATTAAATTGTCTGAATTTTCTTACAAACTGATTATTTAAATCATAATTATAAGTTAAAAACAAAGAAACGCGAACGATCATCCCACAAAGTTGGATTTTGGTTTGCAAAGGAAATGTATAGTGACCGGAAGGAGTGGTGATGGAAAGTTGAAATTTGCATGCATTTGATTTGAATGCATTATCATTCTGTTCTGTGAACTGATAAACACGTTGGTCCCTCGCCGTTTGAGGAGTCATAGTCGTTGTCTCATGTTTGTTAACAAGACGTGGCACATACACATAATCGCCGTTTAGTGGCATTTTTCTAACCTTTTTAAAAATTTTAGATAAAATAATTTCATTTTTTAATACAAAATGGATTTATCATTTTAATAGATAAATCCAGTTTTAAAATGATTTTTAATACAAAATGGACTTGCCTATTAAACTGATAAATCCGTTTTGCATTTTTTAACAAAACGGATTTTATATAAATCTGGTTTTAAAAAATGCAAAATGTATTTATCAATTTAATAGGTAAATCCGTTTTGTATTTTTTTCATCTAAGGCTGGTAGGTATTTTTGGTTTTTTACTATGGATGTGGGGGTATAAAAAATGGAACCCTTATATTTATTAGGGTTTTTTTGTACCCCACCATATGACACCATACCCCCATCAATTTTTTTATTCCTATTTTACCCCTATGAAAATTGGAAAACGAATTTATCTAAATAAAAGATAAATCCAAAACGGATTTATCAGTTTAATAGATAAATCTGTAGTTAAAAATTACACTAAGGATTTATCTAATTTCCATTTTTTTTTCATTCAAATGGAATTACAACCAATTACCATACATCCGTTTCAATTTTTGATCAACATACATCAGGTTCCATTATGTCTGTTTCCACTTTTTTTAAACGATATACATCCGTTTGAATCAATAAATCTGTTTGGCAGCAACATACATCCGTTTGCAATGTTAAATAATTTAGGTACTTCCGGTTTGAGAAAAACCCTTTTTATTATGAAAAAAACCCCAAAGTTGTTTTCTCTTACTCTAAGCCGAATTGTCTATTAGCTCAATTGCTAGGCCTTCAACGGAATTGTGCCTCTCCTACGAGTTTTTCATGGGCCGCCACTACCGTATCATGGCCACAAATGCAAAGAGGTGGGATAAGGCTAATGTTTGGGAAATTTGAAAGGTTTTTTTTTTTTACCCCCACCATTTCACCCCATACCCCCCCCCCCCCCCCCCACGCACCCTGCGAAAAGACAAAAATACCCTTAATAATTTTACAAATTTACAAAACATTTACATTTGTCACTTACATTCGTTTGACCAGAAAATTTTCAGAGCTAATCGTATTTACCTCAGGAGACATAAATACGATTTCCAAAAAAATTCGCATCGTATTTACGTACATACGATTTCCTCCCAGAAGCTTCAAAAACAGTGAGTCGTATATACCTAAATCCGATTTCCCCATAGGATCTACCTAGATCCGATTTCGCATAGGATCTAGGTAGATCCGATTTCCATTTGTTTTTTTTTAATTTGTTTGTTTTTTTGTTTTTTTAGTGTCACATAGGATCCGAGGGGAGTCGTCTTCTCGACGGATTGAGCAGACATCCTCATCACCGTCTGCTCCCAGTACACGCACCCGCCACAGGGTTGCGGGACATGCGTCCACCCGGCGTTGGCGCGCCGAGTGTAGACAGCTGCCGGTGGAGGAGTTCCCAGAGTATCAGTACGAGCAGCAGCAGGACGACTCATATCCTGAGCAGTATATGCCTGAGCACCACTAGTCATCCTAGCCATGCAGACTGCATCTTTCGGATTTCCCACTATATGCCCAGTGTGCTCGAGGTGATTCAGTCTACTTATGCTGCTCAGGAGTTGGGTCAAGTTGCTGCGGACTACTTACAGTGGTACGTCAAAGCATCTATTCCTAGACTCTTACGGGTTGCATCACCACCACCACCAGTACAGCCAGCTGCACCACAGCCTGTGAGGGGACATGCAGAGCTGTTGGAGATCTTGGAGGAGGAGATTCGGATGGGCCTTCGTAGCGGAGACATTCGGATGCGCAGTCGGACCTACGCTCGCTACACGCAGTTGTTGGATATGCTAGAGAGGCGTGAACGCTAGGGATTGTACTTGATTTTTATTATTTTTGTGGGATTGTACTGTTATACAGTTGTTTGATTATTATTATTATTATTATTATTATTATTATTATTATTTCTTGCTTATTATATTTGACTAGTTTCATTAAAATTTCGATTTCATTCATGCGATAAAACAAAGTTACATAAAAGATAAAAAATAACCAACTACAATAAAAATAGACAGATACATTTTCCTAATATTCCGGATCTCGCAGACGACGTAAAATCTCATTCACGCTCTGATCAGTTTCTACGTACAGCTACAACGGCTTATACCCCTGAAGTGTGTCATGGATGTTGAGCATGTTCGCCACGTCTTCGTCGATTTTGATAGACATGGGCGAGAAGGAAATGCGGCCATCGTCTCCACGATCGGGTTTGTGATAAGTGATACTAGTGACGTCCCGGTCGTCACCGGTTACTTAAACTTTTGACCATACTTTATCCTTCAAACCTTCGAACCCCATGGCGCGGTGGATTCTGCATAACACCGGCTTCGGTCTTCAGAAGTAGACACCATCTTCTCTCATGGTGATATTGCCCCCATGATGTATACCGCAGAGCCTATTCTCGTCCGAGCGTTGTGTTAGGCAGATCTGCATTCTGGATGTGTGAAATAAGTAAGTGAGAGTGAAATTTTGGTGTGAAAAGAATGAGGGTGGGAGTGGGTATTTATAGAATTTGTCAATGATTATCAACCGTTGATATTATCGGTACGATCCACACCGTTGAAAAAATAGCCGTTGGGCCAGGGGAGTAAATCTGGCCGTCGATTTTAAGTCAAATCGGATTTACCTATGGGTGGGCGTAAATCCTCATTGCATTTAACAAATCGGATGTACCCCCACTGATAGGTAAATCCGCTTTTATTTTTACACGAATCGGATGTATCTCGCATATAGATACATCCGCTTTTGAAATTTAAACTATCGTATCTACCTCTCTCAATGTAGATCCGATTGGAATTTTTCCAATCTTATAGGATCTACATACATACGCTTTGCAAAAAAATGAATCGGATCTACCTATCAACACGTAGATCTGATTTAGTCAAATGTTTCAATGGGTATTTTCGTCGAAAAATTTATTGTGGGGGTATTTTTTTTTTGACAAAGGAAAAGTTATATCATTTCATTCAAAATCAAAGAGGTAATACAAGTCGGACTACAATCATAGACTTGGGAGCTAGCAAAATCCGTTGATGCTCGTGCGAGAGTATGAGCAACAAAGTTAGCTTGCCTCCGGATGAAACTAACCGCGTAGTTTTGTGTCAAAGATTAAATGTTCTTACACGTATTCAAATTTGAGCCAAATTCGGTTACAGAATTACACACTCCTCTGATGCCATCTACCACTGCTTTGCAATCCAGCTCGATGGTGACTCTTTGGACGTTTAATTCATGAAGCCATTTGACTGCTTGTAATAATCCCAATGCCTCTGCCTCTTGTGGTTGTGGAGCTCCATAAAACCAAGAAGATTTCGCCTTTACAAACACCCCTTCACTATCCCGAATACATATCCCGATACCAAACCTGTTATCATCAAACAACGCCGCATCGACGTTGCACTTCAAAAAACCAGCTACTGGCCGAACCCACACATCCCCCACATCGTTAATATTCCCAGCAGCAACATGCGCACGCTGCTGTCCATGTACAACCACTGGGCGCCGAGCTTGCTGCCAATGGTGCAGCAACTCCATAGCGCTAGCAATAGACATCCGAGTAGGCCTAACAGTGTTTTCCCATATTTTCTCATTTCTTCACTTCCAAAGGCACCAAACAATCATAGCTACAATCTTCCTACTACTTTCGGAAACAGTCGCAAGAATGTCAAAAATAACAAATAAAATCCACCGTACCTATAGGAAGAAGATGTTGAATTGTGTTCCAAAGACCGGAATGACGCCATACATCTACCGCGTGAGAGCAACCAAAAAAACAATGCCAATCACTTTCTTCCTCTTGCTCACACCACGAACATTCAACGGGACAATTCACATGGCGCTTACGAAGATTAACACGGCTCGGAAGCACCCCTCTCGCACACCTCCATAAATGAATCTTCACCTTTTGCTGAATTTTAAGTCTCCAAATTAAATTCCACTCACCGGGTACACGGAAAGCCGAACTATCAATCAACTCATTCATGCAAACATAATACGCCGACTTAACCGAGTAAAGGCCATCTCTACTTTTGTCCCACACCAAAGTGTCATCGCTCCCCCTCCCATGTAGCACCATGCTTTTGATACGACTTTTATCCTCCTCATTAAATAATTGATCTAATAAAGAGATATTCCAAACCCCGTGATTTGCATCAAATAAATTAGAAACAGTCATATTATCAGTTCCCGAAACCACATTAGAAGACACAAAAGAACTATTACCTCCTTTCACCCACGGATCGCTCCATATGTTAATGGAAGTGCCATCTCCGATTTTCCACCTTGCTCCAAAATTTACCAAAGTCTGTGAAGTGTGGATGCTACGCCAAACATAACTGGGATTATGGCCCAAGCGAGCCCCCAAAAAGTCCCCATTAGGGAAGTATTTAGCTTTGAAGACGCGGGTAACTATAGCATCCTTGTTGGTGCACAAGCGCAAACCTTGCTTCCCTAACATTGCCAAATTAAAGCCGTAGAAATGTCGAAAGCCCATACCTCCAAAGTCCTTTCGCATAGACAACCGATCCCAGCTCAGCCAATTAATTCCTCTCTGTGATCCTCTATTCGAACCCCACCAGAAAGAATTGATCATCCTCTCCATCTCCTCTCCTAGAGATGTAGGAATCAGGAAGGTACTCATACAATACGAAGGAATGGCCTGTGCAAATGACTTGACCAGAACCTCCCTGCCAGCCTTTGAGAGATGACGATCTAACCACTGTCGTACTTTGTTCCACACTCGGTCCCTCAAGTAGCCCCAAAGAGTTGTTTTTTTGCTACGGCCTACCATAGAAGGCAAGCCAAGATACCTCCCTGTGCCAATACATTCAGTCACTCCTAAAATATCCACCACTTGTGGTCTAATGTCCTCCTAAGTGTTCCTGCTAAAAAAGATTTCAGATTTTTGAAGATTAACAGCCTGCCCAGAAGCTTTCTCATAAGTTGCTAGAACATTCTTTAATTTTGTTGCCTCTGCTACATCGGCCCCGCAAAACAAAAAACAGTCATCTGCAAATAACAAGTGTGTGAGGATTGGAGCCCCTCTACACACTTTAACTCCATGTAGCTCTCCTCTCGCCTCACATTTTTTTAGTAAAGCTGTCAAGCCCTCTGTTGTGTTAAAAACACACTTGAGAGCAAGTGTACTCTCTCGCAGAAGTAGTATAAAAGATATCGTGTCCACAGGGATTAATTAACAAGTACTAAACTAGTCTAGATTTTATATTGTTTAGACGAACAAATAATTGAATGATATAGAAACTAAAATAAAAAGAAATAATTAACAAGAATTAAAAGTAAAGATTTAACTAGTGGAGAGAGGTCTAGGGTCGCGGTTTCACTTGCAAGCTTCGATTCCCCTATGCCTAATTCTATCTGAATTCCCTTATTTTATTTAATTACCAATCTCTTTACTAAAGCTATTAATCCGTTTGGTCATTCGCGATTAATATTCTTTTCCCTAAATTAACCCTAGTTTGGTCATGCTAGAATTTAAATTTAAGAAAAGCATAAAGTACAGAAAGGTTGAATGATTGGAAGACTAAAGTAAAGTTTGGTCATGCATTAATTTTAGCCCCAATTATCCTATAGGTCCACTGATAACTCTATTTTATATAGAGTTATTTATACAACTAAACCTAAATAAATTGTTGAAATCAAGTATAAATTAAGTAAATATCATAGAAGAAATTAGATAAACAACACTAAAGGATAAAGCAAGTGGTCATTCACAATATTAAGCATGATGTCTAGATATTCGTATGTTTGATATGTTTGTGAGTATTTTCAGATAAAACATCTACATTGGAAGAACACAAAACACAAAGTAAAAGATTTCATCCAAATCATCCAGTGCACCTGCACTGCATACACCTGCACTTGATGCAGCTGCACTGCATGCAGCTGCACCATTCTGCGAATGGTAGAAAAAGGCCAACACCGGAAGCACCTCAAACCAAAAGAAGAAAAAGGCACCGCTAAATGACATTATAGCTGATCCACAATCACATGGGGCACATGGAAACTTTATAAAGGAGGCGCCCACAATGGATGACCACTTGAAGAAATCATTTCATGAACCATATGGCAAGCTCTAATTGGACCACTCTTGATATTTGAGTATGAAACTCAAATTGCTTTTTCAAAGGCTGAAAAGTAACCATGGTTGAGTTCTCAAGTTTACTTAGCCCTCAAGGAATTCACTTTTTGGAGGCTATATAAGGATCCCCACTTCTCACTTTGAAGATATATAATCTCTTTTTCACATTTCTACACCTTTAGAATTTCTTGTACTTTTATTTTCAAATTCTTAGTTTTAATTTCTTAGATAGTAGCAAGGAGAAAAGGAAGGAATTGACGACTTCTCCCTTCTCTTCTTCATAAATATAGTAAGGAGATCAGTGCACCTACATTGCTTGATGCAAGAAAGCTTCAATATTGTAAACTTTACTTTGTTGTTCTTTCTTGATAATTTCCATCACCTCAATATGTTTTATTCAATCTCTTTCCATCTTGCAATGTCTAATATGAGCTAATTTCATTTAGTTGAGATGTGCTAGTCTTATAATGATCTTTTAAGGAAGTTTAAGTGTCATTTGTGTGTTGTAAGCATTTTGATTCTTGTGTTATACTACATCCATCCTAATTTAAGGTTGATCACTTAAATATAGGTAGAGTTATATTCACAGACATGGTTTATAACTAGAAATCAAGAATCAATAGGGGTAAGTGTTTAATAAAGCCTTTATTAACTTGATTAATAAAAGAAGCTTGTTAATTCCATGTTAAGTCCTAGACATAGGATAACATAGCCCTTAGGATTAAATCAGCAAGTATTTCAAAAGCAAGAGTGAATTTATTTAGCATGCCTAGACATAGGAAGCTTGTAAAACAACTCTGTAGAAAGTAGCTGAAAGGCACACACTGATGCAGTTGCATCCAGTGCACCTGCACAACACAAATGCATTTAACGCTTAAAAGAAAGTTATTTGATGAAAGCATCTCAACTATCATTCTCAACTGATTACCTATCTAATTTATTGCTTATCTACATTTTGTTTTCATTTCAACTTCAACCAAAAATTGTGAGTAGATAGACAACACTAATTTATGCACTTTGAACTACAAAGAATTAATTCAATCCCCGTGGGTTTGATCTTTTATACTACTTACTTGTGACTGTGTACACTTGCACATCTTTCAGCACACCAAGTTTTTTTGGCGCCGTTGCCGGGGATTGTCATTAATTTTTGTAGTTTTAAAGATAGTAGATTAGTGTTTATTTTTATTTGTTTTGTTATTCTGGTATTTTGTTTTTCTGTGTAGAAACAGGTGCATTTACACCTAGTGCAACTGCACTAGCTTATGCCCAGAGACAAATCACCAGAATTTGAACTTAATCCAGAAATAGAAAGACAGTTTAGAAGGTTGCGTAGAATCCAAAAAGAAAGGCTTCAAAGTTGTAGCAATACCATGTCTCAACAAGGTGAAGGAGAAGGCTCAAGACCAGCCTCAGTCATCAATGCAAAATAATCAAATAGGAACAAAAGGAAATAAATGAGAGAGAGAGTAAGAGAGACTTCCCTGAGAGAGCTTGTAGTTGGAGTTTATTCCTAAAAACAAAACAAAACAAAAGCAAAATAAAATTAACTGACAATAAAAAACAGATTGCCTCCTGCGAAGCGCTTGTTTAACGTCATGAGCCTGACGATAGTTGGTAGTTGGTGCTCAATCAGGTGGCTCTCCAAGAGAAAATTTTACATCTAACGCAGTGCACCTTCTTAGTTTTCTAACCATGTGGTTGACATTGTTCTTTCTTTTTCCAAGTGGTGGGTGAACTTCAAAGGATTGTGGAATTTTTATTTTATCTCCATCCACCACTATGCTAGGATCCTGCAAAATTAACTTTTTTCCAAAAGATCCTGCATCTTTAAATCACTAAAAATATTAGTTTCAACCACATCATCACAATAAGGAGAAGCTAAAGAAGAGAAAAATTTATTGGAATTTAAAGCTTTAATAACATCATCTTCTTTACCACTCCTTAAAGTTACCTTTCCCTTATAAACCTCAATCACAGCATCACCAATAGTTAAAACAATTTGCCCAAAAATTTGGGTTTTCTCCTCTTTCTCCAACTCATGAACCAATGGATCTTTCTCATTCTCCTCACAAATGCTCTCATCAATAAAATCTGTTGTTTCAATTTGACTCCCTTCAGTAGAAGTCTCTTCATCTTTCTTGAGAGCTTCTTCCTCTAAATTAGCTTCTACGGAGAATTCTTCATCATTACTAAGAATATTATTCTTGTATTGCTCAGATTCTTCAGTTGGGGTAGACTTAGTTTGTAAATAAAGAGTTTCTTCAGCCAATTGAGTTGTTACCATATCAATAACCTTTGACAATTGATTCTTCAAACTATCAAAATTGTTGTTCATGGCTCCAATTTGGCCCTTCAAGCTTTCAAATTTTTCATTTGTCTGCTGCATAAATTTGAGCTACACCTCATCGAAATCATATTCTTCCTCTTTCCTCTGCACTTGTAGTTGCTCATAATTATCCCAGTTGGAGGAATAAGGAGGTGGCTCATAGTCATCCCAATAGTTTGAATAAGGCTCATAAGGAGGAGGAGAAGATGGGCGTTGACATTGAGGCATATACCAAGATAACTTCTCTAAATTCCTTTTCGCCTCTGCCTCTCTAATATAATCTCTAAGAGTTTTAACCATGATTTAGATTTTACTCTGCAAAACAAAGTGAACTGCAAAGAGTTCTTGGAAAAGTATTAGCAACTTTTTTTTTTCAATAAGATAAATAAAAAAAAACAAAATTAAAACTAAAGCATAAAAAATGTCTAAAGCAATAAAAATCTTTTTCGTTTAATATTGCGAATTAATCCCCGGCAACGGCGCCAAAAACTTGTTGTGTTAAAAACACACTTGAGAGCAAGTGTACTCTCTCGTAGAAGTAGTATAAAAGATATCGTGTCCACAGGGATTAATTAACAAGTACTAAACTAGTCTAGATTTTATATTGTTTAGACGAGCAAATAATTGAATGATATAGAAACTAAAATAAAAAGAAATAATTAACAAGAATTAAAAGTAAAGATTTAATTAGTGGAGAGAGGTCTAGGGCCGCGGTTTCACTTGCAAGCTTCGATTCCCCTATGTCTAATTCTATCTGAATTCCCTTATTTTATTTAATTACCAATCCCTTTACTAAAGCTATTAATCCGCTTGGTCATTCGCGATTAATATTCTTTTCCCTAAATTAACCCTAGTTTGGTCATGCTAGAATTTAAATTTAAGAAAAACATAAATTACAGAAAGGTTGAATGATTGGAAGACTAAATTAAAATTTGGTCATGCATTAATTTTAGCCCCAATTATCCTATAGGTCCTCCAACTAATTGCAGTACGGTCGCTGATCAACTAATTGATTATGAACATGAAAGGGGTAGCTAATCCTAATTATGTGATAAAAACAATAGGACAATATTAATTGAAATAAAACTAGGAATTCAACGTAGAAATTAAAACATAAAAAGGTCTCTAAACAATCAAGATTCACCTAAGACCCTAGAAGAGGATTTAAGTATCCATAGTGTTCAAGAACAATCAAATAAAATTAAGAGTCATAAATTACAAAGATAAAAATAACCCGGAATAGAGAAATTTCTGATCTTCGGTATTTAGTCTCCTTTTTCTACTCCAGAGCTTTCTCACGATATCAAGAACAGGTACCAAAAAATCCAATCTTTCCCTCCAACACTGTCTATGCGTGCGTCCTTTTTTGATTGAAGTGTGAGTGCGGCTCCCTAATTGAGTTGCTGCAATCCTATTTATATCACATAGGGTTCCGTATTAAAACTTGTTGTCCACGACTCTCACTCAATTCAATTCTCTCACCTTTAATTCATTCACGGCAATGCTCCATGGCCTTTAGTTGGGCTTTCTATTTAGTCAATATGGCCAGCAAGGCCTTTTCATGAATTCATGGCAATAAGCCATTTTCTTTTAATTATTGCCACCCCCTCTATTTCATATTATATATATATATATATATATATATATATATATATTTATATATATATATTTAAGTGGCATTAATGTGGACTTTCTTGCTTTTTATCCTTTTACTCTTTTTCTGCAAAATAAAGAGTAAATTAAGTCAGTGATTTATATTTTTACTAATAATTGTTCTAAAAATTACTCAAAAGTATCTCTAAAAATGCACTAAATTGGAGTTTATCACCCTCCGCACACAAGATGAAAAGGTAAGGTGACAGTGGGTCACCTTGCCATAGACCTCTCCCAGGTGAGATTGAGCCAGCTCTCTCTCCATTCATAAGCATTGAATAATGCACCGTTTCAACACACATTGCCATCCACCGAACCCACTTCTCATTAAAACCCAGCTTCTCAAGAACACAGCGCAAATACCCCCAATCCACCCTGTCATAAGCTTTACTAATGTCAATTTTGAGGGCTACCTCCCCTACTTTCCCTCGCACCTTGCATTTCAAATGATGAATTGTCTCTATAGCAACCATGACATTATCAAGAACAGAACGATTTGAGACAAAAGCTGATTATTCTAAAGACACACACTTATAAAGCAAAACTTTCAATCTATTAGCCAACACTTTTGAGATAATTTGGTATATGACATTACAAAGAGAAATTGGCCTTAGATCACGCATGGTATTGGGGTTGTCTACTTTAGGAATCAATACAATATTGGCGTCATTAAGCATAGGTGGAAACTCACCACTATCAAGCCAGGCAACACCAGAATGGAACAGCTCAGGACCACAAAGATTCCAAAAGCGTTTAAAGAAAGCTGGGTTCAAACCATCCGGGCCTGGGGCTTTATCCGAATGCATTTGAAACAAAGCCTCCTTAAACTCTTCAATAGTAAAAGGCGCTGTCAACTGAATATTGTCCTCTGCTGTAACAACACTGCGCATACAATCAACCACCGGCAAGTAATCTCCACGCACACCCTCAAATAAGTGTGTGAAATAATCCTGCGCTACTTCACCCAAAGCCACCTGTGAATCTGCCACCGACCCATCATTCCGAACCAACTTAGCAATAGCGTTGCGCCTACGACGCGCACTAGCCATCGCGTGAAAGAATTTGGAGTTTGTGTCGCCATCTTTCAACCAGTGAACCTTCGCCCTTTGTTTCCAAAAGGCCTCTTCCTGAACCAATAAAGAACTCAAACGATCATTAACTTCTTTATAACGATGCATGGCCTCCCCATCTACCGAACCCCTCAACACATCCATCTCCTCCTTACACTTCTTAATGTCAAGACGGTACCGAGCCCTTAGCCTCTTCCCCCAGTTATCAATAGCACTAGTACAATGTTCCACCCTCGTCATCAAATCCCCAATACCACCATTCGCCCAACCTTCCTCCACAACAATAGGAAGATCTTCCTCCTCCAACCAAGCATTCTCAAACCGAAAAGGCCTAGGCGCCCCACGACGAAGGCGTTCCCATAATTGCAACCAAAGAGGCGTATGATCCGAGCGATCGGCAACCCCGTTGATGAGGCAACAGTTAGGAAAAAGATCAATCCAGTCCTGTGTAGCAAGAACTCTATCCAACCTCTCCTCCTTAAAAGCGTCAGTACCCCTCCCTCTACTCCAAGTGAACGGATGACCCTGCATAGGAATATCATGAAGAAAACTGTCCTGAATAGTCTCTCTAAAGCCCCTTAGAAGCCATGGAGCTCTATCCGCACTACCTCTTTTCTCATCATTAGACAATAAACCGTTATAGTCACCAACTACACACCATGGTAAAGAGTTATCACGAGCCAAGGTTCTCAATAAATTCCACGACTCACGCTGTCTACCACTCTCCGGATACCCATAGAAACCTGTAAGCCGCCACGAAGGACCATTCACGTTAACCACCTCCGCATCAATAAAATTAATAGAATAGTTTGCCACCGTACAATCAAACGGGTGACGCCATAACAGAGCCAAACCCCCACTTCTACCATTACAGTCAACAGCGAAAGCAGAGTCAAAACCAAGTCGAACACGAATCTCTTAGTAAAGTTTCAAAGCGGTACAAAAAACCCAATTTGAATTTGTTATGGCAACTAGATGATTTTTTTTTTACAAGGGAAACTAGATGTTCTGTCAAAAGGTAAAAAAACTATTTACTGAGAGTACAGAAATGTTGTTCCAATATGTTCTCCTCTAGTAAACAAGAATAATAACTTAGTACGATTAAGTAAAGTAAAATATGCTACCCCGTGTGAATGGTGTTATCACATGGTCATTCGGCCGGGTCTCCATGAGCACAACCCTCTGTCGTCTAATCTGAGTATAGTACACTATGTATCCATGATAGAATTGATGACAAATAAGTGTGGTCCTGATGACAACCTAGAATGGATGCTTCTAAAGATGAATAAAAGCACAAAATGGAAAATTGGGCATTGTTGAAAAATTTGTTATTTTTAATTTTAAGTGAAGATTGGGTTGTTACATGGCCCAAGCCTTCTAAAATACTTGAGTTTATGTTTAAAATAAGAGTGGGCTGAAATATCCATGCAAAAGGGGTCCAGAACAAGATTCAAGGAGGAGTGAATAAACAAAATGAAGGTGTGGCTGATCCATATACCAAAGTGAACGAAATTGCCATGGTAATAAGGAGGGATGACTCTTTGCTTGCTTGCTGAAGATGATTCTTGCTCTTCTTGGTTGTTTTGTAACCATTCTTCCACTAAGGTGTATTGAAATGCCACTAGGAATTATTGTTAGTTATTTGTGGCCTTTGTATTGCCTTGTATTGAATCAGCCCATCATTATCCTTTCCTATATATAGGGGGAGCAATCTATGAGAATAAGAACTCAGAATTTTATGATATAATACTTTGTGTATTGTGAGAGTATGTCTTTCTTTTGTTCTTCATTGAACCTTGTTTAGATCTTATCAAGAAACCAAGTTTTCTTGTGGCGATCATTCCCTAGGCTTATCACTTCTTCTTTCTCTCAATGAATTAAGAGTGTGGCGCCATTCCCATTTCTTATCTCCTCCATATTTTCTAATTTCTTCTTTCTTGTTCTTATCTTTTACTTTTCCAATTCTGTTTGCTTGTCATTCAACCCGAATTCACATAGATGAAAAACTATTCATTTGGATAGTCATCAAGTTTTTTTTGTTTTTTTTTATTTTTATAAAATTCTGAGTTCTTATTCTCATAGATTGCTCCCCCTATATATAGGAAAGGATAATGATGGGCTGATTCAATACAAGGCAATACAAAGGCCACAAATAACTAACAATAATTCCTAGTGGCATTTCAATACACCTTAGTGGAAGAATGGTTACAAAACAACCAAGAAGAGCAAGAATCATCTTCAGCAAGCAAGCAAAGAGTCATCCCTCCTTATTACCATGGCAATTTCGTTCACTTTGGTATATGGATCAGCCACACCTTCATTTTGTTTATTCACTCCTCCTTGAATCTTGTTCTGGACCCCTTTTGCATGGATATTTCAGCCCACTCTTATTTTAAACATAAACTCAAGTATTTTAGAAGGCTTGGGCCATGTAACAACCCAATCTTCACTTAAAATTAAAAATAACAAATTTTTCAACAATGCCCAATTTTCCATTTTGTGCTTTTATTCATCTTTAGAAGCATCCATTCTAGGTTGTCATCAGGTTCCCACTTACCCTTGCTCGTTGTAAAGTTTGAGCATGCACACCTCCCCATGCTAGAGCGTGTACCCTAATTTCAGGGTTTTCGTTTTTGTTAGTTTGTATGTTGTGGTCAAATATATTCTTAATCTAGTATCCTAATCAAACATATACTACTCTAGACTTATTTATAAGCAAAAAACCTAACTTCACATAGATTAATAAAGTTTGTTATATTCATTTAGTGTGAAAAACTCTTAGTATGAAAAGTACAATTAAATAAAGGTATTTGTAGAATAATAGCACTGAAGTTGCGCTAGTTAATATTTGCTTACATTTATGTACAAAAGATTTGTAATTTTTGGTTATAAACGATTCTAGAGGGAGTTAGTCATTAAACAAGTGGTTAATAAAAAATCATCAAATTAATCAATGACTTAAGGTTTGGTCAGAACTAGGGTTAACCTATTGTCAAAACTAGGATTTCAGATCTCGTCTTTAGTTGTTTTTTTTTGTGACGAAACTTAAGCTACGGGGTTTTGAATTCTGTATCTCGATCCATGACAATCTGCATCTACCGCCTTGAATCATGAATTGAAATAACAGTTTTTCCTACCAAAACTACATTAGATATGGTTTATTTAAAGAGCTCACCCCTTCATATTCAAGATACACACTATATATTACTCTCTCCCCGTTTTCGTATATAAGCAAAAGACGGCTATGCGCGTTTATTAAGAAAAGTTAAAATAAGAAATATGATTCATATATTATCTCTATTAACTTCTCTTAGACACTGAAAAAAAGAAAAGTTGGAAAATCAAGAGTTACTTGCATTGAGAAAAGAAAAAGTGGAACAATCAATAAGGGTAAATTTGGTACATTAATTAAAAAAAATGTTTACTTGCTTATATTTGATAACATGACTTTGTAGATATTTTTGCTTACATATGAACATGGACAGAGTACTTAAGTTGCTCATTCCAATACTATCATCACCGACGCGTTCCCTACCACACTTTTTTCTTATACATGAAAATGGATAGAGTACTTAAGTTGCTTATTCCAATACTATCATCACCGACGCGTTCCCTACCACACTTTTTTCTTACGAGTGTCATGTTTTGTTTTCTCACCCAACCACAAGTTTGAGGCTTCTTGGGGGGGGGGGGGGGGGGGGCAACGAGCTAACCAATGAACCGAACCACCAAGAGACTTGGACATCTCCACCCAAAACCTTTAGGCGCCTAGTTTATGAGTCCCCTTCTTATATATCCTTCATATAGCTCATTCATAGTCGATATGAGACTAACCAACACTTGAATTTCCAACATCTCCCCCCAAGTGTGAGTCACCCACATCACTATACTTGATTCAAACCAGGATTCACTACCCGCTCCCCCACCAAGCCTAGCCAAATCCACTACCCGCTCCCCCACTCCCCCACCAAGCCTAAGCATCACTATACTTGATCCAAACCAGGATCCATTATCCGCTCCCCCACCAAGCCAAACCATGACTCTGATACCACTTGTGCGTTGGGGAGTCCGATAGAGCACCAAGAGCAACAAGGAGCTAGCCAATGAACCAGACCACCAAGAGACTTGGACATTCTACTCAAAACCTTAAGACGTCAAGTATATAAGTCTCCTTTCTTATATATCCTCCATATAGTTCATTCATATATAGCCGATGTGGAACTAACCATTCACACTTGAATTTCCAAAACGCTTCTTGTTATGTTTACCGTTAGTCTTGAAACACTATTCATGAAGCTTGAAAGCATTACCTTACACGAAATCAATGTTAACAGTTTGGAGAAAGACAAAGCCACACATAACTCACCTTCGTTTCTTTCTCTCTCTCTCTCCTCAATAATTTCTCATATAACAATAATGAGTAATAATAATATGCGTTTGTTCTGTTACAAATAGCCAAAATACAAGTACTAGCAGCCACATGCTTTTTTATTAGTACGAAAGTTTAGAGCTGGGTCCAATTCCTCGTAAGGACTACTCAATAGTAGGACATAATGTAATTTGACATATCCTTCTTCCTTAGGTAACTTGGATAATGAATTCTTGGCTGCTATGCACATCAATTATATATCTAAATCTAACTATGGTCATTGGTCACTACCCCTCTCTATCATATATAATTACCTGTCAAGTTCAATTTCAAATATTCTACTAACTATTGGATTGGTGCTCTTCTCATTCATGTTCCACCGACTGCATTGAAATTTTAGTTGTCTTTAAACTAAATGGTTTTTCATTATTCATTGATACACATCCAACCTTGGTCCTTGGATATATGCAGGTCAGTCCAAAATTTTTTTTAGTGGGTGAGACCTTTTTCGTTATAAAAATTAATAACAAAGTATATTAGAAATATTTAGTTAGTTTGTTAAGTAGTTAATAAAAGTTGTTAGTAGTTATAATTTGGTTAGAGTTAGTTTTATTAGTTACTAGTTTGTTATAGATTAGTTAGGTGAGGTTGGATCTATATATAAGGTCAAACTCATTGTAATCAATTACCTTTTCTTCTTCAATAATGAAATCATTTTCATTCTTTTCCCTTGAAGTCTCTCAAATGTTAATATGGTATCAGAGCGATTATGTAGCTTCCACATTCCTTTCTCCTCAATGATTCCTCCATCGCCTTCTCGCAAATTTCTTATTTTATTTTGCGATTCATGAACAATGGGGCTCATTGCAGTATATATCAAAAGAGATTTCTTAAATTTATCTTCATTTTATTTGTTTCTTATCCTCATTTTCTCGTTTATCGTTTATTCGATTTCGTCTTTGGACCATTTGTTTTTCGGGTTCTTGACTTTGATTTTCTCTCAGTTTTGTTCTTCAACTCTTGTTCGAAACTCCTCCTATTTCTGTTGCGATCTTTGGTTTTGATCTTCAATTCATGTTCAAAATCTCTTTATTTTCGCAATTTCGTCTCTGTTAGGGTTTCGGTTAATCTTCACTTGACCGTTTTCTCCTTCCTCTCGCTTCTTTGAGAGTGTCTCTATTTCTGCAATTTGCCTTCTCCAATTCGATTCTTGAAGTTTCTAAATTTCCTTCAACTCGTTTTGCGATTCTTGCAGTTTAGTTTTGTGATTTCGCTTTATTGTCCTCCTTTCATCTTGATTTCCGATGATTGTGATCTGAAGTGGAGTTCAGATTCCTTTTTAATCCAGTTTTGAAGATTTGTGATTCATGTCACAATCTTCACTCTTTTCTTGCGACCTTTCATTTTAGTTAGCGTTGCTTCTATCATTGTCACCAGTTCAATTTTGTGATTCAGATTGTGATGTGTTCATGAAGTTATTTACCAAGAAGCATTCAAGTTGTTTGTTGAATTGCCTCGATTGGAAATCTTGCTACATTCAGATTCAGAATGTGATATCACCTCCTACAACTCCATTCAAGTGTTTCATCTTCTGAGTGCATTCTTTTCCAGGGCCTTTGTTGTTGACAATTTCATCCATATACATTGCCAGCATGATTATTGCCTTGTTTTGTGCACTTTGTCATCATAACAAGTTCTTGTCACTTCTTGCAATTATATTGGAGTTTGGAGCACTTAATTTGATTTTGGGCATCATTTGTTATATCCTCAACAACTGAATTTTTCATCTCTTTCTCAATGTTATATAGGTCTTCCAACACAACAATTCAGATTTTGTTCTTGGATCTGATTTCGTTTTTCATCTCTTTCGATTTGTTGTAATTTTGTATTGTTCATTCCAAGCTAGAAGTATTGTGAATAACTTCTAGCTTGCGGGGGACTATTAGAAATATTTAGTTAGTTTGTTAAGTAGTTAATAAAAGTTGTTAGTAGTTATAATTCGGTTAGAGTTAGTTTTATTAGTTACTAGTTTGTTATAAATTAGTTAGGTGAGGTTTGATCTATATATAAGGTCAAACTCATTGTAATCAATTAACTTTTCTTCTTCAATAATGAAATCATTTTCATTCTTTTCCCTTGAAGTCTCTCAAATATATTTCTCACTACACACAAAAAAACAATCAGTAGCGTTTTGTAGCCATTAATGGCACTTTTTATTTAAGATTTTGGTGTAGTGTATGTTATAAACACATTTCGGTGTCATGCTTAACTCACGAAAGTTGCATCTTGATTGCAGACTTGTTGGGTACCTATTACCATTGCTTAGCATGTTAGGACGTTTTTTAACTAGAAAATATATTTATTCATTTATTCAAGTTGGTAGAATAAATTGATAGCAACACATATTCAAAATCGCTAAAAACAAAAATGATGAATCTGTAAATAAACTTACAGTACTCATGTTAATAGCGTAAAGCAACAAAATGCCTACAAATGTGACAGAATCAAAGTCACTGGAATATCCATGCCTCCGGATCTGAAACATTGGTACCCAAATCATTAATAGAATTGTAGTTAATCGAAATTGATTTTTCAATCGGAATCGAACGAACACAACAACAAGACGAAAAACTACATAGCATCACACCAAGGCGACAACCAAAAAAACGCCGTACTCAGACGGCAAAATCAAGAAAAAAAACGAAAAGTTAGATCTATGTGAAAATCACTTATTTAGATTAAAAAAAGAAGGAAAAAGTGGTGCAGAAGGGTAATTCTAAGCCAAATAATGACCTAAAACCACCCCTCCCCGATAGACAAATAGAAAAGAAGATAATAGTAGAGAGAAAGTTTAAAGAGACAGCTTGAGTTGAGAGAAAGTCTTATCTTTTTTCAATAATCCAGTTTTTATTTAGTTTGTTTTTGTGAATGAATGAATGATTTAATGTATGAGGTTGTAGGACACCAACAATGTATATACATATGCACACCCTAATCGAAAATGATATAGGCTTTGTTTGGTTTGAATGAATGAGGTGGAATCAGAGCTGTCAATTTTGGTCCCACCTATTAGGCCGGCCTGATGGTCCAGTATTTTGGGCTTGATTGAGCCCAACCTAATGGGCTGATTTTTTGAAGTGGACTACAAAGAACAAATTTAATAGATATATGGGCTGGCCCAACCCAAGAATTTTTGCTTTTGGGCAGCTGAGATGAGTCAGATTGGGCCGACGGCCAAATTCGACAGCTTTAGGTGGAGTGGAGTGATATGAAATGAAGTTTCTCTATTTGAATTTTTAAAATGAGTGGAATGGAATGGAATATGATGGAACCCATTATATCCCATTTCATCCTATTCTCCCAATTTGGGGTGCATGAGATGGAATCCAACCTCTAAAATGCAAATATATCCCTATGATAAGAACTCTTTAGATAATAGTGTTTTTCAAATAAGGATAAAAATGAAATAAATGACGTATAACGCATTCCATCATATTCACTTTCCAAACAATGAAATGAAAATTTGTTTTCTTCCGTTATAAACTTCTCAAACAATGGAACAAAAATCTCGTTTCATTCCACTCCGTTCCGTTTTTCGTTCGGTTCCATCCCTTTTGGTGCCACATGTGGTGGGTATCCCTAAAGTAGTTTCCCAAACTACTACAGAATTCTGGTTCTGGTTCTGGTTCTATTGTAAAGCCTATTGGAATTGGATGTTTCTGTCTTGCACGGGGATATTTGAATTGTGATAATGTTTCAATTGTGTTCAAGTGGCTACAATACAAGACACACACATGCACATATATATGGCACTTATTAGCTTAGCAGTCTTTGTCTAATTGTACGGACCATAAGTGGTGCCACTCTATGATAGTGTTAGCCATCAATCCCTTGCGGCAATGACTTTGAGACATAGATTTTAGAGTCTTCAAAATTACACGTTCCAAAATGTCAAAGACCATCCATCCATGTTATCTACTACATTTAATCTTTGGCCATGTCCTTTTCTTGGTGGGTAAGCTAAGAATATTATTATTCACTTGTAGTTTTATAGAGAGAACAAGACTAACTGCCTTAGTTATGCAAGTAAAATTAAAACTTACTTAGATGGGAAAGTGTCTAGAAGGCTATATTATTAAGCAACTCATGAATAAATTATTCTTCTGTCAAGAAAACGATGGGCAACCTTTAGAATCTTGGATTAGGTAAAGTTTTGGTTGCACAAACTTCTTGTCATTTTGAGTAATCTTCAAGTTAATGTGGAGAGAGAGAAGATCATGCAGGCTGAAAGTGATTCCCAAAATAGTTTATAGGCAATTATTTGACTGTTCGGAACCACGTCTCACATTGGTAAACTCACGTCTACTCTGAAGACCCAGCTTTTACGTCCACGTCTATGGTACGGTGGAAAAAGGGGGAAAATAAGCATACACCAACTAGTAATTGTTACGGCCAAAGCTTTTTAAAAAATAGTTCGCGACTACAATATGAGATGGGACACCAAAGTTTTTGATGTCTCTACCACAATAATAAGTCGACTACATTTAACTGCAATTCTCTACAATATCAAACATGTCAACCTTTATCGCGGTTTTAAAAGCATTCCAAGGCATTGGAAAGAAAAGTGAGACTTATCACAACATGTATTTGGTCACACACAACATGTATTAAGAACACAAACCTGAATTCTGAAATACCATTCAAATAATTCTTTTATGTATGTAAAATCCTGCTACTATATATGTCCAAAGGCTTCTGTTAGATTCTGCATGTCCTTTGAAAAAATACTAGAAGAAGATTCTTGCTGCTTTGAATGAAGCAATAAAGCATCATCAGCCACCAAATGAGTGCCTTGCTTTATCTGGTTGCATAAAGATTCAGGTGCTGCTGGTAGTATTAACATTGGATTATGAAGATACTCACGCCACTTTGCTTCTTCTGTATGGTTTTCCATCATATCAATCTGAACTTCTTTAGAAGATGAGCTACAATCTGTCAATCCCCAAGAAGAAATCATACTACTTTCCATCATAGACATGTTGTTAGCATTAAATTCATGGTTCATGTCAAAGGGTCTTTCAGTTTGGTGATATAACCAATTATCAGTGGATGCATAACTCATTTGAAGAGGGTAATTTCCCATCAAATCTAGAGGTTGACAACTAGTGGAACCTTCCATTTCTGTTGTATAGGATTTTGGGGCAATTGAAGATTGTATCTGTTCATATGAAGCTGAATCTGACTTTGAGCTTTCTGATTTCATAAGGTTCAGTTCATTGGATACTTGTGGTGCTTTCTCTTGGCTTCTTGTTTTTTCTTCCTCTCCATTCTCAACCTCAGATAATGGTTTATGTGTTATAGGGTCTATACCCTTTTGCCTTAGTTTCTTCTTTAAGCTGGAATTCCATAGATTCTTTATTTCATTGTCAGTCCTCCCTGGCATTTGTGCCGCAATTTGAGACCACCTATAATATAGGCCAGATATATCAGTTATTCAATGAATCAAAAACTGCAAAATTTTCGAATAATAGGGACTAAAGGGAGTAAAACATTATATCCATATCAAGAACAAAGAAGAAAAAAGTTAATCCAATCAAATAGGATAATCCGGTTTTAAAAAATGTCTGCCATCGCGATCTTAGCCACAACATCAAGGTTTCTGATGTTTCTACAACCACAACGTGACCACGATTAAGGTTGCATTAACTGCATTTGACTGCAATTATCAGAGATTGCGATCCTAATCGCGATTGGATATATACAATAAATAAAAATTGGAGAATAAAAAAGTGGACAAAATTTGGTGACGAGAAGAAGGAATGGGTTTACCTATTCCCTAGTAGTGAATGAAGTTCAATGATGAAATTTTCTTCTTCTAGTGAAAATGTGCCTCTCTTTAAATCAGGTCTCAAGTAGTTAATCCACCTAAGCCTGCAGCTCTTACCACACCTTTGAAGACCTGTCAATAACCGACAATGACAAAGGAAATTAATAAACGACAATATACCTTATTTTTTTGATGCTAAAGGAGAATCAAAGTTGGAATTACCTGCTTGTTTAGGAACTGAACTCCAACATCCATGACCATATTTAGTAATATGTCTCATAAGTTTTTCATCCTCTTCAGGTGACCAAAGACCCTTCCTAAGCTTCTGCTTGTAACAGCAAGAGTGTCTTCCCATTTCTAGTTTGCTTACAAATACTTTCAGATTAACAGAAAGATTGAAATATTTGTTGTTAGAGAAATGTCACTAAAACCAGACTGTGACAGGCAGAATGTGAGAGTGAGAGAGATAATGAAGTGGCAGCTGAGAAAAAGGAGTTGAATTAATATAAGAGTGAGGCCCCATGTCCATGAGAGATGTCATTGTCATTTATAAGGTTCGTTCAATTTCTTTTTCTTTTTCTTTTGAAAAATAAGTGTCCTTTAGTTTCTTTATTTTGTTATCTCTTCAATAAAAGTAATACATGTACTTAGTGTTATATTTACATCGTAACCAACACCGTTGGTCCAGTCGCTTAATCTATCTTGGGACATAAGGTTAAATTGATGCTTCCAGATTCGATCCTCGCAATGGACAAACTCGATGTTGGCCACTGCAAAATACGTGTCCGTTGAAAGCATTAGGACACTATGTGGAGTTAATTATATGCCACATCATATCTTATAGGAGCTGTGAGTAGTGGGAAATCTAGCTGATAGTATAAAATAGGCTAAATACCTGTTTTGGTCATTTATGTTTGGGCGAAGTTTCACTTTCGTCATTTTTCTTTTTTTTGTTCTGTTTTAGTCCTTTATGTTTCATTTTTGTTTCGGTTTCGTCCCTACCGTTAGCACTATTTGTTTCATTTTTGTCCTCTGCTTTTTTGTTTGGTTTAATTTTGGTCCCTCTCAGTTTTTAATTTGTTTCGTTTTGGTCCCTCACTTTCTTGCACAATGAAACATAAAGGACTAAAACGGAACAAAAAAAAAGATAAAGGACGAAAGTGAAACTTCGCCCAAACATAAAAGACCAAAACAGGTATTTAGCGTATAAAATAAGAGAAGAATTGCCAACTAGAATACATGCTTGTAAGTGAAGCATGAAAGGTGATACTAGAGAAGATATAGGAGGAAGAAACAAATTGAGAAATGTGGAAGCTACTTTTAGTATCTGTAGAATACTACTACATCTAGTCCTAGGAAAAACCCAATTCTTCAAAACTAAATTTAGAAGCTGTTGAAAGCTAGAAATAATTAGGGTAGAGGTACTTAAACCTATTAACGTTCCTTTTTGAGTTAGATTGATTGAATATATACAACCGGCCAAACTACTACAACCTCTCTAGGCTCTACTAGTTTCATGTTAATTGAGTAACTTTTAATTTGATTCACTACAGTCTCAATTTGACGCAGTTATATGTAGTCAAATAATCTCGACTGCTCGACTGAGATAAAATTGTTCACATTTCAACTGCAAAAATGTGAAACATGATATAATCAGACATACGAGATAGCCGACTGCGTCAAATTTGGACTGCAATAAATCGGAATTACTAGGAATTAGTGCTTGATAAAATAAATTAATGAATAAAATAAAACATTGTGAGTTGTTTCAGACTGGCCAGAAGCCCAATTTCGATCCTGGGCCAGAGTGGGGCCCACTTGCGTGAGCAAAAGTCTTCCACACAGGTGAGACTCGAGATCCACCCTCAGATCATTGGTGATCTGTGTGCCACTGCAATCTACGACACTGGACGCTCGAATTGATCCGACGACCTACAACGCACCTGTTAGTTACACGCTAGTAGCACCTGAAGCACGCTTGGAGCCTATAAATTGTCGTCTATTGCATGTGTTAGGTACACATTCATTCTCATACCTCATCCATGACTTTCTACTGCTGACTTGGGCGTCGGAGCGTCATTGTAGGTACAACTTCCGCAGGATCGCCCTACCAACTATTCAAGTCAGTCATCCCGAGTTCGGATAAGGTACTGATCGTGATTCAATCCATTTTCTTTTCTGTACTCTTTGAGTTTTAGATGCAACTCATTTGTGCCATGATATCTTTGGAACGTGCCATTACGTGGAAAGAAGAATGTTTTGAAATGTTGCAAATTAACTCTTGGTCATAATTTCCATTTTCAAGCATAGATAACTTAAGAACTCAAATTGGGTTTTGAGTAAGTATACTTTTCTAAATAATTAACCTGCCCCTTTTAAGCAAAGCTTTAATTATGGACAACTAACTAATGGGCGCATTTGTTGATTCATCTGATATAATTTGTCAATGGGTTTATAATCTCATAACCTTCAAAACCGGCATGTATGGTCATGTGCAACTCCAATATAGTCCTTCAATTTTTTAAGTAAATTGGGTATTCTCTGCTCGCAACTAGAGAGACTAATCTTTTGAGCGAGGTAGGACCACGATGGGTGGCAAAACCCTCCTTAAGAGTGTTAACGTTGCTGCATTCCCAAAACTAAATTCGAATCCAGGACTCCTAGTTAAACTAGAAGAGACCCGAACACCTCATCCAAACGTTCTTGAGTAGTCCTTCGTTTGCTTTGACGTTTTGGATTCATTAATTATTAGTTTTTGAAAAAATGGATTAATTTTTTTGAGGTGTATAAAATTTCTTAATGCTTAAGGCTTTTTTTAACCCCCCATCTTTAGACCGTGTACACACCTTGACTTCAACAAACTTGCTTCCAGAATCATCCTTTTTTGAGGTGTTTCCGTAAACCATTTTGATGAATTTTTTCGGAAACACCTTAAAAGAGAATGATTCCGGAAGCCATTTTGACGAATTTCCCAAAAGGTCAAAGAGGGGGTTAAAAAAGCCCTTAATTTATATCTCCTACTTTGGGAGTGTGTATAGAGCACTGCTAAGTACGAGACGAAAGATATGAGCAAAAGGGTGAAATCTCTATAATTTGAAGTTGTTGGATGTGTCCAAAATCATCTATATAATGTTTTTTGCATAATTTGACAGCTAGTATTTTGTTAGTCATGGAGAATCGATTCATGGGACGGGAAAACTGATTCCTACTATTGTTCAATGGAATGGTTTTGAGGGAAAATAGAGAAACGCAAGACATGCAAAGAAATGAATTTTAAAAGTAAAATCAGTTTTATTCAAGAGCACACAGACATGAAAAAAAACAATTTTATTATATATCTTTTTGGTTCAGACCATTACTACTGCACTAGCTAACACTGAATAGTCTACTGTGGGAATCGAACCCGAAAGTAAATCAAATTCAATTGTATCTCCTTTTCTATCCAAAAGTAAATCTAACACCTTCCATTTACAAAAGATGATAGGTTGCAAAGACAGCTCTCAGCTGAGCCATACATACCACCACAATGGTATCTAAACTATCATTAGATTCGATTATTGGACATTGGATGAGTAGAGAGGGAATTGGACATAGCATAGCTCATGCAAGGGGCCATTTGATCCTTCCTTCCTTCCACACGTATGGGACCCTACTCAATGACTAAGTCCCAACGTTCATATGTGTGATTAGACTATTTCTACTTATCGCATATAGTCATCATCACTACAATCCATACCAATGTAATATATAATGTTTTACTTGCTAAGTTGCTGACGTGTACTTTTCACTAGTGCAGATTTGACATTTAGTATCGGTTGTTTTGCACATTTAGTATCGGTTGTGGAACCGATACTAAATCGACCGATACTAAATATCCGATCATTTAGTATCGGTTTTTTACCCGATACTAAATGTACTACTAAGGTACTGTTAGGGTACATTTAGTATCGGTTGTACATAAACACCCGATACTATATGTATTACTAAGGTACATTTAGTATCGGTTGTACATAAACTCCCTCTCTCAGTGACTTCTCACAGCGCCTCCCTCCCTCTCTTCTCCACCGATCAATCCATTTTTCTGAGGTATGAAAGTCTCTCTCCCTCATTTTCGTTTCTCTCTTCTCTCTAGCTCTACCTCTATTTCTCTCTCACTCACTGCGTATTTCGTTTCTCTCTCTCTCTCTCTGTCTTTGCGCTAAATTTCTGCCCTATATTTCAGGTTCCATCCATAAACTCTGAACTAAATTTCTGGGTTCCCTTTCTATGCTAAATTTCTAAGGTAAGAACGTCTCTTCTCCCTCACTGTTCTGAATGTGATATTTCTGTGCTATTTTATTTTTTTGTATTTAGATTTGAATAGGTCTGAATGATTAGTTGGCATTACAACTAAAAGAGACTTCCAATGGATAGAAATTACTTGTATTTCTTAGATGTAATTTGATTTGTAAATCTATTATAATCGATTTTATTTGATTTTGAAATCTGAATGTGATATTTGATTCAGTTTATGCAATTATAGTCTTGCTATATACGTCCATAAACAGGTATTGGATTAACATCATATTGGTTGCAATTATAGACTTGCTATATAGGAATCACATAAACAGCTATTGAATATTTGTTCTAAGAAAGTATGAATTGCATGTTGTTCTATGCAATTATAGACTTGCTATATAGGAATCACATTAACATCATTTTTACTGATTTGTTATTTTCCTTAAACCACTGATTTAGTCAGCTTCCATCATTTGAATAACTTAACAGGAAATTGACATGGACAAAGTTGGTAATTCTGAACCACTCATTTCACAAGAAAGTGCACACCAACTAGCTCCTGGTTTTGAAGGAAGTTCCAACCCTTCACCTAATGGTCTCAATATATCACCAAATGAAACAGTTGAAACACCTAATCCGAATGAGACACCTAATGATGAGACAGCTGATAATACAGAGGCATTGACACAAATAGGTAAAGGTAGACTTAGGAGTAAGGTATGGAATCATTTTACAAAGGTTCAAGTTAATGGAGAGGATAAGGCTCAATGTCACTATTGCAAGAAATACCTTGGTGGAAAATCATGCAATGGAACAAAACATTTGCATGATCATTGTCATACCCTAATTTTATCCGCCTAGTTTCAAAACCCTAATTTTCAGCAAAAATAAATAATTTTGTGAGTGATGCATTATTTGAGAAAGGGTTTAGGGTATTTACCCAAGCATTCTAAGGTTTTCAAAATCATTTCTGAGAAATTAAGGAATTTTGGGGCATTTAAAAGGGGCATTGTTTGGTCAATTTCAATTTAATAAATTTTTGCTAGTTGAAAATCCAATTAATTAATTTTTGGGAATTTATTTAATGAAATTGTATCATTTTGAACAAAAAAAATAAAAAAATAAAGAAAATCACTTTTCAAATTGTGCGCATATTTTATATGTGTAGTAAAAAAATCAAGTTCAAATTAATTCAAGAAAGCATTTCAAAAAAATAGTACAAGGAATATTCCCAAAAATTATATGATAGGATTTTTGTTGGCAATTTTGGTCATCTCTCATTTTCAAAAATGACATATTCTTCAAGATACCTTGTATATGGCTCAAAATGGTTAGACTTATGTACAATTATCTTGAAAGGAATAATCAAAATTGAGAGGATAATTGGAAGGTTCATGGATAGTACAATAGTACAATTGCCAACTTGCAAAACTTGGGCACCACTCTCATTGCTTGGCTGAATATCTACCCCTTCATTTCCCTCTCATTTTGCATTTTTTTGCCCCTCATCAAGGTGTGTTTCAATCCTCACCCTTGATTCAAAATTAAAATGCAATCCTAGAATGAGATGAGGTACACAATGACCTAAATGCCCCTAAACCTAATTGCACATTATATATACCCTCATATCCTCACCTCTCACAAGTTTTGCACACAATTCACACTCAAAAACCTAGCCTCTCCTCTTCTCCCTTCTTGGCCGAATACCCCTCTTCATTCCCTCACCTCATTTCTTCACTTTTTCACTTCAAATCAACATTCTAGTCCTAAATCCTTCATCATCCTTGCATTCTCTTCAAAGATCCATCTTCAAATCTCAAGAATCAAGCTCAAGATTGAAGATTAGAGGGTTGATTCAAGTGGTTTAGTGTTCATTCACCTTATTTCTTTCGCTATTCTAGCTTGGAGTTGAGGTATACTGTCAATCTTAGCATCATCAAAATTTTAGCATAAAAAATGTAGATCATCAATCTATTTTTGCATATCAAGCATTTCTTTGCATTTTAGTGCTCTATTTTATGTTGAAATGTTGATATAATTGCTGTTGTTGAATGAGAGATGTGTTTCAAGCATTTTGACAAACACTTTGGGAGGTTTGGATGCTTGAAATGCATCTCTCTCTTGGAATAAATTGTGTGTTTGTGCTATTTTCATTTTGTGCTTGCATTTTCATGAATAAAATTGTGATTTGGGCTTATGTTTCATTTCGCATATTGTAGAAAAATTAGAGTTTGTGTGATTTTAGTGCATTCCTTTGCTTAATCATGTGAATCCTTGCCAAAAAGTTTGATCTATGTCATTTGCTTGCATGATTTTGTTGCTTTCAAAGAATAAAATGAGGTTTTAGCTCTATGTTGGTGTCGCATTTCATGAGATAATTAGGGATTGTGCTTGTTTTTGTTGCTTGCTTTGAAAATCATGTTTGTGTTGATGATTTGGTAAGAGGATTTGACACTTATGCACTTGTGCATATCCCAAGTGTTAAAGATTACCTAAAGGGATTCAACACCTTAATTGCATATGCTTGCTAAATAAAATGTCAAATTGATTTTTCATGGCTTCCTAATGATCTTACTTGAGGCAAATGCCCTTCCCAACTTATCCCTTTCATGTAGTTGATTGTAGAAATATGCTAAATGTTGATGCCATCAAAATGATACCACATTGTTGCTTATGTCAAATGTTGATGTGAAATCCCTAGGATTTTGCAAGTGATTCATTAAATGTTTGAATTCACTTGTGCTTTGTAACTTCCTTGCCTACTCACATGTTGTGTCATAAATGCCTAGTTAGGTCCATTTCTTGCCATGCATCTTCAATAAGATGTGCAATCTAGGTTCATTCTCTTGCCTATTCATGCATTTTTGCCAAAATGTTCAACTTGGGTTCATTCTTTGCCTATCTATGTATTGTGACATGATATGTGTAGTCTAGGTTCATCTTTGCCTATTCATGCATTGTGTATTCAAATGTTGTAATGAGATGTTTTCAACATGAAAGGGTAAGTTGCAAATTGTGTCTATGTTGTTGCTTGCTTGATAACATGATCTCAATGAATGTGCTATGCTTGCATCTATGAACTTTCTTGCATTCATTGTTTTCTTTTCTAAACAACTTGACATGAAAATGGTTGCTAGTTTAGATCATTGCATGAATTGTAGTTTAGCAATTTGCATTTTGGTTATTGACTTGGAACTTGATTGAAAATGTTCTACTAGTTTTCCAAAACTCTTTTCCAAAAATCAAATTGCTTTCAAACTTCTTTTCTAAACTATGTCTTTAACAAATTAAGACCAATTTCTTTTCCAAGCTTAAACCCTAAGTTTTTCATAAACAAAATCATTAGTGGCCACTCGAAGCCTTTGCTTGTTTGATCACTAATGAGGAGTTATTAGTGGTAGTCACTCGAAGCCTTTGCTTGTTTGATTATCATGAAAGCTCCCAAACCTTAAATACATGCGAACCCAATTCAATTCCAAAAACAACACGAGTCATTAGCGGTAATTGTCCTAAGCCTTTGCTAGATAATTATCACCGATGCTCGCCTCATTTACAAAAAAGGATAGGAAAAAAAAACGTTGTTACTTACAATCACTCGAAGCCATTGCTTGTTTGATTATCGGTTTCAACTTATTTTCTTTCGAGTTAGTAATGAAAACCACTCGAAGCCATTGCTTGCTTGGTATTAGTGAACACTCGAGTCTTATTTCAAAAAACACCTAAAAACTAAAAAGCTAAAAACAAAAGAGCCTTTTCAAAACAAGACTAGAACTACGTAGCTTTGAATTCCTCATCGCACCGGAGGATACGTAGGAGCGGGTTCACCTCCCGTCAAGCACCCTTTTAAAAAAATAATAACAAAAAGATTCTTCTTTCCCCAGTTTTCAAAAACATTTTCTCAAATAAAAAAAAAAGAAGAAAAGAAGTAGAACAAAGTGTTTCAAATCAACAGTCAAAAACCACACACTAAATTAAAGGTTCCCTTTCGGTAGAAAGGATGTGTGGGGTGCTAATACCTTCCTCACACATAACCGACCCCCGAACCTATATCTCTCGTTTTCAAAAGGCCAATCGCCTAAAAGGATTTTTCCAATGTTTTTTCCTAAATTAAAATATTGGTGGCGGCTTCATTATTTTTTCTCGTTGTACGAAGAAGGATCCAAACCGGATTTTTCGGAGTGCATACAGCTGGCGACTTCACTGGGGACATTTTTTTTAAGAGGGTCGAACCTATTTAATTTAGTGTGTGGTTTTAATTGTTTGATTTGAATGCTTTGTTCTATTTCTCCCTTTTCTTCTTCTTCTTCTTCTTCTTCTTCTTCTTTTCCCTTCTTTCTTCATCAATGAAGTTTGAGTGTTAATTGCTCTCTTGCATTCTCATACTATCATGTTGCATTCATGTGCATTTACTTCTTCTTCTTCTATGATTGCTTCTTGCTTGAAGTGTAGTTTCTTCTCCTCCTCTTCTTTGTTTATATGCTTATGCTCATGCATCATTCTCCTGAATTCCATTATGTTCCCTTCTTCTTTGCTCCCTTTCTTTGAGGTAAGTTCATGCATATTTCCCCAATTCCATTATGTCCCCTCTTCTTGGCTCCCTTTCTTGAAGGTAAGCATTGCACACGATTGTTGATTGGTACCCTAGGTTAGTTTACATGCTTATATTAAAATGATATATGTTTGCAAAACCCTAGGGTAGACGACTCTTTGTCCAGACTGTTCTGGTTTTTCCTTGCAGGCGGGGTAATTTTAGATTGGGTAGGCTTTAGGTGCTATGCCCTCATCACACACTTTCACACCTTATGATTTATGTGCTATGAGTGGGGTCCTATACCCGGATCTGAAAAAACACATAGGAGAGTGGAGACGAGTAGTGACTGGCATTCGAGACCTTTGTCTGTCTGACTCTCATGAAAGTTTCAACCGGAGTACGCTTTCTCATGATACCTCACACTTGGTAGCTTTCTACATTTGTGGGTGCCGTCATGAGAATGTCTCTAGCTCCGGTAACCATTGTGAGGATGTGATTTAGAGCTACATGGGAGGTACCTTTGAGTTGCCTTAGACCCTAGGATTCCCACCTTTGTAGGACACGAGGGCATACAAATTGTGTGCTGCATTGCTAGCTTAGGCATGTTTTTCTCAAAGTGAGCTTTTCAAAAAAAAGAATTTCCAAAAAAAAATCCAAAATATATCTTTTCTTTTTCCATAAACCACTACATGAGGCGGCACGTAGCGTGTTTCCTAAATTTTTGAACTACCGCTCATGAGCACTGTCCTTATTTTTCCACATGCATCATTAGCATCATAATTGCATTGCATCATGCCGCATTTATAAAACCAAATGTAAAAAAAATATATTGCATACATTTTGCATCTCATTCATATTTGCTTGCCGGGAATAGCCAAATAATGTACCGTCCTGTCATAGGTGCATAAAGATGGAATCGAATAGCAAAGCTTCACCTACTTCCAGGTTTTCGGTTGTAAAAAGGGTTGATGTTGACAGTCTGAAGCAATGTGCCGCACTGATGGGTCAGATTGAGTTGGGGTCCTTTGACGAGACATATGGGAACATTCGTAGGCTGCTGCAGTTAGATGTTCAGGAAAATGCTCTTGTGGCTCTAAGTCAGTTTTATGACTCAGATATCAGATGTTTTCTCTTCAAAAACTTTCCACTATCGCCCACATTGGAAGATTATGAACAACTTTTGGGGTTCTCTAGGTCGCATGTCACGCCGTACCGATATCAAGGTCATTATTACACTGATGAAAAGCTAGCATCATTGCTCAAAATCAGTTTAGAAAAACTGAAGCTTCAAAAGTTGGAAAGGAATGGTATAGCCGGGTTTCCGCAAGAGTACTTTGAGGGTTTGATGCAATCTTATGCTCTGGCCAAACAGTGGGGTCTCTTCAAGCTGGTGCTTGCTCTAACCATTTTTGGGGTGGTCCTCTTTCCTCAGATAGAGAGATATGTTGATGAAACTGCAATTGGTGCTTTCTTGGCATTCAAAGACACCAAAAATCCTATCAATCCTGTTCCCGCTGTTCTCGCCAACACTTATCAAGCTTTTTCCCGTTACAGTGATTTCCACAAGAAGAAAATGTGTTTCTCCTCTCACGTCCTCTATGCTTGGCTTGTCACTCATGTTGTCAACAACCGAAAAGAAGTTAGGGAGTTGATCTCCTATGCCTTAAGCTGTGATGTAAAGATCATGACTTCTCTTGAATGGGTTGAGGTCTTGAAAAGTCTCAACGATCTCCAGATCCGCTGGTTTACCACTACTTGTTGGAAGGAAAGGCCTATGGTGGTGTTCAGCTGTGGAAGTTTCCAGAATGTGCCTCTCATGGGAACGCAAGGGTGTATCAACTATAATCCTTCATTGACCTTAAGACAACTCGGTTACCCAATGCGGAATTCACCCTCTGAAAGCATGCTGTCTCGCTTTTACCTCTAAGGGAAGTCCTAAATGCGAAGACTTGCTTCGGCAAGTTCTGCAAGCATGGGAGTCCGTAGTGCATAAGGAAGGCGAAGAGCTGTCCAAGAGAACCCGTAGCATCACCTTTAACCAGTGGCTCAAAGAGAGGTTTCAAAATGCAAAATTACCAAATCAAGGGGCACTATCCCTTGAAGAGGAGATATCAGAGCCTTACACTCCTACCTTTGAGGAGTTGAATGAAGTCAAGTCATCCTTAGCAAAAGTGGAGGAAGAAAAGAAAGCATTGCAAACAGAATTGGAGAAAATGACCATAGAGAAAGAAAGGTTAGAGGAAGAAGATGCTATCAAGATGATCGCTGTTGAGGAGAGCGTCAAGCGATTCAAAAGAGAAGAGAAAAGCAAGCTAGAGGCTCAGAAATACCTGAGGGGAGCTAGAGAGGAACTCCAAAGGTGCAAGCAGAAAACAAGAAAAGCACTTGAGGAAGCCGAAGAGTGGAAGAGTATAGCAACTAAGTCAAGACAAGAATCCCGCTTGGTAGTAGAATTGAAAGGTCAGCTAAAGAACCTTGAGCGAGAGAGGAGTTCTATTGAAGATATCCTTAAGGAGTATCAGCAAGCTCTGAGGTTCGAACAAGGAAGATCTGAGGAACTGGGGAGGAATCTCAGGTGTCTAGAAGGGGCTTACAGGTGTATGCACTCCGAAAAATCCGGTTTGGATCATTCTTCGTACAACGGGAAAAACAATGAAGCCGCCACCAATATTTTAATTTAGAAAAAACATTGGAAAAATCCTTTTAGGCGATTGGCCTTTTGAAAACGAGAGATATAGGTTCGGGGGTCGGTTATGTGTGGGGAAGGTATTAGCACCCCACACATCCTTTCTACCGAAAGGGAACCTTTAATTTAGTGTGCGGTTTTTGACTGTTGATTTGAAACACTTTGTTCTACTTCTTTTCTTCTTTTTTTATTTAAGAAAATGCTTTTGAAAACTGGGGAAAGAAGACTCTTTTTGTTATTATTTTTTTAAAAGGGTGCTTGACGGGAGGTGAACCCGCTCCTACGTATCCTCCGGTGCGATGAGGAATTCAAAGCTACGTAGTTCTAGTCTTGTTTTGAAAAGGCTCTTTTGTTTTTAGCTTTTTAGTTTTAGGTGTTTTTTTGAAATAAGACTCGAGTGTTCACTAATACCAAGCAAGCAATGGCTTCGAGTGGTTTTCATTACTAACTCGAAAGAAAATAAGTTGAAACCGATAATCAAACAAGCAATGGCTTCGAGTGATTATAAGTAACAACGTTTTTATTTTATCTTTTTTGCAAATGAGGCGAGCATCGGTGATAATCATCTAGCAAAGGCTTAGGACAATTACCGCTAATGACTCGTGTTGTTTTTGGAATTGAATTGGGTTCGCATGTATTTAAGGTTTGGGAGCTTTCATGATAATCAAACAAGCAAAGGCTTCGAGTGACTACCACTAATAACTCCTCATTAGTGATCAAACAAGCAAAGGCTTCGAGTGGCCACTAATGATTTTGTTTATGAAAAACTTAGGGTTTAAGCTTGGAAAAGAAATTGGTCTTAATTTGTTAAAGACATAGTTTAGAAAAGAAGTTTGAAAGCAATTTGATTTTTGGAAAAGAGTTTTGGAAAACTAGTAGAACATTTTCAATCAAGTTCCAAGTCAATAACCAAAATGCAAATTGCTAAACTACAATTCATGCAATGATCTAAACTAGTAACCATTTTCATGTCAAGTTGTTTAGAAAAGAAAACAATGAATGCAAGAAAGTTCATAGATGCAAGCATAGCACATTCATTGAGATCATGTTATCAAGCAAGCAACAACATAGACACAATTTGCAACTTACCCTTTCATGTTGAAAACATCTCATTACAACATTTGAATACACAATGCATGAATAGGCAAAGATGAACCTAGACTACACATATCATGTCACAATACATAGATAGGCAAAGAATGAACCCAAGTTGAACATTTTGGCAAAAATGCATGAATAGGCAAGAGAATGAACCTAGATTGCACATCTTATTGAAGATGCATGGCAAGAAATGGACCTAACTAGGCATTTATGACACAACATGTGAGTAGGCAAGGAAGTTACAAAGCACAAGTGAATTCAAACATTTAATGAATCACTTGCAAAATCCTAGGGATTTCACATCAACATTTGACATAAGCAACAATGTGGTATCATTTTGATGGCATCAACATTTAGCATATTTCTACAATCAACTACATGAAAGGGATAAGTTGGGAAGGGCATTTGCCTCAAGTAAGATCATTAGGAAGCCATGAAAAATCAATTTGACATTTTATTTAGCAAGCATATGCAATTAAGGTGTTGAATCCCTTTAGGTAATCTTTAACACTTGGGATATGCACAAGTGCATAAGTGTCAAATCCTCTTACCAAATCATCAACACAAACATGATTTTCAAAGCAAGCAACAAAAACAAGCACAATCCCTAATTATCTCATGAAATGCGACACCAACATAGAGCTAAAACCTCATTTTATTCTTTGAAAGCAACAAAATCATGCAAGCAAATGACATAGATCAAACTTTTTGGCAATGATTCACATGATTAAGCAAAGGAATGCACTAAAATCACACAAACTCTAATTTTTCTACAATATGCGAAATGAAACATAAGCCCAAATCACAATTTTATTCATGAAAATGCAAGCACAAAATGAAAATAGCACAAACACACAATTTATTCCAAGAGAGAGATGCATTTCAAGCATCCAAACCTCCCAATGTGTTTGTCAAAATGCTTGAAACACATCTCTCATTCAACAACAACAATTATATCAACATTTCAACATAAAATAGAGCACTAAAATGCAAAGAAATGCTTGATATGCAAAAATAGATTGATGATCTACATTTTTTATGCTAAAATTTTGATGATGCTAAGATTGAGAGTATACCTCAACTCCAAGCTAGAATAGCGAAAGAAATAAGGTGAATGAACACTAAACCACTTGAATCAACCCTCTAATCTTCAATCTTGAGCTTGATTCTTGAGATTTGAAGATGGATCTTTGAAGAGAATGCAAGGATGATGAAGGATTTAGGACTAGAATGTTGATTTGAAGTGAAAAAGTGAAGAAATGAGGCGAGGGAATGGAGAGGGGTGATAACAATCGAATATGATTGTTATTATCTCTTATTTCAAGCTTAAATCATGGTTAATTCTCAAGCAATTGAGTGAATTATGTTGTAAATATGTTAGTTTAGAATAGTTAAAGGTGCAAGCTTAATTATGTTATTAATGGGCACTTTTGTGCCCAATTGTGGTTTAATATGTGTGTTTAATTGCTGCAGCACCTGTTGTGGCAGCATTGCCATTTTACGCAACATGAGAGAAAATGTAGCAAGAAACACGGAAATCAAGGCAAGGACAGCTGTCAGCGTGTATCATGCGTGGGTGTGCGTGCCAATCATTAGTGATGCGTGAATGACCTAGGGTTTTGGGCAAAAAGGACATTGTGCCTTGAAAAGGACAAAATGTGCCTCCGCCATTTAGGATTTCTCTCATCCCAAGGCCTTCCCTATATAAAGGCACTCACCCCCAGAACTAGGTTAAGCCGAAATTCAGAGGTATAGGAATAGCCTTTTGATTTCGTGCCTCCATTGTTACTTAGAATCAATTGCTGGGATATTGATTGCTGCAGCAACGTTAGATCTACTTCAACTTCGAAGGAGCTACATTTTGAGAGCTGGAATTGCTTGGTGGATCACCATTGAAGCTGTCTCAATATCAAGACTTGTAGTTGAACTCCTCTTCTCGGGTTTTAGTATGAAATTTCTACTTCCCTTGATGTTTAGTTTAGTTGTAATGTTGTGTAAGCTCAATATGAGCTAAACCTCTGTAGTTGGGATGCTTTTATGAATTTAATGAAGTTACTTTGATTTTAATGCTTGTGTTATTGTGTTGAGCACTTTATCTTGTGTGCTTTAATTTATCCATCTTAGATTAGGATTGGCCGTCTAATCTAGGTAGAAATACACTCTCAGGAATGGTTTGTATTTAGATCTTCACAAGATAACATGGTATGTTGCACTATTAGGAATACATGTGCTCCTTGCTTGAGTTCTAGGAATAGAAGAGGCATAAGCCATGAGATACAACACTTAGGTGTAACGCTGCTTGTTCTTCAGTAGCCTAGGGTAATAATCATTCTCTGTTAGTTAGGAATACGTCAGAGTGACTAAAGCCTAGTGTATTGCATTAAGGAATTATGCGCATTGCGGCAGCATCTAGTGCTGCAGCACTTAACACAGCATTCTGATCATTGTAGTGGATTTATTGACATATTGCATCTCAACTTGTCCCAAATCTGATTTCCACTACCCTAATACCTTTTTAGTTGTTTGTTACTTGTTACCCAACCAATTGTGTGTCATTTACTTTTGTTACTAAAATCACTAATTGTTACTTTGATTAAACTCTTGTTTGGCAAATTAATCCTCGTGGGAACGATCTCTACTTTCATTATATTACTTGTTACGATTGTGTACACTTGCACAAAAGAACGTTCACGTTTTCAAGCAACAAGTTTTTGGCGCCGTTGCTGGGGATTAAATTGATTAAACACTGTTTAATTAATTGGCAATTTAGTGATTTCTTTTGTTGCTAATTCTGGTGTTCTGTTCTTGGTTGTTTCAGATCACCAGAATATCAACTTCATCCTGAGATAGAAAGACTGTTTAGAGCTTTGAGAAGGGGACACGACCATTCTGGTCCGATTTCTTTGGGAAGAGCTGTCAATATGGCTACACCACCACCTTCTAATCATGGAAACACACCACCTCCTAGCAACCATGGTTCTGACAGACATACTATAGTTGCCACTGAGCAACCTGAACATGTGAGACAAGTTTTGAATGAAACAGTCATTGGCATGGCTAATGACAGGGACAGACCTATGAGGGATTATGCAATTTTTGACCCTCACACTATGCAAACTAGCATAGTGAGGCCTGAATTTGCCACAAATCATTTTGAATTCAAGCCAATGATGTTTCAAATGCTTCAAACAGTTGGGCAATTTGGTGGAGGACCTACTGAGGACCCACATTTGCATCTAAAACAATTTGTAGAAGTTTGTAGTAATTTCATTCTCCCTGGTGTAAGTGATGATGCTTTTAAACTTAAACTTTTTCCTTATTCCTTGAAGGATAGAGCTAAGGTTTGGTTAAATTCCTTGGAACCTAACTCTATCACTACTTGGAATGAGATGGCTGAAAAATTTATGACAAAATATTTTCCACCTATCAAGAATGCCAGGATGAGAACTGAAATTACATCTTTTAGACAAATTGAATTTGAAACATTGTTTGAAGCATGGGAAAGATTCAAAGAATTGTTAAGAAAATGTCCACATAATGGGTTGCCTGTGGTTGTTCAAATGGAAACTTTTTACAATGGGTTGGAACCTCAAACTAGACTGATGCTTGATGCTTCTTCTGGTGGAGTCTTGCTGAATGGCTCTTACCAAGATGCTTATGATCTTATTGAAACTATTGCTGCAAACAGTTATCAATGGCCAACAGCCAGGGTTGGTGCTCAAAAGAAAGTTGCTGGTATGCATGAAGTGAGTGAGGTTACTGCTTTATCTGCTCAGGTTGCATCCTTGTCCAACATGATCAAAAATATGAGTGCAAAACCTGCTGCAGCAACACCTGCTGCAGCAATTGAATCTGTACCAGAAACTAAAGTGGCAGCAATTGAACAAGTACCAGTGGGTTCTGCTAGTTGTGTGTACTGTAGAGGAGGCCATTTGTATGAAGAATGCCCTGCAAACCCTATTTCAGTCAACTATGTTGGGTATGACAAGAACAATAATCCTTATTCTCGTACCTAAAATCCTGGGTGGAAGAACCATCCTAATTTTAAATGGAGCAACACTGCAACACCTGCTACAGCTCCTGCAACACCACCAGGAACACCTGCTCCATCCAAGGCAAAAGAAGAGAGTTCTATGGAAACTATGCTGAAGGCTTTCATGAATGAAACTAAAACTCAGTATCAAACCCAAGGAGCTGTAATCAAGAACTTGGAGAATCAACTTGGTCAAATAGCCTCTGCCCTGACCCAAAGACCTAGTGGAGCATTACCTTCCACTACTGAACCAACATCTTCTAAGGGAAAGGAACAAGTCAAGGCTATATCTTTAAGGAGTGGGAAGGACTTGAAGGGACCATCTACTGATCCTAGTAATGGAACTGCAATAAAAGAAAAAGACAAAAAAGAGAAACAAAACGCACCAGATGCTGTCACAGTTGATGCTGCAGCATCTAATGCTGCAGCAATTCCATCAAAGATTGCTGATCAAGTTTTGCCTGATCCACCTTATCCTCAAAGGTTGAAAAAGGCTCAACAAGATAAGCAATTTGGCAAATTTCTGGAGGTGCTAAAACAACTTCACATCAATGTTCCTTTGGTAGAAGCACTTCAACAAATGCCCAATTATGCAAGGTTTATGAAAGATGTTCTTTCCAAAAGGAAGAGACTTGGGGAGTTTGAAACAGTAGCTATGTCAGAAGAGTGTAGTATGATCATGCAGAACAAGCTTCCAAGCAAGTTGAAGGATCCAGGCAGTTTCACTATACCATTCTCAATTGGTGAAAGCTATATTGGCAGAGCTCTTTGTGACTTAGGTGCAAGCATCAATTTGATGCCTAAGTCTATCTTTGATCAGCTTGGTATAGGTGTTGCCAGACCTACAACTGTTACCTTACAGCTTGCTGATAGATCTGTTGCTCATCCAGAAGGAATCATTGAGGATGTTCTAATAAAGGTTGATAAATTTGTATTTCCTGCTGACTTTGTAATTTTAGATTTTGTTGCAGATAAGGAGGTACCTATAATTCTTGGAAGACCTTTCTTGGCTACTGGAAAGACTCTAATTGATGTGCAAAAAGGAGAATTGACTATGAGAGTCAATGATCAAGAGATCAAGTTCAATGTGTTGAATGCTCTCAAGTTCCCTGACCAAGGAACTGAGGAGTGCTCTTTTGTAATGTCTCTTGATTCTGTGGTTCAACAACACTTCCACAAGCAAAGTGATCATCTGGTGAAAGCTCTCTCTGAGATTGATAAGAGTGAACTTGTGGAAGAAGGTATTGTGCACAAGGAGGCTGAGGTGAAAGTATTATGGAGTAGACATTATGAATCTCTTGATCTAGGGGATTCCAATCTCAAACAGAATGTGCCTTCTATTGAAAAACCTTCTGTGCTTGAATTAAAAGAGTTACCCAAGCACCTGAAATATGCCTATTTAGGGGAAAATGATACATTGCCTGTGATCATTGCTTTTGACCTATCCAATAGTCAAGAGCATGATCTCATTACTACCCTAAAGAGGCATAAGAAGGCAATTGGGTGGCAAATGGCTGACATAAAGGGGATTAGTCCTACCATTTGCATGCATAGGATCATTCTTGATGAAAATGCTAAGAATAGCATTGAAGGGCAGAGGAGACTAAATCCTATCATGAAAGAAGTGGTGAAAAAGGAGATCATCAAATGGTTAGATGCTGGCATTGTGTATCCTATCACTGATAGTGCATGGGTTAGTCCTGTGCAATGTGTTCCAAAGAAAGGAGGGGTCACAATGGTTGCCAATGAGAAGAATGAACTTATTCCCACAAGAACGGTTACTGGTTGGAGGATTTGTATGGATTATAGGAAACTCAACAAGGCTACAAGAAAAGATCATTTCCCCCTACCATTCATAGACCAAATGCTTGATAGACTTGCTGGCAAGGAGTTCTATTGCTTTTTGGATGGTTACTCTGGCTACAATCAAATAGCTATAGTGCCTGAAGATCAACAAAAGACTACTTTCACTTGTCCTTATGGTACTTTTGCTTTCAGGAGAATGCCATTTGGGTTGTGCAATGCCCCAGCAACATTTCAAAGGTGTATGATGTCAATCTTTTCTGAATTCATTGAAAAATCTATGGAGGTGTTTATGGATGATTTCTCTGTCTTTGGAGAAACATTCCAATTGTGCCTTGACAACTTAGAAGAGATTCTGATAGATGTGAAGAAACCAACTTGGTCTTGAATTGGGAGAAATGCCACTTCATGGTCCAAGAGGGTATTGTGTTGGGACACAAAATCTCAAAGAAGGGAATTGAGGTTGACAAAGCTAAAGTTGAGGTGATTGAGAAGATGCATCCTCCAACAAATGTCAAAGGTGTTAGAAGTTTCTTAGGACATGCTGGATTCTATAGGAGGTTCATCAAGGACTTCTCTAAAATCTCAAAGCCATTATGTCAATTGCTGCAGCATGACACTCCATTCGTGTTTGATGACTCATGTGCTGCAGCATTCCAGAAACTTCAAAATGCTCTAGTTACTGCCCCAGTGATAGTGACTCCTGATTGGAGCAAGCCCTTTGAGCTCATGTGTGATGCTAGTGATTATGCCATAGGTGCTGTCCTTGGCCAAAGGTATGGTAAAGTTTTTCATTCTATTTATTATGCTAGCAAAACACTTGTTGAAGCTCAATTAAATTACACTACCACGGAAAAAGAATTATTAGCTGTGGTTTTTGCATTTGATAAATTTAGATCATACTTAGTTGGCACAAAAAGTAATTGTTTTCACTGATCATTCTGCCATCAAGTATTTGATTGCTAAGAAAGATGCAAAACCTAGGCTAATAAGATGGGTTCTCCTCCTCCAAGAATTTGATCTTGAAATTAAAGATAAAAAAGGGGTGGAGAACCAAGTTGCTGATCATTTGTCTAGATTGGAAGGTGATAGTGCAGGTAATCATTTTGGAGAAATCAAGGAAAGCTTCCCTGATGAACAATTGTTAGCTGTTGCTGCTGCAGCACCTGATGCTGCAGCACCTTGGTATGCAGACATTGTCAACTTCCTAGTGAGCAAAGTAGTGCCATGTGATTTGAATTATCAGCAAAAGAAGAAGTTCTTCCACACAATCAAGCAGTATTTCTGGGATGAACCTTATCTGTATAAGAAGTGCCCTGATCAGTTACTAAGAAGATGTGTGACTGATGAAGAACAACAAGGAGTGCTGCAGCATATGGAGGACACTTTGGAGGTTTAAGAACAGCAGCAAAGGTGTTTCAATCTGGTTATTTTTGGCCTACAATTTTCGAGGATGCTCATGAGTTTGCTAAGAAATGTGATAGATGCCAGAGGAGTGGAAATATATCACACAAAAATGAAATGCCATTGTCAAACATCTTAGAGGTTGAACTCTTTGATGTTTGGGGTATGGACTTCATGGGACCTTTTCCTCCCTCTTTTGGCAACTCTTACATCCTTGTTGCGGTGGGTTATGTATCAAAGTGGGTTGAAGCAGTTGCTTTACCTAACAATGATGCAAAGTCTGTTAGCAAGTTCTTATTGAGAAACATTTTTACAAGTTTGGAACTCCAAGAGCAATAATCAGTGATGAAGGTTCTCATTTTTGTAACAAATTGATTGAAAATCTCTTGGCTAAGTATGGGATTAAGCACAAGATTGCAACAACATATCATCCTCAAACAAGTGGTCAAGCAGAGTCGTCTAACAGAGAGATCAAGAGAATGTTGGAGAAAATGGTAGGGCCTACCAGAAAAGAATGGTCAAATCATCTTGATGATGCTTTATGGGCTTATAGGACTGCTTACAAAATTCCTTTGGGAATGTCCCCCTACAGACTTGTGTATGGCAAGGCTTGCCATCTGCCTTTGGAGCTTCAATACAAATCGCATTGGGCTATCAAAAAGCTCAATTTTGATCATACAAAGGCAGGGGAAGCTAGGCTATTACAATTAACGACTTGCGCGCTAACTGCGAAAGGCAAGGAAAACGCTAAATAAAGAAAGCGATAAAGAAAGCGGTAAAATGCAAGGTTGCCTAAAACCTTTAAACGAACCCTTGGCGAGTCCGCGTTTGCACGTGGCTTTGAGGAGCACGCATCATAAGAATGGCCTTTCGAGCGACCGGGGGGATCGTTATCAGCTCCGAAACTGATATACTGATCAATGCACGGCGTCCACTGTATCTTAGGCGGATACAACTATTCCGTTGAACCTCACATGGGGCTGCGGTCCATCGTGTTGCTCGTACACTACGTGAGACCATGAACAGAACAGAGCGATGAACTCTGACAAGAGCGATTTGAACTCCAAACTGCAATGCACGCTTGAGCGCTGAACTGAAAAGCATTTGAACTCCGAACTGAGGGAGCGTTTTCTGGGAACTGAGTGCGGGGATTAACACCGAAGTATTTATCCGTCTTTGTACCTGCAAGTGAGATGAACAAATGCATGCAATGCAAATGCCATGATTGCTGTTTTGATGGAATGAATGTAATGCATGACTTTCTCTTTTTGTTTATGTTTGATGAATGCAATGGAATGCATGATTTTCTTTTTTCTTATTGCTCTTTTGCTCTTTCTTTTTTTTTTTAGCTTTTCTTCTCTTCTTTTCTTTTGCTAGTTGTTGCTCTTTTGCTCTTTTTGGCTTTTTCTTTTGCTAGCTCGACCAAATCGTTGGACTTGCGTTACGAGGCACAATGATCGTCCATGATGACAGTGCGAGAGCCACGCTCCAACCTTTTTGAGATTTGTTTTGATGCAATCAGTGCTTTTTGTTTATTTCTTGTGAATTTTACCTGACTGAAAGATCACCTCTTTTCTTTGTAATTTTCAAAAATTTCGCAATGATTTTAGTGCTCTGATTTATGCACATTTTCATAATCATTTATCATCTACCATAAAACATCATTTTAAAGCAGAAATGAAAAGAAAGCAAATGGTAAAACAACAAACAGATGGAGTGAAAAACTTGGACTTTTATTCATATGGAAACCGAACGTGCAGAAGGTCACGCCGACTGAAAAGAGTACATTGGAATTTTTTGAAACTAAGAAAAAAAAGAAACAAGAAAAATGGACGCAACAGATCTTAGGAGCGCTTTTCATCTTTGAAGTGTGCCAATCACCCATACTTGCAGCCTTGATCACCCTTTTATCCAAACCTTTGGAGGTGCTGCTTGCCTCTTTTTCTTTTAAGTCCAACTTTTCTGACCCTAATTTTTGCCTGGACCGCTCTTTGCAAGTTTTCAGTCCACCGGGTCACTCTTTTTTTGCCTAGGCCGCCCTTTCGGGTTTTCAACCTAGCGAGCTAATTCTTGCTTGGCTCATCTTTCTCTTTTTCTTTTCATTTTTCTCAGGCGTAGTATTTCTTGACTGAATCTGAATTGACTGGGTTTCTGAGTTCTTCACCATCCATGCTGGTGAGTATCAATGCTCCTCCAGAGAAGGCTTTCTTTACCACATAGGGTCCATCATAGCTAGGGGCACATTTCCCACGAGGGTCACTCTGAATAGGCAGGATCTTTTTGAGCAGGAGGTCTCCTTCTTTGAATTCTCGAGGACGCACTTTCTTGTCGAAGGCTGTTTTCATCCTTTGTTGATACAGTTGTCCATGACACAGGGCAGCAATTCTTTTCTCCTCAATGAGGTTCACCTGGTCCAGACGAGCTTGAACCCATTCAGCTTCTTCCAACTTGGTTTCCATCAGCACCCGCAGGGAGGGTATCTCAACTTCGATAGGGAGGACTGCTTCCGACCCATAAACCAAAGAGAAGGGGGTTGCCCCGGTTGAAGTGCGCACTGAGGTACGATACCCGTGCAGGGCGAAAGGAAGCATCTCATGCCAATCTTTATAGGTTACTACCATCTTTTGCACGATCCTCTTGATGTTCTTATTGGCTGCTTCGACTGCCCCATTCATTTTGGGACGGTATGGAGAAGAATTATGATGTTGGATTTTGAAGTCTTTGCACAGCTCTTTCATCATCTTGCTGTTCAGGTTGCTACCATTGTCTGTGATGATCTTGTCTGGAAGGCCATAGCGACAAACCAGATCTCTTTTTACGAACTTAGCAACCACAGAGCTGGTCATGCTGGAGTACGAGGCGGCTTCAACCCATTTGGTGAAGTAGTCAATGGCGACTAGAATGAAGCGATGCCCGTTTGACGCTTTAGGCTCAATAGGACCAATGACATCCATTCCCCACATTGAGAACGGCCAAGATGCAGTCAGAACATTTAAGGAAGTAGGTGGCACATGGATATGATCGGCATAGATCTGTAACCTGCTTCCTTAAATGTTCTGACTGCATCTTGGCCGTTCTCAATGTGGGGAATGGATGTCATTGGTCCTATTGAGCCTAAAGCGTCAAACGGGCATCGCTTCATTCTAGTCGCCATTGACTACTTCACCAAATGGGTTGAAGCCGCCTCGTACTCCAGCATGACCATCTCTGTGGTTGCTAAGTTCGTAAAAAGGGATCTGGTTTGTCGCTATGGCCTTCCAGACAAGATCATCACAGACAATGGTAGCAACCTGAACAGCAAGATGATGAAAGAGCTGTGCAAAGACTTCAAAATCCAACATCATAATTCTTCTCCATACCGTCCCAAAATGAATGGGGCAGTCGAAGCAGCCAATAAGAACATCAAGAGGATCGTGCAAAAGATGGTAGTAACCTATAAAGATTGGCATGAGATGCTTCCTTTCGCCCTGCACGGGTATCGTACCTCAGTGCGCACTTCAACCGGGGCAACCCCCTTCTCTTTGGTTTATGGGTCGGAAGCAGTCCTCCCTATCGAAGTTGAGATACCCTCCCTGCGGGTGCTGATGGAAACCAAGTTGGAAGAAGCTGAATGGGTTCAAGCTCGTCTGGACCAGTTGAACCTCATTGAGGAGAAAAGAATTGCTGCCCTGTGTCATGGACAACTGTATCAACAAAGGATGAAAACAGCCTTCGACAAGAAAGTGCGTCCTCGAGAATTCAAAGAAGGAGACCTCCTGCTCAAAAAGATCCTGCCTATTCAGAGTGACCCTCGTGGGAAATGTGCCCCTAGCTATGATGGACCCTATGTGGTAAAGAAAGCCTTCTCTGGAGGAGCATTGATACTCACCAGCATGGATGGTGAAGAACTCAGAAACCCAGTCAATTCAGATTCAGTCAAGAAATACTACGCCTGAGAAAAATGAAAAGAAAAAGAGAAAGATGAGCCAAGCAAGAATTAGCTCGCTAGGTTGAAAACCCGAAAGGGCGGCCTAGGCAAAAAAAGAGTGACCCGGTGGACTGAAAACTTGCAAAGAGTGGTCCAGGCAAAAATTAGGGTCAGAAAAGTTGGACTTAAAAGAAAAAGAGGCAAGCAGCACCTCCAAAGGTTTGGATAAAAGGGTGATCAAGGCTGCAAGTATGGGTGATTGGCACACTTCAAAGATGAAAAGCGCTCCTAAGATCTGTTGCGTCCATTTTTCTTGTTTCTTTTTTTTCTTAGTTTCAAAAAATTCCAATGTACTCTTTTCAGTCGGCGTGACCTTCTGCACGTTCGGTTTCCATATGAATAAAAGTCCAAGTTTTTCACTCCATCTGTTTGTTGTTTTACCATTTGCTTTCTTTTCATTTCTGCTTTAAAATGATGTTTTATGGTAGATGATAAATGATTATGAAAATGTGCATAAATCAGAGCACTAAAATCATTGCGAAATTTTTGAAAATTACAAAGAAAAGAGGTGATCTTTCAGTCAGGTAAAATTCACAAGAAATAAACAAAAAGCACTGATTGCATCAAAACAAATCTCAAAAAGGTTGGAGCGTGGCTCTCGCACTGTCATCATGGACGATCATTGTGCCTCGTAACGCAAGTCCAACGATTTGGTCGAGCTAGCAAAAGAAAAAGCCAAAAAGAGCAAAAGAGCAACAACTAGCAAAAGAAAAGAAGAGAAGAAAAGCTAGAAAAAAAAAAAGAAAGAGCAAAAGAGCAATAAGAAAAAAGAAAATCATGCATTCCATTGCATTCATCAATCATAAACAAAAAGAGAAAGTCATGCATTACATTCATTCCATCAAAACAGCAATCATGGCATTTGCATTGCATGCATTTGTTCATCTCACTTGCAGGTACAAAGACGGATAAATACTTCGGTGTTAATCCCCGCACTCAGTTCCCAGAAAACGCTCCCTCAGTTCGGAGTTCAAATGCTTTTCAGTTCAGCGCTCAAGCGTGCATTGCAGTTTGGAGTTCAAATCGCTCTTGTCAGAGTTCATCGCTCTGTTCTGTTCATGGTCTCACATCATGTACGAGCAACACGATGGACCGCAGCCCCATGTGAGGTTCAACGGAATAGTTGTATCCGCCTAAGATACAGTGGACGCCGTGCATTGATCAGTATATCAGTTCCGGAGCTGATAACGATCCCCCCGGTCGCTCGAAAGGCCATTCTCAGGATGCGTGCTCCTCAAAGCCACGTGCAAACGCGGACTCGCCAAGGGTTCGTTTAAAGGTTTTAGGCAACCTTGCATTTTACCGCTTTCTTTATCGCTTTCTTCATTTAGCGTTTTCCTTGCTTTTCGCAGTTAGCGCGCAAGTCGTTAATTGTAATAGCCTAGCTTCCCCTGCCTTTGTATGATCAAAATTGAGCTTTTTGATAGCCCAATGCGATTTGTATTGAAGCTCCAAAGGCAGATGGCAAGCCTTGCCATACACAAGTCTGTAGGGGGACATTCCCAAAGGAATTTTGTAAGCAGTCCTATAAGCCAAGCGTTAATCATTTCATCAGCGCGCCAAGCGTTCATTTTTCAAAAAAAAAAGAAGAAAAGGAAAAAGAAAATTCGGGTTTCTCCAAGTAGACAAAATTGGTATAATTTCTGAATTCTTTATTTTTATTTTATCTTCGAAATATGTCTCAGCCAATTCATATTTCTTGGTAAAATCCAAATAAAGAGGGGCAGCTGTCATACCCTAATTTTGTCCGCCTAGTTTCAAAACCCTAATTTTCAGCAAAAATAAATAATTTTGTGAGTGATGCATTATTTGAGAAAGGGTTTAGGGTATTTACCCAAGCATTCTAAGGTTTTCAAAATCATTTTTGAGAAATTAAGGAATTTTGGGGCATTTAAAAGGGGCATTGTTTGGTCAATTTCAATTTAATAAATTTTTGCTAGTTGAAAATCCAATTAATTAATTTTTGGGAATTTATTTAATGAAATTGTATCATTTTGAACAAAAAAAATAAAAAAATAAAGAAAATCACTTTTCAAATTGTGCGCATATTTTATATGTGTAGTAAAAAAATCAGGTTCAAATTAATTCAAGAAAGCATTTCAAAAAAATAGTACAAGGAATATTCCCAAAAATTATATGATAGGATTTTTGTTGGCAATTTTGGTCATCTCTCATTTTCAAAAATGGCATATTCTTCAAGATACCTTGTATATGGCTCAAAATGGTTAGATTTATGTACAATTATCTTGAAAGGAATAATCAAAATTGAGAGGATAATTGGAAGGTTCATGGATAGTACAATAGTACAATTGCCAACTTGCAAAACTTGGGCACCACTCTCATTGCTTGGCTGAATATCTACCCCTTCATTTCCCTCTCATTTTGCATTTTTTTGCCCCTCATCAAGGTGTGTTTCAATCCTCACCCTTGATTCAAAATTAAAATGCAATCCTAGAATGAGATGAGGTACACAATGACCTAAATGCCCCTAAACCTAATTGCACATTATATATACCCTCATATCCTCACCTCTCACAAGTTTTGCACACAATTCACACTCAAAAACCTAGCCTCTCCTCTTCTCCCTTCTTGGCCGAATACCCCTCTTCATTCCCTCACCTCATTTCTTCACTTTTTCACTTCAAATCAACATTCTAGTCCTAAATCCTTCATCATCCTTGCATTCTCTTCAAAGATCCATCTTCAAATCTCAAGAATCAAGCTCAAGATTGAAGATTAGAGGGTTGATTCAAGTGGTTTAGTGTTCATTCACCTTATTTCTTTCGCTATTCTAGCTTGGAGTTGAGGTATACTGTCAATCTTAGCATCATCAAAATTTTAGCATAAAAAATGTAGATCATCAATCTATTTTTGCATATCAAGCATTTCTTTGCATTTTAGTGCTCTATTTTATGTTGAAATGTTGATATAATTGCTGTTGTTGAATGAGAGATGTGTTTCAAGCATTTTGACAAACACTTTGGGAGGTTTGGATGCTTGAAATGCATCTCTCTCTTGGAATAAATTGTGTGTTTGTGCTATTTTCATTTTGTGCTTGCATTTTCATGAATAAAATTGTGATTTGGGCTTATGTTTCATTTCGCATATTGTAGAAAAATTAGAGTTTGTGTGATTTTAGTGCATTCCTTTGATTAATCATGTGAATCCTTGCCAAAAAGTTTGATCTATGTCATTTGCTTGCATGATTTTGTTGCTTTCAAAGAATAAAATGAGGTTTTAGCTCTATGTTGGTGTCGCATTTCATGAGATAATTAGGGATTGTGCTTGTTTTTGTTGCTTGCTTTGAAAATCATGTTTGTGTTGATGATTTGGTAAGAGGATTTGACACTTATGCACTTGTGCATATCCCAAGTGTTAAAGATTACCTAAAGGGATTCAACACCTTAATTGCATATGCTTGCTAAATAAAATGTCAAATTGATTTTTCATGGCTTCCTAATGATCTTACTTGAGGCAAATGCCCTTCCCAACTTATCCCTTTCATGTAGTTGATTGTAGAAATATGCTAAATGTTGATGCCATCAAAATGATACCACATTGTTGCTTATGTCAAATGTTGATGTGAAATCCCTAGGATTTTGCAAGTGATTCATTAAATGTTTGAATTCACTTGTGCTTTGTAACTTCCTTGCCTACTCACATGTTGTGTCATAAATGCCTAGTTAGGTCCATTTCTTGCCATGCATCTTCAATAAGATGTGCAATCTAGGTTCATTCTCTTGCCTATTCATGCATTTTTGCCAAAATGTTCAACTTGGGTTCATTCTTTGCCTATCTATGTATTGTGACATGATATGTGTAGTCTAGGTTCATCTTTGCCTATTCATGCATTGTGTATTCAAATGTTGTAATGAGATGTTTTCAACATGAAAGGGTAAGTTGCAAATTGTGTCTATGTTGTTGCTTGCTTGATAACATGATCTCAATGAATGTGCTATGCTTGCATCTATGAACTTTCTTGCATTCATTGTTTTCTTTTCTAAACAACTTGACATGAAAATGGTTGCTAGTTTAGATCATTGCATGAATTGTAGTTTAGCAATTTGCATTTTGGTTATTGACTTGGAACTTGATTGAAAATGTTCTACTAGTTTTCCAAAACTCTTTTCCAAAAATCAAATTGCTTTCAAACTTCTTTTCTAAACTATGTCTTTAACAAATTAAGACCAATTTCTTTTCCAAGCTTAAACCCTAAGTTTTTCATAAACAAAATCATTAGTGGCCACTCGAAGCCTTTGCTTGTTTGATCACTAATGAGGAGTTATTAGTGGTAGTCACTCGAAGCCTTTGCTTGTTTGATTATCATGAAAGCTCCCAAACCTTAAATACATGCGAACCCAATTCAATTCCAAAAACAACACGAGTCATTAGTGGTAATTGTCCTAAGCCTTTGCTAGATGATTATCACCGATGCTCGCCTCATTTACAAAAAAGGATAGGAAAAAAAACGTTGTTACTTACAATCACTCGAAGCCATTGCTTGTTTGATTATCGGTTTCAACTTATTTTCTTTCGAGTTAGTAATGAAAACCACTCAAAGCCATTGCTTGCTTGGTATTAGTGAACACTCGAGTCTTATTTCAAAAAACACCTAAAAACTAAAAGCTAAAAACAAAAGAGCCTTTTCAAAACAAGACTAGAACTACGTAGCTTTGAATTCCTCATCGCACCGGAGGATACGTAGGAGCGGGTTCACCTCCCGTCAAGCACCCTTTTAAAAAAATAATAACAAAAAGATTATTCTTTCCCCAGTTTTCAAAAACACTTTCTTAAATAAAAAAAGAAGTAGAACAAAGTGTTTCAAATCAACAGTCAAAAACCACACACTAAATTAAAGGTTCCCTTTCGGTAGAAAGGATGTGTGGGGTGCTAATACCTTCCCCACACATAACCGACCCCCGAACCTATATCTCTCGTTTTCAAAAGGCCAATCGCCTAAAAGGATTTTTCCAATGTTTTTTCCTAAATTAAAATATTGGTGGCGGCTTCATTGTTTTTTCCCGTTGTACGAAGAAGGATCCAAACCGGATTTTTCGGAGTGCATACAATCATCTAACTAAATGTAATGCTAAATTGCTTCTCGATCACAAGGCAAAAAAAGGGCAAACATTTCTCATGCCAAAGAGCTTGCAAGGAAAGCAAGAATTAGGAGTTGGAACTTATAATGCTGAAAACTCAAGGAAAGAGCTTGCTTGTGCAATAATCATGCATGAATATCCACTTTCAATTGTTGATCATGTTGGTTTTAGGCGATTTGCGGCTTCTCTACAACCATTGTTTCAAGTACCTTGTAGAAACACTATCAAGAAGGAGATATTCAAAGTGTATGAGTCTGAGAGGTCAATAACTACAAAATTGTTTGATAATCTTCAATCAAGAGTGGCCATTACATCAGACATGTGGACTTCGGGTAATCAAAAAAAGGGGTATATGGCTGTTACTGCACATTATATTGATGGATCTTGAATACTATTTTGAAAAATTGTATGCACATGACTCTGTTGAGCAGGTTAATAGGATCCAACAATTGTGCTATGATTTAATTGCTGATTATCAAATGAAGTTCCATCAAGAGACTTGTGGTAACTCGTCAATGTCGGAAGGTGGTTGTGTGACTAATGATGGTTTACAAGATTTTGATGATTTTGTTCAAAGGAGAAAAAGAGCTAGAACATCATTTTATAAAACAGAGTTGGATCATTATTTGGGAGAGGATGTTTTACCTCGAAGTCCTGATTTTGATATTCTGTTGTGGTGGAAGTTGAATGGGGTCAAATATCCAACACTTCAAGCAATTGCAAAAGATATATTAGCAATTCCTATTTCTACGGTAGCTTCTGAATCAGCATTCAGCACTAGTGGAAATATCTTAAGCCCGCATCGTAGCCGACTTCATTGGACAACCTTAGAGGCTTTGATGTGTGCTAGAAGTTGGTTATGGAGTATGGAAAACAGTGGTATGGTTTTAAATTGTTTTTTCAATTTACATATCTTAATAAATGACAAATAATTATGTATATGTTAACTAATTACTATTTATATTGTATTGAATTTCATATTTATATAGGCGGTATGAGTTCTCAATTGAATAATGACTTTGCTACTTTACTTAATGAAATAGACCCCGATGATGAAGGTGAGATTTATGATCCATTTATTTATCACCACCTTCCAATTTTATCAACTTTAGTTTTTATATTTAACTTGTATTTTTTATTTTGTAGGTGAAATATTGACTAGTGGTGTTACTTCCCACTTTGAAGAGTGAAGATGTCAATAGCATTTTGAGAAAGAGTGAAGATGTGGCTACTTGTTTTACAAATTTTAAAATTTCAATGAACAATTATGTTATTATGTAATTTGTACTTGGTAATGTTGTTTTGATAATTTGGATAATTGATATTTTGGATATATGTTGTAATAGCATTGGTTATTTGGTTTTATGTTACGGTGTTAAATTTCGGGTTTGGGGTGGGTTCGGGTGTGGGATACATTTTGGGTTTGGGGGCGGGTTCGGGACAGGTAAAAGCTGTTTTTTTTAAAAAAAAATTAATTCCATTGCGGGGAACGGGGTTGGGGCGGGGATCCCCAAACCTGTTGGGTTCGGGGATGGGGATCAATTTTTTATCCCCGTTGGGTTTGGGTAGGGGAACGGGGATGAATGTGGGATTCGGGGATGGGGATGGGGAATGTTAAATCCGTCCCCGCCCCATTGCCATGCCTATAAGCAAGATCCTTTGATCCGTAATAATTTTGAGAGGAAAAAGAAATGCAAGCAAATATCAAAGTCCAAAAGAGAAACTAGAATCAAACATGTAGATGAGTGAAAATGTAAGCTTTTGCTGAATTCAATTATATAAGATGATATAGAAAAACTTAGATAACGGATAAAAAAACTCGAGTTGAATCCAGATACATGTCCAAGACGAATTTCCTGAGATCAATTAAAATTATCAAACGTTCAAATAAACCTCCAAACACCACATCTCATCTCATCTCATGAATGATCAAACAATAAAAGAAAATAAAGAGCACCATATCATCTCACATTGAAGACTGGTAAGCATTGAAATCACAAGAAACAAAACCATTCAAAGAAAGAAAAAATGAAACCCCTGCAGCTAATGATTCCAACTCCAACTCCAATGAACGATGAAATAAAACAAGAAAAATGTCGATAAACATTGGCACCAAAAGGCAATCAAGAAAAAACGATTGTGAAGATAAACAGAAACAATATATCTATTCAATGCTTTTTCGACTAGTCAGAAATACCTTGTAATCAACATTATACCCTTTTGTATAGTATAGACCAAACCAAATCACTTAATGCATTTAGTAATTGAATTTCCATATCAATTCACTCATAGAATCTTACCACAGGGAGGTGTTAATTCTAAATTTGATATTTGTAAACGTTCAGCATAAAGTTCTTCAGCAAGCTTTCCTCCATCTATAATACACACAAACCATCATATAATAAGATAACACATGGATTCTAGTTAACCAAGTTCTTCAGCACGTTTATTGCAATGAATTTTCTCCTTAATCGTGAAGAAGAATTTGTTCTGTAAGTGAAAATTCACAAGATTCATACATTTTTGAAGAAACAATTACATCATTGTTATAGAACAGCTAGCTCAATCCATACTCCATATATTAACAGTAAAAAATGAAAGAGATGGAAAACTAATAATATCTGTAACATAGAGCATAACTAAACCGAAAATAACAAAACACATCCAGTTACAAGTGAAGGAGAATTTAAAAAAAAATTAGAACTGGTTTGCGAAAATTTTCACGGAAGTAAAAGGCAAGAATGAAATGAAAGTGTTCGCGGGGAAAATTAAAGAAGGAAAAAACATACTTCAAATTCCACTAAACAGCAATTTCACGACTAGTAACAAAACCCTAAAATTATACGAAAACCAAAATAGAACAAGGAACTTGCATTAAGAACTTAGGGTTTCGAAGTTCTTTGCACTTAAGGCGGCGACGAGCAAGGTGACGACGAACAAGGCGACGGAGAGAGCTGAGAATGCAAAGAGTTAAGAACCAAGGTAACGGAGAGAGCTGAGAATGGCCACGGCAACGTTGCCTCCAATAAACGGAGAGCTTAGAACAGAGAGTAAGGTGACAACGGCGAGGCGACGGAGAGAGTTGGACGGCGACAGAGAGAGCAAGGTGGCGACGGCAGAAGGAAAAGTTGGAATGGAAAACGAAGAGTGAGAGAGCGAGATGTTTAGGGTGAAAGAGTTCTGAGAGAGAACGCGTGATGTATTGGAATGGATAGTGGGGAAAAAATAAAACTGGACTTTTAGTATCGGGTGTCTTAACAACTGATGCTAAATGCTTGACTGATTACTTTTAGTATCGGTTGTTTAAACAACCGATGCTAAAGGTACGCGGGAAAAATGAAACGTTGCACTTAATTGCAAAAATGGCACCGCGTCCACATTTAGCATCGGCTGTTCAAACAACCGATGCTAAATGATGCTTTCTAAAGTCATTTTTCCACTAGTGTTTACACATTTTTTATTATGTAGTTACATATAACAAATTAGAGCAATTTCGATGGGATCCTAGTGTTGGGAAAACGCCTCCATAATTTTCCTCCTCCGTGAACTCAAAATAGATACAAGCGAAAACGTATAAATAAGGGTGATGACAGTTAGAAAAATTTTAGGGTGGAAAACTTTCTCAATGTGAGAAAGAAAAAGCCACAACACAGATCTCTTAAAATTCCGCTATAATGAGAATACAAAACTTCACCCTTAGATGGATCTCTGTATAATGTATCTTCAATTTATAGATAACTCTCATCAATTAGCTTACTTATGGCATATAGTCATCATCACTACAATCCATACCAATGCAATATATAATGTTTTACTTGCTAAGTTGCTCACGTGTACTTTTACACATTTTTTATTATGTAGTTACATATTACAAATTAGAGCAATTTTGATGGGATCCTAGTGTTGGAAAATGCCTCCATAATTTTCCTCCTCCGTGAACTCAAAATAGATACAAGCGAAAACGTATAAATAAGTGTGGTGACGGTTCCAAAAAATTTTGGGTGGAAAACTTTCTCAATGTGAGAAAGAAAAAGCCACAACATAGGTCTCTTAAAGTTCCACTATAATAAGAATACAAAACTTCACCCTTAGATGGATCTTCAATTTATAGATAACTCTCACAAATTAGCTTACTCTTTCTCTCACAATTACTCTCTATAAGGCTCACTCTTTTTCCTCTCTTGAACAAGTCTCTGATTGGAAGGGTTGGTGAGGATTTGACTATATAGTAAACAAGATGATCGAAAAACGTGATAGGAATGTGAATCTCTGAGGTGTGTATATAGAGACTCATAAAAAAGCTTCAAAAAATCAAGGGGAAGTGGGGAAATGATGATTGTGAAAGAAAAAGGGATATGGGAGGCGGGCATTGGCTTATTGGCGAAAAAATGATGTGGATGTGGGAGGAGATTGACAAGGCATTGGTGCCGAAATACAAGGTGAAAAATGCATGTGAAGAAGGATCGAAGAGGTTTTTGATGATCGAGAAAACCTAGTGGGGGCCTAGAATAGATGTGGTGCTAGAGCAATGAGAAACTCAGATGTGTGCGACTATGAAGCCTTGGAAGACGAAGCAAAGGGGTGCTAGTGCACCAAGAGCCCTGGAGGTGTGCCCAGCTGCACAAACCCTAGGAGACGCGACATAGTGCAAGGTTACTAGCTACAAGGGGTTAATTATCTAACGGGTCTTTATCTACTAAATATTCTACTAAATATGGAATTAAAAGATAGATAAATAAATTTTTACTCATTGTTATACGAGGTATGATTTCATCATTAGAGCTTTTTTTGTAGGCCCAACAACACTACCACATATATTATCTTCACTTGTAGATCAATCGAGGTCGGACATGTGAAGACATTTAATATTATTCCATTTATTTCCCCCTTCCCATTTGGTGAGAGTTCCTTAAAAAATCAAATTGCTATTTCGCTACTAGTGGGGTGGCTAGGTTAGGGTGAGTTACAAAATTGTTTACTTAAGATTTTAGATTGTGATTAATTAATATGTTACATGAAGTATGGAGGGGCCATAAATTGTGTCCTTGAACACATTTGTGAGATGTGGCTCCAATATTTTTGACTAATTTCATTATCTTTAACACGTCCCTTTCATAAAGGATGGCAACCAATTTGACAAGAAACATCAACCCATCACCTTGTGATAATGAGATTAGACATTATATGCTAAGCTCTTGTTTCTTATATGTAATTGCTACTCTAGTACTTATTATAAGAAAATGTACAGTTTTAGGTTGATTGAATAACTGATATATTTGATATAAGATTGTAAATTTTTCTTATAATGGGAACCAGAGGGATTCCTTTACATCACTTAGGCTGCTACATGGCCTCTACTATGGACTCCTTGATGTTAACGTCCAATAAATCAACATCTCAAATTAATCCCATAATTTATTTTAGGAAGCACACCACGTTCCTTAGTACTAATAAGCTCTACCACAAATAAGGGTCTACTCATGAAGACCACTATATTGTAGTAAGGTTGTAACCCACCTAACGAAGGCCCATTATTAGTGTTAAAGCTATAATTAGCACATGCATTTGTCACTAATACTACCTTTGTTCAGACCTGCAATCTACTTATAGTACGAAACATAATTGGCAATTAAGATAAGAAAAAGAAATGGTTTCATTCAATGCATGTGTCTAATCATAATTGAAATCATTATCAGCCAGATAAACTAAATTACCACCATAATTAATGAAAAACTTGTACTGTCCAATGTCCATTCCTTTCATCATACATCACAAATCACAATCTTGTCTATTTTTCGTTTTTTCCAGCATCTGATTTTGATTTACTACAGTGAGATATATCTAGAAAGGCTTTACACTTTTCTTGATTGTTTTGGACTGGGCCACAAGACCCAACTCCAGCAATGGACTTTGGATCAGCCTAATAACTAGAGTCCAAATCTATGCAAATTTAGCTCATCTATGACTACAACGCATCAACGACTCAGATCTATCCAACCAATCCAAGTCTAACAGACCAGGATTGACCTCGTGCCTATAAATATGGATCTCACTTGCAGAAAAAAGACACTATTCATTCCCTGCATCACTCTGAGATTCTCACATACTGACTTGAGCATCAGAGTGACATTGCATGTCACACACGGGAACCACTCTGAGACGCGACTTGGTCAACAGGACCCTTACCTACTACTATCCCGGTCCTATCCGAGGTAAGGTAAAGGTACAAATAAAGTATCTATTAGGTTTCATGGAAAAATGAAATTAGGATGATAAATTAATGAGAAAATATATGTGAAAAGGCAGTTTTGCAAACAGTTATAATTATAAAATGACTTTAATTGGAAGGAAGAAAGCTATACAAGGGAATGGGGCATAATTTTTATTCCTCGCAAGATATAAGCTTCTTTTTAACTTTGATTTTTTAATTGTCAGTTTGGACAAATTGGCAAATAAATACCTCTAATTCAGCAATGGGATTAGTCACTGCGTCCGGCAAACATCACACTCAGGTTTGAACTCGCGAGCAGGTGTTCCCATATCGCTAAAATTGCCAATAAAATTAATAATCAAGGACTTTTTAGCTTTGATTAATTAACAGATCTTTGATGTGTGCCTCTCGACTCTGCGTTGACTTTGAGTAAATTCACCCCCTACTAATTTATTTTATAGCGGGAAACTATAGTCAACTTTTGTCACAATCAGGGCCGACCCAAGTATAAAGCGACTCAAGCTCTTGCTTTGGGCCTCAAAAAAATTATTTTTTTAATGGGTAAAAAGGCCTCAAATTACGTAGCAAATATTTGTAACATCTCACTACTACTCCAAGTCAAGCACGCTTAACTATGGAGTTTTTATGGTAAGGGCTCCCGAAAAGATAATGCATTATGTTGGTATAGGTAGTCCAAATCAACTCTTTTAAGTCTTCCTTCAACTGTACAGTCTCATTCCCATACCTGCACAACCTTAGGATCCCTCTCATTCCGGTGCATATTCGGTTCATTCACGCATCCTTTCGCGTAGAAATTGCCAGAAGCCGCTCTTTGCCGTGCAAACTTTTGGGCACCGACGATCACTCCCCGCCCTCCTTAGCCACGATTGTCACATGCCTACCAGCTTCCGCTTGGTTCGTCCCCGAACCACATCGTACTGAGAGAGGTCTGTGGCTCTGGTACCATTTGTAACATCTCAGACTGCTTTCAGAACTGTCGACTGACCCTACAAACCAACACGTATATTTTCAGCATGTGTTGTCCTCATTTGCATGCTTTCAAGGAAACTCCCCATAAGGTCACTCATCCCACTGCTATTCCAAGTCAAGCACACTTAACTATAGAGTTCTTATGGGAATAGGTAGTCAAAATCAATTCTTTTTAAGCATTTCTTCAACAGTACAGTCTCACACCTGCACAAATTTCGTCCACATAATTTTATTTTTATTTTTTTATAAGCCTTGTAATTTCTATAGTACTTTCATACTTTAGAAGTTTTTTTTTTTAATTTCTTTTAATATTTGTCACTATTAAGTTATCCTTTCCCTTAAAGGGCCTAGCTCATTATAAAATTCACTTTAAGCCTCCAAATAGGGTGGGTCGACCCTGGTCACAATACATCACTGATATTATAACCTTTGAAGATGTAGGTGGAGCCTAATGAGGTGTAGAAACTACAGATGTACTTCACAATCTTGGTATGTTTCTTTTACACTCTAGTCAGCCAATAATTAATTTAAATTGAGTTAAAATAAGGCCGATACAATTGAAATCACTATTTTTATGTTTGGCTCGTAAAATTGCGACGGAAAAATTGATTCTATGAGTGAACATAAATTATTATGTTGGAACCGATGGTGGTTTTTTTATTTTTACTTTTATGGTGTATAACAAGAGACTTAGAACATATTAGTACTTGAAACTTTAAGTGATAGATAAATAGATATAGTCTCTTATATACTATTTGCATTATTCATTATTTGAAAACGTCGGACTATCTCACAATTGAGATACTCAAGTGTGAATCTCAATCACACTATGCGTGCACCATACACCAACAAGACTCATACACCATTCTGATCCTGATACCATTTGTTGGGTATTTTTTATTATAAAAAAGAGCGGGGATATACTTTGACCAAAAGAAAATATAGGGATATGGAATTTTAAATATGATATTGATCTATTATATGGCTTATTATATAATAATACGAAAAGTACTAAATGCTAATCCCTATTTATAGGGATACAAAACTCTTAATCCTAATTTAAATAGAGAAACTATGAAGCAAATCTATAAATGAGGAAACAAATTCTAGAGAATAATCTAAAATAAACTAATCATAACTCTGAGATAACTTAAGATAATATTAAGATTTGATAAATTAGAGCTTCGTGTCGTACAATTCAATACTAGTCTCCCACAAAGTAGCAGGCCAAAGTTCTAATCTTTGATGGAAGATGTGCAAGATTAGTGTTTGACGCTACCTCAAACCAATATTACTTTCAATGGTATACGGAAAAGTGCAAAAATGATTATGATGAAAGAATGAATTTCTAGTTTTTGCTTTGAATAAAATCAATTGAGAGTGAGATATATTTACAAAATTCTTTATATTAACCCATCAAAAGTAATTTTAGTTTTATCATCTAAATGAAATTGATTCTTTTGAACCCATTTTTAAATTGTTATTACCAAATGAAAATCAATCATTTTAAGTTTAATTTTAGGCTAAATACCTGTTTTGGTCATTTATGTTTGGGCGAAGTTTCACTTTCGTCCTTTATCTTTTTTTTGTTCCGTTTTAGTCCTTTATGTTTCATTTTTGTTTCGGTTTCGTCCCTACCGTTAGCACTATTTGTTTCATTTTCGTCCTCTGCTTTTTTGTTTGGTTTAATTTTGGTCCCTCACTTTCTTGCACAATGAAACATAAAGGACTAAAACGGAACAAAAAAAAGATAAATGACGAAAGTGAAACTTCGCCCAAACATAAAGGACCAAAACAGGTATTTAGCCTTAATTTTATATAAAATCAATGTTTGATAACGAGGTGTAGTTTAGTTGGTGAGATGCTTCTCCTTCACCAAATGGTTGGGGGGTTCGATCCATATAGGAGAAATGTTGTCCAGTTGTACCCTCTGTTTGATTTAAAAAATTGTTCATGACACCGGACAACAGCAGTAGGGACAAGAGGCTGGACAAAACCCCAAATTCTTGTCCCTCACAAAATCACAGTATAACTTTCTGTCCCACTGTACAACTTTGTATTCACCCCAAAAGTTACAAAAATACTATTTTTATTTCGTACTCAATAATTTTTTCTCTCCAGTCTCTCTTCTGTTTATTCTCTCTCCTCTTTCCTTCTCCCTCTCTCCATGCCATCCCTCTCTCTCCTTTATCCACTCTCTTCCTCTCCCTTTCTCATATCTCATTCTCCTCTCTTCTTCCCCTTTCTCTCTCTCCCCCTCTCTCTCTACGTCGCATACCTCTTCTATATATCTTCTCATATCATTACCCCTCTCTCCCCGTCTCTCTCTCCTCTATCATCTCTCTTCCTCTCCAACCTCTTTCCTATCTCATTCTTATCTCTCCTTTCTCTCTCCCTCCATCTACCTCTCATCTCTCTTCTATATCTTCTCATATGTGACCTCTCTTTCCCTCTCCCTCTCTCTTATTCTCTCTCTTTCTCCTATCCTCTCTCTCATATTATTTTCACTATATTTTCTAATTATATTATAATAAATGTTATATAAAACTATTATAAACCGCATAAAGAGAATTATAGTAAAATTTGCATTTTTTTGCTTGTGTTTTCCAGTGTTCACCAAACAGTGTACTTGAAAACAGGTTGTCTAGTACTGTACTTTTCAGTCCAATACTTACTTGTTTGCGTATCAAACAAACCCTTAAGATACAGAAAGGATCAAAATGTCACATGAAATCATTACCAACACATTATATGGGGATTTGTTATTGAGATGACCTTTAGGTGTGTGGACTCTCTCACGGCATGATAACTTGTAGGCTTAATTACACTTTTGGTACTCCTATTATAGACCATTCACGATTTTGGTACCCCAAGAATTTTTTCCACGATTTTGGTACCCCTATTTTATCTAATTGTAAAATTGTTGCCCCTCACTAGTCTGGTCAAACATTTGGGTAGTTGGCACTCACTAATCCAACGTGGCAAACACAAGGATGAAAATAATGATCCAATAAATTGCCAAAAATCTCCATAACATGTTGGATTAGTGAGTGCCAACTCACCCAAATGTTTGACTAGACTATTGGGGGGCAACGATTTTACAATTAGATAAAATTGGGGTACCAAAATCGTGGAAAAAATTCTTGGGGTACCAAAATCGTGAGCGAGCTATAATAAGAGTACAAAAAGTGTAATTAAGCCAAACTTGTACTAATACTTAGATATCGTATTTGGCGTTAGTCTAGTTTTTCTCTAGAGAAGATTTTGTATCGAAAGGTTTAAAACAAATTTATTTCATTTTGCGTAAAAAAAAAAGTTTTCCAAGCAAATGGTAGTGTATGCCCTCTGCAAATCTTTTTAAAAGGTATGTAAAGACATATTTAACAAAAATTCTTAGCTTATCTAAAAGAAATTAACCAAAGATATATACTACATTTAAAATGTTGAGACTATTACACAAGACAGCCGCCACAGTTAAAAGCTTTGATAAGTTCAGCTTGGGGTGGTTTAGAATCCACAACAGTTTTGCGGCGGTTCTAATAACCATCGCGCTGCTACCCATTTACATTTTGCGACGGTTGGAAACCTTCGTGGAAGACCACTACCAAATTTCAACACTACCAATTGCGATGATTAGTAACTGTTGGGCCTCCTTGTGAATGCTAATTGCATGCAGAGAATACATGCCGTTCGAAATGACATTTTCTTTAAAATCTAGTGACTTATCAATTTTATTGCAATTTCAAGTTTTCCTAAACAAAAATACTAATTCTATTTCATAAAATTTTCCAATTTTAGTTTGGTTCTTCAAACTCCTACTCGATATCTTCTCCCTCTCTGAGAATCCTTCTTCATCTCTCTCAATTTCTCTCCCTCACTCCTGACTATCCTCTCTCCACCATGATCTCCCTCCTCTTCTCCTTGAAATTTTAATTAACTTCTAATTAAATAATTAGTCATTTAAATGATTTGTAGTCGAATATTGAATATTTTTTTTTGTCGAGACCAGGGTATCTGCCGAACGCAGTGACTAATATTGAATACTTAAACCTAACTAGAAATTGTTTGAAATTTAAATACTTAATTATAAATTATTTAATATTTTTAAAATAAGGTAAGTGAATCATTAACAAGTTGAGAGATCTATTACAATGTTTTAGATGAAAAAAAAACATTCCCAGGAAGGTAGCTCAGTTGGCGAGCTAAGGGATATAAGGAGTTGCAAAATTGCAAGAAGGAGGTCCCAAATTTAAATTTCGGAAACTAACATTCCCCCACCCCCCACTAACATTTGCCTATAAAAAAATGTTTTAGATGAAAAGAAACTTAAGAATAAGAGAATAAAAACAACACACTTAGTGTATAGTGTTAGTTGGTTCCCTATATTTAACTTCTAGTGTATTTCTTACGTTACTTACAAAAAAAACTATTTTCTTTTTTATTGGTACAAAGTGACAATGACCACTAAAAACTCACACACTAAAAAACTATTACTCTTACTTAAAGTGCTCATTTAATTAGTATGCATTTACGATGTGAAAAGATAAATTTCATAAACAAACTTTTAAAAGATAAATAACACAAACCGAAAAATAATAAAAAATAGAGGAGAAAAAGTCAATTTTATCCTATTAGACAAAGGTATGCAAAATTGAAGACGAAATTCAAATTCATCACGGTGAAGTTAGCGCAGAGCAATAAGCATCAAGCAGAAGAAGAAAGAGTTGAAGGAAGAAAGTGATTAATAATTCATAGTGATAGAAGAATCGAGGGCTTAACTTGGAGATGGATTCGAAGGTGAGGGATTTCATAGCAAAGGAAGTCTCCAATTGGGACGACGAAGTGATTGCCGTTGCTCGATTCAAAGCCTTTTCCGGTCAAAGATCCGATTGGCAACCCTCATTCCTTTTCTGGAGAGATTTAATCATCAAAATCGCTACTCATTTTCGCTTCCTTCTCATTCGACCATCTCAGGTACACGTTAGGTTTTTTCAATTTCCCTTCTTTTTTGTTTTTCTTTTTCTCTCTTACCTTAAAGTTAGTTAATTTGATTTTCAGGTGAAGAATGATTGGTTTAATAGAGGAGGGTTAACCCCTTTGTGTCTCGACCATGTAATGGTGAGTCTCACTCACTACTATTTTCAATTACTTTCTCTCTTTTCTGTTAAAAACGTGTTCTTTTGGTTGTGAAGAATTTTTTTTTTTAATTCATGTGTGAAAAACTTAATTTGGTACCAAAATTTAGTTGTTTGCTTTGGTGTTTGTTTTTTCTCTTTACATTTTTTCATTTTCCAGTTTCTAATGTATGATGAAGGTGACATCACAAGACCTGGAGATTTTGTGGATCCAACAAGTGGAAGAGTCTCTCAATTATTCAGAAAAGTGACCAATTTAATAACCAGACCAGCTACACCAGATATCATGGCTGAAGAATGTGTAGTTGTAACTGCACTGCTTAAGGTTATTATTAGCCCTTCTTTTATCAATTGCATAAAAGCCTTTCTAATTTTAGTTTCTTTTGTTCCTGTGTGTGTTTGGTTTACCTTCTTTATATATGTAATTAAGATTGACCAACATTTATTTCATGGGCACATTCAGTCACCCTCATAAAGCTCATTTGCTTCCCTGTCAATATCAGTAATCTGATATTGTTTGATATTTTAAATTTGGATAAATCAAATACTTGTAGCATGGTTCTATATTATTGATATCAGCTGTGTCTGACATCTGTTACGCTTCAACTTTGGAACAGAAAGAATTAATTTGAAACGAAACGGGTTAGAAATCACAAGATACTACACACATAATGATTGGTAAGCAATTTAGTTAATGAACCATTATAGCTCCAAATGAATTTCATGCAAATATGTTCTTTCATTGTAAAGATATGAAGCACAGGGTCAGTATTCATCGGATTATAAATATATGCTATTTAAATTTAAAGGCTTAAATATGTTTTTCGTCCCTGCAAATATACCTGTTTTTCAAATAAGTCCCTGCAAATTTATTTTTTCTAAATAAGTCCCTGCAAAATATTTTTGTTTTATATATATATATCCTTCTGTTAACTCTCTGTTAGCCATCTGCTGATGTGGCTAACAGAGTTACATGTTAGCATTTACACATCATATTTTATTTTCCCTTTTATTTTATATTTGCTTATGTGGATTTTAAAAACCCCAATCTTCTTCCTTCCCTCAATCTCACTCTTTCAGCTTCTTCCTTTCTCCCTAATCTCACTCTCTCAGCTCAGCCTCTCACTTCCTCGATAGCAATTTGTTCTTTATACCATCATTATCTTTGAATAAGGATAACTGTTTACGTAGGTGACATCGTAAAACACATATTTTGGGTCTATAATGAAAGCAAAACCTTGCGCAGATGTGAAATATTTTGGGGGTAGTTGTCGGTGCGATGGGTGGATCTATAATGAAAGCAAAATTAGAACCAGGTTGCTATAGTAGAATCTAACATATTAAAGCAAAATTTAGTCTACAATGAAAGCAAAATTAGTAACCTTGCGCAGAATTTACTTGAAGCAAAATTTCTAACATCACTAACTTTCTATCTATAATTGTCGGTGCTTACAATTGTTCAACTATATATTTTGGGTCTATAAACTAGGTTTCTGAAATCAATTTTGCAGAATGAAATTTTGGGGTTTTTGAAATTGATTTTGGGGTTGGTGGATTTGGAGATGAAGGAGATAGATTGTATTGAGATTTGAGAGAGATATGGTGATGAAGAGGTATCTGAAATTGATTTTGGGGTTTTTGAAATTGATTTGGGGTTGGTGTGGTGAAGACAGCAAATGAGAGAGGAGAGAGGGAGGAAGGAGGAAGATGAAGCCATGATGAAGACAAAGGTGAGTTGGCATCCACCTCATATGCCAATAAAAAAATTAGATATGAAAAAGAAATAACACCTCAGCACTCTGTTAGACACATCAGTTTTTTTGTAACTTTTCACTAACAGAAGGGCATATTTAAAAAAATGTAATTTTACAGTGACTTATTTAAAAAAAATAAAATTGCAGGGACTTATTTGAAAAACAGGTATATTTGCAGGGACGAAAAACATATTTAAACCAAATTTAAATTATATTGGATACATCCAAATTTGTTTAGTGACACTGCAGCACAAGGACTGTGTGCATCGGTTCATATCCTTGGTGTATGATCTCTGATGTCTGTGATTATTTGTTTTTTGCCTTCATGCAATGCCGGTGCCAGCAAGTCACTTAAGCTATTCTAGGAGTTGGATTAAATTTTATTTTGTTTGGCATGCTTGATTTTTTTCATTACTACTACTCAACTTATAGTTTTATAAGTTGCTTCATATGTAGGATAAGGCTGCTGAAGTTGTCAAACATCTATCAGAAAGTCACTGGAATTCATCTTGTATCATCACGATGAAGAAATTTCAGGAGATATGTGGAGGGCCGGATGAAGCATCTGTTATCTTGAGATATATGTCAGGGTGCAGAACAGCACAATATCTGTCAGTCCATAAGAGCGAATTAGTAGAGGTACAAAAACTCAAGTATTCTTCCGATGAAAAAGTTCAGTTGTTTGGTACTATGTCCTAGCCGAATGTCCTAACCGGGCCTTTTTCTTTTAAATTAATATATAACATTTTGGTGGCACTTCCAATAACTTTTGACATTTCTTTTAAATTAACAAAATGCTAAAGATAAATCTGGCAATCGTTAATACTTAATACTGCCAGGATTCTGTGAGTAGGAATCATCAATATAGATTTGATTTTGGTGCCTGAAATACTTGTCTTATTTCAAATTTTAATTTCACAGGGGGTAAAAATTTCTCTCTCTGCAGCAGCATTACCCGGTATCTCGAATTTAGATTATGATGTACTGCACTTGATTTCGACAACTGAGAAGCTTCAGCAACAATTAGATGTCATTGACAGGCGTTGTGAATCGTAAGTTTATTTTATTTTACGAATACTTATACATGTACATGTATCCTAAATGGACTTTCATTTTGAAAAATTAAATAATAATTAGGAGATCATAATCAAGTAGAGAAGTTTCCCTCATAAGCCGAGCTACATCCCCTTTCTTATTCCACAGTAGATTATTATATTTTACGATAATGCATGTTCATTTTGATTAATCGTCAAGGAAAGAGATGCTTTTTCTTTTTCCAAAGTTATCTTACTAGGATTTTGGTCTAGTTGTTTTGCACACATAAAAAGATCAATCCAAAACAATCTGTGGACTAAAAAACATTGTTGATGTATAGGGCATACATAATAACCTTCACGTTGATATTATACAAAATAACTTTCACACGACCACTGATTTTGATTTCTCACCTATTGGAATTATTGGAATTATGGACTCTGGGTGATAGTTTATTAGCTTTTCATTCCTAAAACATTGATTTATCAACAAAAGATCTTGACTACAAAGTAATTTATTAGTTATACTTGTGTACATGAGGAATGCTTTTAACAATCAAAATTTATTAGTACTAGCAATTTTGTATTACTGTCTTCCCAGTTTACAGCTAGTGTAGGGATTTTTGTTCAAAAAAGTTAAGTTACCTCACAGATTGATTCTATATTAGGTCAAGAAAATCAGCATTGGCTTCTGTACATTCCGGGAACAAGAAATTGGCCCTCAGGTATGCAAGGGAGCTGAAGTTGGTCAACCAGAGTAGAGAAAAATGTTCGTCGTTTTTGAATAGAGTAGAGGAAGTACTTGCAATTATTATTGATGCCGAGTCAACGAAAAAGGTAAAGCTTTAAGTATTGTATCAAAAAACCGATCAGTATATACCAGAATTTAAAGATTACATTGAACTGCATATTGTCTTTGTTACGACTGCTGATCCATTGTTTGTTAGCAGGTTTCTGAGGCTGTGCAGATTGGAGCGCGAGCTATTAAAGAAAATAAGATCAGTGTGGAAGATGTTGATCTATGTTTAAGAGATCTTCAAGAGAGCATTGATTCACAGAAGGAAGTTGAAAAGGCGCTAGGTATATTTTTCACATATTTTGTGGCACACATATTTTTTGCGCCAACAATTATGATTTGAATTTTTTTAAGCATGCTGCTTTCTTGCTGCAGAGCAAACTCCATCATACACAGACATTGAGGATGAAGATATTGAAGAGGAATTCAAGAATTTGGAGCTTACTATTGGGAAAGAGGATCAAGTTCCTGCACTGGAAAAAACTATTACCAGTGCTGAAGGAAGTGCAGCTATGGAAGCCTCTGAATTTCTTAGTGGGGCACTCTCAAATCTCAAGCTTTCCGACAGTTCATCCGGGAAGCAACAAATCACTCAGGTGGTGGCGAAGGAAGACAAAATAGCAAATTTAGTGATGTAAATTGTAAGTCTAAAACTGAATAGAGTTATATAGTTGCACACCGATTGTATAAACAGGATTTATAGAGTTCTAGTCATATTTAACCATCCTGCCATTCATAATATTATTTCTATAAACCCGAGATGTTAAGCATGGAACTTAATCAAATTTCAAGCAATGTGAAAGAAGCTGCTTGAGATTGAGGTAGGAATTGAAATGGATCGAGGGAATTTTGCTCATGCATTGGTGAAAAATCAAATCTTGATGCCAAAGATGAAGGGGAAGGGAAAGGAAAAAATAATTAGCATATGAAATGAAACTCGTCATTTCTGAATCTTTTCTAAGGTTTGATTCTTTCGGTTTAACTGGACATGGAGTTAGGTGCAAAAAAAAATGACTGTGTTAGAATCATTTGGACGTTTTGCAGTGAAAGGGGAAGAACAAGAATGAGGATTGTATATCAGAATAATGGCGGTGAAACGGAGGAGGAAGAAGAATGAGGATTGCCCACGCTTTCCTGTCGTTTTGTGCTGATATTTAACGCAACAGGAAGACGATTTTCTCCAAGGGTCTATTTGGTTGAAGAGAAAGTGCAAAGAGATAACGTCATTCTCTCTTCTCTCTTTCTATTGTTTGGTTCACTCTGTTTCTCTTTTCCCTTACTCTCTCTTCCCTCTTTCACCTCAAGCAAACACACTGTTAGTCTAATAGAAAGTCATTCTCTCTTCTCTCTTTCTCTCTTCCCTTTCTCTCTCGCTTCAACCAAACAATAAAAAGTCATTCTCTCTTCTATCTTTCTCTTTTTCTTTTTTTCTCTCGCTTCAACCAAACGGACCTTAAATGACTAATATTGAATCGCTTTTCATAACTAATAACCTAATCATGCTTCAACCAAGTTGAGGGAAAATGTTGCACTTCTTAACTATGGAACTAGCCATTGGTTATACGAACAACATCTAACATTTCTTTGTTAGAGGAGCGAGAGCATAACCAGGTGTATGGTATGGGATCCTTGTAAGTAGCATTGCCAAAAAAGTTATTATAAGCTAGTGAGATATATATGCTTGCTTACCAAACATCTTCCCTTCGATTAAGCAAACTTATACGCTAGTCAAGTAAGCTATACAAACTAGCTACTTGGCCTTGCCAGACAAAGTAAGTTATGAGTGAGACTTTACACTTGAAGGGTAGATTGTTGGAGTTGAAGTGTGAGTAAGTTAGTCACACGTTGAAAAAAAATGAACTTAAAGAATGAGATATAAAAAATGTAATTCATATATTCAATGTCTTAAAATTTTGGGTGGAGATGTATAGTATCACAATATCTTAATTACTGCTTTTGGCTATTAGCTTATTGTTACTCTTGAAGTTTCCCGAATTCCTCACTCATAGTCACAAATGAAGTTCACTAAATTATATGCGACGTCCTAAGATATTTATGTTGCATATTGATCGACATTAATCAAAATCAACACCTTTGACCCAATGGTTTAATCTACTTTGGGACACGGGGTGCCGGCTCTGTGCTACCCAGTTCGATTCTTGCAACGAACAAACTTAGTGTTAGTTAGTGCGAAATTTGATCCTAAGCACGAGCAATAGCCAACGACGTTAATTGATTTTTTCTAACATGAGTTGAACGCAAAATAATTTATATTTGACTACAAATACAAAAGTATGTGGTGCTTGTTGGTTTTTTTATGAGCTAATTTTTATCAATTCATGTTTGGATCACCATTGCTTTGTGAGTCTATATATACCTATTGTCTTTAATAAGTTGGAGAGATAATTTTAGCAATCGTAACTTCACTTAGAATTTATTTTAGCACTGAAATCAATTTTGGGGTTAGAATTAGAAACCAAACTTTCATGTTAAACTAAGTTTGAATAGAGAAAAATCATCAGTGTCATGTCATGGATATTTGTATAACTCAATTTTTTGCAATCTTTTACATCCATACATCAAAAATGTAAATAAACTAAAAAAATACATCAAACTGTGAACAGTCAGAAACCTACCACTGATATTCTATTCTATAATAATCAGATATTACTCACTGTCGGTAAGGTGTGAACAACTTTTATACACTCTTTTAACTACTTTAGTCTTTCTTTGGTTTTGCTTTGTTGCATTTTCAGCCTTTTGCATAAAGATCTTAATTAAGTGTTGGAATTGTTAACTGTCCAGGAACCAAATTGGTAGCTATCTTGGTTGCATTCAAAAGGTTGTGTGGAAGAGTTTCCAATCATAGGAAATAAATGTGCATTAGGAATTTGCATTGGTGGTGGTATCATTTGGTTTGAGAAACCAAACATTTGAAGTCTGTTATCTGTGACACCTGAAAGTGGTGGAATAGGGAACTGTGGTGGTGGTGGAGTGCAAGGAATTCCATTCCCTTGCCTGAAACCCATTAAATTTTGTGCTCCAGCATTCATTTGATGTTGTAACATCATAAGTGGCATACAAAGCCCTCTACCCATTGACATAATCTGCATCATAATACTAGCTTCATGAGACATACTACTTCGTTACAGAATATAAGCAAAAACTGATTAACAGAAGTTGATGTATCTAATCCAAATTTTGAACCAGATAAAACATTTTATTTACATAAAAAAGGACATGAATTTTACCTCTAATTGAAACTTTAGGGTCTTGAGATAGTCAATGGCATCATCAAGCATTGAAGCTTTGTCCACCTATATAATTAAAACAAGTGTTAGAAGGTCTTGTTAATTAGAAAAATTAAATACACAATGAAGAAACTAAAGTAAGACCCTCATAAATATTCACATATATACCTTATTGCAATTGGGTATGAGATCTTTCAATGTAAGTATCTTCTCGTTGATTTTATGTCTTCGCTTCTGCAAACATCCACAACTATCAGTTACATGGAATTAACAAAAAAAATCTACAAACTTCTAATCCTCTCAATTCTATTAAATGTTTTTCTCACCCTTTCTGATGAACTATGACTTTCAGCTTTCCTGCTTCTCTTGATTCTGTTTGCTTTATCAGTTACTAGATTTTCTGTTTCTTCATCATCCTGCATCAAATTAATCCAGCTTCTTGAGAATGAAGCTAAAAACAGAAAGAAAAAAAAGCTGAGAAATCATCAGTGTATATGATTTTTTTTTTAACTTACATCACTTAAATATGCTGAGCCATCAGTATCCTCATATTTCCTGATACTAAAGTTTGGGTTATTTGAGGCTTCAAGTGAACATACAGAAGAAGATGATCTTTCATTACACAAGTTATTAGTTTCATCATCAGCTTTTCCTTTTTCTCTAATTGCTTCTGAGCTAGGTGGTTCCACACTTTTATCAGCAACTGATGATTCTGGTTTGGATTTGTTAGCAATATTAGATGATGTTTGTTCTTGAAATCCACGTGATCCTTTAGTTAGTTCAATAACCGCTGAATTATGATCATCAACTTCTTTGTTACTAGTTGAAGCAACTTCTGTTGCTTTCAACTCAATCTTCTCAACTTTTGCTGAAGATGCAGTAATTTTTGCACTAGTGGATTTGAGAAACACTGTTGGTATTGAAAAGTTGGAGAAGTTAACCTTTCTTGTTCTTTGATCACAACTACTACCCAAATACTGTTTTTGTGAATATTTTGTTGGAGTTAGGCTTGAATCCATTCTTGGCTTCTTGCACTGTTGTGATGAATATGTGTATGTGTGAGTGTGACTATTACTTGCTGCAGCAGTAAAAGCACTGTTGGGAAATTCTTCATTAGGCTTATAAGAATTGTTGCTTAATCTTGCTCTTTTTGAACTTCTCATGAAGAAAGGAGTGTTTCGTGTTCTATTATCTGCTGCAAGAAAATCCTTCCCATAACTGAAACAAAATCACTAGGATTAGAAACTAATATTAAACAAAGAAAAATAATATATATATATATATATATATATATATATATATATATTTATGATAACAGATCCAAGTTAAACTGTAATCTTACACAGAGGCTAGATGTGAGGAGGTTCGTGTCATCCCTGAGTGGCTAGAACCAACCATGTTCTCCTTCATTGAACTATATGAATTTGTTAACCTATTGCAAGTTTTTATAAGAAAAGAAGGGCTCAAATAATGAATTGCAGTGTTTGTAACTTGTACGTAAGAAAAAAATATATTCTTATGTGTGATGAGAGAAGGTGTGTGTATATATATATATATATATATATATATATATAATACTATCTCCGTCCCATTTTATATGCAGTTTATATTGGTAGTCTTGAATTTACAAAAAAAAATTTCTAAATTATCATTTAACCCTTTATCTCTCTAAATATATAAACGTGAATTATTTATTAAATGTAAAAAGTTGTAATGATTAATAAAGGCAATAGTGAAAAAAACTCTTAGATGTTTTTTTGAAAATGTAAAATAACAATTAATTTGGGACAAATTCATTTTGTTAAAACAGCTTATAAAATAGGACGGAGGTAGTATGGCTTTATAATGTGGCATTCGTGGCAGCACAGATGGCACACAAATCATATCTTTTCTCACAATATAATTCCTAGTACAGAGCGAAATAAATATATTTCAGGAATTCTCTCACATGCACGTCAACAAAGTAGTAGTAGTAATAATTTTCATAATGCACCTTCAATTTGTCGTTTTATAGATAGAAAAGATGTGGACCATGGTCTCTCTACGTTTTTATTCCACGTTTGTTTTTTCTTCTGATGCACGGTAACTGGTAAGGTTTGTATTTTTGTGAGAAAAAATGACAGACCCCAAAGTTCTCAAATCAAATGAAGATTGTATCTTTTTTACAATATATGGCATCTTATTCAAAGGACCCAGACACGTGGTCAAGTAACATAACATGGAATCTGAAGATTTGGCTGAGAGTTAGACACGTGGTGGGCTTCTGTTAGAGGGCCCTCAACTCATTCAACTCTAGTCAACCAAGAGAGAGAGAGAGAGAGAGAGAGAGCATCTATCTGAAAGTACAGGCCCACGCCCTCTCCCTCAGGTTTCATATCGGATTTTCTACTTTCCACGTGAAAATCACATTGCCTTCACGTGCCTTTGGGTCTTCTTGTCTGTACTTTTTCTTTTCTTTATTGTAAGAACTTTGAAATTTATTGACGATGCCACGCACCCAACGAAATTCACCCATAACGTACCCCGACGACAGACACACCATTACTGGCCTACGGTCTTCCTATAATAATGTAAGGCCAGCACTCCCACACTCATCAAGTTTGTTAGGGAGAGCTTTGCTGTTTATTGTGTTCCTATTCAATTCGAGGGATTAGTCTCTGTAGTTACACTTAAAATATACACGTTTTATACCAAAAGTCGAGTTTGTTGGGTATGATATACAGTATTTAATCACTCAATGATACATCATTTTTTATATTTAAATATTGCATTAATTTGACCTATAGAGTGTCATATCCATCCATACCCAATGGGTATGGTAGAATTCTCTATAATGTAAATAAAAAATAAAAGTTTGATTACTCTATAGAAGGTGTTTCTAGGGTGAGAGAGTAAATCAAATTCTTTACTGGTGAACCATTAACATTAACCTTAGGATATTGCGTAAAATGTCTCTATAAGTAGGGTGAGGGTGTAAAATGTCTCTATAGGTAGGGTGAGGGTGCCTCTATACAATAATGAAGGATTTAATTTTTTTTTGAAGCAGTGTATAATTATTTTACACTATCTACCAATTACAAATTGATACATCATTAAAAATAAATTAGTCAATTGGTAACCACTAGTTAGTCAACTGGTAACCATTCTATATTTCTATGAAGTGTGATTAATTGTGGTTGTAAAAACCTATACACAGTAGATGTATATAAACTAAACTCAATATTTATAGGTTTTTAAATTATAAAAACTTATAATTAGATCGCTGAGTTAATATAATTGGTTTTTAAATATATCATTCTGTTACATCAAAAAATCAATACTGACATGATATATTAAATAAATAAAACCGCGCGTTTTCACCAAAAAAACTTTAAACTATTTGATAATTTGTAAATAGGTTTTCGAACTAATTTAAACATATAAAATTTAATCATTAGAAAAACAATCGAAAATAATTTGATGTATCAAAAATACAAATAATCTAAAATATATATAATTGTCAATAGTTTGATGTATATTTTTTATTCTGAAGATAATAAAACAATAAAAACTTATCTTTTTCTCAAAATTAATCTAAAAACAAACTACAATCAAAACAAGGACTTATGTCTCTAATAATATTTGTGTTAAAAAACATTTAATATTTTCTTACTTGGTTAATTGTAAAACTATAGTTATATTTATTAATCGCTTAATGAAATTTAATGTTAACTATTGTGGGCAACAAAATATCTTATGTATTTTTAATTATATAAAAAAGTAGCATTGAAAAAATAACATTGGTAAAAAATCTATAACATTTTAAAAGTTTTTTTTAATTCTTAATTGATGCGTATCTTCTTTTCACAAGTTTATTAAATTTCGTGTAAGGTTTTATTCTTGTTTTGATAGAAAATAATTATTATTTACTCTTATTATTTCATTTTAAATAAATTATATTTATGTTTTGAAATATACTTAAAAATTATATATCATGTGTAAGGGTTGAAAAAGTAAACTCATTTTTCATAATTTATAAACTAAGAACCGACTCATTTTTAGATCACAAGGAGGCTTTTCCGGGTTTGATACAACTCTATTTACACTACCGTTCTCTTATAAGAGGAGGTTGTAGTTGAAGAGTAAAACGTGTCTTGTACTTCAATTTATTATGCAACTTATTTTTGTCTTTTCATATTGTTTATTTAGTTTTTGTTTATGTAATTTACCTCTTTTTCTAAATCATGCATTAGGAAAAGGACCAAAAGAAAAATCACGCAATAGGAAATATTATTCTTTTGTCACAACTATCTCGAAAAGATGTTCTTTCATAGCCCACAACCAACGAATTAAAAGTTGTCTCTAAATTATTGATAAATTCAAGTTGTCATGAAATTGTGAAACATAAGAGTATTTTTTTTTTTGAGGAAGAAACATAAGAGTCTTAAAAAGGTGACTTATTCAGTCATGCACGGATCAATTTAATTATCAGATTTGAAGGAAAATAATTTTTTTGGATTAATGGAAAATAAAATGTGAATGATATATAGCGCGCGGATGAACTTATATATAGAGGATAAGCTAGTTAATAGCCGATGAGCTTATACATAGCGGATAAATAATAGTGAATAAGTTAGCTGATGATGAATAATGTGTTTGGTAGAATTAAGGATTGAACTAACTGATAAATATAAATGACATAAAAGAATTGCGTAATTATAGTTAGATTTAATTAATCAATTTAAAACATGAAAAAATATTTATAAATTTTTATTACTATAAATTTAAATTCATGATAATTAAATTAGTTATTAAGATAGTTAGAAATTAAAATTTAAAAAAAATGTATATTTTAATAGTATAATTTAATTATTTACTTGATAATTAAACTAAGTTATTTATTTATAAAATGATTAATTATTTTAATAGTCTAATTTTTTGCGTTAAATTTATATTTTATACGTGCTTCTGTGAGAAAAAAATTAACTGCAACTACACCAAGGTTGTCAAAATCGGACCGGACCGGCCGGTTCAACCGGGAACCAGACCCCTATCCGGTCCAAATGAACCCCAGAACCGCCTGGGGTGAAAACTGGTAATTGAACCGGATAACCGGTTGAAAACCGGGAACCGGACAAGAAACCAGCCAAAAATCGGGGAACAGTGCAGAAAATCGGATTTGGTTTATTTTCCTTAAAAAATGGTATACCAAGTTGATTTTTGGAAAAAAAAAAGATAAATGATGTTGATTTTTGGTATATGAGATATTTTTTATCATTTTTTATAATTAAATTGATATAATAAATAAATAAATAATTAAAAAACAAATGTGTACACTAATATTACTATGAGAATATTTACATTATAGTATCTAATTATCTATGATTGTTGAATATTATAGTTTTATTATGTTATATTATGATTCTTTTTTGTTTTTTATCCTTTATATATTGTAAAAAATATATTAAATAATCTATTTAATTAATTCCGGTTCAACCCCCGATTCAACCGGTTGAACCCAAGAACCCTTGAACCCCTACCTCTTCCGGTTCAATGTCCGGTCTGATTTTGATTACCTTGAACTACACACATAGCATAGCATAACTTATGTAGTGCAAAAAGATGGACATAAAACAGTAAAGAAAAATGATGTAATTTAAAATTAGGGATATAAAAATGTTTATTTTACTTTATTGAGGAGAGAAGGAATAAAAATAATGAGGGTGAAAATGACTTAAAAGATGAGACGTTATATTGTAAGCTTAGCATTTTAAAAAACACTACAAGCTACCCTAAAAATGCTAGCCGCTACTACTCGTCGAACGCGTCTAAAAATGCTAACCGCTAATTTTTGCGGATGAGTCTTGTCAAACAAAGTCAAGGCTCTAAGCCTTACAACCAGGCGGACCTAAAGCAATTTGAGAGGGGCCACTTGAACCGCTGAAAATAAAGTTCCATTTACCCTCTTAAAGAAAAATGTTTTGACCCTCCTTGAAATTTCAATTTTGCACGGTACCCCTAATTTTGCACTTAGTTGCACCCAACTACCTCACACAAACTCAACCTTGGAAAAGATGGTTTACACCTATAACTAAGCCTAATTTGCATCCACTTCACACTGCGCTCACACAATCACTTCTACCAATTGCTCTTTCACATATGTGTATAAAAGGCAATTATAAGTTGTGAAATTTGTTTAATTAAATTTATATTTTTAACTATGCATAATTTTTTTAAGAAATTGACTTCTTGGGTCCTAAATTCGCCACTGCCGACACCATACCACCAAGATTGTTTCTAAGCAAACCTCTGAAGCTTGAGTTGCCTTGATGATTACTATAAGAACTACCAGTAGCATTAAGCTTAACGCAACCTTTTCATGAGGGGGATACCAGATGGGTGAGGACTGAGGAGTGCTTACATAAATTTTCTACCTTTCTTACCTGGTTCCATTTTGAAATAATAAAAATCATTAATTGATAAAGTGATGATTTATAGTTATTTGTGAGATCTACTATTTTTTTGGAGGTACTAGATTGAAGAAATTGAGTGTTTATGAAGTATTAATATTAAAAAAGTATAATAGAGTGATGTTTAAATTTGAGATTCATTTATTTAAGCACTCAAATAGAGAGTGCTCCATTGAGGTTGGTTACGCGTTATACTCTTGATGTCGATCTAAAAGACGTTGTTGTCCCTGATTCTCTCGTTTCCAAGGATAAGAAGGTTACTGCTCTTAAGGAGACCAAAAAGCGCTTCGAGGAACGCTTCAAGACTGGTAAAAACAAGTGGTTCTTCACCAAGCTCAGGTTTTGAGTATCTTATCTATCTAGGGTTTCGTTTTCAACTGTTTTGGATTTTTGCTTTTATGTTACTTTTGTTATTTGATAATGATACATTGAGGATGGTGTTTTTGGAGTTAATTTTTGATATATGTTGTTGGATTTCAAAAAAAAAAAAGGAGTTAGGAACTAGCAAGTCAACATTGTTGTAAATTTTTATTTTTGTGGCAAAAATAATTGGACCAAAAAGTACTAAATTCAAAAGTACTTACACCTTCCGAAACGGGCCAGCCCATCAAATTCATTGGACAATTGGCCTCAGGCCCACCAAAACCCACTAAGGTCGTAAGGAACCCTTACACCTATATTAGGAGTACTAAAATAAAAATAAGTTAAACTGCTCTTAATTTTGCATTGAAAATGAGTTTTTTTATATACAGGTTGAATAAGATTGCTTGGAATTGGTGTAGGAAATGAAGAATTTGAGAGTTTTTTGTTCTTACTTCGATCGATAGAATTGTACTTAAGTATATCAATTTAAAGAAATTTAGGTCCTTTAAATTATTACATGTTAGACGAGAGGGCAATGTTGTAGCCCACACTTTACCTAAATTTGCTTTGGTAAATCCTCCTAATATTTGGTTAGAGGAAACTCCTCCTTGTATTAATTTTGATTTGGCCTCTAATTTAGGAGGATCCTAATGATATTTTTCCACGTCAAACAAAAAAAAAGTTCAACAGTTTTACATATTTTATGGAATAATGATTTTTCTACTTCCACAACTGACTGTTATACACCACCAAATTCTCATATCTCCATTTTCTCCTGTAAATTTTCTCGATACGGATTTATCCATAGTTATAAAATGAACTGTGGATTTATCTATTAAACTACGGATTTATCTATTAAAATGAATTGTAAATTTTCAACTACGGATTTATCTATTGCATATATAAATAAGTTTATATTTCAATTTTTTCACAACGGATTTATCTATTAATTAGTAGATAAATCCATAGTTAAAAAATGCACATTGGATTTAGCTAATGAAGATGAGAGAAAGGGAGGTCATGAGATGAGAGGAGAGAGGTAGAGAGAGGGAAATGGAGAAAAAGAGATTAGGAAGAGAGGTCATGAGATGAGAAGATATAAGAGAGGTAGAGAGACGGAGAGAGAATAATGAGATAGCAGAAAGAGAGAATTATTGAGCAACGAATAAAATCATATTTCGGTATTTTTTGGGTGATCAGAAAGTTTTATTGTGGTTTTGTTACGTACAAGAATTTGGGTTTTTATCTAGTCACTGCCTCCACTTCTGTCCAATACCATGAACAATTTTTAAATCAAACAGGGTACAACTGGAGCTATCCAGTCTAGTCCCTTAATGTTTAGCAAATCAAATGCATGACTCGGTTTGGTAAAAATAGCAGATAGCGAATAAACTAGCTTATAGTGGATGAGCTGATAGCAGGTAGTTGATAGCGATAAACTAGCAAATTTAATTTAAAGTATTTGGTAAAATTAGCGGTTGAGTAGACTTATATAAATATAAAATTGCATTATGGACATTTTTAATTAATGTTTAAATATGAGAGATAATATTTATTTAATAGAGGATACGAGAAATTTCATTAAAATAACAAGGATAAAAATGAGAAAAAAAGAAAACACTTTAAGCTATAAGCTCAAATGTTACTTCAAGGCTCTGTTTGGCAAGTCTCACCTGTTAGCGGATAACAAATTTGAGTAGTGAATGGGGAACATACGTGTTTGGTAAGTACTAGCGTTTAGCGTTTTTGATAGTGATGTGAGCCCACATGAGTCTTGGACCTAGTGTTTCCTATACTTTGTTGTCTTTTAATAATTGTATATTTGTAAGACACTTTCGTTTTTGTCATGTGACTTTGAGTAGAAGAGCTATGGCCCAGACTAGTTTTTGTGGCTAAAGACCTTTCTTGTAAATGTGGATTTAGGCTTTATATTGTGGACCTAGGATCCAATAAGTCCATAATATTGTGGACCTAGGATCCAATAAGTCCATGACTCTTGATGAATAATTTCATTTCTTCATTTTTGCAAAATGAAAGCCTAGAGAGAAACCTAGTGAGAGGTGAGAAGTGACAAGTATATATATGCATATGAGAGAGTGAGATTCATCATGAGGATTCTCCATGGTTCTTAAAGGAGAGGAATTTGCTCACAACCTTGGGGCTAGGAGCACCCAAAGCTAGTTGATCTCACCTTCCAAGAAGGTGTGACGATCATTCATTTCCACATCCATCTCTAGTCTCATCCACATTTGTTCTTTCTTCTACTTTTCATGTAAGTTTCCTGTGTTTTGTGTTGTATGCTCTTCATCTTGTGTGAGAATTATTGAATTGTAAAAATTCTAGATCATATCATTCTTGATCTATTCTAGATCCTATCATGTGTCATCAAAGCAAGTGTTTAGCATTTTTTCAAATGTTTCTCCAACTAGCATTTGCATGAGCTTATTATAACGTATAGCGTCTCATTTTTTGTTATGTTTACCCTCATTATTTTACTTAAATTCTCTCTTTATCCTCAATAAAATAAACTAAACAATTTAAATATCCCTAATTTTTTAGGCATAGATTATCTTTCATTTTTATTTTAATTAATTATATAATTATTTTTATCTTCCCTTTATGTTGCGGCACATAAGTAATGGTATGTATATATAGTTAACTATTTTTTATGTATATATATATATATATATATATATATATAGGTCAAGACTAGGGTATCCACTGCTGAACGCAGTGACTAATCCCCTCGCTGGATTGGAGGCACCTCGAAGGGTGGGACAGCTGACCCAGGGATTTAAAGTTGCTCCATACCCAAGGCAAAGATCGAACCCTCGACACTTGGTTAAGGGTGGATGAGCCCCAACCACTCAACCACACCCCTGAGTTATATATATGAAATAATACAGTAGATTTATTTTAGAAAAAGGCAAATAAAAAGATTGGAATAATAAAATATCAACTTTAAATTTTTAGCTGCTAAATATCTTAATCTTAGTTCAATTATCATGAATTTTTAGCAATAATAATTTACTAACACTTTTCCATATTTTATATTGATTAAATATATTTTTTTATATTATTTTACATTTATTAGTTAAGTTAACCGCTACTTTTATCAAACAAGTCATCTGTTATCAACTATCTTATCTGTTATTTGTTATCTGTTGGCTTATCCACTATCTGCTAGCCTTATCCGTTAATTTTTTACCAAACAAAGCAAAGTATTACTGTTTCAAAAAACAACATAAACAAATAAAAAAATACTATAAGTTAATCATGTCAAACACTCACAAAGAACTTATCCGCTATAAGCTAACAGATTGTAATTGCAAAACAGATCATTAACATGCAAAATCATTTGGTAATTATCTTTTCTCACTTTCAATATTTTGAAACCCTCTCTAAAATTGTCTCTCACTTAAGTACCTTACATGCACATTTGAAATGCTAGTTCAGTGGTAGGAGTTAGTCTTGTATCCTTAAAGTACTGAGTTCAAATCTCCTTGGAAACTATTGTAAAATGGTCATTAGTACCACTTTGATTAGTAAAATTTCTTTTTTCCTAATTTTTTTTATTAAAAAAGCACCTTACATGCAGTATTGAAAATTATATTAACATTGGGCTACACTACAAACTAAGTTGGTTTTTTGTTTTCAATTTTCTTTTCTCATCCTCCGCGATGGTGATGTACCAATTAATAGCATTGAAAAACGTGGTGGTAGAAACAAGAACATGAACGATAAAGAAATTGGCCTTATAGTCCAAGACACAATTTCTCCAACTATTGAACAAAGTGAGTTACACATTGCTTTTTTATGGCTCAACACAAACTCTGCTGGGGACCAAATGACAATTAAATTGATGGCTAATGTAAACAACCTTATGGTTAGGATGATGGGGAGCATTTTACTTTATTTTTTTTCCCTTGTCTTTTCTCCTGCTTCAATATTTAGTCTCATATACTTCTTCTTTAGCTAGCATTTGCCGTTTCTTTAGATTCAAGCAAATTAGTTTTTGTTCCCTCTTCAACTTGAGAACCAACATGGTGAAGAAATTAAAAATCAACACGTGACAAAGGGAGAATAAGATTGCGTTGTAAGCGTAAAATTGTACACGTGGGGGCGAGGTGTTGATCGGAGAAGAAATGAAGAGTGTGACGTGGCAATACTAAGCATTTTTTATTCTTTTTATGTCCCCAAGATAGGAGCGGCGTCACTCTCTTTACCACTAAAAAAGTTATTAGACATTGTTCGACAATTCTGATTATGATGTTTTTTTGTTTTATAATGCTCCGGCCCAGTGTTTTAATCTTTTGATAACCACTCCTCTAACGACAGCAATTAACAGTCTTATATCTAATTTATATAGTTATATTAGTTTTTTAGAGTATATATCCGCAATGGAAAAACTCTCATTTGAGTACTTAAATGGGTCCCACGTATACACATCACTTTTTATAAAAATTTTAATAGTAGTACCTAAGAAGAACTTCATCTTTCCTATCCAGAACCCCAACAAAATTTATTAAATGGGTCTCACTAGTAACTTTGAATCACTCTTTTATTAGTTTTTTAATCAAAAGTAAGATTTGGGTTCACGCGTCAGAAGAGATAGATGATTTCCAATATAAGAGTTCCACCTCTATAGGTACTCACATTTTATTCTCCACAATGAGGATACCTATTAAATTTCAACTCTTAAGAGATAAGAAATCCTCATTGTGTATGCTCTTAATTAGTTAGATATACTAGCAATTGATAAGACTCTTTCGGTCTCAACCAATACTGTTAGCCCATTGGCTTCGGTTACATGTGATACAGATGGTTAATTTGGTGCTACTCGATTCGATTCCAGCAGTAAGAACATGGTGTTGGTAAGTATGCAACATGCTTCTAAGTATGTTGAAAGCGTCGAGAACACTCCGTGAATAGTTAGCAATAGTCCGAACCAGAAAAGACTCTTATAGTCTCCGCTCTTAATTTGATTTGTTTAGATAAAAATAGAAGTAGAGAGACAAATAGAAACACATAAGCCAGAGCGGCCAATTTTTTCTAGTCACTTTGATTACGCCCTAGTCTAAGACAAAAAATCTTCTGAGTCCTTGAACATGTACGAAATATTATGTTATTAATACTCTGGTCCCTATTATAAGGCAGTGTTAGGTTCATTGAATAACAAATGTATATGGTCTGTATTAGAGGACATATATATATATATATATATATCAGTTATCACTACAACAGATTTGGGGATGGGCAGCGTTTTTTTTAGCCATGGGCAGCGTTTCTGAGCGCTGCTAAATTTGGCGCTGGTGATTCCTCCCCAAAAATGGGTAGCGTTTGAGAAGCGCTGCTCATTAATAGCCATAGGCAGCGTTTGAAGGGAGAAGCGCTGCTCATTCACCTAGAGCGTTTAGCAATGGGCAGCGTTTGGTAAGGGGAAGCGCTGCCCATTGCTAAACGTGCTAGGTGAATGAGCAGCGCTTGGTGGGAGAAGCGCTGCTCATTCACCTAGCGCGTACAGCAATGGGCAGCCTTTGGTAAAGGGAATGCTGCCCATTCACCTAGCACGTTTAGCAATGAGCAGCGCTTCCCTTTACCAAGCGCTGCCCATTTCTAAACGCGCTAGGTGAATGGGCAGCGCTTCTCCCACCAAGCGCTGCCTATTCACCTAGCACGTTTAGCAATGGGCAGCGCTTCCCTTTACCAAGCGCTGCCCATTGCTATACGCACTAGGTGAACGAGCAGCGCTTCTCCCACCAAGCGCTGCCCATTGTTTAATTTTTTTTTCCTTTTTTTTCTGTTTTTTTTTGTATTTCCCTTTTTACATTTGATAATTTCCTGGTCATATACAGCCAATTAATACCAATCCAATCCATTATCCATTATATACTAACAACATATGTATATATAAACTAGTTATATATCCAAATGCACCAATATGATCACAAACCAAAACAAACTAGCTAACAAGTTATTATATGTATCCAAAACTTTTTTTTTGACAAAATATGTATCCAAAACTTAGCAACTTACAATATTAACAAATTAATATGTATCCAAATCAAACTCTCTAACAATATGTATCCAAAACTAGCAAGCTACTTACAATATGTATCTAATTTAAAACAAGTTAGCAACTTACATATGCATGAACCAATTCATATGCATGTATCCAAAACTAGCAAGCTACTACAATATGTATCTAAATTAAAACAAGTTAGCAACTTACATATGCATGACCCAATTCATATGCATGTATCCAAATAAAACTCTAACAATTTACAAAATTACAATCTATCTAAAATCAAAAGAATTGCGAGACATAATGGCACCACTCTCCTCTAAGCTCATCAATCTGTGAGTAGAGTATGTCTTTCACCGACAATCGGGAAAATACTGAAATTATATAATTAAATAAAATTAGAATTGAAATATATGGTTAAATCAAAATAAAAAAGAGTTTTGTAAAGATACCTGTCTGGGGATAACCATTTGGTTGTGGGTAATAATTTCCTTCATAAATCTCATTACGTAATACCCACAATCATTGTTATTTGGTTGTTTCGGACACTACAAAACAAAAGATTAGTTAATTGTTAAATTTAATTTAATACATTTTTTGACAACAATAATGTAAATAAATATATGATAAGATTGATTACAAACTTACCTCTATTGGCACCCATTTTGTCTGTGATTGTTCCAATCCCCAATATTCCTTCAAACAACTGAACACAATTGGATATAACTATATTATTAAAAATACATATAGTTAACAACCAAAACAAAGAAATATGCAGAGTGATCGAAATACACACACCTATTAAATATCACAACCAAGTCTGGGTGAGTGTTGAAATGATCATGCACAGAATCAATGTAGTACACCGTATCTGTCTTAGGATTTATTGCAAGCAAAATCCAATGATCCCTACAAAATAAAACTTTGAATAAGTAATTGACTAGTATTTAAAAAATGCATGTTATATAAGAATAGATTAAATCTCTCACCCTACAAGACATGATGCCAAAAACATGGTATCGACACCTGTATGTTGAGCATCCAATAAGCGTCGAGTGATATAATTTGTAACATCTATCTTGTTTTGTTTCACAAGGTCGTTATAATTAGACAGATCCTCCCTGACATTACGGAGGTGTGTACTATCCGGACACAAGAACACATATCTCTGTGTCTGCTCCGAAGGGACCAAAATGTTATGATACAAGCACCTATAATTAGAGGTATATATATACAAATTAAATTAACGATATAATAAAATAAACTTAATGATGTTAAATAATAAATTACATACGTACCTGATATATGCTCTAATACAAACACTAGTTGCCCAATTCATCTGACATAAATCATTAATATCCTGTTTTGGGATTATCAATAGTTGATCGGGATTTCCAAAAATGTTGTCATCCATCTGTAATACAAGCGGGGTTCCATCATCCATCTTGAATTGCGCATGCATTTCGGTATACAAAATAATCCTAGAATCATCAATGGAAGAGGCGGAGGGCTGACACACTATTGAAGGAGGGGCGGGCTGAGTCACTTTTGGAGGGGCGGGTCGAGTCACTTTTGGAGGGGCGGACAGAGCCACTTTTGGAGGAGGGGTGGGTTGAGTCACTTTTGGAGCAACGGAGGACCGAGTCACTTTTCGAGGAGGGGCGGGCTGAGTCACTGTTGGAGGAGGAGAGGGCTGAGTCAATGTTGGAGGAGGAGAGGGCCGAGTCACTTTTTGAGGGGCAGGCCAAGAAACTTGTGTTGAAGGGCCGGACCGAGACACTTTCTTGCTAGTAGATATTGCCTTGCTAACACTTTTGCCCCTAGATTTTGCATTTTGGCGTACCTATATATAAATAAAATAATTCGTTAGCTAGCACACAATAAATGACAAAATAAAAGAATTAGTTAGTTACAAATATATTGTCACTTACAACAATAAGGTGTGCTGGCCATGCCACAAATGTACCAACTGCATCTTGCACAGTTAGTAAATCTATAGTGGGTATTGGAGCAGGCAATGGTGCATCCACCACAATTGCACAGTCAACTCTAACTCTAACATGATCTGGAGGTATGGGTAAATTGTGCATCAAAGTTCCCAATTGGTCATATGTGGAGCTATCTCGTGCGCTATCTGTGGCAGGGGATGGTACTGCAGGCGAAACCAACCCATAGTGCAATTTGATTTGACTAAGTTCAGACCTTAGACCTTCATACAATACCCGCAACTCTCTACTTTGTTTACAATCATGATGCTCATCATAAGTTCTCTTCTTTGATCCAAGGTAGTTGGATGGAGTAACGCCAAATCCACAACCCCTTGTACGACCTGTGTATTCTTCCTTTTCCGAGGCACGAGTAAGGATTTCCTTTTCAGAGCAATCAATGATCTCTCCCTGTGACACAGACTCTGATATGGTTTCCTGAATCACAAACAAAAGTATAATAAATAAAATTATTATACATTTTATAGATCATAAAAGTTTCAAAACAATATTCGAATTTTGGAAATACTTACAATTCTGTCGGTCACCTCCTTAGTTTTGGGATCCACAACCTCCCCATCCTTTTGTCTGGCTGCTACCCACAAAAAATGTCGCTCAATGCTTTCTTTAGTAGGATCTTTCCCACTCTCCTCCAACTATATTTAAATTTACCAAATGTTAAGAAATTATAAATCAAAAGATTTATTAAACAAAGAGAAATCAAGCTTATTGTGTATTACCAATCTCTCTTCAAAAACTTGATATCCACTAGCACCGCCTCTATAAGGGTATTCACAACCAGAAGCTCTCTCTCGATTCGCTTGGCAAAGTTTCTATTTAGAGACATAAGTATACATTAATGTATAATATATAATTGTCAACTATATTTTAAGTTATAACTTAATATATTATAGTACTAACCATGAAATCTTCATCTTCGGTGCGTCTCCTAACAAATGTAACTCAATCCTCCTCCGTAATAAATCCACTATATGGCATTGGAGGCTTCCATCTGAGGTTTCCACTATTATCAAACAACCATTTTTTTTAGACTACCCCTGAAATTCCGATGTAGCTTTCCAGCTTCCTTCATACACTAGTCTTTTCGGGACTCATCCACATCAAAATATTTCTGCATACACATATTCAATGAAAATGATATAAATATATATGGTTACAAATTTATTACATAAGATTACAAAAGAGATGTAAAATTATATACCTGTATTGTTAACCAAAACTCCTCTTTGTGTTTCCTCAAAACAGCACTTTTCTCACTCCAAGTACTGATTGTAATTGGTATCATTTGTTTTACCTTACTACCGAGGAAGGTAACCAAATCTGCGCGATTATCCCCAATTGGCTGACCCTTAATATTCCACACCACCTACATTATGTCATTAGTAAATTAGTTAACAAACAATTAAAACTAAGTGTTGAATTAATAAGTTAATTAGTAATTAGTAACTTACTGGTACTTTTCCTTTTCCTTTATTTACTCGATTGATGATTTTTTTTTACCGTCATTCCCCGAGGAGCCTGCTTTCTGATATACTTTTCAACATCACACTCATGATCGCTGTCATGATCACTATGATCCGCCATCTGACCTGCAATAAAACATAATCACGCACTATTCGCATATTTAGGCATATTCGATTTTACTTTGCTAGTTTCATTCACCACACATATACAAGTTTGCATAACTTATATTTGATAGGTATCAAGAAAACAAAGCCTACATATCAATGCAATATCTATGAAGAAATAAATCATCATGGTTCAAAACAAACAAAAGAAATCAAAGAAATCAAACTAAAGAAAACAATTGTTTTGAAGCTAATACATTCAACTATTTTAAACTAAAGAAATCAAAGACTTTGATGTCTTCCATATTGTCATTCTTCATATAATAAATACAAGAAAACAACAAAAGTACCTGAACAAGTGGAAGCAACGATGAACTCCAACGAATGCGAACCACGCGCTAGCAAATGAAGCGAACAAACACGAACTCGAGCTCGAACTCACGAACCAACACGAACTCGAAGGAAGTATTTTCAATTCCTATAAACAATTCATTAATTAAATTACTAATTAAATAACCATCATACAAATATGGAAGACAAAAATACAATCAATTTTTGTGACATTAACAAAATAAGACAAACACTTCGCCTTTTCAATAAACCAATCAATAAGCATCAACTTTGATCATCTAACATAAAGTTCCAATGCCATTAAAATTAATAAAATAACATGCAATCCTAAATATTCAAGTTTATAAAATCCCTTAACCGAAAGCAACATTAAATTAACAAGCATTGGACATCTCAACAAACACTAAGCCTACATCAAATTAAATTAACAAGTATTTCATTTGGACATTTCAACAAACACTACAACTACATTTCCCCCAAAGTTTAGAAACACCATTTTAAAGAACCAATCATCAACCATAACCTTTAAATCACCTAACCTAATGTTCCAATGCCATTAAAATAACTAGAGCAACATGTATTAATACTAAACTTTGTGAAAGAGAAACGAAAATGGGGAAGAAATCACCTTACATGAAAATGGAGAAGAAATGGAGAAGTGTGGAAGAGATGTCCTTTGGGAAAACGAAAATGGGAGAGAGCCACAAAAATGAGAGCTTGAGAGAACGAAAATGAGAGCTTGAGAGGACAAAGATGAGAGCTTGAGAGGAGTGTGTGTCCGTTTGAGGCCAATGGAGGAGGAGGAGGAAGAGAGCTTGAGAGAGTGTTAGTGTGTTGAGGAGAGGACTAGAACGAAAATGTATGTGTTGAGAGTGAAAAAATAAAAAACACACCAATAGGCAGCGCTTCACTAATAAGCGCTGGCCATTGAGAACCCGTCTACCCAAAAGGTAGCACTTGCTGCATAGGCGCTGCCTATTGCGCAGCGCGTCTAACCCAAAAGGTAGCGCTTGCTCTATAGGCGCTGCTTATTGCGCAATGCGTCCTGCCCAAAAGCAGCGCTTGCTTCATACGCGATGCCCATTGCTCTGTGTTTTAGCCAAAAGCAGCGCTACTAGCATAAACGCTGCCCATTTTAGCGCCTTTTTTTTCAATATCTGTTGTAGTATATTTAATGAACCTAAAGTTACAAATTTTTCTTATAATAATGAGGAGATGGAGTAGTTCTCTATTAAAATGAAGTTGGTTTCTTAAAAGTAAATCTAAGTTATTTAAGCATCATAAAAAGTTACTACTAGTACTCATAAAATCCCCATGAATACTTCTTACCCTAAAAATTACTCATTCTCTCATGCACGTCAAAGAAAGGTATTAGAACTTAGAAGGCAATAAAATGATGACTTTGTCTAGTTAGATTGTTGAAAAGAAAAAGGGTGGACACATGTGTCTTAAAGAAATGGGCTCAGTGTAAAATGTAATAAAAGCGTACAATGTTGTCTTCATAATTATGTTCTCATGTCGTTGATGGTTTCTTTGCTGTTCATAGAGCTTTTCAAGGAAGTAGAACATCAACATGTTTCTAAGGTAATACTACTACTACAGAGCAGTATTTGTAGCATCGATCACTAGTTTCGATACCTTTTTAAAAAAGATCCCTCATGCGCTACACGATGATTATATCCATTGAACATTGATTTATGGATATTTCCTGTGTTTATAAGGTTTCAGATATCAATGTTCTCTTGTCCACCTGAAATTTTGCCCATCTAGTACTGTCTCAGTCTAGGTGCACTCCCTCAAACTCATACTACACGCCTTGTCCAACACTTGTCTCTATTGTATCTCCAACACTGCCTTCAAATTTCCACCAAGTATTGAAGTGTTGTTTTTAAACTCTAGTACAAATCTTATAGTACATGCATATAATAATCTACTCTAATTAACATGCATAAAAGAGGCTCCCAAAAATCTCTATTATACAGTGAGACTTAAAAGCAAATTTTAGTGAAGTATTTTGTCTTTTAAGTGACATACTTATATGATCGGTGGCGGATCCAAAATTCGGGATTAAGAGATTCAAAGTTGTCATGGGTGCAATTGCAAATTTAAAATTTCAGGGTTTCAAAAAATTATATAAAAGAAAAATAAAACTATTTTTTCTGTAGACACTGGTCTGCCACCGTGTATATGATGATGTTAATTTAGTCCCTCAATACAAATATATAAGCATAAAAAATACATGTAAAAACAAAAATTAGATGTATGTGATAAAATTTATCTAAATACATCTATTTTTTGTGATTATATTTTGGGACATAGATAATATAATCATTTTAAAATTAAAATGTTGGTAGTTTTAAAAACATTGTGATATTAGTCAAAATAAAAAAACATTGTGACAATGTCTTACATTCAGATAAGATACCGATGTACAATGGTTCCTAAACTTTGGTTATTTTGTTCTCTCTTTTTTGTTCAAAAACTGTGGTACTTTTAAGATACCAATGTACAATTTACTTAATTTTTTCAAGTTTACTCTTTATCTTTAATTAATTGTCATTATTCACAATATTAACTCATTTGGATTCCCAAGTTAGTGGACTTCTTGAAGGCCGCAATTAGAGTGTGACTTTATTGATTTATTTATTTTTCTTTTCTCTTTCCAATAATTGCAAAAAAATAAAATACAAATTGGGTATTAATGCTACAAAAGGATACTTTAATAATTAGGTATTACAAATTTATGATTTCTTAATTTGTATGAAACACTTCAAAAGGACAAAAGTTTAGGAATAGAGGGAGAGTAATAGATGCCGAGTTGGTTTTTTCTAAACTGACACGTGTAATTGTCGGCTAGACTGACAACAATTAAGGTCTACCGATGAATGACATTGAAGAAAGAAAAAGAGGGGCGCAGCAATTGAGAAAGTCTAATTGAATAGGTCATATGATTTCCCTTTCTTTTGTTTATTTAAGGTGGCGGCTTCCTCTGTCATCTAGCTACTTCCATTTCATTCCATACACAATGGGCAAAGCCTCTAAATCTAATTCTCCTTCCTCTTCTATTAGCAGCAGCAACAACCATCACCAACACCAACTACTTATTTCAACTGCATCTTCTCTCACACTCAACACACAAGATCATCAACTTCCCACTGATCTTAACCTTGGACTTAGCCTTTCCGCAACTCAACATCTTGCCTCTTCTATTTCAAGGTTAATATTAATTATGCAGTTTTAGATTTATTGAATAACTAATATATCTGGTCTATAAAACGAGAGGTAGTAATATTTTTATGAGCTGATTAAATTTGTGTCATTCTTTTATTAGGGGGCAATGGCAACAAAACCATCAACTTGTTAGAAGTTCACAAGCTGGTGAAGTAAATGATTACTGTGATCATAGTAGCTTCTTTGTGAAGGTTTACATGGAGGGCATTCCAATTGGTAGAAAGCTTAATATACTTGCTCATGATTGTTATGATGAGTTAGTTAAGACACTTGAATACATGTTCGACACTACCATTCTCTGTAAGTCTATTATTCTTAATATTCTCAGTGTGGTGTTTTTCTTGTTGTTTACTCATTGGTGAAAATAATGAGGAAATTGCTTTTTTAAAACAGGGGGGACTGAAATGGATGAAGTGCAACCAGAAAGATGTCATGTGTTAACTTATGAAGATGAAGAAGGGGATTTGGTTATGGTTGGGGATGTTCCTTGGGAGTAAGTTCATTAAAACTGTCTCTGAAAAATTCTTATCAAGGATAAAATTACGATTCTTAATATCGTAGAGAATCGCGGTTAAATGTGATAGGGTTGCTATTGCGACGGCATCAAAAGTTTTGTTCTTATTTTTGTGTATTAATGTGCTTGTATTTTGATTGTGCAGGATGTTCTTATCAACTGTGAAGAGGTTGAAGATCACAAGGGTAGACACATTTGGGTGTTAGAAATGGATACCACGCCACTTCTTTCCCCCATCTTTTGATTTCAAATTTTGTACTTTGGTGAAGTATGCAGAAAGACATAGATGTATATGATTGTCCTTTCTTTGAAGAAAATGGAAAATAATAATGTTGTACATGCTCTATTGAGGCACCATTGGGTTTAGTGTTTTACTTTCTTTCTGGATGTAAACTTCTAGCCATTAGCTTTTCTTCATTTCTGATTTCCATAATGTTTAACCTTCGAGTTGAAATTAAGGTATCTTTTTTGACCAACAGAATTTTTGACCACACCCAATATTCGAACTCGAGATCTTAGAGTGGGATCTGAGTCAGTTACCACTTGGACCAACCCTGGTAGTAGAAGCTAAGATATCGAAACATTGTAGTATTTAGAAAACGTGAAATTAAAAACTTAAAAATTATACAATGCTAAACTACACAAGTTTCAATACACTTGGAAACTGAACTTAGGCCTCGATGACCTTCCTCAGTTTCCCTCGTCAGTAGTTTATCTAAAAACAATAACAAATGGGGTGAGATAAAATCTCAATGAGTTCATCACAGATCCTAACAACATACAAAACTATCAAGAACAACATGAACTACGCCACCACAGAACAAACACATAACAAACTTGAACAACATGTTCAACTGTTTTTCTTTCCCTTAGGTTCCTTGGCACTTCGAACCAAGAACTATGCTGCTAACAATATTCAACTATTTTTCTTTCCCTCGGTCGTCTTAAACATTATAGAATCTCAATGCAATCTCTACCCTAATCCATGATAAAGCGTCCTTTATAATTTAAAGTGGTTAATAATACAAGTTTGTGCCCTAGACCCGGCATAAATCTCTCTCTAGTCTTTAAGAATGTTCGAGTATGAAGTTTCTCCAAGTATCATAAACATATCAAAATTGATATCAGTGTAACTCATATTACAACTTATTACAGTCTTTAAGAGTGTGTTTGAATGCAATATTTTCAGAGAGTTGTGTATTTTAAGGAAGGAATTAAAACGATTTGGGCTAAAATACATTGTTTTGATAATAAATTTTGAGAATTTATAAAATGAAGGGATTTCATTGGTTTTTTTTTTTTGATTAGCTTTCATTAGGTATTTTGCTAAAGCTAATTTTGGGCAATTTCAAGTTCCACTTAAAACCTAAGAAATTGAAATTCTCTCTTTACCTTAGAAAGAAAATCTTAAAATGGTCCTATGTTTTTTCAAATTTGTCTCTATATGTTTCAAAATTTGCACATAAGACCATATAAAGTTTCAAAACTTGCAGTTTGGTCCCTATAAATTTTCAATTTTTGCAAATTAGTCCCTCTAAATTTCCATACTTTTTAGATTGGTCCCTGTAACTTTTACCTCAAATTTTTTCTAAACATATGAAAGTAGGTCACCTTTAAATAAACAATTGTTACCAATGTGACTCATAATATTGTTGGAAAGTCAGGGGAGCACTGAGAATGACACCAAGGTAACCAATAAACCGGACCACAAAGAGACTTGGACGCCACATCTCCACCCAAATATTAAGGCGTCGGGTATATGAGTTCCCTCTCTTATATATCTTTCATTTAGTTCATTCCTAGTCAATGTGTCCCTCAAGTGTGAGTCACCCACCTTGCTAGTCTTGGTTCAAACCAGTATTCACTTCCCACTCACCCACCAAGCCGAACCATGGCTATGATATCACTTGTTGGGAAAAACAACAAAGGGAAATGAAATGAGCACAATTGGAACACAAGAATTTAACGTGGAAAACTCCAAAAACTAAAGAAAACCACGAATCGTTGTCTAAATCCAGAGAATAACATTATGTGAAAATTGTTACAACACATAGAGTTCTCTCAAACAAGAAAATAGTTAACTACATCTCACACCACTCTTAAAACAAGAGTATAAGAGAAAGAAAAAAAGTCAAATACAACAAACTTAAGGTATTTTTGAGAGGTGCATCTCTTAAAAGAAACTTGACCCCCTATATATAACATTGGTCCCCTATTCCTTCACAAAACTAAGCAATGTGAGACTTCTTCAAAATGCTCAATTTCAATAAACTCCGACAATCTCCACTATGATTATAATTGATACTTGAGACATCTTTCGCTTTCATTGTCTACGCCGACAATCAGAGTTCAAAAGAACTATCATACTTTACCATAAAGAGTATATTTCACTTGAAGCTAAATCACTTCAAGAATTTCTCCATGTTGAAAGTCATCAACATAATCTCAACAAATACAACTTATTCCAGTCTTTAAAAAATGATTTTAAAAACAACACAATTATGTTCTTTGATACTCCCTCCATAACACATTATAAGCAAAATAGAGTCAACGAAAATTGACGTATTTGGTCCAAATTTTGGACCGAATATAGATATCAACTTTTGTTGACTCACTTTTGCTTATAATGTTTTACAGAGGGAGTAATTTAGAATAAAACCCAATCATTAGAGCAAAAGTATATTCTTTTCTCTATTTTTCTCACCTTTCTTCCCTCTTCTCTCTATGCGCCAAGGTTGTTCTGGAAATGGGTAGAGAATTTGTTACCCAGCTTGCATGAGTTTATAATGTGGCCAATGTCATAACTTTATTTTCATGTTGTAATATCAAATTAAATTATTGATCAACAAACTATATGAATTTGTACTGTTTATCTGATTTCACTATCTTTTGCATTTTGCATACATGCTGATGCAGTTTTTTATCATGTGTTGTACCTAATTAAATGTGACGGCAAAAGTGGTTAAATATTTGTTGTACCTACCTTAAGAATTTGTACAAAACATTAATGACATACCGTAATATATTAGATCATGTCAGCTCAAACGAAGAAAAAAATAACTTCAACAATTTTCTCTCCCTGCATTTGACAGGTTCTACTGTTCTAGCTACCTTGTCCTTTAAGTTTTGGATAATTGAAAAATACCACGAAGCAGGTATATGCTTTCATTACATTATTAAAACTTTTGCTAGAGAAAACAAACGAAAAAAGAAATACACAAAACATACATTAATGAAAAGTTAGAAGGATTTCTGAAATGCACAATCCAAGTTAGGTCCAGTATCCACATTAAACAACTTAGCATATCTTTTAAAAAATCCAATCCTATCATTAACTCTTGCATCACCAGGAATTCCACATTCTAAACCACCATTGACTATGTTAGTAACCAAGCCATAACCAGCTGTGCGATTAGCCGCTTTGTCAGCTTCATTTGGCACATATTTTCCAACCATCACATTGTGGCAAGATGGTTTTGGCTTTCTCTCTGTCATCCAAAACCATAGAGCAGTTTTGAAAGCAATCTCAGAACTGTTTGACACAATCTCAGGGTTCTTTAGCCCATCAAATCCCAATGCCTTCCCTGCTGGTCCATAATTGTAGTTCCTACACAAAATTTGATTACAATTAATTATTAATTATTGATAACTTAACTTAATTGCTCCTTCAAATCATATAATCAAGGTTATTAAAAAAGTCATTTGTAAGGTCTAACTCTACTGACAAATGCTGAAATTATTAGGTAGAATATCATTTCCCGGATTCTCACTGTTGCGTGCGTGAGTTTCTAATGACACTTATCACTCTGTCTACGGTCTATCAACCAAACAAAAGTCCACAATCGCAATCTAGGTCGCGACATTAAATTAAGTTGTTTTAGATGTTGATGTGAGTGCAATACAATTGGAATTGATGTCACATCAACTCCATTTGACTACACTTTTTCAAAAAAAAACATCAAGTATCCGTTATTTTGACTATGATTTAACAAAATCTTTCTTATAATATAGTATGTTGATGAATGCGAGGAATCAGGATTCCTTACATTAAAAAATTTACGACGATTGATTCAAGCATACGATCTACGCAGTTTGATCTTGATCAGACGACTAACATTTCTTTGTCAAATAAATCAAATGCAAAAACCAATCTCATAAAATGTACATCAGTGATCAAGATCAGACGATCCAAATTGTCTAGCATGCATGACAACGGGGAATTGGATTTCGAGCGTGAGTTTGAACAAAACGGTTTAATAAACTAGTTAGTAACAAACCAATAATCTAAGAATTAGCAATAAACCATTAATCTACAAGGAGAGTTAGTGTATACCAAGATAGTTGAATGGGACCTCTTCCAAAGTAACTTTTTTCAGGGAAGCAAGGCCAATCTTTATTAGTAGAATCACAGTAATTACTCTGAGGACTAATTTCTTCTTTGAAACACAAAGCCCAAGCAAATGGTCCATCAGGTGCAGTAGCCCACCCACCAGTAGTTTCATGAGAAATCTGACCAAGAAATGCAGCTATCTCACGCTTACGTGTATCTAAACAACCAGTAGTACCAAATTGAGGGAACTGTTTGGATGCATGAATAAAAGAATCATAGGTGTAAAAGTTTTTGGCAGGACATGCATTGTCATCTTTGTGTAGGAAAATTGTATCAAAAAGCTTTTCTGTTATTAGAGAAGAGATTGGTATAATAGGAAAGTGCAAGTCCCTTGCTTCAGCTCCTAAAGATGAAGAATAGAAAAGAGCAATGAAGCTGCATAGGAAGGGAACTATAGAGAAAAATGAGAATGTCATTTTTTGCTATTAAAAGTTGTTTGTTGTTGACAAGTTTTTATAGACAGAAAAGATAAGAAGAGGGAATTATTGGAAGTTTGGAACAATACTTTTAAGTACAAATTTAGCGGATCTGAATCACATGGAATTAAGTGCTTGTCGTGGTTTGGTAATTTGTAACTCAATTGATTGAAACGTTTCTTTCGGAGGGCTGAATATGTTTCTAGTTTTTTTTTTTATTTATGTTATCTTCCCTAGTGCTCTGTTTGGATAGAGAGAGGAATATAAAATGTATTAGTTGAACTAGTTAAAGTTTGAAAAAAGAGCACTAGAAGGTGGGATTGCGTTTGCATGCAGTGAGAAAGTCTATGCAGTTGTGCGGTCAACACCTTTCGGCCTCTAGATTTTAAACTCGAAAATTTGTATTAAACAACTCAAAAATTATTCTTTAAATTATGACTGTCCGATTTTGATCGAACAACTTCTAACTCTTGGATTGCATGAATGCATGGAACCACAACTGCACTTAATCTGAATTCCTAGAAGGCATCTCATGATCTCACCCCACCTTGTTTGTGGGGTTGACCCAGGAGTCAGCGCCACCTTGTTTTTAGTTTCTGTCTTATTTAGATTAGTGGGATCCACTAACTTGTATACGCAAATATCACATGCTATTTCTTTAGTTTTACTTGTGTCTCTTGCCCTTTCTACAACAGAGTACAAGCCACTCAAGTCAATAATTCAATACATGCTGTGATAGAGACTTTATTGACTTGTTCAATGTTTCTGAGCTATTGACGAAGATTTGTTAGGGTGGAAATAGAATTTTTTGTTGTCACAAGCCACATATCATGTGAAATTAGTATTGGCCTGCAGTGGCACCAAATGAATGACCAGGTCAATACGTGAGATTAGGTAGAGAAGACAAAAGCTACAGACACAGAAAGTTGATATTCTAGGACCCATTACAATTTACAAGTAGTTCTTGTTTCACTAATTAACAGCTTTGACAAAATTATTGTACAATACTTCAATGGATTTTTGACGAATAGACTTCAACTTTAGGCAGAAAAAATATTTCAAGTGGCTAAGTGGTCCTATCAAGGGCGTGCCAAGTGCGTTTTGAGGTGGTCAATGACCAAATGGAAAGGACATTCATGTTTTATTTTTATTAAAACTTAGAAGTTTAGGAAATTTACACTCGTCTTCCTCCAATTCTGATAAAATAACATATACACTCTTTCTGTTTCATATTTGATATTGACTTTCTTTAGATTACACACATCTCCCCTCTATTATGTAAGAAGAGAATGAGTGTTGGTGTGTTTTAAGTAAAAGACTTAACTGCAGTTTTGGTTCTCTTATTTTATTAAATCTGCAATTTTGGTTCCTCCATTTTTATTTTTGCAATTTTATCAAATTCGCAATTTTATTCCCCTTGTTAAATTGTCTTCCCAATTTTGGATAGGAATGCTGATGTGGCAGTAAGGTGAAGATGTGGCAATCGCGTGTTGTGGTTATGTAATCATAGGGTGTTGAATTTTTGCAATTTATAACAATTCATCTACTTGGCTTAGTGGAAAATGTCTTGATTTTGTCTTGGCTTAGTGGAACATTCGTGCAAGACACGTGAGTGCCGCGTCACGACCTTACTGCCACACTAGCATTTTTTGTCAAAAATTTGATGGCAATTTAATGGAGGGACTAAAATTGTGGATTTGGTTAAATTAGGGGACAAATTTGCGAAAATAAAAATAGGGGACTAAAATTGCGAATTTGATAAAAAATGAGGACAAAAACTGCAATTAAGCCTAAATAAAACTTATGGGAAGTGGGTGAAACATTTTTAATAAATAAGGGAGGTGAGTGTTCATTTTTAAAATAGAAGAGTGTTTATGTCATTTAATCATAACTCAAGAGAGGTCAATGTAATTTTCCTAAAAGTTTTGACAAGGATTGACTTGACTCGAGTAACTCGCCTCCGAGGGTGTCATATATAAAATTATTGGATATATTTTTAAAAAAACTCGTGACTTAATAACATTGAATCATTCAATTGGTTTGAATTTATCCGTAACGACTAGCTCAATAACAAATACCAAAATTGTTAGGTGGAATATCATGTCTCGTGTTCGAATCTGAAACCACAGTTACGCGCGAGTTTCAAGTGGCACTTGCTACTCCATCTACCGACAAAAAAAATGGTTTAAATTTAAAGTAAATATGATTTGATCTAGACTCACTCGCAAAAAGTGCACTCTTATATTTATGTTCAATTGATATTTGTACATGAAAGTGTCATTGAAAGTTAAGCTCTTTGGTGACGCTTGTCTAGGCAAGTGTAATTTGAGGTGGTGGCTCTGATAAACATTGTCTAGAAAAGCGTTATATGAATATTATGTGTTAATAATTTTCTATTAGATGTAAGACCTATGATAACATGCTTAATTTAAGTGTTTTGTATAAAGTATTTAGAGGAAATTACACTCACCTCCCATCAGCTCTAATTAATAGCACATACACCCTCCTTATTTTGTAGAAGATGTTGATATCCAGTGACGAAGCTAGTAACTTTTTTATGAGAAGGATAAATATAGAGAAAAAATTAAAAAAATACAATGATTTTTAGTTATACAAAATGTAAACTAAAACGGCATGAATGAAGATAAAAACCAATAATAGTTATTTAGGAAAGATGAACTTGATGACATTAAAAGTCAAATTCATCCATAATTGACATTGTACTATTAAGCAAACTATCAATATCTTTTTCAGCATACACAAATAAGTTATCTGTAAGAAACTTATATCACCCATTTAATTTGAGTCTTATCTTGACAATTTTCATTGCTGAAGTCAACCGTCTATGCGGTCAGTGCACAACAACCAAATGAGAGCCCTTCGATCAAATTTTCTTTCACTCTTCGTCCTTGATTCATTTTACCTCAAATGATAAATAAAAACATGAGAGACTTAATTGACCGTAGAGGATTTGAACCCGCTTTTGAGACTATAAGAGAAAAAAAAAAGGACAAATTAATATATCAATCAAATAATAATTTTTTACCTTTCATGTTTCTACTAATTTTTGCCACAACAACAAATATTGTTCTTATATTTTAGAAATTTTGAGTGTTCTTTTGGGAAATAAAGATCTCAGCCCCTTTTAAACACAACTTGTGGAGGTGAGTGAAACTTACTCAAAAATTAAGGGAGGTAAGTGTTCATTTTAAAAATAGAAGAATGTCAATATCGGATCTTTCTCAACAAATAAGGGAGGTGAGTGTTCATTTTTTATAGCTTCTTTTTAGATATGGAATTTTTTTATAGCTTCTTTTGGCAATAATGAACTACATTAATTGTTTCTTTTTATGATTGCTTTTATCGGGGATTAAATCCTCTCAAGTAAATCGTTGTGTCAAGTAGGAGGGAGAGTGAAACACACAATAAGAATCACATGCCCAGAACTTCTGCAAAGTCTTCCATGTCCCATAATATTGTAGCAAATAAAGGGAATGAGTATTCTGCAAAGTCTTCGTCGTGTAACCATTTCTCAGCTATATCAACAAACACATTCTTTCCCTTAGAATCAATGTAGACACAGTTTTCATTCTTTTTTCCTTTTCCAAGGTCTTGGGTAGCAAGAAAAGCAATACATGAAATCAATCAACTTCCTATTTTTTGATATTCTGAACGGTAACTTGGCTGTTCATCCAGAAAAACAGTCTCAAATCTCCACCCTATTGGAAAGTACTTAAAGCACATCAAACAAGGAATGTAGAATATAAACTTAATTCTTCAGTAGGGAACAAACCTGCAATATACAGGATGAATAGTTCAAAATGGAGAATTCAAGAAGGTTAAATTTGAAATGAGAATCCCTGTTGAATTCATCAGCTCTACTAAATGTGGACGTGTATAATCAAGAGTTTTGTTCCTAAACTTGTTCCACCATATACTCCCTTTGACCATCAATAGTTCCATAATTTCCTTCAGTGTGAAAATTATAAAAATCAGTAAACTGGCATATAAGGATAACACAAATACACAATTATTTGTTGAATATTACTGTTGATCCAAGAATGACTGCATCTTTATCCAACCACAAAGTTAAGTGACTAATAAGATCGAAACTTCCCGTTAACCAACGGCCAGCTGGGACGAAAAGCTTGGCTCCACCTTTGTCTGAAAAAGAATTTAGGCAGAAGATTGCATTCTGAAATGCTTTTGTGTTGAGAGTGATTCCATCGCCAACCGCGCCAAATTCGGTAATGCTTACACTGTGAGGTCTAACTGTGTTCAAATTTGTCTCTTCGCAAACTGTGCTGCTCTTCACTGTCCATGATCAACAACAGAACAATGCAAGTACCAGAATCACTTCCACAAGCTGCAATCCAAGACAAACTTATTAAATTTTACTAAGCCATGAACATGAACAACAACAGTTTCTCAGAGCAGTTACATTTTCGCCTCATATCAATTGGGCAAGAAGAGGAGGTAGGAAATAACAAAAAAGGAACAACCAAAAGTATAGAGAGAGAGAGAGAGAGAGAGAGAGAGGGGTAAATTACCGTTGAATGTGTCTTCATAAGAGTGAGTGAGATAGTGAGATCCAACTTTCCCTTTTGAAAACCAAGTCTTCCTTCTCCCTTAGTAGTGAAAAAGACCTAAGTGATATGAAAGCAAATGTGAAGGAGAAGGAGAAGAGAAGGTTTGGTTGATTGATTGATTAAAATTGAAAGTATCAAACAATAAGAAGGTGTGATATTGATTGTGTGGGTCATTTGATTGAGTCACTACACAACCTCAAGTTTAAATCATTGACATAAACTGACCCCACCCAATCTTCCTCTAATTCTGCTTCTTCAACTCCTTCAATTATGTCTCTTCTCTTCTTTTCTCTCTGTTGTTAAAATGGAGACAGTGACTTCCAACACAGACAACCTCAGACACTAGTTGTAGTAGTCAAGACATTAGGAGTATAGATTCATTTAATTACGTGTGCGCTACGTGCAAATTTTAGTTCACTGAGTTATGAATTTTTTTTTGACATAATCAACTTTCATTTTTTTAGAACTCACATGATTAATGACTTGTAAGTAATTTAATTCAGTTAGCATGTTAATGAGTTATCAATTTTTCACAACACACTAAATATACTCCTACATGATTAATGACGTACAAATACTTGCTTAATCCAATTAATTACGTGATTAAATATATAGTATCAAAACCATAAAATGAACTCACTTGACCAAATGGCTGAGTGAAAAATGTAGTTTCAAGGATTGTTGTAATTGTATAAAAAAATACAAAATCCATACCTCCTCGTCACACCAAGGGGCTAAGATCATCTTTCTTTGGTTCAAAGCTTGTACAAACCCATCCCATGTATGTATGACCTGAACACATTCATCTCGTTTTCCTTTTGCAACATCATACAGATTCTGCTGAATATTTTCAAGTAACTAATAATTTCCTCAACCAAATCAGCATTAGCAATGTCTATCTTTGCTCCATTATATCACGTCGAACAGCACGAGCCTGTTCAAAATCAGATATTCATTTGGTGTTTCAGTTTCTTTGAAAAACAGATAAAGGTAGCCACAAAATGACATATATGAGAATCACTGCAACGACAAGACAACGTTAATGACCTGCTTATTTGCTAAATCGTTTGGCCCAATTTCAATCCTTTCATTTCCCAGTGAGAATACTTCCATCCAGGAGAATAGTTATCTCTAAGATCTGATTCTGCACGAATTCCTGCTTCACACAACATATCCACAGTTGCAGAACAGGCATCAAAGATTCCTTGAGTATTAGCATCTTTGTAAGGCACGCGAACCACAATGACTTGAACTGATGCTACTTTAGGAGGTCGCACCAATCCTTTGTAATCACCATGAACCATCACCATCACTCCAATCTGTTAAAAAACAGAAATATAAATACAATTATATGCAGAGGAATCCCTCAATGCATGTATCTTTACCTTTATACACTAAGAAATGAATTCTGAGGATCATTTTTACACGTCACACAAACACAGTATCCTTGCCACATCACCTTTAAATAACATTTTTTATCAAAATTTGTATAAGCACCCTGAAATGGACTATAGACAAGCTCCCTTTAAAGTAAATGTGCAAGATAAAAACAATATCTGAAACATACTGATAATAAGATATAAGATATTTAATATTTATAGCAATTATTATTTCTTGCATGTTTAAGATTGAAAACAGTCTAAAAAAGTATTTTGAAAGCCTGCTTCGCCATGATCAATTCACCAGAAGACATACTACACCGCTGAATGTAAAAAAGTTAAAGCCCCTTATTTTAGTTTGAAATTTTTTAATATGTTAACAGCAGCGATCAAAATGTTATATAATAACATAAAGAAAGGATAACATGATGAACAAAAAAATCAGTGCCTGATGAATGGCATGGGATTGCTGAACTCCCATCTAACAACATTATACCACTGATTAAGTTTCAAAGGCAAATCACGATGTCCCCTTATCCACTTAGAGTAGTAAGGATACATGACAGTTTCACTAGTTGGACGAATAGCAATAGGAATTTCTAATTCAGATTCTCCAGATTTTGTCACCCAAGCAACCTGGTGAACGAGTAAGACATAATCAGAAAAATACCAATCAAATTCATAAGGAAAGCAATGAAATTGTAGAGACTATTCTAAAGCAAAACATTAATAATAGTAATGTTAAGTTGTTAACACAAAAAAAACATCAGCAAAATAATCTCCAGTCTTTAGGAGCACACCAATCTGCATGATATGCAGTGAGAGTGTTCTCAAGTTTAACAAAAAACTTTAAACCAAACTCATTGAACAGCCTACATTAAAAGACCAATAAAGTCACAAATCTGACCTCTGGAGCGAAACTTATTAAAACTTAAAGTCTTTCTTCTTAGACTTGCCCTCCTTTTCTTGCATCTTTCTCTTCCTCTTCTTCTCATTCTCGGCAACCATGTCACTAAAATCCTCACGCTGACTCTGCAACTTCTCTTCCTCCCTTGCTTCTTCATACTTTGCAGATAAAACATTTTCCATGACATCTAACTCCTCTGGCTGTAAAGTAACATCCACTTTATCTGACTTTTGGCCTTTAAGCAAATCAACCCTTTTAGCCCCTGCATTGTCCTGGGCGCCAATGCCAACCACATAAGTGTGAGTAGTTCCAAGCAAAGTCCCTGGAGCAAGTTTTTCCTCCTTTTCTTCAAGTACTTCATAAAGAGGCCTTTCAGGTTCTTTCCTCTTCTGCTTACGAAGGTCGATAACATCAGGTGTCTCCACTCCAGTTGGCGTGCTCGACAGACTATCAACAACAGACTGAATACCAGCTTCAAGTTCCTCCTTCTCCTTCTCCTTCTTCATTTCTTCCTCTTTTTCCTCCAACTCACCCCACCAGTTTTTGCTTTTATCAACTGGCTCTTCCTCATAATTAACATCTCCATAGAGTGGACGCCCAAACTCATCAACAGGAGGCTTGCCCCAGCCACCAGGATGATAACCAAAACTAGCTCCTGGGGGAATAGGAGCATTCAAGCCAGGGATCTTCAGATGAGGGTATGATGGTGGAGGACCATATCTCTGCATATTAATTAGCCATGGAGGAGGAGGAGCACCCTCAGGCATACCAAGAGCTTCTTTCAATTCGTGCGATAACACGCCGGGTTTCAACTCCCTCCTCAACTTAACCTCAAATTCTTTTCCTTCATGGTACAAGTCCCCCAGAGATGACAGCTTTGGCTTTGTCTGATATATTATAAAGAATGCATCATGAAGAAGATTCATTTCCAGTTGCATACCCATTTTCGGTCGCATACGTTCCCTTTGCTTTTGTTTCAAATTTTTGTTGTCCTCTTTTTCAATATAAGTCTGTCTGATATTCTCAATTCCTGTAGCAGCAATAAAATCAGGAAGCTGAAAGGGCTTTTTCTCAATACCTCTCTTCCCCTGCAAAAATTTCCTCTTTTGACACCAATGCCTAGGTACAGGTACAGTATTTCGATAAGATTTCAAGAACACAAGCAACTTGGGTTCTGGTGCAGTGGCATCCCACACCTCAACAACATCAGGCCTTAAACTAACTTGTTTCAGTTCAGCAATCGTCATACGCTTTTTTTTCTTGTTAGAGACGCCTCCTCTTTTCTGTTTTTGATCCTCTTCGGAATCAGAGTCTTGTGCCTTTTTATTTGTAGTTGCATTTTCTGCTTTCTTATCATTATCCTCATTGAGAAATTTGAAACTAAATTTGTCAAAGATTTTTCTAAATTCTTCATCGAAGAAGCCTTCTTGGCCTAGATCTGCCTTTTCCGGGACATACTCAATTTCAACTTGTTCAACAACCTCCTGCTGTGAATCAGTAGTATTTTCCTTCACGTCGTCGTCATCCTTAGAGGCCTTGTTGTTCCTTTTCTGCTTCCGGGGACGGCGACGGGCGGTGGAGTTGGCGCCTATATCTCGGTTATAAACGACGCCGTTCTGATACGCTAGCGTTTCCACGGCCATCGTTAGGGTTACTCAGTGCCACTGGTTTTACGAAGAAGATGAAAACGGGGCTTCTCTATTTATAAGACTAGAATTAAAGGTATGGGAGTTAATGGTTACCGAAATTTTAGTAATAAAGCTCCACAAGAATCGCAGCAGGGTAACTTCGGCTCCAAGTATGGCGGTTTGCGTGGCTGGCGTGAATGGGGCAGCTTCATTTTTTTTATAAGCAAAATTAAGCAAATTAACTAATACTCCCTCGCTCTTTTTCATAAGCAAAATTAATTACTTTCATCGTAATCTATACCTATATTATATATAAAGGACATTCATTTTCTAACTAATTTTTTGGTGTCAGATTTTTCTGACCAAAATGCCCTTATTGTAACTATCCACTAACACACCAACACATTTCTATTTATAATTCTAATAATAATAACCACCCACCAACACACCAACACATGAAAGACGGGTTCGAAGGGCCGTCTTTCATGTGTAATTAAGAAAGTTAGTTAAGTGCAATTGATTGTTTATTTTTGTAAAATAAGTTAACCAAATTTACTAAAGTAACCTTTTAACATTTAATTAAAAGAATATCTTATTTGATTTTATTCTCAACCACTCAATTAAATGAAGGGTATATATGGAACAATAGCAGTAAATGTGGTAAAAGTAGTTAACTTTTGCTTATAAAAGAGACCAAAAATTGAACAATGTTTTTTGCTTATAATTTTGACCGGAGGGAGTAAATGGGCAAAATCCCAAACCAATACAAGCAGAATGGGTTGAGCCCAAAGGGATATCCAACATAGACCCGATCCAAACACAAAGCAAAGACACGGGAGACCAACAAGTACAACGTAGAAAACGCAAGCAAGCACAACAAGTACAACGCAGAAAACGCAAGCAAGTACAATAAGTACTTTGACTTCAACTGAACTGACACTAGTAAACCCTAGCGACGAACTAAGGCAACCCTCGAATCTGAACTCCAAATCCTAACAGCTCCACTAGACGAAGCTTCCCTTCAAAAAATCACCAATTGCATTAGGGATCTTGTGAACGCGCCATCCTAGCATCATTCTTTATCAAATTCCGGAGCACGTCAGGAGGATTAAGCCACCAATTCGTTTCCAGTGCATTCAAACTTCCCAACGCAGCAATTTGATGAGTGACCTTGTTCCCCGACCTCTTAACCCAGGTAAAATCATTGTTTGATTAATGGTGTTGCGGACAGGTCGGATCACACACCTCTCTGGCTACAACTGTGGGAGCGAAGGCGTAGAGGGGCTCCACGGCCCTTTCGTTTTGAAAATGCGTGGCTTGAGGAGGAGGATCTTTCGGTGGTGGTTGGTAGTAGTTGGGATAGGAGTGTGAAAGTTGACTTTATGAGGAAGATGGAGGATTGTTCTAGCGCTGTAGATGCTTAGGGGGGAAAAGTTGAAAATGAGATATAGGTTGGCTATAAAAAAAATGTAGAGACAGGTTGGAAGTGTTGAGAAGCTGCACAGACGATGATGCCAATCTTCGCTACAAAGAAGTTAATAACCGTCTTAGCTTGCTCTTGTCCCAAGAAGAGGCGTTTTGGAAGCAACGGGCCAAGGTACACTGGTTATGTAATGGAGATACAAATTCTAAATTTTTTCATGCGATGGCTAGTGTAAGACGTTGTAATGTTATATATATATATATATATATATATATATATATATATATATATATATATATATATATATATATACATACATACATCTTCATTGACTAGGGAGGATGGACCAGTGGTGGAAGATCAAAGGGAGTTGTGTAGGGTGGCGCAGGAGTATTTCACTCGTTTGTTTGAGGGGGGTAGTAGTCAGTATGCTCCGGTTCTTGATTGCTTAACGTTGAAGGTTACCGAAGTGGATAATGAGTTACTCCTTGCTCCTTTTGATATTGGGGAGTTTAAGTTTTTTCCGGATGCATTTAGATAAAGCCCCAGGTCCAGATGGTTTGAATCCTGCTTTCTTCAAGCGATTTTGGAATCTTTGCGAAGAAGATGGTGCTGTTTGTTTGTAAGTCTGTGAAATCGGCGCTTGTCTATATATAAGACTAGAATCGCAGCAGGGTAACGATTTAGAAAGTCTTCGGCTCCAAGGCAGTTAGCAATTCAGGAATTAATGGTGACAATGTGGGGATTCTAATTGATGCTTTTCAAAATCCTTCAATTTTGTAACGAGGGTGTTGAGAGTGGTACTGGGGGGTGCAGTGATAACAGCAGGAGGTGTATCATCATGTAACGGGTGTGTGAATGGATATTGGATGTAACGGGTGTGTGAATGGGGTTGCTTCATTTAATATGAGTGTTAGCGAACATCCAGGGGAGGGTGTGACTGTGAATCAGGGGGTGGAGCTAGTAACGCAGGGATGTTTTCCATGAATCAGGGGGTGGTTATGATCAGCTGGTTGGGTGTAACAAATGAAGGCGTGTCACTAGTAATTTGTCAACAAAAAATATTATTAATTAATTGAAAAGTAATGTTAATTTTGTGTTGTGTAATGTATACATTTATTTATACATATAATGCCTATTTTTAGTATGGACGGGTCATGAGGTCCGATGAAAGATCCGTTGGTCCGATCAATGACCCATTGATCTAGTACATTGACTAGGTCGGTGATCAGTCCCAGTCTGATAGCTTTGCTCTCAATTCTCAAAGACTCCAACGCTGGCTTGCTCTGTTTTGTTTTATCAAACTACCTCTCTATATGGTCGATGAACTTGCTTCTCTATATGGCTTCAATGGCAGAGATAGTAGTACAACCATGTTGGGATGCTCTGAAGCTAATCTTGGGAATTGTTAGATATATACTAGTTGGAATAAATACTTTTATTCGGTTTGTAACTCTAGGTTTAGTTAGTTAATAACTAGAGTTAACTATTAGTGTAGTTTTACTTTCTCTTTTCAGTTAGTGAAGTAGTTTTAGTTATTCACACTCTAACTGAAACTGTTAGAGCTATTTATCTATATATATCAGTTTCACAATCAATAGAAAACTTGAGTTTCATTTCATTTCAATCCTAACATGGTATCAGAAGTTATTGAAACTCCTCTCACATCTCTCTTCTCTCCCGTCGCGAAATCGTTTTGATTTTCCTTCGGAACCCTAGAAATTCCCCTTTTCTTGCATCGTTTCTTTCTGAAATTGACCATTGTTTCTTCCTCTCATTCTCATCTATTGATCGTATTCCACAATCAATGGCCAATTCTGAATCCAGTGATTCTGGTTCTTCTCCATCTCCACCACCTCGCCGCCGTTCGTCGTCAAAACGCGACCATGGTTCTGATCCCTATTTCATTCACTCGAATGAAAATCCTTCACTCAAATTAGTCACACCAGTTCTTGAAGGTTCAAATTACCACTGTTGGATTCAAGCGATGACAATGGCGCTTGAAATGAAGAACAAATTCGCTTTTGTTGACGGTACGATCCAGAAACCTCCAATATCAGATCCAAATTTTCAGAAATGGCAACGCTGCAACATGCTTGTTCTTACTTGGATCAACCATTCTGTGTCAACCGAAATCTCCTCCAGCATCCTCTGGATTAATGAAGCATATAATGTTTGGAAAGAACTTCGTAATCGATTCTCTCAAGGTGATAATACTCGAATTTATCATCTCCAGCAAGAAATCTACTCTCTCAAGCAGGCTGATCTTTCGGTAAGTTCCTATTTCACTAAGATGCGAGTGTTATGGGATGAACTCTGCAATTTCCTTCCAATTCCTGCTTGTGCTTCACCTGATGATTGTTGTTGCAAAACCACGCTCACCGTCAATGGCTATCGTGACCGTGACTCTGTTATGAGTTTTCTTCAAGGTCTCAATGAGAATTACGCTGTCGTTCGCACTCAAATTCTCCTAATGGATCCTCTCCCCAATTTACCTAGGGTTTATTCCATGATTGTCCAGCAAGAACGACAAATTGGAACACCTGCTACTGCTGATCCTCTAATTGCGCATGTCACCACTCAAACTACGCCTGGTGCTGGCCGTGGCAGATGCAAACCACCATATGCTCGAGGTTCTCGCTTATGCACGCATTGCAATAGAACAAATCATACTGTTGAAACTTGCTTTGTGAAGCATGGCTACCCTCCTGGCTTCAAAAACTACAATGGCAGGAAGTCAGTGCAACATGTTACCACTGATCAATCATCTTCATCTTCCTCTGAAACCTCATCCTCATCATCACCACTTTTAAGCCTTTCTTCTGAGCAAATTCAAGGTCTCCTTTCTCTCATTCCATCCTCATCACCTACAGTCACTATATCTGCTAATATGGTCAGTGCACACCACATCACATCTGGTTTCACTGATCAAGGTATGTTCTACATTCTATGGCTTGTTGATATTGGTGCCACGGACCACATATGCTCCTCTCTTGCGTATTTCACATCATATAGAGCCATCACGCCTGTCTCCATTAATCTCCCAAGTGGTCACACTATATATTCTCGCTACAAAGGGACTGTAGTTTTATCTCCTGATCTTGTTTTATATGATGTCTTCTATGTTGAAAATTTTAGCTCCAATATCATTTCTGTTGGCCAATTGGCTGAAACTAGTAGCTGTCAGGCAATTTTTGATGGAAATAATTGTATTTTGCAGGATATCCCATCGAAGAAGATGATTGGAAGCGCTAAATTGAATGGAAGGCTATACCATTTGGTGATATCTCGCAAACAATTTGCCTCTGCTTCAAACCATATACTGTGTAACTCTGTTTCCCTTTTCTCTACTAGCATAGATTTGTGGCATCATAGGCTAGGCCACCCATCTAGCTCTAGCTACAATCTTGCACGAAAAATTCATTGTAATATGCCAAATTTGATCAATAATACTTGTGATATTTGTCATTTTGCAAAACAAAAGAAACTATCTTTTCCCACTCACACATCCAATACACAAAACTGTTTTGATCTCATTCATGTGGATATTTGGGGACCCATGGCTGTCCCTTCCATCAATGGAAACAAATATTTCCTCACTATTGTAGATGACAAGTCTAGATTCACATGGATTAAACTCCTTAAAACCAAAACAGAAACAAGACCTGCCCTAACTCATTTTATTGCTTATGTTCAAACTCATTTCAACACCACCATAAAAACCATTAGATCTGATAATGGAAAAGAATTTCTCATGAGTGATTTCTTCCTTGAAAAAGGCATTATCCATCAAAAAACGTGTGTTGAAACATCCCAACAAAATGGGATTGTAGAAAGAAAGCACCAACACATTTTAAATGTGGCTAGATCATTAATGTTCCAATCAAATCTTCCCCTACAATTTTGGGACTTTTCCATTAACCATTCTGTTCATATTATCAATCAACTGCCCTCGCTCTCTCTTAATTCTCAATCCCCTCACTTCATCCTTTACAACACAAATCCTGATATTTCATCTCTTAGAGTGTTTGGTTCTCTTTGCTATGCCACAACTCTACAAGCCAATCGTAGTAAATTCCAACCTCGTGCTAGAAAATGCGTTCACATTGGCCATACTCAAGGTGTCAAAGGATACCTCTTACTAGACCTCCTAAACAATGAAATTTTTCTCTCCAGGAATGTGACTTCATATGAACATATCTTCCCCTATCAACAAAACACTTCTTCCAATCACCCTGGTCCTCTCAATTCCCAACCATCAATACCAGAACCTTCTAAAGTCAACCTCACCAGCCTTTTTTCTCTTCCCCCTAATACAAATAATTCATCCACTGAACATACTGAAACAGAAACTACCCATGCCTCTGCAGCCACTGAACCAAACCCATCCAGTTCTGAACCCTCAACTGATACTGCAACAGAAACTCTCAACACCAGTTCTGAACCCTCAACTGATACTGGCATCTGTTCTTCAGATTCCTCCCCTGAACCAGCACCAACTAGACACTCCACCAGAATCAAAACTAAACCTTCTTACCTGCTAGATTATCACTGTGGTATGGTCTCTACTTCTTCTAGTGATCCTTCATCTTCAGGTATGAAATATCCTTTAAATTATGTTATTTCTTATGATAAATTGTCCCCCTCCCATTCTTCCTTTATTGCCTCTGTTTCTAGCCTTGTTGAACCCACAACTTACCATCAAGCTATGCAACACCAATGTTGGAAGGATGTCATGTCTTTGGAGCTCAAAGCCTTGGAATCCAACAATACCTGGTCTCTCATTGATCTACCTCATGGTAAGAAGCCCATTGGTTGCAAATGGGTATACAAGGTCAAGTTAAAATCTGATGGCACTCTTGAAAGATACAAAGCACGACTTGTAGCAAAAGGATTCACTCAATTAGAGGGTGTGGACTACTCAAACCTTTTCCCCTGTGGTTAAAATCACAACTATCAGACTAGTGCTTGGCTTCTGCACATTGTTGGCATCTTCATCAATTAGATGTCAACAATGCTTTCCTTCATGGTGATCTACATGAAGAGGTTTATATGAAACCCCCTCCTGGCCTTCATACTTCTCACCCTAACCTAGTTTGCAAACTTCACAAATCCCTCTATGGCTTGAAACAAGCAAGCAGACAGTGGAACTCCAAACTCATCACTCTGCTGACCTCTCTTGGTTACACACAATCCAAGCATGACTACTCACTCCTTGTGAAATCCACTGATCCCTCAATCACCATTCTTCTCATCTATGTTGATGATATTGTTCTCACTGGAAATAACTTAGAAGAAATCACCTCTGTCAAATCTATTCTTTATCAACAATTCAAAATTAAAGACCTTGGCAATCTTAAATTTTTTCTTGGTTTAGAGGTTGCAAGGTCTACAGCAGGTATTGTCATTTCCCAGAGAAAATATGCTCTGGAACTTCTTGATGATGCTGGTCTTTTGGCATGCAAACCAGCTTCCACTCCTATGCAACCAGCACTCAAGCTCAGCACTACCATAGGCACTCCTCTACCTAATCCTACTGTGTACAGAAGGTTGATTGGTCGCCTCATTTGCTTGACAAACACAAGGCTTGACATTTGCTATGCAGTGCACAAACTCAGTCAGTTTTTGTCCTCACCAATGGATACCCATATGGCTTCTGCTACCCACATTCTTAAATACATTAAGAGCTGTCCTGGTCTTGGTTTGTTCTACAGTTCAGCTTCTGATGGTTTATTAAAAGCATTCAGTGATGCTGACTGGGCCTCCTGCCTTGACAGCAGAAGGTCAATTACTGGTTTTAATATCTTTCTTGGCTCTTCTCTCATTAGCTGGAAGTCCAAGAAGCAAAGCATTGTGTCTAGATCATCCTCTGAAGCTGAATATCGAGCACTTGCACTCACAACTTCAGAAATTCAATGGCTTCTTTATCTTCTTCAAGACTTACATCAGCCTCACACTACTGTAGTTTCTCTCTACTGTGACAGCAACTCAGCAATACAGATTGCCCAGAATCCAATCTTCCATGAACGAACTAAGCATATTGAATTGGATTGCCACCTGATTCGTGACAAAGTACAGGCAGGTGTCATTCACCTTATGCCTATTCCAACAAAAGCCCAAATTGCTGATATTTATACAAAGCCCTTACATGCCACTCAATTTGCTGCTCTGATGTCCAAGCTGAACATGAAAGATATACATGCTCTAGCTTGAGGGGGGGGGGGGGGGGGGGGGGGGGGGGGGGGGGTGTTAGATATATACTAGTTGGAATAAATACTTTTATTCGGTTTGTAACTCTAGGTTTAGTTAGTTAATAACTAGAGTTAACTGTTAGTGTAGTTTTACTTTCTCTTTTCAGTTAGTGAAGTAGTTTTTGTTATTCACACTCTAACTGAATCTGTTAGAGCTATCTATCTGTATATATCAGTTTCACAATCAATAGAAAACTTGAGTTTCATTTCACTTCAATCCTAACAGGAATACCTTTGCTCCTTCACGTTGGCCTACAAGAAATGGTGATACAATTTAATCAATTTATGGTTAGAGTGTGATTTAAAGGTTGACATATATGAACTTTTATTGCTTTTATTGGTACATACATACTGCACTGTGCCAGTTTAATGTATGCCTTTATATACTCATTTTACTTTCCAGCAATATAGTAGTAAGATTCTAAGATCACGAGGCAACCAAATAAAAGGGAATGTAATTGATTAGATTCCACCTTTCTAGGAAGGTTGTTTATTGGATTCCCTATTCATATTCAAACAAAAGAAGCGCATGCCTTTAACTTCTGCAAAATCTTCATTGTCCCATAATATTGTAGCAAAGGGAATGAATTATTATATCTCACCTCTATCAACAAACACATTCTTTCCCTTAGAATCAATATTGAAAGACACAATTTTCATTTTTTTTTCCTTTTCCTAAGCTCTAGGTAGCCAGAAATACAATACATGAAATCGTTCAACTTCCACAATTTTGATAAATCACTCAATTATTTGTTACTGCACGCAAGTTACAAGCAACAATGGATATCTCTCTGCAGATGCAGATGGACAATCACAGATCAGCAACTTTACTCAACTTCTTATGTCACTTGAAATTTGTCCTGCTAAAAAAGTGCACCAATCAAATTTCAGCTGAGTGAACTCTGGTAGGATAATGTTATAAACTCCACAATTTACCAAGACAAAAACCAACCATTATCCGAACTTTTTAGGTGATTCGACAAATAGTAACAATCTGAACAATGATCTGGGACTATTCTCTCCTTAAAAGGCTCACAAGCTTCTGGCACAACGATGTCAGAGTATCCTCTAACATTAGAACAGTTCCATGGATAGATTGAGATCATATTTAGGTTGATGTTTGATAAGCAAATGTTAACAAAATTATCACCCTCTTATCAGTCCAAAATATAAAAAACAAACTTGTACAATAAGACTAATGAATGAATGATATTGAAATCAACTATTTTCATTTGATAAGGCTAAAAGTTAACTTCCTTCCCAAAATACACTTTTTATCAAATGATAGTCTATACACTTAATTAATGATATCTTTAATTACACTATTCAAATAGGGTAAAGTTAGAATTGATTATTTAATACATTTTTTGACAAAATTATTTAATACATTTTAAAAATAGTATTTATTTCTTATATATTTTTTTTGATTTACTTAGATGAAATGACAAATAAACACTATGTACACACTACTAATACTCATACCCGAGTTCGAACACGAGAGCCAACGTCTCATGTTGCTGAAATTGCCAAGGCAACCAAGAGTGAGAGACAATATTTAGTTTAGTTCTTATATGTTGTACAAGAAAAAAAAATTATGTTTTCTTATATTTTAGAATGGAATGAGTATTATATATAGAATTACTTTTTGACCACACTAAGTGTTTTGTTTCTTTTTTATAATATCTTCTTGGACAGTGTCGTGTGTATCAAAAGGGAAGGGTGGTGGCACGAGATAGGGATGTTAAATAGGCCAACCCACCTCGCACCCGTCGTGAGCCTGCCAAAAATTTGGCGGGGCGAGGCGGCCGGCCAAAGACTAATGGGTTGAAAAATGAACCAACCTCTCAACAGGTTAGTGGGCAAGCCAGCCATTAAAATAAACAAATAAAATGCAATTAAATTATAGGCAAAATTACAGCAAAGGACCTTTAACTTATTTATTTGTAACAAGTAGGACCTTTAAGTTTTTTTTGTAACAAACAGGACCTTTAAGTTACCTAACGTTGACACCGTTAACCTTTTAGTAAAGTTCCGTTCCAAAAAAGCTTAGGTGGCGTTAACGTTGCTTAGCTGTCAGTTAGTTTGCTGACTTGGATATCAATTTGATTTAACAATTATAAAACAAATATGAAATAAAAAGAAATAATAAAAATAAAAGGAAATGGAATTAACAAATATCAAATAGAAACAGTGAAGAAGTTTAACCATTTGTCTTCTGAAATAGAAACAGAGAAGAAGAAAGGATGGGTTAACGAAGAAGAAGAAGCAGCAGCGTTAACGAAGAAGAAGAAGTGAAAACGAAGAAGAAGAACCCCCAAAAATGTCTTCTTCTCCATTTAAACCCCCAATTCCCAATCTGAAACCCTAAACGAACCAAAACCCCCAATTCTTCCATCAATGGCTTCATATCGTACAAATGCCTCGAATTCACGAAACCAGAACTCTCAATCCTTCAATTCGAGTGCAACACGTCGTCATATTGCACCAAAGTGTCGTTGTGGAGTGAAAACTGTGATTAGAACGGTTAAGAAAAGAACACCAAACTTTGGGAAGCTGTTTTGGGGTTGCAGATACTTTGTGGTACGTATATTCTTCGCTATGTTTTCTGTTTTTACCTCATTGGCTGATAGTTCTTTTGAAAACAGAGTGAAGGTGTTGATGAAGGATGTGGATTTTTTAAATGGTATGATGATGAACCCAATGATGAAGTGCAACCAGAAATTGAAGAAGAAACACAAATTTCTGCATGTGTAGAATGTGGGGAAAGAGATATGGAAATCAACACACTTAGAAGGGCCATAAAAAAGATTCATGGGGATGACAACTACACTAGGGAGATGATGAAGAACATGATGAAGATGCTGATCTTTGTTGTAATGTTATTGGTTCTGATTTGTGTAATTTTGATGTGTATTTTGGTGAACAAATGGTGATTATGGTTAATGTTGTGTAATTTTGATGTGCATATTGTAATCCTTAACTTCTATTATCTTAATGTTAATTCATCCTTTTAATGATTTGAGATTTCTGTTGAATTTCCTTCTACGCAGCAGTAATGTGGTATTATGCAATAAGGATTCAATTGTTACTCTGAAATAAATATAAAAGGTCCTGTTTGTTACAATTTAAAAACTTGTAGGTCCTGTTTGTTACAATTTAAAAACCTGTAGGTCCTGTTTGTTACAATTTAAAAACTTGTAGGTCGTGTTTGTTATACTTTAAAAACTTGTAGGTCGTTTTTGTTACAACCTAGTAAGTAACAACAAAATACCAGAAAACCTGTAGGATCTATTTACACTTTAAAACCATGTTAATTAACAACAGAATACCAGAATAGGGCACAAAATACAATAACTTTTAGAAAGGCCACAGATTATCATTTCCAAAGACCATCAAAATAGAGAGTAATTGGGCAAAATGCCATTACATCAACATAGATAAGTGCCATTACATCAAAATAGACAAGTAATCACTACAAGGTAGATAAGTACGATTACATCAAAATAGATAAGTAATCACTACAACATAAAGATGCTTGCTAATTCTGTTTTCTTTTTAAGGGAAGCTTTGGTCTGATGGTTCTTGGTGCAGATTGGTTTTGGGTTGCTTGTCTAGCCCTTCTATTAGCAAGTAACTGGGCTACTGTGATCACAGGTGCAGTATTGTTTTGGATTCCTTGTGATTGTCTTGTTTGGACTCTTGTTGGTTGTTGGGATTGGACTGTTTGGGCCTGTGATTGTCTTGTTTGGACTCTTGTTGGTTGTTGGTTGTTGGGATTGGACTGTTTGGGCCTGTGATTGTCTTGTTTGAACTCTTGCTGGTTGTTGGGATTCGACAGTTTGGGTTTGAGGTGTGTTTTGGGCTTGTGTAGTTTGTGATTGAGTTTGGTTTTGGGCTTGTGTAGTTGGGCATGTTGATTTGTTGTGGCCAGATTTACCACACCCTGAGCATTTATTTGGTAGCCCTTTCCGGCTAACAACAGTAGAATCCCTTGTCTTTTCGTCAGCATCTTTGTTTCTACTTCTTTTTGGCCTCCCTGGAGCTCTTCTTGTTGGTGGTGGCAGTATGTCCGGGTATGGAGTATGTTCCCATAAATTTTGACCATTGGTTGGGTAAATTAGTGGACTATAGCAAGCCCGGTAATTGTCCTTTCTGTATATAGGAGGAATGTAATCTGCTGGGTCTTCATTTCTTTTTTGGATGCATGGAATTGCATGGAGGCATGGAATGCCTGTGAGCATCCAACTACCACAAGAGCACTCCATCTTGTTGAGATCTACTGTAAATTTATCACCACTTTGACCAATATGTCTTACTTCATAAATCTTCTCACCAGATAACCTTGTATAAAATCAGAATAACAACAATAAAATCAGCAAAATTAGCATAACAAAATCATCATAACAAAGTACTACCAACTAACTACTAGCAACTAAATCCACAAATTGTCCCCCATGATGGAAGTCAACATAAAAAACATCCATTTTTTTATCTGTTTAATTCAACAACAATAACCAACTTTAAAGCAATCCCAATTACACTAAGAACAGAAAAAAACAGAATTTTAAGACACCATACCCCACCATTCTCAAAATAACCAAATCAGGGACTACAAACAAGCGCAAAATGTCATGCTTTATAGATTAAAGTAATCAGGGACCACAAACCAGCAGAAAATGTCATGAATTACAGAATAACTACCAAAACCCTAACAGAATATGAGGGAAAACAAAATACAAAAACCCTAACAGAATATGAGGGAAACAAAATACATACCTCAAATGTGACCCAAAAGCTTCAATCTTCGAACCCAGAAATGTTTCCTCCGTTTTCGTTTTCACTTCTTCTTCTTTGTTTTCGAAAACAGAAGCCCAGAAACTTCAATCATCGTTTCCTTCGTTTTCGTTTTCAATCTTCTTCTTCGTTTGCGAACACAGAAATGTCAATCTTCTTCTTCCTTTCCGTTTTCTTCTTCTTCGTTTTCACTTCTTCTTCTTCGTTAACGCTGCTACTTCTTCTTCTTCGTTAACCCATCCTTTCTTCTTCTGTTTCTATTTCAGAAGACAAATGGTTAAACTTCTTCACTGTTTCTATTTGATATTTGTTAATTCCATTTCCTTTTATTTTTATTATTTCTTTTTATTTCATATTTGTTTTATAATTGTTAAATCAAATTGATATCCAAGTCAGCAAACTAACTGACAGCTAAGCAACGTTAACGCCACCTAAGCTTTTTTGGAACGGAACTTTACTAAAAGGTTAACGGTGTCAACGTTAGGTAACTTAAAGGTCCTGTTTGTTACAAAAAAAACTTAAAGGTCCTACTTGTTACAAATAAATAAGTTAAAGGTCCTCTGCTGTAATTTTGCCTAAATTATACTTGTTTGACTTAAAATAAGCGGGTCAGCGGATTTGCCCGCCCAAGCCCGCCAAAACAAGGTAAAAAAAAGGCGGCTTCGTGGGTAGGCTTGCCACAACCTGCCAAGAAACATTAAAAACTAATTTAAAATAGTTAAAAACAAATGGGGAAAATAAAAATTATATTGGGCGGGCTAGCCCGCCCTAGCTCATCTGTGGCCCTCCGAATTGGCAGGCTAGGCGGGCGAGCAACAATGGATTGATAGGGTGAAATCACCAACCCAACCCGCCATTTTTTGATAAGCTAGCTAGACGGGCCGGCGGGTAAAGCCCAATTTGCCATACCAGGAAAGAAGGCACATCAGTGTACAACACCTTGCAACAAGGCAGAGCAGGCGCAGCTAGCATGGCACATCCCGACACATCAGGAGGCGAGAAGGCAAAACAAGCTCCTTTTTCAGTGTTACTTTTCAGTTTTCACTATACAACACACCATATTATGTACTAAAAAACAATTGGGTGTCTATGTCATTTAATCATAATTTAAGGGAGGTGAATGTAAATTTTCCTTTGTTTTGGTTGAAATGTAATTTTTCCCTTAAAGTAAAATCTGATAATGTCTAGTAGAATCTGACTCCAACAAGTATACATGCTTGGGAGGAGCCAAGCCACTCCTTATCCTACCCTTAATAAAACCCCTTGCAGCAACACTAACCGATTAATTGGATGTCACATAGTTGTCATAAGAATGCAACACTAACAGAACCACCCACTTAATTAGTCATGAAAAAATTGTCTGTATAGTCACATTATTTTCACTACTTGTAGAATTCATAGCTTTTAAACACCCCCATCGGGTTCATAAACCATTCCCAAGACAAAAGACCTAAGTTATAATTTTTATATGCTCCACCACCTCTCCTTCAAAGGTAATTTTGTTACGGTGCGACCAAAGACACCCCAAGGCACGAATGGAAGTATCATCAAATTTTATCACCAACACTCCTCACCCGTTACGTACCTTCGAAACGTAAGGTTTCAATTATATATGGATTTCTCCTATTCAACATATATAGTATATTTTGTGAGCATAATAATTGTTTTATTTAATTTGATATATATACAGACTGAGCTGAATTTAACTTAAGCTTAATAGTTTTGCTAAAACAAAAACCTCACGGCCAACTAAATAATCGATACATAAGAATGCAACTAAATAATCGATAGTAATGTAATCGATACATATATTGTCAACGTCTTATTTCAAACTCTTTCTATATATACAATATTTCTCTAGTTTTATTATTTCGAATTTCTCAAATAATTAATAAAAATATCATCTATTTAATTATTTGTTTAATAATATATTATATTATAATAAATAAACTCAATTCACATTCTTAAAAAATTGTATTGTTTCTACCAAAAAAAATTGTATTGTTGTTCCAAAAAGTAATCACAACCATCTCTCCCATAAGAAGCCACGACCAATGCCAACACCATGTTAACATTTATGGAAACGCTTTTATTAGGTTAATAATCCTTTCATTTCTCAATGCTAGGGAACCGTTGTTAAAAGTAGTCTTGGTCTTTTAGTATTTTTGGTCTCATGTACGCTATGCAAGATCCTTCCCGCCACCGGCTACCCAGCCCCACAATTCAAGCATCCTAACGGCGGCCAACCTCCACCATCCTACCCTTACGCCGCTCCCTTTCCCCAATACTACCAATCTCCCCCTCCTCCATCCCGCCCTTACCCCTCTCGTTCCTTCTTCCGTGCCTTCATCGCCACCATGATTTGCCTTGTCGTGATCTTCGGTGTCATCCTCATCATCATTTCACTGGTCCTTTGCCTTCCCTCCCTCACTTCACTCTCGCCTCTCTCGCCCGCTATAATGGCATCAGATTTATCTCATCAATTGATAGTATTAATTATAAAATGGATTTATCTAACTCCGAGTAAAGAAGTGTTGTACGAGAGAATGTGTTTAACCATTTATATTCAACGAACCGGCGGAAATGAATAAGTTAGAGAAGAAACTATCTAAATGGCAAAGAAAAACATAAGGTTGGGAAAGAAAGAGAAGAGTGCAAAAGAAGTCGAAACGGAGAAAAAAGTCAGACGATTAACAGAATCAAAATTCAAAGTAAGAAGTTTAACAGCAAAGATTATGAGACTTGAAAATTTTGGAAAAAAAAGATTAATTAAAGTCACGATGTGCGAGAAAAGTGGTTATTGGTTATTGTAATTAAAGTCAAGATGGAAAAAGTACTTAGGTCGATGACGCCCAACCTCAATTACGTCGTGTGCTCCATCGAATAGGCCAACAACGTTCTAACTCTGACAATGGATAAACTCTAGAGCAGCCTGATTGTTGAAGAACAAAGCATGGACAAAACGAGGAGGAACAAATGACTAACGAGGAGGAACAGATACCTATCGACTTTCAAAGGGGGGATTTTTTTAAGAGGGGTATATATTCTAGTGTAGTTCTTGAGATTGACCCCAAAAAAACTTGACGGTTTAACTTGAGATTAAAAAAAATTGAATATTTTATTTACAACTTTGTATTTTATTTGCCAATTTTATCATTTCTAATTTTTTAATATAATTTCATAATGAGATCCATTTTAGTAAAATAGTTATTCCTTATTAAAATTTGGTATTGTATTTCACTTTAAATTATATTCTCTAATTGTAATTTTAATTTAGATATTTTCTATGAATATTTAGTATTTTTTCCGTCTATTTTATCAAAAATATTTATAAATTAATTTTAAGTTGATACTCATTTTGTTTATTTTACACCCAAAAGCACTTTTGATCTAATCTACCCAAACAACGATTATTGGTGAAAATCACTTTTGGGTAAATATATCTTAACAAAAATCACGTTTCATTCAATTCTCCAAACTCAATTATGCCAAACTCATCTAACCTAACCTAACCTAATCTAATATCTATCTTTTTTTTGACAAAATCTAATGTCTATCTTTTTTTTTGACAATATATAATATCTAATATAATCAAATGATATGCTAGCAGTAGCTGTTTATTATTATTATTATTATTATTATTATTATTATTATTATTATTGTTGTTGTTGTTGTTATTATTATTATTATTATTATTATTATTGTTAGTAAAAAATTGATATGCTACCAATTTGTCCACATAGTCAAGTAGTTCTTAGGTCGTCACAAATATTTAGTCACAATATTTTACACACACAAAACAGAAATAAATGCACTAATGAAATAATAATTGTGTGTGAGGCCAAATATTGTGACTAAATATTTGTGACCACTTAAGAATCACTCCACATAGTGTATGTTTGGTTCTGCGGTGAATAGAATTGATTCTCATAGAATTGATTATGGAGAATTGATTTCAATTAAAAGTGAGTTGAACGTGTGTGATTTTTGTTTGGATACCTTTACTGAAAAAATGATTTTTATATATTTTTTTAAACAAGATAAAAAAAATGATTTTTATCAATTCTATTGTTTAGATAGGTTGGATTAGAATTGCATTTTGGTATGACATTACCAAAATGGGTCTCAACTAAATTTCATTAGAAACTTAAATTTTATGTTTGTAAAATAATTTTTTAAAAAATAGAGTCTTAACTATTTAAATTCCTGTTTGTAAAATATATTTTTTTTATGAAAAATCTGCACAGTATATTGTTTTTGACGCGAGTACAATATATTTTTGTGTTGGGTAAAGCAATTATTAAAACATGACGAATTTTAGCTTCAAAAAATTCATGAAGAATTTTTTTTGACAAAAATTTATATTAGATAATTAACGTTACTAGAAATATAATTAAATTTAGAGTAACATTTCTCTCTCCTGAGAGAAGCTTGAATTACACTTCTCTCCCCTCTTATGTTAAAATATACACTCTCCTTCCTTGAGAAATAAAAACTTAGAGTAAATTATAATCTCTTCCCCAAAGAAATGCTTGAATTACAATTATCTCCCTTAATAATTAAACATGTACTACACTTTAACCCTTTTTAACATAAATAAATATTTTTATGATATCTACTAACTTTAAGCCACCACTTAAGAAAAAATAATCCATTTCTTTATCATTTCAATGTCAATGATAATTACATTTTAATTTTTTATGATTAATTTAATGATTTAGAATATAAAATTCAATTTTTAAATAGCCATATTTTTTCGACTTTAGTAAATTTTCAAGATTTTAATGCTATTTTCAACTGTTTCATATTTTGTAATAGGATTTAAAATTATATCGTGATGATTTTGTAAATCAAAAATAGAGAAAAATTGCATACGAATTTTAAATATTTAAAAATGGGCTCGCAGTACTCTTTTTTCCGCACTTAGTGTGTTAAATTTGTATTTTTAGATTTTAATTGTTAGATTATTAGAAATTTAGAAAATAATTAAGGGAGGAAAGTGTAAATTTTGACATAAGAGGAGGGGGGAATGTAACTCAAGTTTCTCTTAAAGGAGGGAAGTATAATTTTTTTCTAACATGTTTTGCATAAGAGGGGAGTGGAGTGTATATTTTAATATAAGAGAGGAGGGAATGTAATTCAAACTTCTTTTTAAGGGAGGAGAGTTTAATTTACTCTTAAATCTAAGTTGGGGAAAACTTTTTTTAAAGAATTAACTATACTATTCTATCGTTACTGTTCCAACAGTAATTTACTTTACTTTGCATTTTTTGGACCGAAGCGTTACTTTGCGTTGAAAACAGAAAACATGGTATTACAAAAAAAAAAAAAAAAACCATACTTCGGACAACACCCTGGTTACTCAGTAGACACCCCGCAAAATGTATGAAAAGACCAAATTGCCATTGATGAATTTGGTACGCGCGTATTTTTTTCTGAAATTTTTAGGGTTCGGACTAGCGTAGTCCGAACCTGTTCGGACATTTTGCCACCGAGTATGCTAAATTGTTAATTTAAAAACGCAGAGACACACCCATTTGCCTTACAATTAATTTCAAATAGGTTCGGACTAGCGTGGTCCGAACCAGTTCGACATTGGGCGTCCGAACCTGTCTGTTTTTTGGTTGTTTACAATTTATTCTTAATTGGTGAGAAAAGTTTTACTAAATTTCTAAATTTTAACGACATATGGAAAGTCTAACTATCGACAAACACAAAGTATAAATAAAACAACACTTATGTAGATAAATACGTCTTAAAACCCAAATTTGTTCATAAAATACAATCCAAATGTGTCCATGAAATACAATAGAAAGCCAACTACTGTGTCTGCCTCTCCTTTCGCTGGTAGACACAGCCATACTATCTCAACCCTCGTGCGAATGGTCTCGCCAATTTCTTCAGCCTGTCAAGTATGCCCCAGGCACGAGTCTATCGTGGATTGCTAGCCTCCATCAACACCTGCTCCATATCATCATATAGATGCACCATCTCTGGTACATTCTACGAGACAAGAAATACAATAATTAAAATAATAGTTACTTTAATAACATGAGACCGAAAATAAAATCATAAGACTAAAATAAAATCTCATACCTGTCTCATCTCTCCAGCATCCAAGGAGTAGTTATTGGGGTTTATGCGTGGGTGGGATACCCTCTTATACCAAGCAAAGTAACCCTCAATTGTGTCTGGGCTCCCATCCTCTACCACTGAACCACACTCAATAAGATGGTTGCAGAAATCGGCTCAGTACTGGTCAGCAGTCTCACGGGAAACAAGCGCCCATCTAAGAGGTTTAGGGTCATCTGGGATCGGCTGTACATAGCCAACCTGCCTGACCACACGATCAAACAGATACGGCAGCATGCACCCAACATGATGGAGAAACCCCCTAAAGTAGGTGACCACGTCCAAGACACTGTGATCTGTGTAAGGGAGCCATATGACCTCATCTGGCCTGAGAGATCAAAAGCTGCCCTAAAATGAGACACAGATCCATCAGCCCGCTTGCAATCCTACCTTTTAGCCCGTGGCTCATCTTCAGTATAATCAGGAGACACCCAATTAGCGCCAAAAATCTGTCCCTGGAAATGTTCATATATCCAAGCTTGTAATAAATGAGAAGCGGGTTAGGATCCAACATATAAATAGATGTAAATAAACTGAAATAATAATTCTTAACCATACCTGAAGGAGGTGGCTGATAACTCTATTTTATATAGAGTTATATATGCTCTCAAATCAAAATCATTGTAAAGAACTCAATGTTTATATAGCTACAAATAAAGGAAAACAAAGAAAAACAACATCTTTAAATTAAGGAGTCTTCATCATTGATTTTCATGATTTGTGGCATTTGATGTGTTTGTTCAATTGCTGCAGCAATCATTGCACCTGCAATAGGTCAAGCAACCATTGCACCTGCAATACAGGAAACAGAAGTTCAGAAGACAGCAGACACTTTGCACCTACAATAATGCCAACAACCATTGCACCTGCAATATGCCCAGATGACAATGCACCAGCAATAAGCAGATTTACTGAAGACAGAAGCATTGCACCAGCAATAACCACAACACAGAATGCCCCTGCACTCTGATGATGATGTCAGCATGTCAAGTTGCAAGTGCAAGTTGCACAAGTGGATGATTGCAGCGTCAAGTTCAGCACCCTTGGACAACAAGTTGAACTTTTTAAGTACACTTGTCCACACATCATTGGACCACTCTTCATAGTTGGTGGGACTTCCAATCTTACTTTTTGACGACAAATGAAAAAGTAACCATAGTTCAGCTTGGTAACCAAGGCAAACTCACTTTTGGAAGCCTATAAATACATCCCCTCTTCCTCATTCAAAATATATCATATTCTCTCCATCTCCATAGTTTAGTAGATAGTTTTATTATATTTTTAGAGTTAGATGTACTCAACAAAGCTTGAAAGGAAGGAAAGAAAGTGACAACTTCGTCCTTCTCTTCTCGTGGAGTTCTTGTTGCTGTTTTCCATTGTTGAGAGGTGTTCTCCTCAACATAAGCTAGGTAGAAAACGCAAAGGATCACCATTTGTGTAATTCCTATCTCATCTCATTTCCTTTGTATTTTCCTTCTTATAAACATGTCTCATTCTATTTATATGTGCCTATTTATGTTAAGCATGAACTAAACTCTTTATGGTTGGAATACCTTAACTTTGTAATGAAGCTTTGATTAGTTATTATGTTATATTGATGTTCTTGCAATTTGGTTCTTGTGCTATAATTCTTTCAACTTATTTTGAGATTGATCACTTAGAATAAGTAGGGTCATGTATACAGAAATGGTTTGTGATTTGAACTTAAGAGCTAATATGGGTAAGTGTTTTAATAAGAGGAAACTTTGTTAAAACCATGCTAAAACTTAGACATAAGATAGCATAGTCCATAGGGTGATTCTGTAAGGGTTTAAAAGACAAGGGTGAACTTATTAAGGGCTTAGACATAAGACTTATAACGAAATCCTGAAGATAGTTGCAGAAATGCACAAGTCATTTTATTACAGCATCCATTGCAGGTGCAATCATTGCAGAAGCAATGATTGCAGGTGCAATCATTGCAGGAGCAATGATTGCATGAGCATCATATGTAACATAATGCTTTCAAAGTGAATTTACTTAGAAAAGAGTATTTCAACCATCTCTCTCTCAATTGAAACACATCTTTTACTTGCTTTAATTTACATTCTGTTTGTATACACCATCCTCACATCAACTTTATTTTATTTTTCATTTCCTTTTGTCACTAGCATTACTACAATTTTAAACTCTTCAAAATTAATCCAATCCTTGAGGGTACGATCTCTTCTTATCATTGTATTACTTGTTTCTAGACTGTGCATACTTGCACATCCTTTTACCACAACAGTGGCATATCCAACAATCTGCATAGTCTTTGGTGACGTGGCATTCGTCAATTGGGTATATAGGTGAGCCAGAGCTATACCCCCCCCCCCCCCCAACTTTAGTTGCTCACCTGCTATAGATTAGAAACCAGATGAAGGTAGGCAACCTTGACCTTGTTACCAGATTTATCAGTAAACAATGTTGACCCCAGCATGGCAACCAGGTAGGTATGGGCAGCATCCTCCCAGCGACCCTCAGTGATGGCTGCGGGGTAGACCGTCTCCTTCAACCACTTGAGTGTTACAGTGACCCCTTTCTCAGGTATCTGAGAAAATGTCTCTTAAGACTCTACCCCCAAATAGTCCACCAGAAAATGTCATCTCACCCCCCAAAAGGTGGAAGCTGGATGTCTCTCCATGCCATCTCTCCCCAAAGGCATTCACCAAGTCATGATTAATTGTGGCGAGCCCTAAATCCCGAAGGGGATACAAACCAGAAGCCACAATGTAGTGCTCAATATCAGCATGAATCTAAACATCTTTCATATTGTGGTTATGACCTCTCTGCGGCTTAATATGCTCCTACATTTATTGTTATAAACAAAACATATTCAAAATCTCAACATATAATATTTGATAGCCTAAACATATAATATTCATTATCTAATCATATAATAGTTATAACCTAAATATATAGCTGTCAAAAAAAAAACCTAAGCATATAATAAACTTAAGTAATTATAAACTTATCAGCCCATCCCATATATTTCGAGCGGTGTGTAAGCCATATGAAGCCAAGACAAATCTATCATCTGGTCCTCCAGGGTAAGGGAAGGTGGCAGATCTATCATCATCAGCAGCAGATGGACCAGCAGTATCAGCAGCTGCAGCTGAAGAGCTCGATGAAGATGGCCGGGAAGCATCGACAGGGTCACCACTAGATGGGCCAGCCAACTCAGCAGCTATAAAGTCGCCCGCATCACGGTCAATGTCGTCATACTGCAATGTAGCATCAGCCACTACAAAAAAACAGCTTATTTGCGAGGGACATTAGCGAGGGAACACAGGTCCCTCGCAAAAACAAGAATTTGCGACGGATTTTGCGACGAAATTGGTCTCCTCGCTTTTTCAGACAATTAGCGACGGAATTGCTGAGGTTTGCGACGGAATTTCCCTCGCAAAATGTTGGGCGCCAATTTGAAAATTCGTGTCACAGAAAACGAGGAGGTTAGCGACGGAATGGCCAAATCCCTCGCTAATTATTTGACCGTTCAGCCTCGTTTATTGTGCACGTTACCGACAGAATTGGTCAAATCCCTCGCTAATTTTTTTAATTTTTTTTTTCTGTAATCCGTGTACACTCTCTCACTCACACTAATCACTCTTCTTCTCACTCACACTACTCACAACACACACTTCTTCTCTCTTCTTCACCTACAACCACACCACCACCATCCACCACCACCACGTCCACCACCGTCACCACTCTTTCTGCTCTCTCTCCTACGGCCTACTCTCTCTCTCCTCTTCACCCTTTCTCTTCCTCTACTCTCTCTCACACCTACAAACCCTAACCCACAACCCAACACCACCATCCACCACCACCACGTCCACCACACAACCACCACCTACACTCTCTCTTAACCCCCCCAATTTCTTCCCTAGGTTAACCCCAATTTCTTCCCTCTTTCCCTCTTCCTCTCTCCACCTTGCTCCCACACCACCACCACCACCACCACGAACCGTGCACAACCACCACGACCGGAGCTCTCTTTTGTAGGTGTAGTTATTATTTTTCATGATATTGTGTTGATTTGTTGATTTTAATTTTTTATTTATTGAATTTGTTTTTATTTATTTATTTTTTGGTTGAAATTGAAATTTGTTAGGATTGAAATTTGGTGTTTGAAGCATCACAACCGCACCGGAGTGCACACCGTCACCGAACCACCGCACCGGACTTCAATCTCGCTCATAACCACTACTACAATTTAGGCTTTTCGCATCAGGTAAAAGTAACTTTTCGCATCAGTTCCGTGTCCGTTATAGATTCATGTGATGTTAAAAGTAGACGCTTTTTACATCAGGTACGGACCTGATGCGAAAAGTATTTTTAATATCATACGTACTATCAACTGATGCCAAAAATCTGTTTTAATCGGATTTTGGTGCCTTTTTAGCATCAGCTTTTCAAAACCACCGATGTTAAATATATTTTTGACATCGGTTGTTTAGTAGAGACTGATATTAAAGGTTTCTTTATTAACATCAGGTTTTATGGAACTGATGTTAAAACTTTTATTTATTTTTTTAAAAAATAAATTTGGTTTTCCCAACCGCATATATCTAGCAAATAGTAACCTCACAATTTCAAATACATAGTACCAAATCTATATATCTAGCATAATCCCAAATACTCAAAATAAGATCTTATATCATTGGGATATACAAAAACTTGATATCAACAAAATACCACTTAGTAATTTTCCATAATACATGTTCTACCATATACTAACCCAAGCTACCTAGTTATAACATAATATCAAATCTAACCAAAAAGCTACTTAAACATAACCTAAGGAAACACTAAACATTGCATTAAATCCATGTTCTAAGCGTATCTCCACCAAACCTCGTGATGATCACTTTGAACCTAAATCACAATAGACAAGATATTGGTCAGAGTGTGTAGCCAATTGAAGATAGACTATGTAAAGATACAACTACAATGAGAGAGCACAACAACAATGGAAAAAGACCAAAGCAATTGAAGATAGACTATGTGAAGGGTAGAGTAGAGGAGCTTGGAATCCACATTGTTGATTAGTTATTCTTCCATAATCTTGATGGTACAACAATTAAAATCTGCAACCATATTTCACCTCCACCTCCCACTACTAATATCCTTTGTCTGTTTGAGATAAGCTAAAAGATATAAGTGAGTGAAACAAGTGTGTGATTATCAAGCTGAACATTTAGTGAGTTTCAAAAGTACATAATTACTTCAATTAGAAATGGAATACAATCATTGTTTTCTATGTGAGGGGTTGAAAACATTCAGTAATTAGGAATGGAATACAAAAACACAGCTTATTAATAATCACTTGAGGAACCATGTTTCATTTCTTCTAAATCCAATACATGTTTCCTCTTTTGGAACGGGCAGTGGCTAAAAGAAATAGATTTTGGGTTTCTAAAATAATTTGTTTTTCATTTAATTGTTTCTATTTCAGTAATTAGGGTAGTGTTACTAAAAAATTAGGAATACTGTTTTTATCTTGGGTGCAACTAGATAGGGGAAAACAACAAATTCTATTCTAATAGCTAGCTAGGTAGCATTTCAGGTAATTGTAGGAGTGATATTCATGGCCAATATTACTTCAATTAGAAAGCAATGATAGTATTCCATTTCCAACAAGTAATTATAGGAGTGATTTCTAGGAAATCTAAGATCTAAAGAACAAAATCCAACCTAAAATTACACACTTTTTTTATTATAAAAACAAGCAACCAAAGATGGGAAACCAAGATGCAAGTGCAGAATTATGGAAATAGATCATGAAAATAGCTAAGTTCAATTCCTGCTTTTACATCTTTTCTTTTTTCTTAATGCTTTCAAATTTCAATTATCATATTTCTATAAGAGGTTTAATGCCAGAATCAATGGAGTAATAGTACATAACAGCCACAACTTGAACGGAGAGCCATCACACGCACCCAAAAAAAGCTAATATGATACATTACAAAATTTCCCAAACACCAAACAAAAATCTATTTCTATTTCAACCTTTTCACATTCAATTTCACAACACAGACATCATAATAATGAAAAGAAGCTAAATACCTCACTCCAATGAAATGCTAGCAACGGCTCACAGCGAGAGCGACGACGTGGGTTTGTGATTGCAGCAACGGCGTGAACGCAGCGACTTTCGATAAGAGTGAGTGAGGAATTTTTAGAGATGGCGTGAACGAGTTTGTTTCTGTAAACAACAAGAAGACATCAAGATTTGTTTCAGACACACTTTCATATTAGCTTAGACAACATTAATATTAGACTATATCATCCAGAAATTGTTTCCCATTGTCATTATAAAATACAAAGTTTATCCACAGGGTAATATTAGACTAATTACCTTTTAGTCTTTACTGTTGTACAACCTTCCAACAACGACAAAAGTGAAAACCACAGGGAAAGCCACCGCCTTTTCAGATTGAGAGTGAGATGAAATCGGTTATGATAAAGCAAACAAAACCAAATGCGTTTTAGATGAAATATGAACAAGAGAAGATTGGAAACTAGGAAATAAGGTTTTGCGGAGATCGGAAGCAAACAGTTGCCAATGTAGTCAAAGATGAAACGCAAACAGTTGCCAACGTAGTCGAAGATGAAATTGGAAGCAAAATTGCGTTTCAGATGAAATCAAAGATAGCAAGCTAGGAAATAAGGTTTTGCTGAGAGAGCAAAATTGCGTTTCAGATGAAATCAAAGATTGAAGATTCGAGGGTGAAATCATAGAATGGAAATCGAAGGTTAGGGTTCTTGAGAAGATTCGAAGGTGCGCTGGTTTTCGTTTGAGAAGATTTGAAGGTACGCTGGTCTTCATTTGAGAGCGCTGAAGGTTAGGGTTTTTGGTTTTTGCTGATTCGCACTAAAAAATTTGGGGCTTTTCAACATCAGGTGCAATGAGAGATGATGCCAAAAATGTTAAAATAATTTCAAAAATGCCACAGTCTTTTTATTAACATCAGCTATTTTTTGAACTGATGTCAAAAATGTTAAGATAATTTCAAAAATGCGGCCTTTTTATTAACATCAGCTATTTTCTTAACTGATGTCAAAAATATTTACATAATTTTAAAAATGCCGCTGCCTTTTTATTAACATCAGTTAGTTTCTAAACTCATGCGAATTCCTGATGTAGATTTCGTTTTTTTCACTAGTTAATGGTTAGTTTTTAAAATAAATTGTTGTTGTTGTTGTTGGTTAGGATTGAATTGGTTAGGATTGAATTATTTGTTGTTGTTGTGTGTTGTTATGAATTGTGAGTTAGTTGTTAGAATTGTGTTTGTTGGAATTGTTGTGAATTGTAAAATGAATTTAAATGTGAATGTTAGTAATTGAAATTGTTGTGAGTTAGTTGTGAAATGTGAGTTAGTTGTAAAATGAATTTAAGTGTAAAATGAATTTGTTGAAATTGAAATTGTTGTGAGTTAGGATTGAGTTAGTAATTGAAATTGTTGTGAGTTAGTTGTAAAATGAATTTAAGTGTGAATTGTGTGTTAGTTGTGAAATGTGATGAATGTGCCATTTGAAGAGCATCAATATGAAGATTATGATGAACTTCCAAATGAAGAAGCACAAAGACTTTTAACTTGTTAAGAGATTCGAACAAACCGTTGTTTGAAGGCTCCCCACAGTCAAAATTATCTATGTGTGTGAAGCTTTTATCTCTCAAGTCCATGAGTAATATTTCTGAGGTGGGTTTAGACTATGTGACTGAAATGATGTTGGAAGCGACACCTAATAAGGATAGTTTGCCCAAAAGTTATATATTATGAAGCAAAGAAGTTAGTTTCAAAGCTGGGATTGAATTTTAAGAAGATTGATTGTTGTTCAGAAGGGCACATGTTGTTTTACAACGACGAATTAGGCAGGAGTTGCAATCTACTAAACAGCAGCTGAAGGATACTCAAGATGAGGTTAGGGGCTGGAGGGCAGACCATGCGAAGGTGCTAAGGAGACAGGAGCTGATGTATAACTATTTTAAGAGCAAGAATATATTTCCAGATGAGGAGGAAGATCAGAAGCAAGCTCAGCAGTCAGAGGAGTCAGAGGAGTCTGACGGCAGCTTTTAGGATAGTTTGACATTTCAGTACTTTTTTATTCGGATATTATGTTGTTTTAATTCGGATTTTATGTTGATTTGGATTTATATTATGTTGATTTGGATGGAATTAAAACCGTTTTAGCTATTTCAATCAGGTATAAAAGTAGGTCTATCAATAAAAAAATAGGTTTAGCAGAAGAAAAAAAAATTAAAAAAATTTGGGATTAGCGAGGGAATAGTTGACGCGTGGCTGTCAGAACTTGGCCACGTGTTTCTGATTATTAGCGAGGGATTTAAATTCCCTAGCTAATTGGATTAGCGAGGAGGGATTTAGCGAGGGAACCTGTCCCTCGCTAATTCCCTCGCAAATGACCATTAGCGAGGGATTTTGGTCAGTTTGTGAGGGAATTTTCCCTCGCTAATCCCTGTTTTTTTGTAGTGAGCATGCGCTGGGATGGTTTTCCCGCATCCACCCCGATGTCCATGTGGATGTGGATTATTCTGGGCATTTTTGTGGCAGACTGACACAGTGAGACGAACCCTCTCGTCATCATTCTGTCTCTGGCTAGAAGCACCACCACCTCGTGTTTTTGCCATACTAAAAAAAACAAACCGTTAGAAATCAAAAAAAGTTGAAACGGTTCAAAAACAGGCTGGTTCGGACAAGCTTGTGTCGAGCTGGTTCGGGCAACGGTCTGTCGAACTGGTGCGGACCACGGTTGGTCGAACGGGTCGGACCACGGTCTGTCGAACCCTTAAAAATAACAGTTCCAGGAAAAAAAATTGGGTGTTTCGGACCACGGTTGGTCGAACTGGTTCAATGGGATAGACTTCGAACTATGCAAAACAGCAAAAAAAACTAGTAACGCAAAGAAGATGACAATGGAGGTTACCTGGAGTTCCGGGGAAGCAAATGTGGGCGAAAATCCTACGAGATTGATGGATGAGAGTGAAAAATTGATGGAGAAGCGGGTTTGGGGATAGGGTTCGGAGGTTATGCGAGAGTGAGAATGAAAGGGAAAGTGAGGGGGGGGGGGGGGGGGGGTGTGAGAGGGAAATGGATCGGGAAAGTTGTTTTGAATGGGGGTATTTTGGGGTTTTTGAGTGTGAGGGGGTGTCTCTCGAGTAGAGGGGCTGTTGTACAAAGTATAAGCCAATAAAATTATAATTGCCAGCCCACTATCCCATTAGTGGCCCATGAAGCAAAAACCCTAAAATTCATGATGTCTCTTGCCTTCACCCCCAGCAGCAGCCGCACTAGTCTCATCTTCCTCCTCTCTTCTTTCTTATTTCTTTTTCTTCTGAACATAACCTTCTGGTCAACCATCGTGAAGGGCAGTGAAGGAAGAAAGTAATGACAGATGATAGAATTGATTTGGGCTCACCGCAAAAGCTAAGAATCTTGGCTTCTCGTGGAATCGATTTCACAAGCTAAAATCGATTTTAGAAGAGAAATCCAAACAAGATAAAAAAAGAGCAAAATCACGAAAGGCAATATCAAAATCGATTTCAAGTCAATTCAAACAAGCACATAGTTCACTTGTGAGCTTACCACATATGTGTCCAATTTAGGGGGAACAAACTAACTTTTTATTTTTTGGCACTAACTAAAAGACAAAAAGGTGGTAACTTTTTACTTTTTGACTTTTCTATTAGCTTTCACTCTCTTTCTCTTTCATTTCTTTTTTCTCCAATGTATTTCTCACCTTCAATCTCTTTCTCTTTCTAGTTTTTTTATGTCTTTCTCTCTCGTTTTCTCATTCTTTCTATTTTTGCTTCTCTCTCCCTCTCTCTGTCTCTCTACTCTTTATTTTTTGGCATGTTTCTCTCTTTCTTTTTCTCTTTCTGCAACTTAATATTTTATGGCATTGCGGCGAGGCAGCGAAGAGATGGGGCGGCAATTGCAATTGTTGGAATGTGACTGCATTCACTTTAATTGTATCTTTTTTATCTCTCATTTGCATATTCTTTCATCTTATCTCTATCTTATTTTCTTTTTGCTGATTTTTACTCAATTTTTAAGATTTGAATAAATTACTTGATTTTTTTTTAACTTTCTTCAACTTAAATATTTCTGGGTGTGGTAACGGCGAGAGAGGGAGCTGCAATCTGTCTGGATTCACTTTAATTATTGATTTTTTACTCCATTTTTAATATTTGAATAAGGTACTGAATTTTTTAAAACTTTCTGCGACTTAATTTTTGTTGGCATGTTGGTAGTGATGGGGGCGATAACGGGTAAAGGCGATAGGAGGCGGCGAGAAAGCGAATTGTAACATGGCTTGTAACATGATTGGATTTCATTTGCATATTTTTTTATCTCATTTTATTTTTGTTGATTTTTACTCCACTTTTAACATTTCAATAAGGTACTTGATTTTTTTAAACTTTCTGCAACTTAAATTTTTTAGTGTGTCGTGGCGGCGCTAGGGGGCAACGATCGTGTTGGTTGCAAGATGGCAAGATTTGCTTTAACTGTATCTCCTTCTTCCTCTCTCATTTGCATATTCTTTCATCTAATCTTTATCGCTTTAACTAGTACTCGTGCGGGTATAGTACTAGTTCTCACATAACCAAACACACTCAAAATGGTTCACCTTTGTGATGCTCTTAGGTAGTGACAGTTTAGCAGTTAATGCAACCGTAAGCATATTCGTTCGATATAAAGGCATTAATGTTGTATTACCGGCTTTTAATCACCAACTACTACTATAAAGCTTTATATATATTGGTTCGGAAAATTTTGGCAAGAATGAACACACTAATTGTTTCTTTTTATGAGAGATCGCCTACACAATGTGCCAGCAATGTAAGATTCTAAGATCATGAGGCAACCAAATAATAACTTTTCTTATTATTTGTTATAAACTAAAAGGGAATGTAATTGATTAGATTCCACCTTTCTAGGAAGGTTGTTTATTGGATTCCCTATTCATATTCAAACAAAAGAAGCACATGCCTTCAACTTCTGTAAAATCTTCTATGTCCTATAATGTTGTAGCAAAGGGAATGAATTATTATATCTCAGTTCTATCAACAAACACATTCTTTCCCTTAGAATCAATGTAGGCACAAGAAATCGTTCAGCTTCCAATATTTTGATAAATCACTCAATTATTTGTTACTGCACACAAATTACAAGCAACAATCAGTGCAGATGGACAATCACAGATCAGCAACTCCACTCAACTTCTTATGTCACTTGAAATTTGTCCTGCTAAAAAAAATGCACCAATCAAATTTCAGCTATGAGTGAACTCTGGTAGGATAATGCTATAAACTCCACAATTTACCAAGACAAAAACCAACCATTATCCGAACTTTGTCGGTGATTCGACAAATAGTAACAATCTGAACAATGATCAGGAAATATTCTCTCCTTGAGAGGCTCACAAACTTCTGGCACAACCATGTCAGAGTATCCTCTAACATTAGAACAGTTCCATGGATAGCTTGAGATCATATTTAGGTTGATGTTTGATAAGCAAATGTTAACAAAATTATCACCTTCTATACCCTCTATAAGACCTGCTTTTTTGATGTTTTTTCCTATCACATCCTTGATTGTAATTTTTTCTATAACAGGTAGAGCATTTGGGTCATAAGATTCATCTGGATGATCACCATATAAACCAGTGAACCTAATAGCAATATCAACATTAGTCAATGTCATGTTAGAAACATAGATGTTTCTAACATAACCACCCCTTCCAGGTGAAGTCTTTACTCTGATTGCATTATATGAATCATAAAACTGAATGTCTTCTACATAAACTTCTGATACACCACCTGACATTTCACTTCCAATAGCAATTCCTGCACTTGTTTCTGTCTTTCCAACAAGCCTGTGAATGACAATGTTTGTGCTTGGACGACCAAATGCAATTCCATATTCATCCCATCCACTTTTGATGGCAATTAGATCATCACCAGTGCTTATATAACAGTCTTCAATGCACACATTATCAGAAGAGTCTACACACATTTTAAAGGAACATCAACATGTGAGAATCAAAGCTTGGCCATTGCAATCTACTACCTCCACCCCATTTTATTTGATGTTTAAGATTGTGACATACAGACAGGGAAAAACAATTAATAGTCCAGAATTCATGATAATTATCGGATACTTTCCTAATATGCCACATGTTACTTCATCTTTCTCTTAACAATTAAGTATTGAAAAAAGAACACTTGCTTAAAGGGTATAATAGAAATAAAAATAAATTATCGGTAGACAAAGTTGCAAGTGCGACTTGAAACTCACACGCACAACTGCGAGGTCCCAAGCTTGAACTCGAGATATGGTATTCAACCTAATAATTTCGGCATTTGCCAGTTGAGCTAGGCGTTACGAATAATAGGAAAAAAATTATTAATGCTTTATTGTTATTGTAAAACATTGAGTAATATGCGACAAAAAATATTTAGCTACGTCAAGTAATATGGGACGGAGGTCGGAGGGAGTAACTCTTAAAGCGAGAAAGAGAAAGTTCACCTGGATCAATCCCATCTGTGTTTGGAGAATCAAGAGGAGCAAGTATTGTGACATTCTGAACTGTAACTTGGCTGTTCATCCAGAAAAATAGTCTCAAATCTCCACCCTAATGGAAAGTACTTAAAGCACATCAAACAAGGAATATAAAATATAAACTTAATTCTTCAGTAGGGAACAAACCTGCAATATACAGGATGAATAGTCCAAAATGGAGAATTCAAGAAGGTTAAATTTGAAATGAGAATCCCTGTTGAATTCATCAGCTCTACTAAATGTGGACGTGTATAATCAAGAGTTTTGTTCCTAAACTTGCTCCACCATATACTCCCTTGACCATCAATAGTTCCATAATTTCCTTCAATGTGACAATTATAAAAATCAGTAAACTAGCATATATGGATAACACAAATACACAATTATTTGTTGAATATTACTGACCTGTTATGATAACATCAGTCAAATTGCATCCATAAACAAGGCTTCTATGCCTTCCACCAGGCAACTCCCTTCCTCGCCCATAAGACGGTAGAGGATCGACAACCGGCCAATCCTCAGAGTTCTATAACACGCAAGAAATAGATATTATAACTGAGATTTCACCATATTAGAGTCACTAACAAGTTTTAGGACTAAAGAGTGGCTTACCGTTGATCCAAGAATGACTGCATCCTTATCCAACCACAAAGTTAGGTGGCTAATGAGATCAAAACTACCGGTTAACCATCGGCCAGCCGGGACGAAAAGCTTGGCTCCACCTTTGTCTGAAAAAGAATTTAGGTAAAAGATGGCATTCTGAAATGCTTTTGTGTTGAGAGTGATCCCATCGCCAACCGCGCCAAATTCTGTAATGCTTACACTGTGAGGTCTGACTGTGTTCAAATTTGTACCTTTGCAAAGCGTGTTGCTCCTCACTGTCCATGATCTACAACAAAACAAAAGTACCAGAAGCACTTCCACAAGCTGCAATCCAAGAGAAACTTATCAAATTTTACTATTAAGCTCTATAGCACTGACACCGACAATTCAATTACTTGCATTTTTCCAATTAAATCCGGTATTTGCGTGTCTGTATTAGTATCGTGTCCGATGTCTGTGTGTGATAGCTATTAAGCCATGAAAAAGAACAACAGTTTCTCATGCTTCGTCAACAACAGTAGCATGATGAAAATTATGAAATTCAAGTAGGATAAAGAGAGATATAAACAATTGAAGTTGAAGGAGTTGAAAATCTAGTCAGATCAGTAACATTTTTGCCTTATATCAATTGGGCAAGAAGAGGAGGTTGAAAATATCAGAAAAGGAACTACTAAAATGATAGGAAATTAAGAATAATTTTGCTATTAGATCTCACTTACTTACTCTATCTACTACTAAACTAAGCATGAGAGTAAAAGAAGCAAAAAAACAAAAAAGCAAGAATGCATAAAAAGAAAAGAGAAAGGTAACTAACTGTTGAAGGTGTCCTCATAAGAGTGAGTGAGATAGTGAGATCCAACTTTCCCTTTTGAAATCCAAGTCTTCCTTCTCCCTTAGTAGTAATGAAAAAGACCTAAATGATATGAAAGGAAATGTGAAGGAGAAGGAGAAGAGAAGGTTTGGTTGATTGATTGATTAAAATTGAAAGTATCAAACAATAAGAAGGTGTGATATTGATTGTGTGGGTCATTTGATTGAGTCACTACACAACCTCAAGTTTAAATCATTGACAGAAACTGACCCCACCCACTCTTCCTCTATTTCTAATTCTGCTTCTTCAACTCCTTAAATTATGTCTCTTCTCTTCTTTTCTCTCTGTTGTTAAAATGGAGACAGTGACTTTCAACACAGACAACCTCAGACTGTTGTCGTAGTCAAGATTCAAAATCATAAATACTAGTAACTGTATTTGCCTTTAACCACTTCTTACTACTCCTACTAATCATTTGTTCTGTGTTAATATAATGAGTCAACATAACATTAATTAAACACTATATAAAGCTGTTAAGTATATATCTTCCCAATGAAATAAAATGAATGTGATTTTGTTTTTGAAATTGGTAAGATGGTGGTTGGTCAAATGTGAAAGCATGAAAGGGAGACAAATTATAGCTAAACAAGTGTACGTGTTTGTGAGTATGAGAAAGTGCTGTTTTTGTCAATGTTATGTTATGTATGTCAGGGAACCGTAACAATAATAGTACTACAGTACTACTAACAAATTACAGTTCAGCAGCCTACTGAAACGTCGTCGTCGCTGTCTTTGTTTCTTTCTTCTCTGGGATTTCTCGATTCAAGAGTCACCACATCCACCACACTAGTAATTTTATTTTAGTTGGGATAACAAACAACACTTTTGCTTCTATCTATGTCACTACTTTCTATCACAGTACAGTAGTACTATTTTTTATTGCATATTTTCATTGACATTTTTATTTATTTTATGTAGATTTAAATTTTTAAAATAAGTTATTCATCATACACACGAGAGCTGTGTAAGTGGTGATCGCGTGATTACAGCTTTGAGTTTCATACGAGGAAACAAATAAATTATAACCTCAAAAAATGTAAAGATGTTGAGAGAAAAATAAGTTATATACTGTACAATGTTACTGAACTGAACATCAATTTTGATCATTTTATTATTGAGGAGAAAAAAACAAGATGTGGCTAGAAAGAGGGGAACGGCGTCCTAAAACAGACAAATATCAGAGACACAAAGTTTAGTCATATATCTCACACTCTGGCATGCACATGTGAAAAGTTAAGGTTTCCAAAGTCAGGTATCCTATGCCCTATAAAACGAACGGTAACTAAACTGATATGACAAAATTCCACAAGCTTCAAAGCGGTATAAATAAATATCAATGAATGAAATTGAAAATGACAAATATATATTCTAGTTCTAGCTAATACAACTAAACTAGTACTCCACCATTTCCATTATTTGGGTTTTTATTTTCTGTGGAATTACAAGCATCCCAAATCGTAGGGGTGGGTGCTTCTCTTGCTAAATAAGCACCTTTCTTTCTGGACAAAAAAATGGGTGCTTGCACCATTTCTTTGTTTATTCAAGCATTCTCTCTCTCTTATGTGGATCCCATCTAAAAATAATGCTAATTATTTATTAATAAAAGTGTTCATGTTTAGTTATTTATGGAACCTATTTAAAAACAGTTTTGCAGGTGATAAATTAGAGAGATCGAATGCTTATTAAATACTAATATTAAAAAAAAGTATAAAAGAATGATATGCTAACTCAATAAATTTGACCATTATACGATAAGTCATGACTAATGAGATCTGTATACAATTTTAGACTAACATATCAACAATAAGTTTTTAACATCCATACAAATATAAGTTTTTGTTATCACTCATTAGCGCGAGTCATTTTTCAATATTTGGATTGTTAAATCAATTTTTCATTCCAATTGCTTTCCATCCACTTAAACAGGTGGTCAATGATGTCGTTCTCAAATAGAGTAATAGCATCAACCTAAAAAAAACCAATATGCTCCCAACAATAATTGGATGGCAACAAATGTAATACTCATTCTATAAATTTAAACCTTAATAAATATTTTTCCATGTAAAATCAAAATGAAACTCTCAATTGAAAAATAAGTTATCCGAGCAAAAGAAAACTAATATTTGTGTAAACCACAAATCCAGACAAGGCACCACCAGTAGCTGACGTAGCTCAAGAAAATACCACAAGTTGCACAACCAATATTTAGTAACTTCTGCCCCAGTATGACCACTTCTTCGCAAGTTTGTCTGACGCAAAGCACTTGGTGCCTATAAAAACAATCACACAAGGTCTTATTAAGCAATATCAACACTAATTGTGATATAGAGCGAATTATAATAGAGGGGTAACATAAAAATTAACAATAAAGAAAGTTTATATAGCAGTAAAAGCCGCCAAAAAATATTTTAAACCTCAGTTGTATGTAAAATAATAACACAGGAACACCCATATTCGAACAAGGATTATACCTTCTGGGAGTTCTGGCTGATCAAAGGGACTACAGAGAGTCTTCGCTGCTCCCATCTCACCCTTTGTCCTTGCTTTGACATCTGCTTCCACCTCCTGAAGCATTAAGGGACAAAAATGTTACCAAGAAAACAGCAAACCACACCATATCGACAGTGGCCAGACATTTCACAACATTCTGCATAACGGCTATGTAGGGTCTAACTCAAAAAATACACATTTCCCAATCAGGTTCCAAATTTTCAAAATTACTTCATATCCAAGAAAGACAACGTAATTGATAACTTGAGCTTCGATTTTATTTGAAATTCATGAAATTCTTAATAGCTAATGAAGTGCATGATGGAAGAAAATTATACAATAAAAATTCAATACGGTTGGCCTAACCAAGGTAGGCAAATTCGCAAGCTAAGTCGCTAAAGCGTACGAGTTTACGATTTTCAGAGACCCTTCCGAGTTCGACGCCGAGCAGAGACGGATCTAGGCTAGCACGGTAGATTCGCCGTGCTGAATCGTTGAGACGGTGGGAGCGGCGCGCTGAAAACGTCTCTGCAGAAACCCATTTCGCAGAAAGTTCTTCTCGGGTCGGGTATGCTTCGTGGAGAAGACGCGAGATTAGGGTTTTTTCTGTTAAATGACTATCGTGCCCTTGTTTTTTAAATGCTAAATGACTAACCAGCCCTTATTTTTTAACCGTTTTTAGAGTTTTTTAAGCCCTTCTATCATTTTACCTATTCGGTAATTTATTTTAACTTATTATATATTATATATTATTATTATTATCCTTCTCCTTCCCCAATTTTTATGCTGTTTCTCTCAAATTTCCAGTTCTTATCGTCATGCCACTTCTTCCTCTTTTCCTCTCTTGTGCCATTAAAGCACTGTTTTCCTTCCCTTATAACAAAAATTCTATTTTCTCAGCAGCACCCATATTAGCTTCACTGTTTTCTCACCCAAATTCCTGCGCTCTGCTTCTTCTTCTTCTCATTCATTCTTGCATTCAATTCTGGACTACATGTTTTGGGCTTTAGTTTTTATTACAAATTAAATATTAAATATACCATCCCCTCTTATGTTCATGTGCTGCTTGTTTGAACTCTGTTTGTTGTATTCACTGCTCTGCCCCACGGCCATTTGGAGTTATTACTTGTTAAGTTGTAGTATTTTGAATTATGTTCTTATTAGTATTTTGAATTGAAGCTTACTTACGGTTTTTATATGCATATATATGAATTTATATGCTCATTTATATAAGTTTGTAAAATATGTAGACTCTTACGAATCGTGTTACGACTCTACGAGTTACGATTCTTAGATCCCCTCCCGAGTTCAAGTAGAAACTCGAATTTAACTACCTTGGGCCTAACCATATGCTCCAGTTTATACGCTCCAGTTTTTGTTAAACTGGTAATGAAGAAAAACCTTGTACAGGAACCAACAGACTGGACGTTTTGAAATAGAAAGTGTTTATTTACCAATTTGTAAGGGCAACTTTTATATAGTTTTGTATAACTTCGCGACATGCAAATGCATCTTATCTTGGCAAAATAAATCATAATTGACCTCAATCCAAAAGTGACAGGAGTATAAATAAAAGTTTTGATTCCAAAACAATGAAATGCCTCAAAAGTTAAAACTTGACAAACACATTATCATTACACCAGGATTATTGTAATTGTATAAAAAATACAAAATTCATACCTCCTCGTCACACCAAGGGGCTAAGATCATCTTTCTTTGGTTCAAAGCTTGTACAAACTCATCCCATGTATGTATGACCTGAACACATTCATCTCGTTTTTCTTTTGCAACATCAAACAGATTCTGCTGAATATTTTCAAGTAACTTTTTAATTTCCACAACCAAATCAGCATTAGCAATGTCTATCTTTGCTCCATTATCACGTCGAACAGCACGAGCCTGTTCAACATCAGAGATCCATTTGGTGTTTCAGTTTCATTGAAAAACAGACAAGGTAGACACAAAATGACATATATGAGAATCAGTGCAACAAGACAACGTTAATGACCTGATTATTTGCTAAATCCTTTGGCCCAATTTCAATCCTTAGAGGAACCCCTTTCATTTCCCAGTGAGAATACTTCCATCCGGGAGAATAGTTATCTCTAAGATCTGACTCCGCACGAATTCCTGCTTTACACAACATATCCACAGTTGCAGAACAGGCATCAAAGATTCCTTGAGTATTAGCATCTTTGTAAGGCACAGGAACCACAATGACTTGAACTGATGCTACTTTAGGAGGTAGCACCAATCCTTTGTCATCACCATGAACCATCACCATCACTCCAATCTGTTAAAAAACAGAAATATAAATACAATTATAAGCGGAGGAATTCCCCAATGCATGTATCTTTATCTTTATTTTTATAATATACACTAAGAACTCACTTTTAAAGATCATTTTTAGACGTCACTCAAACACACTATCCTTGCCACATCACATTTAAATAACATTATTTTTATGCACTTCTGTCCAACAGTCTAGGTTGTACTTTTCCCACACTTTCCTAATTTTCTCATCAAGTTTTCAAATTTTAAAACTTGCTACCTAAATCCTGTTAGTGTTAGTTTCTTGGGCAGAGTTAGACTTTTTGTTTCAGAATGAAAGCATCTAACTTTCTTTCGGGAGAACCTGTGAGCACCGTGATTTCAAGGATACGTAACCTTTTTGGACTTTTTGGAATTGTTGAAATTAGTTGTTAGATAAAAGTGATAGTGTTTACTCTACAAAATTGATGTACTCTAAAATAATGTACAAGGGATTATCTCCCCAAATATTGAACACGTTCTAAACAAGGGATTTCAAGGATACATATAAAGCTTACAGTTCTAGTACTATAGGCCCATGAGTTCTGCCAGACCATTGCTTTCTCTCCCTTTTCATTTTCGAAGTTTATCTCGAACATTTTAGCAAAATTTTGTCCCAGACAATGAGAAGTTGCACCTTGTATACCACGACCAGTGTTTGGAATAAAAGCCTGGGAAAATGGAAAACCAAAGTTATATAAAAATCTTTAGCTTTTACCATTCAAACAACAAATCAGTGTCTGCACAAGAATGTCAGACATGTACCTCAACACTAGTAGTGTAAAGTCCACCAGCAAACTTCTCAAGCTCACTTTTCTTACCCTTTATGACAGGAATTGCCAAATACTCTTCGTATATACGCCTATATAATTCCAAAATATCAAGAACCTGAAACAATATTAGTTTAGCATTCAGACTTGAGAGTATTTTGAAAAACAAATTCTCAGAAAAAAGTAAACGTATGTGCTTGGGTGGAAAATATAAAGAAACTGATATCGGCATATTATATGCACAAGAGGTAAAAAGGAAGTTAATTTAATAGCTAATTTAAGTACTAGAGAACCACGAGAGAAGGTAGTGACAGTGACACATCATTCATTTAAAATAATAAAAACAAAGGATATTGTTCATAAAGCACGAGATGCAAGAAGTGTATTAAAGATCCTAGTTTTAGAGAAAATTAAAGCAGGTTATATACATGAGTCGAAAAGAAAAATTCCTAAAATAATTATTTGACAAAATACCTCAGCATCTGCTTCCTCCTTCGTTGCAAAAGCAGTATGTCCTTCTTGCCAAAGAAACTCACGACTCCTGCAATCAAAATTTGTATAAGCACCCTAAAATGGACCATAAACAAGCTCTCTTAAAATTAAATGTGCAAGATAAAAACAATATCTGAAACATATTAACAATAAGATATAAGTTACTTAATTTAATATTTATAACAATTATTATTTCTTGCATGTTTAAGATTGAAAACAGTCTAGAAAAGTATTTTGAAAGCCTGCTTGCCGTGATCAATTCACCAGAAGACATACATATACACCGCTGAATGTAAAATAGTTAAAGCCCCTTATTTTAGTTTGGAACTTTTTAATATGTTAAGAGCAGCGATCAAAATGTTACATAGTAACATAAAGAAAGGATAACATGATGAACAAAAAAATCAGTGCCTGATGAATGGCGTGGGATTGCTGAACTCCCATCTAACAACGTTACACCACTGATTAAGTTTCAAAGGCAAATCACGATGTCCCCTTATCCACTTAGAGTAGTAGGGATACATGACAGTTTCACTAGTTGGACGAATAGCAATAGGAATTTCTAATTCAGATTCTCCAGATTTTGTCACCCAAGCAACCTGGTGAACGATTAGGACATAATCAGAAAAATACCAATAAAATTTGTAAGAAAAGCAATGGAATTGTAGAGACTATTCTAAAGCAAATCATTAATAATAGTAATGTTAACACACAAAAAAGCATCAGCAAAATAATCTCCAATCTTTAGGATGACACCAATCTGCATGATATGCGGTGAGAGTGTTTCCAAGTTCAACAAAAAACTTAAAACAAACTCATTGAACAGTCTACATTAAAAGACCAATAAACTCACAAACTCTCACCTCTGGAGCAAAACCCTCGACATGGTCCTTCTCCTTTTGCAAAACACCGGGAGACACAAACAATGGAAAGTAGCAGTTCTTGATCTTCATCTTCTTAATCTCTGGATCAAAAAACTCCTGCGCATTGTTTTTGAAATTAAAAAAACACTGAGCTAAGTAAAGCCTAACAGAAAGAACTCTGAAATTCTACATCCATTTCTAAGGAGGAAGCTTAGTTTCCCCAAAAAACAGCACCAAAGGGGGAAAAATGATATTCATGCATCAACACTATAACTAATCTAGAAGAAACTATATCATAAAACAAGGACAGAATAAATAAACGCATTCCCCAATTCCTTAATTTATCTAAAAAAAATAATAAGAATTAAGAAACTTACTTGCAAAATCTCCCAGATTGCCATAGACCAAGGTCTGAGAATATAACAACCAGAAATATCGTAGTACTCAATCATTTCAGCATTAACAACAACCTATAAGATCAATCAAAAACCAAAGTGAAACAACATGCACACTACCAAAATTGTAATCAGATCGAAATGAAAAACTTCAACCAAACACAGATCAGGTCAAAACTAATAAGAAGAAGTAAAAAACTAATCAATGGATGATAAATACCTCGGAATACCACTCTCCGAAGTTTTCAGCCTTCTTATAGGTGAGTCCTAATCCAGTTTCTTTCTTCACCTCCTTCTTCTTCCCACCTATAAAGCTTCACGGTTAGAAGGTAACGTAAAAGGAAAAGAGCATGCAGGAGAATCGGAAATGCGAAATTACCAGATTGTTTAGCGCCGGATTTTTTCGCTTCAGAGCCCGCCATTATGGAAGACGAGTACCTGATCCTGCAATAGAGGAAAGAGAATTAAGTGGTGAGGAAGAAGTGACTCTAGATTCAAACGGAAGGAAGCTGTGTTACCCGTTGGAAAGAAGGCGAGGGAGAGTGAAGCGCGCGAGAGCGATGGTGGCGTAACCGGAGATTCTATCTTTTTTAGGGTTTTCGCTTTCAGATAATTTGCTTCCCTTGTCTTTTTTTAAAAAAATAAAAATAAAAAATTCTGTCACTCTTTTGTCTGCATAGTCAACTCTTCTGTTTCCTTTCTCGATTCTCAATAATGTCTTTTTTACAGAATTAACATATTGGTCGTTTGTTTTGTTACTCGTTGATCATTTTATGTGATCGTTAATTACTGAGAGTCCCTACTTACTACTCAAAAAAAAATCATGATCATGATTTTCTTTTTTTTTATAAGATAAGACGAGGGAAATGGTGATAACCAAAGTTAGCTTTAAGCTTAATTTTTTATTATAAAAAATTTAGGTGAGTTTGGCTTGGAGGCTAAGATCACCCACCAAAGAGCCTTGAAGCTTAATTTTTTTATTATAAAAAGAGCCTTGATTTCATCCACCAATATTGAAAATATTCTTGAAAATAGCCTTAATTTTTTTATTATAAAAAGAACCTTGATTTTCTGGTTTCTGAACGCTCACGAGGATATTTACGAATCACCCACCAACTAGTATGTATCACCCGTGCCAGCACGGGTATACATCTTCTTTTAACGCAACATTTTTCCATGACTAAAATAAAGTAAATGTACCGTCTCAAGTTTCCATATTTATAGATTGATATCAAGTTTAATTTTTTCTTATTTCGCCTAATCAATACCTTTATTAAATAGCGTTAGTTTTTTTGTTTTTAAAGCGAATGCCATGTGGACCAAGTGTGTCCACGTCTATTAATGAAATGTCAGGTGTAATTTTTTGGAACGATTACATGAAGGCTGACTATGGTACTTTGAACGTGCTATGAAGTCATATATACTTTAAAAATTGTAAAATTAGATAAAAGAGTTGAGAAAGTATGTACATCATTTGGAGCACATATCTATGTAGCTTTTAAATTTGCAAAATCTGGAGCATTTTTATCATATAATATTACACATTAAAACAATTTAACTCTTGAAGTTGGATCCAAAATTTATGTTCTTTGACTTTCTCAAGTTCTGATTAAACTTTTAGGACATTTCTCCTCCTCCAGCATCTTGTCATTTTTCCGATCCATCTTGTAGACTACTACCATCATGGTCTTAAGCAGTACAACAGAACACCCAGTAACAAAAGAAATCTTGGGCTGTTTCAAGGCAAATTAAATCTTGAACCACATTTACACATGACAAATTTCAAAGTCTACAAATATTTACTCAAAAAAACACCATCTCCACCTATTAGCCAAGATATTCCAAATGAGTTTAAGGACCTATAAGGACAACACAATGCTACTTATGAAGGGAATAGACCAAATTATTAAGAGCTAAAGGAGCTAAACAATCATTACCTCATGCAGCAATCATTTGACAATTGAATAGCTATATAATTGATCAATATTGTTTCATGTCACAACTGCATAGTTTAGATATGAAGAATGCCCATATCTTCATTTAATATCCAAAAATGATCGATCCCTTTGATAGTTGCTCTGAACCTGCTTGTGAATCATTTATCAATGGTTAGTTCCATTTCCTTTCTCTGTTACTATGTTTGCAGAGTTTCAAAAAACTAAATTTGCAGCTGTTAAATACTCTTGTATCAGTGAACATGATTGGCCACATCTATTTTACTTGTTCCAAGGTTTATATGCTTTTTAATTCTGCTGCATGTGCTAGTTGCATTTTGTTACTACTCTGTATCAAGAGTAAATGTTATGTATTCTGTTCCCTCCAATCCCTAATAAAGGCCCTTTTTTACATCATCAAAAATGTAAGCCGTGAGCTAAGTCACCTTAGTTTAATTAATGCATATAGATGATATCCAATTTCTCCAAGAGACCTCCTATCATAAATCAAACTATATGTCACTACAACTGCTAATAATCATTTGGTAGCTTTAATTATCGACTATAAATAATGTAAAGTAATTTTTAGTATCTTATAGCATAATAGTGAGTTTTACCTTCAGTATCAGAGATTTGAAATCCTTACCTAAATTAGCTATGGTTTCAACTCATCAACAAAAAGGAAATACCTGTTGTTGCATTGTTGGGTTGGTTATGTAGTGTCCCTTAATTGATTATTTGTCCTTTTTTTGCAAAAATAATAGCATTAGGTTGTTATCATATTTGGTCTTTAAGTAGGGAATAAATTAAACAATTGGTGAGCAGAGGTAAAACACTATTAGAGGTAAGCAACAAAATATCTCAGTTTTTTGCAAATTAGTAGCACTCTTAGTGTCTTGATGTCTCTCAACCTTATTCCATTTTCCCGAAATCAAATCATATTTAGCAAGCACACAACCTATAAAATGTGTAAATGTTCTGGAAATTCAGTTGGAGTCTACTGATTTGTCACTTAACTGATTGAAAGAGTTCTCCTTTTTCTCACGTTAGGGTTTTCAAAATTTGAAAGAGTAGGGTAAGAAATAAGGTACCTCCTCAATTTACGCCAATGGACGCTAATCGTTTTATGCCCGTGTCGCCACCGCGAGCGCTGTCGCCCCGTTGCCATGTGTCCCGCCACACAAAAAGCTAGTATTCTCAAATGTTGCTAAATCAATAAGCATTTCCAAATATTCAATCTTTATAAAACAACACAATAGATCTAGTCCAATATTTTTCCCCTAATTCTTAGGAAACCCTAACAACCCAGGAAGAACCCATAATCCTTATATCCATAAAATGAAAAAAAATGGAAAATTGTATAAAATCCCTTAAAAAACGACAATCCCATAATCCCTAAATCCGTAAAAATGCAAAAAAATAGGAAAACCCTAAAATTCCAAGTGGTTAATCGAAATAGAAGTTAAAATATAAAAAAAAAATGCAAGAAAGCCTAACATCCCTAAAAAACAAACAAAACCAGAATCCTAAAATCCCCAAAAAAGTTGTAATCAGAAAAACCCTAAAATCCCAAAGTCAAAATTAGTAATATGGTATGGTTAAAAGCAATTTTCAGACTAAGAGTAGTGAAGAAGAAGGAATCAGAGAATAAAATGGTTGGTTGCAATGGAACATGGTTTGAAGAAGGAAAAAAACGAAAGGAATAAAGAAGCTTACTTTTGGAAGAACTTGAAGTCAGCAATGTAGAAGGGAGAAGGATGGGAATTAATAGGGAATTAAGAGTTTTTAAGAATGCAGAATATCTGCACATGAAACAAACTTGCCCCATACACTAATTACTAAGCCAATACCGATCAATATGTTCTAATCTTCACATGAAACAATAAGTATGTTAATACAACTGCCAGCATATTTACTCCATTTAGTTGAAATGCCATGATACAACTGAATTTTTGTTTGAGTATATGCAAAACTTTAAATATTTAGAATAAGCAAGCCTTTGAAATAAGCATAATAACAACATGTGGATTAAACAAAAGAACAGATTATTGATTTTGAATATAGAAAGGGGGCTATATATCAATAGAGTGTCACGAGCTTTGCATGTTTCACAAAGTGGAAACAATATATGCTACGGTTATCTCTACGCCCATGAGTATTGTCTTGTAGCTATTCTAGTAGTCTCTATTGTATTTTCATGTCTTTTGGTAGTCTCTTTGGCACCAAGCTATGGTATATGGATGAAGTTGTAAAACCTCTAACCAATAAAGTCCTAAGATCATATGGTTGGCTTCATTTTGCCTTGTCACAGTTGTAGACTATATTTTATAGGGTAAAATAGGTTTGAAAATCATATTTAACATTGTGAAAATGGCTCGGTAAAAGTAGGACTACAATTTATGGGTAAAGGCAATGAGTAAGAGTTCAAGGGGAACCTAGTTGTCCTCAATTGGCAGACTGATTTTGGTAAATCAATTTTTTTCTCTTAATTAGAAATTAGTATGAATTTGCTCAATCCACTGATCATATCATTGGAGAATATCAACAAACATATTGAAAAACCTTAGAGACCCAATTCACAGTGGTGACTGATGAAAAGATGAGCAAAGTCAAAGTAGATACTTGAGGCAAACTTTTAAAACATCCTAACACAACCTTATTGATGCCCAACCTCCACCAAACAATACTCCAACCTCACACCACCTGACTTAAATAGAAGACAATGCCATTAATATTCCAATGGAAGCAAAACTGAATTAAAAAGCTGTTCTCATATTAATCAGAAAGAAGTCTATTACTCACTTTGGATGAAGGACTACTTGCTTGTGAGAATGTGAAAGAATACTTCCATTGTTTATATACTACAACTAAAATACAACTTTGGGTTCACATTTGATCTTTCACGGTGGAGGATAAAATAGATCCATCATGAGTCTTCGTTATTGGTTGAGGATACTTCCAAAGCGCTTTTGGAATTTTTTACTTTGGAATGTTTGAATTATATTTCAGGTATCTAAACATGTATATCAATACCCATAAAGTTCATTAAAGTTTACAAACATATACCAGAAAATAATAATGCAAGGGAAAAAATAAGTTCATGAACATGATGATTTTCCAATTGTAAAATTTACTTCATTTTTTTAATGACCAGGGCTATTGAACTGTTTTCCCCTTTCATGATATTTCATCCATTCATTCAAGTTCTTATTCTTAGTTTAATTCTTCAAGTGAAGATCCAGAAAGTAAAAAAAAATGCCATTAACAATCAACCTAGAAGAGATCCGAAAAGTAGGACTCACCCAAAACTAAAGATGTTTGCAAAATGCAAACACAGATTTTGTGTCTCCAATCCATAGATGTTTATCTCTCTCCCTTACCATAGCCCTAAAAATGATGACATGTAAGCAAATGGAAAAGGAAGCATAGTCAAACGAACTAATATTTGTATAAATATTGCAAAGTAGAATCAAACGAACATAGACTAAAACGAATAAGATTAAGCATACACATTGCAAAGAATCTGAGAAAGCGAAAAGAGTGCTACCTTTCTTGTCTCCTTTGCAAGTTCGTGATTGTACCTGAAAAAACGAAAACAATGAGAAGATTAAATGTGGAGTTCAGATGAAAGGGGGAAAATAATTGGAAAGGGAAAAATGAAACCCTAATTGCCCCCTCTCACATCACCATTGTCCCTTTCTCTCACCAGCAACCCACCATCCTCACTCTCGTTCTCTCTCTCGGCAACCCCTCTTTTTGGTTCTTTCCTTTTTTCGTTAATGAAAGTGAGGTAGAGAGAAGAATAATTGTGAGAGAAGATGAAATTGTGAGAGAAGATGAAAGTGACGGCAAAGAAGGGGAAAAATAAACAGAGAAGAAGATGGGTTTTGTTGATGGAAGGTGAATGAAGATTTTAATACGCGAATTTGCCATCTACGGAATGTTTGAAACATGATTATTGAATCCTTTAATGGAATGGGAATATACCGTTTTTTATTTGGTAAGATTGCAATTGAAATTTCAAAATGGCAGTATATTATTTATGCCTTAGAAGAAGAAACGTATGCAACAATTTTCCAGGAAGTGCATTTAATCATTTACGTTTGTTTTGAACAGCTAATCACGCGGAACCAATGCATTCAGTTAAGCAACTGAATTCTCAATAAGTGTGGATCCCATATTTTAGGAATGGCATTTGTTGCCAGCCATTTTTAGGTGAATGCGTTACATTTGGTTGCATAATGATTATTGCGTGAATCAGCTAATGTTGTATACATCTTGACCGTTGAGTCTTCAATAGAGTGAGATGATATTTCCTTCACCGTTGAGATTGCTTTGTTGGCTGCCAGTTTTCCTAAGTGGCTTGACACGTATTTTATGAAGATTATGCGTGGCATTTTTTGTGGGTGGTGATTTGGACGCTGACGTGGACACATTTGTGATTTATAATACTTATGATATGATTATGATTATGATATTGGAAGTCTTTTTTATTACATTGATTTTCTGGTTTCTGAATATGTCTTGTTGTTAATGTTTTCCATATCCATCAGTGTCTACTTTGCTCTATGTTGATGATTATTTATTAACATGTTTCAACAAATGTTATTGGAGTTATGTTGGAACTAAGGGTATGTTTGGTTCTGCGGTATGTTAATGATTTAGGGTTTTGGCTTCATGGGTCACTACTAGGGAATAGTGGGCTGCCAATTATAAAAAAAATTTGGGTTTGACTTTCCCAACCCCTCTTACTCACCACACACCCCCTAAACCATGCGAAATGGCCAAAATACCATTAATGACTAAAACCAATTCTACAAAATCAATTCTATTAGAATCAATTGTACCGCAGAACCAAACATACACTTGTGACTTTTCATTCTAACTAGAATCAATTCTAGTTAATTCTCATGGTCACTATATGAACTAACTAGACTACCCTTCCTTGTCAAAAAAAAAAAAGGACTACCCTTCATCCTTCAATGGCCTTTCTGCATTTTTTTAGAGTTACTGACACTTATCATATTATTGTTCACCCAGGTTAATTTCAAGTTGCAATCTCTAGGTAGAGAAGGATGAATCGGGCTCCAAACCCATTTATTTACACAAGCCCATTAATGTAAGTGACAAAAACTATAAAAGAAATTGTTAGTTTCTCCTCTCTTCTTTCTTATTTCTTTTTCTTTTGAACATGAACCTTCTTTCTGGTCAACAATCATTAAGGGCAATGAAGGAAGATGGTAATGACAGATGATAGAATCGATTTGGGCTCACCGCAGAAGCTAGGAAGATGGTAATGACAGATGATAGAATCGATTTGGGCTCACCGCAGAAGCTAGGAATCTTGGCTTCTCATGGAATCGATTTCACAAGTTAAAATCGATTTTAGAAGAGAAATCCAAACAACATAAAAAAGAGCAAAATCACGAAAGTCAGTGTCAAAAGCGATTTCAGGCTCTCCCACCGTCAAACCAAACGAGTACTTGCTTCTGCTAGAATCAATTCTAGGAGAAATAATTGCTTTTGCATGTAGCAGCCAAACAACTATTTTCAGCCTGAAATCATGAAAGTCAATGTCAAAAACACTTTTAGCACCTCCGACGGTCAAACCATACATGCTCTAAGATAGTAATGGAACCATCATCACTAAGCTTAATATCGTTACTTTAGAATGTGTAATCTTTATTATTTAAGTTGTGGCAATTGAAGATGAGCCAAAACGGGAAGCGAGTTTACTTTCTTCTCATCCAAAAATATGGAAGTTCACAAATAAGAAAGATTTGAAAATAATCTCTCCCACCCCTCCTCTCCATTTCTCCCAATCAACGATATGGAAGTTCACAAATAATTTAAGTTTTCCGTGGAAATATTTGTGTGCTGAGAGTTTATTTTCTAATTTTTAATTGATTTGATGTTCCCCCCTCTAAGAATGGCCAATAGAGTTTGTCAGTATTCTAACAAGATTGGGAACTCTGTTGATATTGATGAACTAATCTAACTAAAATTTTGACTCATGTATTAAAAAAGAACTAGATAAATACTTGTTTATCAATTTTTCAAAAGAAGTCATTTATAAATTAAATCACTTGTCAAATCATTCTCCAAGACTAAAAAGATGAAAGAAAATATTTGGCAGTCAACAAGTTCTACAAAAATATAAATTAAGATAAATCCTTTATTGCAATATGGTATCATGTAAAATGAGAAATTTCCTGTCAAGGTCATTCTCTGACCCTCTTCCCCACCCCTCACAACAACAACAACAAAAACTTTTTCCGGTTGCACCTTGCAACTTTACGGGAGTTTCTCAGAAGTGAACAAAATGAACTGAAGAGCCACCGAAGTGAGAGTTTTGGGAAATCTGCAAAATTTCACTGTATTCCACAACACATGCAAACAAACATGGCTTCACCAACTCAATAAAGTATACGCAAGCAACAAATAGGAAGATGCAGCCACCCAAGATTTTTTCAGGTCATCTAATAAATCAAACCACCAAATCACCTAAACAGACCGGTCATCAGCTTGGTTGGGGTGGCACGACCTTCAAACTTCGCATCCATTCACAAAAACTAGGATCATCGAAGTGAACAAAACTGCTTTTCAGCTTCGTCCGCTGTTCTGTTGTCAATGTCTTAAGTTGCAGGAATCTCGCTTCCTGCAAAAGTGCATCATTCTATATGTGATTAGAACCATCTTAAAATATTATTTGTTTTGGACCGCGCACCAAAAAATGCAGTCGATGAGACAACCAACACATTTAAGCCTTGCAGTAAAAAAAAAGTGCTAGTGTTGTTTACCTGCTCATAAGGAGGATCTTTGTGAGCTGGTATGAGACGAGAGACAAAATACCGAGCCTGGGAGCTACCCTCCTGTTTCATATGTAAACTGCAAGTTATAACTTACCATATAAGCAGAAGATGGCAATGGGGTAAAACTAGTGAAGAAAATTAACCTTGAATGCAAGGATACGAGGAGCTGGAAAACGGAACTCAGTTAGCTCTTCAGCTAATGTCCTGCATGCAGCCAGAGCAGCAGCACTCTTTCCTTCATCAGCTCCAAGTTCAGCACCCTAGGATCCATCCATCGATATTAGAAAAATGTAACTAGGAGAAAACAAACCGAACAAGAACATGACAATTCTGAACAGGTAAAGAAACTGCAAATACGGGGAAAAAATGTTACATAAGGTAGAAGGAAGAGTTTTATATTTAAGAATGAGAAGCTTAGGATTAATTAATTGCCCTTTTGGACTAAAATTTAACTATTAAATTTTTAAGTTTCAATATCCTGGTTTAAATTACAAGATAGTTTTGCCTGCATGGTTTCTCTGTATGCAATTGAAGCTGCAATCTCATTGCTGTATGGACACTATTGCTGATGAGTCATTGTGTATTGGCATCTAAAATATGGGGTACATTGTCATCAACTTGATGCCACAAAAGCAGAAGACAATTTTCCATGCCAGCAAAGGTATATAACAAAGATCAAGGAGGCTTAACTACAACCAATTAAAAACTGTTTCCTTTCACATCACACTCAGACACAAGTGCAGCCAGAAAGCAACAATTTGTTGCTGTTGGTCGAATGCACATTCGAATGTGTTTTAACATGAAAACTGAAAACAAACACACAGTCACACACTACATGTTTTGACATTTGTTACGATTGAAACTGAGGAGACCAAACTAAACTTTCTATAAAATTGAAGTTCAAAGGTTTAATTTAGCCTAACAGTTGAACCAAAGGTCTGTGACAGGCCTCAAATATAGGTATGTTTCAACAATAACGCATTCAACAATCCAACAATAAGAAGAAAAATTACAGACCCAGTCAGTCATCTCTATCTACATAAAAACAGAGTCTATTTTCCCAACTACAGGTTGCCAGTTGCAACACCACTGGTTGGCCATCTATCACCAGCCACAATTGCAGCTGGTAGGCAGCCACTGACAGAAGGCGGGAAAGATTGGGTGATCTTTCATTCAAAAGAACAGTACAGAAGAGAATAAATGAGATGAAAATGAGGAAAAAAAGGAAGAAAGCACCTATGTGCCTCTGTCAGTGGCTCAAAGCTATTGCACTTTATAATAATAATACTGCACATCATAAAAACCTGTGACCGGGCCAACTATGGTTTCTACATTTCATAATGCAATGGCATTTCAACTTTATTACAATGATAACTATTCTTTTGTCTATTAGAGGTAGCAGGAAGCCATTCTTAAAAAAAAACACGTGCAGCAGCTGTCAGGAGAGCAAATGCAGTATAATTGATTTAGATTACTACCCCAACAATAACACCAAAAACATAAAAAGAAAAGACCAGGTATTTTATCCTATTATGTGTTGATAAATGCATTTTCTTCACATATTGCTGCTGAAGTTCATTTCAAAACATGAATTTTTCTTCATAATTTCATCCACGGGTTGTTTAAAATATCCGTGGCTTTAAAAATTTTCTGCACATTTTTTGAATCCAATCAGAACCACATACTAGGATTATAAAGTAATGTTTAAGAAGTATATTATTACTATTAGTTTGAATTTTTGGAATCGAAATTATATATTTAATATGTTTTATGAGCTTTATTTTTATGCACACCCATATATGAATCCTAGATGTACCGTATCAAAGCATCATCAGATTCTAGTAAAAAAAGCATCATTGAATTCATCCACATCTCCAACTAAGAAAATGTCATGTTGAAACAGATAAGAGGAGGCATACCAGCCAAATGAAGACATCAGTGCCATGGTCAAGTACGACAGCAGTATCAGACTGCATAGCAAGATCATAAGCCGGTAGCTCCTCAAAAGTTCCGCCCTCCCTGTGCATTAAACATCGAGGAGCCACCATTCTGAGTGATAGATCAAAGGATGCATTCAGAAACAGGTTCCTCAACACAGACCTCTCATCTTCATGGCCAATAATGCTTCCCAATAGTGGCCCTCTTCTGAGATGGAAAAGGAGCTCTGGTAAGAGAGAAAGCTCCTTTGGGAAGCAACGAAGTTTTGATTTGGGCAATTGGGAACCAAATTTTAGAGCAATATCCTTGATTCTTTCATCTATTGTTGCCCGCATATCAATTGCATCAGAATGCTTTTTGGCTCGTAACAGAGTTCTCTTTGCAATGAGAACGGCAGCCACTTCATCCTGAACACTCTCCAGATATCCTGAAACACTATCCACAGTTGGCAACCTAACAGTAATGACCCTTGAGACATCAGCTTGATACACATTTGAATACTGAATTGCGAACTGGAAAAAGACAAAATCACTTTTGATATCTCCTTTGGTTTCCATGGAGAGAGAGAAGCTCTGTGTTTCTTCAACACTTAGCATTTGAATATAAAGAGCAGTGTCATTTTTAAATGTTTCATGGGTGTCTACATGTGACTCTTCCCCAGGACCCACAACTTGAGTAATAAGAATATCATCCGATGCGCGCAATTCTAACAACCCATGAGAGCCTGCTGATCTGGCAGACGCCCTTTGCAAATTAACACCAAAGGCTTCTCCAAAATCATCATGGAGAACCAAAACTCCACCTGATGCTTTTGCAAGAGGATGTAAGATGGGAATTCTTACAGGGCATGTTCCAGCACATAAAATATCAACCACGGTATTGTGTCGATGAGCCTCACGACCTAAATTCTCCATCCATTTTAATGCTGTCTTTTCCATATAAGGATAATTAGGGTGATTAAAAGAATGAGGAACAGATCCAGGGCCGTAAGTGTTCGGTCCGCCAGCGCAGACAATAATTCTACTATTGCCCCCTGACCTTTTCACTACCCCTCGGGACAGATCAGCAGATGGGCCCTGTATTATAGCAAGAGCAACCTCAACAGCGGTTCCCAGGCACCGATCCCTGGAAGCTTCTGGTGCGTCCAACCTATATGGCCTCAATGATGAAAATATGGAATGTGCAACAGCCAGTGAAGCATGCATTGGTGACAAATATATGCCAGTACCATAAATAAGATCTTTCAAAGATTCTTCACTTGGGGATTTGTCCCCGGGAAGCACATCAGCAGATGCAACTGATTCTTCTGAAAAGTCATACACTGATACAGTGCGGCCATATAGTATAACTCCTAATCTTGTTGTTGGAGGAAGAGAATCAACAAAAGCATGCAAGGAGCTCTGAAGATGCTGTAAGTGAGGTTCATCTAAACATTCATCTATTACAAGAACAACTGGGGCAGAAATTCTGGAATCTGAAACTGGAACAAAACCAGGTCTCTTGTTCCCAGTTTGTACAAAGTCAACAATAGGTGAAGATAGTTCTGGAAATCTGTGAAGATCTTCCTTGCTATGTGCAATGTACTCACCTTCACTTCCATTTAGTTTTCGACATATAACACACTGCCACTGGCCTGATCCAAGCAATATGTTGCAATATATATTTGCATATGCCCCACAGCTTTGACAGCGATGGGGGTCGCGCTGTATTACCTGAGGGCCTGTCGAGACCTCCCTTCCAGGAGAAACCAATGCCCCAAAACCCAAACTGGGTACATTAGCTTGTTTCTTCTGCTTCAATACCTACTTATCAAATGGAAAGAGATATATACATTTAAAACAAGTGAGCACAAATAATATTAATACAATGTAAAATCTCATGCCTTGATTATTAATTGACATAAGGAAGAATTTACCTTATGAGCTGAAAATAGAACAAAGGATGACTCCCCAAGAGGAATGCTATCCTCTACACTATCAGAAACTTGATGTTGCAATTCAAATGATCCATTTGAATGTTGGCGCAGCGGCGTTGATGTTGGCAAAGAAGAGCTTGGAGAAAAAGCAAGTGGCTGAGGTGATGATGTTGGCAAAGAAGAGCTTGAAGAAAAAGCAAGTGGTTGAGGCGATGCAGGTGACGTGCGAAAAGGAACAGCAGCTGGACGGACAGGTGATGTAAAAACAGGAGGTCCAGGAGGGGTGCTCAAGTGAGGAACTGAACTTCCAGTTGCCACCCCATTGAGGGGTGATAAAAGGTTTGCGGTTTTCGCGGATTGAGAAGATTGATCTAGATGTAAATGTAGTATTGGTGGAGGAAATCTAGGCGCCCCTGCAAAACTTGGAGGAGGCTGAATTGGAGTCTTGTCAGGGTTTGGACTCTGTCTATCTGGGTTTGAAGTGGTGAACCCAACATTAGGTTGTGTTGGGTTAGCCATTGAAAATCAAGGTATCTCTATCACAAGAGTTATTATAGTTTACAAAATTTACAGTATTGATGATTGGAGGGGATTTATAAAATTCAAGACTACCAAGAAAAGATTTAAACACTCATCAAGATTCTCACTTTACACCTCAGAAAATGCAAACACCTGTTAAACCCCCATGGAAGGGGAATTCCTGAACAAATAAATTCAGGTGAATCAAGTCACCAACCATCGATCAATCTCTTCAAGATTGAAGCTTCTCAGAGATCCCCCTCTGCAGATAATAATCGAGCAGCTAAGTCGTTGGAGAGAGAAAAAAGAACCCAAATTCAAGAAAAGAGCTAGGGTTTGGAATGGAGATCAAGAATTGAATAAAAATAACATTATAATAATATAACTGATAGAAGGAAATTGAGATTCACATACCTGAGAGAGACGAGAAACTGCTGGGGAGATGAAAAAAAAACAAGGAATTGTATCAAAAATGTTGACTCTTTGTTGTTGATTTTCCGACTCCTGAATAAGCGAATATGAATGGGGGAGATGGAGAATGGTGTGTTAATTGTTGCCGTGTCCCCTCACTCTCTCTAACTACAATTGAGAGGATACTAGGTTTTTACACGCAAAAAACAACGGCGGTGAAACCTCCTCAACCTCGGCTCTTTTCCTCTTACATTCATCTCAAACTCATCATGTTTCGTTCTTTTTATTTCCTTGCTGGCATGTTACTACTTGCCACCTAGGAACGAGTTATGACAGCTTCTCAAGATGGGATTGCGCCTTCAGGGTTACTCGCGTCAGCTTAACTAATCACCTGCAGCCACGTCACTCCTCCCCCAATAGCAAGTAGGAACTACGGTAACACGTGTGTAATTTTATTTTTTTTAAGCAATAACACTATAATTTATATTTTCATATTAAAATTACCGGTAAAACCACTCCAAGTCCTAACACATACACTCGCGTCAAGTTTATATTCTTTGAGGGCATACAAGTTATTTGAAACTGATCAGTACTTTGGAAAATTAAAGATTCCCCTTAAGATAAAGCATTTTTTGTGGCATTTATGTATGAATGTTTTACCTGGGTGTTCTAATCTTATTCATCGTCACGTTTAAGTTGTTTGCGGATTGCCCTTGGTGCGTCGGGGTTGCTGAAATCGAAAAGCATATGTTCATTTCTTGTCCTAAAGCTGTTGCATGTTGGAATGCTTTAGGAATTGCTCATTTGGTTAATAGTTTTGCTATCGATTTTATTGTTTTTGCTGACTATTTTTCTCGATTCTCGTGATGTTTAGTGATTCCAAAGTGGGTTGGTGCATGACTCTTTGGAGTTTGTGGCAAGCTAGAAATGATTGTGTTTGGAACAATAAGAAGATTGATGCCAATAATATTATCTACACAAGTTCTTCTCTCTATAGCGACTAGTCTCAGGCTCACGGTCTTGGGTGTCTTGATGGTGCTAGCAACAGTTCTTGTCTCGGTCCTAGTGAGGTGGTTGACTTCTTAGTTTCTCGGTATGGCATTGCTATTAACTTGAATGCAAAGCTCCATGCAATTGCCAAGGGATTCAACTTAATTAGCTTGGTCCAACAGTTATAAATCTATTGTTTGTGAATCAAACTCTGAAACCGCTCTATCGTTGATTTCTCATGCGCTTGAGGATACTCACCCCTATGCTTCCATTATTTCCTACATCAAATCTTTTCTTTCCAGGCTTGGGATTTGAACTTTGTTCACATGCTTTGTGAGGGCATCTCGTGTGTTGGTTGGTCAGCAAAGTTTGGAGTTAATGTTAACTATATGGCGATCATGCGTGTTCTCTTTTTCCTACTGTTGTAACAGATGATGTGGGATGGAGCATCTTAGACTTTAGTTTGTTTTGTTCCATGTTTCTTTTTTTATCGCTTTCCTTTTGACAAAAAAAACTATAAAAATATAATATAATAAATAATTTATAAATTATTATAAATTCATCAAGTTAGCCTCTAAACTAAATCTCTCTGTCTTGTTTATAAAAGTAGTTGAAGAACTGCTAACAGTTTTTCGCGATGTTTGCCTTTCTGAAAATTGGATTAGGGGAAGTACTTGTGATTATTTGGAATTGGATTAAATGTCAACTTTTTTGTGCAGTCAAGTAGTCGATTTGTTTGGAATCGTCTGATTAAGTTCGGACGGTTCAAATTTTAATAACAATTTTCAATTATTGTTTAATAAAAATCCAACTTTGAAATCAGGACCATTCATTCTTGATCGGACTATCCCAAACTCGTTGACTGCATGACTGGATGCAGTAATGACTGTACACAAACCGAATCCTGATTATTCAGACTTAGAGATAAAATTACAAATACCACAAAACGGAAAGCAATTGGTCACATTAGCATGGGCGGATGTACATTTAGGTCAAGGTGTGCAGCTGCACACCCTCAAATTTAAAAATTTGCATCAATACGCCTATGACAAATATATTTTGACATTCCTAGTTTTACTATTTGCACGTCCTGTTACTATTTGTCTCTTCCATTCCTGACTACTCTTTCCTATTGTGTAACTATGAGGTAGTTTTAGTTATCCAAAAATAATATATATATATATATATATATATATATATATATATATATATTGGATTATTAGGTATATTTTAAATTTAGCTACCCCAATAATATGTTTTTTAGCTATTCCAACTAACTTTATTTGTCTAATGAGAGATAAAAGAACAATAACAAGTCCATTAGTTTAATTAGTCTAGTTTGATCATAAAAAGTCTCATATCACAAACAAATATGGTGATTTTTTGTTAACTTGGTGATTTTAGTCTTTTTAATTTACTTTGACAATTTTGGTCCCCATTTTTCTTAATTTCGCAATTTTTTGCTCAAAATCATATATTATTTGCACTTTTGGTCCTCAAAAATCTTGAATTTTGAAAAAGTAAGGGAATAAAATTGCACAATCCATGAATTTTAGCAACCAAAAGTGCAATGAAAAAATCACAAAGATCAAAATTACCAAATTAGAAGAGCAAAATATGTTTAATTTGGTACACATCATTGTTGTAAAAACTTTTTAAGGTAGGTGAGATAAAGTCAAACTTTTTTTATGATGTATTGTTTCGTGAATGACTGACGTTATAAAAAATTTCCTACACGATGATATATATATATATATATATAAGTCGCTTGACCACCCTGAACCAAGGTCCTAGATACGCCACTGGCCCACCGGCAGTGGGTGAAATTCAAACTATATATATTGGACAGAGACCCATTTGTGCAAGTTATAAAACACATAACAATGTCTCTAAATGGTAGCTAACCTAGTTCAGTGAAACAAAAATTATTGGTGAAATGTAGATGTACCCAATTTGAACCGCACTTTCCCTTCTGTGTAACAACACTCAACGAAAAGAAAAATTACCAAATTAATTAATGTAAAAGCTGAAGCAATGCATAAATAGAATTGGCATTCCAGCAAGAACTGGAATAACCGCATGGAATGTACAATTATTTGGGTATATTCAAAAGGGAATATCACGAAATAAAGTCAACAGGATCTCTGCAAAGGTTTAGAACATAACTTTTTCTTGGAACAATTGGAACTGCATACCATCTTCTTGTTGTTCTTGTTGTAAATAATAAAAGACGCAAAGCAAATACATTTTAGAATCTACCACAACATCAACAGCTTCTAATTTATCAAGCCATGCATCGCATATGATCAAGGAAGGGAATACGATGTGCCTCCTCCACACACCACGTCACCAAACGAATCCCTTTGTTAGGGAGAGGTAGAGAGTGCAAAATGCCAGCTGGCACAACGATAGAGCCTTGAATGGGGACCACATTGACTGATGGACCCCACTGATAATCCACGTGGTCGAATCCCAACCTTCCCCACTCAGACAAAAACAACGTCGTATAGTCGGGTAAAGGTGCAAAAGGATCTTCACCACCTTCTTTCAAATGTTCACCTTTCAAGTACTTTCCAAACTCCACGTGTAACTTTCCCTTCGCTTCTTGAATCAACTTCACCACATCAATTATCGATGCCTTTTGTAGTGTCTCACATGAAGCTTTAATTGTCACTGGGAAGAAGCAATTGCCGTAGAAACCATTAGGCAAAGGAGGGTTTAAAAGTTGACGACAATTTGCAAAGAAAATCAGTTTCATTTGTGTGTTTGGGTCCAAATTAGTAATGGCTTTTGTTCTACTGCTCCAAAACCCTGCAGCTACAATATCGAAGGTAGAACAAGTTGTTCCTTTAGTTACTTGTTGAAACTCACTCTTTAGGTGTTTGATTTGGTCTATTGGTATGTCTATGATAGCATGTTGTAGCTGGTAGTGTGGCATAATTTGAGGTGGGTCTGTTGGGGGTAGTTTTGGCAATGCAGCTTCTTGGGGTGGTTGTGGAGAGGGAGAGAAGTCCCTGTGCCACACTGGTTCGATGGTTGGTTTTTCAAGTCCTCTAGCTAGCTCCCCAACAGCATTTAGAAATTGTGCAGCACCAAGGCCGTCACATATGCTGTGGCAGAATTTGAGACCTATTACAAAACCTTCACAGCCAAATTGTGTCACCTGAAGATATATAGAGGAAAATGCAATTGATATTCCATCCACGGTCAATTGACAAATTAAAAGAAGGTTTTCTGCACCAGCAAAAATATATTACTAGCTAACATGACACGTTTGAACATAATGTGTCACATAGGAGGTGTTACCCGACATCTTAACATTTGATGGACGGAGGGACTAACGTGTCTTGTTTTGAAAACATGAGACTAATATGTCTTGAAAAATTATCGGGGACGAAAGGAGCAATTGGAGCTTTTAGTGTTTTTAATTATAGTTACTTATTTATTGGGAAGTATCATTTTTCATTAATATTTACTACAGAGAATTGGTTTCGAAGCAAGTTAACAAACTTCTAATCTCTTAATATTTGGCAAGCGGGAATTTTGTTATTTGATATACCTGCATTTGCACAAGGGGGTTGATGCATTCGATCTCAGGAATATCATCAGGAAGAAAATCATCATAAGGAATAGACTCCATATCCTCAAAGAAATTGAGAGAGTGAAGGGTGCAATCAGTTGATGCTTCAACGAACCACACACCATCACCAGAGCATTCAATTTGAAGGCAACATGGTTTGGATTCTTTGAGTCGTCCAGCAAGAGGATAGTAAGGAACAAGAGCACGGGACAAGGCTTCTCTTATCACCCTTGCAGCTTCAGGACCATGTCGGAACACGTGTAAAGTTCTAACGTTGCATCTTAGAACAGGTAATCTATCGATGACTGATAAGTCTAGTATTGTTGATGGAGTCTCCTTTGCTGGTTTAACTAGGCCTCGTTTTTTTCTCATTACACACATTACCATATTGATAATAATCTTGTAGAATTGAATCAAGAGAAGAACGGCTTGATGGTTAATTAGAATATCTCTGATATATATTATGATGATGGGTTGTGGATATTGGCTTCGTTTATAGATGATTAAATTGATATTTTATGTTTTAGCTCCTTGCACTTTAAGTCTAAATTTTGTTTGGTGCGGAAGCTTGGACTATTCCGCAAGCATAATTGTGCGTGGAAAAATAAACATATGTATACTCAAGTCAAGCAACCTATTAATTAATGTGCTTAAAAAGTGAGACCCCCTTGCTTCTAAGATATTTTTTTTTTACTGTTTTTTCTAAGATATTATTGTTAATGTGCATACATCACGACTTGGGTCCGAGATCGATTTGTCGCAGCGATAGAAATACTGTTTATGGACACACGGTTGTTGGGTTCGATCCCTACTGGGTATTGATCCTTGGTTTTCCCTTTGTGTGTTAGGTCCTGACAATTGTCAGTCTGACCATCAGATCAAAAAAGAATACATCACGACTTGGCCAAATAGAAACATGCTATCCAAATGACGCTATGTTCAGGTGTGGTTTTCTGTTTCGAAATTTTTAAAAACCAAAATCAGTTTCTTTTTTGAGTTTCAAAATCCAAAAATCTGATTCAGTTTTGAATTAAGAAATTTTCAAGAATCAAAATCGGTTTCAAACATAAACATAAAATAAATATTCATCATAAACATATATCAATCAAAACAATATCTAAAATTAGGTTTCAAAAAGATATAAAATCTTACAAATATTTAATGTATTTATTCAGTAGTAATTTTAAGTCTATATTATACTTTTGGTTCCCCTAGTTTCAAGTAGAGGTCCAAAAACAGTATGCAAAAATAGGTTTTCCAAATTTATTTCAAAAAACCCTAGTGTCGACATAGAGTTTTTGAAATGAGAGTTTTCAAAAGAAAAAAAATTGAAAAAGGATCTATGAGCAAGGGTTCTAAGAAAATATGTTTTTAAACTATAATATGAAAAAAGTTTCAAAGACATGTAAAAAAAAGTATGCAAAAATAAGTTTCCAAATTTTTTCTCAAAAACCAAATCTAGACATAGTATTTTCGAAATGAGAGTTTTAAAAAAAAATAATTGGAAAAATTCAGGTTTTTGAGAAAATATTTTTTCAAAATATGATATGAAAAAAGTTTCAAAGACATGTCCAAAAAAGTATGCAAAAATAGCTTTTCCAAATTCAATTCACAAACCTAATCTCGACATAGAGTTTTTGAAATAAGAGTTTTCAAAGATGAAAAAGATTAAGAAAGGATCTAAGAACAGGGTTTTTGAGAAAATATATTTTTAAAATATGATATGAAAAAAGTTTCAACGATACATCCAAAAAAGTATGGAAAAATAAATTTCCAAATTTATTTCTCATAAACCTAGTCTAGATATAGTCTTTTCGAAATAAGAGTTTTCAGTTCATCACTATTGGTTGTCTTGGCAATTTCAGCGACATCGGGACATCGTCTCCTAAGTTCGAACTCGAGTGTGAGCAGTGGTAGTGTGTGTGCACGTGGTGTTTTCTGGAATTAAATTTTGTGCAAAGAGTTATGGTTTAAATAGTACCCAAAAGGTCAGGTTGTAACTTATGTTAACAAAAAAGTAGTAAATTTGGGGGATCTTATTTAAATATCAAACGACTATTCCAACTGTGGAAGTCTAGTTTATGAAGATAATTTTTATTTTATAGAATAATGAGCCAACCAATGCAGTTTAACAAAACAATATAATATATATATATATATATATATATATATAATATAGGTTAAGAAACAGAAAACATAAGTAGTTCAACCTGTAACACAATTTATAATACCAAAACTCTGTCAAACTCAAATGGCATGAAATTTGTGCTCCAACTGAAGAAAAATGAGTCTAGTTTATAAAAAGAGAGAAGTCATTCAAAAAGAAGTTCTAAGAAAAACGCTATGAACCAGACATTGAAGCTATATATGCTCTTGTTTCAGATTTTTAACTCAACTTGTAACTATAATTTCTCTAATCATATTTACTCAAAATCAATCAAACAAGTGCCTAAATTGAAGAGAATTAGTTTCGAAATAATTTTTTAGCTCATAACCCTAACTCAAAATCACATAAAGTGAATAGGGTTTTTGGGGTTTAGATTGGGAGACATATTCGGGTCTTTGTAGTAAAATGTTGAGTGTAGAGACCTTTGAGGATAGATTAATGTGATGGAGAGGGTGTGGGTTTGAGTGGTTCTCTCTTCTTATCCTCTCCCTCTCACGTCTCTCTCTGTCTCTCACTCTCTTTCCCTTCTTTGCTTTCACTCTCTCTCTCAGTTCTCTTCTTTCATTCTTATGTTTCTTTGTTTTTCTTTTGTTGTCAAGAGTGTGCGCTTGTGCATGGGAGAGAGAAGAGGTACATGGTTCTTATGGTGGGTTGAGGGAGATTTTAATGGAATTCCTCCTAATTGCTAACTAGCCCTCACGTCTAACTTATTACTAACTTCTCTAACTATAAAACTAGTTTCATTTCTAATTTCTACCTTGATTTTTTTGGGGATAATTTTTACCTTTGATTTAATAAAACTTATAAGCATTCTAATCAATTAACAAACAATCATTGATATTTAACACATGCGAACAATCTTTGGAATAATAAATTAAACTTGCTTAACAATATTTGTAATAATAAATTAAACTTGTTCATTTTTTTTGACAAAAATTAAACTCGTTCATTTAGTTCCAACACTTTTCAACTGGTCTAACTCACACGGTAACATCCAGTTTACTTTCAGAACTATCGACTGGCCCCACAAACCACTTGCATTGCATGCTCTTTTTAGGAAATTTTCCATAAGGTCACTCATCACTACTACTCCAAATCAAGCACGCTTAACTATAGAGTTCTTATGGAAAGGGCTCCCAAAAGGATAATGCATCATGTTGGTATAGGTAGTCCAAATAAATTCTTTTAAGCCTTCCTTCAACTGTACAGTTCCATACCTGATAGACTCAGGATTCCTCTCATTTTGGTGCACATCCGGTTCATTCACGTGTCCCTTCGCCTAGAAGCTGCAAGGGACTGCTCTTTGTCGTGCCAACTTTTGGGCATCGACAATCACTCCCCGCCCTCGTTAGCCACGAATGTCACACACACCCATACATTTGTCCAGCAAATTACCCCCTACCAGATGAGTCACATGCAACCTAGGTATGTGAATTTTTATGGTGTTTTTTGAAACATGATGTCATTTTAATTGTTTTGTTGGCGCACACACAATGGATGGTCAAAGAACCGGAGATAGTTGTTAGGCTGGAGCATCATATTCCACAAGGGACACAGGTTTGGGGCTTACTCTGGTGGTTGGAAGAGATTGCCATACCATTCACTTGTTTTAGAGGTTGCGTGTATCAGCGGAGAGGCAAGCGAGGGACACGACGAACCTAATAGTTGCTTTAGGAATTGTATTTTTAAGATTGTTTATTTTCATATTTTGTATGGATAATGTACATTACTTTATAATGGTAATTCATGTATCCGTTTACAATTATTTTAAACTAGAAGTTTCTTCATAAAAAGCGTATCGTACAACACAAAACTAGCATAACAAAATAAATAACAAACATCCTAGACACGACGGAATCCAAACCGTTGAAACATAGACAATATCTGACAAAATCATTATGCAGAATTTTTAACAGGTACAATACTAATGCACCGAACAGGTTTGGTACCAAAGTACCGTGTTTATGCGTGTTTATGCTATTTCAGAATTAGCAGACACGATAGCTTGGTACTGAATCAGTTTGGTACATTGATATTGTTTTTGGAGTGTAAAACAAACTACATACCACCGTAATTTGGTACCGAACCTGATTCGCTATTATAATACCGCACCCGTTGAAATCTAAAAAAAGGAGTGCGTCCGATCTTTCTTTCTTTTTTTTATATTTTAAGGGTATTTTTATCTTTTCACATCAAAAGTGTTTTGGAGTAATAGAGATTGTTTGAAAAAAAAATCACTGAAACTATCATCAATCACTTATTGCGCGCCGACCCACCTCGTTAAATTTTTTTGGGCTCACGAGAATGCAAAGCGACCTGCTTTGCCATACTTGTTCTTTGACGTATATACTTGAGTATAGAGTAGTACATTGATAAGAGAGATATATAAAAAACAGATAAAAGTTTCTCTGTACGGTGTTATTGGTTTACAATATTGATGAGCTTGTTGGTGACTAATCTGAGCACGCATATTTGGTTTAAAGTATCGATGGTTCTCTCCTTACGACAGAATTTTTGTGATGCCCAGAATACAAAATATAAGGTGTGGAAAAAATAGAGATGGTAAGTAATGAATGAATGTGGTATGTGTTCAGAATAAATCATACGTGGCATCACATGGGCCCTCTTCTCCAACTGACGGCCGTGTTCACTGTTCAGTAATCGACTCAACAAAACCCATCTCTCATTATTCATCTCCTCACTTCAATCATATGTTCCCTTCTTCTTTTTGTTTTCTTCTGCAAATGGAACACGAACCTCTTCTCCAAATCAACCTTCATCGCGATTCACCTTTAACTTCTTCCAAATCCTTCAACGACTTCGTCACTTTCCAACAATCCCCATCACAAATATCAGAAATAGAAGAATCCCTCACCCACCACCAATCTCCCAAAAAGAAACTCACTCGCTGCAAAACCGCACCTGCAATGGTAGTTATGCGAGACCTAAAACCTAAATCACCACCAATTCCCAAACCTCAAACAAGTTCTATAATTAGACAAGGAATTTGGTTACTTCTCATTTACCTCTCAATTGGAGTAACCATTTACTCTTTCAATAGAGACCAATTTTCAGGCATAGAAACTCATCCTGTAGTTGATGCACTTTACTTTTGTATAGTTACTATGTGTACAATAGGTTATGGTGATATAGCTCCTTTATCTCCAATTACAAAGGTTTTCGCTTGTGTTTTTGTTTTAGTAGGGTTTGGTTTCATAGATATACTTCTTAGTGGACTTGTCAATTTCGTTTTAGATTTACAAGAGAATATGATTTTAACTGGACTTCAAATGGGAGGGCGTGAAAGTAATTTCTCAGCTAGAAATTATATTGTTGATGTGGCAAAAGGTAGAATGAGGATAAGATTGAAAGTTGGGTTAGCACTTGGTGTTGTGGTTTTGTGTATTGGTGTTGGAAGCTTTGTTCTTTATTATGTTGAAGGTTTGGATTGGGTTGATTCTGTTTATTTATCTGTTATGTCTGTTACAACGGTTGGGTATGGTGATAGAGCTTTTACTACACTTCAGGGAAGATTGTTTGCTGCTATTTGGCTTTTGTTTTCTACATTGATGGTAGCAAGAGCTTTTTTGTATTTGGCTGAAGCTAGAATTGATAGAAGACATCGAAGATTGGCTAAGAAGGTTTTGCATAGAGATATTACTATTGATGATTGGCTTGCTGCTGATATCAACAATACTGGTTTTATCAGGTACTGTAATAATCATAACACTTCTTTTCTTGTGTGCATCTACCTTAAGTTAAGATAATTACTAATTACAAGTAGCTATTAAGATAATTATGATTAGCTATCATTATCTGTGGCTGATGTGGAGCATCCGTCACTATTCACATGAATTATAGCTATATTCCAAAATACTGCTAGTCATAAGCTGACATAATTAGACTTTGAATAATTCAGCATTAGCTTAGATGGGATCATTTTTTACTCTGATTTTACTCTTATTAAACATGTGGTGGACCAGAGTCACTTTCTTAAAACAATATTAATCGTATATTAGGATGTTTTATGCACTATGCAGAGAACACTGGTAGGGACATATATAAAGTGTGAGGTATCAATGGTGTATGCAATATTCGATTACTTTATCTGATTATCATTTTAAAGGATTAATCTATTTTTAGATTCTTTTATTAGTAGAGATTTCCAACCCCATTTGCTTTGTTTACAGCAAGTCAGAGTATGTAATCTTCAAGCTGAAGGAGATGGGTAAAATACATGATAAAGATATAATGGAAATTTATGATCAATTCAGGAAGCTTGATCCCTCTAACTGCGGGAAGATAACATTACCTCATCTCTTGGAGGGCTTATCATGACAGAGTAAACGCAAATCAAATCATGAATACACTACAGAAGCTAGTGAGGTATTATTTTTGTACAAGGGAGAAGATGGAAAACCAGAAACATAATTATTCATGCAAAAAATCTGCAAATGTGCAGGGCACATATTCTTTAGTGATTGGATCATTGGGAGAGAGAATTTGTACAGAAATTTCATCGATTCTTAGAGGTGGTTGCAAGTCATAAGCAGGAAGGGAGTTACTAGAAGAAAATAGTTACTCTACTTGCCATACCAGAAGCATTATTTCGCTCTTTATCAGTGTATATTTTACTATTTTCTCTTGACCTTCAAATTGAAACAAAACAAACATGTCCAAATTCGAACAAACAACCTTTATTAACTTTCTTGAAATTGCATGTTTCTAAATATAAATAAACTACAACCAACAACTATTGTACTTTCTAATGATCAGGGCAAAGACGAGCACACATATTCTTTCTTTTTGTTTGATGGCATTTTATTTAATTGAAGATATTTTGTCAACCAAAAAAATTGAAGAGATTTTATTTTATTTTTGACAAAGAAGGTATGTTTATTTTTTTCTTTTTGACACCATGATCAGATATTACCATTCTTGCAGTTTTGGATTAAATGACCAAGACACTAACAATATTTGCAAAACAAGTGCACCTGTTCATATTCCACAACAATGAAAAATTCATATCGCTCTCTTTCCACTAGACAAACTACTGCTCAATGGTGGGTCCGTCCAAGCCGATAAGCGTAATACATATGAATTCAAATTACAAGATCCGTGAGGCAATACACCTCTAAGGTCTACAGCCATGGAAAAGTGAAACTCAAAGAAACCCTTTTAAATAGAAACCATGGAGCAGTCGGCAGAGGGATTCCAAAACTTAGAAAATTCTGATCGCAAATCTTTAATTTTATAATCCTTATCTCCCTTAGATAAAAGAGGTCTCCAATATCAATTTGGTATTCATCCTCTAAAATCTCTATAGGTAGAATATCCTCCTTGAGACAGGATTTGGGTAATTGGCTCATGGGTGTATCAAATAAAGCAGGAACTGAAACATGCTTCGCCTTTTGTAAAGCATGCAAAAAAGATTTGGCAAAACCTAAATTAACAGATACTTGTATATCCATTGATTTCACTAGTCCCCTGTAACAAGACCATGCACAGGATGAAACGGCTATTGCGTGCCATTGGTTGGCACAAATCTTAGCACACAATTTACTTCTTTTAAGATAATTCAACTGAGCACTTGCCGATTAACTTGGTAGAAGGTGATCACAATGCTAACAGTTATACTCGGGTGGTATCTAAATATGAGAGGAAGAGATTGAAGAAAAATCGCCCAAGTTCGTCAATAACATCCAAGAAAGCCATGAAGGTGTCCAAGTGTCAAGCTCAAAGCATCGGATTTTACAAACTTCCTCTCCCTAATGCACAATAGGTGCCAAAGGAGCAACCAACTACCTGTTTTTTTTATTTTTATTTTATCATTTAGTGATAATAATATTGAGAATCTTGTGATTACATCAAACCCTGGGAGATGGACATAGGGATGGCCCAAAGAATAATTTTCTCTTAACAGAGTGGTTGACTGATAAAGATGTTGATGATGCCTCTACTTTCACGGTGGTTAAATCTAGATCTGATAATTATAACACGAGAAAGAATAGACGAGCTAATATAAGATTTAAATAATCATCGTTTCTTTTGTGGGTTTTGGTTTATGTCTTCCTTCCTATGCTTTTGTCGTTTTTATTTCTTTCTTTTGTTTATTAAATTTACGGTGAAATAGGACGACCTAGTTTGCATAAAAAAATAGGACATATTTAAGGAAAAAAACTTAAAGAACTAAAATAAACTTTTAAAATAACTTAAAGGACCTCAGATGTATTTTAGTCTTTATTTTTCTTAAGAACTATTTTATTTATAGATTTGGATCCTCTTCTACGCGCAGAATGGTGCTGCGCAGCAAGGACTATTAAATCTAGAGAGAGACATGTTCTCTCTCTAGATCTAACGGTCCTCACTCACGCAACACCATTCTACATGCAGCAAATGATCCGTGCTCTTCTATTTTTCCAACAATTTGTAGTACAAGATGTAAGAAATGGAACCTTTTTTTATGTTTAACGGTTGTAATATCTGATTTGTTGTTAGAATACAAGCAATGTAGTGGGATGCTTATTTAGTCAAAAAAGAATGGGCTCTTTGTTTTGGAATATCATTAGTCTATTTTGTTTCGTACTTAAAATCATTTCCCTTTTCTCAATTCTAAGTCGTGTATAAAAGGGTGGGTCTATGCCCACCCCAATATTGGCTACTACACCCCCATATGTTTTAAAAAAATAACGACAAAAATACTTTTGCCCTTATTACTCTATAGTGATCTGAGTTAACTATTACTATAGAGAACTGAGCTCCCTATAACTATAGCAAACTCAGTTCACTATGATTAACAATGTTTCTAAACAAAAACGAAGTGTGATTTGTTATTCTTTGAAATTTTTAAAATCTCAATCAAATATTAAAATATAGACCAAACTGTCCGAAATCTCCCTCCGAGCATTCCCTTAGGGTTAGAAAAATAGTGAAATGGGTCCCACGTGTATACCACTCATTTATAATTTTTTGATAGTAGTATTTATATGAGAACTCCATCTCTCCAACCCAAAGTCCCAACAAAATTTACTAATGTCCGACTAACTTTTTATCATTTTACATTTTAACAATAATTTATACTATGACATGTTAAAAGTAAATGTGTGAGTTCCCGCGTTAGAGGAGAGAGATAATTTCTTATTGAAGAGTTTCATCTTAATAAGTATCCACTTTTCAATCTCTACAATGGGGGTACCTATAATATTCCAACTCTTAAGAGATAAGAACCCCCCATTGTGGATGCTCAACAGCAGAAGAAAGCAAAGTAATGTTCGAGAACCAATACGTATTTTAAGTTGCAGTACGACGACACGACGAGCTGAAATGATGAAGAGTACGCATGAGACGGGGTCTCCCTTGCTAAATATATGGAATCCAAGTCAAATTGCATCGCATAATTAAGATTTACATAATTCAACACTTTAGGAAACCTTTTTCTTTTACAATAAAGCGGAGTTGTCAATGAAGGTTTGCTCAGTTGGTAAGGAGTTGATCCATTCATTGCAAAGACGTGGGTTCAATTCCCGCTGTCGATGTGGGGACCTTTTTGGTCGGTGATCTATAAATACATCTGTAAGTGCTCAAAGAGTCGCTCCTCGAGTCCAACTCACCTTAACTTTTTAATCTAAAGAAAACGGAGTTATGTTTTTTGGGCCAAGCATGCAGCTTTATTAATCAAATGGTGATAGCCTGATAAGTTGACTATAAGAGAGAGCAAGAATTCTTATGAGGAACCATAACTGAAATACAATCATCATAACTAAATTTCTTGATATTAAAATGAATGCAACCGAAAAATCAACTCGGATACTTGCTATTAGCCACATAAAAATAATGAAGAACTACAAACAGCATCAAAACGAAATTTCAATATTTGATTCCACCAAATGATAAAAGTGACTTACTTTTATCATCATCATCATCATCAATTCATCATCATCATCATCATCATCATCATCATCATCATCATCATCATCATCATCATCATCATCATCATAATAATAATAATAATAAAGACTCCTTCTACTCAACAAGTACACCAGGCTGAATTTCTCCCAGACCAAGTTTATGATCCAATTTTCCAGATTCTATGACAAGTAAGTCCTCCAAAAGGATCACATAATGCTCTTCAACATCCCCTGCACTTTTCTCACCTCCAACCATTGCTGCAACCACCTCCCATCGTTCTGGGTGTTGCTCATCCACCACTGCTAAAGCCAGCTCAAACGACTTGTTCTCCTCCCAACTCCACACACACAAGCTCTTACCAAAACCATCCATCTCACTACCCTCACTCACCCTTATTTATCTTCAAAGTACTTTGATTTTGTGAAAGGGTTTCCTAGTAACTCATTAATATATTATGGTGATTTTGGAGAATAACTTGTAAGCTGAGAATCTCAGTACTGACACTTAGTTTCGGGATTCAAAAGGGTCTTTCTTATATTATACAAATTTATTATTTATATATCTTAAGTTTGTGATACAAAGGTTTTAAAAAAAAAGTTAGGACTATATCATGATCTTTGATGCCATGACCTTGGTTTTAAAATCTTTTTGTGATAAGGAAAGGTGATCATTATACACCGAAACAGGAAACATAAAATTAAAATATAGACAATAAAATACCTTATCATCCATTTCTTGCAGAAATTGGGATCTCTTGATGTGTCGTGTGGACCTAGAACCTGCGTCATGTTGAAAAGTATATTTTTATATTTTATTTCTAGAATGTAAAAGATGAATGAAGGGGGAGCTGTCTATTAATCATTTTTTCCTTTCAAATTTCAAAATTCTACCTTGCAAGCAAGTGACTGACTTTTGTGGTTACGAATTACAATTGAACTGTGCTGTTATCTTTCTTAAAGATTCCACGCCATTGAAACGTGACCACGTGTAGCAGGGTCATTTTCAAGTATTAATTAGTGTAGAAAGAAAAAGATCTGGAGAGCAGAAATTAAGTACAGAACTAATCTTGATAATTTAGGGAGGATTACATGCCAGGACTACAAAATCAAATCAAAGTGAATTTTGGGATGGATGCGTGTTCGAATAATTAATTTGTTCACTTTGATTTCCCTAGTTAGAAAAATGAAATGCATCTAATTATCATATACCCGCATCATTTTATGCTTTGCTCTCCCCCTCACCTAGAGCATCTCACGCAAAATATGAAACTTTTTCTTTTGCTCAAGTAAAATACAAAAATAAAACGTTGACTACAACTAATAATGCTTAGCAAAAATTGAATCCACTGGCTTTACGTAGAAGTAAAAGTCGCAATTGCATTCATTTCTTCTTGCAGAAGAAGAGCATCAATGAAGACATCGAGAGTCTCTCCTTGCATAACATCGTCTATCATTGAATCCACTGGCTTTACGTAGAAGTAAAAGTCGCAATTGCATCCATTTCTTCTCGCAGAAGAAGAGCATCAATGAAGACATCAAGAGTCTCTCCTTGCATAACATCGTCTATCGAGTGATAAGTGACACCAACTCTATGATCAGTTACACGGCCTTGAGGGAAATTATATGTTCGGATGCGTTCAGATCTGTCCCCACTACCAATCTGTACAGTTTGAAACTCTTAAAAGTCAATCCAGAAAGCAAAAGGGGTGTAGCAACTAAAAACAATTTACTAAGAGTTTTCTTCTACCTGCTCTAATCGAAGCTTTGCTCGACTACTATGAAGTCTGATCCTTTCCATTTCATATAGCTTTGCACACAGTAATTTGAGAGCTTTAGCCTTGTTCTAAGCAGAAATGAGAACGCAGAGATAACATGTAAGGAGAAGAAAATTAACAAAAAGATGAGAACTGTGGAACAAAGTAACCAAAATAATAAAGTTATCGCAGATCACAAACTTAACCAAACCTGCCCCATCAAATATCGCAGAATGCATCGTACAATATTTTAGACGATTGAACAAAATAAACTTAAAGGAAATGAAAAGAAAGTCTATCTATCCATGTAATCATAACATTTCAAGACTAAAGTGTAGCTAAACCACACACACGAATGAACAAAAATATTAAGGGGATGAAGAGTGCATCAAGTTTAAGCTGCCCGCCTTCCTCAACTGAACTGAGAAAATATACAGCAAACAATTCAGTCAATTGGAAATGTGCTGATGGCGTTATCCATGCCACAGTAAAGCCAAACTTCCGAAAGAAAGTAGCAACTACCAAGTAGCAGCAAACCAGAACATATTCCCTCAATAATGACTATCACCAAAATATAGATAAATTTTCTACTGGGCCAATTAATCAAATTACAACTCAACCAAGATAAATAGCATTAGCAGTACTACTATTAACTCCAAAATACTGACAGTGTTTTAGTGTTAAATATACCACAATAAATATTCATGACAAAACTACATTAGTGAGGAAAAACACTGCACATTTGCAGTCAAAATTCAAAAATATTAGATCATTCAAAGCATTATGTAACCACCTACCATATGCTGAGAACGCTCATCTTGTATAGCAATCACAATCCCTGTTGGAATGTGAGTTATTCTAACAGCACTGTTAGTTGTATTTGCATGCTGACCACCTGAGCCACCAGATCTATAGGTATCAATCTTTAAGTCTTCATTCTTCAATTGAACATCGACCTACAAAAACGGGCATATGCATGACATTGCTATAAGATTTAGCAATAGGGAAAAGGTAGGAAGAAATCATCAACTGAATGCAAAAGATATTAACCAGGCCTTCATAACAACATTCACCCTAAGAGAACCGAAAGAGAAAAGCATAGAGACAGAAGTTGTAGTTGTATGGGTTGCCTTTTATTTTTTCGTTATTTTAGAAGATCTAAAAGTTGAAAGGACTCTTTCCTATTCTTAAATAGAACAAGTATTCGGATTTCATATCACAAGACATTGATTCACAGGGGTATTTATTAATTACTTCATCAGCCTGGGGTAGGATTGCAACAGAAACAGCACTGGTATGAACACGTCCCAACTTTTCGGTCATAGGAACTCGCTGTGGAAAAAGAATGTCAGTCATTGCTGAAAGTTGGTATATTCATAGATTTTACGGAAGGTGGTAGCTAATACCTGCACTCTATGAATTCCACTCTCAAATTTTAGTTTCCCAAAAACACCAACTCCTGCAATCGCTGCACTGGCCTCCTGAGAAAGTGGAATCCAACACAAAGTAATTATTAAACAATTACAAGATAAAAAACTTTTGTTACACAACACAAAGGGTAGATCGCAATGTATGGAGGATGTTGAAACCAGCGATTCAAAGCACTTAACTGGAACAGTCCCAAAAATCATTTCATGTTAGGCACACATTAATGTGTCAAAAAAAGTACCTTGTACCCCTTTACATCAGATTGAGCTACATCTACTGCTTCAAACCTCCAGCCTTTCTTGTGAGCATACTTCTCGTACCTGCATTATGTCACACAAAACCCCCATTAAGAATACTATGACCATAAGTTTCGAATCTGAACCCTAGTGATAAATGCAACCTTACATTTTAAAGATATCCATTGCAAACAAGGAAGCCTCCTCTCCACCACTGCCTGTAAAAAAATAGCAAAAACAAATGAAAATGGAACAACAGAAAACGTAGAGAGACAATAGCAAACAAGCATGAAAGTGATCAACAGAACCTAAGCCAAGTTGGCAGACATTCAATAAACGTGTTTTTGGTGAACACAAATAATAGAATTCCATCTTCAACAGTGATAATTTACCTGCCCGTACCTCCAAAATGCAATCCCTTTCATCGGCATCATCCTTGGGAAGTAATAACTTCATCAGCAAATTTTGCAGTCTTATTTCTTCCTTTTTGGCCTGGCCCATTTCCTCCGTTGCCATATTAAGCATGTCTTTGTCGTCAGCACATTCACTCATTAGGGACTTCAAGCTGTCAATTTCCTGCAAATAGTAAAATTAAAATGTAATATCAGATCAGATAATAAAAAAGAAAACTAACTACCCACCTCTAGCTTCTAAAAGTAGAACATATATTATCTTCCCCTTTTTCCTTTGTTTTCTTCCTATTTCTTAAAATTCCAAAAGACACAGCAACTAAATCATATAGGCAAAGTATATATGGATAGTAGTAGTATAACCCGTAAACTCTAAAGGCATAAAAAGTTTGTAATGGAAGAAACAATAACAACAACAAAAGCCTCTTGCTACTAAGTGGAGTCGTCTACAAGAATCAAAGGACACCACTGTGTTTTGTCATGAACCAAATCTCACAAATACCTAAATAAAAAGTATACATCATTAAGTATCTGTTCGCTAAGCAGGTATGCTTAGATGATCACAAGAATGAAGTCAAAAACATAGATTTAGGCAGCAAGAAGAACACTCCCCCTTACACGAAGGATAAGTTAAGCTAAACTCCAACCTAGAATTAAGGCAGACAACACTTTCAATGTTAACAAAGCTTAACAAAATAATAAATTCAATAATTCTTCAAGGGAACCTTTTCCAAAGAAATGTGGCTTGTGCTGCCAAACCATTTGCAGAAAATCACAAACTGAAGAGAAAGACATAGCTTAGCATTGATTTGTTTGTTCTCTATATTCACGTAATTCTTGCAATGTCAAACAGTCTAGCTGACATGACATGCCAATCAGGCAAGCTTCCAAGCAAAACAACTTGGGTGAACACAACCACAGAATCATTATCTTTGTTGTTATATATTACCTTCTGTTTGGCCCTCAATTCATTAATAAGTTCCAAAGAACCACTGAGCTTTCGAAGCTCCTTGTTAGCTCTTGCATACTCTGAGGGTGACGCTTCTGGCTGTCTTCAATCAACAACAGAAATTAAACATAAGATAATTAACTCAAAAATTACAATTAAATTTTAAGATTAAACACAAAAGAAGTTACCTCAAAATTTATACTCAAAAAAATAACATTAAAATTGCATTACCTGATTTAGAATATTGTTAAGAGAAGCAGTCCTGAACTCAATAGCAGAGAGTCTTTGTTCCATTATGTGTAAGAGGTCCGGTGACAGTTGAGGTTGAATTTCTGTTACAAAAACAGTTACAATAATAACAGAATGATGGAGCATGGTTTGCTTCAAGTAACTATGAAGAATCGCTAGGGTTTGAATGATCCATTATTAATCAACTAATACAATGCATTTCTTGTTGAATTTGAAAGAAAGAAGAAAAGAAAAGCTCTCAAATATGAACAAAAATTGTTTGAATTAAATACAGAATGAATAAAAAGGTTACCGGAAGAGTAAGGACGAAGAAGAAATGGAGGACGACGTCGGAAATTTGAGAGTGCGAGTTCGGAGTTAGATTCGAATTGCTTCCGCAACTGAGAAAGATAACGGCGAATGATAAATCTACCATTAGTTCTCATTGTTAATGCTTTTTCTATCTCTCTCGCGGAAATGAACTGAACACAAACACTGAGCTTCTCTTCTCTGTACTTTTTTTGCTCTGAAGAGATTCTCTTTTCTGCTTTTCACGCTTCGGCAGAGAAGAAACTGAAAATCACGGTGATTCGTGTTGTACAAGCCGATCCGCTACATAAGCCCATTGGGCCTTCCATCCTTCTCTTCCTCAGATTTCTAAAGACACCTTTCATTTTTGCTATTATACACCGAGCGTCCAAATATTTAGTTATTATAGATTGGAAAGATACGTACAAATTATGTAGCCCAGAAAATAAATTTCAGAATAATAGCTTATACTAAAAAAATAGAAGGTTTTTTTAGTTATTATCTTTATCTTTTATCTTGATTAAATTCTCAATTGTCATTAAACCCGAATGAGTCTCCCATCGACCCCGTCAAGGCATGGGTCAATGAGTCACTAGCTAAATTGCATGACTCAATCATTATTAAAAAATATCAAATTATTTATGATAAGGTAATCGATTGAATTGAAAAATAAACCATGTCACACCAGGTCCGTGACCAATCGGATTGACTGACCTGAATATAAAAACTTATATTTTTATTCACTATTTTATTAGAAAATTTGATTTCAAAGATATAAATAGAAAGTAGCTAGCATGTCAAATGTGTGTTTGAAACATTGAATTGCCTGTGAATCCATCATCAAAAGGAATGCCAGTGGCGGACAACCATGTATGAGCTTGAAGAAATTGTTGAGCAGTAAATTGAGCAGCCTCTTCTTTACTAATCAGTCCCTTAGCCCACTCCACCCTTCCTTCAACACTTGCACCTTCTCCAGTATTCCCATACTCAGCAAAATAAGAGTTCTCAGTATTTGGCCTAGTTGTTGACCAAGGAATATACCCTTCTGGCTCAATCAAATCCCCAATCACATTTTCAATAAAAACTGCTCTTGAAAATTCCTTCCAAGGCCTAGCCAAATAAGACTTAACATCCAACTTTTGAACCTCTGGCATGATCTCAGAATTCTGAATAACAATTCCAGTAGCCATGTTTTTTTGGCTTGTTCCATCTGCTACTATAGTGTTCTTTTGATTTGGAGAAGGATTTCTCACAATGATCTTTGATTTTTGGATTAAGGTTGAGGAGTAACCAAATATGAAGTCAACTGTTCCAGAGATTTCACAACTGCGGTATAATTGACGATGGGCGTGTACGTATAATGTGTCTTGGTAACCACGAATTGCACAATCGAAGAAAGATGAACGATCACCTTGTACCCGAAGGGCCACTGCTTGATGACCTTCTGGACCAGCTGTGTTCTCGAAAGCAATTCCCTTAGCTATAAAACCTTCCGCAACTGTGGCTACACTTCATAATCAAATATAATAAAGAAGTGACCAATGAAATAAGAAAACTGGTAAATTAATTAATTAACCTTAATGAAGTAATTATAACTTACCGAAGGTGGCAGTTTTCATTGTCTTCACATCATCACGGAAGCTTTTGCTACCGGTGATAATGGTCTTGGTAGGTCCATCACCATACATGAAAATATTGGGCTTCTTCTTATCAACTGTAATATACTCTTCATAAACACCACCCTTAACATAAATAACATATCTTCCTTGTTGGTTCTGTTGGTATGCATTAATAGCATCACCAATCGTTGTATATTGTCCACTTCCATCCTTAGCAACGATCACTACGGATGACGTCTCTGCATCTGGACCTGGACCTGGACCTCCTTCCAACAACTTCCGATCCCTAATTGAAAACCAAGTAGGGTACCCTTCATGATCCACCACCTCAAGAAGTGAACGTGAGAAAGGTTTCTGTTTCACTTTCAATTGATTCATGTGTAAACGAGATATATCAGTTACAACATCAAGTGCTAACCCAATGTGTTTTCCAACATTGTCTAACGTATCTATTTGTAACTGTGACTTAACCTTTTCCTCACTTTCTGTGTTAAAACCATCTAGACAAGATTGTTGATAAGCAATTATAGCACCTAAAGAATTCTTAAGTTGTATTGAACGGTTATATATATCATGAGATGTGCTTTCACTAACGAAAACGTTTGATGCTTCGAGTTCATCGATTGCAAATTGTAACATTTCTTTGCAATCTTCAAGGGCCATATTGATACCAGGGTTGTTTTTATCAGCATGTTCTATTTTCAGATTAATGGTGTTGTTGAAGGCTTTGACTACACTTTCCATTGAGGTTTTTACAACGACATCCATGTAATCTTTTGGATTTGAGGTTTTTATAGGGTAGAGAAGGTTTTGGCAAAGATTTTTGTCATCTGTGCCATTGCATATGGTCTTGACATTCTGATTGTGGATTATTAACACACTCTCGTTGTTATCATTGTTATTAATATTAATGCTTCTCTGGCCGAGGGTAATGCTAACAAATAGGACGAGGAAAATATTGGAGATTACTAGTATTTTGCTTTTCATCATTTTTGTTAAATATATATATATATATATATATATAATTAATCTTTCTTCTGATCACTAGCTCTCTTGGTGATGAGTTTTCTTCCTTATATAATTTGTGGAAAATAGAAACGGAAAACTCATACAAAATGTTGAGCTTCAGTTTTAATTTAATGCATCATGATGGTTGTTTTAATTTAATGTATCATGATGGTTGTGTGGCTTGTGGTGAATGAGATTTTGGGTGTTCCATGTGAAATTTGATAAGTCGTGTATATTGAAATTAATTATTTTAGTACAACCTCAAGTAAGATAAAACATTATGCAATAAATATCAAAGTTGACATCAATATTAAGTTGAGACTTTCAAATAATAATTTTAATATAATTAATTTTTGGCTTAAATATCGGTTACCCCCTGCAAATATTGTCATTATCCATTTACCCCCGCAAAAAAAAACACCCTGCAAAATATTAAATTATCCAGTTACCCGGCAACTGCTATTATCACTAAGCATTTAGCTTAGTGATGGTTACTAAATTAGTGTGAGCCATTGGATGCTCAACATTTTTATTAAAATACATCTAATGGTTATTGTCGTGACCGTAATCCCGACGTGGACGTCTCAAAAATATCATAATTTTGGGAGTCGCCACCCAATTTATTTAATAGGAAAAATTGAGAAAAACATTGTTTCAAAATATTTGGTCTACGCATACCAGATTTGAATTCAGGAGTCGATTATGTATAGGGAAGGGCGGAAACTTAATCCCACTGCACCCCTAGTACATCTGTCCTAAGACAATTACCCTAAATCTGATTGTGCAAAAATAAATTATGAGTTATTTGTAGTACCCCAAAATAAAATAATACTAAATAATAAATAGCTATTTACAAAGAACTAAAATAGGGACCAATTTAAGAAAATTTAATTTTGACTTGACGGGGAAGCCCCGCTCCTACGTATCCTCCGGTGCAATGAGGAACTCAACAGTCACGTAGTTCTTCCTGAAAAAGTTTGTTGGTTGGGTTGATTTTAATTTTTTTTGAAGGGGTTTGAGATCACCAAGTTGTACAACTCGGGCGTCTTAAACCAGGATCGACAAGATGTCACATCTCGGCCAATCCCTATTTTTGTATTTAGGAAAATAGGTGTTAAAGAAAAAAACTGATTATTTATTGAAAAAGGATTAATTTGGCTTGACAGGGAAGCCCCGCTCCTACGTATCTCCGTGTGGGGAGAATCAAAGGGTACGTAGTTCTTCTTGAGAAAAAATTTGTTTGCTTTGTAGACTTTAGTTTTTGAAAGGGGTTTAAGATCACCAAGTTGTACAACTCGGGCATCTTAAACCGGGATCGACAAGATGTACATCTCGGCCAATCCCATACTTTTTTGTATTTTTGTGAGAAAAAGGAAAGAGAGAAAAATGATTTTTAATGTGAACTAACATTTATTTTCATTTTTTGAGAAATGGGTGATAGTAATAATATTAATAGTACTAATAACAATAGTAACAAATAAAAATAAAGGTGACAAGAAATAAATAAATAAATAAATAAAACTAGTAAAGGGAGTGCAAACAGAACTAAAGGGTGTAATGAAAACGCGGGGGCTGTATAAGAAACGCGGGGGTGCAACTAACATTCTGATCATAAAATTAAAAAAACACAAAAACAAAAAAGGGAGGAGTATATAAGGTAAACACAAACAGGGAAACCCTAAATTCCTACAACTCAACAAACCAGCGCCGCTTCCCATTTTTGGAGAGAGAGAGAGAGAGTCCCATGAGAGAGAAAGAGAGCCACGGTGGTGTTGCGTTTTTGGTGTTTTGGGGTGGTCCGTTGGTGGTTCGTGGTGGTATGTGAGTAGAGAGAGAGGATGGTCGTGAGGTGGTTTTGTGGTGGAGAGAGAGAAACGTCGGGGCTTTTATGGCGGCTTTCGTGGTGGCAACGTGGTGGTCGTTCGGGTGGTTATGGTGGTGATGGGGGTCATTTTGGGTGTCGGCTTTCGGTGGTCACTGTGAAGTTTTTTTTACGGCGGTTATGGTGTTTTCCGGCCGGGTCACGGTGGCACTCATGGTGGTTCACGGTGGTCGGAGCTCGAACGAAGGTGAGTTACATTTTTTTTGTTTCTATCCCCTCCTTCTTCTCGTTTCTACTCACACATTCTCTTCTCCTCTTCTCATTCTTCCTTTCCTATTTTTTTTTTTTACTATTCTCATTTTAAACTAGCAATCTATTTTGCTTCTTATTATTTTTTGATTCAGTTTGTTATTTTTTAGAAAACAGCACCTATATTTTATAAAAAAAAAACTTTATTTTTCACGGTTGAACCATAAAACTAAAACTGAGACTTAACATAACAATTTTTTTGAAAACTACACTAGATATCATCTACATAACACAAATAAATAGCAAGTAAATAAAGTATGCGAAAATGATTGAATGAATTTAGGAACTAACCTAGTTCCAGGTAAACTCTTTCTCTCTTTTTGAACTAAAACCCTTTTGTGCTCTCAAAAAAACTGATTTCTCTCTATTTAGTGACTATCTCTCTCTGTTTTCGTTCCCCCCATATATGTTGCTGTTTGCAGGTATTTATAGGCTAAAACTATGGTGTAGGTGTGGTCTCAAAACTAGAGAATTGCAACCCAAGGGGACCAAAAAGCATAACCACCTTTGAGAGGCAGCAGAGGTGCTGCCAAGGCTGCAAATTTTGTTTGCTGAAAATGGGAACAAGCCAAGGAACAAGGAGAAAGTAGGTTGAGCTTGTAACTCCCACAAGAAATGCACAAGAGTCGACCCTCCTCCTCTTTATTTTGTTTGTTTAATTTTTTTGTACTGTACTGTTTTTTATTTTGTCCACATATGCAACAAACTTTGGTGATTTGTTTGTATCATCATTAATTCATTACCTATTAAAAGGACAGATTACACTAAAATAACATATTTTTGATTCTGATTTTTTTTATATTATTTTTTAATAAGTTCTACTAATAGTGATAATACAAAAGGTCCAATTGACAATAGCAAAAATAACACAAAATCGCCAACAAGCACAAAATAGCACGAGTGAACGATAAAAATCTGAAATTGCGCAAAATGACATATTTTTGGGATTTTTTTACAAAAAAAATGAAAATACCGATTAAAATTGGGTGTTCACAGTTATTATTCAATGAGGGTATTTTGGTACAAACGTATATTCTACCTAATAATTAAATAATTAAATATAATTAATGAAAATCATTCCTATTTTTAAGGCACCACATTTAATCTCATGTTTAATTGTTTCTTATTATTTCTCCCTTCATTTTTTTTCTTCACGGCTTCCCTCCTCTTCCTTCTTACACGCTTTCTGCACTTTCTTTCTTTCCCTCTTCCTTCTTTCACGCTTAATTTTGCACTTTATTTCTTTCTGCGTTTTATATTATTCACTCTTTATTCTTCCTTCCTTCCTCTTTGATCAGTCCATATTTCTTTTACGTTGCACCTTTTTGCATTAAATTAACGCACGCGGTGATCAAAAAGCCATTGAAGCGCATTATTCGGTTACGCCGTGATGGCTCAATTCGGGATTGATGAACATCAGACGAATATCAGTTTTACACAGTTACTTGCTCGTAAGTCTTTTCTTTCTTAAATTTGCAATATTTAGTAACATTTCTGACGGCCACATAATTTCTGAAATTCAGGGTCATGATGAAGAGCTAACCGACATCATTGTTCCAGGTGATTAAATCATTATTCATAGTATTTTCCTTAATTCGTGATTTTGGTTTCCTATATTTTTAGTAACATTGCTTAATATATATATATATATATAAATTTTTAGAAACATATTGAATGAAGAATATCTCAATTTCAGAAAGAAAAAAAAACTAACCATTGCTTCGTACTTATCATGGCTGCGTTTAATGTATTAATGTGTTACGTTAATGATGGAGTTAAAGAGGCTGAGCAGTTGCTGCATTATGTGTATGATACGACTGAACCTTCACGTGCATCATGTTCAAATTTGCCAGGTATTTTCTATTTTATATTTGAATCTCGTTGCACTGTGAAGTTGCATAATTTGTGCAGGATTTTGCAATTCTTATGTATGTTGTGGTTGTTCGATGTTGCAGTATGGTATGAAGTAGGAGATTTTCCAGCTAAAAGATAAAGCAACGCCAAAACCCATGCAAAAGCAAGATCAGGTTGATGTCCGAACCGGAGAAAAGACAATTGATTTGGAAACAGCAATGGAAGAAGGCAATCGAACTTCAGAAGTTGTCCGCTAGTTAGGTCGTCTGTTACTATGTTGGAGGAAACAATGTTGTTAGTGTGTTCTTAGTTTTATTGTTTTAAATTGGGAGGGAACCATGTTTTGAGGAATGTTTATCGTCATGTAAACGTTTCGGATAAATTTCATTGATATCGTTTTTTTACAATTTGATGAAATTTGTTGGCCAAACCCGTGTACGCCATTATCTCACCACACCATGACATGTTTATGGTTAGTGACACTCTAACCACAGCCCTACACATCTGTGGTTATTTATATTCTAACTACACCATAGCAAGTTTGTGGTTATATATTTTCTAACTACACAGTATATATATCTTCTAATATATATATATATATATATATATATATATATATATATATACAATATCAAGTTTGTATATATATATATATATATATATATATATATATATATATATATACATATGGTGGTTAGAATATATATTGTATATATATATATATATATTGTGTTTAGAATATAATTATATTAATTAAATTAATTATGCCTATCCATTCTTAAGTTTACGGTTTAGGATGTATATGTGTGTATATATATATATATATATACAATAAAGTATTATATCGATATTGATCAAATAAAGTATACGTTTTCTTAAACAACATTCTAAACTGGAACACTGAGAATGGTTGTGGATGTGCATAATTAATTTAATTTTTGAAGGTGTTTTTTGTGCTTATAATCATTGACAATACATATCCATTTGTATCTTGCAACAACCTTTCTAATTAACCTTTCTAATAGATCAAGGCCTGTTATCATTGACAGACCTATAATCATTGACAATAGGTCAGATGCTAAAAAATTCGTGGAAATAATGATAAAAAAAAAACATGTCCATTTGTATTTTGCAACAAATTTTCTAATTAGCCTATTTTCTGTGCCTTTTTCCAGCAGCCTTTTGTCCACAATAAGCCTTTTGTCCACACTCGCAACCTCCTTTTTGTTCCTTTTTGCCATCTTCACTGGAAATAAAAGGAACCAGAATAAGCAATTAATAGAAAGCAATAAATGTTTAAAAACTGGAGAGGAGATGTACCGTTTTTGATAAATAGAAAGCAATAATAATCACAAATTTATATAACATTTATCAATTGCTTTCTAGCCGTATAATTACACAACACGGATAGTTTGCACCTAACCGCGTATGAACTTAGTATAGGTTAGTTGCTTTCTAGCCACAATCATGAAGCGGTCGCGTGAAAAATAAGACAACTGAATCATTCTAGGACTATGACCATCTATTCTATTTCAGGATACCAAACTTGAATGGGATGAGGCTGATGATGCAAGCATCACTCTAGGAAGATGCCCTACGACCATGAACAGAATAGTCCAACTGAATTGGTCTACGACCATTTATTACCTGTTCTATGCATGAGTGAGTTAAAAAATTCACTCAGTAATCAAACAAATTTCAATATTATAATGAGTTTTTAATATACAATGAAATTATGATGTGAAATAATGTTCTAATGGCACATCAAATTCAAACACAAATATTGGAATCCAAATTACATAAGTTGAATGCGTACTACAGATTAAGCGAAAAAGCCCATAAACTATGGATGCACTGTAACTGCTTGAACAACAAATGTCACAATTAAATGCAATTCAAGATTTAAAGTCACAATCAAATAACGTAATCAAATAACTTAGTCAAATAACTTAAGAAGCAATTCTAATAATATGCACAAACTATACTCTTGTTTTGGACTCAATTTGAATTTTAGTATAACTCTAAAATAATTAGTTATACATTCAAATCAATTTATCACCCCTGTTAATCAATCACATGAATACGGTATTTTTGGTTAATCAATCACTAACCACATGACTACTATATTTTGGTTAACCAATCACTAACCGCAATATTCAACAACGTTGGTTAAGTGCGTTACCTACAAATTCTTAGTGCGTAAAAACAGAAAACCCCTATCCAATAATCTTTTATCAGTTACATACAATATTTGAAGCACAAAACACTAACCTTTTTCAGATTGCGAAGTGGTTAGAGACGACGGTTGCGTCTTCTGAGTGGTAAAACACGAAAAAAAAGGGGAAAAACGCAAGTTCAGCCATGAAAAAACGAAAACTTTAGTAATAGCTCAACCATGAAAAAAACGAAAACGCAAAGCACCAACCTCCATGCCTATTGTTTTTGGGTAGACAAACCAATTGCGTTTTCTGGGTAAGTATCTGGGTAACGAAAAAACCTGAGAGAGGTAGCAAAAACCTGAGCTTTTTTATTCACGCAGAAAAGCTTTTTTTTTCACGTAGAAACCTTCACGCAGAAACGAAGAAGCACTGTACGCTGGTTTTGGGTTTTTGGTTTAAATTTTAATTACTAATAATGGATCCCTATAATTATGGAGGAAAATAAGGGATTGGATATTCAGTTTTTTTCTCCTATTCTATTCTATTATATTTCATTTTACCATCCTACCCTTTAGTAATAGTTACTAATCATATTGCTTAGTAACATAAACCATACTTCCCCCTCTTTCAAGGGGTATATGGATAATGACAACATTTTTGCAGGGGTAACTGGATAATGTTATATTTTGCAATGTGTTTTTTAAACGTTTTTTTTGCAGGGGGTAAATGCATAATGACAACATTTGTAGGGGGTAACATATATATTTAAGCCTTAATTTTTTATTTATTATATATGTATATATGGGTCCATTTGTTAAGTTTGATAGACTTTTTTTTATTTGTCTAAACTTTGTTTAAAAAATGAGTATGTTAATTATATATATATATATATATATATATATATATATATATATATATATATATATATATATATATATATATATATATGATGTCCCCAAATTTTGAGGCCCTGTGCGGTCGGTCCTCCAGCACACCCTCAAGTGCCCCCTCTTTGTGGATTGTGATCCATTTCTTTAAGATGTTTAGGAAGACAGGTGCCAGGAAGTGTGATTACAAGTAGAAAATAAATTTAAATATAAGTCTTCAAATTATAATATTTTTTTAAAAAGCCAACTTTTATTTTATTAATGTTGAGTATTAAGAGTACTCAAAATCCATTAGGAAAACCCAGGGAGTGTGGTTGAGCGGTTGGGGCTCATCCTCCCTTAACCAAGTGTCGAGGGTTCGATCCTCGCCTTGGGTATAGAGTAGCTTTAAATCCCTGGGCCAACTGTGCGACCCTTCGAGGTGTCTCCAATCAAGCGAGGAGATTAGTCACTGCGTTCGGCGATGGATACCCTAGTGTCGATAAAAAAAATCCATTAGGAAAACACAACCATAACAACCGAATAACCGAAACTGTAATAGGTAGCAAGGTTGCCCCATAGCCAAAAAAATACACCTAGCCTACATAGCTTTTATAAAGCCTTGAGATATTAAATTTTTGACAATATAAAGCCTTGAGATATATAGTGGGTTCATACACTATAAATAGAAGATGTAATGAATTTTTGACAGGCAATATGAAGAACTATTATTGAAATGAATTTGGAAAAACCAAAGTGTATTGTTATTGTTTTAAAAAAATCGTATAGAATTGATATCGAGTGAGAATATGACATTGTGTCGAGTAATGGACCTAGTGTTCAAGTTTATTGAAAAGAATTTGGATAAATCAAAGTGTATTGTTATTGTTTTAAAAAAAATTGTATAGAATTGATATCGAGTGAGAATATGACATTGTGTCGAGTAATAGACCTAGTGTTCGAGTAATTCATAAAATACCATGGGGATGACAATCCCGAGTTATAGCATACTAGGGGAGGGAAGTGATGTGTGAAAAACGTGTGCAAGTATACACAGTCACAAACAAGTAGTATAAAAGATCGAACCCACAGGGATTGGATTAACTCTTATATATTGTTGTAAAGAAATGTAATTTAGTGCGACTATACTATTCAAAATTTTGGTTGAAGTTGAAGTTGAAATGAAAATTAAATTAAAGGAAAGCAAGTAAATTGTGCAGGAAATCAGTTGAGAATGATAGTTGGGATGTCTTCACTATCTAAATCACTTTTGAGTGTATTGTGTTTTCTTGTGGTGTAGATGCACTTGGTGCAGCTGCATCAGTGTGTGCTGGTCAGCTACTTTCTTCGGAGTTTCGTTACAAGCTCTTATGATCCTGTTTTTTTGCGGTAAAGAAAGAAGTTGTCAATTCCTCTCTCGCCCCCTTACAGATAATCCAAGTTGCTAAATAAGTACACTCTTGTATCTTAAGATCTCACTACACTACTTGTAAGGACTATGTTAACCTAAGGTTTAGGAATTAACATGGAATTAACAAGCTAACTTCATTAAAACGAGTTTAACAAAAAGCTTTATTAAACACTTATCCTTACTTAGTTCTTGATTTCTAGTTATAAGCCAATTAAGTGAATATTACTCTACTTGTTCTAAGTGATCAACTTTAAAACAAGATTAAGAATTTAAACACAAGAACTAAAGTGCTTACACCACTTGAAAACACAATAACTTTCCTCAAAAGATCATTGGAAAGTTAGAACATCCCAACTTAAGAGATTTAGCTCATGATGGGCATATCAAAGCAAATATATTTGAAATAAAACATGTTGCAATAAAGGAAATTACAAGAGAATTCAAAAGAGTAAGAATTACAACAATTGAAAGACTCTTGCATATATTTGCTTAAGAACTAATTTCTTACACCTATTAGTTCTTTGAAGAAGTGGAAAAAGAAGTTGTCAATTTCTTCTCACCTTCCTCTCAAACTAACACTAATTTAAACTAAGAAAATATGTAAAAAGAACTAGAAGAAATAAACTAGAGATCTATGAAAAGCTAGTAAAGACTATGAACAAAAAGTAAGTATGTAAAAATCTATATATCTTTCAAGTGAAGATTTGAGTCCTATTTATAGCCTTTGGAGATTTCCTTCATGTGAGGATTTCCTTGATGATCAAGCTAACCAAAGGGTGTTAACCATGGTTACTTTTCAGAAGATGGAGATAAGCTTTTGATTCCCATACTCAACCTTAAAGGGAGTTCCAATAGGAAGTAGCCACATGTCTTTGTGAATGATTATTTATGATGGTCTTCCATTGTAGGCGCCTCCTTTTGCAAGTGGCCATGTGCCCCCATGTGACTCTGAAGCAAGCAGCAAGCCAACTAAGCATTATAGCAATGGTAAGAATTGAGGTGCTTCCAATGTGGGGTTGTGAGCTGCTTCGGTGTAGGGAGGTGCAGTTGCACCCAGTGCAGATGCACTAAACTATAGCTGTACTGAACAAACACATCAAACATACCAATATACATGTAAAATGCTAAGTTATGGACATCTTTCACCTTAAAACCATAAATGTTGTTATTTTATTCATACTTCCATATTTAACACATATTATACTTGATTATGGGCAATTATTTAAGTGTAGAAGCACGAATAACTCTATATAAAATAGAGTTATCAGGAAGTCATGAGCCCAAAATCTAGGCATAACAAGCAATCCGTTAATCAGATATTAGCGGGTGGGTTCCTTTGGAGAACTGTGCAGTGGTTGTCTGGTGTTGTGCTATGACAAGATAAATGTGTAAACTGCTAGGCTGGGTTACACGAGAACATCATAGCTTCTAGACTGGGCTACAAATAAAAGATATATGAAACACTGAGAGTGGAGTCGTGAGGGGTCTCGAAAGAACTCATTGAGATTATTATCTCACTGTTTATTTATGTGGTGTTTACAGATATGCAGGGAAAGTAAACTGAGAAGTTGTAACTACTGTTCTGGGCTACGAGTATGGAAGGATCTCTAATGATCAAATTTAAGTATAGTTGTTCAGTTTCCCCCTAGCTACATTTATGATGTCCCCTTTAGGATGATCCTTGATTATAATCAAGTTAGGATGTATATAAACTTTACTTTGGGATTTTGGACATTTTTAGTACCACGACTAAATTATTTATTGTCGGTTATGTTTATATGGTTCCAATATCGGTGTCTTCCCTTAAGGAACTCGGAGTGACATTAATTTTTCCGGTCAATTTATGTTACGTCCAAAAATTCAAGTAGGTTTATAACTCTGATTTGTATAAATGGTTAATATTCTAATTTGTGTGACGTCTAAAGGTTAGGATGTTACATTTGGTATCAGAGCAGTTCGACCTTGTCGGGTTTAGTGACCTTACGGTCAAGAGATTAGATAGATCGAGTCAGCAAGGGACTTAGACCATTAACTGTCAAAACCTTTCAGTATTCTGTGTGAGACATTGAGCCCAGATCCATTCAATATTTCATGCAACGTACTAAGAATAATGATAATTGGTTGCCTCAGCCCTGAAAATATATGAAGCCCTAAACCATAGGATTCCAGACCTTCTAATTTCATCAAAGCACCTAGCAGAAGTAGAGGGCTACAGACGATATTCCGGAGCAAATATGGGCATCCGTATTAGTTCGAGGAAGCTGTGGGCGACCGTTCAATCTTTGGAGCCGATTCGACCACCGTGTTGTAGAGTGAATCGTTAGAGGTTACCTAGAGAGTTATAAGTTGGGAAGGATATTTCGGTAGAAGGAGTGTTAGCATCTTAGATCTATTCAGGACTAGTGGGCACCGTGAAACTCAGATTGTTGTTCAGCCAGTCTCTGAGTTACCGAGATGATGTCTTGTAGTTAACCCCAACTTATGTCTCAGCTTAGCGAAATTCTTTCGTACAATTTTGATTCTAGATCATGTTAGATTTCCTAAGAAACACTTTTCCCCAATGTCATGAAACCGGACTAGTAGATTATAATTGCACTTACAGTTCTAACAAGTAGCACCCCAGTGTTTATTGGACCAGTATCTATGTCAAAATTCCTGAGTTAGGTTCCCTTTGAAATAGGACTAGAATTTTCATGTCAATGGGGGTAAATGTATTACAACCCTCCGACTAGGAGTATGTCAGTTTCGGCCTGTGAGGAATTTTTTGCTAGTCTTCCACCTATTTTATTCATAACTTTTGATCCAGAACTCCGATTTATGTGTTTCGGGGTGCGTTGGAAAGGCTAACGAAAATGTCTACACAAACGATAGCTTTTGGACACCCCTATAAGAGTCTTTAGAAGGGATATTTCTCGGAAATGGTTATTAGTAGTTATAACTCCCCTTAAGAGATTTTTAGATTCAGTATATATAAGTCTTAGATAATTAGACACCCAACTTGTGTGTCGGAAAAAAAGGAAAGTTCGGTTTACCTAAACATTAAATGTTTTGCGGTTCTATAAGTAGGACGTGTTCCAGATTTGATTAATTATGATAGCTGTAATAATTTCGTTTGGATGGTTTATGGAATTCCGAAAGACGGAGGACCAAGGGAATATCCAAAAATAGTTAGAAATTGTTTTCTTAATTAGTACACAAAGCACCAAGCGTGCGCCCTTTTGATTCCTTGAAAGAATCCTTTTAGGCTAAATTGCACTTTTGGCCCTTTATGTTTGAGGTTTGGGTCATTTTGGTCCTTTATATTTTTTTCCTCGTTTTAGCCCTTCATGTTTTTTGTGTGAGTCATTTTGGCTCCTGCCGTTAGTGTTTTCTAACGGACGCCACGCTGGCAGTTAACTGCTGACGTGGCGTCTTAATTGTCAAGGCTGACTAGGATTCATTAAATGACGTTGCCAATGGGGGATCAAATTGAAACAAATAAAAAATATAGGGGACCAAATTGACACAAACACAAAACATAATCAATCACTCTCCATCTTCTTCCTCCATCTTCATCTTCTTCTTCTCCGGCGAGCCGCCATCATCTCCGGTGAGCCGCCGCCACCACAAATTTCTTCAAAACCCAAAATCCCCAATTTTTCAAATCCCTAAATTTGGTTTCAAATCCAATTTTTCAATAACACCATCCCCAAAATAAACAGTTATTCTAAACCAGGTGAAGAAATTGGGGATGGTTTCATTGAAAAATTGAGGATTTGAAACCAAATTTAGGGATTTGAAAAATTGGGGATTTTGGGTTTTGAAGAAATTTGTAGTGGTGGCGGCGGCTCGCCGGAGATGGTGGCAGCTCGCCGGAGAAGAAGAAGATGAAGATGGAGGAAGAAGATGGAGAGTGATTGATTATGTTTTGTGTTTATGTCAATTTGGTCCCCTATGTTTTTTATTTGTTTCAATTTGGTCCCCCATTGGCCACGTCATTTAATGAATCCTAGTCAGCCTTGACAATTAAGACGCCACGTCAGCAGTTAACTGCCAGCGTGGCGTCTGTTAGAAAAAATTAACGGCAGGGGCCAAAATGACACACAAAAAAAACATGAAGGGCTAAAACGAGAAAAAAAACATAAAAGGCCAAAATGACACAAACCCCAAACATAAAGGGCCAAAAGTGCAGTTTTGCCATCCTTTTATTTTCTCATTTCTTTGGTGCTACAACTATTCCAATTCCACATTTAATTCAAATGTAAATGGTTAATATTATAATCTTTAATATTCACAAAATTAAAATAATATCTTTAAAAACATGTATGCACAATTTACATGTAGAAGCCACTACTATGCACAATTTACTTGTTGAAGCCACCATACACACACACACATATCGGTCCTTAAGAATAAATTTATTATATTTTACTTGTTATTTTCAAAGTTCAATGCAATTTTAACTATTGTTTTGTCAATGATATCCTTAATATATTTATTTAATAGAGAGAAATATATATATATATATATGTGTGTGTGTAGCATGAAATAATAAAAGTACATTATATGAAAAAGATAAATAATTCTATCAAAAATGTCAAAACTTATTAGTTTTCTTGATATGTAAAAATAACTTTAAAGCAACATGCATGTATTCTATAACAAATTAAGGAGTATCATTTTGTATAATATGATTACTTTGGCTACCAATTATTTTCAATGATATGCACTTATTCTTTCGATGCACTACGTGAAGTGGAGGAGGAAGATGAGCTGCACTTATTCTTTCGGTGCACGCATGCAGAGGAGATTTGGAGAGCATCCGGATTGTGGCATGATATCAGGTCGGTAATTAATAATGCAACTAGTTATAAATCCTCCTTTTTTGAGATTCTTTCATTGCTCTCGGAAAACTCTGGGAATTATTTTGTTATGATGATTTGGGGTCTATGGAAGAGAAGGAATGATAAAGTTTGGGATAATATGATTAAACCAATCCAATTGTCAATTCAAGTTGCATCAGATTTACTTTTTTGTTGGCAAGAGGCACGTAAGTCGAAGTTGTCGTTGACGAGTGCAACGCCTTCATCTCGTAGTAACGCCGTTGTTGCATGGTCACGGCCAGTAGTGGGTGAGTGGAAGTGTAATGTTGATGCTGCATTGTTTGACGATGGTAGATTTGGGATTGGTCTTTGCATTAGAGATGCGGATGGAGCTTTTGTGAAAGCGAAGACGGTTTGGTACTATGGTGCTCCCCAACCTCAAGAGGCTGAAGCTGTGGGTTTGTTAGAGGCTATTACTTGGCTACAAAATTTCAACATCCAAAGAATTACCATCGAGCTTGATTGCAAAGCGGTAGTAGATGGCGTTAGCGGAGTTGTTTCTTGTATTACCGAGTATGGTTCCATCTTAAAAGCATGTCAGCAACACCTTTCTAATTTACAAAACTATGTGATTAGTTTTACCCGGAAGCAAGCGAACCTTGTGGCTCATACTTTAGCGAGAGCCTCAAGACTTCGTGCTAGCTCCCATGTCTTTGATTGTATTCCACCTTGTATTGCAACTTTTCTTTTGAATGAATTATATAAGTTTCCTTTGGTAAAAAAAAAAATGATATGCAGATAACAACTGAGTAAATTTTCCTCTCAGAAAATAAAATACTAAAACTTATAGAAGACGTAGCAAGTCTAATTAGTAACTGTATTAATTGTATTAAACCCCTCTTCTCCTCATGAATTTTTTTCTCTTTATTCTTGCTCCTAATTACAAGGTTGTTACTATTAATTTCAATGTTTTAAATTAAAAGTTAGTATTTTTATTTGAATAAAAATTAGGTTATTTTTGTGTGATTAATTGAAAAATTAAAGAGAAATAAATTTAATATTAGTATATATTAATATTTGGGTTGTTTGGTAACTTTTCTGAATACACACTTTATGCTCTTTCTTTCCTTGTAATTTCTTGTTTTCAGATGGTTAGGGGATGGTGATGGTTATCTAATAAATTTTTTTCCTGAGTGATGCATTAGCGCTATGCAATTTATTAATTGGAGCTAAATACTGGATAATTTTCAAAGGTTATCGTTTATATACTCTTGCAAAAATGAAATTTATTTACTTGATCAAAGAATTAAAAATAAAGCTAATTAAAATTAAGCTTATATAAAAATAAATCAAGCAAATCTTCATTTATATAACATTGAATTCCAATGGATCTCCTCGATAAACATGGGATAGATAATTACAAATCAATATAACAATTTGTCTGCTGGTCGTTATCACCCTCAAACTCTCTCAAACACATTTTCAAGCCTTGAAGCCAAGATAGTGAGGAACATGAAGAGCCCTCAACCAACCAGTTGGTAAATTACGTCTAGCCTTAAGGAATTCACCAGGGGTAAATTGGGTAGCTTCAGCCTTGCTAATAACACCATGATAACCCTTCCACTTGATTCTACGTTGAGCATTGGCACCAGGTCCGGTGTTACCATACTCAGCATAGTACAAGGTGTCAAGGAAATCAGTTCCCTTCCATGGGGCCCACCCATCTGGATGAATTAAATCACCAATAGTTGATTCCATAATCACTGTCTTTGAGTACGCCTTCCATGGTCTTCCCAAGTAACTTCTGAATTGGAATCTAAGTGGGAACAATGCTTGTTCTGGGACAATTTGACAATCTTGGATAACAATACCTGTAGCCATGTTCTTTTGTTCTGTACCTTCTGCGGTTACTGTGTTGAATTGCTTTTCCATGGGCTTCCTTACAACGATCACAGAGTGTTGGATAACGGTGGTGGATGTTCCAAAGATAAAATCAACGGTTCCGGAGATAAGACAGTTGCGGTAGAACTGTCTATTGGTTTGAACATACAATGTGTCTTGGTAACCTATGATATGACAACCGACCAAAGCTGACGCATCTCCTTGGTTTCTAAATGCCACTGCTTGATGCCCAATTGCACCTGCTGTGTTCTCAAATGTCATTGCCTTCCCAATGAATCCAGATGCGGTATTGGCTGCAAACAAACATCCGAACATAATCAATTATTAATGCATGCACTTTATTATCGATCAAAATTTACATGGGTCCCGTCACTTTGGAATAAAAAGTGAAATATATAGTAATTATTACCGAAGGTGGCGGTTTGCATGGTGCCGATAGGATAGTGCTTGTTACCAGTGACAACGGTCTTTCCAGGGCCATCACCGTATATAAGGATGTTAACAGCGTTCTTAGGGACGATGATGTACTCGGCATAGACACCAGACTTAACATAGATAACATATCTACCTTTGAAGCCCTTAGGGTATGAGGCAATAGCAGCAGCAATGGTTTTAAATTGGCCACTACCATCCTTAGCAACAACAACATTAGGCTTAACACTAGTTCTCCATCCCTTTCTGTTTAGTTTACCCAAAAGCTTACGATCAGCAGCGGAAAACCATGAAGGGTAACCTTCATTATCAACCTCAACATCAGAAAGAAGACGACGAGAAGCAGGTTTGAGATCCAATTTCAAACCGAATTGTTCAAGGATGTGTGTCAAATCGCTGACAATGTCAAGTGCAAGACCAGTGACCTTCTGAACATGGTCCAAACTCTGAGTTTGCAATTGTTCCTTAATCTTTTTCTGACCATCATTTTCACCATCAAAACTTTCCATGCAAGCTTGTCGGTATGAAATAACAGCACTCAACCAGTTTCTGAAATCAGGTGTCTGTTCATAAACAGATTGAATGTTGTTATCACGAACCAAGTTGTTGGAAAGTTCGAGACTGTCCAAAGCAAATTGCATCAGATCTTTGCAATCATCGAGATTCATCTTAACAGTGTCGTCCTTACCATACTCGGTGGTTAGCCTATCAGTCATGTTAAAGGCTTTGATGACACTGTCTGTGGTTGCTTTCACTACAGTGGCTATATAAGCCTTTGGGTCAGTACCATTAACAGAGCTAAGAGTTTCATGACAAAGTTTTTTGTCATCTGTGTTTGAGCAAACCGCTTGTAGATATCTTTGTTGAGATTGAATTTGAGGATCTTCACCCTTCTTGTGAACAGTGACAACAACACCAATAGCAACACCTACTACGAGGATGAGAGAAACAGCGGAGACAATTATCTTTCCCTTCATTTTGCTTGTTTGTTCTTCTATTATCCTCCCCTTGGGTGTTCTTTGGGGAGGCTTATTGGAGATCTTGTGTTGAGTTATGGGATCATCTTGCGGTTTTTATAGGTGTTTCAAACCTCCGGTAAATCTATTTTTTCAATTCTTTGGAGTTGTCTTCGTAAACGAGGGGTATATAATTGTCGTGAATTTCTCAATTTTAGGAACGATTAGAAACAAACTACTATTTTTTTTTTCTTTTCCAAATGTCAGTCTGTTCTTTCTATTTTAAGGTTAATTGGCATTTTGAGGTAACTTAGACAAGGTTGACCAAATCCTGCTATATCTACGGTAGTTGATTCTATCCCCAACGGTGAACTTTACCTAGGGTGTTTAAAGTGTGCTACACAATGCCACACATCATTCTTAAGCATTTCAATGGTTTTTTTTGCTCCAATAGTGAATCCTTAAGAACTCAAGTTGGGTCCAATACTTTTTTTTTTGACCAAAATTGGGTCCCAATACTTATATCACTTTTAATATTTTATTTATATTTTTTCATTTAAAGGATTAGTTTATCTACATGGTCAAAAAAAAAAAGGATTAGTTTATCTATTTTAAATAGAATACCTTGTCTATTAAATTATTCATTAAAACATTATTACGGAAGAGAAATCATCAACTTAATTATTCCCTATGTAAAAAAATGATATCAGAATAATTCATTTTTTATTTATTAATTCCAATTCCAATGGTTAAAAATCATTTAGTAAATCAATTAATGTCTAGAATAAATATGGAATGTTCCATATAATCACTTATTACATTGATTTTTTCCATTTTAATTGTACATTTCATAGGTTTTGATAAACCAGATAAGCTTCTCCCGTTCTCCGAGTGAGTACTCTCTCACTAATCTATTAGAGATACACAGAACTTCATCTCTCTTGCCCTTTTCCTTATTTCTGTAACTTTTTAATTTCATTTCCTCACTGTCTGTTTCCAATGGAAGTGAAGAAGAAGGCATGTTTCTCTTCATGTTATTGTTTTGTACAAAAAGCTGTAAACTTTTGCATGAAATAATGTTATGCACTGGGTTTTTCGCCAGTTGTCACCTTTTCTGGTTTGCTCCAATAGTGAACAAGTGGGAAGTTGAGTTTGTATAGTTTTGCAACTGTTGGTGCATTCTCAGTTGGAGGTGCTCTAATAGGTCAAAGCCCGTTGGAATATCCAGAAAAAGTCCTGCTCTTTCTCATTTTTATTATTTTTTTTGTAGATGATGTGTTGTTATTATCCAAAGCCAATGATCCCAAGCAAGGTTAATTGCTGACATTTTTATGGACTTTGGATTAGTGTCTGGGCTCTAGGTCAACCTTCAGAAATCTAGAGCTTTCTACTCCACAGGTATAAGCAGACAAACTATAGAACAAGACACTAATATCGATTCTTTGGCATGTTTGCTGAATTCATGGCTATGAGCATGGGTCTTCTTCTTGCTTGGGATCTAGGATGCAGAAGAGTGTTATGCTACGCAGATTCTTTGCTCGCTATCCAACTCGTTCAAAGTCCTCTCAACCAGCTTCATGCATATGCAATGTTGATTCAGAGTATTAAGGATTGCATTGGGTGCAACTAGTCTTTGCAAATTACTCATACTTTAGGAGAAGGAAACTCCGCTGCTAGACTTCTAGTTCCCCGTCCTTAGTTTTTTCGTTTGGTCTTTTTTGTTTACAAAAAAAAAAGCTTTTAGTATATGTGGATTTTCTTTTTTGACAAATAGTATATGCGGATTTCTATTGGAATTTTTTTATTAATGTAAAATTTTATTTGTATGCACCAAAAAGGTACAAGCATGTGTCACTTTTAAGTTTTAACATCATTTTCAAAATAAAAAAAATATGACAAAAATAAAATATGATAAGCTGAGGTTGTGAACGAGGAAATTAAAGAAAGAAAAAATGAAGTTAATGAATATTTTGGTATTAAAATTAGAAGGATAAAATATGTTTTTGTTCCTTACAAAATTGGGTCTTTCTAAATTTAGTCCCTACATTATCGAATAAGTATTTGGGGTTTAAAAATTGTGTGAGAGAGAGAGAGATGTTGAATCCTGAATTTAAGCAAAAAATTTGGTAGAAGGTCTTCAAAATTGAACAACAAAAGGAGAACAATGATGAGAAATGATGTTGAATCGTGAATTGCGTGAGTAGAAGATCTTTAAAAATTTGGTAGAAGAAATGATGGGAACAATGATGTTGAATCGTTGTTCAGCGTGAGTTGGTTTGCGATTTTTAATTTTAAAAATTATTTTATTTAAACTAAAATAGATATAATAATAATAATAATAAATGTGAGTTAGCATGCCACGCCACATCAATTAAAATGTCCACATGGCGTGTTCAGTCATGATTCTGTTAGTCCAATCAGCAACGATTAACGTCAGGGACTAATTGTTGGAACAATTTATTGGTGGGATAATGCTGCAACAAAGAAGAAGAACCAAACATAGAAAATCATTAGCACAAATAATTGTGAATATCATGTACAATAAAGAACAAAGGAGAAAGTGAATTTATCATTGCGCAAGACTCCAAGGCGTGTATAACACTAAGCTTTAGGTTCGATTCGCCCCCACCAATCACTCTAGATTGGATGCAATAGGATGACCGGCGAATCCCCTTCAGGATACAATGGAGTTCCTTGACATGGTTTGCACACCCACACCAAGCGTATCGTCAATAGTATTTACAGAACAATAGTTCCCTAACTTCAATTTGCGCATAAGAGAAGAAAGAGAATGATTTGGACTATTGAATTTGGTAGAGTTTTGTCTTAGACATATGAACAATATATGTGTATGTGAATGTCTTCTTTCTACTTGTAAAGTTGTTCTATATATATAGACTAACTCATACCATTTGGTGAAGATAAGTATCTCTTCACTACAAATATTCATGAAAGAACACAACCACTAGTGAAAGCCACCAAAGGACACACCTTTAGAACAAGAAACATTGTATTTCTCTTTCACTTTAGTGTTATTGGATTTCTATTATTTTGGAAATCCCCAACAATCCCCCACCATTTTCAAAATAAATCCAAATCCCATTATTCCGGAAATCACATACTTTCGGCTAAGGTATCTTACGATTTGAACCTTTACTTAGTAAGTCAATGTTTAGCTCATCCCCGAATAGATTGGTAGACAAGCTTTGAACCAATTATTCATTAGAACAAGCATCAATTAACTTACACATGAGATCTCGATACCATTGAACGAATTGTAAAGTGACACATTTGTTAAGGCCTTGTGTCAAGTATCCTTTTCATGAGAGCTTTAAGAGTCAAACCCTTAATCTCCAAGAAGCGGCCCCACTTCACTCTCACATAGGTAGACTCTATCAGAAGTACTCCCATAATAAGCACTTCAGCACATATATGCTATAGGTCTATTAAGAGCAAAGCTCAACCTTTCAACTTTATACTTATGGTCCAAGTACTTATAAACATTGGGATGTATCTATTGTCAAGTACTTGCAATTACTCTAATAGTGTACTTTCACCATTGAACTCAAGACTTAATGATACTCAAGTGTGAGTTGGGATTCCACTATTGGTAATTAATTAGATATGGGCTTGAAACTCATCCCCAACGATGTTATAAAAACATCATATCCCTTGTCAACCCTTTCGTCAAAGGATTGCAAGATTATTTCCTTTTCTCATAAAATTCTGAAGAACACTTCTTCACATAGCTAAGCTTTAATCCAATGTCCTTTGACATTTTTGGTTAATATACTCATTGATAGTATTGAATAACTATCACAAAAATGGACCACCAATACCATTGCCTTTTATTGTCCACTTGGAGGCCTTTGATATGTAGACAATCACAATATATGTACACTTGTTCCCTTGGTTTAGACAAAATTCTTACAAGCATTCAATACCCATTTCATATTAGAGTTCTACCTCTATTTCATCCATCTTAAATTATTTAAGATATCATTTATTGAATGCATTAAAAATACGCAACAACAACCAATGCAATTATTTATTTAGATATCAAATATCTTTACACATATTTAAGGTGGGCCAATCATATAAATCACATAACATAATAACAAATAAATTCTATTTTCTTCACCTTAAAATTCATGTCAACTCCATTAGAATCATTTCCATATAGCTTAGTATACATGTAATATATGCACCATATATTCTACTAGTTAAATATTAAATATAAACTCATCATAACATTTAAATGTACTTGTCAAAGTAAATAAATAGCATTTAAATGTATCAAGAAAATGAAACAGCATAACATAGTATTCATGGAGAGTGACTATCATAAATAGGTACAAAATAATGTCATATAAATCAGCATAACAATTTTCACTTTTTAAAATGATTTAAAAGGTATTAAACAAAATAAAATTAACAAAAAATAGTTATATATGTTAATAAAATATGAAACCTAGATAGTCAATAACTATAGGTTAATACAAACAGAATGCAAAAAATGGCATATTAAACGGAGGTTTGTACAGTCCACACTCTCCTGCACTCTCTGGGGTCTGAGAGTGGGTGTCGTTCCTGAGTCACTATGCATCATCTTCTACACCCAGTGGGTCAGATTTGACCCAGTTATGCAGAAAAACGGGTTTTCGACTCAATGCCTTTGGGACATGTTTTCTCCCTCATTTTAGCATCCTTTTAAGTGATTCTTGAATCAATTTGATAGTACAGAAAACAAGGATTACGATGGTATAGCTTTTAGACCATGAAAATGTCAAAAACAAGTTCGAATATCTACTTAAACTTTAAAATAAAAACTGTTTTAAGAAATGGATACCGGCACCGCCTATTGCGAAACGACATGATTCTTCACAAAAATAAGTATTGTACTGTTTCGTCAATTTTGTTTATTCAATCAACTTGCTGGTAACCAAATAACACAACCATGTAAAATTTGAGGAATGTGAAAAACATCAAAACCGGTTCAAAAAAGATCAACAGACATAAACCAGAAAGTTGCAACCCGCTGTGATTAACCATTACGATTTTTCATCCATATTTTGCTCCACGTAAAAGCAACATAAAAATTGCTCCCTGATTCTAAGATGTAACTTTGGCCTAACAAAATATAGGATAACTTCATATCAGACAGTTATTAAACATAAAGCATCGAAATGATGGCTTCGTGATTATTTCCGTTAATTACATTTGACCTTAACATTTGGCAACCTTTCAAACCGACAGAACCGACAGAAAATGAATCCCGTTATGAGTATCCAGTATCTATCTATGCTTCACATGTGACTCTATTATTCGTCTATTACCAATTGTTCACTGTGCATGAAACCCAATTTAACAACACCCTAATTTAAAGATTGGATCCACATGCACATAAACCAATTTTACAAAATTATAGTTGAGTTACATGCATAGAGAAAATACGACATAAATAATTTAATATTCACATACAGTATCAAGCATATCATCATTTTCATAGAAGCAATTGTGTACCTTTCACCATAATTATAAATCAACAGACTTTTGATGAACCATATCTCTCTCAAGTTGTAAGTAGAAAAATATCTTCTTTCACATGCAGATGTAGTAATTATTAATCACAAATGCAAAATCGAACCTAAAGATTGTTGGAACAATTTATTGGTGGGATAATGCTGCAACAAAGAAGAAGAACCAAACATAGAAAATCATTAGCACAAATAATTGTGAATATCATGTACAATAAAGAACAAAGGAGAAAGTGAATTTATCATTGCGCAAGACTCCAAGGCGTGTATAACACTAAGCTTTAGGTTCGATTCGCCCCCACCAATCACTCTAGATTGGATGCAATAGGATGACCGGCGAATCCCCTTCAGGATACAATGGAGTTCCTTGACATGGTTTGCACACCCACACCAAGCGTATCGTCAATAGTATTTACAGAACAATAGTTCCCTAACTTCAATTTGCGCATAAGAGAAGAAAGAGAATGATTTGGACTATTGAATTTGGTAGAGTTTTGTCTTAGACATATGAACAATATATGTGTATGTGAATGTCTTCTTTCTACTTGTAAAGTTGTTCTATATATATAGACTAACTCATACCATTTGGTGAAGATAAGTATCTCTTCACTACAAATATTCATGAAAGAACACAACCACTAGTGAAAGCCACCAAAGGACACACCTTTAGAACAAGAAACATTGTATTTCTCTTTCACTTTAGTGTTATTGGATTTCTATTATTTTGGAAATCCCCAACACTAATAATGAAAACATCAAAATAAGATACCTATTTCATTAATGTAGGGACTAAATATAGAAAACTCAATTTTTTAGGGACTAAAAACATATTTTACCATTTGTAAAAAAACATATTTTACACAAATTAATAGTATAATATTGTAGTTTTTAAGTAACAAATAATTTTTTTTGTCAAAAAAAGTAACAAATCATTTGGTCAATAAAAAAGATAACACATAAATACTTATTTTTCCGTCCTCTCTAACATATTTTTTTAATTTTCTCTTTGTATATACACCTTTTTTTGCAAACCTTCCAAAACCATCTATCCTGTTGAGAAGTAGTTGTAGCTGAAGATAAGAGAACAAAAAAGTTTTCGTGCAACTCTTTTTCCAAAACAAATATGCCATTGTTTCTCCAACCTCCCTCCTACTTACCACACACCCTTAAATCTTGGGAAATGACCAAAATGTCTTTAGTGAATAAACAACTTTTAAACATGTCAATTTTTCTGAAATTTCACGTGGCATATATCTCATCACGCTCCCCTCCCTTTACATGATTTTTAATAGGTACAACACTATGATACCGTACCGGTTCAACACCATAGTGTCATAACTATGAATTTCATTTTACCAAACTCGTTCTTCAATGAACCACTACAACAATGTCCAACAAAATCCCCCTTCCCACTCTCCTTCTCCTTCTTCTATCCTTTCTACAACTGTTGACACATGGTCATATGTATACCGTTGCTCAATTTTACAGTCATAATGTGAATGTTTATTTGTTTTTTAGTTAATTTCTATGGGGAAGTAGCTTAGATTACAATTGATGTCATTAAGATTGATTTGTAAGTTGTTACCCTCTTTTCAAAGGGTTGTAGTAAAGAAAATCCTTCAATTTGATGTTTTGTTGGCTAGCAAACCAGATAGCTTGCCTAGCAATGCAGCAGAGAAAAGAAGAAAAGCTTGCCTAGCCGGAAAAATTTAGAGGGAAAAAAATTCGTCTATAAATACAACTTTCTCCTACACTCATCTCATTCTCTCATTTATCTCTTTCTTTCCTTCTCATTCTCTTCTACATTTTCTCTATCTTATCTTTCTTCTTGTTTCTCATACTCTCTAATCTTCAAAAATTTCTCTACATATCTCTCTTCTATAATTCTCCTTTCTTTATTCTTATTCCTTCTTCATCTCACTATTTTATTCTTATTTCTTCATAATTCCTCATTCTTATTCTCTCATATATTATTTCTTCTTTCCTATTTCAACAATACCATTCAACATTTGATTTTACTTTTGTTTTTTGACTTTTATTTAAAACACATATTAAGTTATAAAATTCAGAATTTTTTTAAAAATATTCTGATTTTTTTTTTGTCAATTTTTTTTTTGGAAAATCCGCCGGATTTTTTTTTTTAAAAAAAAACATTTTCCGGCGGATTTTTGGTAATTTCCGGCGGATTTTCCAAAAAAAAAATTGACAAAAAAAAAATGACTAAAATCCGCCGGAAATTACCAAAAATCCGCCAGAAATTATCGGCGGAAAATCCGCCGGAAACTGTTTGCGACGAGGGTTTTTTCGGCGCCAAAAATCCGCCGAAAAGTCCACATTTTCGGCGGATTTTGGTCGCCGGAAAATCCAGTTTTTCTTGTAGTGATACAACTAGTGGTTTTTACTATTTTATTATAATTTGCAACGATTCGGTACACTTGCCGAAATCATAACAACAACCATGTTCAACAAAATTCACCTCCCCACTTACTCTTCTGCACATTCAAATCTGCAGAAACACGAGATCCAGTTGCAAATTTCTCCTAATTGGCACTTTTTTCAATCTTAGTCAATTCAAAACACCAGAGTTTTGCAAACTCTTTGGCAGAAGGGAAACCCATGAAAGTTCTAACAACCCGCTTGCGATGTGGTGATGAAGTTTCATGCAACTTTTGATCACCCTCTCGACAGATTAACATTTTGTGGCCCATGCATGTGAATTGACCTCCCTCGGTCTCCTTAATTATCCCTCGAGCTTGCCCCCTCCTCGGGGATTCCATATCATAATTTGCCTCGAGGCTTCCCTTTGAGTTTGTTCTTTCAGCAAATATCTTGTAAGACTTGTCTAGTGGCTTGCCTCGGCGCCCTAGTCTTTTCTCCCCTTTTCCTCTCAGCTCTCGATCCATGACTTGATTATTTTTGGGTGTTAACAATTAAGTACGGTACTAGTTTGGTACTAAAGTACCGTATCGGTTCGGTATAAGGTACCAGACCAGGCCAAAATGTAGCGTGAGGGGGTTTAGGAGTGTGTTCCACATGAGGTTAATTTTAGAATATTTGAGGTTTGGGGTCTATGGTGAATAAGGGGAGTGGCAGAAGCATGGACCAACAAACATACCTCTTCTCTAAATTATACTCCAGTGCCTGCCTGACCAACCCAATTGCCCGTATCTCCAATGTAATGTACTTTTTTTATTAGATATTGAGGAATTCTTGGGTCTCCCTTTGAGAGGAACTAGCCACATGGCTCGTGCGATGTAGAGGGAGTGCTAATATTGACGAATGTGACTACCCTAAATTGATAGTTGCTTATGTTAAACCCATTTTAATTAGCAATTAAATAAAACATGTAAAAAGTGCATTACTAATTTAAAAGTCATCTATATCTATATATTAAACAATTGAGAATGCATCTCAATAAATGACATTACACATGTCATTTTCTCATGCATTCGCATTAATTCACTTGCTTTAGGAAAGAATTTCATATTAAAATAATTAATTGAATTAAATATTTAAATTATGCAAATAATGAAATTCATCTAACACACATGGAAATATTTTTTGACATTTTTATTCACAATTAAACATTATCTCAACCTGCCAAATCAGTTACAATTTTCCAATTTGAAGTGCCAAAGATTTCCACCACAATGAAATGAAACTACATCTATAAATTTTGGTCATTTCAATGTGTATGCATATTCTTAATCGCATTTGAGTGTAGACGTAATTACACTAATAGACCTATTTGTGTTTAAAAATATAAAATCTGCAAAAAAATGTAGATTAGTTTTTTTTTACTAGAAAAAGAATATAGATTATTGGAAATTTAGTGACCAACTTTTTAAAAATTGGCAACAAATTAAACGTCAAAATCAAATCATCTTATCTCCAAAATCAAATACCGTAACAATCATTTTACAAATTTTAGTAAAAACAATTTTATGCTTTAATATGGATTAAATGATAACCAAATCAGCTTATTTTCATTTTGAACTATAGAATGTCCCTACTCCACTTGCTTGAAATATCCGAAAATCAACTTTCAATCAAGTATAAAAATGAATTCAATTTGAGAAATCCTTAATTTTGACATAGTAATAAATACTTCTAAGTGGTAATTTGTTGACCACATAAATAAGGACAAGGGCTGAATATTAATATTTCTAAGTGGTAACTTTTTGACCACGTAAATAAGGATAAGGACTGAATATTTTAATTTCAATTAATGAATCTTTTTCAATCACATATTATTGGTACCTTCTTACAAAACCAAATAAACCTTTTTTTGACGTAAAAAAAAAAGACCATTTGATATTTTGAACGAGAGAGAACAACAGTACTAAAAAATGCATTCCTAAGCAAGTGGCGGTAATTCCTTAGTTGATACCATTCGTCTCATTCTATAATACTTCTCTTTAGTATTCCTCATGTTACCATTCCTTTTTTGGTGTGTCGCAAAGATGAGTGTTGATGAGTTTAGGGATTGAAGTTCGGAGTAGTGAGAGGATGACAACCTAAAATACTAACACATCAAGGCTCACACAGTGAAATGGAGGGTGAAGCACAATCTCCACCTTCTGTGAATCCATGCTAAAGATGAAAGCCTACAATCTTAACCTCGCCATGAGAAACAAGATTTGTTCTAATATTCTCCATGTGCGCTTTTTCTCACTTTAATCCTTCTTTCTATGTTGATATTATCATCATATATTTTCATTTTTCTCCTTTATTTTTAAGGCGTGTTCTACGATTTATAAATTTGTATTTTAGTTACCTTCAATTTTAGATTACACTCATTTGTTTGGAGTACAGTTGTAAAAATATCTTGCCTTTAGTCTGTTGCAGATATTTTGGTGTAAGATATGAATATTTTCTTTCCAATTTAAATGGTTTATATGGATGAAAAGGTAATGCTTTTTTTCCTCTCTTTTTTCCTATTTTGCGCAGAGTTGCAAGCTTTATTGCTCACAGTTCATCAATTTGAGCTTTTGTGTTGTAAGATTTTGAAATGAAATAAAACTTCAATAAAGAATGCATTTGGTGGATTTTAACTTTGTATCCTCGAAAAATAATACTCCAAATACAAGATGAATGAATATTTGGAGGCAATTTTTTTAAAGTCGTCATTTTTTTATTTCACATGTTCTTAGCTAGGTTGATATTGTGTCAGCTAAATTAGTGAAATCCATTTATGACCAATTGGATAATTTTCTCTTGAGTTTAGTTGGTTATCAACATTATGATATTTAGATACGACCTATTTTGCAGCTACGGGAAGGAATTAGTTACAAGTTAATCAAATTGAGAGGTTGTTGCATTGCAGGATTGATTTATACGGGTGAAGACAAGGAGCCAAAGAGCTACCTTGCTGAAATTCAATGTACATCTGGGAGGGAGCTTCTTAAATTGATAATTGCATGTCTATGGGGTTGATGTCATATTTGATATAAAAGTTTGTAGGATGGGTCCAAAAGGATAGATAAGAGAAATGCAAGAGGGGAAGGAACTCAAAAATTGTGCAATCCCTTGACCAAATATATGACCGACATGACCATGTCATGACATGGTCATTAATATCGTTATTGTTTAGAGATAGTGTATGTGATGAAGAACTGTAATCACCATAATATGATATCATTTGTGCTAAAAAACATAAAATTAACATGGACTTTTGATAGTTTAAATATTATTTTAAAATCACAAAAACACCATACATGCATTAATTTTGCTACTAGCTTACAAAATATAAATTATTCGACAACAACTTTCAATAACATGTTAATACCCGTGCAGGGCACGGGTTAATTATTCTAGTACATATTACTTTAAAAATTCTACATATTAGGAAAGCACACTAAGGCTCTGTTTGGTAAAAAATAGCGGATAGCAGATAAACTAGCGGATAGCGGATAAGGTAGCTGATAGCGGATAGCTTATAGCTAGTTGATGGTGAATAAAGTATTTAGTAAATTTAGCGGTTAAACTAGTTGATAAATATAAAATGACATAAAAGGGCATGTTTAATTAATGGTTATATTTTTTGTAATTAATAGTTTAATTTATTTATTTACTAGATAGCTAAACTAAATTATTTATTTATTATTAACTACTTATTTATTTTAATAGTATAATTTATCTACAGAAAGTAAACAAAAATAATTCCATCGTAATTCTTAGTTCCATTAGATAAGATGGTATTTCATCAAAAAAAATAGATAAGATGGTATTTACTATTTACAAAAACAAAAAGAAAAAACTGGAACCAAATAACAATAAAAAGGAAGGGGTCATTGGAGAAAAAATAGAAGAAAAGGAATAAACGTTAAAAACCAAGAATCAAAACTAATCTTTTTGTGTAGTAAAAAAAAAGCTAACGTTAATTCGTAAAAAAAAATAAAATCAAAGCTAACGTACAAAACAAAGGGAGTAATCAGACTGCAAGGATATAAAAAAAATTGTTTTACTTTATTGAGGACATTGAAGGAATTTCATAAAAATAATGAGGGTAAAAAGGATGAGACGCTTTAAGCTATAAGCTCAAACGCTACTTCAAGTAGCGTTTCGAAAAACGCTATAAGCTATCCCTGAAACCCTACCCGCTACTGCTTGCCAAACACCTCTAATTTTTTTCGTCCATTATCCGCTGGGCAAATCCGTTAGTCAAATCCACTATAACCTAGCGGATCTGGTTTACCAAACATAGCCTAAGAAGTAATAATAGTAATACATAATCATAATAAAGCATAAGTTTATCATCCAGGTCAATCCTTGTAAGTGTTACTTCCGCAGAAAATTGTGCAGCCAATAACTTTTTTCTGACAATTATTTTATTTATAAGTTTTATGCACCCAGTGACCCACAAATAATGGTTAAGAAAAGCAACAATGTTGCAACTACCGATTCTACCTTACTTTTAAGAAGTGCATTAGTAGATTTAGGCTTGTGTACACCTTGATAAGTTATCTGCTTGCTGAAAACATTAAACTCATAAAAACAATGAGTGTCATTAGTCATCACATTATATTTTGTAATCTTTAAAAGCACCACATTGTCAAGTGCGTGGAAAAATGGAAATATATGTTGACAGTAGAGCATCAATATGTTCTGTAAAATAAATTCATAAAAAGTAAATGCAAAAGTGGAGCATTTCATAATGATTCCACATAAATAGAATTGAAGTTCATAAAAAAATAGTTCATCAGATGAAAAAACATAGAGCTAATAGCCTCTTTGATTAGTTCATAATAGTTATAGAGGACCATACACTATCCAATTCATGTAACTATAAAGCAACCTTATCATACAAAACAATTGTCCATAATGCAAACCAATAGTCTCCATGATGTACCTAGATGTCCATTTTTGCATATTTAAAACCAATGGCAATAGTCATGGTAGTGAAATATCCAATAATCTCCATGGTCTGCACACAAAACAAAACAATTGACCATAATGCAAACCAATTAAAGCAAATAATACCCATCCCATTACATTGATAAACAAATCAAAAGACCCTAATCAAAGGAACTTTTGAAATAGAAATTGATATAATAAAAGAAATTTCATCCATTAAATAAAAAAATATCAATTTCATCTCCAATAGGATGAATCAACACATAATCCCGTTTGAAATTAATAACAACATAATGCATATATGTAAAAATGGTATAGAATGCACCGACCAACGTACTTAATTATTTGATAATGGACACAACTGATGAAGCCTTCACATGTAATAAGTTGATGACACAAACAAAAGTCCATGGCCATTCCTATCAACAGAAAAATGTCAAACTCCCAAAAAATTTAAGACAATATTGTATGAAAGCAAGAGACAGAACATGTAGAAAATAAGTAATGGATAAATAGATGAAGAAAACATAATATTAGCTCTCCATGAGGCTTCAGAAGCTCATTACCAGATTTTGCAGTACCTTATTCTATTTGATATCAATACTATATACTAAAGGAAGCTTTTTTTAGAGCATCTAGGATGTTCCACATCATCTTCATTAATTTTTCAATTAGATTTTTAACAATATCATTATTCATTTATAACTTACAAATTAAGGAGACTTAAATTCATAATAACCACTAACTTATTAAATAATACTCTTAGTGGAATAATATTGAACTACTATTATATTGATATTTGTAACATCCTCAATTTGGCTAATTTCAATTATTGCCGTTAGCAAGTGTTTTTATCTAATTAATAATTGAATGCCTTATGTGCGTGCCGAATTAAATTTGTGTGACGTATAAGTAAACAATGGAGTGCGAATAACCACTACAAGAAAAACTGAATTTTCCGGCGACCAAAATCCGCCGGAAATGACCAAAATCCGCCGAAAATGTGGACTTTCCGGCGGATTTTTGGCGCCGGAAAAACCCTCGTCGCAAACAGTTTCCGGCGGATTTTTGGTAATTTCCGGTGGATTTTAGCCTTCTTTTTTTGTCAATTTTTTTTTTGGAAAATCCGCCGGAAATTACCAAAAATCCGCCGGAAAATGTTTTTTTTTTAAAAAAATTTCCGGCGGATTCATGGTAATTTCCGGCGGATTTTCCAAAAAAAAAAATTGACAAAAAAAAATCCGAATATTTTTAAAAAAATTCTGAATTTTACAACTTAATATGTGTTTTAAATAAAAGTCAAAAAACAAAAGTAAAATCAAATGTTGAATGGTATTGTTGAAATAGGAAAGAATAAAAGAGAATATGAGAAGAAATAATATATGAGAGAATAAGAATGAGGAATTATGAAGAAATAAGAATAAAATAGTGAGATGAAGAAGGAATAAGAATAAAGAAGTGAGAATGAAGAAGAAAGGAGAATTATAGAAGAGAGATATGTAGAGAAATTTTTGAAGATTAGAGAGTATGAGAAAGAAGAAGAAAGATAAGATAGAGAAAATGTAGAAGAGAATGAGAAGGAAAGAAAGAGATAAATGAGAGAATGAGATGAGTGTAGGAGAAAGTTGTATTTATAGACGAATTTTTTTCCCTCTAAATTTTTCCGGCGGATTTTTTTCCCTCCAAAATTTTCCGGCGGATTTTCGAAATTTTTTTTTTTTTTTTTGGAAAATCCGCCGGAAATTACCAAAAATCCGCCGGAAATTTCCGGTAACATTTCCGGCGGATTTATTAAAATTTCCGGCGGATTTTTGCAAAAAAAAATAAAAATTAAAAATTCTGCCAGAAAGTCCAAAAAATCTGCCGGAAACTACCGTGGGATCAAATCCGCCGGAAATCCCTCAATTCCGCCGGAAAGTTTTGGACAGTAAATCAACTATTTCTTGTAGTGAACCTAGGGATAGAACCATAATTTCACTTTAGTAGGTTAGCCCATTTAATTGCTATTCAATGGAGTCTATGATTGATGATTTAAGTTGTTTGGTAAATGACTAAGTGAATTGAGTGTGTATTTGCTAATCTATTACATTATATTGCATGGGGTAGTATAGGAGTAATAATAGGTGGTTGTAGCAAAAAGGGGCAAATAGGGAATTTCACTGAGTGAGCAAAAAATCCCTCGGCTGAACTTGTTTACTTTTCACTCACTCCAACACCAAACATAACACACAATTGAAATCAGTTTTTTTTTATAAATAGAGAGAGTGGGATGGCTGAGTTTTCTATTTTAAAATCTTTCCGTATCAAAGGAATCCCTAGGAAAGCTCAAGATATTATTTAAGTTGATTGGAAAGCCCCCTTACGTGGTTGGTTAAAATGTAACAACGATGGTGCTTCTAAAGGCTCTCCTGGCCCTTCTTCTTGTGGTGGCATTTTTCGCGATTATAGAGCCTCTATTATTGGTTGTTTTGCGTCTTTTCTGGGCAATGGCACTGCCCTTGATTCTGAGCTTTTGGCAGCCATGATAGCTATTGAGACTGCTTATGATAAGGGTTGGCGTAAAATCTGGCTTGAATGTGATTCCTCTTCTATTGTTGCTGCTTTTAAGAATCCTGAGATTGTTCCCTGGAGATTGAGAAATCGTTGGGGCAACACCTTGAGGCTTTGTTCAGATATGAACTTTATTGTGTCTCATATTTTTAGAGAAGGAAACAGTTGCGCTGATAAATTAGCTGCTTTTGGTCTAGTTAGTAGAACTTATACTTGGTGGAGTTTGCCTCCGAGCTTCATCTTAGATGACTTTTGTCGTAATAGGGAAGGTCTTCTTTTTTTCAGATTTAGATGAGTCTTCCCCGGAGTTTGGTCTCCTTGGCTTTCTTCTTTTTCGCTTTTGTGCTGCTTCTTTTGCTTGTTGTTTGGTTTCCTGACAAGGGTTTTGGCCTAGTCCCCCCTTGGTCTCCATTGTACTCCTTTTTATCTTATATATTATGATAGAGTGCTCTTTTACCTTATGATGATTTATCCCTAAGAAGGATTTGCATCAGAAGGTTTTAGCGAGAGACTCTTTAAAAAAAATACAAAGAAAAAGGGAAAGATAGAGAGTGGAGAGGGAGAGAGTGTGAAGTTGAGAGGAAAAGGAGAAATGAGAGAAACGCCAAAATCAGAAACTTTCCTCATCCCTTCTTCTCATCTAAGCCTCACTAAACCCATTCAAGCACCAACTCATATTCAGCTCACACCACCAAAGAAACATCCATCAATTTACTCTTCATCTTTGCAAAAAATGATGAGAACGAGCTAGATTAAGGGAGAAAAATTAGTTACAAGTATCACTTTTGTAATAGTAACAATTTTGAATCATTCACCGTATTGTAGCCATAACTCCCTGAGTACTCGTCATATCAGTTTCATTGAATTTTCTAATATTCATATCATTTTACTAAAAGTATATTTTCAACAATCAACCTTAACAACATATTTATATAATACTAATATCCATAATTTATATTAATAACTTATATATTTTTATATAAATTAAAGCTCTATACAACTTTAAAAAGAAAATATTATAACAACCCGTACAATCCTCTAGTTCCTCACTTAACCATTATAGAAACAATGGATGAACTTGCAATGCTAATTCTATCTCTTCCATTCGTGTAGAAAAGAAGCATCAAGTTAGTCATGGAATAGTATGAACCATAGACGTAAAAATTAAAAGTGAAAATAGAATGAATTTTTATCATCATACTTGTAAAACTGCTGACCAAAAATTGTTTGCTCCTTTTATCCTACACCTTGCAAATAAGAAGTTGTAGAGGATATTGTTCCATTGAATAAAAGATCAATTTGCTTCTTCTTGATATTAGGTTAGTGATATGACCAACTTCCTTTACAAATTTGATACTACACCTTTAGAAAAACAACATCCTTCTCCCCACCCTCTCTTCCTCTCTTTCTTTTTCCTTCTCCCCAAAGAAACAGAGGAATGGCACAGAAAAATAAAATAATAAATAAGGGAGTGAGTGTGAGCAACCACTACCGTCTGCAGTGCACAACCATGTCTATGCCGCTAACACTGTCGCAAAGCCATTACGCCACCGCTCTGTTAAATCTTTACACTAATTCGAATTGTCTCTTTTGTAGGGTGTATTTTATCAATACAGGGGGTGCAAGTATTAAAACATAAGAAGGCCCAGTTCAACAAAGCCCAAGTCCACTTTAGACCCAGTTCACTAAAACACCAAAATACGCAACTTAGGGTTTCACTTCCAAATCGCTTTCTCTCTCTACTTTCTCTCACGTTTCTTCTTTCTTTCTTTGGTGCTCTGCTAGGGTTTTGTAAAAAACCCAGAAGAGCTCACGAATGATGGCTCAAATAGCTCCAAACTTCCAACATTGATGATCAGCAACACATAAGGAATAAAACCCCTATGGTTTTATTCCATGATTTTCTGATTTTCTCAAACCTTAACCTTCGTATCTTCTGTGCAAGTGTTCTATCACCAAGAACACACCACTTGGTACTCAGGTGTTATGCCCCAATTTTGTCCGCTTCACTTTTTTTTACTACTCGAATAACTTATTCAACTCGTTCTAATTGGGTGTGATGCTCGTAATTTATTGCAGTTGGGCCTTATTTTAGCAGATTGTTCAACTAGGCCGAGTTCTTATTCTTGGGCTTTGGCCCGATTTCGTTGTTTTTCCCATCTAATTAAAAAGCCATAAAAAATACATAAATTTACACAAAAATTAATTTATTATATTAAAAATGTGTCCAAAAAAGTCCAAAATATAAAATAGTCAAAAAATACAAAAAATAATAAAAACGAAAATGCAAGAAAATCAGCATCAACGATGCTCCTATGGGCTTCTCCTTCTCCTTGCTCAACAAGTCTCCTCAATAAACCCAAAACCTGTAAATAAGGAAACAAAAGATTGAAGCAATTAATTTCTGATTCAATTCTTTAGCTATAAAAGAGACCACAATTCACACAGTAAAGAAGACTGACAATAATATCCAAAAATATCCAAAAATGATTAGGATTTCACATCGAAACCCTAATCAACCAAAAAAAACACGAAATTCAGAGTTTCAAAAGCAGTAGCAGTAAAAGAACAGCAACAGTAAGGCTGCAGCATAGGTTGTAGAAAATACATGTGTTAATCTGTATATACTTTATTTTTCTTTTGGTACATAATCTGTATGTAGTTTTAATGATATAATTAAAATGATACTTCATCCGTCTCATATTAAGTGTCTTATTTGCCATTTTTATTTGTCTCAAATTATCTGTCACTATAGAATCTCAATACAACATTTATTATTACTTTCTAACAATACATTTACTTTAGAATATCAATAACCGTACTTTTGCACAAACCAAGAAAAGTGTAAGGGTGTTTTAGTCCTACCACATTTTTTTACCATAAAATTTAGAATATCAAATTATTTTCTTAATACCCACGCATAATTTTAAATAACACTTAATATGAGATGGAGGGAGTATAGTTTAAATGATGTAATCAGTATATAAAACAAAAGTATGTAATCTATATATAGTTTTAAAAAAAACGTATACAGGAAGTCATGAACATAAATGTAATAGATCAATAACCAAAAGCACCTTAGAAATTTAAGGTCTGAATCCAAACAAAGAGGGATTAGAAGGAAAAAAAGAAAGAGATTAAGAACATAAGATACAAAGAGAAGAGAAGAAATAGAAAAGAAGAACAAAACCGTAAAGAAAAGTGAAAACAGAACCGTGACTGACCTCCGGCCACCATATACAGTGGTCGTGCGCCGTGTCACCACCATGTCGCCGTCGTCAATCACGAAGACGCCACCGTTGAGTTCTTTGACGAAAACACCGCTGTCAGCATCGACAATGTTCCTCTCTCTCTGTCATTCGCGTTCTCGCAAGCTCCGGCATCTTCTCCGGTCACGAACGGACCTCCGACGCGAACAACACCATCACGCCGGCGTATCTTCCTCTCCGTTCATCTCTCTCCCTCTCAGTCGCAACCTCTCTCTCTTTCTCGTTCTTTCTTTCTCTCTCCCTCCGAAATTCTCTCGTCTTCTCTCTCTCGTTTTCTCTCTCCTCCGCAAAAATCTCTCCATGGGTCCTCCCTTTCCTTTTCCACCATAAACTCTCTCTCTCTCTCTCTCTCTCTCTCTCTCTCTCTCTCTCTCTCTCTCTCTCCATGGGTCCTCCCTTTCCTTGTATAAGCCCAATTCGTTGGTCAGCCTATTAACCCCAAAAACGTGGACCAGACAACACTGCTACTGGAAAGCTCCGACCCTTGCCACCTTATGCTTGCTCGACCAAATTTGATCAACAAAGTCGTCAGTCAGAGCGTTTGTGATCTGAAACAAAAAAATGGGGGAAAGACTAACTCCCTATTTATAGTGGGCTGGAAAAATTGGGCCTTGAACTGAATCGACAGGCCCAATCGGTGGATTTTTTGAACTGAGCGCGTGGTTTGAGGCGTCACCATCATTAACAAACATCAAAAGGCGTGCCCTGTCAGAAGATGCATTTAATGCCCTAAGCAGAGCACGACGCGTTTTCCAACGCGTCATCTTTTGGATTCTGCCAGGAACGACAAAAGACGAAGATCGGGCAACGATGAAGCTCGGGCGCTTCGAATTCGGTCACACCAAGGTCGCAATACAGCCACGAGTCATACAAGTCAAGGTCGACTATCAAACGACCAGACTTGGGGGGCAACTGTTATGGTAATGTTTCTATATGCTATTAACACCCCTAGAAGGCCCATTTTCTCACTGGCCCATCCTCTTGGGTGAGCCCATAATTCAACGCTTCAGATACAGCCAACACATCCGACGGTTCGTAATCATTAGGTCAACACCATCCAAAGCCTATAAATACCACATTCAATGATCATTAATGGTAAGCTATTCTACTCATAACATACTCTGCTTGACTAACTTACTGACTTGATCGTCGGAGTGTCATTGCAGGACCAACAACCCAACCTCGACCGGAACATTGAAGATCAAGGATCACACCTACCAACTACCTCAAGTCGACCTATAAGGTCAGGAGTACGGTACAGAACATTGGCGACCTCAGTGGGAGGGTCAGTACTCAGACCTCGTCCCTTTACCTTGATCGACAATGGCCCCGGTCCTACGTCCGAAGGCCACTAATGTAACACCCCGGAAATAATTTAATTAAAATAGTTGATTGAATTATTAAAATAATTTGGAGGCGGGATATAGATAAATTAAAAGGTTAATATTTTATATGCGTAGGAGGTGAAACGAGTAAAGGAGGTGGTGACGTAGAGAGCCCAGTGTTTACTGAGCCCTCAACTTAAACCCTGGGGGTTTAAGCCAAACCCTCATTCGCAGCAAGCAAAAGAAAAACGAAAGTGAGAGTGAGAGAGAGAGCAAGCGGCGCAAAGAGGGAGAGAAGAGGAGGGTTTCGCGAAGAATTTCAAAAGGAGATCGTTCGTGTTGCTGTGGTTTTGTTCGTGTCTCGTTCGTCGTGTTCCGGAGCTTACGTTATTCGAGGTAAGGGTGGGCTTAACCTTGATAATGGGTTGATGATAATTATGTGTGGGTAGTCTAGGGTTTTGTTGAATTGTTCGTGTTGTTGCATATCGTGTTTTCGTTGAGATTGGTGCTTTGATGATTATTGCACGTCATTGTGATTTGTTTCGTTATTTGTTGTTGCGTGATTGTTGTATCACGATGATGGTGTTGTTATTGTTCGTATTTTTGTTGTTGCTGTGCGTGGTTGATTGTTGTTGTCGCGTTGTCGAATTGTCGTTTTTGTTGTGGTGGTTGCGGTGTCGTTGCCGTTAGGGTTTGGTATTTGGCAATTTAGCGATTCTGGACACAGGTTCGGTTTTTCTAAAACTGGCGCTGTTTGGTAGATCCAAAAATTATGAGGTTGATTGTTTTTGAAAATAGACTTAACGCCGGTCGTTTTGGCACTGGTTTCGTTAAATTCGGAGTTGTATAGCTCGAGTTATAGGCGATACAAGTTAGGTTAAAATTCTGGAAACGATTTGGGTATAGATTCGGTATTTCGGTGACTGGGAACGTTGTATTGACCTAAAAATTATGTGGTTTATTTTTCTGGAAAATAGACTTAATTCTTGTTAATTTGGCACTGGTTTGGTTGCGTTTAGAGTTGTGTAGCTCGAGATATGAATTCCACAAGTTAGAGTAAGATTCTGGAAACAATCTGGACACAGGGTCAGTGTTTTGGTTACCACGTTTTCAAAAGAACTCCTTTTCGAACGAATCCAATTTCTTTGAAAACTAGACAAAATTTGCCCCAGTTTATGCACAAGTTTCATGCAATTTGATTGAGTTTTGGTCACTTTGGAATTGCTTGAATTTGAAGGACAGAAACTGTCCTCTTTTGCAACTAGCCTGTGTGCTTTTCGAAAACTGTACCTATTGGACACTCTCCTTCAAAAACTGAACTTAGGGATGATAACCAGACCCATAGGGCTTTCCAACAAGTATTTATTTGTTGAAATCCGATGTCGTTTGCTATTTTAATTAATTCGCTGAAGTAGGTGCGATGTGCCTAGGCGCTGTGCGCCAGTCTTGTGCGTGGTGTGCGTGCGTTATGTCCGCGTTGTGGAGCCGTCTGGTGTTAATATTTCAGGTGCGGTGCTGGTATGCTCAGGAGAGTTTAGTGGTAGCTGTGATGCTACAACTTGGTGCTATTTTTGGTGAAATCATTTGTTTTGATTCTGGTGATATAGTATTTATTTTAAATACTTGTTATGGTGAGTTGGTGCATAATCATGGTGTCGCATTGTCATATGCATGTTTTGGTGATATAGGCTCTGCCTCTGGTGTTTATTGGTGATATGCCCGTCGTGGCTCATTTTGGTGATCGGTACCGCATGCATATGCCCACTGGAGGGGTTGCATATCATCCCGTTGTCTATGAATGTTATAATTTTGGTGGTTCACTGTCAAATGGATTTTTCCTTTGGTATCTGGTGCTGTGATATGGTGTAATTGTATTGTGTTGCTGTAGTTACCTGATGCTAGCATATTTTTATCATCTGCTTATTACCTCTGTTAGACTCACCCCTTCTGCTTGGAATGTTACTCTCATGCGGCAACGCTGCAGGTGATCGCTAGTGCTCGTGGAGGAATTGCTAGGTTTTGCTTCCTCTCTCGTTTGGGTCTGTGTCAGCTCTGATATGTAGCACCGGGGAGTCGTTAGTTATCGTTTTGAACTATTATTTTAGTTATTGGAAATTGTTTTAATTAATTTTGGAGATGTCTTTAATTGTTAATTCTGGAGATGTTTAAACTGGTTAATATTTCCGCTGCTTGGTGATTTCTTTTATATAAATTATTTTGGAGATTTTTTTTTGGAATAAATGGTGTTTTTTTTTAAAATGGTGAAAAATGTAGCGCCCTTCGAGGTGACTCTGATAATTGTCTATTTAATTGTAATAGTAAAAGGGGGGTGTTACAACTAACCTGGCAGTCGAGCGTATGGCCGACCCTGGTCAGCTAGTACTACCAGAGACCGTCCCTCAGGAAACTCCAGAGGGACATGTGCAAGACGTCCCGAATTCAACTCAAGCTCAGCTTCAATATCCGAACAACGACTTCGTGCTGATCCCTGCAAGTTCGGTAAGGAACCAGCTTCCGCCCCCTCCTCCGGTTCCGGCCCCGCCGGCGCTCTCCGTTCCAGCCGACGCAGTCCAGCAGCTCGTGCGACTACTAGCTCGGCAGGAGTTGGCCAATCAGGCTAGAAGTTTCCGTTTCACTCAACTTAAAGCAGAGGTGGTTGAACTTCGGGCCCGGGGGATCGCCGACCAAGGCTCCCCAGAATCGGACTCTCCTGAAAGAAGGAACCCGGCTCGTAGGAGGAACCGATCTCCATCAAGAAGAAGGAATAACGGGTCCCCATCCCTAAACGATCAGTTACGGCATCGCTCGCCCCGACCGCATTCATCCTCGGCGTCGTCGTCCCCACGTAGGCGGTCGAGGAGCTGGGGAAATTCACCCAAGGAACAGGCACGGCGCGTCGACCCTTATCGTCGTCATCGAACCCCTCCACGAGCACAAACATCCAAGCGAAAAGGACCTTTTTCGGAGGATATCGACAGCTACCGAGTCCCTCGGCACCTAGAAAAACCACCTGAAGGATTGAAGACCTACGACGGAACTGATGACCCAGACAGACATGTCGATCAGTTTGACCATATCATGCAATATAGGAACGTCCCAGCTGAAATGAAATGCCGGATCTTTCCCTTAACACTCGAGAAATTAGCGTCGGAGTGGTTCCGATCCCTGAAGCCAAATTCCATTTCAACTTGGAATCAGCTGGCAAAGATGTTCAGCGTTCACTTTAACTTCGCCAAAAGTAAGCCCAAAAACAAGATCGTACTAATGTCTGTGGTGCAAGAGGAGAACGAGCCTCTGAGAGATTACATTGAAAGATTCAATAGAGAAGCCTCCCAAGTCCGCAACCTGGACGACGCATTCCGGATATTTTTCATGACCCAAGGGCTGCTCCCCGGAAGTCCGTTCAAGAAGCACACCCTCAGGTGGGAACCCAGTACCTTACAAGAGATTCTTGAAATATCGCAATGCTTCATCAACGAAGAAGAAAGCGGCAAGACCGGGAAAATCCTAGCACCGGTCGGGCCCTCGAAATCACGGAACAAAAATCCTCGCCAAAACGACAACCGAGGGTACGACGGTCGAGCCAATCGGGATCCCCGGTCTCGAAATCGTCATAACTCTTATACTGAGCTTAACGTTTCCAATGCACAACTCTATGGCGAATGCTGGGACGTAGAGTTTAAAGATGTCAACCCTCCCAAGCCCCTTCCACACCGTCTAAGCCAAAGGCTCAATAAGTACTGTCGGTACCACCGGAGTAATGGTCATGAGGCGAACCACTACAACGCCCTCAAGGACGACATTGAAGATCTCATCAAAAGAGGAAAACTGTCTACTTATGTTAAGATGCCCGGAAAGGAGGCAGCCGAGGTCAAACAAGAAAGGGAGACTAATGTCAAGAAAGGAAGGAAGAACGCGAGCTCCGATGATGATGAACCCGACCCCGGACGACATAAGGGTCATCCCGTATTGATGATGATCTCGGGAGGTTTCGAACACCAGGAATCCACCAAAACCATGAAGCGAAAATGGAAGGAATTACTAAGTGTGGCGTCAGCTTCAACGACCCCGACCACATCAAGTCGACCGCTTTTGTCATTCGGAGATTAAGATCTAATTGACGGGAAGCCCAACAAGCACATACCTTTGATAATATCAGCCATGATAGCTAACAGAGATGTTAGAAGAATCTTGGTAGATCAGGGGAGCTCATCAGATATACTTTTTCTTGGCCTTCTGGACAGAATGGAGATCGACAGGGATAATCTCACCCCTTATTCAGGATCGGCTCTTTCTGGCTTCAATGGATCTCGGACTAAACCACTTGGCCACATCGAGTTGATGGTATCCTATGGAGAGGAACCGTTGGTAAGGATAATCAAAACCAAGTTCCTAGTGTTACCTTGCGAATCCATCTACAATGGTATCATCGGTAGACCGACCCTTGGGAAACTCGGGGCAGTAACTTCAACCACCCATCTGAAGATGAGGTTCCACTCCCTTTGTAACAAAGTAATCACCATAAAATCCGACCTGGAATCAGCTGCGAGATGTTTTTTCCTGTGGACTAAAGCTGAGCAGAAAGCTCGAGACGCGGAAGGGTTTCCACCTCCGGAAAATCCCGATCATACAAGAGCGGACAATGGAGGATCTAGCGAGGTGAATACGACGGATTTGGACGTTAGGTATGACCCAGATAGCTCGGAGGAAGAAAGCGATGACGATCTGACAAAGGAGTTAAAGAAGAAGATGAGAAGACCCCAACCTGACGGAGAATTTCTCCACATCCAGGTAGGGAGAGACCCCACAAAGGTCATCAGAATCGGTTCCGACCTGGCAGAAGGAATCAAGAAGGATCTCATCCAATGTCTCCAAGATCACGCTGATCTGTTCGCATGGTCGGCTGAGGACATACCCGTAATCCCTCCGGAGGTCGCATATCACCAGCTAGCCGTCAACCCGGGAGCGAAATGGGTGGCCCAGAGGAAAAGAGTCCAAGGTAGGGAGAAGGCAGTTGCAGCTGCCAAAGCGGTGGACGACCTCATCAAAGCAAACTTTATCACCGAGGTAAAATACACGACCTGGTTGTCCAACCCTGTTTTGGTTAAAAAAAGCAACGGGAAATGGCGTATGTGCGTAGACTACACGGACTTAAACAGAGCTTGTCCAAAAGATGCCTTTCCAGTCCTCAGCATAGATCGTCTGGTTGACAACGCATCGGGTTTCCAACTCTTATCCTTTATGGACGCATACTCTGGTTACAACCAGATCGCCATGCACCCACCTGATCAAGAAAAAACGGCCTTCATGACGGACCTTGGGAACTTTGCATACAAGGTCATGCCTTTCGGTTTAAAAAACGCTGGTGCCACTTACCAAAGAATGATGAACAAGGTTTTCCAAGGGCAGATTGGGAGGAATGTAGAAGTCTACATTGATGACATGATTCCAAAGAGCACGGAAGGCAACCTTCACGTATCCGATCTTAGAGAGATTTTTGCTAAGGTGAGAAAGAATAGCATGAGGCTGAATCCTGAAAAATGCACTTTCGGGGTCCGAGCTGGAAAATTCCTCGGATTCTACCTCACTGAAAGAGGGATTGAGGCAAATCCTGACAAGTGCAAGGTAGTCACGGAAATGCGCACCCCAACAATGAAGAAAGAAGTCCAAAAGCTCAGCGGCATGATCGCCGCCCTATCTCGCTTCATCTCAAATGCGGCTTTCAAATCTCTCCCTTTATTCAAGCTGTTAAAGAAGGAAGAGAAGGAGTTCGGTTGGACTGACGAACAAAACCGAGCACTTAAGCAACTCCAGAAGGTACTATCCGAACCTCCGATCTTAACCCGGCCCAATGAGGGAGAGATTCTATACCTGTACTTGTCGATCTCGGAGGAAGCATTGGGGGCAGTTCCCGTAAGAGAGACCGAGGTCGGGCAAAGCCCAGTTTACTTCGCAAGTAAAGTCCTACATGGGGCCGAAGCTCGTTATCAAAAGATTGAAAAGATAGCGCTAGCCCTAGTCGTCGCAGCTCGGCGTCTTCGACCTTACTTCGTGGCTCACCAGGTGGTCGTGCGGACTAACTACCCTATCAGACATATACTGCACAGACCCGACCTAGCGGGTCGGATGATAAAATGGGCGGTCGAGCTTTCGAAGTTTGGGATTAAGTATGAAACCAGGGTTGCATTAAAGGCCCAAGTCCTCGCCGACTTTGTAGCTGAGATGACACCTGCTGACCCCGAGAACGAGATCTGGGCCCTACATGTGGACGGATCCTCGAACCCCAAGGGAAGTGGTGCGGGCATCATGTTGGAAAGTCCGGATGGGGTGGTCATCGAGGTATCCCTAACCTTCAACTTTCAAACTTCAAATAATCAAGCAGAATACGAAGCTTGCATTGCGGGTCTCCGACTAGCAATCGACCTCCGAGTCCCTCGGATTTGCTTGCACACCGACTCTCTCTTGGTGGTCTCCCAAATTTCTGAAAAGTATGAGACGAAGGATCCGACGTTGCATAAGTACCTGGTCCGTGTGCGAGAACTATTATCAAAATTCGAACGATCAGAAGTAAAACACGTACCGAGGTTGGGGAATCAGAGGGCTGATATTCTTTCAAAGCTCGCCAGTACGAAGATCCCTGGAAATCACAGGACCATCGTCCAAGAAACGCTTCACCAGGCCAGTGTTCCTCTTGAAACCGACTCGATCTTGACTGTGTGTGTGTTGGAAGAAAGCACAAGTTGGAACCAGCCGATCTTGGACTATATCAACTCCGGTCAAGAACCAGGCGACGAAAAGACAGCCAAACTCATCAGAAGAAGGGCTTCGGCATTCTCAGTGATCGATGGAACTCTATACCGAAGAAGCCTATCTTCCCCCCTACTAAAATGCGTAGAAGGAGAAGAGGCAGATTATATTTTGAAAGAAATACATGAAGGGATTTGTGGCCAACATCTTGGAAAGCACTCCGATCCGGTTTTTTCTGGCCCACCATGGACGCCGACGCCAAGAACTACGTTAGGAAATGCAAGAAGTGCCAGATCCACGCCCATGTCCACGTCGCTCCACCTAATGATCTGACGACCTTATCCTCTGCATGGCCGTTTGCCTGGTGGGGGATTGATCTATTAGGGCCCTTCTCGGCATCCCCCGGGCAGGTGAAATACCTTATAGTGGCAGTCGACTACATGAGCAAATGGATAGAAGCATAGCCCCTGGCCATCCTCACGGCAAAAAACTGCATCAAGTTTTTTAAGAAAAACATCATGAGTAGGTTCGGGATCCCCGAAGTTGTGATAACGGATAATGAGACTCAGTTCACCGACGCTGGTTTCAGAAAGTTAATGGCCAACCTTAAAATCAAGCACCGGTTCACATCGATAGAACACCCCCAAACCAACGGCCAAGTCGAAGCAGCAAACAAGGTCCTCCTCAACGGCTTGAGGAAACGCCTTGACAACGCCAAAGGCAATTGGGTCGAAGAATTACCATACGTTCTCTGGGGTTATAGGACGACCCCCCAAAGCTCGACAGGAGAAACACCTTTCAGGCTCTCTTATGGCAGCAAGGCAGTCATCCCTGTCGAAATTGGGGAACTAAGCTGGAGGACGTCACACCCCAAGCCGTGGGATGAGAACACCCAAGCCCTCCTAGAGGAACTCGATCTAATCGACGAAGTCCGAGGACGGGCCTCTCTTAGGGAGGCCGCTGTAAAACAAGGAGTGGCAACTCGGTATAACGCTAAGGTCGTCCCAAGAGATTTTGAGGCAGGGGATTTAGTGCTTCGAAGGGCTGACGTCGGACTAAAGAACGCCGGTCAAGGGAAACTCGCGCAAAACTGGGAAGGACCCTACCGTGTCAAATCCAAGACCGGCAACGGAGCTTTCTCACTTGAGACCCTCAGTGGAAAGCCGATTGAGCGAACTTGAAACGCAACCAAGCTGAAGAAATACTATGTTTAAGAACTCCTTTGCATCTATTTAAAAGTCCTTTTCTCGAAAGGCAATTTTCTCCCTAAAGACGCCACCTCTTGGCGTGCCAACCTGTTGTAATGTTTCACTCATCAATTAAAGTGACACCCATGCCTACGTTCATAACATCTTTATTTTTTAAATAAATAAGATAAATCGAACAGGGACCGATCTTACGATCTCCCCACGACCATGTTAAGGTCGCGACTCCATGCCTGCGTTCATAACATCTTTATTTTTTAAAAATAAGATAAATCGAACAGGGACCGATCTTACGATCTCCCCGCGACCATGTTAAGGTCGCAACTCCATGCCTGCGTTCATAACATCTTTATTTTTCAAATAAGATAAATCGAATAGGGACCAATCTTACGATCTCCCCGCGACCATGTTAAGGTCGCGACTCTTCAGGAACCAAAGTTTCCAGAACGACCATTGGCCACAGATGCCAAGATCCCAAAAAGGCGAGTTAAATCTGGGTCGAGTCTCGGTAAACTGCCCTGAGGACGACGTACGTGATTTGCAAATTCAAATGCATTCATTAAACGATGTTGAATATCAAGCAAGCATACGACGATAACTTATAAACAAAAATACAAAGATAAGTTTCTTTACAGACCATCTCGGATACGGCCGAGTCCTCAAGTTCAGAATGGCATGCTCGTGTTATCAGAAAAGAAAACTAAGCAAAGTTCTGGGACTATGCAAGATCGTTTGGCGATGCATAAACCCAGAACTTCTGCAAGATCACGACCTTAACATCAGGGGGAAGGAAAGATCACGGCCATCGCCTTCGTCTTCATATCTGTCCTGACGATCCAATCACCTTCCACCTCATGATCGGCATTGATGATCTTGTCATCCAATTGCAGGGAAGGATGGACCAGAGCGATCTGCTTCGAAGCCTCTTTAAAACCATCCTCATAAAGGCCGACGGCTTCTCGTGCAGCCTCTTCAGCTTCCTCCTGACTCTTTTTAAGAGCGATTTGCGACCTTGCAAGCTGGGCTCGCAAAACAGCGATCTGAGCTTCAGGATCAGAGCTTACCTCTGCTTTATCCTCCTCAGCTGACAATTTCTTCTGAAGCTCGGCTATCTGACCTTCGAGGCTTCCCACTTTCTCTTTGAATTCTTCCTCCGATGCCTCCAAAACCGCGATTTGACCTTCCAACTCTTTAACCCTAGCTTCGGCATTCTCGGCCCTTAACAAAGCAGCGTTTCGGGCCTCTTCAACACTTTTCTTACCCTTCCTCAGTGCCTCAAGATCGAAGTTTGCCTTGGCCAGAGCAGTGGTCTTTGCGCTCAGATCCTGTAGGGTCTGAAAGTTTTTCTCTTTCTCTGCACTCACCAACTCTGAAAAAAGAACATAAAGAACAATCACTACAAGAAAAACTGGTTTTTCCGGCGACCAAAATCCGCCGGAAATGACCAAAATCCGCCGGAAATTTGGACTTTCCGGCGGATTTTATCCGCCGGTAAAACCGTGGTAGCAAACAGTTTCCGGCGGATTTTCCGCCGGAAATTCCGGCGGATTTTAGCCCTCGGAAAATCCGCCGGAAATTTCCGAGGGATAATCCGCCGGAAAATCCGCCAGAAATTTCCGAGGGATAATCCGTCGGAAAATCCGCCGGAATTTCCGAGGGATAATCCGCCGGAAACTCCTCAAAATCCGCCGGAAAGTTTTTTTAAAAAAAAAAAATGAAAAAATCCGCCGGAAACTCCTCAAAATCCGCCGGAAAGTTTTATTTTTTTTAAAAAAATGAAAAAATCCGCCGGAAAGTCCTCAAAATCCGCCGGAAATTTTTTAAAAAAAATAAAAAATAAAGAAATCCGCCGGAAAATTAAATAAATCCGCCGGAAATTAACTTTTTTTAAAATAAAAAAATCCGCCGGAAACATAAATAAATCCGCCGGAAATAACTTTTTTCTAAAAAAAAATAAAGAAATCCGCCGGAAATTAATTTTATTTTTTTTAAAAAAATCCGTCTGAAAATAAATAAATCTGTCGGAAATTAACTTTTTTTTTTAAAAATAAAAAATTCGCCCGAAATATATTTAAATCTACCGGAAATATTTCAATTTTTTTTTTTAAAAAACCGGAAATCTATTTAATAAATAAAAATTATTGATTTAATATAATATATTTTTTAAAAAATTATTAATAAAAATATTAAATATACGAATTTATTAATAAATTAAATATAGTATATTTAATAATATATTTTTTAAAAAATTATTAATAAAAATATTAAATATACGAATTTATTAATAAATTAAATATAGTTTATTTAATAATATATTTTTTATTAATAAAATTGATTAATAAAAATATTAAATATATTTAGTATCATAATAACTCTGTGGCAAAAGTCCTCTAACGGGAGTTGCATCCAACATCATTTTGGTCATATATTCCATGCACAACTCAGCAACATTAAACTGAGACTTAAGACCCAACAACCGAACACGATAATTTTGAGTCTTTAGATCCTTCAAATAATGGATTATTTGTCTCACTCAAATACATGTAAAATCTTTGAGCTTCCTCATTTGGAACTTCTTCAGCATCATATTCTGGCTCTTCAAAATCCAAATTTACTCCAACCGCATCAGATATCATTCCCTGATAAACTTCTAACGGTCGAATAATTTCGCACGTCGTAGTCGCTGGATAATTACTTGTTGTGGGAGCTACTACTTCAACCGGAACATCAACTGCACGAACAACTCCTGGTGCTACTTCGCCGTGACGACTCCATATAAAATAATTTGGCCTAAACCCATTATTGTACAAATCAAGTCTGACTTCATCATCATTTTTTATAAATTGAAATGAACATTTCAAGCACGGACATCTAATTCCGCCTTGTCGCGCAAATTCTTCATGCTGCTTAGCACAAAAAATAAACTCTTCTACTCCTTCTACAAAACGCCGCTTTAAACCAGCTCTTCTAGGAAACAACCGGTCATACATCCAACTACGATCCATGATTTCGGGAAATACGTACTATAGTTCAATAAAAATTAACGTTATCTACCTATATATTTATTACATATACATGCACATATATATATACCCATACACATATTTACATACACTAACAATGTAAACAATAAATAAATTAATAGATTTTTCCCAAAGTCCTGTACTTTTTTTAATAACAATAATTAAAATACATTTTATTTTATTTTATTATATATTATTAATAACTCTATTAGTAAATAATAGATATATTAATAACTCTATTATATTACTGATCTATTAATACATATATATTACCCATTTTAACTAACAACATAAATAACACTTTTACTACATGTAATTATAGAATTGAAAATGAAATAAACAATCAAATATTTCTTTTTAAATATATGTTGTATTGATATATTAAGTGAATAATACATATATTTCCTATTTATCTAAAATTTAATTAAAAACCGAAATTAAAAATAATTCGCATTTATACAAAAAATAATAACAGTAATTAAAAATTAATTTTGTTTTTATTTTTATTTCACATTTATATAAAAGAAAATATTCAAATAAATTAAAAATTAGTTTTATTTTTTTGAATTAAAAAAATTAAAATAATAACATAAATTAAAAATATAAACAGAAATTAAAAACTAAATTAATAAATACATTAAATTTAATTTTTTTTCGTATTTATTTATTCTTTATTATTTATTTATTTAAAATTATTATAAAAATTCAAAATTAAAAATAAATTAACAAATATATTATTTCATATTTGCTAACTAATATTAATATATTACTAATATATTATAACAAATAACATCATATATAACGACTTTTAACTTCGATAACTAACCTGAAGTGAAGAGACGACTCTGGCTTGATGCTAATCCCACCCTCCTTCGAACAAAATAGACAACGAACCAAACCCAAACAACTCCTAAACAAACAACACCACAGTTAGTAACTAAATAATACATAAACTAAAACTATTAAATCATCATGTTATAAAGATACCTTATATTGAAGAAATGTGTCAGAGAGCAAGAGATTTTGTAGAGAGAAATTTCGGATTTGAAGAAGTGAAGAAGTTGTGAAGTGAAGATGTGAAGAAGTTGTGAAGTGAAGATGTGAATATATATAGAAATTTGAAATCCGCCGAAAATTATATTACCGGCGGATTTTATCGTTTCCGGCGGATTTGGATCCCACAAAAATTCGGGTTTCCGGCGGATTCTATTGGTCGTGGTATTTCCGGCGGATTTTGTGGTTTTTCCGGCGGATTAGGATCCCCCACAAAGGCGGATTTCCGGCGGATCCTATTGGTAGAAGTATTTCCGGCGGATTTAGTGGTATTTCCGGCGGAATTTGGTCAAAAAGTTAAAATCCGCCGCAAATATGTATTACCGGCGGATTTGGGATTTCCGGCGGATCCGGATCCCCCGCAAATACGCATTTCCGGTGGATCCAATTGGTCATGTAATTTCCGGCGGATTTAGTGGCATTTCCGGCAGATTTAGTAGTTTTCCGGCGGATTTTGGTCAAAAAGTTAAAATCCCCCGCAAATATATCTTACCGGCAGATTTGGGATTTCCGGCGGATCCGGATCCCCCGCAAATACGCATTTCCGGCGGATCCAATTGGTCATGGAGTTTCCGGCGGATTTAGTGGCATTGCCGGCGGATTTTGGTCAAAAAGTTAAAATCCGCCGCAAATACGTATTACCGGCGGATTTGGGATTTCCGGCGGATCCGGATCCCCCGCAAATACGCATTTCCGGCGGATCCAATTGGTCATGGAGTTTCCGGCGGATCCTATGTAATTTCCGGCGGATTTCGAAATTTAATTTTCCCGCTTTTTTTCGTAAATCCGCCGGAAATGACGGTACCGGCGGATTTTTTTAATTTTTTTTAATAATTTTTTTTTGGTGAATAAATCCGCCGGAAATTAGTATAAATCCGCCGAAAAGTTACCGGGGAATAAAAATCCGCCGGAAATTCGATCGAATCCGCCGGAAAATTTTCGTGGGACTAAATCTGCCGGAAGCCTCTAAAATCCACCGGAAACTTTCCGACGGATTAAAATCCGCCGGAAAGGCATGGCCAGTAAATCCGCTTATTCTTGTAGTGAACAACTCAGAACTAAAGTTCGAACAATGTAAAAGAGAAAGCAAGGTCGGTTCACGACATTACCTTCAGCTCGTTTTTCAATCTTCTCTTTCTGGACCTTGTGCACCTCAGCCAGATTCAAGAAGACTTGGGCAGAGGCTGCGATAGGATCGACCCACCATTCCTCAAAATTCTGCTCCAGAAATTCCTCTGACAACGGAACGGCTTTCACCTTGTGTTTTATCTTTTTGGAGTCTTTAACCTTCTTAACACTCTGCCCGACCTCAGGCTCGTCATGTTTTCTTTTCTCCGATGGACCAACATCGGTAGAATCTTTCTGTAGAGAGGGAGGGGCTAAAGACTGCACTTTCTTCCCCCGATCTTCTTGACCAACGGCATTCAGATCCCCTTCTTTGACGATGCTGAGGGGAACAGCATCGGGGATATGTTCAACGTCCACATTGAGTCGCGAAGAATTCTGGGAATCATCTTCGATATTCACAGCTTCCTCGACCTGCCTAAAAGCCAACTCCTTCATCCGAGCGAGCCTCTTCGAAGCCATGGTATCTGCAAAATAAAACAAAAATTTCAGACAACTTCGTTAGGGAATGAAAGAACACGAGAACGGTCTTAAACAGACCTAAAACTCTTTCCACGTCGCGCTTCTTAGTAGCCTTGACAATAACGTCGGTAGGAATGCCCCTATACTTCGCCTTTTTGAAAGGGATTTGATCAGAAATGTAGGTCAGGATCTGTTTGGTTAAGCGATCTTCCACACTCAACTTTTTCTCAGAAATTGCATAAGAATGTGTAGATCGGTTATAATGCCCGTTGCTCCAGCCAATGGGAAACTTGGTGGATTCCAGCGTCCGACCATCAGACCCAAATCTCCCCACACAGTCCACAGCCTTATCATTCACAGGCTCCACCCAGTAGAAAAATTTCTTCCAGTCACCTCGCAAGGAATCGATGTAACCTCGGAAGATCTTTGAACCTCTCCTTGATCGGAAACTCACATGCTCGCGCCCGAAGTTAGCATCCTTCTTTTTGCCCCTGTTCCGGTTAAGCTCGAAAAGGTGAAAGAATAACGTGGGCGATACCGGTCTCTCCAAATGTATACACAGGAGCTCGAAGGCTCGAAGGAATGCCCATGCATTAGGGTGCAGTTGAGAAGGTGCGACATCCAACATAGCCAGTACAGTTTGCTGAAGACAAGTGAAAGGAGGTAGGATATTCATGTCCTTAATCGTCACGTGGTACATCGTAAACTTAAATTCCCCGGCCCAAGTAGCCACGTGCTCGCCGTCCTTCATCCCTTCGACCCTCCAGATTCTACCTGAACGACCATTAATCTTCTTCATAACAGCTCCGAGATTATGAAAAGATCGATAAATCGACTCCGTCTCCAACACTGAACTCGAAACCCAATCATAAGGGCGTGCTCCCCTGGCTGGAATATTTAAAGCACCAGGGTCAGTGCTGGAATATCCGTCTACAGACATAGCCGAAGATCGACTGCTTCCTTGAGGGTCGTCGTTGTCTTCTTCTTGATCAACAGAAGCGCCACCAGAAGAATCATCCGTCTCAGTTTCAGCCTCGTCCGATTCCCGAGTTTGAGAACTCCCTCGGTTTTCGCCAGATTGGACTTCTTCGTCATCGCCATCATCGTTGTCATCATCATCACCGTCTTCGTCGTTTGCTTCGACAACTTCGGTGTCAGGCGTAAGATTTTCAACATCCACGTCTTCGTCGGCCTGCTCACTTGTCGGAGCCGAATCCAAATGATCTTGTTCGTCTGGGGTGGTAGATTCGATCCTATCCTGAGCGTCGGGACCATCGACACGATCTTGTCGGAGAGCTCCATCAGGAGCTCCATCGCCAGGGGACCCGTCCGAGGCCATCTTTCTTGCTAGCTCAAGGGGTTTGGCGGTGATTTGTCTCGGAATTTGCTTAGTGACCGCCCGACCGGACCTGCAGAAATGGGGACGAGTTGTCAAGGTCACAAGTCTCAAATGGGTCCGCAAACAAGTCGGTGCCCGACCCGACGGCCCCCACTCTGAGGGATGTTGGCGGGTCAGAAGAACTCAACCTTCCCCCCCCCCCCCCCCCCCCTTTTTCTTTTTCGAAAGTATATAAAGACAAAAAGAAAAGCGACAGGAACTAACCTCATAGAAGGCGCAAGAAGGGGGTAGGATCGAGAGGAAATCTCGCTTTACGATCCCGAACGATTGAAATCCACTGGAAAGCTCCGACCCTCGCCACCTTATGCTTGCTCGACCAAATTTGATCAACAAAGTCGTCAGTCAGAGCGTTTGTGATCTGAAACAAAAAAATGGGGGAAAGACTAACTCTCTATTTATAGTGGGCTGGAAAAATTGGGCCTTGAACTGAATCGACAGGCCCAATCGGTGGATTTTTTGAACTGAGCGCGTGGTTCGAGGCGTCGCCATCATTAACAAACATCAAAAGGCGTGCCCTGTCAGAAGATGCATTTAATGCCCTAAGCAGAGCACGACGCGTTTTCCAACGCGTCGTCTTTTGGATTCTGCCAGGAACGACAAAAGACGAAGATCGGGCAACGATGAAGCTCGGGCGCTTCGAATTCGGTCACACCAAGGTCGCAATACAGCCACGAGTCATACAAGTCAAGGTCGACTATCAAACGACCAGACTTGGGGGGCAACTGTTATGGTAATGTTTCTATATGCTATTAACACCCCTAGAAGGCCCATTTTCTCACTGGCCCATCCTCTTGGGTGAGCCCATAATTCAACGCTTCAGATACAGCCAACACATCCAACGGTTCGTAATCATTAGGTCAACACCATCCAAAGCCTATAAATACCACATTCAATGCTCATTAATGGTAAGCTATTCTACTCATAACATACTCTGCTTGACTAACTTACTGACTTGATCGTCGGAGTGTCATTGCAGGACCAACAACCCAACCTCGACCGGAACATTGAAGATCAAGGATCACACCTACCAACTACCTCAAGTCGACCTATAAGGTCAGGAGTACGGTACATAACAGATCTCTTCTTGAAGAATCCTAGCACTAAAATCGACGCCGGTCCTCCACCCAAGAGTTCCATTCTTCCCTCCCTAAGGTAAGCTTCCTATACTTCAGTTGATAGCTCCTCTGGATCACAAAATCTGAGGCTAATTAAGTTCAGCAGAATGTTCCCCTTGTTGCTTCAATCTTATTCTTTTAGCTTCCATCTATACCAATCCTAGTTTCCTAACCGTGATTCTTCAAACACCAACGACATGCAAGCTTAAATGTAGTGGATTCAGGGTTATTATGTTTGATTTGAGTGAATGGAAGGGGCTGATATTGATGATATTTTGGTAGAAGAAAGTGAATGGTGATGGGTTATAAAAGCACCTCCTTCTTCCTCTAGCTCACGCCCTCTCTTTCTCTTTTCTCTAAAATTATGTTTTTAAGTTTTATGAAAGTGGAACGATTTTGTTTTTGATGTAGAAGAAAGTAAGGATCTACATGGCTTGTGAAGGAGAAGTGGTGAGGTGTTGGTTTTCTTGCTTCCTTTCCCTTCCCCCTCAATGGCTTTCTCATATTTGTCTCACTCAAGTAAAATGATTTTGCCAAATTGTGAAGGAATGAGAAGGTTTGCATGTCTGACAATACAGGAAAAGAAGGAATAAAGTAACACGTGGAAAAAAAAGGCAAAAATGAAAAACTTGCATAGAACTCAAGTGGGGAGTGAAGATTTAGCTGCAGAAAGGTTGGCGGCAAATTGGCGCTCGCTTGAGATGTAAGATCACCCACCCATTCATCTTCTCAAAAGCGGATAGACATACTCCCTATTTTTCATTAGGATTTAAAAGGGAATAAATATTTGTCATTATTCAAAATTATAACCATGACCACCAATAATTGCATCAACAATAGAATAATATTGCTACTTAATTAAATCTTTTAATATCAACAAAAGTTGTTAAATATGTTCACGTGAATTTTATTCCACAGAAACTAACCAATATAGCGTTCCTAATTAAGTAACCTAGATTTGTGACTTGACTGAACAAATTTTCATTTGTATAACATTTAATACCAGTGGATCTCGTCAACAAATATGGGAAAGATAATTACAAATCAATATAACAATTTGTCCCCAAGTCGTTTTCACCCTCAAACTCTCTCAAACACATTTTCAAGCCTTGAAGCCAAGATAGTGAGGAACATTAAGAGCCTGCAACCAATTAGTTCCTGCATTAGGTCCAGCCTTAAGGAATTGACCAGGGGTAAATTTGGTAGCTTCAGCCTTGTTAATAACATGATAACCCGGCCATTTGATTCTACGTTGTGTATTGGCACCAGGTCCGGTGTTACCATACTCAGCATAGTACAAGAAGTGAAGGGGCTCCTTGGGATCGTTGGGATTCCATTTGATCCACCCATCTGGATGAATTACATCACCAATAGTTGATTCCATAAACACTGTCTTTGAGTATATCTTCCATGGTCTTCCCAAGTAACTTTGGACTTGGAGTCTGGCTGGGAACAATGCTTGTTCTGGGACAATTTGACAATCTTGGATAACAATACCTGTAGCCATGTTCTTTACTTGTGTACCCTCTGCGGTTATTGTGTTGAATTGGTTGGCCAAGGGCTTCCTTACAATGATCGTAGAGCGTTGGATCACTGTGGTGGATGTTCCAAAGATAAAATCAATGGTACCAGAGATAACACAGTCGCGGTAAAATTGTCTGTTGGTTTGAACATACAACGTGTCTTGGTAACCTAAGATATGACAACCAACCACAGCTGACATATCTCCTTGGTTTCTAAATGCCACTGCTTGATGCCCAATTGCACCTGCTGTGTTCTCAAATGTCATTGCCTTCGCAATGAATCCAGGTGCGGTATTGGCTGCAAACAAACATCCAAACATAATCAATTATTTATGATCGATCAAAATTCACGTGGGTCCCACCACTTTGGAATAAAAGAAAGTGTTGTTAGTACTTGTCTATAATTAATATAATAAAAAGTGCAATATATAGTAATTATTACCGAAGGTGGCAGTTTGCATGGTCTTCGTAGGATAGTGCTTTTTACCAGTGACAACGGTTTTTCCAGGGCCATCACCGTACATAAGGATGTTAGCAGCGTATTTAGGGATGGTGATGTACTCGTCATAGACACCGGACTTAACATAGATAACAAATCTGCCTTTGAAGCCCTTAGGGTAAGAGGCAATAGCGGCAGCAATGGTTTTAAATTGGCCACTACCATCCTTAGCAACAACAGCATTAGTGTTACCACTAGGTTTCCATCCCTTTCGGTTAAGTTTACGCAAAAGCTTACGATCAGAAGCAGAGAACCATGAAGGGTAACCTTCATTATCAACCTCAACATCAGAAAGAAGACGACGAGAAGTAGGTTTGAAATCCAATTTCAATCCAAATTCCCCAAGGATGTTTGAAAGACCGGTGACAATGTCAAGGCCAAGAGCAGTGACCTTCTCAACTTGGTTCAAACTCTGAGTATGCAATTGTTCCTTAACCTTCTTCTCACCATCTTTCTCACCATCAAAATTTTCCATGCAAGCTTGTTGGTATGAGATAACAGCACTCAACCAGTTTCTGATATCAGATGTCTGTTCATTAATAGATTGAATGTTACCATCACGAACCAATTTGTCGGAAAGTTCAAGACTGTCCAAAGCATCCTCCAACAAAGTTTTGCAATCATCAAGAGCCACTTTAACTTCCTTGTCCTTCTCACCATACTCGACAGTCATCGAAGTGCTCAAGTTAAAGGCTTTGATGACACTTTCTGTGGTTGTTTTCAGAATACTGGCTATGTAAGCCTTTGGGTCGGTACCATTAACAGAGCTAAGAGTTTCATGGCAAAATTTTTTGTCTTCTGTGTTTGAACAAATCGCTCCTAGATATCTTTGTTGAGATTTAATTTGAGGATCCTCACCCGACTTCTTTTGAACTGTAACAACAACACCGATAGCAACACCTACTACGAGGATGAGAGAAACGGCGGAGAGAATTACCTTTCCCTTCATTTTTCCTTTTTGTTCTTTTATTATATATATATCCTCCCCAGTTGGTTGTTATTTGGGGAGGCTTATGGAGATCCCTGTGTTGATTATGGGATCATCTTGGGGTGTTTTATAGGTGCTTCTAACATCAAGTCAATTTATTTTTTTCAATTCTTTGGAGTTGTCTTCGTAAACGAGGGGTGTATAATTGTCGTTGATTTCTCAATTTCAGGAATGGATAGAAACACACTACTATTTTTTTTCCTTTTTTAAATGTCAGTTTGTTCTTTCTATTTTAAGGTTAATAATTGGGATTTTGAGGTAACTTAGATAAGGTTGATTAACGTCGTGGTGTCCAAAATTAGTAGAAGGAGACCATTTCTACAACCTCAAGTTGCCTACTTTCTGGGAAGACCATTAGGCTTGTTTTTGTTATATGATTTTGAATTGGAGATGACTCCCAACCTATTAACACCTCGCGCATTCTAGAAAGGTTTATAGTTTTTCATTCTTATCGGCTATATATACCCGTTTGATAATTACGATTTATTACAGTTTATCACGTATTTTTGTTATAAACATATAATATGAAAGACATTTATTTTGACAAGAAGCACTCAGTGCATTTCATTAATAATCGATGACGAAATACATGAAGGAACACTGGAATATTCTTGAGGGCTAGCTGACAACAAGGCCACCCCAGTTAGAGTGTGAGTAACTTTGTTAGCATCCCTCCTAGCAAACTCAATATGAGAGTTGTAATTAAAAAAAGTAAAGAGGTCTCTACTAGCTTTAACAATTAAGCCAAACTCAAAAAATAACACGCTTCCAGAATTAAAAGCGTCAACCATAAATTTAGCATCTAGCTCAAAAATAACATCTTTGTAACCAAGCTCCTGAATCCAAGAAATAGCGCCATGAAGACCCAACGCCTCTCCCAAAGGATCATCGCATATAGGTGAGTAGCTAAAGGTTTTGGCCTTAATAAAATGTCCATGCTCAATCCGAAGACAAATACCAATACCAACTCGATTCGCCACTAAAGAAAAAGAGGCATCTACATTACATTTGTTTAAAGTGCAAAACTAATCTTACTCATTCAAAGTGCAAAACAATGTTAAATTGGACTTGAACTCATTACAAACATCAATTGAATCATAACACTCTTCTGTATCCTTGAATTTGGGGATAATGGTTACAATATATATTTTTATTTTGCATGTGTTTGAGACGACATCCCTACGGATGGGTCTTGAATCCCTAATTTGATCTGATGAGCTAATGCTCCTTATGATGATATAATACTCACTTCACAGAAATCACATTATAATACTCCCTAAGAGAGGACATCTTCCTTTGTGTAGTTGACCAGGTCAAGAAAAATCACATTTAAAAATAACAATTCTAACAAACTAGTCGTGTTACCCGTGCCGTGCACGAGGGGCGGAAAAAAAAACAGAAGTTGCTACACAAAAGGTCTAAATATTACATTGCCATAGCAATAAAAGTTTCAACAAAGGTTTGAAGATAGAGCAAAATAAACAAAACAAAGATAAAATGTCTTGAAGGTACATGCCACTAAAAAAGGTCATTACATAATAATAGGATTGTGAGCACTTTGGCCAACTTCTTCATGATGAGAAGAGTTAGTCTTATAAATGGGACGGCAGCCTCGATGAGGGTAGAGCATCTAAATTGGAGGCGACTGATTGCGCATTATTCTAAGACGAACACGTGCAGCAGTCATCGGACAATGGAATTTGAAGCAACCCTTTGAAACATAGGTTAAAACGACATCACTCCTAGTAGGTGTTCCAATCAAACCATCAACACCAAAGAGATTCATAATCTCAGTAGTCTTGGTCTTAATATAAGGCACGTTGTGTTGCTATTAGGTTGTTAGCATACCCACCATCGGCATAAGCACCGTTACATTTCCACCATAAGCATTTTGATTAAGATACTCCACTTGGATGGAAGGTCATTGATTACGCATAACACGTCATCAATGACGATCAACAATAGTTGTCAAGGAACATGAATATTGAAATGCCCTTGAGATACATAAGTGAAATCAAAAAGTGCAGGACCTTCAAGCAAAAAGATTCATTATAGCAATGATTTTGGTCTTTAAGTATGATTGTCCAGTCTTATTCACACAAAGAGTATACATCAACATAAAATGTTTCTCAAAACATAAAGAAAGTGATTTTAGAGTACTAAAAATGCCAAGCTTTTAGTAAGTGACACACATTTTATCAACTTCCCAATTATTGATTCCATATAAACTAATTTACAAATTTAAATATGATTCCAATCAGCGGCTTTCAAAATTTAACCCCTACCAAACCCTTTACTCGCCCCAAAGAAAACAATCTGAAGACAAATCAAACTCTACTCGTTACAAATTCAACACAAGAAAAAGAATGATATAAGACGTCATCACTCTACTCTCAAAGTGTGGTGTTTTAAAATGTGGTGTAGAATGATACTGCAAACTTTTGTCCCCTGTAGCTTTAACTTTGTCTTCATCTTCATCAACCCACCTTGTAATCCTATGAACAAAACAGAGTTTTCTGGTTAGTGTCAACTTATTATAGGTCGTAGCTATTCACATGCTAGAGAAAATATCCAAGTTTTATAGGTTTATAGCTGACACTTCTCTTAAATAGGTGGCATTGGCACGGGGTAAAAGCCCTAATTAATATTGAATTGTTATTGGGTAAAATTTGTTTTTTAAATTGCAACATGAGAAAACTTTGTTTAAATTGAAGGTAAGTATAGACTAAAAAAATATTTATTTAATAAAGGCAATTGCGGACTTAAAATCTAAAATAGAGTGTGTACATATTTGTCACGAAATTATTATTTCTCACTAAATCGGTTATTGAGGAATGGACTCTGAGTACTTGAACGGTAATTTTTTTTCAAACACTAAAGTACCAAAAAATACGCTGCTTAGCATTACATTTTACATATTTTATAATGAAACTATATATTTTTTCACTAAATCGGTTATTGAGTCACAAATTTTTGACATTTGAATAGTAGATTTTTTTGGAAACAATAAAGCATAAAAAACACACTACTTAACATTGTACTTTACATATTTTTTTGAATTTATTTTTTTCACCGAACCGGTCACTGAGGAACAAACTTTGTGTATTCGAACAGGTAAACTTTTTTCGATATTTAGGAATGAATTTTGAGTATTTGAAAAAGCATCACAAAAATACACTGGCCAACATCATAATTTACATAATTTATTATGAAATTAATTTTAATTTTTTAGCAATCTGATTATTTAGGAAATATTATTATTTTTTTGACAACTAATTTTGTTTCGGACTCTAAAGACCTCAAAAAATTGCTAGCATCACACTTTACATAATATATCATGAAATTAATTTTCGTTTTTCATCAATCTGATTATCGGAAAAAAATAATTTTTTTCAATATTTTAATGTAATATAAAAAAGGAAAATATTAAAAAATGGGGGGTAGGGGGTAGGGGGAGGGGGAGGGGTAGAGGAGAGTGGGACTTTTGGAGGGAAAGTGGAGTGGGAGACTCCACAAGATTTATATTTTAAAGATGACTAAGTATTGTCTAATATTAGAGAAACAATTTAATTTATTCCTACAAACGTATTATTTGAGTTACCAAGAATATTGACATTGTGAGTATTTCAAATTCATTCCACTCAAAAGTACTCTGCTAGGGTTTTCCTTTTGGGAGAAAAGCTGCCTCAATCGAAGATGACCTACTTCAAATCCTGCATTTGGACCCCACCTTTTCATTATCTCTACATGCGTGTGATAATCCCTCATCTCCACACGCGCATGAAGATTAACAATAGGCATGACGATGGGGCGGGGCGGGGACGGAGTTTGCATTCCCCATCCCCATTCCCAAATTTTATATAGTTCCTTGTTCCTCTACTCAAACCCAACAGAGATGAATTATTGATCCTCAAACCCATACACAACGAGTTCGAGGATCCCCGCCCCAACCCCATCCCCATAGCCACATCAATGTTGTCTTTTTTCTTTCTCTAAATGTTATTGACGTCTTCACTCTTCAAAGTGGGAAGTAACACCACTAGCCAATATTTCACCCACAAATTTAAAAATACAAGTTAAATATAAACATTAAAGTTGATTAAATTGGAAGGTAGTGATAAATAAATGGATGGTAGATATCACCTTCATTATCGGGGTTTATTTCATCGAGTAAAGTAGCATACTCATTACTTAATTTAGAACTCCTATATATATGAAGTATGAAATGCGCAGTACAATATAAATAGTAGTTAGTTAACATATACATAATCACGTTATTTCTTAAGATATGTAAGTTGAAAAAACAATTTAAAACCATACCACTATTTTCATTACTCCATAACCAACTTCTAGCACACATCAAAGGTTCTAATATAAGGGGGTGGCGTTAGCGCTAACAAAGAAATTAAGGATTTTAGTTGAGATGTAGAGGGTTTCTAATATAAGGGGTAATATTATAACTTTGTACGTTTGGGGCGGGTTCGGGTTCTGGGTGGGGACTTATATCTCCATTCTACGCCTTGTCCCCGTATTTTGATATCGGTGAAAACTCAAACCCAAATATAGTCAAAACAGAGAAAACTTGTCATTTCGGGGCGGATTTGGGTTGGTACCGATGGGTACGGATTTTGTTGTCATGCCTAATTACCAATTTGTTGATTCCTTTGAACACCAAAAAGTTATTCAGCCTGCAAATACAATTTCCGGTCCTGCAAATCAATTTGTACGGCATGCAAAGGCAAGTGATGTTATGCTTTTTGTTCCCTGAATTGCATAAAAGTTGGCATGTGTAACAATGCAGCAGCCTTTTCAAGTTTCAGAAAATTATAATTTCCAAATAGTTAATCTTGATGTGTCAAGATTAGCAAAAGATGCGCCCCAGAAGTCACAAATGGCGCATGGTCTTGCTGTACGGGATCTACCAAAATTAATGGATCTACATGTATGCCCAATAATTAATTTAGAATCTTTCAGATATTTTTTGCAAGCATTAAAAAATACGAAACATGATTCCGGTTCAGCTTTTTCTAATATACTCATTAGCCAATTACCCAAACCATGTCTCAAAGGGAATGTTTTGGCAATCAAGATTTCAGAGGATGAATATCAAGCTAGTATTGTATACTGCAAAATTTTCCATGCAAGCTTGTCAGTATTCTGATATTAGGTGTCTGTTGGTGAACAAGTTGAATGCTGTTATCAAGAACCAAGTTGTTGGAAAGTTCAAGACTGTCCAAAGCGAATTTCAAAGAATCTTTGCAATCATCAAGAGCCATCTTAACACTATTGTCCTTACCATACTTGGTTTAACTTATCGCTCATGTTAAAGGCTTTAATGACACTGTCTGTGGTTCCTTACACTACAGTGGCTATATAAGCCTTTGGGTCTGCAGTGTGAATTTCATGAACAGAGCTAAGACTTTCATGACAAAGCTTTTTGTCATCAGTGTTTGAGCAAATCACTTGTAGATATCTTTGTTGAGATTGAATTTGAGGATCTTCACCCTTCTTGTGAACAGCGACAACAACACCAATAGCACACCTACTACGAGGATGAGAGAAATAATGGAGACAATTATCTTTCCCTTTATGTTGCTTTTTTGTTCTTCTATTATCCTCCCCTTGGTTCTTTGTGGAGGCTTATTGGAGATCCCGTGTTGAGTTATGGGATCATCTTGCAATTTTTATAGGTGTTTCAAACCTCCAATAAATTTATTTTGTCAATTTTTTTAGTTCTCTTCGTAAACAAGGGGTGTATAATTGTTGTGGATTTCTCAGTTTTAGGAATGGTTAGAAACAAGTACTATTTTTTTTCTTTTCCAAATGTCAGATTATTCTTTCTATTTTAAGGTTAATTGGCATTTTGAGGTAACTTAGACAAGGTCCAAGAGCTGCTATATTTGCGACTGTTGATGCTAAGAGCATCTCAAACGGTGAATTTACCAAGGGTGCTTAAAGTGGGCTACACAATGCCACATCATTCTTAAGCCGGTAATGCTATTTTGACAAGAAAATTTGACAAAAATACATACAAATATACGGATACATACAATACAAATGCGGTGGGACCCAGTTAATTTACTTTACAATAAAAATATTGTTAATTGTTAAAAGATTAAAAAAATAAAAACCCTTGAACTCTCTGTACCCTCTCTTTCCCAACTTTCAGAACTTCTCTCTCTCCCTCAACCTTCTTCTACGTTCTTCTCTTCTGCTACCATGGCATAACTCTTCTTCTCTTCCTTTCTTCAACTCTTCTTCTCTTCAGTTATTCCTCTCTTGATTTCGAACCCTAATCCTTTTTTCTCTCTGCGATTCTTAGCACTTGGAATCATGGAAAATCTCTTTGATTCTCCAACCCTGAACCGAAGAAATGAGAACCGCGAACTCCGACCTTGAATTGTAACTGTTTTTTGCTGTTATTAGGTTTGGTTATTGTGAAAGACACAACTTTAAGGACAGATTCAACAAAACCCGAACTGTTCATTACAGGTATGAAGCGTTTAGGGATTTAACTGATTTTACCGTTGTTTACCAATCTGAGAAAACTATGATTTAGAGATTTTATTGATTTTAGGGATTTAACTGGTTATTGTTGTTGTTTACCAATCTAAGATTACAATGATTTAGGGATTTTATTGATTTTAGGGATACACTTATTGATTTTAGGGATTTTACTGATTTAGGTATTTATTGATTTTAGGGCTTCATTACTTCACTTTCCCATTATTCGATTTGCGGTTTTGGGTTCCATCTATCCGTTTTACTGTTTTTACAGTCCCCTATCGAGTTTGATCTTTCAGTTTAATGATTAAGATATGAGTTGGAAATATGCATCCAACTGTTTAAATATCTGTTTGCTTTAGAGGGTGATAAACATGATTTGAAAAGAATTGACGTCAAAATAATTGAGTATAAATGATTGGTTTGTGCTTGTTAGTTGTTAGTAATATTTTGAAAGCTTAGAAGAACAGATTTGCTTTGAATGATAAAGTAGAACAGCTGCAATACCATTAAAAAACCGATCACAGAAGTGCTGCAATGCTGAAGGATCTACAACAGGCTGTTTTTTGATAACTCTAGCACTTAACTTTGTTTTAGGTAGATAAGTTTTGATAACTATTGTCTTATTGTGTTGCTAGTAAGTTTGTTATTTTTCTAAAATAATAGGCATAAAATCTGCAAACTTAGAAGGTCCTCTTTATAAGCTTGTCTTCTTGACATTGCATTTTCTTGATGTTGGAGAGAGTAACTTTATATCAATGGACCACTTATTTGTATATATTTGATTCTGCATTGTTAAGTAGGCTCCTGTACCTAATTTGTATCTGTATGAGGTATAACCATAACATTCTTTCTTATCATTAATTTGAGATTGCATTTCCTTGAATTGGGGATTCACAAATATGACTTTTTCTCATTCTGAGGACATGGTATGCTGTAGTTTTGAATTTTGATGACTTAAACAAAGTGTTTGGGTGGAGAACCCACATTCTGAGGTCTATTAAAGATTTTGATTCTGGTAAAAATGTTAATATAATTTTGATTTGGATTTGGATTTCTTGAGCAATAAAACTGTCAAGAAGCGTTTTAAGAATTCTAATAGAGTTTACCTGGTTGTGTTTTAGGATTGCATGATGAAGTATAATCCATCAAGAGCTTTAGAGCTGGGTTGAGGATTGCCAAGATGAACTCAATGAAGAGGAAGCAAGAGATTAGAATGGTCTAAATTGTCAAATTGTCAACTTTATAGTACTTTTTGTTGTAACTAAACATCTATGTATCTTTTGATTGGTATTGGCTTGATATTGTATTTTATTCCACAATTTGATGTTTCAAGTTGGCCATATGGAGTGAAGGTTTCACTTAATTTGTTGATTAGGGTTTTCTCAATGGTAGAGGTCATCAACATTCCTCATGAATTTTCCTTGTACCAAAAGCAACAATTAATACATATCCCTAGAGAAAGAAAGAGTGAACATAATGTAGTTTACTTTATAATTATATAAAGTGTAATACAGTTGCGAGGTTGGTTATCGTTACTAGATTTCCAAATCATAGGTCAATATAGAGATATAGATGATCAAATTCAATCCCACAATTTCCAATTCTGTTTTTAAATAACAAAATTAATTTTAAAATTTAATTAAGTTTATATCTATTATTTACAAGGGTTGGTTGGGTCCTCATAAAAAGTGGGTAATTCAGTAGCGATGTTGGTTATCGTTACTAGATTCCCAAATCATAGCTAAATATAGAGACACGGATGATCAAATTCGATCCCACAATTTCCAATAGTGATGGGGGTATCTATCTTTATGGGTATATCAGGGTTCAAGTTGAACTAAGACAGAGCTCTAAATTGACGTGTATTAATCTTTCTACAATCATATATTGTCTGTCAATTGAATGAATCGACAAGTCTAGCTGCTTAATCATGGTCGGTTTCACAAGGAAAAGATGAAAATAGCAACTTGGTCATTTATAAGAAAAACATAACCCCGGTGATTAACATCTACAAACGTAACAAAAGGCATCTCATATTTATTGGTCAAGTACATGAGTCTCAATCTACAACTTTTACATCAATAATGGTCAAGTAAACACTCTTAAACCCGTTTTAGAACCATTGAAATAATTTTACAATCACAATGATGAATACAAACCCAAGGTGTTAGCCTGCATTTTTCGACAGGCTTAATTAAATGCAGTCAACGAGGTTTGATTTGTCCTTTCAGGAGGTATTTTGTTGATTTCGACAGGAAGGAAGTTCTTTAAAGGAAGGATTCGACAAGACCTTGGAATTGGCAGAAACGAAGAGCTAAAGCTAATATTTCGACAGAGCAAGAAGTTGAAGACTAGTAGCAGATCAGAATCCAAGCGCTTGTGGTCGAAGCGTGATGAAGCGGTTCTTGTCGAAAGTAGGAGTAGCAGTTATTAGTTTTCAAATTTCTAGGCATTTACTTAATTTAGTTTTTCCCCCTCTTTTCCTTTGTATAAATAGTAGTTTCTGAGAAGAAACAATGGTCACAATCTTTCATACCTTAGAAGATTTATATCAAATCTAAGTGGCAAGACTCAAATATTCTCGCCATTACTTCGACTGAAGAAGGATGATGTTTTCATGTGGGATGTCGAACATCAAGTAGCTTTCGACGAGATCAAGACATATCTGATGAACCCTCTTATTTTATTGCCTCCTATTAGGAATAAGACAATGAAATTGTATATAGCAACATCAGAATTGTCAATAGGTAGCATATTAGCACAAGAGGATGAAAATGGTGTAGAAAGGGCCATATATTACCTCAGTAGGGTTTTAAATGATTCTGAAACTAGATATCACCCTATTGAAAAATTGTGTTTATGCTTATATTTCTCTTGTACTAAGATAGTTAAAGGGAGCACAAGTGCTACTAACCAAAATAAGGCATAACTGTACAGAGAATTTAAAAAACAGTAACTGCTATGTTGTTTCTACCGTGGTTGCTTGATTCCACTTCGACATCAGCCTTCAAACTTCCTCTTGTCGAAATCTTTGCTTGCAAATTCTTCGACTTCACCAAATCCAGCGTCGAAATCAGCTTGATATAAACTGATAACTTAACCCATTTTGAACGTCGAAATTACTTCTTGTCTCTTGAAATACAAGGTCAAACTAAACCTCGTTGACTGCATTTAATTGAGCCTGTCGAAAATGCAGGCTAACACTATGCAATCACGTGTCCTGCCAAATTAGGACATTATACTATGTCATATAGATAGGTCTCCAACTCTCTTGTCGTATCACTTGATTTGCCAAGATAGTTTACCAATCCAGACAAAGAATTACCCAGTTTTTATAAGAAAGTAACCAACCCACTTTAGTCCAAATTCTTTGGGGAATATGACTATGCAATCACGTGTCGTGCCAAATTAGGACATTATATGTCATATAGATAGGTCTCCAACTCTCTTGTCCTATCACTTGATTTGCCAAGACAGTTTACCTATCCAGACAAAGAATTACCCAGTTTTTATAACAAAGTAACCAACCCACTTTAGTCCAAATTCTTTGGGGAATATCACTATGCAATCACCAACCCGATTTAGTATATATAATAAATGTCTTTTGCTATATATAATAAATGTCTTTTACGGGGGTTGGCTAAGTCCTTAGAAAAACTGGGTAATTCTTTTGTGACTTTGGTTATTATCGATACGACTGAGGCTATAAATACTAGGATATTGAACGTTTTCACTCTTCATTCATGTGGTAGTCATGCCTCTTTCTCAGGTAACACCATACCAAATTGGCACAACGTTGGGAATTGTTTATATTGATGGGGAACATAGACAAATGATTAATGGAGTAAAGTTTGAAAGTCATAAGATGAAGTCCATCAGGATCAAGGATGACATGAGCTTCGAAGAACTGAAAACCATAATTCAACAAAAGGGTGGAGATGACTCAAGGATATTGCGTGAAATCTTCTATCGTTGTCCAGAGCCAACTTATGGGAGTGTTGAGTATGTAAGCATGCAGATTATAACTGATTTATGCATACAAGTTATGTTGCGTGTTTTCCGGACATTTCGCTCTAAAGGTCCAATAGAGTTGAGTGCTAAATTTGAAAGACGTATTGATATTGAGCGTCGAAATGAGTTATCTCCTACGCCGTTTTGCTCTTCAGTCCTGTCTTATATATACTACAGGTGCAGAATAGTTAATGGAAGGGATGGAGTCAAGTTTGTTGGTTTTGATGCAAACCCACCTGAACCACTTAGGCTTCCAAATGGTATAACTTTGGAGGAGTTGAAGGAAAAGATTCACCATAAGCTGAGGCTCGTGGGGCTCGGTGATCGGAGGATTAGGACCATCACGTACCGTTGTCCTCGAATAGATGGAGAAGGAAGGTGTTTGTGGTCCATGTATGACGTACTGACAACCAGCCAAGTTCGTGGTATGATCTCGCACCACTGCAGACACAGTTATAGTCGTTTCCCAATCGAGTTGTGTGTTCGCACGACACAGGCTCCTTCGGCTGACCCACCAATTGGGAGGTCAGTAGAAGAGATCATGGCATTGTTCCCGCAACGACAGTGAAGCTCATACCGTTAGTTTTCTATGTTGAATTTATTTATTTCATCATTTGTATTTTGTTTAATGATATATGTCTTTTAACGTAGCTTTGTTAAAGTTTATGTATTCATTATGAGCTTCTCAAGAATATTTAAATTCAGTCAACGAGGTTTGATTTATTTTTAAAGTTTGACCTTGTATTTCAAGAGACAAGTATCAATTTCGACACTGAAATGAATTTAGCTATCAAGTTACATCAAGTAGATTTCGACCTCAGATTTGGCTAAGTCGAAGAAGCTGAAGACAGATTTCGACAAGAAGCACATTCATTTATTTTAACATGATAAGAAACGTTAAATTCAGTCTTCAACATTTAATTAATTAATTAAAAACTCGTGTACATTGATTGAAAATAACAGATTACAACAACAAACAAAAGTAAAACATGACAGAAACTAATGAGATGGTGGAGTTAAACAACGAATGATCTCAGCGACAATCCTTGTTGTTTCGTCGTATAACTGGAAAGGACTCCGAACTTTAAACATGTCCATCTGTTAGCCTGTAATTTCGACAGGCTAAATTAAATTCAGTCAACGAGGTTTGATTTATTTTTAAAGTTTGACCTTGTATTTCAAGAGACAAGTATCAATTTCGACACTGAAATGAATTTAGCTATCAAGTTACATCAAGTAGATTTCGACCTCAGAATTGGCTAAGTCGAAGAAGCTGAAGACAGATTTCGACAAGAAGGAGTTGGAGGCTGATGTCGAAGTAGGATCAAGTAACCGTTACCAAGAGCACGTAACAGTTACATTTTTTAAACTTTGTACAGTTATTTTCTATTTGTATAAATAGTAGTTTCTCATAGGAAAAATGGGTCACAATCTCTCATACCAAGTTCCCACGCTCAAAGTACCGACACGCACTGAGAAACGAGTACAAGGAACGCATGTATGTGTTAGCCTGTAATTTCGACAGGCTTCATTGAAAATGGTCAACAAGGCTTGACTTATATTTCGACAGGCTTCATTGAAAATGGTCAACAAGGCTTTACCAAAATCCACGGTAAACAGTATGATCTTGTGCACCACCCCTTTAAATTAATGCAATTTTAATTTTCCTTTTCTTTACGTTTCATGCAAATTTTCTCTTTGTTTTATCCTCCTTCATTTGGAGTAATTCGACGGTTTCGCGGAGAAATCGACGGTTATCTTCTTCTTTTTACTTTTAAACGCGCAATTCTGGAAAAACTTTAAACACAAACGGTCTTAGGATTTACTAGTTGATCTTGCAAGCAGAAGCAATTTCAAACTAGCGGTGTTTACCAAAATCCAAGGTAAACAAATTGGCACGCCCGGTGGGTAATATGAAGAGAACTACCATAAGTTCAAAGATGGATGTCGAAATGGTCACTGAAGGCCAAGAAGATGACAAAGTGAAAGCAGTGTACCCAAAAGCTGAAGAGGAATTGGTTGATTTCCTCAATCGTTGCAAGCTAAGCAACTCAAGTGATGTTGTGCCCAAGGTGCAGTGCTGTTTTTGACAAGGAGGCTGCTAAAGAATTTGAAGAGTTCAAGCCTCAAATGAAGCGCAAAGGTAAATGGGTGGATAAAAGGCCCAAGTTTGATTTTGCTCATAGGAGAATTCCCTACATGGTTACTTCGACCAAAACTCCTGGAAGAGGAAAGCTGAGTACTTATGTTCCTCCTTCTGGTACTCCTGTCGAAAAGTGGATACATTCTGGTGGGAGAAGCAAAGCCATATACCACACGAGGGACAATGCTATCCATCGAGTTAGACCACCTAAGCTGGTCGAAGGTAACACAAGTGGTGTTAACCAGAACAAGGCAAGTGAAATCAAGAATACGATATATCTTATGAAGATTTCGAAGAAGAGGTCAACATTGCAGAACTAAAACCAGGACCTCCTTATACTTGCAAATTGTTAAAACCTTCTAATGGAAAAAATCTTGTGGAACCTAAGAATGATAAATTTGTCGCAAAAACTTACACTTATGGTGTATCTAAATGTGACGAAATATTTGATCTGCTTGTGGCTGATGGTCAAATCTTAATGCCTAAAGGCCTAAAGATTCCATCATAACACTTCCCGTTGTGTCATTTTCAGGGATTTGGTTCAAAATGCTATCAACGAAGGAAGGCTGAAATTTGGTGACAAGTCTGAGCCACCAATGAAGATTGATACTGATCCCTTGCCAACAGCTGATGCATTGCTGGTTGAAGTTGATCTCAATGTGGTTGAGGTCACAGAGGTTATTGCAGAAAATGCCAAAATAGAAGAAGCTGTCGACAAGGTAGGTGTTGAAATGGTTACTGAAGACCAATATGCTGAGAAGATGAAGGTAGTGTATCCAAGGGCTGAAGAGGAATTGATTGACTTCCTCAATCGCTGCAAGATCAATAACACTGAAGTTATGCTTTGCCCAAGGTGCAGTGCTGTCTTCGACAAAGATTCTGCTAAGAGTTTTGAAGGATTTAAGCCTCAACTGAAACGCAAAGGAAAATGGGTTGACAAAAGACCAAAGTTTAGTTACAATAACAGAGTTATCCAATACAACGATACTTCGACTAAGAATCTTCAGAAGGGACACATTAAAACTTATGTTCCTCCAGCAAGATCTGCTGTCGAAAAATGGGTACATTCCGGTGGAAAAAGTACTGGTTATTACCCAGTATATTATGCTGGAAAGTATGACGAAAAGAAACAGGATATGAAAAAGATAGTTAAAGGGAGCACAAGTGCTACTAACCAAAATAAGGCATAAATGTACAGAGAATTTAAAAAACAGTAACTGCTATGTCGTTTCGACCGTGGTTGCTTGATTCCACTTCGACATCAGCCTTCAAACTTCCTGTTGTCGAAATCTTTGCTTGCAAATTCTTCGACTTCACCAAATCCAGCGTCGAAACCAGCTTGATATAAACTGATAACTTAACCCATTTTGAACGTCGAAATTACTTATTGTCTCTTGAAATACAAGGTCAAACTAAACGTCGTTGACTGCATTTAATTGATGCTGTCGAAAATGCAGGCTAACACTATGCAATCACGTGTCCTGCCAAATTAGGACATTATACTATGTCATATAGATAGGTCTCCAACTCTCTTGTCGTATCACTTGATTTGCCAAGATAGTTTACCAATCCAGACAAAGAATTACCCAGTTTTTATAAGAAAGTAACCAACCCACTTTAGTCCAAATTCTTTGGGGAATATGACTATGCAATCACGTGTCGTGCCAAATTAGGACATTATATGTCATATAGATAGGTCTCCAACTCTCTTGTCCTATCACTTGATTTGCCAAGACAGTTTACCTATCCAGACAAAGAATTACCCAGTGTTTATAACAAAGTAACCAACCCACTTTAGTCCAAATTCTTTGGGGAATATGACTATGCAATCACCAACCCGATTTAGTATATATAATAAATGTCTTTTGCTATACTTGGATTACTTTGAATTTTCCTTCTACTCAAATACATAGAAACTTGTTGTGTCATTGAAAAAAAATGAATCCAACTACAGACATGGATTACTTTGAATTTTCCTTCTACTCAAATTTAATTGGAACAAGATATAGGCCACACGAAATACTAGAAAGTATGGGTAGAGTGTGGGTATTAGAACGAGACAAGTTTCAATATAGTTTGTGCCCCCAAGACCGATACGCTGGGAAAAACATGAATGAATATCGTAGAGAGTGGGAATATCGTCTCGATGAGTCTAGAAGGATGAGACAAGAATTAAGGCAATGCAACATTAAGGCACCAAAGCAAAAAGCAGTTGAAGTGGTACTAGACAATGATGAGGCTCTGGAGAAGGCAATTAACATGATTCGACACGAAAATAACCAAATGAAAATGCGGATTAACAGCCACCAGCTTGTACACGATGCATGCAGAAGAGATGAATGGGCGCGAACAATTCCAAAGGAAATGAATTTGCAGAATTACCCCGAGTATGGTACAGATGGGGACTTATCTGACGAATAATAACTCTCCATTATTGTTATTATGTTATCATGGTGGTCATGCACTTATTGTAATTCGCTTTCGGGATTGGTTTTCGTTTCAAGATGTCCAATTAACGGAGTAGATTCTATTGGTGTTTATTATAAAATGTTGTTTAATCATATATGTATTTGAACGTAGCTGTGTTAAAGTTGATGTATTCATTATGGATTTCTCATCAATATTTAAAGTCTTATTAATAACATTATCCTTTTTTCTTAAATAATATAACTACAAAGAAGGAAATGTAAGGACGTGCATAACCATATTTTGTTACCAACATAAGAAACAGTAGATGAAAATACAAAGGAAGTTTAAACGGCAGTCAGGACAAGCACATTAATTTATTTTACCGACATTACAAGAAACGGTAAACTCACTCTTCATCAGAGTTTGACAAATACTCATCTGCGCATAGTATGTTTTCTTCTTCGGCTTGAGACATACCATGACCATTTGCGTGTAGAAATGTTTTGGCCACTTTGAGCATCCCAAACCGTACTCTCCGTATTGCCATAATGTTATTCTCAATCCTAAGGCGGTTTAAGGCTTTTTGCATTTCAATATATCGAGGTTGTGCATCTTCCCACATTTGAACTGCTTTTAATTCTGGAATAGGTGCCTCCAATTCTCTGAGGTCTGCTTGTAGAGAAATTGACTCTTGAGTACGAAGACGCCATTCCTTTTTAATGGCCTTCTTTCGTGCAATTTTACCATCTTGGTACTCTGCACACCATTCTAATTCAAGTAGTAGGTCTTTATATTCTGGCATTGTGTATGTATTTTGATGAATGACATATGTTCATTCAGTTCTTCTCTTTATATAGGAGTGACCCATAACTCTTTATTCACTTTAGTCCAATGGGGTTGGAATATATTACTATGCAATCACGTGTCCTGCCACACCATAATATTGTGAACCCTGATATAGCAACAGGATAGATACCCCATCACTCTTGTCCTATCAATTCATTATCCAATACAGGTAACCAAGCTTCACATAGAATTACCCAGTGTTTACCTTGGATTTTGGTAAACACCGCTAGTTTGAAATTGCTTCTGCTTGCAGGATCAACTAGTAAATCCTAAGACTGCTACGTGCTCTTGGTAACGGCTACTTGATCCTACTTCGACATCAGCCTCCAACTCCTTCTTGTCGAAATCTTCGCTTGCAACTTCTTCGACTTCACCAAATCCAGCGTCGAAATGAGCTTCATATAAACTGATAACTTAACCCATTTTGAACGTCGAAATTACTTCTTGTCTCTTGAAATACAAGGTCAAACTAAACCTCGTTGACTGCATTTAATTGAGCCTGTCGAAAATGCAGGCTAACAAATTGCCCCCCAAAAATGTCTTTTTCGACTGAGTTTTTAAATGAAGAAGAAAATGACATTTTTGAAATTCCTCTTAACTGCTCTAATGACGTCATCAGGTCGAAAATACCTTGTTCTATCCAGATTTCTCCTTTTTTCGACAACGAGCCAATCGACAGGTATAAGGAGGTCCTGATTTCAATTCTGCAATATTACCCTCTTCTTCGACATCTTCATAAGAGATGTCGTATTCTTGGTCACTGTCGTTAGCTTTGACATAAACAACCTTTTCTTTCTTACTTTGAACGTCAAAATTACTTCTTGTCTCTTGAAATACAAGGTCAAACTAAACCTCGTTGACTGCATTTAATTGAGCCTGTCGAAAATGCAGGCTAACACCCAGTTTTTCTAATAAAGTCACGAAGCCGCTTTAGTCCAATGGGACTGGAATATATTACTAAAAATAAAAATATTGGAATGGATTTGATCACCCGTGTCTCTTTATTCACCTATGAATTGTTCGTTCGGATTTGATCATCTGTGTCACTAAATTAATAATAACAAAGAATAACACATAAACGTCATTATGATCATAGAACACTCAAACCACACTTTCACTCATCTTCGAACTCCCACTGTTCAAGAACAGAATCAAAAAAGAAAAAGAGAAATGTGGGAACCAGAAATCACCCCTTTCATTCTCCATCATCATTACCATGATTTCAACTTGAACCAAAATCCCGTACACACATTCTCGAAACAGTGAAAACAGATACTTGCTTCCACTGTAAAAAAAATGACACTAGTCTAAATACTACTTTCATTTATTTTGATGTGAACATATCGATTGACCAACCTGTAATGTAAGTTTTTGGCAAATGTGACAAACCCTTTAAATTAAATAAACTGTGAGGCATATACCCCATATACATAAAGTTTATGGCATTTACACCAATACAAACCAAAAATCCTAATTACATAGATGCCTAGTTACAACAAAAATTGGGTAAAGGGTTTTTTTACAACAACGTGTAGCAAAAAATTAACTTTGTGCCGTTGACACAAATTGTGAGACATTTACACGATATACATTAAGTTTAAGGCATTTACACCTATGCAAACCAAAAAATATATACATCTTTACTTAAAACAAAAAGTTATATAAAAAGTTAAGTATGCCCACGCATTCTTCAAGCTAAAATGTCACGGATTTGTAGACAATTGTGACAGTCCAGGGAAGTCTATTTCCACGTTTGACAAAAGTTCCATGAATGAAATTTGACGTCCAACCTATTAAAAACCATTTGTTTAGCAACATCAAAATATAAATATGCAAAGCAACTTGACAGCCATTCAAATCACATGCCTGTGAAGAAGAAAGATGAGAGTTGTCTAATCCCAAATTACAAGGTTTTGCAACAGTTGGACATTGAGAAGCCCAACGGTTGGACATGAATTCTGACCCTCCAGCATCTGTACTGAAATATACACTCCCTGACTGTATAGACGAAATATTAAATAAGTTAAATATATCTAACTTAATTTTTACCCTATTGCCAAATATCTAAATACATTAAATGAAGAAAAACGAACAACTTAAAACAACGTTAGTGGTAATACACACGATCTTGTGATACAAACTTCTTTACGGTCTTTGCATCCAACAACTCCACGACTTATAAAATGGTCAATCCCATTAACTCTACTCATAAATGTACGAAATTATCATATAAAGTTACAATTTCAACTCAACAATTGTGTGAATAAATGTTCCGGGAGTTATCTGACAGATCAAATTAATCCATCTACAAATACAAATTTATAAACTCTAAATTTTTAATAAAAACTTATAATGGACACGAACCAAAGTAGTCGCATCCGTCACATCTCCACTAGTCATAACTTCAACAGTTGATTCAACAGAAATGTCCCTATGGATTTCATGATCAGCCACTCCAACATTGCAGGCCTACACATTATACAAAAAACATTAACATGTATTTCGCACAGTGTTTCATGGTAAATACATATTTAGTAAGGAAACAACACTGACCTTCGTAATGTTTTTGTCATCAGCTCGCTTGGTTCGCTTCTTCCGTGACTTTTTAACAACTTTCTCAACAATTGATATTTTTCTGTTCGTCTGTGGACGACCTTTACGTTTTACCTTCAATGGACTGTGACATATAGGAGCAGTATTTGGTATTGACTCTTCGTTCAAACTTGTTTTAACATTCTCCATTGAAGGATCCAAGTTTGGCAATTCAGAACTAAATTTATTCAACATTTTATGGAATGCTTCTGTGCCATACTCAGACTCCGCCGCTACTTCAGCAACCTGGTAAAAATGCTTCGAGAGTTTTTCAAACCTCTCCATCTGTGGTTTCAATTCCTTAACACCGTAATTTATCTTAACATAAGAATGCTTCCTTTTAACATTTTTCTTCCATCGGGACAAAACATACTTGTCTGAGACGTTTGAAACCCTCTCCTTAGCGCACACACATAGTACACGGCGACACAAAATTCCTCTAAACTCAAACAACGAGCATTGACACTCGAGATCATGGTTGTCCACATTGAACACAACTTTAAAGTACCGTTCTTTTGGTCTATCTCCAACTAACAATTCCTCCAAGACATTATAAGTAGCAATGCAACCCTCCACTGACTCCAACGAGGGGACACAATTCATTTTACCTCTAAATTCAACTTGGACCTCCTTAAATTTACCATGCGTGTAAGCACATTGGAATTGCATTTCAATGGACGAGGTTGACCCACAAGGTATTATTGTATCCATCGATTTAAAATCCGCTTCAAACTCTTTTTCTGCTTTATTTCTGAGAGCATTGGCATATTGTTTAACAAATTGACTAAGACTTGTTGTTGAATTGATATATCCATCAAAGAAAGCGTGTATGCTCTCACTGCGCTGTGTGGTTGACATGCCCGCCCAGAACCTTTTCCTTAACAACGTCGGAACCCATCTTTGTCGCTCCTTATACAACCCACTTAACCAATCATTGTCTTGAAGCTCAAATTTTTCTATGAACGAACACCACTTATCTTCAAAATCAACTACGGTGTAAGTATCATAAACTGCTTCTTTCATGGCTGCCTTTATCTTCTTATATTCACCAAATCCATTGAGTTTTTCCGGTATTTTTTTCATTATATGCCATAAACACCACCTATGGCGAGTAGTAGGGAAGACTATCTCAATGGCCTTTTTCATAGCCTTGCATTGGTCCGTGACAATACCCAAGGGGGCCTTTCCTAGCATGCAACGAAGCCATGCTTGAAAAAACCACACAAATGAGTCTTCGTCTTCACTTGAAACTAGGCCACACCCAAGTAATGTTGATTGGCCATGGTGATTGACACCTACAATCGCAGCAAAAGGCATATCATGTTTATTGACTAGAAATGTTGTATCAAATGTTACCACGTCTCCAAAATATTCATAAGCAGCTCTACTTCTTGCATCGGCCCAAAACACATTCTTGACATGAAAACCATCATCCAAATCAAGATCATAGAAGAAATTAGAATTTTGTTCCCTCATTTCATAAAAGTAACTAATCAACGCCTTCCCATCACCTCCTTTTCCAATTGAACGCCTTTCCTTGTTGACATAATTCCTCACGACCTTTTCACAAAACGCTACATTTTCATGCCCTCCCGCATCTGTAACAATAGATTGGAATGTTTTGTTAATCCTCACTCCCGCTTCATCATTGATTTGGATTGTTCTCTTCACATGCAGATTTAGTTTCTTGTTAGACCTAAACATCCTTGCCTTTGTGGGGCTCATCTCGTGAGAATGGACACCTTCAAATTTTTGGACTTCCCATGACCCATCGGATTGTAACTTCAAAGCTATCCTGGCAGGACAATTGTTAACCTTAGTCGGAAGTGTTTTCAACGAACATGGAATTTTTGACATGTTTGCGCTAGACCCCGCTCTCGAGCATGCAAGTAGTATGTAGTTGACTTTCCGATCACCTCCCTTTGCTGATGTTCTAATTCTCCACCCAAAACCTTTTCTTGACGCATACTCACCATAATATGATTTCCCCTCATCTAAGGAAGCAAAACACATCCCGACCGCAGGCTCCCAACGTGCATCATCATCATTTGAATCGTCAACTATTATATCTTCACCATCAACACTACGACCCTCCACAAATATTGCTGCAGTATCATCCATTTTTTATCAAAAACCTACGTGTCACATCAACACTCCACAGTTAGAACCAATAATACACAAATTATTTAATAACTCAATCATTACACAAAATATTTACTATTATTTTAGATGTATACGATAATTTCACTACTCATAAAGTGAAACCTCACATTTTGTATAACATGTGTGAAGCACTATGATCAAAAGCAACAATTTGATGTTTACAAATGTAAATTATTTTACCAGGCAGAATATCATGACACCATTTTTTCTGATAAACTTAAGACACAAATCCAAGACATTCGTAAGAAGTGGATGGTTATACTATTTTCTTAGAGCACAATATATGTCTTTTTCTTCTTTTGAGGGAATTGGCTTTTACTCCTAACATAGGACATCATTCTAACTCTTTGCCTCAACCAATAATATGTTTCTACTATACAATATTCTATTCAACCATCAAGTGAAATCTTGGCAGATATATATGTTATACTATAACATAAAGTTTAATCGGGGACTATAGTCTATAGGGAACTTCCTTTTTCACAACTTAGTTCAAACTTGCTTTCTCTTCTAATCATCATTCCTTAGTGCAACTGGTTCTCAAAGTAATCATTAAACAACTCTAATTATGCATATCTATCTACCTTCAAAATTTAACTTGTGCAAATTTGTTTACAGATCTTTTACTACTAAAAAAACATATTAGATTTTAGAAACCAGTCAGTCAGAATCACAATGTCATCAAAATATTTATGGTAAACTTTATCTCAAGTTGACTATTTTGAATGCCTGGTAGCATGGAATTATTAGAAAAGTTGGAAAAGATTTGCACCCTTAGGATAACCCAACCCCAATACCCCATGAAGAATTAATTATTTTCAAGCATCAAACCACGGCATCACAACAAACTCATCTTTCTATAGGAATTAATGGAAACTAAAACTCATGACCATATGCACTAAGTGGATAAGAATTTGCTCAAATTCGCTTTTGTTTGTCTTCAAGGGGGGCTATGTCAACTTGATGCCTAATTTATTACTGCTCTCTAATAATATTTCTTCTATATCAACTTGATGCCTAATTTATTTCTCTGGTTCATAAACATTCCTAGTTCATTCAATCAAAAAATACATAAGAGTTGCAAGATTTTTGAAAAACAATTTGGGACATTTAGGTTTTCTACAATCATCACTCAAATAGGGACAAACTAAGTAAACAAAATATCAATTACCTGGGTTCTAGAACCTGGCAGGTGTAAGACCGGCGATATACGGCAGCGAAACGGCGGAAAAAGGCGGAGGTCTTTAACGAGATCGACGGAGCAGAGAAACACATAACAAATGAGAGACAAAGAAGGTGAACGGCGGTGGAACACGGTAAAACGACGGTGAACGGTGGCCGACGTGGCGGAGTTGGACGGAAATGATTGGAGGTGGAGGTGGTTCGCGCGTTCACTGTGGGTGGAGATGGTGGTTTGCGTTATCGAGAGAGATAAGGGACCTGTGATAATGTTTTGGTTTTATTGTTTTTATTTTTTTTAATATAAAACTAATAATTATTATTATTATATAAAAACGATTTTTTTAATCAGATATACGGATCCTTTGACAAACAGTATATTTGTATGTATTTTTGTCAAGTTTTCTTGTCAAAATAGCATTTCTGTTCTTAAGCATTTCAATGGTTTTTTGCTCTAACAATGAGTCCTTAAGAACTCAAGTTGGGTCCCACTACTTATATCACTTTTAATATTTTATTTATTTATTTTATTTAAATTATTAGTTTGTCTACAATACCTAGTCTATTAAATTATTTCTTAAAAAATTATCACGGAAGAGAAATCGTCGACTTATTCTCTATATAAAAATCATATCAGAATAATTCATTTTTTATTTATTAATTCCAATTTCAAGAGTTAAAAGTTATTAAGTAAATCAATTAATGTCTACTGTCTAGAACAAATATGGAACATTCCATTCCATATAATCACATATTACCTTGATTATAATATAGGATTATATGCGCACCAAAAAAATATATAGGATTATATAGATGGAATAATAATACTAATAATAATAATAATATATATTTAAAATTTATTGTATACTAACTCATGCAATGAGAACCATACATATGCTTTTCTTTATGAAAAAAATAAAATATTTATCCAAAACACGTAGAGAATTGAGTCATTTGGACGGAAGAATGTTTGTCTCACTATCTAAAATAATCCATGAATGCTCCCCATGTAGTAGTGTGCGTGCAAGGTGCAACCACTTCTAGAAATCTCGGTATTACCTGCGGAATTTCTTGCGGAAAAGTTCCGCAGGAAATATCTGAGAACATTCTTACCGATTTTCTAAATATGCAGAATGTTTGCTGCGGAATTTAATTGGCAGGTAAGTTCGCAGGTAATTTTTGATTTTCCTGCAGATATTCCTAAGAGCCAAAGTTCGCAGGAAATTTATTCTTTTTAAAATACAAAATAAAGGCGCTTGTTGGGAGTCAAACTCTTCACTCTAGCCAAATTGTAGCAATGCTCTTTACCACTGAACCAGTGCTTCTTTACTGAAATTTAGTAGTGCAACAATTTGAAAATATTAAAAAAACTGAAAAAAATTATTATTATTTTTTTAAAATCTTTTTTTTACGAAAACAATGTTTGGTGCGTTTAGGGTCCCCAACCTTAGCTTCCAATAACCCTAACATTCGCTAATCACTCTCACTATTCTCACGAAATCAGAAATTGAAGCTTAGGTGAACCTTCGTCTCCTTCAACAGATCCAGAAATTGAAGCTTCCATCACCATTGATTCAGAAATTGAACAACGAAATCAACTTAGGTGAAGCTTCGTCTTCTTCAACAGATCCAGAAATTGAAGTTTCAAACAACAAAATCAACCATGTGAAGCTTCGTCTTCGTCCTGCTTCGAAATCAACAAGAAACGAATAACACCTCGTCTTCGTCCTGGTTCGTGGTCGTCTACCGAGTTCACCGCCACCGCTTCGTTGATCAATTGTTTCTCCGCTTCTTCATTCTCCGTAAGTTCCTTTTTCGTCTACCTGTAATCATTTGAACCAATTGATTTGGTTTTGTTTTCTATGCTTTATAGTTTATATTGAAACAATTTGTGTTACTTCATAGTTGTTTCCTCAGATTCATTATATGATTTATGGCTTCAATTTTGAAATTTTAGGGCTTAGTTTACAATTTCTCTAGTTGTGATATTCTGATTCAAGCACATCTTGTACATGATGTTATTTACATGATTGACAATTTCTCTAGCTGTTTCTTCACTGAATGTGTGTTATTTACATGATTGACAATCTTATCGTTGATCCCTAATTGATTCATGGATTGTGTTTAAACTGAATCTGAAGCATAGTTCTAGTCACGTGTAATGGCATGGGCAATATGTTTACAAGATGAATAGGGGTGTGGTGGATCTGATACATCAGATTGGTTTTTTTATTTTGGAATTGTATGATAGGCATAAAAGATGAGTCAAAAAGTTCAGGAATAACAGTATATTATTCCTTTCATTTCATTTCTGATGTCTTCGATTTGGTTTTTGCATCAGGATTGCATTCTTAGTGTGCTATTTGTTGCATCGATGCTCCTCCTACTTGGTAAGCCTCAACCTAAAATGCACACCACCTGTTTAGTATTATGTTGATTCTAGCTTTCTTAGGACAAATTGTTCTGAAATAATACTATATACTAAGTAACAAGTAATAATACTATATTATTCAATTTTCATTGAAAAGCAATTTTGTCACGTGAGTGGATACATTCTGCAGAGGTTTAGTTTGACTTATTTTTTATGCTCATTTTTGTGAATAAGAATATGGCCACATACATGTCATTAGCTAATCTAAGAATATTTGTGTTCTCTTATTTATTTGTGCCATAATGAGTTCCCTGGTCATTTAGCAGCCTGTTGTAGCTTCATCTCTAAGGATCAGTTTTGTTTTGCAGGCTAGAATTTTGGGGCTGAATGCTTCATATAATCTCAATAAAGGACGACATTTTGTTATTTCAATCAATGTTTGTTAAATTACTTTTATCATAATGAATTCACTTTCTAGTTATGTGCTTGTTTATTTGTGCCATAATGAGTTCCCTGGTCATTTTCTTACGTGCTTACTTTCCAAGGTCATGTATTCTCTTCAGGGACTGGAGGAGTGCAGCTTTTCTAGCAAACTATGATGCACAGTCCGCTTCTACGGTTTTATTCAATAATTCAATAATAGGAACTATGACTTCCTCCTTGGTCCATAAGAATTTTATGACAGCTAGTTTTCTTTTTATATAGACATTTGCTCCTTTGAGATGAAATTTTGTGTAATTGCATTCTGTCAGTTTCAAATGGTTCTTCACCCTTGATAACTAACTTTAAGGGAGGGTTCCCCAAGTTCTGAGATACTTATCACAGTGTTTGCATGCTTACTTGTTTGTGAATAAAAAGGTGAATAAAAAGTTTGGTCCTTGGATTAGTGTCTTTAGTTGCTCAATAAAAAGGTGAAACCAGTAACATTGAGAGTAACCTAAACACCCATCTCTTTGATCCTATATGATTAAGTTCATGATAAATATCAAAAACACTATTCTTATGAGTCTGCCTACTTTATATGTTACTTTTCTTCATCTATGATGTGCAGGTTGCTTCATCTGTTTTGTCAAAGAAAAAGGTTGCTTCATCTATTATTTGCATCCGTGCCATATATTCAAAAGCCATTGAAAATCAGGTAGCAAAATTCATCAACTCTCCACCTAATAGTGTGAGATTCATAACTCAAATGCTATTTTATTCATTGCTTTCATTTCTTTAAGCATAAGAATGTGTAAATTTGTGTTTATAATTTGGTAATATTTCATATGGTGACTTTTTTCATCTGTAATAGACAAATATATATTTTTCATTCTCTTATTTGATTGAAGTTTGGGTGATGTATTTTTTGAATTGATCTATGGAGCAAGATTGGTCTGTTGATGTACTTTTGTTGAGAAGAATATACTTCTAATGCAGATAGTTTTTCCACCCCTTCCCCACTGTTGAGCCAATAAAATCACTCTCTCAGTTGTGTTTGATATGTTTCCACCCCCTCTCCCTCATTTAAAGCTCTATTGGTTATGTAAAATAGCTTCTTATTACTTCTTGCATGTATTCTACGTTGAGCCAATAAAAGGATTATCATTTGCTTTGAATACTGCTGAATGGAAAGTCCTCATTTCTCAATTATACAAGCAATATCCAAATGATGACATGAATCTTAATATCTCTTTATCTTCTCCTCCAGTTATAGAAGTGTTGGACCAAGATACATGCAGTTTCTATATGTTTTGGTTCTTATTTTATGTAGGTGGAGAATAATGAAATGGTTTTCTTTGTGCAGATAATTTTTTCAACAGAAGGAGCATCTTCAAGCACCATTCATCTGGATGATTGAAGACTATTTGTTTGTATTTTATTCTTTCTACTTGAGAATATAGGATCATTGTAGATGAAGTGATTTTTTCTAACTAATTGGAGTAATATTTCACTCTGCTAGGTAGTAAGTTATTGTAGCAATTTGATGATGACTTCCTTCATGACAGTATAATATTAATTTTTTTTTGGTGGAACAGTTTAATGTGACTTCATAGATTAAGTTTTGCTGCAATTTGTACTCCTTATATGAATAATTATTTTTCCTTTACAGTGTTGTTAGTCTTGAAAACAGAGGATAATACATAGCTATATATATATTCGTAAAAAAAAATCTGAGATTTCCTGCGGAATTTCGTGCGGAAAGTTTGAATTTCCTACGGATTTTCCTGCGGAACTTCCTGCGAAGATTTCCTGCGGAATTTACTGCATACCTCCTGCGGAATTTCCTGAGGAATTTCCTGCGGAAATTTCCTGCTGATATGAAAATCCGCAGGAAACAATTATCCACGAACGAAATAACTGGGAACCATAATCCGCTGAAAATTCCGTAGGAAACCAGTTTCCTGCGAATTTTTAGTGAAAATCCGCAGGAAATTCCGTAGGAAATTCCGCAGGAAATGACGAAAATTCTAGTAGTGAACCATCCTATACTTCATTGATACATTCTTTTTTTTAATTTAAGTACTTCATTGATACATCACCCATACAGAAGTCCCATTACCCATACAGAAGTCCCATTTTCATCAAATTTTAGAATGTGGATTGACATAACTCAACCCCACAAAATCGGCTTGTAAAGTGAGGGTTGCCTCACACTTATAAAGTCTTTTGAGACCACATCTCTAGTCAGTGTGGGACTTGGGTTTTTCCCAATACACCCCCTTACGCCCAACACTATTGGGCTTGGTGCGTGGATAATAATGGTGGGTGGCCCGAATGATCTAGGATAGGCTCTGATACCATCTTACAACACTTCTAGTTTGACATGAACAATAGAGAGATACATCAAAACAAAGGAAAATTACAATGATTCATAACTAATCAACTACTGTGAGCCTTGAACTTTTAAACTCCATATTTGACAACAACCAATGGCCTAAATGAATCACATTGTTTCCAGAATTTATGAAAGCAATCAGCTGGAATTTTGCCTTTCATTGAGGTTGCCATTTGTCTTGTATTCTGACGGGCAACTTGTCTCATGTTCCATTAGTAAGAAAGGTTTAAAGCAAGTTGAATTTGACACAAGTTATGACCCTTCTATTGGTGATATTAATGTTGGAAAAGCCACAGTGGATGAAAGCCACGTTGATCACATTGTTTGATAATAGAGACATTCCACCAGGGGGTTGTCAACCGAAAAGTTCCATGATTTCTTGATCTATTTGTTGGTGCCATGACTATTGCAACAACTTCTGGCAGATTCACTACAAAAAACGGATCAAATAGCGGGGGTTTTTTGCGGAGGTTTTAAAAACCCCCTCAGTTTAACGGTAAAAACGGGAATTTCACAACCTTAGTTATAAATTTGTTTCAACTTGAGGAGGTTTAAAACCCCCACTGATTGTCAGGAAACAACCCCCACTACTTATAAAAAAAACCTTCCAACATTTACCAAAAAAAAAAAACTTTCCCTCTTTTCACTTTCACGTTTCCCTCTTTAGATTTCACCCAAAAATTGAACGCTTCAGATTTACCACTCATGTTTCCCTCATCAAGCAGAAACCCTTTCAGAAGCCCAGAAAAAACTTTCCTCTCACGCAGAAACCCTTTCATCACGCAGTTACTCAGATTTCATCACGCAGAACTCTCACGCTTCAGAAAAAGTTTCGCGAAATGCTTCCCTCTCGCTGAAATCGCTGAAGCTCTTCGCTGAAATCACTGAAACTTCAACTCGCGAAACCCATTCTCGCTGAAATCGCTGAAACCCTTCAACTCACGACAAACCCTTTCACTGGGGAAACCCTTTCACTCGCTGAAGCTCTTCGCAAGTTCGATTCACTCGTGAAACCCTGTCGTTGACAGCGTCTCCTCCATCTCGCTGAAGCTCTGTTCTTCTCTCTCAGTTGCTTTCGTTGTTCTGTTTCTGGAAGGAGGAAGGAAAGGATTCTGGTCTTTTTTGGAAAGGGTTCTGTTCTTCTCCCTCAATCGCGATTTCTCTTGCTTTTTGCGTCTCTGCATCTGAATCTATTTTGAGGTGAGGTTCTCCATCTTTTAGATTTTCTGCAGTTTTGATTTTGTGTGTGATTCTGAGATTTAAGTTGTTTGATTCTGTGATTCTGAATGTTATGTGTCTTGTAATGATTATGTGATTGGTTGTGATATAAATCTATCTCATATCGCCGTTGGCTCGTATCGCCGTCATCGTTAGCTCTCTATTGTTTGGCTATGTTTGAAATTTGGACACATACATAAAATAAGAACCAAGACATATGGATACTGTAATGGTTATGTTTGAGTAGCACACCACACCAATTATATTCCTTAAATATTATCTGCACAAGAAAGATAAAAGGGACTGACTTATAAGCAAGCTTATTTTGACTTATTATCACTGATGAAAATAGCTTATTACATGTCTTTAAGATGTTTTTAGTTTATTTCAATATGCTTTTCAGTATATTTTATGAAAGAATATGGAAGAAACTTACTTAGAATTATTAGTTAGTTAAGAAACCTTACTTCATTCCTTATGTTTCTTATCAATTAGTTAGTTATCACTTGTGGAATTCGGTTTGCTAGTTATAATTGGACTTGGCTGTGCTATTTTGTTTTTAATTTGATACCATATTCATAGCAGTGTTTTTTTTTTCAGACACAATTCCCCCAACAGCATATGTTACAGCCTCAACAACTTTCACTAGTTCTTTGAATGTTTCAGTAAATATATCTTTCAGTGAACCTTGTATGGGTGAAGGTTTTTGATGCAAGTCTGTGAATGCTTGCAATGTAAGCATGTGGCCATCTAATTGCATTGTCTTAAGACTCTTAATTAACACAATAATAAACACAGTTTTTAACTTATTGCTGTTATATTTGTTTACAACTTCTTGTCTATGGTGCTGGTCAAGTTGTACCATCTACCTTTAGTATTCTGCAGCCAAACCTCATGTATACTGTTCTTGTTAGTTATCCTCAACAGTTCAAAATGGCCGAGCAATCCTTGTAATGGATAAAAGTTTCTTCCCCGACATTGCTGGTAACAGCTTTACAAGAATGCCAAATTCAAGTGTTTATGTACATATTGCCATATTTGTGAGTGTTATCTTTTATTTTGTTATAGTGGTAGATTCCTAGTAATTGCTTAAGATTTGATATACATGTCCATAGGAAGTTAAAGCTATATTTGTACTTCTCAGCTCCAGTTTGGAATTCGTCTACAGAAATTATGAATTCTCTCAAGATTAGTCGTGTTTCACTTCTTCCAACTAATGCAAATAGTCTTGGAAATCAGAGATTTGGATTCATGGTTAGTCGATTAACAGATGTGTAAATCTTATGCTTCTTTCAAGTGTATCTTTTTCCTTACACTTCTTGTTTGGTCAATTGTTATTGCAGATTGCTAATATCTCCTCTACTATTGCTATAATCTCAGTTGACTTTGATTCAAAGTCTATAATAACCAGACAAGGGACTCAAGTTTCCCCAACTGCACCAGTTACTTTTCTCTATGGTACATGTTAATGATGTCATCCACCAAAAAAGCATTGTTTAGATTTTATAAGCTAATGTATGTACAATTAGGTAATTCACTAATATTGATTATTCAACTGCAAGTTGAATAATTAATCCTTTCTGTCCAGTTTCCACGAATTAAGATGGAGCACATACCTTGTTGAACTACAAACAGATGATGAACTAGTATTTGTCAGTGTTCCGGAGAACGTAACTCGTGATGTTGCTGAAAACAAAAAACTAGCTTCGAATATTCTACAAGTGATGCACTGTAAGATCTTTTTCAATATCTGGTAATTTTGTAGTTATTCCCACTGATATTATATTTTATCTGTCTGATGATCATGCCTAATAATATTGCATATTATGTTTTATTTTTATTTTCGTTTGTTGGATGCAAGTTTTATAAAATTGCCACCCATTTAAACATATTTGTAATTTCATGAATCATGCAGACTCTGTACCTTTATACATGTCTTTGTATATCGTTGCATTTTGATAAAGGAAAGTAGTTTCTAATGAAATTGGGAATGAGCAGAGCTTCCTAATATTTTTGTACATATTTGGTGGTATGAGAGGAGGTTTAGGAGATAGAAGGAAAAGGAGGCAGTTGTTTATTTGGGAGTGTGTGATGGGTTTTATTTAATATTAGAATCATGGATTTTTTATTATGTTCCTCGCAACAGACATAGGTTTCTTTCAAATCTGATTGGTTTAGTACATAAATATCAATCATTTAGGATCCTGTTTCACTCATTTAGTTCTTTTTTACTTTTTTAATTTTTTTTTTATACTTTGACTTTTGGTATTTGAAATGAGTCAATTTTTTTTTTGTTATTTCAGGCAAGTGATCGTGCAAGTGAGCCTCATTCTCCAATGGATGCAAGTGGATCATTCGGTGCTAGCAACATTTAATGGTTTTAGGATCCTTTAGTATAGGATTTCTTTGATGCTAGTCTTATTTGAGCTACAATTGTTTCTTTTTATCATGTTTTTGAGTTGGATGACACTAAATATTTTAGATATTTGACACTACATTTATGTTATTTCATTTATATTTTTAATGAAATTTTCAGTTTTTTGATTAAGCTTAGTAAGTGTTATGTAAGATGTATGTATAGTTATTAGTGATAAAAATATGGTAATGAGATAAGAAAAAAAGAAATTCTATTGCAAAAGAAATATTGTCTTCTCTATTATAGGAGGTTGTAACCTCCACAAAAAAAGTCCTATCAACTATATGGCAATCAAAAATCTCCACAAAAATAAAATTCTTTCAAATCACCCGATTTAAGGAGGTTTATAACGCCCTCAATATAACCTCCACAAATTGTGGGGGTTAAAAACCCCCGCAGTAAAACCCCCTAAAAGATACGATACCAGCGTTTTCTTAAAACCCCCGCAAAAAAATTGCGGCACTTGAAACTCCGGCGTTTTTTAAAACTCCCGCAGATTACGTTGCGGGGGTTTAAAACCCCCGCTAAGCGACTTATAAACCCCCACAATCAGTTTCATTTTTTGTAGTGATTAATGGGTTCTACACCTCCTCATCAGGGACGGATGTAGGTGATCCATATTGGGGGCACTTGCCCTCACTCCTTTAATTAGTTTTTAACTAAAAAATTGATATGCTATTATTACTTTGCCTCCAGATGAAATATTTGGTTTGCCCCCACATAGCACACTAACAAACCTAGCTGCAAGTCTCTCACTGAATATGGCCTAGTTACTAAAAGTTTTTAATAATTAATAATAATAATAATAATAATAATAATAATAATAGCATAATAGTTAACATGATATATTATTAAATATCTATATGTTAAAGTGCTTTATACATGTTGGAAACAATGATGCTCAGTACTTTATATATAACTCTAAATTGCTTTTCATCTTTTAAAAAAAGGCATTTTCTTTCTTTAAAAAATGAAAGGGAAATGGATATAGCATAGGATAAACAATTATTTTGGTTCCTGAATGTGTGATTTGTTGTCATTATAGTTCTTGAATATATCAAAATTACAAACACGTCCTTCACTGTCTCCTTTTTAGTAGTTTTAGGGACTAAATTGACTGACAAAAAAATACATTTGCGGACCAAAATGACTAACAAAAAACACATTTGAAGACCAAAATAACTTACTAACTAAAGAGACACTTGGGTTGGGGATATATGTTTGCGAATTCGATATATTAATTCAAGGACTATGATAGCAGCGGTTCACACATTTAGGGACTAAAATAACTGTTTATCCAAATAGCATATGTGCTATGTTAGAAAAAACAAGGCGATGTGTAGCAAATGAATGAAAAATGCAATGACTTTGCCCCCACGAATTGAAAATTCTAGATCCGTCCCTGCTCCTCATTGTGGATAGAAAATTTATGTTGCCGTGGATTTCACTTTGCTAGTGGCTGTCAGCGTCTCAAGATTGTTCTCTTTGTGGCCTTCATGACTTTCTTTGGCTTTTTTATGTTTCAATTTGCCTTGTTGATAGTTTTGACTTTTTGCCAATGTATTTTTGGCATCTCTCATTGTAATTTTCCTTTGTTTTGATGTATCTCTCCAATGTTCATATCAAGCTAGAAGTGTTGTGAATAATTACTTCTAGCTTGCGGGGGACTATTAGATATATAGTTAGTTGGTAGTTACAAGTGAGTTTGTTAGATAGTTGGTAGTTATAAGTGAGTTTGTTATTAGTTGGTATATGCCTATAAATAGGCTTCATGTAATCAATTTAAAAACAACTCTTATCATTTTGTATCAATTCGCTTTGATGAATACTAGAGTCTTATAATCTTTTCTCGCTTATCCTCTATGGATGCCATATTCTTCAATATAGTATCAGAGCAAACATGGTATCCACCTTGAACCTAATTCCGTTGCAGGTTTTTTTATTCATTTCATTTTATGAATTTTCAGTTTTTTCATTCCATTCATTTCCTTTCCTATTTCTCTTTTCCTTGCTTCATGTTCTTTGTATCGTCTTTTGGTTTCGCATTTCTGATTTTCTCCCATTTGCGATTCTAATTTCTTCATCATCGGATTCTTGCATCGTTTTCTTGATGTATGTTGTCATTCGCCATTCTTGAACTAGAATGCCATTCGGCAACATTGCATTTGTGCATGTGTGTTTCTGTTTCCTCTCACTTCTTTGAGAGCTTCTGGTTTGAATCTACAAATTGTGGTTTCAATTTCACCTTTCTTGTGAAGTTGTCTTCTTCACACAAGAATCGATCTTCATATGGTTCTTGATTGCGAACTCAGGTTTTGATTCCTGATTCAGATCTTGATTCTGAATCGCTAAGTTTAATCTTGTTTCAGTTTCACATTCAATCTATTCAAAATTAATTTCGCTGTGATTTCGTTTTTGGATCCCTTTCTCGGGTTTTCAGTTTTTTTTTTTCCCAATTCTTGATTGTTCGTTTTCGGAAATTCGGGAATTTGTGTTCATCTGATTTACAATTTGTCATGCAACTGTGATTTGCAATTTCATTCTTTCTCATTTGCAATTTTGCTTTTGATGTTCGTTTTGGCTTTTGCCGTTGGTGTTAGAGGATTTGTGATCTCTAACTTTTGTTGTGCGTTGCGTTCTTTCTTCATCACGTTTGCGTGTTCTGTATTTCCGCACATCGCGTTTTGGCGTTCATTCTCATCGCCATATTGCATTCAGCTTCATTGTCCTCCTTTCATTTTGATTTTCTATGATTGTGATCTGAAGCGGAGTTCCGATTTCATTTTGGATCGTGATATTCCTTTTCTCTTTGCGATTTCGATTTTCTGAAATTGATGTCTCTTCTTGGATTGATTCTTGATCCAATTTCTGTTTTAGTTTCCGCAATGGAAATTTTCTGCTGCACTCATGGGTTCACATGGCTTAACAAATGGATCTTTATCAAGTGATGAATAAAGAGAGCATGCTGAAAATGCTTATGAAATATCAGTGCAAGTTTGTTGCAAGATCGACCCCAGTTGTGAATTCATTTAGGCCCTTGGTTGTTGTCAAATGTGGAGTTTAAAAGTTCAATTAAGGCTCACAGTAGTTGATTAGTTATGAATCATTGTAATTTTCCTTTGTTTTGATGTATCTCTCTATTGTTCATGTCAAGCTAGAAGTGTTGTGAATAACTTCTAGCTTGCGGGGGACTATTAGATATATAGTTAGTTGGTAGTTACAAGTGAGTTTGTTAGATAGTTGGTAGCTATAAGTGAGTTTGTTAGATAGTTAGTAGTTATAAGTGAGTTTGTTATTAGTTGGTATATGCCTATAAATAGGCTTCATGTAATCAACTTAAAAACAACTCTTATCATTTTGTATCAATTCATTTTGATGAATATTTGATTTCTTAGTTTTTTCTCTTTTATCTTCAATGGATGCCATATTATTCAATATCAAACACTACTAATAAAGGGAGAAATTTGGTGCGTGATTGTTTTGATTATTTTATGTCAAAAACACTTTTTATCCAAAAGTTATATTTCCTCAAACTTGCACACAATACTAAAGCAAAAACAAACTAAAAAATAGAGAGCTAGCTAAGAGATATGAAGAAGTTACAAGAAGAAAAGTTTCAAATCTTGAAAACTAACATCTCCACCCTCTAACTAAATACTAATTGCCCGTATCTCCAACATACGTAATGTACTTTTTTTAATTAGATATTGAGGAATTCTTGGGTAAAGTTTCCCTTTGAGAGGAACTAGCCACATGGCCCGTGCGATGTACGGGGAGTGGTAGTATTGACGAATGTGACTACACTAAATTGATAGTTGTTTATATTAAACCCATTGTAATTAGGAATTAAATAAAACATGTAAAAAGTGCATTACTAATTTAAAAGTCATACATATTACTTTAGAAATTTTACATATTAGGAAAGCACTCTAAGAAGTAATAATAGTAATACATAATCATAATAAAGCATAAGTTAATCATCCAGGTCAATCCTTGTTTTTGATGTAGAAGAAAGTAAGGATCTACATGGCTTGTGAAGGAGAAGTGGTGAGGTGTTGGTTTTCTTGCTTCCTTTCCCTTCCCCCTCAATGGCTTTCTCATATTTGTCTCACTCAAGTAAAATGATTTTGCCAAATTGTGAAGGAATGAGAAGGTTTGCATGTCTGACAATACAGGAAAAGAAGGAATAAAGTAACACGTGGAAAAAAAAGGCAAAAATGAAAAACTTGCATAGAACTCAAGTGGGGAGTGAAGATTTAGCTGCAGAAAGGTTGGCGGCAAATTGGCGCTCGCTTGAGATGTAAGATCACCCACCCATTCATCTTCTCAAAAGCGGATAGACATACTCCCTATTTTTCATTAGGATTTAAAAGGGAATAAATATTTGTCATTATTCAAAATTATAACCATGACCACCAATAATTGCATCAACAATAGAATAATATTGCTACTTAATTAAATCTTTTAATATCAACAAAAGTTGTTAAATATGTTCACGTGAATTTTATTCCACAGAAACTAACCAATATAGCGTTCCTAATTAAGTAACCTAGATTTGTGACTTGACTGAACAAATTTTCATTTGTATAACATTTAATACCAGTGGATCTCGTCAACAAATATGGGAAAGATAATTACAAATCAATATAACAATTTGTCCCCAAGTCGTTTTCACCCTCAAACTCTCTCAAACACATTTTCAAGCCTTGAAGCCAAGATAGTGAGGAACATTAAGAGCCTGCAACCAATTAGTTCCTGCATTAGGTCCAGCCTTAAGGAATTGACCAGGGGTAAATTTGGTAGCTTCAGCCTTGTTAATAACATGATAACCCGGCCATTTGATTCTACGTTGTGTATTGGCACCAGGTCCGGTGTTACCATACTCAGCATAGTACAAGAAGTGAAGGGGCTCCTTGGGATCGTTGGGATTCCATTTGATCCACCCATCTGGATGAATTACATCACCAATAGTTGATTCCATAAACACTGTCTTTGAGTATATCTTCCATGGTCTTCCCAAGTAACTTTGGACTTGGAGTCTGGCTGGGAACAATGCTTGTTCTGGGACAATTTGACAATCTTGGATAACAATACCTGTAGCCATGTTCTTTACTTGTGTACCCTCTGCGGTTATTGTGTTGAATTGGTTGGCCAAGGGCTTCCTTACAATGATCGTAGAGCGTTGGATCACTGTGGTGGATGTTCCAAAGATAAAATCAATGGTACCAGAGATAACACAGTCGCGGTAAAATTGTCTGTTGGTTTGAACATACAACGTGTCTTGGTAACCTAAGATATGACAACCAACCACAGCTGACATATCTCCTTGGTTTCTAAATGCCACTGCTTGATGCCCAATTGCACCTGCTGTGTTCTCAAATGTCATTGCCTTCGCAATGAATCCAGGTGCGGTATTGGCTGCAAACAAACATCCAAACATAATCAATTATTTATGATCGATCAAAATTCACGTGGGTCCCACCACTTTGGAATAAAAGAAAGTGTTGTTAGTACTTGTCTATAATAAAAAGTGCAATATATAGTAATTATTACCGAAGGTGGCAGTTTGCATGGTCTTCGTAGGATAGTGCTTTTTACCAGTGACAACGGTTTTTCCAGGGCCATCACCGTACATAAGGATGTTAGCAGCGTATTTAGGGATGGTGATGTACTCGTCATAGACACCGGACTTAACATAGATAACAAATCTGCCTTTGAAGCCCTTAGGGTAAGAGGCAATAGCGGCAGCAATGGTTTTAAATTGGCCACTACCATCCTTAGCAACAACAGCATTAGTGTTACCACTAGGTTTCCATCCCTTTCGGTTAAGTTTACCCAAAAGCTTACGATCAGAAGCAGAGAACCATGAAGGGTAACCTTCATTATCAACCTCAACATCAGAAAGAAGACGACGAGAAGTAGGTTTGAAATCCAATTTCAATCCAAATTCCCCAAGGATGTTTGAAAGACCGGTGACAATGTCAAGGCCAAGAGCAGTGACCTTCTCAACTTGGTTCAAACTCTGAGTATGCAATTGTTCCTTAACCTTCTTCTCACCATCTTTCTCACCATCAAAATTTTCCATGCAAGCTTGTTGGTATGAGATAACAGCACTCAACCAGTTTCTGATATCAGATGTCTGTTCATTAATAGATTGAATGTTACCATCACGAACCAATTTGTCGGAAAGTTCAAGACTGTCCAAAGCATCCTCCAACAAAGTTTTGCAATCATCAAGAGCCACTTTAACTTCCTTGTCCTTCTCACCATACTCGACAGTCATCGAAGTGCTCATGTTAAAGGCTTTGATGACACTTTCTGTGGTTGTTTTCAGAATACTGGCTATGTAAGCCTTTGGGTCCGTACCATTAACAGAGCTAAGAGTTTCATGGCAAAAATTTTTGTCTTCTGTGTTTGAACAAATCGCTCCTAGATATCTTTGTTGAGATTTAATTTGAGGATCCTCACCTGACTTCTTTTGAACTGTAACAACAACACCGATAGCAACACCTACTACGAGGATGAGAGAAACGGCAGAGAGAATTACCTTTCCTTTCATTTTTCTTTTTTGTTCTTTATTATATATATATATATATATCCTCCCCAGTTGGTTGTTCTTTGGGGAGGCTTATGGAGATCCCTGTGTTGATTATGGGATCATCTTGGGGTGTTTTATAGGTGCTTCTAACATCAAGTCAATTTATTTTTGTCAATTCTTTGGAGTTGTCTTCGTAAACGAGGGGTGTATAATTGTCGTTGATTTCTCAATTTCAGGAATGGATAGAAACACACTACTATTTTTTTTCCTTTTTTAAATGTCTCTATTTTAAGGTTAGTAATTGTCATATTGAGGTAACTTAGATAAGGTTGATTAACGTTGTGGTGTCCAAAATTAGTAGAAGGAGACCATTTCTACAACCTCAAGTTGCCTACTTTCTGGGAAGACCATTAGGCTTGTTTTTGTTATATGATTTTGAATTGGAGATGACTCCCAACCTATTAACACCTCTGGCATTCTAGAAATGGTTTATAGTTTTTCATTTTTATCGGCTATATTTATACCTGTTTGATAATTTGCTCTTGTAATTTTATTTGCTTTTCGGTAATATATATAAAAAGGCATGATAGGAAACCTAGGCCAAGGATTACTGGTCATTTTACCAAAAATCATTATGAGAATAATGATAAAAAACCCATTATCTGCTTCAAATGTGGCAAACCAGGACATATTAGCAGAAATTGTAGGGTTATAAACAAACTCAAAATTCTTAATCTTGGTTCAGATATTGAAAACAAGATTAACAATTTATTAACCCAATCTTCAGGAGATTCCTCTGATCAAGCTTCTGAGAAAATAGATCAAATTCAGGATGATGATTTATCTAATTCTGATTCCTCTAATGGCATCAATGTTCTCACCAAAGAACAAGATCTTCTCCTTGAAGCCATAAATGCCATTCCTGACCCCCAGGAAAGGGAAAAGTATCTCAAGAAGCTTAAGTCTACCTTTGAGACCAAACCTCCCAAAAGCCCTTTAGTAACCAATAAGTATAATCTCAAGGATACCTTCAAAAGATTAGAAAAAACCAGTATCAAACCTGTTACTATCCAAGATCTTCAGTATGAGATCAACAACCTAAAAGTTGAGGTCAATAAACTGAAAGAAAAACAGGCCAATCACCAGTCCATTATTGACCATTGGAATAATCATGAAACCAGTTCCTCTTCAAGTGTCCCTGACTCTGATAAGGAAATGGATTCAGATTTCTTAGGGCTGATCAATTATGTAAAAATTCAAAAATTTTACATAGATATCAAAATTATTATCAAAGATTTTATTCTTGAAACTGTTGCCTTATTTGACACAGGTGCAGATTCAAACTGTATTTTGGAAGGTCTTATCCCAACAAAATACTTTGAGAAAACCTCTGAGCAACTTAGTGCTGCAAATGGTACTAAGTTAAGGATCAATTACAAGTTGTCTTCAGCCATCATCGAAAACAACAATTTCAAAATTGATACCTCATTTCTTCTTGTCAAAGATTTGAAAAATCAAGTAATTTTAGGAACTCCGTTCATAAGATCACTTTTTCCTTTTCAAATAACTGAAGAAGGTATCATAACCCAGCATTTGGGACAACCAATCATTTTTAAGTTTTTAAGAAAACCTTTTGTTAGAAACTTAAATCCAATTTCTTACAAAGAAAATCAAATCAATTTTTTAAAAGATGAAATTACTTTTAGAAATATTGATCACCAATTACTCAAGAGGGAAAATCAGTTCAAAATTAAGAGTCTTTTAGAACAAATACAGTCTACTATTTGTTCTGATCTTCCTAATGCTTTCTGGGAAAGAAAACGTCATGTTGTGGAACTTCCTTATGAAAAGGATTTTCATGAAAGGCAAATTCCCACCAAAGCTAGACCTATCCAGATGAATCAAGATCTCCTCTTGGTTTGTCAAAAGGAAATAAATGATCTTTTAAAAAAGGGTCTTATTCGCAAAAGTAAGAGTTCCTGGTCTTGCTCTGCCTTTTATGTTAACAAACAAGCAGAAATAGAAAGGGGAACTCCCAGATTGGTTATTAATTACAAACCTCTCAACCAAGCCCTTTGTTGGATTAGATATCCTATTCCTAACAAAAAGGACCTTCTCAAACGTCTTCATGACGCAAAAATATTTTCAAAATTTGACATGAAGTCTGGATTTTGGCAAATCCAGGTCAAAGAGAAGGATAGGTACAAAACTGCCTTCACTGTCCCTTTTGGTCAATATGAATGGAACGTTATGCCTTTTGGCTTGAAAAACGCTCCTTCTGAATTTCAAAGAATCATGAATGATATTTTCAATGATTATGCAAATTTCGCCATTGTCTATATTGATGATGTGCTCATTTTTTCACAATCTTTCGACCAACATGTCAGGCATATCAATACCTTTATTTCTATCATAAAGAAAAATGGTCTTGCTGTGTCGAAAACGAAAATCAATTTGTTTCAAACAAAAATCAGATTTTTGGGTCACAATATCCATCACGGAACTATTACTCCTATCACTAGGGCTATTGAGTTCTCGGATAAATTCCCCAATCAAATTGTTGACAAAACCCAATTACAAAGGTTCCTTGGTTGTCTAAATTATGTCTCAGACTTCTTTCCACAACTGAGTAATCTCATCAAACCTCTTCATGATCGTCTAAGAAAGGATCCTCCTCCTTGGACGGATGATCACACCAAGATTGTCATACAAATCAAAGCCCAGGTTAAAGAGCTACCCTGCCTTTACCTACCCAACCCTGAAGCCTTCAAAATTGTCGAAACCGATGCTTCTGATATTGGTTACGGCGGAATTTTAAAACAAAAAATTTCTGGAAAAGAACAAATCATTGCTTTCACTTCTAAACATTGGAATCCTGCCCAGCAGAATTACTCCACTATCAAAAAAGAAGTTTTAGCCATTGTTCTATCCATTTCAAAATTCCAATCCGATCTTCTGAATCAAAAATTTCTTGTCCGCATTGATTGCAAGTCTGCAAAATATATTTTGCAAAAGGATGTTAAAAACCTTGCATCTAAACAAATTTTTGCCAGATGGCAAGCAATTTTAAGTATATTTGATTTTGATATTGAATATCTTAAAGGTTCTGACAATTCTCTTCCTGATTATCTCACTCGTGAATATTTACAGGGAAATATTTATCCTTAAGCATGATAATTGTACCACTCTTTGTGGGAAAAACTGCTTAAACCACCCTGAACATGGTGATTGTAGTGTCTGCATCAGGCACGAAAAACTGTTCAAATTTCAAATCTAATCTTTCGACAAGCTCTGTTGTCTTTCGACAAGCTCTGTTGAACCACCCTTGAACATGGTGATTGTAGTGTCCTTATGGACATGAAAAACTGTTCAGATTTCAAATCTAACCTTTCGACAAGCTCTGTTGTCTTTCGACAAACTCTGTTGACCCAACCTTGAACATGGTGATTGTAGTGTCCTTATGGACATGAAAAACTGTTCAAATTTCAAATCTAACCTTTCGACAAGCTCTGCTGTCTTTCGACAAGCTCTGTTGTTTTTCGACAAGCTCTGTTGTTTTTCGACAAGCACTATTGTTTCCTTTTTGCAGGAACACGATAAGGTTCTCCTTTGCAGGACTTAGTGGACGTCCCACCCACTACTTTCCCACAAAACGAAGTGGTCAACCCATGGGGACCCCTTGTCTCCCACTATCATCTGGCATTTTGGAATCCAAGGCTCCTTTTGCTCAGACCACGTGTACTTATCCCTGCTGCTGCACAGTTCAAGTCAGATACTCTTGGATCCTCTACAGTGCAGGTCACTTAGTGCACAGTGCCGGTTTAGTAACCGGTTACTATTCAATTTTCAATCTATTTAATCATGTCTTAGGCTTGTAACACACACACTTCGACACACAACTCTCTACTTCTCTCCCTAGTTCTAGTGAGAAGCCAGAGCACTTGTAATCTTCTTCTTCTCTTCAATCTTCAATCTTGTAACTAATAGATAGTTCTTAACTATCTCAATTAATTCAAAGTAACTCATAGATAGTACATGGAAGGTTTTACCTCCTAATCTATCTCGTGAGTTTTATCTGTCTTTGTTTTATTTATTTGTTGCATTCCGTATGCTACCTACTTCCCCTCTGTCTCTTTAATTTAATCCCCCTCTCCTGGTTCCGACCCTCTATATATATATATATATATATATATATATATATATATATATATATATATATATATATATATTATGTTGAGACTATTGTTCTGAAAACCAGACAGAACCGGCCTTGGTACTAAACATATGTATAACCGTCTCTGTTCGAATTTGGACCAACAATAAATAAAATCAAAATTAAAAAACACAACAGTAGAAGCCAATTTGCGGTCGTGAATTTGCACACCAAGTTTCTCTTTCCCAGCCTTTTTCTTTCACCTCGATCACTAGTGTGAAAATAGTCATGTGTGGTTTATGCTAATTTTCCACTAATGCAAAAAAGGGATTTAAAGTCAGGCAAATTGGCCTTTTAAAGTCAGCGCCCGCGTGACTTCTATTAAGGCGACTTTGTATGTCAGGAGACGGCTCGACTTCATATGTTTGTTTTTAAGTCGTACTATCACTGCTTGACTTTAATTACTGATGTTCGTTTTAGGCCAACTTTCTGGAATGACTTTTAAAGTCGAGCCGGCGTGGAAATTATTAAAAAATTATTTTCAGGAGGATTTCAGTTTACCATCAATTTTTGACCTTGATATTAAAAGGATATTTAATTACGCATAATATTTGTTTTCCATATTCGCAATGCAATATTAATGTCAATACTTTAATCCTTTCCTTAACTGCCGAACTTGTATCATTACTCACTCCTTATTCTGTTTCACCACCTGCACATTTTGATTTATCAAACCACACAACCAAGTTCATATTCAAATTTCATCAATCTCTCCATCTTTCCATTACTACATGTTCTTTGAAGATTCTAGATCGGTTAGGATAATTGTTAATCTGAATGATCATATTTTGAATTTGAATTGCAATTTTACTTGATTTTACATTTTCTTCTTCTGTCATTGTTACAGATTTCGCACTCACTCACTACACTCTCATCACATGCGTTATTAATTAGAGGAGAAAAAGAGAAAAGTTGGGATGTTCTCTTATACATTTTTTATTTATAATGTTAACTTTGAATTGACTTTTCATGTGGATCACGTCTATTGTATCAATAGTCACGCGACTATCTGCTAAATTTAATTTTTTTACAGCAGATTTTTTTTTGGTTTTCTACTCATTTTTCAAAAAACAAAAACAACACTTCAAGAACAAACCATTTTATCAAATAACTGAGAGTTTTTGTGTATTTTCTACTTTTACCATTTTGTGTAATAGACACGTAGGTATCATTTGGATATTTTAAAGCCCGAGAGAAATATGAATGTCACGCAACAAGAAGATAACTTTTAGGCATTTTGAAATAGAGAAGTCGGTCATCACCACTTCTTATGATTTCTTTAATTTATTTTGTCAAAAAATGAACTCTAATTTATTATTTTCTTCTGCCTCAAACTTCTCAAATATCTATCTTCTTGTGATTTTTATTTTTTGGTGTGCAATTTTTCTAATCTTTCCCCACTAAAACAATCATTAGGCTTATGTATAATTCATGTTATTATTTTAATTAAAATAGATATAGATACCGGTGATCTTTTGGTTTTGTTCAGTGCGTAGATATTCCTTACATGTAACAATGTTGGACGTCGGGTTAGATAATCTAGGCAAAACAATTGGTTTTTGGGCAAACTAATCTGATTGTCCCGAAGCCACATCCAGATAATCCACGAAAAAATTAAGGCTCAAAATCCCAAATTCCCTCGTTTACTTATTAATTTTTTGAATTTTTCATAATCTCCCAAAAAAATTAAAAAAATTGCATAACATCCTTTTGATTTTACTAGATTTTTAGTGGTGTTTTTATAAATTTTAAGTTAGGTTTGATCACCGGTATCTATATCTATTTCATTTTAAAAAATAAAATTAATATTATTTTGAGAAGAGATCCCTTCCGTTGATGATGGAGTCACACTTTGAGAAGAGATCCGTTCCGTTAACGATGGAGTCGCAATTTGCTTAGAATAATTTCTTGTGTGGTGGCCATAACAACCACATGATATATGATGTGTAAACCTTCATATTGGACTTTGTACCTGTGACCATTAACATCGACCTTTCTCACACCCGACTTAGTGAGATCGAATTCAACGCAGATTCTTGCAAAACGACCATGTTCCACATTCAAAGTGTTTGAGTCAACCCTTACCGGGTTACCTATAGCAGTTGTGAGAGACAAGAGGAAGCTCTCATCGTTGTACAATAAGTTCAAACTTGGGAACCGAATCCAAACCAACGTTTTCTCCACACAAGCAGTTCGCAAAGAAAAGTCTGGTGTCCACTTTGACACATCACGATAATGATCAAAAAGCATTAAAGGTCCCTCTGACATAATACTTTCTTTTTCCTTAGGAAGATCATATTTGACCATATAATAACCGACAGCTTAGCCTTCGAAGTTATTGCTTCCGAACGAGCCGCAAACACAAACTCCTCTGAACTTTTCAGAGCAATAGTAGTCATGATAACCTCTCTTCGAGAATTTATCACTGGATTTGTTTGCTGCCAAAGCAATATATTAGTACTATAGGTAGTATACTAGTATTAAATTAGTATAAATATCATTGGGGGCATTTGACCCCACAATGTTGTTAATAGTTTCATTCCTGCATAGTGCAGTACCTGTGGAATCCTAGAAAAAAAGATGTGCTTGCAAGTTTTTTATTTAATAAGTGTATTTTGGTCATTTTGCATGGTCATGAGGGTGTTTAGTGAGTAACTTTGGGTGTTTAATAAGTATGAGCTTTTTTTTGGTCAAAAAACCTTAGCCTTATATATTTAGTAAAAAGTATAGTCTCACCTGAACATGAGGTAGGCTGAGCCATATACCCGTGTAAGTCTGCCAGACCTCTTCCCACATTTAGGCATGGCAGTGGGGCGGGGAACAGACGAATTTTTTGCATTCCCCATCCTCATCCTCGAATTCAATATAGTTCTCGGTTCCCCTATCCAAACCCAACGGAGTTGAATTGTTGACCCCCATCCTCATACCCAACAGGTTCGGGTATCCCCGCCCAACCCTAGTCCCCACAGTGGAATCAATTTTTTAAATAAAAAAGGTTTTTACCTGCCCCAAACCCGAATGCGGACTCGACCAAAACTCTAACTTTATCCTACACCTGAACACACCCCAAACTCAGAATTTAACAAAACATCATAAAGCCAATGCAAGACAAGAACATATAGCCAAAATGAGAGAAACCAGAATGAGAGAGTGAGAGTGAGAGAGAAGACAGTGAGACCGAGAGAGTGAAGTGAGTCGGTGGTGAGGCGCTAACAGTGAGTGAGAAAGCGATTTGGGATTTAGTTGAGATTTTGAGTGTTTCTTATTTAAAAAGGGTAATATTGTAATTGTAATTTCGTACGTTCAGAGCGTGTTTGGAAATGGGTTCGAGGAAAATCCAAACCCAATCAAAACGGGGGAAAACCCATCAAATTGAAGCGGGTTTGAGCTGGTCCTCGCGGATTCGGGTTTTGTTGTCGTAACTAGCAGTATACTTACGAGAGAACAAGAGAAAGAGTTGGAAAAGTTGAAAAGTAGAAAGGCATGCATAAATGTGGCGGTAGGAGCAAAACGTTTACGGGATGCGACTCAATTTTGGTCTGTCGCTCACAATTCTCCACAAATGAACGCCAATGAAGCCAGGACTTTACTGGGTTTCGCACCCAATTCACGCCCAACTCTTGCCCAGGTTTCTTCATTTTCTCATTCACAGAACTTAGGGTTTTTTTTTATTCTTTCAATTCGCTATTGCCAGAATCAAAATTCACTACCTTTTCATCAACTCAATTTCATTCCAATTATGACCTTCGAGCTTCGTTTCCCTAATTCCAAGTAGTTTGCTAAATAATTGAAAGTTAATCAACTTTTTATCCCTAAATTATCTTGAAGTTTGAACTATAATCTTGAGCAAGTATTTTGCTGTTTATGCCTATTCTGATTGTTTATTTATGTGTAGGTGAAATCAGCTTACAAAAAGAAGGTCTGGGAATCTCATCCTGACCTGTTTCCATCTCATGAGAAGCAATTTGCTGAGTCTAAGTTTAAACTGGTGAGCAATTCAGTTAACTTTTATTCCCTTTCATTTCTCATCATAGATTCATAGTAATTTGGGTGATTGGAGTATTTTTTATAACTATAGTCATGATTTGTAATAATGTGGTGGTGGGTTTGGGGGGACTTGGAATGACATGGATGGAGTTTATCTGTTTGAGAGCATTTTTGTAATAATGTGTAGCCTTTGTATGAGTCAGTGATTTTGTACAGGGATATTTCATGATAACATCCTCACAAGCCAACTGTGCTGTGAATGAAAATGATAGTCATTTATCTGTTTTAGAGAGTTATGCCAAGCCAATAGTTTCCTTTTATGATTTTAGGTGGGAGAAAAAACTTTTCATAAAACATTATGAAAGTATTTTTCCCCCCCTCAAGTCAAAAATAAACAAATTTATATTAGTTTGTATTTACTTTTCCTTTGCTTACCCTCTCTTTCCTCCTCTCTGTTCTTTGTCTGGGCATGGGAGTGAACACCAATGTCAGGCCTTGATTTTATGTTGTGCTAAATTGGGCTACTCTTTGGTTTTCTTGATTAGTGGTTGACACTTATTTTGGCCATTGTCGTATTCCCCCTATGTTAAACAAAAGGAGTGAGTAATGGCTCAATTTTTGTGTTTTGCTGCAGATTTCTGAAGCTTATGCATGTCTACTGCCCGGTAATTCTGAACACAGAACTCAATATGGATGCGTGATTTTATCAACCATTATTATATTTCCCTCTCAAATTCAACATTCATTACTGAATGATAAAAAACTGGGTTAAACATCTCAGTCCTCACCTCATCAATGCATAAAAAAATCTTTTATATTTTAGTGAAGTAGTGTCCTGAGGTGGCCTGTTTGTATTAGATTCTAAACATCATAGACGATAAGTTTTCTTGACAATACACAGTTTGAGAGAGTTCAGAACCTAAAGCAAACATAATTAAGATTGTGACCTTGATATCCTGGGAAGTATCAGTCAGCATCTATATGCATTTTCATGGTCGCCTCTCTATCATAAATGTGCATTAAAATGCAGCAACTGACTCAGAAGGAAACATGATTATGTTTATTTTTCCTACATATTCCTTTTTTTTGTCTTCTTCCTACCCAGCTCTTATATTCGAATGAAATAATTTGGTTGCTGTTCAAGACTCTGGCAATTGAAATTGTTTTTCCTTATGTCTCACGATTTTCCTTATATTTACACATCCAAAACAATTGTCTTCTTGACGTCAACTCATTAGGAGATTTTATGATTTATAAAATGCACGGTCATCACCTAAAAACAGATAAAGCAATAGGAATTATAATTCATTTCCCTTTGAAGGAAGGATCTTGAGTTTGTTCTAAAGGGTTTAACAAGAACTGGTTTGTTTAAATTTGTCTTGCCACTTCTTTTAAACTACTACTGAATGCAATTCCCAACACAGGTAGGAGAGGAGAAGCTTCAAGTTCAGGTAAATTCCTTGCGTCATTTAGAAGTTATCCCTCTTTTTTTATTTTCCTTATTTAAATGGAGCATAAACTTTTTCAGCTGAATATTCATGGGTTGTGAGAACCGGAGTTCCAAGGGCTAATGGAGGAAGGAAGAATCATACCATGATAAAAGTTCCATTCATTTTACTTATTTTGGGAACTGTTGCTCTTGGAGGTTTTAATGCTTCGAGGTAATTGACTACGGCTTCTTTGGCTGATTCTTTACCTTTGTATGCATTACAAATAAACTTTCTAGTTGTTCATCAACAATGACATCCTTTTTTGCTACTGTTGTGCAGGGCTTACAAAAGGCAAAAGGATGAATACCCTTCACACAATCCATTTCTTCCTTGATGACTTTTCAAGCGAGACTGGAGCTTGATTGGAGAACAATATACCATATATCTAAATTAAAATGTAAGTGAAATTCAATCAATAAAAGTTATGTGATTATTAGAGAATAGAGATTGTAAAGTGAATTACATCTCTGATTCAATACAAGCTGATTCTTTGAAGGGAAGTTATGCAGCCCATCGGTCCGCTATATACTTGATATGTAACAATCATTTTACGGAATGTCGAACAAATTTGTCGAAATGTATACATTCATTATATTTTTTAAATGAGATAAGTTTGATTTATATGTATTATTATTTTTTTGACAATTAATGTATTATTATTATTAGTTGAAATTTTTTATGTATCAAATTAGATATTGATAACTAATCCATAAGTTGAAAGGAGAAAAAAATTAATTTTAACTTTGAAACCTTATGAAGGATAATGCTAGAGAATGACGATGTGCCAGGATTATGAGGGTAATTCGACTTATATGTAGCCTTACCAGTAAGGTTTGAGATGAGATGGCTTACAGCTGGGGAGTCTTATGCAATCTATGCGTCTCTAAATCATTCAATAGTTGAGGCTTTTTTTTTTTGGTACAATAGTTGAGGCATTGCTAATAGGTTTTTCATCCACTAGGTTAAGTATTCAATATATTGTTCTAGAATAGTTATATTTATGTCGACAACCTTTGACCAAATCAAAGATTTATATATTTATTACAAAAAATTGAATGATTTACGTACAATTTATTTAATATTTGATTACCTTTATTTGGAAAGTTTTATGATTCAATTATAATACTTTTAAGTATAAATTATTTATTCTGGTAAAAAAAAGTATAAATTATGTATTAAGTATTTTTTTGACAGAAAATTATGTATTAAGTATATATATTTCCATGTAATCATATCTTCATTTTTTTTCTAATGTATAAAAAATGATGAAAAACTACGGTCTGCAATTAGATTCGATTATAAAGATTTGATCCAATATTTAAAATTTTAAAATCATAAAGCGAATTGTGACATAAAATCTTAGATAGAGTATGATTTGAAATATAATCATTCGGTGTATTAATTTTAACAAGCATTTTTTAAATAAATTGGTGTATATCTATTTATTTTGATTCGAAATACTACTCAATTAATACTTCTCACAAGCATTTTTTTATCATTTTTAATTTATTTTATTGGTTTCTAAATTTAATCGGTCTGATTAAGAGCCCGTTTGTTACGACTTATTTTTTAAAAAAACTCACTTTTTAAAAAAAATAATCACTTATGACGACATGCTATCTTTTTGTTACAGATTCTTAAAAAAATGAAAAACTGAAAATAATCTAAAAATTGCTTTATATGAGAAGCTGTTTTGAGTAGCTTCTCAAAAAATCAGTTTTTTAAGAATGATTTTTTTAAAATAAATGACTTTCAGTGTGTTACATAAAAACAAAACAACTTCTCATGTTTTTAAAAATCTCTAAAAACTGATCTCTAAATTATTTAACAACAAAATCACTTATTTTTTAACCTGTAACAAACGGACCCTAACGAAAGAAATTGTCAATTAATTGAGCAAATTATTAGACTATTTTTAATTAGTTCAATTATCTAAAAAAGTATTTAAAGCCATAATAATTAAAATTATTCATAGAATAAATTGAAGTAAAAATTATTTAGGGACCAACAACACGAAGAACCAACAAACTCAAGTTGTGGACAAAATTCTAGTGCATATCGACACCGTAATCACTCTTAGAGACCTAAAAATATTGTGGAACAAGGTCATCAAGTGGCGGGAAGGTGAACCATGATTAAAACTAACGGATGGACCTCAGACAACTAGTGCCTCCACAAATAGGCATACACACAAAGATGAAAGGGGCATCAAGATGATGATACGAAAATGAATATTGGGGTAACTTCGAAACTACAATTTTATGTATGGTTTTGGGATATCAAGCTAAACGATCAAAGGGGAAGATTCTGAGATTAATATGGATGGGATATGGACCAAAGAGATGAAATAAGAAGCTCACAATTTGTGTAAGAACCAACTCTGAAAGGAGAACTTGTCAACTGTCCAAACAAACATAGCTTGGAAGACGAATATGAGAAATGAGGCAAAAGACCCTACGAGAGTCGAGCATCATCCCTTGCAAAGACTTGTTTAAAGGGCACTCTGTCAGAGTCTATCACAATTGAAAACTGTTGTTGAAGCCTCAGAGAAAGCCACAATCGAAACCTAGTGAAGTGAGACCCTCCTAAGTCATGGTCTTTACAAAGAATCAAGATGACTAGCGACAAAGCATCTCCTAAAGTGATGCTAGATGTGTGTACAGATAAATCTAACAAAAATTATTATAACTTCGAAGATGATTGATTATTCGAAATAAATGGAAGCGCACTCTCAGAGAATTTAGGTGATTCCGCAACCTCCAAATTATGATCTCAGATTTACTTGAACACGGCAGTAATGAGGAACTTCTTCAGAGAACAAGTAGAAAACTCACATTACCCTTTCAAAAATGGTTTCCAGCGAAGAAGCAAAAGGTGCTAAACTACAGGCGCATTATGCTAACTTACGCTTGAGCATGTGCACCAATTAATGAATGACTCGTAAATTCCACAATCGAGGCATTATTAATGCCATTGCAGACAACTCACAATTGCAATTTGGGAAACAGATTCACCGACCTTTTTCAAAAATTACCGTAAGTTATGCAAAAGGAGCATAGAGACAACATCTGCAACGAATAGGACACAGTGAAAAAATAAGCAACTCGACACTTGAGACCTAGGGATACTATTTAATGCCAACTCAACACTAAGCTAGGGGGCAACTGTTCTGACACAATATGACAACTGTATCAAGTCAATGCAAGGTGGTCACATCTAAAGGTTCATAATGAGCTTCTTATAAGACCCATAAGCCTTGCATAATGAGATATTGTTCAAGAAAATCTCCTCGAAACAAGAGTAGGAGGGAACTCTTACCGCAGGAGTGCTACATACAAACCAAGCACAATACTGACTGGCATCAGATTCTCGCTCATTGCAGAAGAATGAACATGGTCTATTTTGTTGGTTGACCTAAGGTAGACCCAGGCAAAGAGGATGGTCCCACTTTCCATATAAAAAGTGAACAACATAATAGCCATGATATGTGTATCTTTCACGCCTATGAATGATTTGGTACATTGCAAATTTTAAAACTATATGAAGTATTGTATGATTGATTTACTTTCAATTCAACAATTAGAAACAATATGTTTATCTGCTTGAGCAAATATCAGGCAGATGAAAAGCATAAAACCATATGAAAATCTCACCTAAGTTGATGCAACATGGACATGTACAAAAAAATCCTCCTAAGCAAAAGTTGTACCCCATCTTCTATCAACAAATAATTCTTAAGTAACCAGATGGAAATGTAAAAAAAAAAAGTATACAACAAGACACAATTCATTACTCAAAAAATTGTCACGATTTCCTATATATCCCTAATTATCTATAAGTCTATATCCATGTCAATCCTCACCTTGATTTACTAAAGTTTTTAGTTATGTGTGACCGTCACAACTACTACCTGCGTCAATTATCTATCATCTTCACTCTCAGAAACTGAAATGGTAATCGGCTGCCATCCAGATTGGGGATGTATTATAATCCATTTCTTGATAGTGATCATAATCTCAAGAATCTTAAGCACATCACCCAACACAAGCTCTCCAAGACAAGATCTTCTCAAAACCAGAGATGCTTCATATCTAATAAAAACATATACAAATATAAAGGTAAAACCATCAACTTAAAACTACAAAAGCTAAAAAAAAAATAAAGAAACAATAAAATTAACCTGCAATGGGAACCCAAAATGGATGATCTCCCTGATGAAGAAGCAATGAATTGCTTTATTCTAACCCATATTGCATCTGGAAAATGAGTAGGATGTCCACCTACATGATTCACACACTCCCACAATTCCTCATTTGTACCAACATATAAATGCGATGCCCTAAAACATCGTTTAACTACCTTCTTTTCTATTGCAAAATCCAAACCCTTCCTAATATCAATACTCCTATACTTAGAATCTCCATAAAGAATGCAATCAGTTATATTTGCTTCAGTAGGAAAAACCATCTCAGCCTTTAGAGTATTCAAGGTTTGTAATATAACCTCAATAACACCTTGCACCACTAATGCCTCTTGTTCAGAATGGTTCAAATTCCCACTGTCACCACATTGATTGTTCATTGGGGTATTTTTATCATTATCATTAGGGGTAGCTGAGATTATTGAAGGGTTAGAAAAGAATTCATGTGGGGCCATGCGAAAGAAAGTTGTTACCTTTGGCTGTTTTTCTTGAATAGGAATAGGAATATCATTGTTGTCACAATCTGATTTTGAATTTGATGGTTTAGGGTTTTGATGCTGATTACCAGTGAGAGGGTCTTGGATGGAATGAGGTGGACCACCGGAAGATAGAGTAGGCCAAAACCAGGTGATTTTAGCGGCGGCGGTGAGAGATGCAGAAAGTGGTGAGGGTTGCGCAAGAAGAATATTGTACCTTCTCAAACGAAGTTTATCAAGCGCGTTGGAGAAATCAATATCACCGGAAATAAGCAAATAGTTGGCAGGAGCAGGATTATCTATAGCCCATAGTAGCATATCAACGAGAATCTTCTTATCAGTCGCATCATTAACACCTGAAAGAAAGAAAGAAAGAAAGAATCGAAAGTGAGCGTGTGAATTGAAGAAAGAAAGAAACGGGGTAGGGTTTTGAGGAGATTACGGGCGGGGACGTGGTGGAGGGAAATGCCGGTGGAGGAAAGAGCGTGTTGGATGGGGAAAGGGAGGCGAGTGGTGTCGCCGTAAGCGGAGATGGTGAGTGGGCCGTTATAGTTGGAGTTGCGGAGAGCGGAGGTGATGTTTTGAGCGATGGAATGAGGGTCGGAGCCTTTGGGAACTTGACAGTTAATAATATCCCACCACACACAAATCTTTGCGGAGGAATATGCATCATTTGCCATTCCCACCCTCACACTCCCCTCATACTAGTACTGTGCATATTATGCGTCTCGTCTCGTGCACACTGAAACTGAAACACTTGGGGTTTAAGCAAAGCCTTTTTCTCAATAATTTATTTTTGGTTTATATATTTTATCCCCGCAAATATACCCATTTTCCATTTACCCCTGCAAATATAAACAGTTTTCGGTCACCCTTCTGTTAGATTATGTAGTGTATAATGGGTATAAACCATGTACAGTTACCCTCCTGCAAAATATAAAAAGTTTTACGGTTACCCCCTGCAGGGGTAACTAGAAACACTTATTATTTGCAAGATTGATTTTAAAACTTTTTTTTACAATGGGTAAATGGAAAAATGGGATATTTGTAGGAGGGTCAAATATTTAAGCCTTTATTTTTATCTATCTATCTTTTTTTTTTTTGGCTAAATACTACTTTTGGTCCTTTATCTTTACTCTAAGTTTCACTTTGGTCCTTTATCTTTTTTTTGGTCCGTTTTGGTCCTTTATCTTTCATTTCTGTGCTAGTTTGGTCCTTTATCTTTATTTTGTTTCACTTTGGTCCTTTATCTTTCATTTATTGTTACATTTTGGTCCTCCTAAACAAAAATACAATAAAATGAAGAACACTATGAATGTGCTCAAGAACACCAAGAACACTTTGATTTCTTGTTTCTTGAATAATTCATGCAATACGCGACCAAAATGTTTTGTTTAAGAGGACCAAAATGAAACAATAAATAAAAGATAAAGGACCAAAGTGAAACAAAATAAAGATAAAGGACCAAACTGACACAAATGAAAGATAAAGGACCAAAACGGACCGAAAAAAAGATAAATGACCAAAGTGAAACTTAGAGCAAAGATAAAAGACCAAAAGTAGTATTTAGCCTTTTTTTTTTTAGACAGCAATTTATCTATCTATCTTATATCATGCTAATTGGCCAAAAGCACCATTATAATATCTATTATACGTATACAAATACAAATTTAGAAAAAGAAAGAAAAAAATAATGGCAATTTTGTAGTTTTGCTAAAAAAATCTGGACACTTTCGAGAAAATACAAAATATGTAATGACATTTTTGTAATTTTGACAACAAAATGGAGCAAACATTTCTGATAAAAGACAAAAAAAAAAATAATGGCATTTTTGTAGTTTTGATTAAAAATAAGAGCATTCATTTCGTGGAAAAGACAAACGTATGTAATGATATTTGGCTTTTTTTTACCCCTCATTATACCCCATACCCCTAACCCTTTTAATCCCCAAAATACCCCTAATTTTTTTAAAAAAAATCCGGAATTATGTACAATTCCAGAAAGCATTTTTTTCAACTTTCCGGAAACACCTGAAATACCTCTTTTGAGGTGTTTCCGGAAAGTTGGAAAAAATGCTTTCCATCTGCTGGTTATTTGATTGTTGGCTTTACTCACACTTTGGGTTTGGCTAATGCTCATATGGCTGAATTGTGGAGTGTTTTGTAGGATTGCAGTTGGCTTATGACAGAGGCTTTAGGCGTGTTGACATCGATCTAGACTCTGATTCTGTTGTCAAGGGGATTTCTAGGACTTCTGCTAGTAGTTCTGAAGGGTGTAGTCTCATTCGTGGTATTAGATAGTTGTTGAGTGTTGACTTTGGATTGGACGGTTACTATCAAACATGTCTATAGGGAAGCTAATAGGGTGGCTGATTGTCTTGCTAATTTGGAATGTGGCTTGATAGAGAACAATTCTTATGTGCTATTCGAGACTCCTCTTGATAGTGTTAGGCAGTATGTTGTTGATGATGTTATTGGAGTTTCTACTCGTTTAATTTCAATGTAATTGCTTTTGGGTTCATCGCACCTTTCTATATCAAAAAAAAATGTAACAAATGGACCTATTGGCCCTACAATGACTAAGTTGCGCTCCATCCCTTATATTACACGCAAGAACCCGTGAATGCGGGACTATGATGCTTACCCCACCCGATTAACAAATAGGTACTAAGGATAGTTACTAGCTAATTTAGTCCGTAAGTAGAGACTAAATTGATATTGATATATATTATAAAACTAAATTGAACTTCTGTGAAATTTGAAAGATCAATTACATCAGACATGCCAATGGGAAAATTTATTTGATTACATTCCAATACCAAGTTCTAATGTGGAGGTAGATCACCGAGATAATAAGGAGCCATATTGGGAGTTTTTAATCAACAGTCAGTCAATCTGCTTTTCCATGGGCATCAGCCAAGAAAATAGTTAAAAAGAAATATTGTAAATACTGGCTCCACTGGCAACCGGAGAATCATCGATCAGAGTTATAACTTATAAAGGTCCATATGGATAAAACAGAACCTTCATTGCATGGTCCAGCCAAAGCCTATACAAGAATGAATTAATTTACTAATGAATATTTTTAACATGAAAGAAGTCAACTCTGCCAAAAAAATATATGCATGTTTCCTCCGCTGTGTTTTCTTTTCTCCTTTTGTTTTTTCTCTCCCTCTTCTTAAGGAGGCCTTTGTGTGTTCTTTTTGGGAAGAAAGGTTAAGACATGTACTTCATTTTGGTTTCTTTAAGATCTTTGACTCTAAAAGTTAGATTGTTGATGCCTTTCTTCCAAGATGAATGTTCTTTTGTCTCTAAACTACATTGCTGCTAAGCTGGCTTTCTTCCGAGATGAGATATCCGCGAAGAGATTAAAGGTGCTTCTTCATCTAAATGAGTTTCGGAAACCGATTCATTCCATAAAGTCTCCTCATTGCTGTTTACATCTTCCGCCTTTTTCTCCATCTGCAGCTCCTATATTTATTGAAAAAAGCAAAGAACAAAACTTGAATATGACAGCAGAAAGGTGAGATCAGAATCAGATTAACAATTAGCCTTAGCTATTTTTAGAAGAAATTATCAAGACAGAAAGCATCATGATTTGATCTTGAGATTTGGATGTTTATCCAGTCTCAAAAAAACAAAGGATATCCGGAAGGCATCATGAGATAGATCATTTTTACTCAATTTCTTTATTCATAAAAGGCAGCCAGTTATTAAAAAAATAAAATAAAAGAGAACCGACACTCATCACAAATACAGGTTTCTACCATTTGATAAAAATTCATAAGAGAAAAGGGGGTGACAGGCCTAAAGTTAAAGAGTAAATAATGACCCACTTTTTACAGGGAGTCAAAATGGAAAGGTTATTCTTATCAATTCAGAATGCAGTAGCTTTCTGAATGAAATGATTTTCCAAGCCATTCAATTGTTTGATACATGGAATTAATGCGTAACTCAAGATGGGCAAATAATCTACTGAGTTGCTTGAGGAATCCCTCAGCACAATCTATTATGTATCTACCAGATTTACAATTTAATGTTCGAAACTATGTAAAAGAAGACAAGGAAACTAATTGTATGACAACTAAATGAATAAAAATATATATATAACACTAAATAGACTACACTCTCGTTAAACAAGAGATACTTTCCAACTCCCCGCCCCCCAAAGCTGGGTGCATACAAATTATGTGGACCAAGCTTGTTGCAAGTTGCAAGTGAACTTGAAAAAATTGGGAGAATATATGCAAAATGATCAATGGAGTTGACTAACTAGTGAATTTTTAGAACTTTTTCCCGGGTAAAGTGATAATCAAGCTATATATGCTTGGTTTTTTCATAAAAGACCGAGACTGACACAATGTGAAAGCAGTTTGATTAGCACAATAAGGTTCATCTTGTCAATAAAGTCAAACTTCAAGTCATGAGGTAACTGGTTCGCTGCTAAAGCTCAATATTCAGACTCGACATCACATTTTGTTTTACTTTTCTAGATACAAGGCCTCCCTCCAACAAAGGCAGAGTATCCCGAAGTAGATTTCTCACCAATAAGTGAACCAACTTAATCTGCATATGAATATCTCAATATGAGTTTTTCCTTTGTCTTCATATAACAAGTAACAACTCTTGACTCAACATTCTTAATATATCATAAAATCCAAAGCACTTCACCCAACCAATCAACACATGGAGATGGATGAGTTGACTCACTACATTGACTGTGAAGGAAATATCAGGTCTAGTTTTTTAGATGGTTCAATTTCCTAACTTAACTCCAGCATCTATCAGGAACTGAACAAGGCTTCCCCTAATATGGTAATGTCTGAATCTATAGGAATGCTGACATGTTTATAATTGATCATGCCAATTTCTTCAAATAATGGTAGTCAATAGTGGGAAATAGCAGCGCTATAGCGGTGGAGCGGAGTGGAGCAGTGGCTGGTTGCTATTCTCTAAATAGTCATCGCTATTTTTAAATATCAGCACTATAGCAAACACCAGGGGGGGGAATGAGGTATTTTGGGATTCTAGGCTTAAATTTGGTTGTTTCCTTTGCTCAAGTAGCTATCTACTTTTATGTTTTGCTTAAGTACACTTGAATGAGATGGTCTGAATGCTTGAGAGTTGAGAGACTAACAACCTTGTGTATTTATAGCAAAGAATTACAATCAAATATAATCAGAATCCCTGGATTATAGGGATTGGACCAAGACTAATCTATCTAATTGATTTCACGATACACGGTATATTTACATAATCAATATCTCAAAACTCCCCCTCAAGGTGGGGCATATACATCATATGCATCCAGCTTGTCACATATGTAAGTTATCCAAGGACCCCTTAGAGATGTAAGATATCAACAAGTTGATCCTTAGAATTGACAAAAGAAGTTCTAATGATTCCAGAGAGAGTCGATTTTCTAAGGAAATGATAGTTGACTTCTATATGCTTTACCCTCTCATGAAAAACTGGGTTGGAAGAAAGGTCAAGAGTTGATCGGCTAATGCACACAAATTCCATAGGACCAATCTCACAAAAATGTAGTTCATGTAGTAAATGTTTCAACCACAAAAGCTCACGTGTGACATGAGCTTATGGGAAGCAGTGAACGCAAGGTTTGGAGGTCAAATCAATTTTTCTCGTTAGCAACCAAACATATGTATTTTAGCTAAGACAAGTTTCAAAGGAGACAATCAATTCCGATACTTTGCACCGTACAAGCAAGCAAGCACACTTAAATCATCCATGAAAAGTAATCAAACTACAAAATAAGCAAAAATTATTGAAAAGGCTGACCTTCGCTGATTCATCTGGGACACTTTGAGGTTGAGAAGAGCGCACATCCCTGATCTTCAGGTAGTTGTAAAAAACAACACCAATTAAAGCTGCCCATTCAAAAACAATTCATATAAAGAGGTACTGAATAGAAATCCACGCAATAAATGAAATTCAAACTACTATAAAGTCTATTCAACAAAGCATATACCAATTGCATAGCCAAGAATGTTAAGTCCTGTAATCTTTGATTCTGGAAATAAGACAGTTGAAAGAGAGATAAGTATCCAGTCTTTCAAAACTCCAGCCACTCGAATAGTTACAGCCCCAGTTCTGCCAATCACTAAGAATGTTGAAAAGTTCAATGCCAAAGCACAAAGAGCATTTGAAAAAAATATCCAGAAGTTAAATTCCATATGAGGAGCTTCCATCTCAGGCTTCTCAAGGATATACCATGGAATGAAAAGAAATACAAAGCTGCACACAATAATGAGTAAACGGTCATTATTCAGCCAGATAAACTATAGAAATAAGTTTGAACTTTAATGCACCCACTGTGACCTTTTCAATACATAGGTATCCCAAAAATGTGCCTATTAGGCCCACTCCCTTTTTGAGTTAAAATGAGTACATAATAAATAACATAAATCCAGGACACAAGCAAGAAGCAACGGGACAATCATTTACAAATGAAGCACATAAATAGGCACACCTAAATTTCATTAAGAAGGCAATGATAGCAGGCCAATGGTAAAGAAAGTATACTATAGGAGAAAGAAAGAGACTAATACTACTAATGAGTAGTAGGAGGGGTAAAATAGTAATAACACTCATGTATTAGTGATATAAATAGATAGTCAATATGGTTATCATGGTTATGCATGAAAACAGAAAGTAGTTACAGAGTTGGTTCTACTGGAACCTTAAACCAGTGAATTGTAATTGCTCATTGATTCTTGAAGTTCAATAAAAATTCCCCTTGAATCAGTTGATTCCTATCAACTGGTATCAAAGCATTTCGATTCTGCGATTTCATGCCGAGGAAGAAGACGAATTCAACAGCAATGGATGTCAGAATTGAGGAATTGGAACGACGACTGAGGGAGTCTGAGGATCGCAATCAACAGCGTCACAACGAAACAATCTCAAAAATGGAGGAATTGTTCGCAACGATGCAATTGAACAACCCGGGTCACTCTCGACCCGGCGACCCGAAAACAACAGAGAAGTCTAATCACGCCGGGAACAATGGCGATGGCGAACGCAGGCTACGCAAGGTGGATCTTCCCGTGTTCAACGGCGACGACGCGACGGGTTGGCTCACGAAAATTGAGCGATTCTTCAAAGTTCGCAGGATTGACGAGAGTGAGAAACTGGACGCGGCTTTAATGGCGATGGAAGGGGAGGCATTGTCGTGGATGCAGTGGTGGGAGGCGAACGGTGAGGTGTTATCCTGGGAAGGTCTGAAGGAGGCGATTCTCCGCCGCTTTCAACCCACGGTGGTCACTAACGCCTTCGAAATGCTGATGAATATGAAGCAAGAAGGGACGGTGCGTGAGTATCGCAAGAAGTTTGAGATGGTGGCGAGCCACATCAAGATTCAAGATCAAGATTTATTCTCAGGCATGTTCTCTAATGGTCTGAGAGAAGATCTTAGGGCTGAGGTGCGCTTGCAGAGGCCAAAGAATCTTGCTGATATGATGGAAATAGCGTTGCTTGCAGAGGAGAAGTTAGGTGCTGTGGGACGGTATGGTGCACGCAATTTTGGGGGTTTCAAGAGTGCTAGTAAACCTAACACAGACACTGCAAATCCTGCGAAGGGAACTGAACCAGGAAAATCTTGGCAATCTGCCAATACCAGAAGTGTAGGAGGAAAGGAGATTGAGGAGAGAAGGAAGAAGGGGTTGTGCTTCACATGTGATGAGAAATATGTACCAGGGCATGTCTGTAAGAATAAGGTGCTGAGAATACTATATGTAGAGGAAGCTGGTGAAGCAGCAGAAGAGAAAGAAAAAGAAGATGAGGAAGAGGAAGAGGAAGAGATAGTCTGGGAAGCCTCCATGAAGAGTCTGCATCTCTATAGCATGGCAGGTTTGTCTTCAAATTACTCTTTCATGTTGAAGGGATTGATTGGTATATTGGAAATACTAGTGTTGTTAGATTGTGGGGCCACCCATAACTTTGTATCTAAGAAACTAGTGGAAGCACAGAATTTAGTAATGCAGAAGATACCTCCATGTTGGGTAAAGGTGGGAAATGGTCAAAGAATAATGATCAATGGAGTGTGTAGAGGGGTGGAGCTGTTATTGCAAGGATTGAAGGTGAAGGTTGACTGTTATGTGTTTCCATTGGATGGTGAGGATTTGGTGCTGGGAATTGATTGGTTGGAGAAATTGGGCAACATTAAGGCCAATTTCAAAGAGTTGACATTGAGGATCAAGGTGGGTAAGGAGTATGTATGCCTCAGGGGGGATCCTACACTCTCTAGGAGAGAAGCCACTGCCAGGGAAATTATGTTGGATGGCCAAAATCAAGAAGAATTGTTGATACTAGACTGCAGAAGGCTGAAAGCTACTGATGAAGACCAGGCCACTGTACCTGAGGTAATTCAAGCTGTAATTTGTGATTTTGAGTCACTATTCACTGACAGTGGAGAATTACCACCAGCTAGGACCACTGATCATGCCATAGTGCTGAGAGAAGGTGCTGGTATACCTAATTTGAGACCCTATAGGTATCCACATTTCCAAAAAAATGAAATTGAAAGGCTGGTAGCTGACATGTTGAGGACAGGCATTATTAGGCCAAGTACAAGCCCCTACTCAAGTCCTATAATCCTTGTTAAAAAGAAGGATGGCAGTTGGAGATTCTGTGTGGACTACAGAGCTTTAAATAAGCTGACAGTGCCCAACAAATTCCCTATCCCATTGATAGATGAACTACTAGATGAGCTCAATGGTGCAGTAATTTTTTTTAAGTTAGACCTCAAATCTGGTTATCACCAAATCAGAATGAGACCTGAGGATATTCCCAAGACTGCATTTAGGACTCATGAGGGCCATTATGAGTATTTGGTGATGCCCTTTGGGTTGTCTAATGCCCCATCAACTTTCCAAGCACTCATGAATGAAGTTCTTAAACCTTTCCTAAGGAAATTTGCCCTAGTATTCTTTGATGACATTCTGATATATAGCAGGTCTGTAAGTGACCATGCTGATCACCTCAGAAAAATCTTTTCAGTGTTGAATGCTAATCACTTAATAGTGAACAAGAAGAAGTGTGACTTTGGGGTACCTACAGTTGAGTATCTAGGACATGTAGTGTCAGCAGGTGGTGTGTCTGCAGACCCAAGGAAAGTCAGTGCAATGATGGATTGGCCCACTCCCAAGGATATCAAAGGGCTGAGGGGATTCCTAGGGCTAACAGGATACTACAGGAGGTTTGTGCAAGATTATGGCAGCATTGCAAGACCTTTGACTGAGCTACTGAAATTAGACAAATGGTGCTGGAATGATGAAGCAGAAATGGCTTTCAAACACCTCAAACAGATGATGACAACTCTCCCTGTTCTCAGGATGCCTGATTTTTCAAAACAGTTTGTCTTGGAAACTGATGCATCAAGCAAAGGTGTAGGAGCAGTGCTAATGCAGGAAGAAAGACCCATAGCATACTTCAGCCAAAAACTCTCCATTCGAGCCCAGCAAAAATCCACATATGAGAGAGAACTTATGGCAATTGTGCTGGCCATACAGAAGTGGCGCCACTACCTTCTGGGCCAGCAATTCATAGTCAGGACTGACCAGCAGAGTCTCCAGTTCCTGAATGATCAAAACCTGCTGGGTGGAGAACAAGTGAAATGGACTTCAAAATTGCTGGGATTTGACTTTGTAATACAGTATAAACCTGGTAGTGCTAACAAGGTGGCTGATGGTTTATCTAGGCAGATGATTTTTGCTGCCGTGTCTAGTATAACATTACCAGAGTGGAATGAATGGGAAGAAGAAATAAGGAATTGTCCTGTGTTGAAGACACTGATGCAACAGGTTGTTTTGAAAGCTGCAGTCTCAGTAAAATTCACCATTAGACAGGGACTTTTATACAAAGGAACCAGTCTAGTTTTGCCCAAAACTTTTTCCAGAATTCCCACCATATTGAAGGAATTTCATGCTTCCTTGCAAGGTGGCCATTCAGGTTTTTTTAGAACCTATAAACGCATTGAGGGGATTTTTTACTGGCAAGGAATGAAGAAAGACATTAAGGAGTTCATCATGAACTGTCAACAATGTCAACAAAGCAAAATTCAAACATTAGCACCAGCTGGATTGTTGCAGCCACTGCCAATTCCAGCAAAGGTATGGTCTGATGTGTCTATGGATTTTATTGGGGGACTCCCTCGGGTTGGCAAGCAAGACACCATCCTGGTGGTGATTGATAGGCTAACAAAATATGCCCATTTCCTGTTACTTGGACACCCTTACACAGCAAGTGATGTAGCCCACTCTTTCATCTCTGGAGTAATTAAGTTGCATGGATTTCCAGAGTCCGTTGTCAGTGACAGGGACAGGATTTTTCTCAGCCAATTTTGGAAAGAACTCTTCAAGCAGGCAGGCACTAAACTCAGGTATAGCACAGCATATCACCCTCAATCAGATGGGCAGACTGAAGTGACAAATAGATGTTTAGAAATCTATTTGAGATGCTTTGTGGGGGATCATCCAAAGTCATGGACCAAGTGGATTGACTGGGCAGAGTTGTGGTTCAATACAAACTATAATGTTTCTATTGGAATGACACCATACAAGGCTTTGTATGGTAGGGATCCCAATCCTATCATCAAAGGTCCTACTATACCTTCCAATGTGGAAGAAGTTAATCAACTATATGAGGCAAGAGACACCTTACTTGAGAGTCTGCATCAGAACCTCACAGTAGCTCAGCAGAGAATGAAAAAACAAGCTGACAAAGGAAGAAGGGATATCACACTAAATGTGGGTGACTGGGTTTACCTGAAGGCAACTCCCTATAGATGGAAGTCCCTAGCAGCGAGGAGGAATGAAAAGTTAAGTCCTAGATTCTATGGACCCTACAGAGTTCTGGAGAGGGTAGGACATGTGGCTTACAAGCTAGAATTACCACCAGGATGTCGCATCCATCCTGTGTTCCATGTCAGCAAGCTAAAGAAGACTGTTCCAGGACACTACCAGCCACAACAAATACCTGCAGCCTTAACTGAGGATGGTATTCTGCAGCCTGAAGTAGAAGAGTTGCTGGATCTGAGGTACAACAGCAGGGGAGAGGTCGAAGTATTGGTGAAATTGAAAGAATTGCCTCATTGTGACAACTCCTGGGAAAGCACAGAGAAGCTGCTACACTTATTTCCTAATCAACACCTTGAGGACAAGGTGAAGGCTTTAGGGGGGGGGGGGGTATTGATAGCAGGCCAATGGTAAAGAAAGTATACTATAGGAGAAAGAAAGAGACTAATACTACTAATGAGTAGTAGGAGGGGTAAAATAGTAATAACACTCATGTATTAGTGATATAAATAGATAGTCAATATGGTTATCATGGTTATGCATGAAAACAGAAAGTAGTTACAGAGTTGGTTCTACTGGAACCTTAAACCAGTGAATTGTAATTGCTCATTGATTCTTGAAGTTCAATAAAAATTCCCCTTGAATCAGTTGATTCCTATCAGGCCAAGAATGACATTATCATCTAACTCAGAGCAAAATAATATATCCTGTAGCATTTTGACTGTAAGCTTTTATGGACACAAAATAAGCTAATTTAAACACACAAAAAGTCAAATGCATCTAGTGAGGGAAGTGAAACCCACAATTTTTTGGCATTATAAAAGCACGGGTCAAAATGAACATCAACACACCATACACACACACACACACACACACACACACACACACATATATATATATCATGAGTTTTTCCCTCCCGTCAGTATAAAAAAAATACATGTGGGTTTTCAAATACAAAAGAACGGAACTACCTGCAGGGTGCTATGTAATACAAGCTGGTAATAGGGTTTAGTGTCAAGCCCTTCTTTTGAAGAAGAACTTGAGTCAAGACCAGCCTCAATGCTTCAGCAACTATTCCCGTGACTTGAAAAACTGTACCGATCACATTAAAATGAATTTCTCCATAGGAAGAAATGACAACTCCAACACTCACCAACACCATGTTCAGGAAAACGTCACACCTTAATTTCTCAGTTCCCCAAATAACGGCCACAAGAAATGTTGCCACTGGCACTGTAAAAGAAAAATAAATAAATCAAAACTGAAAGGAACGATCTTCTGTTAAGGAATGTTATTTTCCAACAGAAAAACTTGTCTGATGGAAAGAAGATAACAAAAATTGACTCACTCAGGGCTTTAAGCATCTGGATGAAGGCCACAGAAATGTATAGATAAGCAGTGTTTCCAAACCTATATGTACAATAGATCAATTAAGCCAATATATACAATACAAAAGTGCATTGGAAAATGTAATTTTTTAAGTAATAAGCAAAACTCCAAAAGGCGGGGAATACAGTAATCATTAGTTCATTACTAATGCAACTCAAAATTTTAATTTGATTTTATTAGAAGTCACCTGCGATGCTACATAAAAGCAATCCAATTGATTACAATCTCAATCTAAATCCAATCTTAATGATATACAATTGGTGATTATAAAGTAATTTTTAACTTCAGGAAAACTGTTACGAAATCATGAGTACAGTTATAGCTAATTAACTACTAAATACATATTATAGTTAACAAGATGAATAACAAATATATTTTAGGATTGTAGACGTCCCGTAGTATGTCAGCTAAATCTTCTTAGTTTTTACATCTGCAAAGAGAAATCAAAGACTGTATTTCTTCCAGATCATATTTGCCTGATCCAAGTTTGGAATGAAACCATTTGTTTTATCAACAAATATATTATAATTTATAAGGTTCTGATATAATGTTTGTTAAATCTGTGTATCTATGCTTAAAAATTTACAATCATCACTTTTGTGCTACAACATTTTTTGCATGACCCCACAAACCTGAACATGTTGCATTCACACAAAAGACTTTATAATCCCAATATGAGTTTATGAAAATGAAGATCGCAAGCTGAAATCATAATACGGATAAGGAAGCATAAATCTTGGTCCTCATAAGGCCATAACCATGATCAGGCTATTTTGTTCAAAAGAAAAAGGAGGCAAAAACAGTATAGCAACAAATTTTGCTAGCAAATTTAACACCAACAACAGTTAAACTTTACCATCATTTTTTTTGACAAACTTTACCATCAAAGATTTGAATATGCAAGACTTTTAAGACACGTAAATATTACAGTTTACAAGTGCCTTTGCTTGGATTGCAACTTTGGGTCAATAACAACAACTGCTTACCACAGACTTGCTGCAAAGAAGGCACTTATAGGGACCACGTAAGTTGCATATCTGCAAATCAGACAGTTTGTGTTAAGCCGGAAATATTAGATGAAATGTGAAACAATGTGTATGCAGAATTCTTACATATTAAATGTCATTTTAATAGGCGATACAACCTGCACAAATTGAAAGAAAGAGGAAGAATCATCCAGTTAACTCAGTCATATTTCCAAGAAAGGCTAATGTATATTAAGGGAATTGCAGTAAGGAGTGAACAGAATATTAAAGAAGAGGTATACAAAGAAATAATAAAGAAAAGGGTAGTCTAAAACTGGTGATGCTACAAACTCATACCTTCAGAACACGGATAAGTAGAAAGGCCACTCCACCAGAAAAAGCCATATGGATCATAGTAAGAGTTATTGGAAATGGAAAATTAAAATACAATGTTGAGAGGACCCACTGCAATAAACCAATGCCAATAAAAAGAAAAAGGTTAAACAATATATATTAAAGTACGAGACAAATCACAATACATAAACAGAAGAATTCAATGGAATATCTGTAACCCCTTACCTTGTTATACAGAATAACCCCTGAGGAGAGTGAAATGTAAACCAGAAGGTAGATGTAGGTCAGCAGATGCTGCTTCGTCATCATTAACAAACTAACTGCCATATCTAACCTGCAAAATCCAACAAGGCAATCTAGGATGTGAAAGATCTCTTGACATAAAAACACCAGCAATCTCTGCTTATTATCATTTCATTAAAATAGTTGTTGTTCTTCAAAGACCAGTATCAGTAAATGGGAATAAGATAAATATCAAGGACAAAACATGAGAAAGCAATAATACCTAAAAAATTATACTTTGTTTTCTTTTAGTGTCAAGTATACTTGGATAGATTAACTAACAAGTGATCCCTAATCCCTCTCAACTATAACTTTCCCATTCAAACTCACTTCTACCAAAGATGGGAATCACTTATGAGAAGCTCAATACAAATAAATAGAATTACTTAGCTAGAAAGGTTTGGTCAATCAGATTTTTTTCTAAAAAGTGTAAAGCAATAAAGTGCTTTACTGAAATTAGGAAAAAACACACTCCACATGGATTCTTATATATTTATATATTTTAAGCTAATGTCTGTCTCAGTCTCAGAGCAAAGTACCCTAGTGTTGCACCGACCATCATACGAGCAACCAATACATTACTGTTTGATTCCTTGTGTGTATCGAAAGTTGAGAATCTTCAGACACAGTTTTGGTTTAACGGTATAATGCTCGATTCATATTACACAAAACAAAACAACTATTAAAAAAGAATAATGGTAATTACTGTGAGAATGCGAAATTCAGTGGGATTCTCAGTAAGGATTAACAAGAAGAAATCGAATGAAAAACATATAACGAAACGTCAATAACGAAGGCGTGGAGAAGATGGAGAGAAAGAGATAGGTTACCGGCTATGCTGATCTGAAGAATTGAATGGCGATTGGGAAGATGCAGAGATTTCAGAATGAGAGTAACGCGAACAAATTTGCAAGACCGGGATGTGGAAACGATAAATCCGAGATTTTGTCCTTCAAAAGAAAGATTTTGATTAGTTTACTGTAATAATTTATTTTTTAAAATATTTTTTTGGTGGAAATTATTTTTTAAATAAGGGTGCTTCTAGGTTGAAAGAGCAAATTAAATCTTTCACTGGTGAAACACTAAAATTGACCGTTGGATGTAGTATAAAAATTCATCAATGGTTGAGATTTAATATTGGTTGATTCAATCTTCACCGTTCATAGCATTTTAAACAATATCCGACGGTCAATTTTAGCGTTTCACCGGTGAAAGATTTGATTTGCTCTTTCACCCTAGAAGCACCCTTTAAATATAAGGCTTAAATATGTTTTAGGCCCCTGCAAATATAGCGTGTTTTGGTTTAACATCCTGCAAAAAAAAATTAGTAAAAAGTCCTTACAAAATACACTATTTTGATTTAGGCCCTTCTGTTACAGTTCTGTTAGACTGACGTTAAAAAAATGCCAACGTGTCTGCCACATGGTAAAAAGTCATTGCAAAAATACTATGTTTTGATATTAGCCTTTGCAAAATACAGTGTTTTGATAATAACCCTATTTCTAGTTTCTTCTTCTTCCTCCTCAATTCTCTCTCTTCTCACGCCCTTTTTCTTACAAAATACAGTGTTATTGTTTCTGTTCCAGATTCCCTTACTCATTATCAATATTGTCATTATCAATTTCCCCCCTTTTTCCAGATGTGAAAGATTAGGGATTTGAGTCTAAAACAAGGGCTTTTCTTTCAATTTGAAACTATGCAATAATGGTGGTGCTCTATGATTACGTGAGAGAGAAGAGGGAAGATCGAGAGAGATGGAGTTGAAAGAGATAATAGAGTGGTTGTGGTGGTGGTGGTGCGGGTGAGAGAGAGAAGAGAGTGGATGTGATGGCGGTGGTGTGGGTAACAGAGAAAAGAGAGTGGATGAGGTGGTTGTGGTGTGGGTGTGTGTGTGGGTGTGGTTGTGTGAGAGAGAAAGAGGGGGGGGGGGGGGGGGGGGGGGGGCAGTGGATGTGGAGGTGGTGGTGTGGTGGTTGTGGTGTGGGTGAGATAGAGAAGAGAGTGTAGAAGAAAGGGAAGAATAGAAAATAATGAAAAAATAATAATGAGTTGGCATGCCAAATAAGCACCTAAAATAAATAAAATAAAAATGAATATAAATGACACATAAGTAATTCGTCAGCCAAGTTAGCATTTTTTGTAACAGACCACTAACAGAAGGGCCTAAATCAAAACACTGTATTTTGCAATGATTTTTTACTAAAAAAAAAATTTGCACGGTGCTAAACCAAAACACACTACATTTATAAGGGCCTCAAACATATTTAAGCCTAAATATAATGATTAATTTCTTTTTACAAACTATTAACGATTAATGAAGGGAGAATAATCTATAAGGTGACTTCTAGGATAAGAAATCAATTAATAATTAATAATTTATTATTTTTTATAATACTCTAGGATAAGAAATCAGTTTTTCACTTATATAATTTATAATCACTTAGTAATTTATAATTTATAATCAAGTATTGGGCATACAACAGTGTTAAATCTCTTGAGTGAGAGTTTTGTCGCCTATTGTGTCCTACCCGGCTCGAGAGATTAGTCTCTGCAGTTGCACGCAGAGGATACCCGATTTATATCAAAAAAATAATTATAATCTACCGTCAGATATAGGATATTGGATCCATAATTACATAATCTTGGTTAAGATTAAAGATATTCTTCACTTATATTTTAGATTTATTTATGTGTATTGTAAAAAAAAAAGATATATTTAAGTGTGTAAATTAAGAGATTATACACGGTCAGTTTGTTACAGATTAAAAAACAAGTGATTTCCCTGTTAAATAATTTAAAGATTAATTTTTAGAGATTTTAAAAAAAATGAGAAGTTGTTTGTGTTTGTGTAGTATACTGAAAATCACTTATTTTAAAAAAAAAATATTCTTTAAAGAATGATTTTTATGAGAAATTACTCAAAACAGATTCTCAGTTTAAGGATTAAAATGATTTTTTTAAGAAAATAAATTTTCAGAAAAACTAAAACAAACATAGTCAGGAATTCGGGATCACTAAAGCTGATTATTTTAGTTAAAGAATGATTTTCTCATTAAAAAAAGATGAAACAAGCGGGATCTTAGATTAGAGGGTGCATCTAATAGGGACCTCCCAAATAATGTCCAAAGGTGGATCTTTACTATTTGTAGTAAAAAATGACGTTTACAATAATAAAAATAAAAATAAAAAAGATATATTGTATTAAAGCTTACTAAAAATGGTAAAGTTCCACGTTTGGACAAGTTTTTCTTTGTAGAAGTTTAGGAGAGTTGGACTCCGAGGCTCACCAAGGTCAGGGTAGGCCTCACGGCTCTTTAAGCGCTTACAAATCATCTACTAAAGAGATTCTCACATTGGTAGCAAGATTAAACCCACACCTTGTAAGGAATGAACCAACTCCTTATCAAATAAGCTAACCTTTATTGGCAATACTTTTTGGAGTTTGCTCCGGAAAGTAATTATAGAGTAAAGTGGGTAATCTCCAGGACTCTAGGACTCTGTCATTAGTGCAAAAATCAAGAGGTTATTTGGTGTGTCTTTGTATGATCAGTCTGCTAAGTGGCTCAACTCGACGATGTGACCGGTCATTGTTGGATTGGTCCGATCGGCTGGGTCGGTCCGAGTTTAATAGCTATGCCTGCAACATTTTCATAAGTGAGTTTGGAGCTTAAGATCTCGAAAAAATTATTCAAAAAAGACCATCTGAAGTTGAAAAATCAAACCAAATTTTTCAAAAAATAAAAATAATTTAAAATTAAAACTAATTTATTTAAAGTCAATTAATTTGTATTATTTGAATTTATCGTTTTATCAAACTTAACTTATTTCTTATTTTAGTTTTATTGGTTTTTTTTTATAAGCTATTTTAGTTTTATTGGTGGATGAAAGTCAGTCCACTGAATGAATTATAAAAGTCAACTAATTTTTATTATTTGAATTTTAGCTTTTTTAAAAGTCAATCCACGGAATGAAATTACAGAAATCTCGTTTGGAAATTGTTGTGATCATTGTCAGTTGTTAATCAATTAGGATTTTGTTTTTGCCTTTTTTTCTTTAGCCAATATGGCATGAACATTCAAGTAGTTGACCAAATAAATCAAACGCTGATCGTAGTAAGCGATTCATAATTACAAATCTTTTCTCAATTTGTAAGTTAAGTTCATTGGTTTGTTATTTGTTTGGTCAAAATGTCAAATCGTAATTGGAAATAGCTTATATAAAATGCATTAGATTTTCACATCATAGAAGTTTTCCACTAATTAATCATGCATGCTCCTGCTACTTCTCACACATTCATTATATCATAAGGGGCCAATTATTGGCTTAACGTTCCACAGGCATTAAGCTGAAGGTTTGTTTGATTTATCGCGAGAGGGACAAAACAGTGGAACCGATTTAACCGACAATGAATCTTTGTGTTGTTGTCATGCAATGTGAGCTATGCCAATAATCACGACTCTCTTGCAATAAAAAAACATGCTCTTAGCAATAATGTTGCTGTCCAGTGCATTTTAAACTTGATAAAACAAAAGGCTGTTATCAAGGGAGGGAACGAAACAGACTTACACATGTTAACTAAGTGCGAAATTATATTCCCATGCCTCCACTACAACTGTTTCATTAGTCGTATGTTAATGTTATTAGTTTATTTAAAGTTTAAAAATTACTAAAACAGAACAAAACAGAAAACCCAAATTCCTTGGGTCTGCGTTATGTTGTCTCATTCATGCCTGCGACTTCAACATGACAGCTTTTCTGTTTGGGTTGCTCCAGCTTCTTGTGCGTGCTTTATTTGGACTAATATTATCTCATTGAGAACATGGCTAGAAGGAACAGTGGAGAATATTAACCCAGCTTTAGTTGGATTTGTGGGCTAGAGCATCATGTGAGGGACAATTTGTAAATGCAAAAGCCAACACGATATTGGGGTTTACATTCCATATAACCTGTTGGTTTCAAACATCATGCACCTCGATGCTCATGATGTTCAGCTTCAAAGTTAGGGATGGCAACAAACCCCGTACTCGTAGGCATAAATGGATAAAACCCCGTGATAAGCACAGAGCCGGTATCAAAATGGGATATCACCAAAAAAATTATCAAAATGGGTAATGACGGGTGAAAAATTGATAGTTCCATTACCCGCTAATTAATGAGGCGAGGACAAACAAAGAGTCATATCCGTAGTGAAATTACTTAATACCTTGATTAATGACCCAAATTGGACTCTGACAATTTCTTCGCGGGAAAAATTGGTCCTGAGATTAACTGACTAAATATGAAGGGGGATAAGATGCCCACACATTCTTCGCAATGGTGCACAGTGTACCTATTAGGACCGAAGATGAAGTCAAGTAGCACTTGTATCATTTCGGGTTTAAGGCTAATTACTGAATTTGGGTTGACCATGAGGAACAACTTCCAAATTTTGACATAGAGGCTTCAAGAAGTTCTGGTGATGGTGTTCCATCTAATGAAGAATTTTAGTAGATGGAAATCATGATTTGTGATGCTCTCGGGGTGAATGTGTCATTTCATTAATCCACTTGTTGATTACCGACAGATCTGGCCTTTAGTAATCATTACATGTGCAGTGATTTCGGACAAACTTGGTCATCAATAATTAACGTCAAACTACCCCCCATGCTAATAACCTACGGATTAGTGACAATAATGGTCGTCAGTAATTAGTGACAAATTTCCCAATTTCGTTGCCAAGTCTTTCCGACCAGCATATTTGCCAGGGACTTTTGTTGTAAGTAAATCCGTCGAAAATAGGTGTTACCCATGGCTTTAAGGATGTTATCGATGGATTTGGCTGTCAGTAACAACTTGTTTTTTTTGTAGTGTACCACAACTGTTGTGAACTCCAACTCCGGCTAACATCTGCATATTGGGTTAGGATCATTGGCAACAATAGCAAAACTCTTTTCAATGACATCGGTCTGGGTACAACTGTTCGGTATGGGCCAAGGTCCATCAAAATTGGGCTTCACTAAACAACCCATGTTTAACCTAAACATAAGAATTTCATCTCCACTCTCACACACTTAAGGGGCCCACCCGTACTAATCTTGCTTCATCAGGATTTAAATAGAGAGGATTTAAATCCTAACAAAAGATAATATGTGAGATATAGTGTAATATAGGGGACAAAGTGGAACAACCCATATATGTGACCTCAGGTAGGAGAGGGGGGAAGAGAGTGCACAAAATCAACGGAAGACTTGGGGAGTAATGGAAAGAGAAGGGGTATGTATATGAAGAGAAAAATTTTATTGCTAATTTGAACTTATGTTTACAAGAGAGGCAGATATGCCTTAAATAGAGAAAACAAAGGCTTACTATTTAAGCCGGTAAAAAGCTACTGTTACATTCGGTAGCCGGTAAACAAAACGACAAAAATCATTATCAATGCCGGGTATGCTTTTGTGGGCCCCATAGGCACATTCATAATGACAAACGACAAAATTAAAAAAGCAAATAGTAAAAGCATTATTTTGCTTTTGACTTAATTGTCTTCACGGGATGTTTTGGTAGAAATCATTGATTTGGTGATGTCATGGCTTGCATCACTGATTTGGTGATGTCATGGCTTGCATCATTATTTTTGTTCTTTTCCCTTCTTGGTCTGCTGAGTCATTGACTGGATCATTGCATCCCAAAAATCTTCGGGAGTTGGGTCTTCTTCTTCCTGAGATTCTCCGGCTAAGCAATCAAATGCATTTGAGTCCATTGAACCTTGTGATGAGCTAGTCTTCATAGAAACATCTTCTCTTTTAACTTGGAAAGTTTTAAAGAATTGATTTTTCATATGGTCAAGAGTTCTGACCATAATTTGTTCTTCAGTTTCATTTGGGTGAATTTTTTGGAAATAATTTTTTAGATTGGCTATTGAAAGCTCTTGGGAACTTTGTTCTTTTGTTTTGCATTGGTCATCAGCTATTGCCGTTTCAACCTTGGCCTCCATGTATTGAAGGTCTTCAGTAGCCATTCTGCTCCACCATTTGTAGAAGAAATTTCTTCTAAGAACCCCTATTGTAACTATCCTGGGCTATGATAATAGTCCATCTCCATATCCATGGGATCTGGAATTTAATAAAATATAAACATGGACCTTGTCCTGTAATCATTTTAGAAGCATTCTTCAAAATTAAGGGGCTATGATTGCACCAGTCATCATATAAACGTAGTAAATCTACTGGTAATATTTCCAGAGAAGGGCCAAATTTTACCCACCAATTATAAAACCAATTTGGTATAGGTTTCTCAACCACTTCTGGGTTGATACTAAAGAACCAAGAATGTTTGTTCTTTGGATTTTGATAAAAAAAAGGCTAATGAAAAAGCTTGGATATAATCCCAATAGTTAAAATATACGTATTTTCCTTCGGCAATTTTTATTGCCTTTTCTCCATTAGGATTTAATCCGCATTCTCTGGGTGACAATATCTTATTGATATGGCACTTGCTGAAGTTTATAAAACTTTCTGGATTATTGTTTTGGTGGTGATGGGTAATTGTCACTGATTCAGTGGCTAATAATAATATTTCCAAAATGGGGTCTAGACTTACCATAGAGTCCAGGATATCCTCTTGATTCGAGGTATCTTGTTTTGATCGACCACCCATCATTAGGGGCTAAGTTTATGTCTTCTTCTTCGACATACATAATGTCTTCTGTAACAGGGTTTTCAAAATACTGTTACTTCACGAGGTTCATTTTGTAAGATGGCGTTTTACCTGTTGAGGAAGAAGGAATATCTTCTTTCCTTGGGGGCGCAGGCAATTGCTGCAAGTTTCTTGTCCTATGGACTGTAGTCCAATCCCCTATTAGAGGAATGTTCATTTCTTGATAGGGCAACATATTGTTGCTCCCACGTCCACGGCCACGGCCATAGCCACGACCTCTTCCCCTGTTGGGGGTAGTCATTCTCCCTGCAAAAATTCACGGGTCAAATAGTCAGCAAGAGAATTATTTTCTCCTTTAATATATTGGATATCAAATTCAAAGACTGATAATTGGGCCTGCCAATTTGCAAAAATTTGGTTTGCCACAAGATTTTTAACATCTTTTTCTATTATTGATTTAGCTGAACTACAATCAATTCTTAGCAAAAATTTTTGGTTTAATAAATCATCCTGAAATTTAGAAATGCATTTAATAATGGAGAGCATTTCTTTTTTAATAGTCGAATATTTCGACTGTGTTGGATTCCATTTTCCAGATGAAAATCTTACCAATATCTCTTCATTGGTATCTGGGATAACCTATTTTAAGATACCTCCGTATCCTATGTTTGAGGCATCTGTTTCAACTATTTTGAAAAATTTGGGATTTGCTAGATTTAAACAAGGTAGGCACTTAACTTTATTCTTTATCTTTTGGACAGCTAAGGAATGTTCTTCTGTCCAAGGCCCTGGGTTTTTCCTAAGCCTATTGTAAAGGATAGCTGTATCCTGTGATAGACTTTCATAATAATCAGAAATATAATTTAAGCTTCCTAAAAATCTTTGGAGCTGCTTTTTATCAGTAATAATATTGGGGAACTTTGAAGCAAACTCTATGCTTCTGCTGATAGGAACAATTGTCCCTTGGTCTATTTCATGACCCAAGAATCTTGTCTTTGTCTGGAACAACTTCATTTTTGGGGCAGATAAAACTAGACCATTGTGTCTAACTAAATTTTTGAAAATTTTCAAATGTTTCATGTGTTGGTCTATGGTTTTTGAGAAGACTAACACATCATCAATATAAACAATCATGAAATCGGAATAAGGATTAAAAATATCATTCATGATATTCTGGAATTCAGAAGGAGCATTTTTAAGTCCAAAACGAAGGACGTTCCATTCGAAGTGTCCAAAAGGGACTGTAAAAGCCGTTTTGTATTTGTCAGACTCATTGATCTGTATTTGCCAATACCCTGATTTCATATCAAATTTTGAAAAGATCAAAGCATCATTAAGTCTATCTAATAAATAACCTTATTAAGGGGTTTATAATTAAAACCTTATTAAGGGGTTTATAATTAATAACCAATCTGGGAACACCTCGTTCCTGTTCAGCATTCTTATTAACATAGAAAGCTGTGCAACTCCAAGGTGACTTGGATTTTCTGATTAAACCTTTTTCTAAAAGAGCGTTAATCTCCTTTTTACAAAGATCAAGGTATTCTTGATTCATTTGGGCTGGTCTAGCCTTAGTGGGAATTTGGCTTTCATTAAAGTTATCTATGTAGGGCAGAAAAACGATGTGTTGTTTTCTGTCCCAAAAGGCATTAGGTAGATCATTACATACCTCTGTTTTGAATTGTTGTTCAATAACTTTAATCTGTCGCTTAGTCTCATCTTTATTAAGATGATCATTAATATTTAAAATATTTATTTCACTTTTAAGAAAACATAATTGTCTTTCTTTATTAAGGAGAATATCCTTAACCTCATTCAACATCCTAGTCTGAGGATCGGTAATAAATTCAAAAATAATTTTCTTATTATTAATGATGGTGGTAATACCATTCTGATCAATATTTACCATAGGCATGATATTATGCAAAAAGGGAGTTCCTAGTATAATTCTATGTGTCAAATTTTTGACTAAAATGAATGATGTTGGTAAACAAACATCTTGATTGCAAATATATGCGTTAGATAGTTTATAATTAACTTGTAATTTATCCCCACCAGCCTAAGTTAGGGCTTGTGTGGTTTTCGAAAAATACTTAGTAGGGATAATTTCCTCCTGTATGCAATTAAGATCAGCTCCGCTATCTACTAGAGCTATCTCATTTTCCAAAATAAAATTTCTGCTAATAACTAGAGTTACTTTGACAAACCATTTTTGTGAAGTTACTCTATCTAAAAGAGATAAATAGTTATTACTAGTGGAAGTGATTTCTTCCACGTTGGAAGGGATTCCTTCAATTTGTTTTGGAATTTCCAATAAAGAAATTCTCTGGGATAAGATATTATTATCTTTTTTAATCTGAGATATTTCAGATTTTAAGAGATTTATTTCTCTTTTCAAATCCATGGTAGAAACAGGTGTTTCCTTAATATTGGATTGCCTAAACCTTGATAATACCTCACCTATTTGGTAAGGGGCCTCTATGATTAGAGGAGATTCTTTCTTCGCATTTTCCTTTATTAGGAAATTGATTATTTTTCTTTTCAGATCATTATCTGAAATAGTTTCCAAAGCCTTTAAGGCTCCATCTTGTTCTGCTGTAAGAACATTTAATCCATTCATATCAACAATGGATTTCCAATAATTCAATTCATTACATTGACAATCATTATTGTCAGTAGAAGAAGACTCCGAAGAGGTATCATTGATAACCTCTATATCTTCATTTGAAGATTCTTGTTTTTCCAATTGGGTCCTTAATTGGTCGTCCTCAATGTCATTCAGGGCTTTTTTGGTCCAACATTGATTGGCATAATGTCCCATCTTGCCGCATTTATGGCAAGTAATGTCCAATTTTTTGGCTTTTCTTTTGCCTTTGCTTTGGTAGGGCTTGTCCTTGGGCTTATTTTTATAATAATTTCTTTTATATCTTTTCTTTTGAGGAGATTTATAAAATCCATTTGTCTTGTCCTTATTCTTTTTATAAAACCTATTATTAATAGTCCTTTGTTTCTTATCTTTTAAGCCTGGAGGCTTATCAATATCAAAAGCGAATTGTTCACAAAACTCACCTAATTGGTGTTTTTCAGATAGCTTTTGCTTCTTTAATTGATTCTTTAGCTTTATGTCATTACATAGAGCTAATCCTTCTTTAATACAAGTACTAATAATTTGACCATAGGTCAAGTCAGCATAATTAATATTAATGCCATCATTTTTTATTCTCAAAGATTGTCTGATTTTTTCAGCAAAAAGATAAGGAAGACCATCAACAAATTTAGACTTCCAGTGGGTAGAGTTAGGGTTATCTAATTGAAAAACCCTTGACAAGAAAGTATCTTTATACCATCTAAAATGGGTTAAAGATGGACATCTTAAATTCTGAAGGAGAGTTTGTAATTTTTCTCCTATAGGAATATTGGTTCCTACAAAATGTTGTAAGATGGAAAGACATAAAGTATAAACAGCGTCTTCCTCACCAGAGGTGGAAGTAATATTGCTAGTATTTTGTTCGATTTTAATTTCTTTCTTATGAGAAAGAATTTCTTTCTTTTGGGTATCTGTGAGATAATGATCCCACCAGCCTCTTAATTGGCCAACAAAACCAATAGCTATAAAGGATGCTATGGAACTGTCAAAGTTCCCATGCTGTTTACAAACAGTAGAATACATAATCATTCTATGTATAGTATCTATAATTTGCTTGTCATTTAGGCCATCAATATTCCATTCATAAATGGCTTTACCAAAGTAGGAATTCTGGTATGGTTCATTCTCTTCAAAAAGAAGGTCTTGAGGAGAAGGCCTCTTATAATAATACTTCTCTATGGACTTAGAAGTATATACCGGATTAATACTATTAATTTGATTAATATTCTGGTTGCTAAACATCCTTGCTAACTCGTCAATATTATTGATATTTTCACTTTCTTCTGAACTATTTCCAGAAGTATCTAAATTATCCTTTTGGGATAAAACATTCAATTTTAAATCCTTTAATTTTTTTTTATACGAAGAGAAAATTTTTATTGCTATTTTGAACTTATGTTTACAAGAGAGGCAGATATGCCTTAAATAGAGAAAACAAAGGCTTACTATTTAAGCCGGTAAAAAGCTACTGTTACATTCGGTAGCCGGTGCAGATAATGATCCCACCAGCCTCTTAATTGGCCAACAAAACCAATAGCTATAAAGGATGCTATGGAACTGTCAAAGTTCCCATGCTGGTTACAAACAGTAGAATACATAATCATTTATGTATAGTATCTATAATTTGCTTGTCATTTAGGCCATCAATATTCCATTCATAAATGGCTTTACCAAAGTAGGAATTCTGGTATGGTTCATTCTCTTCAAAAAGAAGGTCTTGAGGAGAAGGCCTCTATCAGCTGACTTGTAAATTTACAGTAGTTGACTTGTAAATTTTGTCTCCTAAGATCTATCAGCTGAAGCAAAACTGACCTAAGAATATTGTTGAGTCGAAGAGTTCAATATTTGGCACCAGTTGCCACATCGGGGTGAAACTTTTTAAGACTCAAGTTTCTATATGCAAACTAACATTGTTTGATTGATGAAGTGCGATGTTTCTTTTTTCCAGGTTTCTTCTGCAAAATGGAATTTAAAAAATGTTTTCTTGAATGAGAATATAATTATGGCCTTTTTATTATGGAAAATACGGGTATTTATCGTGATGTGCGAAGAGCTAATATTGAATATAATACTGTACATGAGTGTTTGAGATTGTTTAGCATCTTCTGTTTTCAAAACAAATCTAAAACAAATTTGGACATCATTGGATATCTTATCCATTTTAAAACCTTATTAAGGGGTTTATAATTAATAACCAATCTGGGAACACCTCGTTCCTGTTCAGCATTCTTATTAACATAGAAAGCTGTGCAACTCCAAGGTGACTTGGATTTTCTGATTAAACCTTTTTCTAAAAGAGCGTTAATCTCCTTTTTACAAAGATCAAGGTATTCTTGATTCATTTGGGCTGGTCTAGCCTTAGTGGGAATTTGGCTTTCATTAAAGTTATCTATGTAGGGCAGAAAAACGATGTGTTGTTTTCTGTCCCAAAAGGCATTAGGTAGATCATTACATACCTCTGTTTTGAATTGTTGTTCAATAACTTTAATCTGTCGCTTAGTCTCATCTTTATTAAGATGATCATTAATATTTAAAATATTTATTTCACTTTTAAGAAAACATAATTGTCTCATCTTTCTATCTTCATTTGAAGATTCTTGTCAATATTATTGATATTTTCACTTTCTTCTGAACTATTTCCAGAAGTATCTAAATTATCCTTTTGGGATAAAACATTCAATTTTAAATCCTTTAATTTTTTTTTATACGAAGAGAAAATTTTTATTGCTATTTTGAACTTATGTTTACAAGAGAGGCAGATATGCCTTAAATAGAGAAAACAAAGGCTTACTATTTAAGCCGGTAAAAAGCTACTGTTACATTCGGTAGCTGGTGCAGATGTAAACTGCATACAAGAAGGATTAATCCCCACCAAATAATACGAAAAAACATTAGAAGGACTGAGTGGTGCAGGCGGACATAAGCTAGACATTTCTTACAAGTTAGCTGATGCTAAAATTTGTAAGGACCATGTCTGCTACCATACCCCATTCCTATTAGTTAAGGATTTGCACGAACAGGTCATATTAGGAACCCCCTTTTTATCTCTATTATACCCGTTTAAGGTTTCTCACACGGCTATAACTTCAGAAGCCTTGGGAAAGGAAGTTAGTTTTACCTTTTTTCAACCTCCCAGAATTAGAGAATTAAACAATCTTCATGAAGCATCCACCTCCCCCATTAGCCTGATTCCGCAAAAGAAAAGGCATATTACAATGCTCAACAAAGAGATTCGATACCATAGAATAGAGGAACAGTTACAATCTAAGACCATTCAAGAAAACATTAGTCGGCTTCAAAATAGGTTTGAAAGGGAAATATGTGCTGAGCATCCCAATGCTTTTTGGGAAAGAAAGAAGCACATCGTCTCCTTGCCTTACGAACCAGGATTTGATGAAAGGTCAATTCCCACCAAGGCAAGACCTATCCAAATGAACCAGCAGTACCTAGAATACTGCAAAAAGGAAATCAAAGATTACTCGGATAAAGGTCTCATCCGACCTAGCAAATCCCCTTGGAGTTGTACAGGCTTTTATGTCAATAACCCCGGAGAATTAGAGAGAGGTGCTCCTAGATTAGTTATCAATTACAAGCCCTTAAATAAGGTTTTGCGATGGATTAGGTACCCTATCCCTAACAAAAGAGACTTAATCGGAAGATTAAATAGCGCAGCTATATTCTCTAAGTTTGATTTAAAGTCTGGATACTATCAAATCCAACTAGAAGAGAAAGATAAATATAAAACTGCCTTTGTGGTCCCCTTTGGGCACTATGAATGGAACGTTATGCCTTTAGGATTAAAAAATGCCCCAAGTGAATTTCAGCATATTATGAATGACATTCTGAATGATTATCAAGACTTTTCTATTGTTTACCTTGATGATATCCTTGTTTTCTCTAAATCCCTTACTCAACATTTTGAGCACTTAGATAAGTTCTTTAATGTCATTAAAAACAATGGTTTGGTTTTATCTGCCAGAAAAATGAAATTATTTCAAACCAATGTTAGATTTCTAGGTTTCAACATCTCTCAAGGAACCATTATCCCCATTAGTAGAGCTATCGAGTTTGGTGACAAATTTCCTGATGAATTAAAGGATAAAACTCAGTTACAAAGATTCTTAGGTTGTGTAAATTATGTCGCTGATTTTATTCCTAATCTTCGTGTTATTTGCCTACCCCTGTTCAAGAGACTTAGAAAAAACCCTCCCCCCTGGGATGAGTCTATGAGTCAAAGTATTACAAAGATTAAGCAAATGATTAAGAAATTACCCTGCCTAGGAATCCCAGATCCTCAAGCCTTCCTAACCGTCGAAACTGATTCCTCAGATTTAGGATATGGAGGCATATTAAAACAGAAACTACCTCAACTCCCGGTAGAGCAAGTAGTAAGATATTACTCAGGAATCTGGAACCCAACACAATTAAAATATAGTACTGTTAAAAAGGAAATTTTGGCTATTGTCTTATGCATTATGAAGTTCCAAGATGATTTATTCTCAAAAAGGTTCCTGCTAAGATCTGACTGTAAAGCTGCAAAAGATGTTTTACAAAAAGATGTTAAAAACTTAGTCTCTAAGCATATCTTCGCCAGATGGCAATCCTTACTTTCATGCTTTGATTTTGATATGGAACATATTAAATGAGACAAGAACTCTTTGCCTGACTTCCTTACTAGAGAATTTTTGCAGGGAAGGGTGCGATAAGTAAAAGGGATAGCTATGGACCTCCTCTCGAGAATTCGTCAAAAGAAATTACCAAAGGAATTACTTCCAAGCAGGTATTACAGACCCCTCCTTCTCCCTCGTTACAAAACCAAAGCCGTTTTACCCCTTTAACACCCCTAGCCTTACCTGCCTTTTACCCTTCTTCACCCTATACTCCTAATCCTAGGGCAATAAGACCACCCTTAAACTCTAAATTAGTGTCACCCCTGACCTTCGCAATAAATGCTCCTTCCTCATTAAACCCCCAACCTGGAAAACCAGAAAAATTACCTTTCTATACTCCCCCAGCTACGTTAAACTGTCCCTTTATTGAAAAGGCCTATAAGAAAATACTCTTCCTTATAGAACCTGAATACGACTCAGAAGAATCATTATCCCGAATAACCTCAAATTACTTCCCTTTGGGATTTCATTACTTACCTTCAAACCCAGAAAAGAGCAGACTATTCTATGAGTTTATCTTGGTGGACACTGATTCCATCGAAGTAACCCATACTCTTGATCAGCAAGATAAAAGTAAAATTATTTTCTCTAAGTTTAAGATTCTAAAAATCTTATCCCCTTCTGATTGGAAAACTCATCCATCCTCAACAAAGAGCTTTTCCAGAAGGTTCTCACCTCAACATTATTCCTATTATGACTATATGGATGCATGGAACAACATGATGTTCTATGAGCCCTTTGATCATTCGTGGTTCATTTGGTTCAAAAAGGATTTCCCATTACACTTCCCCTACTGGTTTATTAAGTGGTTTCATGAGTGGGGCCCGGATTCGAGCATTTACCCTGAATGTGCAGAGAAGGCGTTTCAACTCTTCTCTAAGGAAACAAATTTTCAGGATCACATAAAGATATTGGCTTTTCACGCAAGTTTTGGTATCTCCTGGATTACCTCCTGGAATTTCAAGAAAGAATTGACAGTCCCGGATAGTAACGTTAGCTGGATGGTTAGGTGTGTCAAATTCAAGTGGTGGAATAAATTCAATCCAGAATTAATTAAGGAACCAGCCTTACAAACTTGGTTCAGGAGAAATTCAAAATTCCTCACTATGTCAAAAGGGGCCACCAATGAATGTGAATTCCTGGCAGAAAAATCCAGATTTTTAGCAGAACTATCTTCTTCTTCTAACAAGAAGGAATTCCTAAAGAAATTACACGCAGCAATATCAGAGTCAGATATCAACAACGATGGAGACTCAGCTAGTTCCTCTCAAAGCCTTACAGTTGTCAATGAAGACGACTGCTTTGGAATTGAAAGAATCAGAGAATTATGAGCCTAGCCTTAGTGGCAGACAAAGTCTTTATCACCTTTGGAAAAGCAGATTCCTTCGTGATAAGATTTTGGCATTACGTGAATTATTACAGTCAGCATCATTACCACTTTTGACAAAGGAAGATTCCCTGTCAACAAAGTCACTCGTGGCAGACAACTTTACTGTGCACTTTTGACTTCTTTATTAAAGTCGTTTGTTTTATTAGGCATTAGTCTTTATCACCCTTTACTTTCGGTGATTACGAATCAATGTAATTATTTCGCTTTTACCTCCAGCTGTAGGTTTGCAACAGCCACCTTCCCTCTATAAAAGGATGGCTTAGTTTTCATTTCAAATCATCGAAAAATACTTCACCTAAGATTTCATATCTCAGCTCTGAAGCATTTGACATCCCTGAAGCCTCTGTAAGATATCTCTGTAAGATATTCTTGTAAGCCTCTTGTATCATTAATAAATGGCTTTCTGTAACTTCTTTGATTATGAAAACTTGTCTTCTTTATTATTTTGTTCTTCTTCTCTGTTATTGCTTAAGTCTTCCGCCATTACCTCCGCCCTTCCCTCAACCCTGGTACCAGAGCCTGCTTCTGGTATCTAGGTAGTTGAACCATATTACTATTTTCTTAACTAATATCTCCGTTACCCTATTTCTTAGCGAGTGTATAGCCCAGGTCGTTTGTGTTGGTTTAGCCCGGATAGTTGTGTTGGTCAGCCGTTTGAAGCCGAGGAAGGCGTGTTAGGTGGTCCCGCAACCTGAGATCCGTTTGGTGGTCCCGCAGACAGTAGAATCGTGGGTGTTTCCGGTAAGAAAGAAGAGAGTGGTGGGGAGATAGAAGAAGATAAATAGTAAACCATGGCTAGATTACTTAGAACCTTGAGTGAGTTAGGATCCTCGAGGAGAGATAGAGCGTTGGTAACCACGAGTCTTACCCAAGAGCAATTAGAAGCCAGAAATGACCAAGACAGTTACCAGAACAAAGAGTTACAAATAGCCCAAATAGAAACTAGATTACAAAACTGGACGATGCCTAGCATCAATTACAAAGAGATTTACAAAACCAGTTCTTTTGATAAGTTTAGAGCACAGCATATTATGCATACAATAGAGTCGTCTAGATCTATTGTTAATCATCATGAGTCTATTAATCTGTTAAATGAAGAATTAATTGATGATCATGTTAATCAAGGATTTCAATATGTTCATCTTGGATTAATACAAGTTGCTGTTAAACCTTTGCATAAATTAGGGTTAAATACTCCTATATTGTTAATTCTGCGTGACACTAGAATTAAGAAGTTTTCTGAGTCTATCGTTGCTATTAAAGAGTCAAATCTAAATGATGGCCCAGTTTACTTTAACTGTTATCCAAATTATTCCATGAATTTAATGAATGGTTTTACTAAGAACTCATTAGTTATTAATATTCAGTGTATGGATGATTTGTTTTATGAAGGTGTTGCTAACCTTGATGTTTGTTACAGGATTAAGTACAAAGTTTCAAACGTGAATTACAATTTTAAAGCTTTGAGAAGTTCCCCTAGGAACGAGACGGTAATTATCGAGGCTAACTTAAGGCGATCTAGTATTACTACGCCTAAGAAGTTAAGAGCCTCTGATGTTATTAGTAAATTACCTGATGAATGGGTTATGACTGAAGTCATGCCTTTGCCCAAAGTAGAGGCAAGGAAACCCAGACAGTTCATCATGGAAGATGATGGAACTGTTCGCATTAGAATGACTAGAAGTCACTGTGAGGAGTGATGAGTCAAGCATTAGAGACACTCTAGGCTCTAAAAGGTCTGTAGATTCTGCATCTACAATTAATATTAACTTGGCAGGAGTTGACTTTACTCCTAGCATACCCCAACCTTTATGTGAGTCAGAGACTAGGTCGGAGTCACCACCTATGTCTCCCACAGCCTCCCGAATTCTTGAAGTCATCACTGTAGAAGAAGAGTTTGAGATAGACAAGCCTTGGATTCGAAAGGATTTCGAGGCTGATTACAACAAAGAAAAGAGAAATTGGTATTTCACCACTTTCTCTAAACAGCAAATAGCTGATTACTTGCAATTATTTTATGATTACATTAGGAAAAAGAGGATTAATGTCTACTTCTTTGCTTGGTTCGAAGAATATTGTCTAGAAAGGAGTCTAGCTAATCCCTTCTTAGGAGGAAAACAGAAATGGCCTACCTTGACTAACAAAGTCGTCAAATCTGTTCACCCTTCGCTAGAACCAGCTAGGATAGAATTAGGTAAAGCCCCCCTAGGACCCAGGGCAAATGACCTAATAAGAGAATTGAGAAAGTACCAAGGAAAGACCAAGAATTATAATCAAAACCGAAGAAAGACTATTAAGAAAAGCCCTAAGAAACCTAGCAGAAGCCTTAAGAATTACGATAGATCAGACATTAAGTGCCTTAAGTGCGAAAGATTCAAGAATTACGGTAAATCAAACATTAAGTGCCTTAAGTGTGAAAGGTTCGGACATTATGCTAAGACTTGCAGAGCTAAGCAAAAACCCAATATGGCTATATTAGGTTCATCAGAAGATTCTACCTATATCAACCAAAACAAGTGTCCTTCCCACCCAAAACTGTATGTTAATGTCATTACCGGCAAAATAGGGTCTAAAGGGTCTACTAGTAGTAGGTTCAAGCCCCCAGCTGCCCCACGTATAACTATTAAAGATCTACAGAATGAGATTTCTCTCGCTAAGGAAGAAATAGAGTTATTAAGGCAAAAAGGCTCGGGGTCAAACCCTAGGAGTTTAGCCAAAAGCTTACTTGGCACTAATGAGGTTATTACTAAAAGCAGCGTCCTCCACATACCCCCATTAAACAAAATGATTACTCACAAATGGCACTGTGCATTAACCATAGTCATGAGAGATCAGAGAATTAAAGATTTGAACAATCTAAAGGAAGCATCCACTTCCTCGATTAATTTGATTTCTCAAAAAGGAACTGACCTGAACTCAAGATTTTTTGCAGGAAAAATCATGAGCTCAGCAAAGGATGATGGTCTTGGTCCTCCTCAGAAGAAGAAATCAGCCAATTCTTACTTCAGTCTCACCTCACATTACCTTTCTCCTTTAAAGGACCTTTTCCCCTTAAAGAAGAAGATGGCTACAAGCCAGAATTACAAAAGAAAAGGTAAAGAACCTGCCTTATTACCAGAAGATCACCCTCGGGCATTCAAAGCCCTAAGGGATTGCCCCTTTTCATCGGAGCAAGGATCGTTGGACGCTTTTCACCAAGCAACCAACTGTACTGAAAGGTTAATGGCTTTAACTGTCCTTAACTATTACTTTTTAGAAAATAACCCGGCTAGTTTTGAAAACCCTAAGGACGAGGCCCTCTGCCTTCCCTCAGGAAGAAAGCCAGATAATTACAAAGAACTATTTTTAAAGAAAGTTCTGAATTTGCGGGCCCAGATCTCCAGTCTTAAAATGGAAATCAAAGGCATCCAGTTCGAACTTGAACACTCTGGTCATTTAATCAATTACTCAGAAGAGACTCCTTACGAGCCTTTTCAAAGACAGATGGAATTCATTCCATCAAAAAGAAAAAGATTTTTGAAACAATTACCAGAAGAGATTCAAGACAGAATTTCTTCACTGGCTAAAGAATCTTTATTAAGTGATCTAAATAATTTACAGTCATGGCTCTTTGGCCTGTCTGAAAGTTCTCACCCCAGAAATTACATGAGATTAACCCAGTACCAAGAATACACCAGCATATCTCATTATCTCCCTGGCCCTAGTTCTTTCCCCTACCTAGTGGAATGCCTCCCCAATCGCCTGGACACTAGATTAGTAGAAAAACTATTCTTCTGCGGATTCATGAAAACAATGGTCTGCTTCCAGCCAATATTAATGTTTGGACCAAAGTTAAACACCTGGATTAAAAAGTTCTATGACATGAATACCTCTCCCTTCTACCTAGAAGTATTCTCCAGTCACCCCATTAACCAAAATGGCAATTACGTCCCTGCAAAGCATCACATCTATATGGCCAAAGAACCATACTACGATGTATACTTTACAGTTAGATTAAAAGAAGTTGATATTAATAACCCAGCCCTCTTCTCCTCATTAAGGTATGATCAATTCCTCCATAAAATCCTTGATCAAGACCTATTAACAGAAACTTCAACCATCTCGCTCTGGTGCCCTCATGAAGAAGCCACCTGGCTTAGACACCAGATGATCGAACCATGAGATTACCCTCTTACCCCTGAAAAGATTACACCAGAAGAGTTTGTTCAATTACTGAACTAATCTCCTTCGTCATGGCTTGCATCACCAAGCACTCATAGTTATTATGGCTACTTTTGACTTCGTAGCAAAGTAGTTTGAATTATTAAAGCTGCATCGTTACCAGTCATCATCAGTGGCAGACAAGGTCTTTATCACCTTTGGAAAAGCAGATTCCTTCGTGATAAGGTTTTGGCTCTACATGAATTATTGCAGACAGCATCATTACCACTTTTGACAAAGGAAGATTCCCTGTCAACAAAGTCACTCGTGGCAGACAACTTTACTGTGCACTTTTGACTTCTTTATTAAAGTCGTTTGTTTTATTAGGCATTAGTCTTTATCGCCCTTTACTTTCGGTGATTACGAATCAATGTAATTATTTCGCTTTTACCGCCAGCTGTAGGTTTGTAACAGCCACCTTCCCTCTATAAAAGGATGGCTTAGTTTTCATTTCAAGGCATCGAAAAATACTTCACCTAAGATTTCATATCTCAGCTCTGAAGCATTTGACATCCCTGAAGCCTCTGTAAGATATTCTTGTAAGCCTCTTGTATCATTAATAAATGGCTTTCTGTAACTTCTTTGATTATGAAAACTTGTCTTCTTTATTATTTTGTTCTTCTTCTCTGTTATTGCTTAAGTCTTCCGCCATTACCTCCGCCCTTCCCTCAACCCTGGTATCAGAGCCTGCTTCTGGTATCTAGGTAGTTGAACCATATTACTTTTTTCTTAACTAATATCTCCGTTACCCTATTTCTTAGCGAGTGTATAGCCCAGGTCGTTTGTGTTGGTTTAGCCCGGATAGTTGTGTTGGTCAGCCGTTTGAAGCCGAGGAAGGCGTGTTAGGTGGTCCCGCAACCTGAGATTCGTTTGGTGGTCCCGCAGACAGTAGAATCGTGGGTGTTTCCGGTAAGAAAGAAGAGAGTGGTGGGGAGATAGAAGAAGAGAAATAGTAAACCATGGCTAGATTACTTAGAACCCTGAGTGAGTTAGGATCCTCGAGGAGAGATAGAGCGTTGGTAACCACGAGTCTTACCCAAGAGCAATTAGAAGCCAGAAATGACCAAGACAGTTACCAGAACAAAGAGTTACAAATAGCCCAAATAGAAACTAGATTACAAAACTGGACGATGCCTAGCATCAATTACAAAGAGATTTACAAAACCAGTTCTTTTGATAAGTTTAGAGCACAGCACATTATGCATACAATAGAGTCGTCTAGATCTATTGTTAATCATCATGAGTCTATTAATCTGTTAAATGAAGAATTAATTGATGATCATGTTAATCAAGGATTTCAATATGTTCATCTTGGATTAATACAAGTTGCTGTTAAACCTTTGCATAAATTAGGATTAAATACTCCTATATTGTTAATTCTGCGTGACACTAGAATTAAGAAGTTTTTTGAGTCTATCGTTGCTATTTTAGAGTCAAATCTAAATGATGGCCCAGTTTACTTTAACTGTTATCCAAATTATTCCATGAATTTAATGAATAGTTTTACTAAGAACTCATTAGTTATTAATGTTCAGTGTATGGATGATTTGTTTTATGAAGGTGTTGCTAACCTTGATGTTTGTTACAGGATTAAGTACAAAGTTTCAAACGTGAATTTCAATTTTAAAGCTTTGAGAAGTTCCCCCAGGAACGAGACGGTAATTATCGAGGCTAACTTAAGGCGATCTAGTATTACTACGCCTAAGAAGTTAAGAGCCTCTGATGTTATTAGTAAATTACCTGATGAATGGGTTATGACTGAAGTCATGCCTTTGCCCAAAGTAGAGGCAAGGAAACCCAGACAGTTCATCATGGAAGATGATGGAACTATTCGCATTAGAATGACTAGAAGTCACTCTGTGAGGAGTGATGAGTCAAGCATTAGAGACACTTTAGGCTCTAGAAGGTCTGTAGATTCTACATCTACAGTTAATATCAACTTGGCAGGAGTTGACTTTACTCCTAACATACCCCAACCTTTATATGAGTCAGAGACTAGGTCGGAGTCACCACCTATGTCTCCCACAGCCTCTCAAATTCTTGCAGTCATCACTGTAGAAGAAGAGTTTGAGATAGACAAGCCTTGGATTCGAAAGGATTTCGAGGCTGATTACAACAAAGAAAAGAGAAATTGGTATTTCGCCACTTTCTCTAAACAGCAAACAGCTGATTACTTGCAATTATTTTATGATTACCTTAGAAAAAATAGGATTAATGTTTATTTCTTTACTTGGTTTGAAGATTACTGTCTAGACAAGGGTTTAGACAATCCTTTCTTAGAAGATAAGCACATAGATGTTAACACCAGAATTACCCAGAAATGGACTAGACTGACAGACAAAACTGTTGAGTCGGTTCACCCCCCTTTAGAAGCAGTTAAGGTGAAAAGCCACAGTGTTTCATTAGATGCTTGCCCTTACAAGTCACCTTCAGAGAATACGGACCTTGGAAAGGTTCAGTCACAACTGAATTATTCCAATACCATATTAAGTACCATAGCAAACCAATTAGACAGAGTAGAGATTCAGATATCTGCTACTCCCATTCTGTCTAGAAAGATAGAATCCTATAAGGATTTCCCTTTGGATTCAACAAGACCAGTTTATAAGTTGATTAATGTTCCCGAGAACGAATTAAGTGAAGTCCGTTTAGGTCCCAAAACAGATGACCTAATAGGCAAATTAAAGAGACTTTCTCTTTCAGAAAAGTCTCAAGTTAATGTCCTATCTCAAGGTCTAGACATATTAGAATTAAACAAGTTAGAAAGGTCCAAGAACATGGGTTATCAGGGTAGAACTAGAAATTATTATCCTAGACCTAGTTACCCAGATTTACAGTTTGAAGAAGCTAGAGACATGGTCGCTAGCTCTTATAGTGGAAGTTCCATTACAGAGTGGAACATAGATGGTCATAGTGAGCAGAACATCTTGAACACAATTCAAGAGATGACTATGGCTGCCACAGCTTTTAAGTCAGTAGGAAACAACACTGATAAGAAAGCAGCTTTATTACTGATTACAGGTTTTACTGGACAATTAAAAGGATGGTGGGATAATATCCTCACCCAAGAAGAGAAGGTCAACATCTTAGAAGCTAAGAGATTAGATCCAAATACAGGTGTATCATTAGGAGAAGATGCAGTAAATACATTACTGTATTCTATTACTAAGTATTTTGTAGGAGATCCCTCCCAATTACAAGAAAGAGCTGCCGAGCAATTAGCCAATCTTTATTGTCCAACTATGTCTGATTACCGTTGGTATAAAGACATGTTTTTATCTAAGTTGTGCACTCGACCAGGTGGTAGTGCAGATTACTGGAAAGAGAGGTTCATTGCAGGATTACCTAGGTTACTAGCTGAAAAGGTCAAGACAGACCTTAAGGCAAAGTCAGGAGGAACTATACCCTACTCCACATTAACTTTCGGTCAAATATCCAGTCAAATTATAGAAACAGGAATTGGTGTTTGTACTGATTATAAGATACAAAACAAAATGAGAAATGAATTAGCCCAAAGCAAGAAAGAATTAGGTTCTTTCTGCCAACAGTTTGGAATAGAACCCATTAAAGCCCCCAGTAAGAAAATAGCTAAGAGTGGTCGTAAGAAATCACCAGGATTTCGAAAGTATTACAAAGGACCCAGAAAATATTCCAAGGATTATGATCAATCCCAAGAAAAGCCTGTTAGGAAGAGTCCTAGAAAACCTAGCAGAACCCAGAAGAATTACAGCAAAACAGATATTAAATGTTTTAAGTGTGGTAGATTTGGTCACTATGCTAAGGACTGCAGAGTCAAGCAGGAGATCAATAAGATCAGTAAATTAGAAATCTCAGAAGATTTAAAAGAGAGTCTTATCAATGTCTTAGAAGGAATTATGTTAATTGGCGATGAATCCCCCAGTTCATCAGAGGAATCTTCTTACGAAGAGGATTTTGTTAATCAGGTCCTAGATAGTTCAGAGTCGGAGGATGACTCTGACAATGATTGTTGTTTAGGCCCAGAACTATGCACTTGTGACAACTGTGCTAGACGTATTAGCGTCATTACCACTAACCAGGCAAATACCTTAATAGAAATATTAAAGAAAATGCCTGAATCTTCTCAAAAGGAAGAATTCATGTTACAAGTTAAATCCATTATAGATAGAGAAGAATTAGAGAAGGACATAGTTCACAAAATAGAGTTTAAAGATATTATGAATAGATTCAAGCCTCCTATAGCCCCTACGATTTCTGTTAGAGACTTGCAGAATGAGATCTCTCTCATAAAGCAAGAGATAGAATTACTGAAACAAAAGGATTTAGATTTAGAAATTAGATATTTAGAAATTAAAGGAAAAGTCATATTACATGGTTCCAGTGAAGAAATTGCTGAAAGCAGCAATAATGATGTTTCTTATATTTCTTTATTAAACAGAATGGTTACTCATAAGTGGCACTGTGCATTAACCATGATTATCAAGGATCACAGATTTGAATTTATTGCATTAATAGATTCCGGTGCAGATGTGAATTGCATACAGGAAGCATTAATCCCTACTGAGTATTATGAAAGAACATTAGAAGGATTAAGTGGTGCAGGTGGACAAAGACTAAGTGTTTCTTACAAAATATCTGATGCTAAGATCTGTAAGGATCATGTCTGTTACCATACACCATTCTTATTAGTTAAAAATTTGCATGAACATGTCATATTAGGAACTCCGTTCTTATCTTTATTATAGCTGTTTAAGGTTTCCCACACAACTATAACTTCAGATGCCCTGGGAAAGGAAGTAAGTTTTACGGGAACTTTGTTCTTTTGTTTTGCATTGGTCATCAGCTATTGCCGTTTCAACCTTGGCCTCCATGTATTGAAGGTCTTCAGTAGCCAATCTAAAAAATTATTTCAAAAAAATTCACCCAAATGAAACTGAAGAACAAATTATGGTCAGAACTCTTGACCATATGAAAAATCAATTCTTTAAAACTTTCCAAGTTAAAAGAGAAGATGTTTCTATGAAGACTAGCTCATCACAAGGTTCAATGGACTCAAATGCATTTGATTGCTTAGCCGGAGAATCTCAGGAAGAAGAAGACCCAACTCCCGAAGATTTTTGGGATGCAATGATCCAATCAATGACTCAGCAGACCAAGAAGGGAAAAGAACAAAAATAATGATGCAAGCCATGACATCACCAAATCAGTGATGCAAGCCATGACATCACCAAATCAATGATTTCTAGCAAAACATCCCGTGAAGACAATTAAGTCAAAAGCAAAATAATGCTTTTACTATTTGCTTTTTTAATTTTGTCGTTTGTCATTATGAATGTGCCTATGGGGCCCACAAAAGCGTACCCGGCATTGATAATGATTTTTGTCGTTTTGTTTACCGGCTACCGAAAATAACAGTAGCTTTTTACCGGCTTAAATAGTAAGCCTTTGTTTTCTCTATTTAAGGCATATCTGCCTCTCTTGTAAACATAAGTTCAAAATAGCAATAAAAATTTTCTCTTCGTATACATACCCCTTCTCTTTCCATTACTCTCCAAATCTTCCGTTGATTTTGTGCACTCTCTTCCTCCCTCTCCTTCAAGGTAATCATTTAATGTCGATTATTAGCTAGATAGCTAGTTGTGGTAAGTCTAAAGCATGGTATCAGAGCCATGTAAACTGGTCCTTCATATGAACTTAACATGTTAGCAACGTCTTTTTTGTGTTTTCAAAACTAAGGATGTTTTTAGTGTTTTCTTAGAAAATCTCATCTTTTTCCCAGAGGAAGGGAGTTTTATGATGATATGAATTTTCAAAAAAGAAAATTTTTGCTAAAAACATTTGACATCTTTGATTTAGGAGAAATCCTTCTATCCCAAGAGGTTGATAGTTAAACAATTTTACTGTTTGCAAAGATGACAAATAAGATTTTGAGAAAATAATAAGTTCATAAGTTCGACTAGTTTATTAAGGTCTGGTTCTGTTCTTAGACTAACCACAACTATCTTAGCTTTTTATCATGGAAATAGATGATTATAATCGTCAAGAGAATTCAATAAAAAATGAAGAATTGGTTGAATATCCAAAGATTTTGGACCAATTAAATAAATGGACAATTCCATCTGTTCCTTCAAAACAGATATACAAATTTGGTATGTTTGATATTATGTCTCGCTATGCCGTCAAGACCATAGAACAAACAATACAAGTCTCTGATAATACTCAGACCATAAAATTATTAAGTAAAAAGGACTTACTTCCCTTTAAGGACTATAATTTTATCCATATTGGACTGGTTCAAATTGCTTTTAAACCTTTAACTTTATTAGGTTTAAATTCTAGCATTATGGCATATGTCAGAGATGGTAGAAATAAAGACTTCAAATCATCCCTAGCTGCTTTAATTGAAACCAGCTTATGTCATGGTCCTGTTTATTTTGATGTTTCTCCCAATTTGAGTTTGTCTTTATCTGACAAGAATTTACTTGATGCTATACAACTCACCATACACACTAATGGTTATAATTTTAAACCAGGCAGTGAGGTTATAGCAATATGCTATAGAGTCTACTATAAAGTGTTAAATACACTTAATCCGAGGGTTAAGCAAATATCTTTCCCAGGGACAACTACTCTTGTCCAAACCAATTTGCTAACTTCAAACATAGTCACAAATAGACTAATAAAATGGAATGAAATAAATTTTCCAGAAACATGGTCCCTACCCCAAGCTGTAGAACCTGAACCTATCCTAAATAGGGATATAGATCAGATAATTCAGACTAATGAAGGGGACATAGAAATAAAATTTAACCCCAAAAGGACTGTTAGAATTCCTAGGAGTCTTTCAGAAAGACATTCAGTCAGCGAGTTTTACACAACTCCTACTGAATTGAATAGAGCCTCTAGTTCTCACCCAATAGAAGAAATAGAGACGGTAGAAAATATAAGAATTAGTGAGAATAAAATTCCCCATGGAATTTACCAGAGAAATCAATCTCAGAGTAGAGAATCACCTACTCAATCAGAAATGAGTTTTCATTTATGATGACAGAACTCATAGACTTCTCCCCAGGGAGCGAGATGAGAAGACTCATTAATAATGAGTTCCAACATGATAGGAATACCCAATTTAGACAATGGTATTTTAAGAAGTTTTCATCCCTTGAACTTAATGGGTTCAAAGATGATTATTACGAAGAGTTAACCATAACTCAGAATTATATTCCTTTTGTTAAATGGTTTGTAAATTATTTTAATAATAAGATTAAAAATGAAATTTTGGTTCTTCAATCAAAAACGTGGGAGACCACTAAAGGAGAAAAAATCAGTTCCCTTTTTCCTCCTAAGCAAACTATCATATTAGGCCAAAATGCCGAGGCCAATGCTTTTCTCACTTTGCAAAAAATAGAAAGTAACCATGTTACTATCAAAGAATTGAATTCTATAGTTAGATCCCAGAACTATACAAATGCTTTTCTTATCTTTTTAGGAGAACAATTTGTTTCTCTTGAAAAGGATTTATTATCCCTTAAGGACATGGTTGAAAAACAAATTTCTCAACAAAAATTAATTTTGGAACAAATGGGTGAGTCGAAAGCCCCTATGGTCACTGAAACTCCCATAATTCAACCTCCTCTATCAGTAGAAGGTTTTAAAATGGAAGATAATAATACTGAGTTTACTCGTATTTTAGAACAAAAATTAAAGGATTTAAAATTGAATGTTTTATCCCAAAAGGATAATTTAGATACTTCTGGAAATAGTTCAGAAGAAAGTGAAAATATCAATAATATTGACGAGTTAGCAAGGATGTATAGCAACCAGAATATTAATCAAAATAATAGTATTAATCCGGTATATACTTCTAAGTCCATAGAGAAGTATTATTATAAGAGGCCTTCTCCTCAAGACCTTCTTTTTGAAGAGAATGAACCATACCAGAATTCCTACTCTGGTAAAGCCATTTATGAATGGAATATTGATGGCCTAAATGACAAGCAAATTATAGATACTATACATAGAATGATTATGTATTCTACTGTTTGTAAACAGCATGGGAACTTTGACAGTTCCATAGCATCCTTTATAGCTACTGGTTTTGTTGGCCAATTAAGAGGCTCGTGGGATCATTATCTCACAAATACCCAAAAGAAAGAAATTCTTTCTCATAAGAAAGAAATTAAAATCGAACAAAATACTAGCAATATTACTTCCACCTCTGGTGAGGAAGATGCTGTTTATACTTTATGTCTTTCCATCTTACAACATTTTGTAGGAACCAATATTCCTATAGGAGAAAAATTACAAACTCTCCTTTAGAATTTAAGATGTCCATCTTTAACCCATTTTAGATGGTATAAAGATACTTTCTTGTCAAGGGTTTTTCAATTAGATAACCCTAACTCTACCCACTGGAAGTCTAAATTTGTTGATGGTCTTCCTTATCTTTTTGCTGAAAAAATCAGACAATCTTTGAGAATAAAAAATGATGGCATTAATATTAATTATGCTGACTCGACCTATGGTCAAATTATTAGTACTTGTATTAACGAAGGATTAGCTCTATGTAATGACATAAAGCTAAAGAATCAATTAAAGAAGCAAAAGCTATCTGAAAAACACCAATTAGGTGAGTTTTGTGAACAATTCGCTTTTGATATAGATAAGCCTCCAGGCTTAAAAGATAAGAAACAAAGGACTATTAATAATAGGTTTTATAAAAAGAATAAGGACAAGACAAATGGATTTTATAAATCTCCTCAAAAGAAAAGATATAAAAGAAATTATTATAAAAATAAGCCCAAGGACAAGCCCTACCAAAGCAAAGGCAAAAGAAAAGCCAAAAAATTGGACATTACTTGCCATAAATGCGGCAAGATGGGACATTATGCCAATCAATGTTGGACCAAAAAAGCCCTGAATGACATTGAGGACGACCAATTAAGGACCCAATTGGAAAAAGTCTTATTAATTAGTTCTGAATCAGAACAAGAATCTTCAAATGAAGATATAGAGGTTATCAATGATACCTCTTCGGAGTCTTCTTCTACTGACAATAATGATTGTCAATGTAATGAATTGAATTATTGGAAATCCATTGTTGATATGAATGGATTAAATGTTCTTACAGCAGAACAAGATGAAGCCTTAAAGGCTTTGGAAACTATTTCAGATAATGATCTGAAAAGAAAAATAATCAATTTCCTAATAAAGGAAAATGCGAAGAAAGAATCTCCTCTAATCATAGAGGCCCCTTACCAAATAGGTGAGGTATTATCAAGGTTTAGGCAATCCAATATTAAGGAAACACCTGTTTCTACCATGGATTTGAAAAGAGAAATAAATCTCTTAAAATCTGAAATATCTCAGATTAAAAAAGATAATAATATCTTATCCCAGAGAATTTCTTTATTGGAAATTCCAAAACAAATTGAAGGAATCCCTTCCAACGTGGAAGAAATCACTTCCACTAGTAATAACTATTTATCTCTTTTAGATAGAGTAACTTCACAAAAATGGTTTGTCAAAGTAACTCTAGTTATTAGCAGAAATTTTATTTTGGAAAATGAGATAGCTCTAGTAGATAGCGGAGCTGATCTTAATTGCATACAGGAGGGAATTATCCCTACTAAGTATTTTTAGAAAACCACACAAGCCCTAACTCAGGCTGGTGGGGATAAATTACAAGTTAATTATAAACTATCTAACGCATATATTTGCAATCAAGATGTTTGTTTACCAACATCATTCATTTTAGTCAAAAATTTGACACATAGAATTATACTAGGAACTCCCTTTTTGCATAATATCATGCCTATGGTAAATATTGATCAGAATGGTATTACCACCATCATTAATAATAAGAAAATTATTTTTGAATTTATTACCGATCCTCAGACTAGGATGTTGAATGAGGTTAAGGATATTCTCCTTAATAAAGAAAGACAATTATGTTTTCTTAAAAGTGAAATAAATATTTTAAATATTAATGATCATCTTAATAAAGATGAGACTAAGCGACGGATTAAAGTTATTGAACAACAATTCAAAACAGAGGTATGTAATGATCTACCTAATGCCTTTTGGGACAGAAAACAGCACATCGTTTTTCTGCCCTACATAGATAACTTTAATGAAAGCCAAATTCCCACTAAGGCTAGGCCAGCCCAAATGAATCAAGAATACCTTGATCTTTGTAAAAAGGAGATTAACGCTCTTTTAGAAAAAGGTTTAATCAGAAAATCCAAGTCACCTTGGAGTTGCACAGCTTTCTATGTTATAAGAATGCTGAACAGGAACGAGGTGTTCCCAGATTGGTTATTAATTATAAACCCCTTAATAAGGTTTTAAAATGGATAAGATATCCGATTCCGAATAAAAAGGATTTATTAGATAGACTTAATGATGCTTTGATAAGTTCAAAATAGCAATAAAAATTTTCTCTTCGTATACATACCCCTTCTCTTTCCATTACTCTCCAAGTCTTCCGTTGATTTTGTGCACTCTCTTCCTCCCTCTCCTTCAAGGTAATCATTTAATGTCGATTATTAGCTAGATAGCTAGATAGCTAAATAGTAAAAGCATTATTTTGCTTTTGACTTAATTGTCTTCACGGGATGTTTTGCTAGAAATCATTGATTTGGTGATGTCATGGCTTGCATCACTGATTTGGTGATGTCATGGCTTGCATCATTATTTTTGTTCTTTTCCCTTCTTGGTCTGCTGAGTCATTGATTGGATCAATGCATCCCAAAAATCTTCGGGAGTTGGGTCTTCTTCTTCCTGAGATTCTCCGGCTAAGCAATCAAATGCATTTGAGTCCATTGAACCTTGTGATGAGCTAGTCTTCATAGAAACATCTTCTCTTTTAACTTGGAAAGTTTTAAAGAATTGATTTTTCATATGGTCAAGAGTTCTGACCATAATTTGTTCTTCAGTTTCATTTGGGTGAATTTTTTGGAAATAATTTTTTAGATTGGCTACTGAAGACCTTCAATACATGGAGGCCAAGGTTGAAACGGCAATAGCTGATGACCAATGCAAAACAAAAGAACAAAGTTCCCGTAAAACTTACTTCCTTTCCCAGGGCATCTGAAGTTATAGTTGTGTGGGAAACCTTAAACGGATATAATAAAGATAAGAACGGAGTTCCTAATATGACATGTTCATGCAAATTTTTAACTAATAAGAATGGTGTACGGTAACAGACATGATCCTTACAGATCTTAGCATCAGATATTTTGTAAGAAACACTTAGTCTTTGTCCACCTGCACCACTTAATCCTTCTAATGTTCTTTCATAATACTCAGTAGGGATTAATGCTTCCTGTATGCAATTCACATCTGCACCGGAATCTATTAATGCAATAAATTCAAATCTGTGATCCTTGATAATCATGGTTAATGCACAGTGCCACTTATGAGTAACCATTCTGTTTAATAAAGAAATATAAGAAACATCATTATTGCTGCTTTCAGCAATTTCTTCACTGGAACCATGTAATATGACTTTTCCTTTAATTTCTAAATATCTAATTTCTAAATCTAAATCCTTTTGTTTCAGTAATTCTATCTCTTGCTTTATGAGAGAGATCTCATTCTGCAAGTCTCTAACAGAAATCGTAGGGGCTATAGGAGGCTTGAATCTATTCATAATATCTTTAAACTCTATTTTGTGAACTATGTCCTTCTCTAATTCTTCTCTATCTATAATGGATTTAACTTGTAACATGAATTCTTCCTTTTGAGAAGATTCAGGCATTTTCTTTAATATTTCTATTAAGGTATTTGCCTGGTTAGTGGTAATGACGCTAATACGTCTAGCACAGTTGTCACAAGTGCATAGTTCTGGGCCTAAACAACAATCATTGTCAGAGTCATCCTCCGACTCTGAACTATCTAGGACCTGATTAACAAAATCCTCTTCGTAAGAAGATTCCTCTGATGAACTGGGGGATTCATCGCCAATTAACATAATTCCTTCTAAGACATTGATAAGACTCTCTTTTAAATCTTCTGAGATTTCTAATTTACTGATCTTATTGATCTCCTGCTTGACTCTGCAGTCCTTAGCATAGTGACCAAATCTACCACACTTAAAACATTTAATATCTGTTTTGCTGTAATTCTTCTGGGTTCTGCTAGGTTTTCTAGGACTCTTCCTAACAGGCTTTTCTTGGGATTGATCATAATCCTTGGAATATTTTCTGGGTCCTTTGTAATACTTTCGAAATCCTGGTGATTTCTTACGACCACTCTTAGCTATTTTCTTACTGGGGGCTTTAATGGGTTCTATTCCAAACTGTTGGCAGAAAGAACCTAATTCTTTCTTGCTTTGGGCTAATTCATTTCTCATTTTGTTTTGTATCTTATAATCAGTACAAACACCAATTCCTGTTTCTATAATTTGACTGGATATTTGACCGAAAGTTAATGTGGAGTAGGGTATAGTTCCTCCTGACTTTGCCTTAAGGTCTGTCTTGACCTTTTCAGCTAGTAACCTAGGTAATCCTGCAATGAACCTCTCTTTCCAGTAATCTGCACTACCACCTGGTCGAGTGCACAACTTAGATAAAAACATGTCTTTATACCAACGGTAATCAGACATAGTTGGACAATAAAGATTGGCTAATTGCTCGGCAGCTCTTTCTTGTAATTGGGAGGGATCTCCTACAAAATACTTAGTAATAGAATACAGTAATGTATTTACTGCATCTTCTCCTAATGATACACCTGTATTTGGATCTAATCTCTTAGCTTCTAAGATGTTGACCTTCTCTTCTTGGGTGAGGATATTATCCCACCATCCTTTTAATTGTCCAGTAAAACCTGTAATCAGTAATAAAGCTGCTTTCTTATCAGTGTTGTTTCCTACTGACTTAAAAGCTGTGGCAGCCATAGTCATCTCTTGAATTGTGTTCAAGATGTTCTGCTCACTATGACCATCTATGTTCCACTCTGTAATGGAACTTCCACTATAAGAGCTAGCGACCATGTCTCTAGCTTCTTCAAACTGTAAATCTGGGTAACTAGGTCTAGGATAATAATTTCTAGTTCTACCCTGATAACCCATGTTCTTGGACCTTTCTAACTTGTTTAATTCTAATATGTCTAGACCTTGAGATAGGACATTAACTTGAGACTTTTCTGAAAGAGAAAGTCTCTTTAATTTGCCTATTAGGTCATCTGTTTTGGGACCTAAACGGACTTCACTTAATTCGTTCTCGGGAACATTAATCAACTTATAAACTGGTCTTGTTGAATCCAAAGGGAAATCCTTATAGGATTCTATCTTTCTAGACAGAATGGGAGTAGCAGATATCTGAATCTCTACTCTGTCTAATTGGTTTGCTATGGTACTTAATATGGTATTGGAATAATTCAGTTGTGACTGAACCTTTCCAAGGTCCGTATTCTCTGAAGGTGACTTGTAAGGGCAAGCATCTAATGAAACACTGTGGCTTTTCACCTTAACTGCTTCTAAAGGGGGGTGAACCGACTCAACAGTTTTGTCTGTCAGTCTAGTCCATTTCTGGGTAATTCTGGTGTTAACATCTATGTGCTTATCTTCTAAGAAAGGATTGTCTAAACCCTTGTCTAGACAGTAATCTTCAAACCAAGTAAAGAAATAAACATTAATCCTATTTTTTCTAAGGTAATCATAAAATAATTGCAAGTAATCAGCTGTTTGCTGTTTAGAGAAAGTGGCGAAATACCAATTTCTCTTTTCTTTGTTGTAATCAGCCTCGAAATCCTTTCGAATCCAAGGCTTGTCTATCTCAAACTCTTCTTCTACAGTGATGACTGCAAGAATTTGAGAGGCTGTGGGAGACATAGGTGGTGACTCCGACCTAGTCTCTGACTCATATAAAGGTTGGGGTATGTTAGGAGTAAAGTCAACTCCTGCCAAGTTGATATTAACTGTAGATGTAGAATCTACAGACCTTCTAGAGCCTAAAGTGTCTCTAATGCTTGACTCATCACTCCTCACAGAGTGACTTCTAGTCATTCTAATGCGAATAGTTCCATCATCTTCCATGATGAACTGTCTGGGTTTCCTTGCCTCTACTTTGGGCAAAGGCATGACTTCAGTCATAACCCATTCATCAGGTAATTTACTAATAACATCAGAGGCTCTTAACTTCTTAGGCGTAGTAATACTAGATCGCCTTAAGTTAGCCTCGATAATTACCGTCTCGTTCCTGGGGGAACTTCTCAAAGCTTTAAAATTGAAATTCACGTTTGAAACTTTGTACTTAATCCTGTAACAAACATCAAGGTTAGCAACACCTTCATAAAACAAATCATCCATACACTGAACATTAATAACTAATGAGTTCTTAGTAAAACTATTCATTAAATTCATGGAATAATTTGGATAACAGTTAAAGTAAACTGGGCCATCATTTAGATTTGACTCTAAAATAGCAACGATAGACTCAAAAAACTTCTTAATTCTAGTGTCACGTAGAATTAACAATATAGGAGTATTTAATCCTAATTTATGCAAAGGTTTAACAGCAACTTGTATTAATCCAAGATGAACATATTGAAATCCTTGATTAACATGATCATCAATTAATTCTTCATTTAACAGATTAATAGACTCATGATGATTAACAATAGATCTAGACGACTCTATTGTATGCATAATGTGCTGTGCTCTAAACTTATCAAAAGAACTGGTTTTGTAAATCTCTTTGTAATTGATGCTAGGCATCGTCCAGTTTTGTAATCTAGTTTCTATTTGGGCTATTTGTAACTCTTTGTTCTGGTAACTGTCTTGGTCATTTCTGGCTTCTAATTGCTCTTGGGTAAGACTCGTGGTTACCAACGCTCTATCTCTCCTCGAGGATCCTAACTCACTCAGGGTTCTAAGTAATCTAGCCATGGTTTACTATTTCTCTTCTTCTATCTCCCCACCACTCTCTTCTTTCTTACCGGAAACACCCACGATTCTACTGTCTGCGGGACCACCAAACGAATCTCAGGTTGCGGGACCACCTAACACGCCTTCCTCGGCTTCAAACGGCTGACCAACACAACTATCCGGGCTAAACCAACACAAACGACCTGGGCTATACACTCGCTAAGAAATAGGGTAACGGAGATATTAGTTAAGAAAAAAGTAATATGGTTCAACTACCTAGATACCAGAAGCAGGCTCTGATACCAGGGTTGAGGGAAGGGCGGAGGTAATGGCGGAAGACTTAAGCAATAACAGAGAAGAAGAACAAAATAATAAAGAAGACAAGTTTTCATAATCAAAGAAGTTACAGAAAGCCATTTATTAATGATACAAGAGGCTTACAAGAATATCTTACAGAGGCTTCAGGGATGTCAAATGCTTCAGAGCTGAGATATGAAATCTTAGGTGAAGTATTTTTCGATGCCTTGAAATGAAAACTAAGCCATCCTTTTATAGAGGGAAGGTGGCTGTTACAAACCTACAGCTGGCGGTAAAAGCGAAATAATTACATTGATTCGTAATCACCGAAAGTAAAGGGCGATAAAGACTAATGCCTAATAAAACAAACGACTTTAATAAAGAAGTCAAAAGTGCACAGTAAAGTTGTCTGCCACGAGTGACTTTGTTGACAGGGAATCTTCCTTTGTCAAAAGTGGTAATGATGCTGTCTGCAATAATTCATGTAGAGCCAAAACCTTATCACGAAGGAATCTGCTTTTCCAAAGGTGATAAAGACCTTGTCTGCCACTGATGATGACTGGTAACGATGCAGCTTTAATAATTCAAACTACTTTGCTACGAAGTCAAAAGTAGCCATAATAACTATGAGTGCTTGGTGATGCAAGCCATGACGAAGGAGATTAGTTCAGTAATTGAACAAACTCTTCTAGTGTAATCTTTTCAGGGGTAAGAGGGTAATCTGATGGTTCGATCATCTGGTGTCTAAGCCAGGTGGCTTCTTCATGAGGGCACCAGAGCGAGATGGTTGAAGTTTCTGTTAATAGGTCTTGATCAAGGATTTTATGGAGGAATTGATCATACCTTAATGAGGAGAAGAGGGCTGGGTTATTAATATCAACTTCTTTTAATCTAACTGTAAAGTATACATCGTAGTATGGTTCTTTGGCCATATAGATGTGATGCTTTGCAGGGTCGTAATTGCCATTTTGGTTAATGGGGTGACTGGAGAATACTTCTAGGTAGAAGGGAGAGGTATTCATGTCATAGAACTTTTTAATCCAGGTGTTTACCTTTGGTCCAAACATTAATATTGGCTGGAAGCAGACCATTGTTTTCATGAATCCGCAGAAGAATAGTTTTTCTACTAATCTAGTGTCCAGGCGATTGGGGAGGCATTCCACTAGGTAGGGGAAAGAACTAGGGCCAGGGAGATAATGAGATATGCTGGTGTATTCTTGGTACTAGGTTAATCTCATGTAATTTCTGGGGTGAGAACCTTCAGACAGGCCAAAGAGCCATGACTGTAAATTCTTTAGATCACTTAATAAAGATTCTTTAGCCAGCGAAGAAATTCTGTCTTGAATCTCTTCTGGTAATTGTTTCAAAAATCTTTTTCTTTTTGATGGAATGAATTCCATCTGTCTTTGAAAAGGCTCGTAAGGAGTCTCTTCTGAGTAATTGATTAAATGACCAGAGTGTTCAAGTTCGAACTGGATGCCTTTGATTTCCATTTTAAGACTGGAGATCTGGGCCCGCAAATTCAGAACTTTCTTTAAAAATAGTTCTTTGTAATTATCTGGCTTTCTTCCTGAGGGAAGGCAGAGGGCCTCGTCCTTAGGGTTTTCAAAACTAGCCGGGTTATTTTCTAAAAAGTAATAGTTAAGGACGGTCAAAGCCATTAACCTTTCAGTACAGTTGGTTGCTTGGTGAAAAGCGTCCAACGATCCTTGCTCCGATGAAAAGGGGCAATCCCTTAGGGCTTTGAATGCCCGAGGGTGATCTTCTGGTAATAAGGCAGGTTCTTTACCTTTTCTTTTGTAATTCTGGCTTGTAGCCATCTTCTTCTTTAAGGGGAAAAGGTCCTTTAAAGGAGAAAGGTAATGTGAGGTGAGACTGAAGTAAGAACTGGTTGATTTCTTCTTCTGAGGAGGACCAAGACCATCATCCTTTGCTGAGCTCATGATTTTTCCTGCAAAAACTCTTGAGTTCAGGTCAGTTCCTTTTTGAGAAATCAAATTAATCGAGGAAGTGGATGCTTCCTTTAGATTGTTCAAATCTTTAATTCTAGGTGGTTTTAATAAAGTAAAACTTACTAAACTATATTTTTCTCTTATATATAGGACAAAAGGTAATATATTTTTTTAATTATAGAAAAATTTCATACCTAAAAAAAATTTAAGATTTATTACTATCTTTTTTGATTGAAATTTTTCTGGTTTACCCACTGGTTCTATGTACAAAAAAAATGTAGTTTTAGAATATAGTAGACCAGATACATCAGTTATTCACTAAACTTAGAATTACAATTTCTTATTGTAAACAAGTATAGACCAAGTACGTCAATTATTTGATAAATCTAAAGCTATAATTTTCATAAAAATAGGATGAGAGTAGTATCATAGTAGTATCCGAACAAGAATTCATAGTTATAAGCAAAAAATCACTTTTCAGCTTCATTCGGTTATTCAATACATCTAAAAAGTGTTTATTTCTTATAAATAGTTGTAAAGGGAGTACACTATTTCCCTTTAAGAAGGCCAAATGATAATCATAAAACAATCTATCTTAAAGGTAACCGTGTTAAATCTCTTGAGAGAGAGTTTTGCTGCCCATTATGGTCCTACCCGGTTTATGCCAAAAAAATGATGTGATTACTGCCATACTGAGATTGGGGAATTGTAGTAAAAAAATTTCGAGAAATAAATAAATTAAAAATGATGCCTTGTATCATGGTCGTGCTTGAGATTTTGGGTGACCTGTGTGAAATTTGAATGTGCTGCCCTATTTTTATAAGTAGTATATATTAAAATTTATTATTTTAATACAACTTCAAATAAAATAAGTTATTATAGAATAAATGTCAAAATTTAAGTAAATTTTGAAAAGTTTAAACCAAAATTTCAATATCATTAATTATATCAAAAATCAAAAATAGTTATACATCTCTTTATCAACCAAAATGTACTAAATTTTGGGGCGCATGGTGAAACAGAATCCTAAAATTTCACGGAAAGAAAAACAGTACGGAGAGAGAGAGGGAGAGAGAGAAATGCGACGTTTACAGTTTACTTACTTGTTGACTAACGAAACGCGTCGAAGACAGGGTAGTCCAATTCCCTCCAATCCTGGCACCGATCGAGAAGAAGCACTCGGAAACAAGATTATGAAAGGAAAGCAATGGCATCTTTTTTGTACGTATGAATATGAATAATAATAATAATGTGACTGAGAGAGAGACGCAGTGTGTGTTGTCCAACACAATTGGCCCACCACTTCGCGGGTGGGTGTACTATTTTTGCCTTCTCAATTCCACCACCATCTTTAGTCCTTAAATACACATTATTATTTATTTAATTTATCATATTTTGTGTGTCCACTACACCATAGAATATCACATCATTGTACCATACCATCATCCCATTAACACACAAAGAAATCACATTCACATTCATCTTCCCCAATCCATCACAATCATCGCACCTCTTCCCCCCAACCGTACTTGCCACACTTTCCGAATTTCACTCACTCTCCTCCATCTTCTCTTCATCGACTTCACAAGGTTCACCTACTTCCTATTCAATCTTTAATTATTTCTTCTTCTTTTTAGATACGAAGCAAAAGGAAGTTAACAGCTTCTTTTTATAGTTGATTTATGCTTAATTATCTTCTGAAGTTTCCTTAATTGGAATTATGGTTGTGTCTGTATACTCTTTCTTGATTTATTACGGGGAAGAACTGAACAGAGGTTGAGTAATTTGTTTTCTACTGTTGGTTTTTGTAATTAGTACTTGTATTTGTGTGAAATTGTGTTGTGAATTGTAATCATGGAAGCTAGATTTGGTACGGAAGGTTTTCATTTGTATAGTATGGGTGGTTCCTCTGATATGAGAGCTATGGGGAAAAGACCATTGGAATGGGATTTGAATGATTGGAAATGGGATGGTGATCTTTTCATAGCTAGGAGGTTAAGTCCTGTTCCAGAGCACAGACAATTTTTGCCTGTGCCTGCTGCTGCTGGTGGTTCCTCTAACTCAAACAGTTCATCTTCTTGTTCTGAAGAGTTAGATCTTGGGAAAAACGAAGGGGAGAGGAAGAGGAGGGTTATTGTGGTTGAGGATGAGCTGAGTTTGAATGAGGAACCTGGTGGCCTTAGCTTGAACCTTGGTGGTGGCAGTGGTAGTGGTGGTGGTAGTGGTAGTGGTAGTGGTAGTGGTAGTCCTCTTCAAATTGTAACACGGGAAGGAACTAATAATGGGAAGAAAAGTAGAGTAGGTGCTGGAGGTAGTTCCAATCGAGCATTTTGTCAGGTTGAGGACTGTGCTGCAGATCTCTGTAAGGCTAAAGATTATCATAGACGCCATAAAGTTTGTGAGATGCACTCCAAGGCCAGTAAAGCCCTTGTGGCAAATGCAATGCAGCGGTTCTGCCAACAATGTAGTAGGTGAGTTCCTCTTCATTTTGTAGTGAATCATTTCCTATTTACCGGTTAACAAATAGCTGAGAACTATTGTCAAAAAAAAGAAAAAGCTGAGAACTGTCTGTTTTTAGCAGAATCTTGTTGGGTTTTAAAAGTTTAGATTATATAATTCTATTTTGTGACGCTCTTTTGCGCTGTCAACAGGTTTCACATGCTTCAAGAGTTCGATGAGGGAAAGAGAAGCTGTCGAAGACGTTTGGCGGGCCATAATAAAAGGAGGAGGAAAACAAATCAAGATGCTGTTCCTAGTGGAAGTTCACCGAATGATGATCAGACAAGTAGTTATCTGTTGATAAGTTTATTGAAGATACTTTCAAATATGCAATGTAAGTATTTCTTCAGTCTTATCTCTGTAAGCAGAGCCTAGAGTTGGTTTCATATTCATATGATGTTGATTGATGCTTGTTTCTCTTGTTTGAAATGATGAAAGGCTTGATATTAATTCAATCCATTTTGTTAGCATATGTTTTGCACTAGAAGCTACTATGTTAATAGTTGCAGGAAGGTAGTTTGTTCATTTGAAATTTGGTTAATTAAAACTGTAATTTGTCGAGGATTAAACATAGGGGAAGTCATGTTAATTGTTAAGTGCATGGAGAGTTTTCAATTTTTCATATTTGGTAACTCAAACCAAGACTATATGTCCAGTTCTTGATCTAGATTTTTCAAAAAGAATCAATAGTAAATTTGTTACTACTAAGCTACATGGGAATTGGGATATAGCATGAGAAGGGTGAATTGCTTGATTTTCATCATTGCTGCTGTCATATGAACTTAAGTTCAAGCTTTAAGGACCTTAATACAGCCAGAATGGTTGAGAGTTGGAGACTTCCAGTTTTCAGGTCACTACCATACCCATACTTAACTGGCCTATCAGTTTGACCCCGAAAACATCAGAGCAGGATGTAATGACAGCTATACCAGAAGTTTATGTATACAAGATAAAAAATTACATTTCAAACATTGAAGTCCCAAAATAAATAATAAACTCAAATTTGAAGTTTAGATCTAGAGACATTCACCACCAAACTAAGGCGCCATTAACAAGTCAATAACAACAAAAGTCGGCGAAAAAGGCAAAAACGCTGAAATAAAAAGAAAGGAAAGAAGATGAAATTAATAGAAAAAGAAAAAACTGAACAAAATTACTGGGCTGGGGAGTGTGAACTTCAAAATACAGCAAGAACAAAAGAGAATGTGTGTGGATCAATAGGGAGTGAATAGTAATCAGTGAGTTGTTGGACCATGCTGGGCTTGGCTGGAAATTGACTGAGTTGTGGGAAAATTGCCAGAAAACAAGTGAGAAATGGTGGAAGTAGGAAGGTTTTTCTGCTGGAAATTCAGAAGAGAGGTGGGGATCTGCACGCGTGTGTGTGCTTATGTGGACATCATGTGTATCTTTTGTCTCTAATTTTTTTTGTTTCCTAAGAATGTTCTTCTGTCTGTTTCTCTAATTGGTATTTCTGCTGTGACATAGGTAATTGAGGGATGAATAATGTCATTTTTTTATGAACTATAGCTGACAGGTCAGAGCAGACCACAGATCAGGATCTTCTAGCCCATCTTTTAAGGAGTCTTGCTAATCAAAATGGTGAACAAGGGGGCAAGAACTTGTCTAACCTTTTACGGGAACCAGAATTGAAAGAACGGAGTTCATCTGGGAAGTCTGAGATGGTTTCCACTTTATTAATTTCTAATGGATCTCAAGATACGGTTACAAGGCAGCATCAAACAGTTTCTATTAGTGAAATTCAGCATCAAGTGATGCATGCACATGGTGCAAGGGCTGCTGATCAACAAACCGCGTCTTCTACTAAGCCCAGTGTTTCAAATAGCCCTCCAGTTTACTCGGAAGCCAGAGACAGTGCTGCTGGACAGACGAAGATGAATAACTTTGATCTGAACGACATCTACATTGACTCAGACGATGGTATAGAAGACATAGAAAGGTTGCCTCCTGTCTCTGCAAATCTTGGTACTAGCACTATTGATTACCCATGGATGCAACGAGATTCACATCAGTCAAGTCCACCTCAAATTAGTGGAAATTCAGATTCTGCATCTGCCCAGTCTCCTTCTAGTTCCAGTGGAGAAGCTCAGGTATTTATCTATTGCAGCCTTATTTTGGATTGGGTGCTGTATGTGCACTCATATATACCATCCTTATAGTCAGATTCATCCCCCATGATTGGTACTTTGTGACTTCCTTTAGAATTTGAGGACATTTTGCAGAAACTACAGATATTTTTATTGTGGTTCTTAGAATTTGTGTTGCTGTAAGTGGCGGATCTAGAAACTTTATTTCGTGGGGGCAAAAAATAGTCTATTATAAACATTTATAAGAGATATAATTTCTCGATAAGAACGAGCAGAGACTCAACTCTTACTTGAAAAATAACAAAAACTTATTTGGTCTTTGAGAGATGATAAATATTAGTTTAGTCATCAAATATCAGTCAAATTGGCCAATTTAAAATGATTTCAGGGATTTTCTGGTCACTCTAAAAATTATTTGACTAATATTTGAGTTTTTAATGACCAAGTTTGTAATTTTTATTTCTCGGAGAACAAATAGGATATCTATTTTCCGTAAATTAATTTTCTGCATCAATACTCCTTAAAATCCAAAATACTTAAGGGTATGTTTGGGAGGGGGATTTGGGAGGGTTTTGGAGGGGAGGACTTGGTCTATATTTTAATATCTGTTTAAGATTTTAAAAAATTGAAAGAATAACATAATAGATAATGATAAAACCTTGTTAATCATACTTCATTTTTGTTTAGAAACATTTTATAGTTTCCTCAATTTAGAATTGAAAATCAATCCCTCCCCTCCCTTCCTAAACCCTCCATCCAAACATACTCTAAGTTTTTCATTGTGTATATCTAGTGCTCGAACTCGAAGAGATTAAAATAATAAAAATTAGAAGAATAAAAGAATAAATTAATATTCTTTATACCTTCATTTAGAAAACAATTAGCTCATGAGGGCAAACTCTTTTTTTTATGGGGGCAAAAGAATTTTTATCAAGTATAACGAGCTAATATATTTTTATATGGTGGGGGCAATTGGCCCCAACAACTCTTAACGTGGATCCGCCATTGGTTGCTGTCTTAATTTGTCATGTGAGGTTAATGGGATATCAATGAACTGCTTCTTTAATCATACATGACAAAAAGAAAAAAACATTGCTTAAAGCAATCAGCAGGTGCATGTTTTTTAGGAAGATCTGACAAGAAGTAGGACGGTGGTCCCCTGCAGTAACTGCAGGGTTCTGCAGTTAGGAACAATTTGGCTAAGCAAAAAGTATTTGAAGATATTTTTGGTCATGAAAAGACCAAAATGCCCTGCAATATAATGGAAATGCAGTGACTGCAGGCTTTGTAACTGTAGTGAATCTTAATCTCAAGAAGTCAGAAGAGGGGAGGGGAATGAATTTCATGTACCTCTGCTTCTTTTGACATAAGAGAGGTCTTTGGGATTAGGAAATGGGGGAAACGTGAGAACCTAGACTAACTGAACCAACCTTGATATGTTGTACTGAGGAAGAAGCATTAGGAAATGGGGGAAACGTGAGAACCGAGACTAACTGAACCAACCTTGATATGTTGTACTGAGGAAGAAGCATTAGAGATTATTATTTTTTCATCCTTGCCAATCATTGTTTAAATACCTGCCTTAGCTTGCAGAAATTTTCGTGTTGTAAATGCCTACGTAGTGCCTTCTTTTCATGTAAGAAATTTCATTCTGGTCCTAACTCGATCTAGTTTGCTTTGCGTTTATATATGTAAAATTTATACTATCCTGAGATCGTCATCATTTAACAGCTAATTTGTTTGTTTCCGTCATTCAGAGTCGCACAGATCGAATTGTTTTCAAACTCTTTGGTAAAGAACCGAGTGATTTTCCTCTTTTACTTAGAGCACAGGTACGTCAAGAATTTCAAATCATAATAGAGTAGCTGTTATTAGTTCTTTCTTTTGAAATTTAATCACGCAAAGGTTTTGGATTCCAGATTCTTGACTGGTTATCCCACAGCCCAACTGATATTGAGAGCTATATACGGCCTGGTTGTATCGTTTTGACGATTTATCTGCGTCAGGCTGAGGTTGTGTGGGAGGAAGTAAGCATTGTTCTACTAAAACTTCTAGCTTGTGTTTGTGTGTGTGTGTTGTTGACTTGTTTCTGCATTTAGAGGACACTCTTGACCTTAGAAAGCTTATTTGTTTTTTTACAGCTTTGCTATGATTTGACTTCCAGTTTGAATAGGCTTCTGGATGTCTCAGATGATGCTTTTTGGAGAACTGAATGGGTTCACATCAGGGTGCAGCATCAGATAGCTTTCATTTTCAATGGTCTCTTGCTATGTTTCAGTTGTTGTTTTTGCTAGCTGTCAAGATAACACAATTTGAAATTTTACTGCAGTATTCAATGACGTCCATCAAACATTATTTTTCCCTATGAAGTTATATTGTCTGTTTAAAAGTTAGAAGTTACTTAAAATTTAGCTTAAGCGAAACTCAACCCCAAAAGCTAGCGCAAGGGGTGGGGATTGCTCAATCCTTATAAGGACTACTTCGGTCATATTTCTAGTCAGTGTGGCATTTCATCATACACCCTCACGCCCAACATAATGGAGGTGTTGAATGCTGTAATAAAGGAAGCCCAAGGTGGTCACAATTAGGCGGCTAGGGTTTATGAACCCTTTCACACGTAGGACTAGACATCTGTAGCATGGACATATGTGGGTGGCCCACTAATAGATCTAGGATGACTATGATATCTTAAAATTTGGGCTAGGTTCACTCAACCCCAAAAGCTAATGGACTTGATTGAATGTTGATTTAATGTAATGGGCTTTTGATGTTGTCCACATTCTTGTTTGCTGTTATTATACTTTGTGCATGGAGTAGCTATCAATTAGAATAAGTAGTATTTTTTTATATTTCTGTTGCAGGCCAGGTTGTCATAGATACATCCCTACCTCCCAGAAGTAACAATTATAGTAAGATTTTGAGTGTTAGGCCAATTGCTGTACCGGCATCAAAGACAGCTCAGTTTTCTGTTAAGGGAATCAACCTGATTCACCCTGACACTAGGTAGTCTTTACTTATAGCTCAATGAAATGGAATAACATTGCATGTTGAAAATTAAATACAAAATTTGAAAATGTCTTGGACCATAGTTATGTTATTGTTGTCGCATATGAACCTTGACCCTATTCCTTCAGGTTATTGTGTGCTTTAGAAGGGAGTTACTTGGTCTGTGAAGATGCTAATGAGTCTATGGATGCATGCTCCAGTGATCTTGATGAGCTTCAGTGCGTCCAGTTTTCATGTTCTGTCCCTGTAATGAATGGGCGAGGATTTATTGAGGTGCTCTTTCTTTGCTTAGTTCAAATTACCACAATAGCCCTTCCCCAAAACATTCTTTTACCAAAATAAAGTAATTGCAACCTATTATTGTTTACTATTTTTACTCATATAGCGCACCGACTAAAAAACAGATCTCATTACATGATGTTTTTATGCATAAGTACAATGAAGTATGCACAATCTTTTCTTTTGGGTTGGGAGAAAGCCGGTACTATATATATTACTGTCGTTAGATTAGTTATCCGAGGTATAATCTCAATGTACTTGACCTACTGGCTACCAGTAATATTTACATTTTTGGCTGCTCTCGTTTACTTTCCTTCCCTTCTTTTCTGTTTTCATTTCCATTATTTTCAACCCTACTAAACAAATCCACTATTTTCAAAAAAATTGAAAATAGCAAAAATATTGTGTTCATTGCTTCCAGAAATGCTTTCCCCATAGGTAGTCTTTAAACTTCTAAAGTCTCTAAATAAGGCCACTTATTTTCATTGCAATTGTTCACTCCATAAGTCTGAATCTTCTTGTTTGTAATTTGAAATGAATACAAATTTTAGAAAATGAAAACAGAAAGTAAAAGAACTTTCGTTTCCTTCGTTTCTTGTTTGAAGGAATGGAGCGAGATCCTCTACAGGGTTTGTTTTGAGGATGAGAAAGGACCTGTCTTGCCTTCATTTGGTTGTAGAAGGAGTCATTGTTATATATATCTTGGATTTTTGGTTTGAACTGCCTTCTTAGTTACTTTTCCTTTCAGATTTGCTGGTTATTAAGACTGATAGGGATAGTTAGTGTGATACATTAATCAATAATCATAGTGGGATTAAATATGTTTGTGGTCCATATAAAATTTGGTTTTTTTGTTTCTGTTTTTAGTTCCTCAAAAAAAAATTCACTTACTTTTGGTGCCTACATTTTATTTTTTTCATCAGTTTTAGTTCCTCGTGACTTTTAATAACACTTCATGACTTTTGGTAGTGCTTTTTGACCTTTTATAAGCGCTGCTAAAAGTCACGAGGGACTAAAACTGATAAAAAACAAAACTTGGGGACCAAAAGTAGGTGAATTTTTTTTGAGGAACTAAAACCCAAATTTTATAGGGACCAAGAACATATTTAACTCATCATAGTATTAGTAATATGGAATTATGAATAAAATTCAGTGGAAATTGTTGCAGTGTACACTTCGGTGGAAGATAAGTAGGAGTATGTTGATGGTTAAGCAGGATGTTATGATGCAGTATATAAGATGATAAAAATGCATGAATTTGATGTCTATCCTTTGATACTGTATGCGACTTATATTCTTCTATTGAAGCGAAGTGTGAGCTGTAAAATGATAAGTAACTGCTCTCACTTATTTTATGCTGTATAGTTTTTACTTTTTCTCGCACACTGGTTACCTGAGTGCTGTCACCTCCTTATCCATAAATTGTCATCTGATTCTTTGTCGACGTTTATCTCCATCCTTACAACTTTGTCATATTCTTAGCTAAGATAATCAACTCTGCATCAATGTTATGTAGCTGAGCTTGATATTTTTGAGTTTTGTTAAATATGCCAGATTGAGGACCAGGGTTTGAGCAGCAGCTTTTTTCCTTTCATAGTTGTGGAGGAGGATGTTTGCTGTGAAATCTGTTTGCTAGAGCCTTTACTGGAATCAAGTGATACTCATCCAGTTAGTGAAGTGGATCTCAAATTTCAAGCCAAAAATCAAGCCATGAATTTCATTCATGAAATGGGCTGGCTTCTCCATAAAAGCCAAATGAAATCTAGAATTGTTCACTTGAATTCTAGTGCAGATCTGTTTCCATTAGATCGATTCAAGTGGCTCATGGAGTACTCCATGGACCATGATTGGTGTGCAGTAGTTAAAAAGCTTTTAAACCTCCTGCTTGATGGAACTGTGACTACAGGAGACCATTCTTCCATGTATCTTGCACTCTTAGAGATGGGTGTCCTTCACAGGGCTGTGAGGAGAAATAACAGGCAGTTGGTGGAGTTTCTTTTGAGATATGTTCCTGAGAACATTTCTGAAATACTAGGACATGAAGACAAGGCACTGGTTGATGGAGAGAACAAGGGCTTCTTGTTTAGACCTGATGTTACTGGTCCTGCTGGTTTGACACCACTCCATATAGCAGCTGGGAAAGATGGTTCTGAGGATGTACTAGATGCTTTGACTAATGATCCCTGCATGGTAAATTTTTTTCCATCTTTGCATGAGAATGAAGTTATTTTGGGAGTAGTGAGATTTTCTAGTAGGCTCCATTTAGATCTACTCTACATTTAACCCTTGCACGTTTTGAATCCCCTTATACTCTGAATTCTGCATTAAAACTGTTATTTGAAATGTTGTCACCCTCCCTGCTCCTTGAATCGAATTTATGCAAAGAAGGTTAGATATGTCTTTCCGCATTTTTTGATGGACAAAACAGTCCTGCCTGAGCTTTTTAAATAGGTATTGTTGAAAAATGACCTATGGGATGACACCGCTCCCACCTTTTCAAAATCTTTTTCACGTCATGTTGGCAACCAGAAGCATTGTGTTAAGGTTAGTGATATTTAGTTTTTGACTTGGGATTTTTGATTCAGGTGGGAATTGAAGCATGGAAGAATGCCCGTGACAGCTCGGGATCCACGCCTGAGGATTATGCACGTTTACGTGGCCATTATACTTACATTCACTTGGTGCAAAAGAAAATCAACAAGAGACAAGGAGGGGCTCATGTGGTAGTTGAGATTCCCAGCAATCTGACAGAGTTCAATGCAAATCAGAAGAAAAACGAATCGCCCGCTACCTTTGAGATCGGAAAGGCTGAAGTCAGAAGTGCCCTAAAGAACTGCAGACTTTGTGATCATAAGTTGTCTTGCAGAACTACTGTAGGGAGGAGGACTTTGGCATACAGACCTGCAATGCTGTCAATGGTAGCAATAGCAGCGGTCTGTGTCTGTGTCGCTCTTCTGTTTAAAAGCTCACCCGAAGTTCTGTATGTATTTCAACCTTTCAGGTGGGAATCACTGGAGTTCGGAACAAGCTGAGCTTCATTAACTTACAACGTAAATTTGATAGGCAGTGTAATAGGATGCGTTCATAGACCGAGATCATTTGTGGACTGTTTCTTTGTGTTGGCCAAATTGTGTAATATTATTATTTACATATTATTGATTATTGATGTGCTTTATCGTGAGACTGCATGAGTGGATTTGCTTGTATTTTTTTCTCAAACTCCATTTGTCAGAATCCTTTTACTGTAGTGTTGTAATACTTATAATCCTCAGTCGTTTCGTAAGAGATTACTGTCGCGTTTTTAATTTTTGATTTTGATATTATACATTACTGGTATATTAAAATCAAAATATAGATTATTTAATAGGTTTAGTAGAATATTTGAATTGTAAAATATAACATATAAAGTAAATAATTATTAAATTATGCATGCACTTATATTTTAGATAACTTTTTTAGTTATATATAAATATAAATTATGCTAGAAGGAAACCACAATTAAATGTTATATAATATAGTTGTTTATATAAAATAATTTTATATTGATTTAATTTATATACACAGATCACGTGAGACACAGCAACACCCACAGAACTGCTACTTTCTCTTTTTTTTTGGATTTAAATATGTTTTTTGTCTCCGTCAAATATAATGATTTTTTATTTTAGTCCTTGCAAAATTATTATTTTTAAATAAGTCATTGCAAATATCAACATCATTCCGTTAAGTTCTTAGTTAAAAAACGCTGATGTGTCAAATTTTTATCTTCCATGGTATTTCCATGTCATATTTTTCTATTTTTGTTTATTTAAAAAGCTGAGTTGGATTAAACACTACCCCCATTGTCTTCGACCTCCAACCTCACTTTTCCTTTTCAACTCTCTCACACCATTTGTGGGTTTCAGAGAACAACCTCTGAACCAAGCAAAAATCTCCAACTTGAGCAAACCCAGAAATCACAACATTCCAAAATTCATAAAATATACGAAGGATTGGCACAAGCACACCATGAATCTACAAACCAAAACCCAAAAAGGAGGGTTGACACAAGCATGAAGGAGAACAGAGAAAATGTACCGGATGGGTGTGTCATTCAGTGCACGCATGAGATTAAACTTCTCAAAGGCTTTTGAAAGAGAGCAAGTTTGGAGATGCGAGGAAATTAAGTTACGTTTTTGTGGGGTATTTTGTCGAACAGGAGGGGGGCATGGAGAAAGTTGAATGATTTGGAATGGGCGATTAAAAGAGTCCTTGCTAAGTGGATGTTGAATAGATTAGCTCCCCTTACGTGGATGTTGAACGAGAACCGCAAATGCCATTGCAAACAAGAACAACAATCGAATCCAACAACTTATGTGGATGTTAAACAAGATTAGTTTGTTCCCCTTACGACGACACGAATCAAAATCCCGCAGCTTATTTCCTTCGAGCCTTGAAATAACATCACTAGTTAAAGGGATTAATGCCCATTTGCATGGTCTTTGTGCAGTTCATTAAGATAGGTTCAGTGGCATGTCGTGTTGTATTGTATTGTATTGCTTCCCATGTGATTTCTAGATTTCTATTAGATGGATAGTAACTATAATTGGGTTAGAAGGGTGTTGGCAGCATACAAATTGCTCAATGATCTAGAGAAGGAGAATTAGCCAAATCATGAAAATATCTAGGAGAACTCAGAGGGTACCCAGATATTGTTTCATAACTCAGCGGAATGAAGCAGAAAGATGGTGTTGACGGACCAATTCATAAGTTGTTATCTGTAACCAGAAATGGTGTGAGAGAGTTGAAAATGAAAAGTGAGGTTGGAGGTTGAAGACAATAGGGTAGTAGTGTTTAATCCAACTCAGCTTTTTAAATAAACAAAAATAGAAAAAATATGACATGGAAATGCAATGAAAGTCAAAATTTTGACATATCAGCGTTTTTTAACTGAGAACTTAACAGAATGACTAAAATAGCATGGCTTACTCGAATTGCTTCTTTCTTTTCGTATAAAATTTTACGGCCACTAAAAAGCTTTTTTTTTTTTGGTATAAAGAACTGCTTCTTTCTAAATTCAGTTTTTCTCTTTCTAAACTCCATAGCTTAGCTTCTTTAAACTCCTCATGCGATTACGATGTCTCTCCTCAGCAGATTCTTCTACAAGAGACCCCAGATGGCTTACTCGAATTCATCCACAGACTTTACGGTAAAAATCCTCCCTTTTCATTCATTCCCATTTCCCCCTTCTCCAAAATTTCCTCAAGCTTTCTCATTTATTTTATAATTTTTAATAATTTTTTTTGCAGTTTTCGATTCAGGGTTTCAAGATTCGCTAGGGGGGAAACTCACATGGATGATGATGGTGATACGATTACAACCAGTAACTAATTAATCTGCCCAGGTAAAGAAATCGCCTATAATCTCGCTTCTCAATTGAACTAAATTCTCTAAGCAATAATTTATTTTATTTTGGGATAATGTTTGAGTTTTAATTGGCTTTTAATTTCTTAATTAAAAAGAGATAAGATCAATTATACCATTGTTATGGAGATAGAAAAATATCATTCCAGAAAAAGCATTAAAAAATCATCCATATTTGTTCCTATTTAAAAGAGATCAGATAAATTATACCATTATTATAGAAATAGAAAAAAAGATCATTCTAGAAAAAGAATTAAAAAATCAGTCATATTGGCCACCAACCGGACTCTCTGTTAGCAAAACATTAATTTTCTTTCCCAAAATAAACTTATCATTATTCTTTGTCAATTAAGTTTTGCCAATGCAAATCTTTTTGGCCTATATATTCACATAGCTCTCTGACTTATTGCTCACTCTATTGTGCTATAATTTTTTTCCATTGAAACTCCTGAAATCACTCTTTTAATTAGGATAAAAAATTGCATGTTCTTAATTTGATTACTCCCTGCCATTTGTTTCAGAATCAGAATCTTTATATACCATTTCTTTCCATTTAGAGTCTTCCTAAATTGTTGTAACAATTAATTCTCAATAATTCGTTAAGTATTATATAAACACCACCAAACAGCAGCCTTTCTTCACTCAAGTTTTTTTGAACCGTTTCATTCTTTTCAATACCATAATTCTTGTTCATTGTTTTCCATGGCTCCTCCAAATCCTGATAATTCCACCACCCTTGGACTCATCAATAATGAGTCTTTTGAAACTATATTTGATTTATCTGAGGGAAAGTTTACTGTGAGAGATGTGTCTTTGTTCAATGAAGTTCCAGAGAATGTCTCTTTCAGTTCATTCTCTTCTGTTTTTTCTCAAAAATCTGAATCCGATGCCCCACCTTCACTTGTTCAACGTGTCCTTTCTTTATCTCACAAAGGTGGTTTCTTTGGATTTTCCAAAGAAGAATCTTCTGATAGGTTAATGAATTCTTTAGGTAGTTTCAAAGGAAAGAACTTTCTGAGTATCTTCAGGTTCAAAACTTGGTGGTCAACACAATGGGTAGGGAATTCTGGTTCTGATTTACAAATGGAAACCCAATGGGTTCTCATTGAAATTCCTGAAATAAAATCCTATCTTATTATCATTCCAATCATTGAAGGTGGTTTCAGGTCTGCTCTTCACCCTGGTTCTGATGGCCATGTCATCATTTGTGCAGAAAGTGGTTCTACCCAAGTCAAAGAATCAAGTTTCAGTTCAATTGCTTATTTTCATTTGGGTGAAAATCCTTACACCTTGATGAAAGATGCTTATAGTGCTCTAAGGGTTCACCTCAACACATTTAAGTTATTGGAAGAGAAAACACTGCCAAATTTAGTTGATAAATTTGGTTGGTGTACATGGGATGCATTTTATTTATCTGTTGATCCTATTGGAATTTGGCATGGTCTTAATGAATTTTCTGAGGGTGGTGTTGAACCAAGGTTTCTTATCATTGATGATGGATGGCAAAGTATTAGTTTAGATGGTGCTGATCCTAATGAAGATGCTAAAAATCTTGTTCTTGGTGGTGAACAAATGACTGGGAGGCTTCATAGGCTTAATGAAGGTGACAAGTTCAAAAAATACAAAGGCGGTCTCTTGCTAAATCCTGATTCACCTCTTTTCAATCCAAAGAAAATTAAGGAGTTGATTAACAAGGGAATTGAGCATGAGCATTTGGATAGACAACTTGAAGATGCAATCCTACATGGGAATTCTAATGTGGCTGAGATTGAGTTGAAGATTCAAAAGGTGATAAAAGAAATTGATGATCTCTTTGGAGGAGAGCAGCAAAGTAAAGGAGAATGTGGAAGCTATTGTTGCAAAGAAAATGAGTATGGAATGAAGGCTTTCACAAGGGACTTGAGGACTAAATTCAAAGGTTTAGATGATATTTATGTGTGGCATGCACTTTGTGGTGCTTGGGGTGGTGTGAGACCAGGAACCACACACCTTAATTCCACTATTGTCCCTTGCAAACTCTCTCCTGGTCTTGATGGTACCATGCATGATCTTGCTGTTGTCAATATTGTGAAAGGTGCTATTGGTCTTGTTCATCCTGATCAAGCCAATGACTTTTATGATTCCATGCACTCTTCTCTTGCCAAATCTGGTATCACAGGGGTCAAAGTTGACGTCATTCATGTAAGTTTTCTAACTTTCTTTTTTATGTATACTTGCTCTATTTATAATGTGTGTTGTGGATAAATAAATAATCATTATCTTTTATTGGTACATAGACTCTTGAATATGTGTGTGGTGAATATGGGGGCAGAGTCAATCTAGCTAAGGCTTACTATGAAGGGTTGACTAATTCCATTGTTAAGAATTTTAATGGAAGTGGAATTATTGCTAGCATGCAACAATGCAATGACTTTTTCTTCCTTGGAACAAAACAAGTTTCCATGGGAAGAGCTGGTAAGCACTAATGAATTTTTGTAATTTTTTTTCATTCACATATTTGCAAGAAAAAAAAAAGTTATTTAACCAAATTTAAATTTTGTTGTTATAGGTGATGACTTTTGGGTCAGTGGTCCCAATGATGACCCAATGGCAACATTTTGGTTGCAAGGAGTGCACATGATTCATTGTTCATATAATAGCTTGTGGATGGGGCAGATGATTCAACCTGATTGGGACATGTTTCAATCAGATCATGTATGTGCCAAATTTCATGCAGGTTCAAGGGCTATTTGTGGTGGTCCAGTTTATTTGAGTGATAATGTGGGCTCTCATGACTTTGATTTGATTAAGAAGCTTGTCTTCCCTGATGGTACTATACCCAAGTGCATACATTATCTCCTTCCAACCAGAGATTGCCTTTTCAAGAACCCTCTGTTTGACCAAGAAACTGTTCTCAAAATTTGGAACTTCAACAAGGTATTTTAAATAGTTTTCATAATTTAATTGTTTGATTTTTTGTTTGACAAGATATTTTAAATATTTGTTTGATTACTTTATGCTATCTAAAATCTAACAAGTAACGAGTGGTCTATCCTTCATTGCCACATATTTTGAACCAAACTTCAATACTGGTTGATCCTATAAAATACAATTTGGTTGGAAGTCTATTCTACTCTTTTAAAACTATTCTCCCTTGTCACATTTATGGTGAAGCTAGATATGTAACATAATAAATTAATAAAAAAAAAGTAATAAATTAATCAAAAAAAAGTAAGAAACATAGCAACAACCATTCCATGATGGTGTTGCAGTTACTTACCACTATATATCTAGCAGTAGAAAGAATCTATATTCACTTCTGCTCTCATAATGAATGACACGCATGCTATATCGTTTTGCATGCTTGACAATTTGGCATACTATTTTTTTCCTTTGCCATATTACTATTAGCCACAAATTTGAGGATAGCTAATTAAAGAGGTATTCCATGCTATTAACTTGGGTAGCATGCATGTTCCTGAATTTTTCATTAGAGGTATTGAAAGTCCACATTGGCCCCGTCTCAAAATTATAACTTCCTATCTCCTATCTTTTAAGTAACTTTAGGGTTAAAGATATAGATAACTAGTTTTTCATATTTTAAATTCAGATTTGGTTGATTGCTATATGTTATCTAACAACAGTATTTGTTCATACAACAACCAGTATGGAGGAGTGATTGGTGCATTTAACTGTCAAGGAGCAGGATGGGACCCTAAAGTGCAAAAGATTAGGGGCTTCCCTGAATGCTACAAGCCAATAAATGGTACTGTGCATGTAATTGAAGTTGAATGGGATCAAAAGAAAGAAGTAGCTCACATGGGTATGGCAGAAGAATATATAGTTTACCTCAATCAAGCTGAAGAAATGTTTTTGATGACTACCAAATCTGAACCAATCAAATTCACCATCCAACCTTCTACATTTGAGTTATACAATTTTGTCCCTGTGGCAAAGCTAGGCAGCAACATTAAATTTGCACCAATTGGGCTGACAAATATGTTCAATAGTGGTGGGACAATTCTAGAATTGGAATATGTTGAAAGTGGAGCTGATATTGGTGCTAAGGTTAAGGTTAAAGGTGGTGGGAATTTCCTTGCTTACTCAAGTGAATCTCCAAAAAAGTTTCAAGTGAATGGTTCTGACGTGGCTTTTGAGTGGTTGTCTAATGGCAAAGTGACAGTCAACCTTGCTTGGATTGAAGAGGCTGGTGGGGTTTCTGATTTGGCAATTTTCTTTTAGATATATCATTTTGTGGTTGAACACCGTTTTTGTCATAAAATGCTTTTCCTTTTCTTTGATAACTTGTTGAGAGTTATGTTGGTTTTCTTTTCTAAGCAGTGATTGGGATTGGTTTGTTTTGATTAACCATTCACTTGGTTATTACTCAATTGTTATTGGCTTGATATTATGAAGTAAAAATCCGTTTGGTATATCTTTTTGCTTTTTACAATAGCTGTGTATTTTGGTTGCTAGCATACCAAGAAAATGGTGCAATATATCACAAAGGATCAGATCTTCTTGAGAACTACAGGGAATCATGACTCCTCTAACTAGTAATATTAATGTGGGGAGAAAAATACTGTCAATGTTACATTTGAGCTGACCTTGAGGTGGTTTAAAACAATTGTGAATTAAGTTTCAAGCTAGAGTATTTGCATTTAACTCTCCATTGATTTGTTAGTAGACATAATAAAATTCTAACATATGGTTCAACAGAATTCTTTTTTTTTCTTTTCTTCATTAATCGGTGAGCTGATGTTTTATTGAGTTTTTGACTCATGGTAGTTTTTTTTTATTTCATCTTTGATGTGAATCCTTTTATGATGTTTGACTGAGCCTTTTTATTCAATATCCCTTTATGATGTTTGACTAAGCCTTTTTACTTCATACTCCCTCCCAAACCTAAACTTATACCCCCACAATTTCTTTTCTTAATTGCTGCATCAATCTCTCACTCGATGTATTTTGACATGTATAACCCGAAGTTGATTTTTTTAAAAAATAAAATTGTGACTCATTATGAATAGAGGTACGTACGCATGTAAAGCAATGTTACATCAAAGTAGTTTGAATAGAGTTCAACAAAAAGCTGAAAAAAGCTTAATGATCTCATAATTTTGAAACGTAAAGGACTAATGTAAAAGAAGGATAAAAGAGAAATCCGCTATTCTAAAATAAGTTAACGGATCTGATTTGTCTTGTTGCAACCCAAACACCAAATGTGATAATAAAAACCATGCCTCACAAATGAAACACGCGTTTACAAATTGCCGACGCGGAACAAAACATGCACTGAATTGTAATTGTAAAGTGTAAACATTTATAAATTTTAAACCTTGCAGCCGGAGGAAAGGTTGAAAACAAAAATAGTGGTGCATACGCTAGTTTTGGAACCAAAAGCTATGCAAGTACAATTTTGTGCGAATGATTGGGACTTGCTTTTAGATAAAAAAATATATGTACTTTGCAGGCAGCTTTTTCAACCAAGTTCAAGTTCAAGTTCCTCATGCTAATATATTGGGATAAATAAAAATCTGAAAAAACTTTCATTGTACTAACAAACCAGTAACATTACATAACCAAAAATTAAATTGTAAGTAAAAAAAGGAGATAAATAAGAAAAGTAGCTTAGGCATGATGACCATTAGACCTATGAATGTAACAACAACGACAACTAAACACGCAAATTATTAATCCACACCTACTAAGACAACCATTGAAGGGACAACTTCAATTCAAGCTTGAGGCTTCTCCCACTTGAGTGGCTTCACAACTTCCCAGGTGAAGTCTGGGTCATCCCTTCCAAAGTGTCCATATGCAGCTGTCTTAAGAAACCTGTTGCCACCCCTCTTAAGATCCAAGTTAATGGTGATCATTCCAGGTCTGAAGTCAAAGTTCTCCTTCACAATTTGAAGAATCTCCTTGTCAGGAATCCTCCCAGTTCCATAACTGTCAACAAAGACAGACAAAGGCTCAGGAACACCAATTGCATAAGAAACTTGAACAAGGCACCTTCTGGCAAGGCCATTAGCAACAATACTCTTTGCTGCTTGTCTAACAACATAGGCACCACTTCTGTCAACCTTAGTAGGGTCCTTGCCTGAAAAAGCACCTCCACCATGGGCACCCCACCCACCATAAGTATCAATGATAATCTTTCTTCCAGTGAGACCTGCATCACCATGAGGGCCACCGATGACAAAGCGGCCTGAAGGGTTAAGATGGAAGATGGTCTTCTCATCTAAGTACTTCTCAGGAATAACTGGCTTGATGACATGCTCCTTAAGATCGGCAGCAATTTGGTCATTACTGACAGTTTCATCATGTTGGGTAGAAATGAGGACAGTGTGGACACGAACGGGAACCATAGCACCGTTCTCGTTGTAGTACTCAACGGTAACCTGGGTCTTGCCATCTGGTCTCAACCAAGCGCAAGTACCATTCTTCCTAACCTCAGTAAGGCGAGCTCCTAATTTGGTTGCAAGGACATGGCTCAATGGCATAAATTCAGGCGTTTCATCAGTGGCATAGCCAAACATGTGACCCTGGTCACCAGCACCAACCTCCTCTGGGCGCTTGGTAAAGTGGCCATGCACACCTTGAGCAATATCTGGGCTCTGTTGCTCAATGTTGACCAAGACTTTGCATTTGTCAGCATCAAGACCAACATCATCAGAGATGAATCCAATGCTGCGGCATGTGTCACGGACAATCTTCTCATAGTCTACATTGGCCTTGGTTGTGATCTCTCCAAAGACCATGACCATGTTAGTCTTGGTGCATGTCTCACAAGCAACCTTGCTGTCAGGATCCTGTTCAAGACAGGCATCAAGCACCGCATCGGAGATCTGGTCGCACAACTTGTCGGGGTGACCCTCGTTTACGGATTCAGAAGTGAATAGAAAGGTTTCTGCCATTTTTCAAGCTGCACAAAACGACAAACTAAATGTTTAGTATTACAAAGTACAAAAGCTTAATAACTAGATAAGGGAGAAACAACTTTTCTCCTAGCTACAACACTAGAGATAACAGAGAAACTGAGATTCGAGATCATGTTACAAAAGGAATAAAGCAACAAATCCCTAAAACAACTTGACAGAAAATATTAAAACTTTATGCCAATTGCCAAGATTAATTAAATTTTTTTTTTTTTGGTATTGATAAACAATTGCAGCCAAGTTGATCACATATCAAAATTCCCTGGGGACCAAGATATAAAGTTGGACAGAATCTTGGATTTCAAGAAACATGAAAGCATAATCTCTGTCCCAAAAGTATTCTTCCAATTTAAAAATCCTCTCCTTGATCCTTGGGTTGTAAATTAACGTGCATGGAGAAAATTGGCCCCAATTGAAATCACATGTAAACAGACAAAAAACAGTTTACATAAACTTACGGAAAAAATATCAATGTTCTGTACTAAAATTATGTGTTTTAAACAACCCTTAACTTAAAAAAGACTTGTTCTCAAGTGAAAATCCATAAACTTTGAACTCATAAAATAAAAACAAATCAAAACTAACTAAACTATAGTATGACAGAGTTCAATGAACCAAAATATAAATGAACAGCATCACATAAAGCAGAAATACATTATATTTAGCAGCCAGAAAACTAGATCCAGAGAAAAAGAGGGGAAAAAAAACGGTTAGAACCGATTATTCCCTAAAACACAGCAGATCTGTAGTACAAAACGGCAGAAACTGAATAGAACAACACTGGTTTAGATAGGTCTGAGTAGTTCAACTTCCTAACCGTTACAGATCCTTAAATTTTTAAAAAAGAGAGTCAAAATACAAACACTAGAAAGAACTCCATGTGTATACAAACGACAATATTCAGAATCATACAACCAATTGAACAATAAACAATGGAACGGAAAAATCCAAAAACCAAAAAAAAATCAGATCTACAACCGTAACGGTTATTTTGGATAAAACAACAACCACTATATCATAGGCCATTAAAATAAACACTAGCAAAGAAGCACAGAGCATAAAATTCTGGTTGAAAAAAAGTGAAGAGAAGAGAAGAGTGATGAACCTGAAGCGAGTGAGATAATGGAGGTTGAAATCAAATTAGGCACTCGCTCAGTCGAAGAAGACCAGATGACGAGTTCTATCCAACGGCATTATATCCCTATTTATACTCATCAATGCCCAACATTACCCCTCACCGGACCCGCCGTTAGTTTTGACGCCTAAATCGAGGGGTTGTTGAGTCTAACTGAATTCTAACAACTGGATACTGCCGGTCACTCACCAACCCTAACCGGTCACCACCAGATCTGGTTTAAACGTGTGAGCGTATCGTGTCGGTGGTGTAGATGTATTCCCTTTTGCTAATCTCACTTTCTATGTTTTTTTGGTATACTTCACATTTTTGGGGTGAGAGAGTAAATAAAATTCATATGACTATAGGATGTTGTTTAAAAATTCATCAACGGTGGTTGAGATTTAATAGTAGTCGATTCAATCTCTCAATCAAGATAAGACTTGTTAAAGTCCCATTGGAATTGACTTTATTTAATTTTTGAAAATTAATTCAAAAAATTGCATATTATGTGTGGCAGTTAAAAGCGTGGCAATTTTTTATGCTTAAATTTAAAATAAAAAATAATAAACATTTAAATTTGTGCAAAATTACAAAAACAAGATTATGTGAATTCTTCCCATGTAAAGATATGGCTTTTCTTAAATAGAAAAGAAAATCAATAATGCTATCTTGACACACATTATTGGCTTTTCTTAAATAGCATTATTGTTCTTCAATTTATATTATGTACAGCTTGTGTGAAATTTTTTACACTCACAATGAATCACAAATTTTGATATGAATGACATATAAGATAATTATAGACTTACTTTTTTTTAATGACATGATAATTTTTAATTACTCGATGATTAAAATATATATATATATATATATATATATTAAATTCATTGAAAAAGTTGTTTTAATTTCTTCTGCTTCATGGTGTAACACAACGCAATATCGATATTGACTCTCGACTAAACAACTTTGTCGTGCTGAATAATGGTGTGCTCCTTGTTGTATCATGCTGTGGAAAGTGGAAAATAAATACTATAATATTAAAATAAATTCGTACCAGTCAACATGGTTGATTTTTCTTGTCAAGAAAACCATGGTTGATTTTTAGGAAGCGGAAGAATTAATAAACAAAATGTAAATATACTGATTATAAACAAAATTTATATATAATGACAGTATTAACATATATATATATATATATAAACGTGGCCTTTGAGTTGCCTCCAATCCAGCAACGGGATTAGTCACTGTATTCGACGGTGGATACCCTGGTCTTGACAAAAATATATATATAAACGTGGCCATAGTGATTAGTGAGTTGGTCAATAGTGAGAGCTGAAGTTATGCGGTGGTGTTAGAGCTTAGTAAGATAATGGCACGTCGAGTATGACCATCATCATCATCAATATCAATCCATCATATTTCATATACATGACAAATTACAATTGTTTATTAGTCAATAAAAGGAGCTGAATTATATTATAAAATTATTGAATATTGATTACCAGATACTGGTGGTGTTAGTTGGGATAGCACAGCACCTGCCACTTAACCAAATGAACAAAGTTATTTAACCAAATTTTAGTCATAGCTATCTATACTTGTTGACTAGAATAAAATTGAATATGTACGTACAGTCGATAAGAAAATTTAGATACAAAAACTGGTTTCTTTAGTCAAACTCAAGATATATATGAATAATTAGTAGGGGTAGTAAAATTAAACCAAATATCCAAGGTTCTTGCAAGGGGAAACACCATATTTGTGCATATATATGATTGTCAATTGAAAGATAGTAATAGTGAGTAGGAGGAGGTTGGTGAGCGACCAAACAACATAGTAATAACTCAACCACCCCATTAGCAATGTATAATGAGGTCATAATCATTTAGTCAAGTGCGCTTCCTGTAACCCGTTTTTTCAAAATAAATAAATAAATTAAGCATAAGAAAGGAAGAAAAAGGTAAATAGAAAATAAATTTAAAAGGTTGGGCAGAGTGGCACAACGCGGTTGGTAAATGACAATGCCACTATTTCTGTGTTAAGTCAGTTTTAAGGGACAGTGTCACATGAACTGGCACACAATTTGGTGCAAATCTTATCTTATACCGCTCATTTTTTAACGGTACTATTGTGTCTCAGTTTGGTAAAAAGTAGTGTATAGTAGATGAGCGGATAGTGGATAAAGTAGCTGATTGAATTTTAAATGTTTGGTAAAATTAGCGGTTGAACTATCTTATAAATATAAAATGACATAAATTGACATTTGTAAGTACTAATGTTTGAGAATGAGAGAGAAGATTCATTTAATGGTGGATAAATGAATAATTTAATTAAAATAATAAGGATAAAAGTGGGAGAAAAAATAAAACGCTATAAGCAATAGACTCAAACGCTACTTCACATAATGTTTCAGAAAATGCTATAAACTTGTCATATCAAATACCTACTACGAGCTTATCCGTTATAAGCTAGCGATTTGGTTTTGCCAAATTGCGTGTGGGTTACTCAAATAGAAGTGGGTTACTCAAATAGATTTATTAATATATTAACTCAAAACATCCGTAAATGTTAAGGTAAAAAATATGTACCTTTTATTGGGTTACAATCTGCAAAGAAAAAAAAAAGAGGACTAATGCCTCACAAAAATAATGTTCCAAGCTGACCAAGCATCAAGCCAACAAATAAACTATCTATTGATGGTAGAAGAAGCATCAATGAGAACTAAGGAAAGGAGGAGTTATTGGAGGCACACATTTGGGCAAGATAAAATGATTTTGGTTTTAGGTGGTGAAAATTGATTTCAAATAAATTGAGAGAGAATTTGAGAAATCAATTTGGGGTGCAAAAACGATTCATTATGGTTCTTTGGATTGTTATTTTTTTTCAAATGTCTTTACTTAATTTATTAAAATTAAGAAATCAAGTTATCTAACTCCACATAGATTTAAGAGAAAATCACCAAATTAGTCTCTAAGTTTACTCGCAATTATCTATTTAAGTCCTAAAGTATGTGAAAATAAGAAGTAGCCTGTAAAAATATATGTTATGAGTAAAAATCTTGTCAAAACTAGATAGAATGGCACCATAGGTTTAATTTGTGACTTCCTCAAAACTAGATAGATTCCTTCTTAGTCTATTTCTATTTTTTATAACCATAGGTTTAATGTAGTAGCAAATATGGATGTTTATCTTCCATAATTAAATTTTCCTCAAAAAAGAACTTCCATAATTAAATAATTAATCTTTCTGCAAAAATCTTGTCAAAAAAAAATCGTTCTGCAAAAAAAATCTGCATTGGGCTGACAATGTTTGATATCTAGAATGTAATTAGTCGTCTACTTAAGCTGACTCATAAACATTCCGTTGAGCAATAATTTATCCAGTTTTTGGCAGCATAAAAGATTTCTTCACTGATTTTCCTCCACAAAAATTAAATGTCATGATATCTGCTGCTATTTGGTATTTGAGCTTCACAAACGGGCGTTTCAATTTTGAACGCATATATGATTCCTTGTTCCATTTATAAAAGAAAGGAACACTGCATATATGAATGGAACAAGACCATGATGTGCCCCTCTTGCCCAAAAGCAAACAAGAATAAAATTAAGTAAAGAGAAAGAACACTGCCTGATTTGTTATGTTTTATTCGTTTCTCTTTCTTAAATGCCACGCATACAGTAAAAATTGACGTTAGTTTCACTTTCCAACTAATCACCAACTGTAAAAATTGACAAGAGAAAAAAAAATAATTCTATTTGCTAAAACACTCTTGGTTTCACACTCACATTCTCTATATCTCTTTTTTTGCTTTATCATCACATCACCAATTATGCTTTTCATTTTTTTTCTCTTTTTTTTAATATCTATCTTTACAACCAAGACGTATATATATACTCTCTTAGGTTACAAGAAATTTTAATGTGAGAGCATAATACGTTAGGGGTGGAATAGGCTAAGTCGAACTAAGCTTTGAATGGACTGAATTTGGCGAAGTGTAAGGGATGAGTTTGACCTATTGTAAGTTCATTTTTTAGGTCTGACCTGGTCTTTTTGAAAGTCTACTAAGGCATGAAAGCCTATTTGAAAGCTTATTTAACAATTTTACGAAAGCCTTAGACTAAGAAATTAATATTTCAATGAAATTAAGTTCTATTTTATATGACATCCAATTTAAATTTTATTTTATATTAGTAACTTTAAATATGTCAAAATGTGATGTATGTCAATATGTTTAAATCTATGAAGCCCCGATACTCCAAAATCGGCCACGTATCTGTGTCGGATACGTATCCGATACCGATACTTGTCGGATACTTCCGGATACGTATCTTGGGAGTATCCTGGAATTTATATTTATTTTAAAAATAAAAAAGACAAGATACTTACCGGATACTTGAGGGACACTTTAGGGATACGTATCCTGGGAGTATCCTGAGATGTCTCTTGATGAACCAGAGTTGGAAGCTATGTTATTTTTTGACGATGGAAATGGAGGAGAGGAGAATGACACAGTTAGTGTTAAGTAGTGTTATGGTTAGTCTTTTGACCACATACACCCCTTCTTTCGGCTCTATTCACACCACACAAAAGCCCAATATCAAAGGGCCCAGTCCGAACATCAATGGCTCAGATCAAACCACCAGATCGGACGGTCCTAATTCATTGGAATCAACCCCACCTCACTCTATAAATACAACATTCATTGCCTCATTAATGGTAAGCAGACTCATATTTATCACTTAATTAAGACTATTCCACTGACTTTAGCATCGGAGTAATATTGCAGGTACAACACCAGCAGGATCGGACACGATCATTGACTAAGGATATCAACCACTAACTACCTCGGACCACCCTTCAAGGTCGGAAGTACAGTGCAGAACATTGGCGACCACAGTGGGAGGTCTCAGAACCAAGTTCTTCTCCCCTCGCCTTAATCAATGACGTACAGAAACCTTCGTTCCAAGGCAACCAGCCACACAGTGGGAATCCATCCCGACCCAATCCTCAGATCGGTCATGCCCCATTTGGCCGAACCTCAGGCGACCCCGGACGGATTCGTTCAGAACCTTCCAAACTCCGATCAAGGGCGAGCCCAACATCAAAATCCGGACCTCGTTTTGGTACCCGGAAGCTCCACAAGGAATCGCGTACCTCCACAAAATCAACTTTCTGTCCCGACCGATGCTGTCCAACAGCTCGTTCTACTGCTCAATCGACATGAATTGGCGAACCAAGAAAGGAGTTACCGATTTACAGATCTTGAAGCACAGGTGGCGGAGCTCCGAGCTCAAAATATCCCGGATCAGATCTCGCCCGACCGAAATTCCGCCGAAAGAAGAAATCCGGCTCGAGCGCGCCAAGTCTCGCCCGACCGAAATTCCGTCGAAAGACGAAATACGGCTCGAATGCGCCAAGACTCGCCCGACCGAGATTCATCCGAAAGAAGAAATCCTACCCGAAAGCGCCATCGGTCTCCACCCAGAAGACGACACTACCATCGTTCTCCTCCTCGTAGGCTCGAAAGGAAAGTTTCTCGTTCGCCATACATCGGTAGGGCAGACACCAACTCTTCACCCGAAATACGTTATTCTCTAGCATCCTCTTCTCCTAGGCAACGATCGAGGAGTAGAGAATATTCCCCTAGAAAATATCGCCCTCAAAACCGTAGGCACCCGCACCATCGGCACCGATCTCCACCGCCGAGTCAAACAACCAAACGCAAAGGCCCTTTTACGAATAAAATTGATCAATACCCGGTGCCCAGATATCTCGAAAAACCTCCAGAAGGATTGAAGACCTACGACGGAACGGGCGACCCAGACAGACATTTGAGTTACTTCGACACAGTGATGCAGTATCGCAACGTCCCCGTAGAAATGAAATGCCGAATTTTCCCCCTAACATTGGAAAAAATAGCATCAGAATGGTTTGAGACCCTCAAATCAAACACAATCTCCTCGTGGGACCAACTGGCCAAATTATTCTCAGCTAATTTTTCCCATTCCAAAAGCAAGCCAAAAAACAAAAACATCTTGGCGTCCATCATCCAAGAGAACTCCGAATCTTTAAGACAATATATAGAGAGATTTAATAAGGAAGCAGTTCAAGTCCGGAACCTCGATGATGCCTTCCGAGTTTACTTCATGGGAATGGGGCTGCGTCCCGGAAGCCCGTTCAAAAAACACATCAACACATGGGAGCCAGAGAACCTCCAAGATTTCCTCCAGCTATCCCAATGTTTTATCAACGAAGAAGAAAGCGCGATGGTCGGTAAGAAACCACAACCGATCACCGAATCATCAAAACCCCCAAATGAAAGAGATCAGAAAAACGACGGCCGAGGCTCCAGGGATCCCCGACCTCGAAACCGTCATCAATTCTACACCGAGCTCAATGTCACTCAAGCTCAAATTCTGGGTGAATGCTGGAACACGGAATTCAGAGACGAAAAATTCCCAAAACCACTCACCAACAAACCAGGACAGCGTTCTAACAAATACTGCCGATACCATCGGAGTAGCGGTCACGACACCAACCATTGCAACGCCTTGAGAGATGACATTGAGGATATGATTAAAAGGGGAAAACTTGCCAGCTATGTAAACAAACCAGAGCGTCGAGCTGACGAGAAAAAAGAAGAACGGGAACAGGAACCCAGAACAAAGGGAAAGATCAAAGCCGAGTCTGACGACGACGAATTTGATTCAAGGAAATCAAAAGGACGGTCCGTGATGATGATGATCGCAGGAGGTTTCGCCCACGAAGAATCCGGGAAGACAATGAAACGAAAATGGAAAGAGCTACTCAACATAGCATCCACTTCAATCGCACAAACGCCTTCAAACCGACCTCCGTTGTCTTTTGGAGATGAAGACCTTCTAGATGGAAAACCTAACAAACACGTACCACTAGTTATCACGGCGGTAATCGCCAATAAAGAAATTAGAAGGATTTTGGTCGATCAAGGGAGTTCTTCAGACATCATTTTCCTCGACCTCGTGGAAAGAATGGGAATCGATAAAGAAGACATCGCTCCTTACAGAGGATCGGCACTATCAGGATTCAATGGGTCTCGAACTAAACCTCTTGGACACTTAGAACTGATGGTTTCCTACGGTGAGGAACCTTTGATAAGAATCATCAAAACAAAATTCCTCATCTTACCATGTGAATCGATATACAACTGTATTATTGGAAGACCGACACTGGGAAGGCTCGGAGCAGTAACCTCCACCACTCACTTAAAAATGAAATTCCACTCTCTGTGCAACAAAGTCATTACATTAAACTCAGACCTTGAATCCGCCTCGAGATGTTTCTTCCTATGGACAAAAGCAGAAAAAAAGGCCCAAGATAAAGAAGGTTTTTCACTCGAGCCAACCAAAGATAAAGAAATTACAGGAAGATCAGCCGAAGTCAACTTAACCGATTTAGATGCAAGATACGACCTTGACAGCTCGGAAAATGAAGATGACAATGAGTTGGCCAGAGAACTCAAAAAGAAAATGAGAAGGCCCCAGCCTGAGGGAGAATCCATCGAAATACAACTCGGAGACGACCCTACCAGAACGGTAAAGATTGGAGCAGACCTATCCGAAAAAGTAAAAATCGAACTCACTCGCTGCTTAAAAGATCATTCCGATCTTTTTGCTTGGTCGGCGAACGATATGCCCGGAATCCCGCCAGAAGTAGCATGTCACCAACTCGCCGTCAATCCAGAAGCAAGATGGGTCTCTCAAAGAAGACGGGCTCAGAGTGGAGAGAAAACCATCGCCGCCACCAAAACTGTCGAAGATTTAATCAAAGCAAACTTTATAACAGAAGTCAAATACACGACTTGGTTATCAAATCCAGTACTAGTTAAAAAGAGCAACGGTAAATGGCGTATGTGCATCGATTATACCGACCTAAACAAAGCCTGTCCGAAAGATGCCTTTCCAGTCCCAAGTATTGATCGCCTCGTCGACAATTCCTCCGGTTTTCGCCTACTTTCTTTCATGGACGCTTACTCTGGTTACAATCAGATCGCCATGTTTCCCCCCGATCAAGAGAAGACTGCTTTTATGACGGACCAAGGCAACTTCGCCTACCGAGTTATGCCCTTCGGTTTAAAAAACGCCGGAGCCACTTATCAAAGAATGATGAACAAAGTTTTTCAAAAACAGATAGGCAAGACCGTTGAAGTCTATCTTGATGACATGATTGCAAAAAGTGAGCGGGAAAACGACCACGTAAAAGACCTTCAAGAAATCTTCACTGAAATCAGGAAAAATAACATGAGACTAAATCCAGAAAAATGCACTTTCGGGGTCCGAGCTGGAAAGTTCCTCGGTTTCTATCTAACAAAGAGGGGAATTGAAGCAAACCCCGACAAATGTCGATCTGTGACTGAAATGCGGACTCCAACTTCCAAAAAAGAGGTCCAAAAACTCAATGGAATGATCGCCGCTTTATCACGATTCCTGTCAAATGCGGCATTCAAATCTCTCCCTTTATTCAAACTTTTGAAAAAAGAAAAGGAGGACAACGAAGAAAAGTTCAACTGGACAAACGAGCAAGACGAAGCCTTACAACAACTCAAAAAAGCACTTTCAGAACCACCCATTCTTACTCGCCCATACGAGGGAGAAACTCTGTACTTATACCTATCAATCTCGGAAGAAGCTTTGGGCGCCGTCCTTATCCGGGAAACACAAACTGGTCAAAGTCCGATCTATTTTGTAAGCAAAGCACTCCAGGGACCCGAATGCAGATATCAGCAAATAGAAAAAATCGCCCTCGCCTTAGTCGTCGCAGCTCGACGCCTCCGACCATATTTTGTGGCACACCAGATAGTCGTACGCACCAACTATCCAATAAGGCAGATTCTACACCGACCCGACCTTGCCGGAAGAATGATCAAATGGGCGGTAGAACTCTCCGAATTTGGAATCAAGTACGAATCTCGTACGACGATGAAGGGCCAAGTTCTAGCAGATTTTGTAGCAGAAATGATTCCTGCTGATCCTATCAACGACGTCTGGACTCTACACGTCGATGGATCTTCCAACCCCAAAGGAAGCGGCGCGGGTCTAATGTTGGAAAGCCCGGATAAGGTAATCATTGAAGTCTCCCTTACCTTCGCTTTCCAAACAACTAATAATCAAGCAGAATACGAGGCTTGCATCGCAGGGTTACGATTAGCAATTGACCTACGAGTCTCTCAGGTCAATCTCTACACGGACTCACTCTTGGTCGTTTCACAAATAAACAATCAATTTGAGATCAAGGATCCAACCCTGCTGAAATACCAGCTCCGAATCCGAGAGTTACTCACACAGTTTAGAACAGCCGAAGTAAACCACATCCCCAGATCCCAGAACCAGAGGGCGGACATCCTATCAAAACTCGCCAGCACCAAGGTCGCCGGTAATCACCGGACAATCATCCAAGAACTACTTAGAAGACCCAGTATCTCCCTTATCCCGACTTATAGTTCCGCAATTTGTACGATTGAGGAGGACCAAAGTTGGATCACTCCAATATTGGAATACATCAAGACAGGAATTGAACCTCCAAATTCGGTAGAAGCAAAAATCATCAGGAGAAAAGCCTCCGCCTTCTCAGTCATAGATAATACATTGTACAAAAGAAGCCTCTCCTCACCATTATTAAAATGCATTGAAAGGGAACAAGTACATTCCGTCCTAGCTGAAATTCATGAAGGAATATGTGGGCAACATCTTGGCTCCCGTTCCCTAGCTCGAAAAGCTCTACGCACAGGATACTATTGGCCGACCATGGAAGGCGATGCGAAAAACTACGTCAAAAAGTGCAAAAAATGCCAGATCTACGCCAACGTTTACGTCGCCCCAGCATCCGAACTTCGAAATCTATCCTCCACATGGCCCTTTGCCCAATGGGGGATAGATCTCCTAGGTCCATTTCCAACTGCTCCAGGCCAAAACAAATTTCTCATAGTAGCAATTGATTATTTTACCAAATGGATTGAAGCAGAGCCCTTAGCCACCATAACCGCCAGGAACTGTCTGAAATTTTTCAAAAAAAACATCATGAGCAGATTCGGGATCCCCGAATCGATCATCACTGATAATGGGACTCAATTCGCCGACAAAGGTTTCAGGAAAGTGATGTCTGACTTCAAAATCAATCATCATTTTACTTCCGTAGAACACCCTCAAACTAACGGTCAAGTAGAAGCAGCCAACAAGATACTCCTTAACGGTTTAAAAAAAAGACTGAACGACGCCAAAGGTAATTGGGTAGAAGAACTCCCATATGTTCTCTGGGCTTACCGAACAACCCCTCAAAGCTCAACGGGAGAAACGCCGTTCCGGCTATCCTATGGCAGCGAGGCGGTCATCCCAGTGGAAATCAGCGAGCTAAGTTGGAGAGTAGCGAATCCCAAAAAAGCCGCAGAAAATTACCAAGCTTTAAAAGAAAACCTCGATCTCATCGACGAAGTTCGAGGACGAGCCACACTTCGAGAAGCCATCGTCAAACAAAGCGTTGCAACTCGATACAATGCCAAGGTCATCCCCAGGGATTTCGAAATCGACGACTTAGTCCTTCGAAGAGCTGACATTGGTTTGAAAAATGCTTCGCAAGGAAAATTAGCACCCAATTGGGAAGGACCCTACCGTATTAAAAGTAAGACCGGTACCGGAGCTTTCAAATTGGAAACACTTTGCAAAAAGGAGATCCCCCGAAGCTGGAACACCACAAAGTTGAAAAGCTATTACAGTTAAGGACACGACGGTTTTGCGTGTGCCATTTTTATGTAACGGTAGTCCCTACCACTATAAATCTACATAAACATTTAGACTAATTCTTGGACCGATCTCATAAGATCTCCATACGTGGCCAAAGCAGTCACAACCCTTAGGGGCGAGTTCAATCCAGGCCGAGTCCTGGTAAACTGCCCAAAAGGTACGAAAGGTCCGTTAAGGATTTCTCCTTAACTCGATCATTGGCCTTAGTAGCCAAGAACCCTAATCGACGAGTTAAATCTGGGCCGAGTCCTGGTAAACTGTCCTTAGGCCCGATCTTACGAGAGTTCTCAACAGGTTTTCTCTAAATCGTTTGAAGAGCTCCTCTCAAACCTTTTTAAAACCTACGAAAATTCTCAAACAGGTCCTCTCTAAAAACGTTTGAAGAGCTCCTCTCAAAACCTTTTTATACCTACGTCCCACACTTGTCATTTTTTTTATCAAAGAACTATACAGTCAAGACTGTAAAAATTGATAATTACGGTGACAAATACAAAATTACTTTCATTACAACCACCTCGGAAACGGCCGAGACCTCAAATTTTATAAACAAAAACTAAAATCTAAATCAAAACCGGATCTCTTACAAAACTGAATCTGAACATAAATCAGGCAGACCTGGGATGAACCACGGTCTTCACACTAGTCTTGATATCAACCTTCACAATCTGGTCTCCCTCGATCTCATGATCCACATTCAGGACGGCTCTGTCAAGATTAAGAGAAGGATAAACAAGAGCAATTTGATCAAGTGCAAGATCGAAGCCGTCTCCTGCCATTTCCAAAGCGAGATCGGCGGCAGTCCGCGCTTCCTTCTTAGATTTTATCAGCTCAGCACGGGTTTGGGCAAGCTCTTTCTCAAGCACGGCGCATCGATCTTCAGGAGTGGAACTAGTCCCAGCCTTGTTCTCCTTGAAATTTTTCAGCGACGCCATGAGCTCTTGAATCCGATCCTCCAACCTTTTAATTGTATCTTCAGCAATCTCCCTCTCTCCTTCAAGCACTCCAATCCGATCGTTCAGCTGACCGATACGAACAGTGCTATCCTCGATCTGCGACTTAGCAGAATTATGGGATTTTTCAAGATCATCCACATAAGCCTTCAAAGTCTTCAGGTCGTTCAGAGTGTTACCCAGGACTTTATTCTTTTCTGCCAGTTCTTTCAGAGCATTGAATAACTTGGCCCTCTCACTGGTTACCAACTCTGAAAAACAAATAAAAGTCAATAAGGAAGATAAAAAAGAACGGCAAACGAACTCCAGATAGAACACCTCACCTTCATGACGACGTTCCATCTCCTCCCTCTGCAATTTGGTAACGTCGGCCAAGTGAACGAACAGCTTTGCGGCCGCACTAACTGGATCGGCAAGGTATTCCTCCATGTTCTTTTCCATAAAATTCGCGTCCACGGGAACAGGAGTTGCTTTCTTAGAAGATCTATGCCCTTTGGAAGACTTAGAATCTGTGGGAATCATCACCTTCTTCTTCTTCGCCTGCTTTGGAGAGGCTCCCTCATTCACCGGTTTTCTCTTCCGATGCTGAAGATCTTCCCCAGGATTCTCCTGCAGCTGTTCCTCGTGGACGGTCCTGATCGGGGAAACATGAACGGCACCGCTTAAATCGGGAATATTTTCTGGGACTTCTGGGTTCACATAATCACCTTCCTCGACCCCCAGATTCTCCAACGCTAACCTTCTCAATTGAGCAATCCTACTTCCTGCCATCGTATCTGAAAACAAAGAAAAAATTGAACGAATTAGTCAAAATCATCAACAATTATCTGCCAAAAGATAAATTGACAGACCAAAATACGACCCTACCTAGAACCCCCATAACCTTTCTCCTGGTAGCACATTTAACCAGACGATCGACAGGAATACCTCGATATTTATGCTTGGTATAGGGCACTTGAGATGAAATAAACAACAAAATATCTCTGGTCAGGATATCAGCACGGCAAAGATGAGATTCGCCGACATGATAGGATCTAGGAGATCGGTTATAATGACCGAGTCCCCATCCTATGGGAAACTTAGTAGACACCAAAGTTTGCCCATCCAAATCAAATCTCCCCACATGGTCGATTGCCTCACTATTCACTGGTTCCACAAAATAAAAAAGCTCCTTCCACCTCCCCTTCAGCGAATCTGAATAAGCCCGGAAAATCTTGGCACCTTTCAGAGACCGAAGGCTCACATGCTCCCAAGCGTTCCCTTCCTCGCCTCTTTCTCTATTCCTATTCACCTCAAACAAATGAAAAAATAGATCGGCGGACACTGGACGATCAAGTTCAAGGCATATCAATTCAAAGGCTCGAAGAAATGCCCAACCATTGGGATGAAGTTGCGAAGGTGCCAATTCCAATCTCGCCAAAACAGTCTGTTGAAGATTAGTAAACGGTGGACGAATATGCATATCGGATACCAATACATCATACATGACAAATTTCAAGGATCCTGGCCAGGTCGCTGCGTGCTCATCGGATCTCATTCCCTCAACGTTCCAAAGTCGGCCCCGAATGGATAACTTATTTACAAAAGTGCTCATATCTTCCCCTGCTTCGTACAGAGATCTTGTTTCAGTAACAGAAGAAGCGACCCAATTTAGAATACGAGGAACATTCACGTCATAAGGCATAGGAAGATCGACTCGCCCCGGACCAGTGCTAGAATAACCATCAGTCAAAGCAGATATACGATCGTCAGCCTCGGCAGCTAAGTCAACGGCAAATTCCTGAGTATGCGAAGACCCTTGCTCATCATCGGAACGCATCGATTCAGAAGACGCCGTCTCCACCACGACGACATCGGTCTCCGTATTTTTTACACCAACGATAGCCACATCCTCAGAAGACTGCTCCCCATCATCAGAAGTATGACGACCAACCTCAGGATCGTCCTCCACTTGTTCGCTAGTCGGGGCTGAATCAGGATGATCTTGAACTTCGGGAATAACCGGGACAGTGTCGGAATGACGACCATCGACATTCTCTCCACTAGAGGCCATCACGCTCGCAAGTTGCGGGGGTTGCTGGGAAATCTGCCTACGAGTTTTTTTGGTAACCGCCAGTTTTAAAAACCTGCAGGAATGGGGGCATGGGAAAGTCAGGAGTAACGACCTAACGGGTCCGTACCGATCTTAAAACCGACCTGACAACCCCCACCCTGTGGCAACTAAAGAAATGGGGGCAAATATGACTATTCGAAGAAAAAACAAGCAAAGAGATTGAGAAAAGAACTAACCTCGCACAAACAATGCTCTCACTGATAAATCTTCTGCGAAAATCGAGCACTTGAACCCACTGGAATGGTGAAACTCTAGCCACTATCCTCCTGATCGACGAACTTAAACTCGGATATGAAGATCGGTATGCAGAGCAAATTGACAATCAGGAATAAAGCAGGGAACCTAACCCCTATTTATAGTGGGCCTCGCAGAACTGGATTGGGCCCAAATCGAATCGACCCATCCCATCGAAGGCTTTCGACACACGCACACACCTACCAAAGCGTCACCATCATTAGCCGCCATTGGGAAACGCGCTCTGACAAGCACAATAAATGCAAAGGCACCATTTCGAAATTCGAATTTATTATAACGGTCAAAATTCACTTCATCACTATCAAACCATACTCGAGATCGGTAAGAAAGACCGCTTCGTATCTCATCAGACATCGGACAGATAAGATCGCCTCCCCATCTCGTAGCAACGTCTGAAATATCACTGCTCATTCAGAGATCATGAAGAAATGATCGTAATCTCGTCAAAGTCAAGATCGCCTCTAAGACGACCAGACTTGGGGGGCAACTGTTATGGTTAGTCTTTTGACCACATACACCCCTTCTTTCGGCTCTATTCACACCACACAAAAGCCCAATATCAAAGGGCCCAGTCCGAACATCAATGGCTCAGATCAAACCACCAGATCGGACGGTCCTAATTCATTGGAATCAACCCCACCTCACTCTATAAATACAACATTCATTGCCTCATTAATGGTAAGCAGACTCATATTTATCACTTAATTAAGACTATTCCACTGACTTTAGCATCGGAGTAATATTGCAGGTACAACACCAGCAGGATCGGACACGATCATTGACTAAGGATATCAACCACTAACTACCTCGGACCACCCTTCAAGGTCGGAAGTACAGTGCAGAACAAGTAGTGAATAGTAGACAATTCTATAGATCCTAAACTTCTTTCGGATATGACTTATGATGTTTTTTCCTATATTCTAACTTGGGTAGTAGACTGTATATCTTTTGTGTCATGTTCGTAGGAGGAAGAATGTGTTTTAAAATGGGTGGGGAAAATACATTTAACTAAGCTTACTTATTTTGATTAGAAGTATCTTTTTTGCAAATGTGATTTATTGAATATTATGAGCAATTGTCAATTAGTAAAGTGAAGTATCTTTAGTTATGTTTTATATTTTTAAATTTTGATTTAATTTTTTATTGAAGTATCCCTGCCGTATCGTATCTTGATTTTCAAAATTTTCCCGTATTCACGTATCGTGTCGTATCGTATCACGTATCGTATTACTTATCCGGGATTCATAGGTTTAAATTAACAAAAAATATTAGCAAATTTACGATTTAAACAATGTACAAATTTTGATACGATAACAATAATATTAATATAGCTATTATTTGTTAGGTTTTTTTTTTTCAAAAAAAAAAAACTTGAATAGATCAGCTTCGTAGGCCTCTAAGGCTTTTTCGATGGCCTATAGCCTGACTTTTTTAGTTAAACGTCTGGTCTAGGCCTGACGTAAGCTGAGCCGTAGACCCCTGTCAGACGGTCCGGCTTATTCCCACCCCTAATTGTAGTCTCAAAGAGACTAGTGGAGATTTGAATCCAACTTCTAAAATATCTTTTTAAAAAATAAAAGCAATTTATTAATTAAGAACACCTACCTAGCACTGAACTTTACAACCTGTATTCATTGTGTGCGGTGATAGAGTCACTCCCACAGTCCTTGCCTTACCCTTAGAAGCTGCTTATGAGTCAGTTGCAACTTTTCAATGCATAGGCCGAATCGGCAAAAATTAGATCTGCTAGCTATCCTAGATCTAAATACCATAAATGCGAAAACGTGCATTCATGTTATTATAGTATTGATATGCTTAGGAAAGCTTGCTGTGACCAGCCAAGCATAACTTGCCGTCTTTTACTAAAAATTAAAATATAATACGACTACTTGTTACTCATATCTATTATAGAATTAAGAAACATGATGCATAAATTAAATACAAGAAGGAAAGACACCTAGAAGGGGGGTAGAGTTGTAGTATCAATCAAGATAGTGATAAGCACGATATTTGGTGGTATCTAGCAATTGGTTGATTGTGGTTTGCAGTAACTTACAAAGAATTCCCGCCTTTTCATTTATTCTAGCAGCTGGTTCTTAGACATGTCACATATGGCTAATTCACGGGATGTTAGAGTCTCTTTTGCTGTGGTAAAAATTGTGTTTGGAGGGGAGAACCACACGGACGGACAAAATCGGGTATCCACATGGCCAATCAGATTCTCCAACGTAGATTAGTTATTGGCAAAGCCAATAAAAAAATGTAGTGCCACATTGCTGCTAAAGTCTCTAATGCCTGATTGGTTTATTCAAGAGAGGTCATATTAACCAAGACATTGCTGTCTGTTTAGTAACTTATCCCTCTCTTTTTTAAATCTTTTCAAGTTTTTGATCTTCTCTCCCTCCCCCCTCTCTCTACTCTATCTCTCTCCTCACTTTAAAGTAAGAACAAAAGTGAAAAAAGAAGTTAATATTCATGTTATTTCATTCACTTCTCAAAACAAATGAGAACTTAACTCATTGCATCATAAAATATTATCTAAACAATACATGGAATGTGTGTTTCATTTCACTATATGTTCCATTTGTACATTTTAAAATATCCAAACTAAGGGGAAACAGATATTTAACCGGAAAATTAACATATTCTTTCAAAATAATTTATACAAGTTCCAGTTTAAAAATATATCAAATCAAATTGCACATCGCAGATTCCCAACATCTTATTAATACATAATGAGTTGAACAAGTTGAACTAATATAAATTACTGATATAGTATAATATAAAATAATCACTTCATTCTCACCCAGGCGTCAGTCTTGTGTTAGCATCCTAAAAAGTCAACTATTTGCATACCTCTTCCAGCAACGGCAATCTGATAATGGTTCCTGCATAAGCCACAACAGGGAATTAAGACAAAGGACAATATGATAAATAACCCAACCCGGTCAACCTCTCATACAACAATCAATCACCTGCCACAAGCCCTAGCAGATAGGGTTTCTGGTTCAGGCACACTAACTATTAGATGTGCACGTTCAATTAGTTTAGTTTGGTGAAGAAGCCAGCATCTGACTCGCTGATCAAGTCCAGTCGAAAACACCCAAGATCCATCTGTCCAGACACCTTCATAAAATAAAATAAAGGTTGATAGTCATTAATGCCGATCAAATTTCATTCAAAACAAGTACTAATAAGTTAAGACATTCATATATTAGCCTCAATTGGATAAAGTGGCTCAAATGAATATGGCTCGAAAAATGCAGATGTCTGGAAAATCAGCAACAATGAGTCTCGAGTATTCTCACAACAGCAATTATATAGGGAACAATTGATTTAAGATTCTTGGGTGGGAGAAAATGCAAGATGAAGTAAATGAAAAAATTTAGCGGTTAAGATCAATAAAGGATTGGGTCATGAAAAATGTAGATAGAAAGAAAAGTATAATTATGCGGATTTACCTTTCACTGAAGAGCTGTGAGCCGAGGGAAATGTTTCAGAATTTAAGAATCTGAGCTCGTAGCTTCTACTCTGATTTTGAAAATAGGCGTCCTTTCCATATCCGTCTTCAGAGACGAAACGTGTGACATCTGGGGTTAAAATCCCATCATATAGATTTGTTGGTTTAGTTGATAGTTCAACAACGAGGTGGTGAAGTGCTTGATCATCACCCCCACTAACTATGTTATACACATGACAACTATCATTACGTTGCCCACCCTTTATCTCTGAAACATGGAGACAGTTAACACCAGACTGATGAATATTTTTCAAAAGGTGTAGAGGCTGTATTTCACATATTTCCACTGATGAATTATCAGTCTTAATTTCTGACTCAGAGACAGCTGCAGGCTTGGCTTGAGAACAAACCATCTCACTGTCTTCGTACTTATTTGGCACCGAAGATGTTCCTTGTGTAGTACAGTTGATGCCTTCAGTCTTGTCTTTAGCTTTTACAGTAATCAGACCGTTAGCTTGTCTTTTCTTTGAATGGTCACCGCTTAAAGATCTCCACCGCCTACCACCCTGACTTCCTCTTCCTGTGCGTGGTCGTTTTTGACAATCGAAAAACTTCTCTACATCACAAACTGAAACTCTCTGCATAAAAGCTTCAACACAGTCAGTCAGGTCCCAAAATGTAACACTCCCATCAGTAGATCCACTAATCACAATGTAAACATTTCCATCTTGGATGTTTTCTGCAAAAAAGAAGTCTAGACATAAGAGGAATAAAACTAAAGCGGGAAATTGATCATAGACAGAAAATACATGACGATCTCTAAAAGATGAACTATATAATAAAGAAAGGTGTATGATAGGGCGCGAGAGATGTTTTGATAGAAATTCTCTATTACACACAAGTATTCGAGATCCTAGAACTACCCCTCCCAATTTGCTTTCCAGTCTCACGACATCCCTCCCTAAACTACCCTTTCTGTTATTTATAACCTATCCTCTTTAGCAGTGGCGGATCTTGGAATTTTTTTTCGGGAGGGCCAACATAGCAATATATTCAACTATGAAACACAAAAAATGATAAGTAAACACAAATTAAAAAATACTAAATGTACAACAACACTGAATTTCTAGAAAAGCTATTTTGATTGGACAATAAAGACTCAATTAAAAATTTAAAATCTCGATGTTCTTAAAAAATAATAGAAAATTTTATTTTATTATAGAAGACTATTTTTTTAGAAAACTATCAAACATTTCTTTTATAAATCTTCATATTGATAATGTTATTATTAATATTAATTTAATCACTATACTAAAAAAGAATGGACAGTTTTGTTTTTTAAAAAAATGATGCTACTTAAAAGCACACAAAAAAATAGTGCTACTGCTAATATAAAAAAAAAAATGGCAAAACTATCTTAAAAAGTAATAAAAAACTATTCCAAAGCCATCTCAAAAGATTGTCTTAAAAAATTGTCGTCAGGTGGAGTAGAACTCCTGACCAAACCATCAGGTATCAGGCGCTTTATCCACTGCGCTAACCTTTTTTTTTTGGTGAACTCCACTGCGCTAACCTTATATTAGTACCTTTTTAACGAGCGCTTTTGTATATATCTATTTTACTTGTAATTTATTATTTATTTATACCTATATCACTTAAAATTTTAATTTTTTTTGGGTGGGCCATGGCCCTCCCCAGCCCACACTAAGATCCGCCGGTGCTCTTTAGCTCACCAACTAACTCCCTAAACTAACTATTCCACTAAGAGGGTTGCCTATCAAATTATTATCTAGTATGGTCCTTGGACTATTAAAAGTAGCCCCATGATCATTAGTAAACCAAAACACAGACAATTTCTTCTATGAATTTAAGGTTTCTTGGTGCCAGTGCATCACGTATCAAGTCCTTTAAGTTCTAAACAAAAATTGTGATGTTAAGCAACAGCTAATGACCACCTTAACTTATAAAGTGACAAACTTTAAGATAGCACCGGCTATTAGTATCACGATAGAGCTTCTACATCCATGTGAAAGGAAGAGATTAGGCGTCCGGAATGCGTTCAAGAAAACACCGAAATAGAATGTCAGACAAACCTTTATAAGGCCTACATAGGGGAAAGATGATATGCTGCAATGACAAAACAGGTGCCAATAAAGGAACAAGTAATGCGATGTCAAACCTGCCATTAGGTAAAAGGGAAAGAGCTGTGTAAGATTTAATAGAAAAGGCAAGAAAGCAGAGAATAAATTATCACAGAACTTGATGGAAATAATTGTAAGTACCATAAGCGAAAGGGCAAAATTAAAGCCCGTAACAGAAGTGTAGCATCTGAACAAGCAACAACAACAAAACAGACAGTTATCCTGAAAGATATACAAAATAGGTGGTTAGTTTGGGTTTTTTATTGGTGACTTCATTTTACGTTTAACAATATGCAAAATAAGAAGTAAATATTAGGCATCTCCTCCCACCTGGAACCAGCACATTTAACAAGAAAAGCAGTGACTGCAAGATATCTCCAGTCATCCTCTTGTTTATCACTGATCAAGGTCAGTGTCCCCCTTTCAGACAACAGTGATCCAGGTTCAGTATCAATTTTTATATTAGAAACATTTTCAGCATCACAAACTACTTCCCCTGCATTATTTTCTGGATATTTGGGTGTAGTTGAACATTTGGTTGGCATGTCACTGGAAAGCCACTGGAACGTCAATGATGAAGACAAACTTGATAAAGGCTGATCATCAACTTTTGAATTATATTGATTATCAGTTAGGAAGTCATTTTTGTTGTCCAGACTCCTATTTTTTAGTAGCCAAGAAGTTAATACTCGCTTTGCACCCACTGATATTAGTAAAGTTGTGTCCTCATCAGTAGCACTATCAGGTATAATGGTTGTGTCGGATGGAATTGTGTGTAGTTTTGACACACAACAAATTGATCTTACAGCTGATCCTCCAACATGTTCACCAAGCAATTTTGACATCGACCAATTCTCAGTACCAGGGGAGTACCTAAATCAGACACACTTTTTAGGAGTTAATGAAGTACTCAGGTGAGTTCTATAGAAAGGAGAGAATAATGGTCTTACCAGGTCAATCTCACAGTTCCATCTTCACACCCAGTTGCAATCCAACTTGATTTGGTAGATAAGGTATTTTTATAATTATCTCCATGAAGCATATTTTCAGATATAAAACACAAGGAATGTATCTCTCTCCCATGGAATTGCATATGCAAACTCTGAGGGTATATCTTCCCATCTTTATCATGAATCCAGTGTCTATGTATATGTATCATTTCATCCTGTAATGATTGGCATTGTTTGTTAGGGATATTCAGAAAGACATTTGTGATAACCAAAAAAAGGGACAAATTAGAACGAGTATCTATCATGAAAATGAAATGGGTTTTGGTAAAGGTGAAACTGAAAGTGGGTTTAGATTACAAAAACACAATAATCATGACAAACAGAAACTATAGCAGTAGCACTAATTTTAGCACTTTCCAAGGCTTCACCAAATCACTAAGACCCATGTTATTGAAGCAGAAAAATAAATAGAAGTTAAACAATATGAGTATATGACAAAATGTTCCTTTCAGATCCCCAAGGATATGAATGGAAAAAATTTGAAATCTAAAGACTATCCATCAAAGAAACCAATCATATTTAACAGACTTTAATTTAGGATTTGGCCTCTCTAAATAATGATGCACCTTAAAGGATAAAGCCTGGAAATATAACCGTTGAATGAAAATTTAAGGGCTGAGATCTTAACAACTCCACAGTTTGTTACCCTATGATGTTTTTATTACAATCTCAATCTACAAGTGGTTATCATTGCACTTTATCCTCTAAAGTGTAACCCTCGCTTTGATATCCAGTGGATCCCCATTGTTAGACTTAGATGTTTATATTCAATAAAAATCATGAAATCTTACAACAACAACAACCAAGCCTTATCCCACTGAGCGGACTTGTAGAAATGCAAATAGCTTATACTTAGCAGGTGTAAAGTACTTCTGGATAGATAAGGCTTATAGAAATGCAAATTGCTTACTGTATTTTTTCAATAGTCAGGAGTTCAAAGTAAAAAAAAAGGCAAACCTTAACAAAGGCAAAACAGTTCTTCATCTCTGGTACATCTCCTAGATAATAGGAATGAGGACGCCGCCATCCACCACATGGAATTTTCACCACCTGATAATACCGCATGCACTTATTGTCACAGCTATAATAGCTGGTAATGTAGGCAGAAATGATAGATATTAACTAAGCAGAATAAAGAGGAAAAATATTCATAGTACCTTATTCTCATTAACTAAGTTCCATACTAAGAAATCTACAGATGCAAAACCAACTGCATAGCTGCTTGCTGATGTATCATGGGAGTTGTTATAAACATAAGCATTTTCAATTAAAGACAACTCTTTCACTTGTTTCATCCCTGTAAATTGCAAGTTTTGCCTTTCTCTATCATATTCCAGATAGCATATACAACCATCTGCTCCAGTCTGAATATGAATAAAAGTCCACAATTAGAATTAGAGTAGAGAACATCCGTCTTGATGTTATTGTTCCAAAAATGTCTAAATTATAATCATTACAATTAGACAATTAGAAGGATGAATAGTTAAACATACTGAGCATATCTCAATTTGATTGTAACCAAGCTTAGTCACAGCAACACTGGAGACACTTGAAATCCCATGAACTCCTTTGAAATGATTTACTGGAGGTATTTTCATCTCTTGTGTAACAGATGTGCCCAGCACCAGATTCTTTAGCAAAGGGAACAAAACCATATTACCACGTAGATCTCCACATGCGAGGACCTGCAAAGACATTGATATCCAGATCCAAATGAACTCTCATTTTTATATTATATTTATAAGAATTATGAATCTCTTAAAGTCAAAATGAAAATTATCCCATGTCCCTGTTCCTCATCATTATTTATTGGACAATCTCATCGATGTTCACCTTTACATAAAGGCGGATTTCATTGAAATGCTATTTTGATTGCAGCATAAAGTAACACGTCAAAACACCATAAACTCACAAATTCAAAACGAAGGAGATGATTACCTCTTCCTCCAAGCATGCATCCAAACACATTATCCGCATTCCATAACTTGATATGAACTCTGCTACATGAGACACATTGTTACTACTCACGGAGCTCGGACTACTAGATTGTGAAGGATCAGGTAACCTCCAGAGTTTCAATTTCCCTCTAGGATCAGCTGTGAAGACATACCTACAAGATTAAGTCACCAGAAAATGACAAAAATACATTTCATTATTTTTGAAACAAAACTGTTGGAGTTATAGGTTTTAGATAGAGTGTAGAAAAAGAATAAGGACTTAGAATTATGATTATAACACAGAAATAAGGAAACTAATCTTAAGATATAGTCAATATGAACATATTTTAAGATAAGAAACTAATACTATGCAATAATCAAAGATACTTGAAGACTATGTAGTCAATAGTGACCGTAGCGGCAATTATAGCACCATAGGGCCCCTAGGCGATACACAATTTACCATTGCGTTGCGATTTTATGTAGCGGCCGTAGTGCCACAAAAAGCAGCCAAATAGTGCTCTTCATTAAAAATCCAACCCTTCACTCTTCTCATTTGGGGCTTTTTGGTCAATATTAGAGGCGGCACAACTCTGCCTCTGATCTCAGCTTCCTGTTTTGCACTATTTCTCTTCTGTATTCACTATTCTGCACTGTTCCTCTATCCCTGCTGCCATATATGCTATGTTTTCAACATTCTTCCATTGCTATGACAAAAGCCTAGTCACAACTTCTGCTTTGTTGTCAATGTTTGAGTATTTGTAGGGATGAACTTTGATTATTAGTTATGAATATGTTTTAAGTTTGTGTATCCTTTTTATTTTTGAGCTTTAATGTGTAAGGAATAAAGTGCTCATAGCATATCTCTGGACTTTTATGCAACAACGAAAGAGCAATACGCTACACTGCTATAGTGCTATGGAGGTTGTCCGCTACGCTATAGACTACATAGCTTCAAGATAATATCAGAATTTTATATGATATTTCCTTATCTTCTAACAAAAGTAGAAGAAATAATAATAATAATAATAATAATAATAATAATAATAATAATGATGATGATGATGATGATGATGATGATGATGATCATTAAACCAGAGAGCAACAAAAGAAACTAAAGAGATAAACTATAGAAGAGAATAAAATATTAGGACCTTCCAATTAGATCGCCACATCTTGGTAATAATTTAGACACTAGTATTAAAAGATAAAGTGAAGTCATTACCTACATCCCATAGATTTGCACCAATAAGTACCCAAAAGCTGTCTATCCATTTCAGCAGGCCAAGTAAAGCTCAATCTAACTGTAGGAGTACAATCAACGTTAGCAACCCCAATAATTGTCATATTTCCTTTACCATCTCCCATGGCAATCCAATCCTCAGCACCACAGCCAAGTTCAAATGAGTCCTTCAATAAATCCATACAGATAATTGGTGCTTCGTTGCTGACCTGGACAAGTTGATTCCACTGTGCACCTCCAGTATCACACAATTTAGCATGGTAAAGATAACCATTATTGGTAGCAACGTAAAGAGAATCCTGACAGGAGAAACGCATACAACGAACGTATTCACTCTTGCTGCAACAAATAAGGAAAAATGGCCAGTCAACATGTAATATGGTAAACACTACTGACTATAGACAATGGCATCTCAAAGCCATTTCAAATTTAGTAATGTTACAGGGCATCCTAATGAGTTCATCATGTTTAATAATCCCACCTGTCCATCAATCCAACATGCCCCAACACATTAGGGATGCATATGGAAAACATCTCTGTTCTCCCAGAAGACACTTGTGCAGCTGCCAAGCCCCTTGACAGACAAGCATGAGGCCTATGCACTTTGATAGCAGAATCGAACCCAGCAGTTATAAGAAGTGATGAATTTGGGTCGCACAAACATCTCCATATTCCCCTTCCTCTGTAAATAGCAAACATTGCACATTTCAGTATTCCCCGAATTCCTCTAACTAGTAAGGTTGCAAAAACTTAAAAGACGCGAATATAAGAATTTGATGTCACAAAACCTAACAGAAAATGACTCAAGTAGGTTATAACTCTTGTGAAACAGTAGCACACAAGAATTGCAAGATATGGAGCAAATAGAAAAGATCGTTGTTCTTATTTTGCAAGTATAAGATCGTACCACTCCAACAATTTCTCACATTTAGAAATGATAGAATTGAAGCATTTATTTGTAATAATTGCATGCAGAAAGGACAGAATTGAAGCATCTATTTGTAAGAAAATTCAAAATTCAGGTTATGAAAATTCTTGGTCCATTTAAATCCCATACAGTAACATTGAAGTGAAGAAAAAAAATCAATAACAATTAAAAAATTATATTCTTGAGTCAGGTCTTTGAATGCATATTTCAAAAAAAAAACAATAACTCAGCAATTAGTTTTTTAATTTTCAACAATCAATAATTAATGTTTATAACATACATGTGCTCCCTAATGACTTGCAGCTGTTCACCGCCAATTCCCCATATACGACATGTACAATCCTCACTGACAGTTACAACAAACTGCAGAAAAAAATTATTAAAAGAGAGATATTTCAATTTCACGAGTCAGTGTAAATAGATATTTCAGCAGAAAAATAAACACAATATGAACACAACTTTAATGTTGTCAAATACACTGAAAACAATGTTTCACGGCTAATTTTAAATACAGTCATGAGAAAATTTTTAGAAAGAACTAATGAGTACGATAGCTGATTAAATTTGTTCATCGACTGAAATTTATTCTAATCTTTAAAGACTATAAAGACAGGTAAAAGAAATAACTGATAATGTATGCAAAGCTACCTACTTAGTAGAAAAAGGTCAAATAAATGACAACGTAAGTAGTAAAATAATACTAGAGTTTAAGCTAGTAGCACATGAATGTCTTTAGAAATATTACTGTAGACTACAACATTTATGCAGTTAAGAATCAGTGATAACTAAAGAAACAATTAGCAAGTTCCATTGAAAGAAGTGGCTAAGTCACTTATCGTGATAAAAGCAGCACCGATAAGAGAGACACTTAGCACAAAAAATCAGTCTACGGCAAGGCTTTTAACTCAAAGGTACAAAAAAAGGCCTGATATGGTTCTCTAATAGTCTAATGAAATAATTACATCAAAACAGAACAGTGCGGTTTTTCTGTTAGTATTGATTATTGGATGGGAAAATTTAAAAAAAAAAAACAATAAGACCAACATACTTAAAAGATTAATCAACTGATACGATACAATAATTTTCCATTTTTTGTTGGGTGGTAGTAGAAGACCACATGAAAAACATAACGAATAAAAACTTAGAAAGATAAACAATATCAGTAAGAATATTTTTTTTAAGAAAAGGTTTTCAATAAGTTTGAAATGAATGGCTTACAAAATCAGAAATACAGCAGTCCCAAACACGAGCATTATGTCCAAATAAGACAAGGGCAACGGGGTCATGGTGCAGTGAATCTTCCCTTTCAATAGGAACAGCCCAAACACGTGCACTGCATTGTAAAAATGATCATGACATGTATCATTATCATTCTAAGAATACAAACATAAATAAGTGATACCGTAGGATTTGAAAAACTACTCACCTACGATCATCCGAAACAGATACCAGTTTAGATCCACAAGGAGACCATGTTATTCGGAAGATTGAACCTTCATGTCCAACAAGTTTACATACATGCACAGCCTCATACAGATTATCTTTTAGTAAACAGCCATTGGAGGATGAAACGCCCCCATGATCATGGTCTTCTGGAGTTCTTGAAGATTTTTCACGTTTAGGGGCCACTTTCCAAACAACAATCTGCCCGAACCAAACTCTTTAAAGTAATTAAAAGAAAATTGAGAATTGGACTCATTAAACAAAAGGTCAGTAAAGCATATAGATATGTAGTGCAGAAAATAGACCCTTCATGCATTAACTGAAATAAAATAAAATAAATAAATAAAAACTGATGCAGTCATGCAGTTGTATAGTATGTGCAGAACAGCAATTATGTTGCATTCCACCAAGAAGATAATTGTCACTTTGTGATCAACATGAACTGCTTTGGTGTTTCTGCAGTTTGATTTTTGGTGCTAGTCTGTGTAAATCAAGCAGCAACATATCAACAGAACAACGATTCTGTTTGATCACTTTTATGGAGGCGTTTCCAGTCACCAACCTATTAGAGCTACAGAAGCCAATTTTAGGGAAACAAATGTGAAAGCAGGTAGAGTATCTTTAATTTGTCATTAGGCATCTAGACTAAACATCAAGGAAAATTATGGCGAAAATGCTACCAGGGATAGAGACAAGGACAGGTTTTAAATTACTGATAATAGTTTAACAAGTGGTCTTGGTTTATCTCTAATGACATACTATCGTGTATCCTTCCAAACATAGATCAGCCATCATCAAAAGCATGACCTCTAGGACGTAGAACGCGTTCACCAAATTTTTCTAGGGATAAGAAAGGAGGATGAAGGAGGAATTCCTTTTAGCTAATAGCTAAATAGGAGGAAATATATAAGCTGACAGAGATTGGAATCTGGTCCCTCTACAGCTGTCACCGAGCAAGACTTTATTTTGCAGAGAATCAAAGAGACTTGCAAAATGCAGAATATTTAAGACAAGACAAATTTGACACTATTTCCGTGACTCTCAACTGGCATTTTCAAGCGCAACATTGAACATTGAATATGGTAGATCTCTTACCTCATTAAATATTGTACCTGATGCAACACGGAGAACTTCAAGATTGTGACCCCATAATCGCATTGAGTACAGAAGGCACCGAACTGTGTTCCAACGACAAATAGCATCATCTCATTAGGTAAAAACAAAAATAGTAGATAAAGAACATACCCAATCCCATGTAGTAAAGTTGAAACCAACCTGGAGATTGGACCTTGAGAACCATATTAGAGTTGAAGATGTCCCAAACGTGAACTGAATTGTCACTACATCCTACAGCAAGAAAATGGCTATCCCCATTTGAAAGAGGTAAGCAGCCCTACTACCAAGCACCAAGTCGCAAGCCACAAATATTGAAAAAAAATAAAGACATGTTAGAATAAAAAACCATCCATTATTCTGGAACAGTTGTGTTATTTGAAAATCAAATCGAAACACCAAAATTAACATCAATTTTGCTGGTCAAAACGTGGCTAATGATGTATTGAACTTGGTTATTGGATTTATCAAAGTTATCATAGAGTTGTAACTCATTTAATAACGTTCAAACTGTGGTCAGTAATATCCACTTGATCGCTAATGAGTTGTAAAACATTGGTGCGTGTGTGTGTATATATACACATATATCAATCAAGCAGGTTCAATACTTTAAACATGTTTTCAAACTACCTTAACCAAAAAAATCAAATTTGATGTCCAATTTAATGTTCAGAAAACATTTCTCTCAATCTGTAATGATATATAGTGAGTAGTACTCACCTCGAGGAAACAAACATCCAAAACCCAGTGACTAAACTTTGGTAACAAATGAATCAGCGTCAACTGTGGACTCCCAGAATCACTATCAAAGGAGAAGCTAAATAGTTTAACTCTTGTTTCACCAAATACAGTTATCACAGTAACAGAGGTAGCGGAATTAAAAGCAATCCCATGCACGCGAACTCCGTCGAATACAGAGAAGGACTTCAAAATCTTTCCTAGTTCTAAGTCATACATTAGAATATCCGATCCCAAACCTAAAAATTAAGTATAATGAAGTAATGAGGAAGGTGAATTACAGTTAGAGATAGCAGAAGTGCAATTGAAAGTGATGAGAATGAAAAAATACCGGCGAGTAGAAAAGGAAGAGAGTGATTGGGAAGGTGAAGAAAACAGAGAGCTGATATGTCTCCAAGGTATGGACCACGACGCACAAGCCATTCAGTTAAGTGTTGTTCCGGCACCACCATTGCTCCGTTCGCCGGATCCATTTCCGTCGTTACGTGCTTCCACTTCGACGATACCGGAGGTAGGGTTTAAGAAAAATTTAACTGAATTGAAGTTGGAGGTTTTATACCATGTCCAGTGTATTCGCTTACGAGTTGCTATTTGCACCCCCCTTAATATGTGAATCGTGAATCGATGTCATTATCGTTTCTAAATGAATCAAAATTGCAAAGGCATTCTCAAGTGTCTTTTTAAAGAGCCATTTTGTATTTGACCAAAAAAAAAGAGCCATTTTGTTCTCAAATCTGTTTTTTTGTTAGTTATTTTGGTCTTCAAATGTGTTTTTTGGTTAATTTAGTCTTTAAAATTATTAAAAAAATGACTTATTTACAATTTTAATACATTCGGAGATTATAATGACATTGTCTCACACATTCAGTGACCAAAATGACTATTTACCCAATTTTCTTTGATATTTTTTCCTTTAGAGCATCTCACCCCTTCTACAATCCTAGTAGAATTTGGTTAGAGTTTCCTTCTAAAAAGTTTACTTCCTGAAGTCACTAGTGCACCCATCAATACATATCTTGATTATCTAAAAAAAAAAAAAAAACTTCCTGAAGTCACTAGAGTTTTTACTAGGATTATACAAACTTTGTTTATGCCACAAATCATGTTCGATATTATAGACACATAACTTTTGCACACATGCAACATGTAGAGTGAATAGAGTAGGGGTTCGCATGTGGTCCAACAAGAATCTTAGGTGGACCGTGGACGAGGTTCCATCACAGGCAGAGAAAGTCGCAACACTTGCACTGAAGTACCCGCGGCAGCACTACAAACTATTTATTTTAATCTCTACAATTCTGATTTGTTACATCAAGTCTGTATTACTCTTCAAATCAATAAAATTTTATCCAACCATTAGTTGGTAGGGTGTTGGCATGGATGATACTGTATGACATGGCAATGTCTTAAGAAGACATGTTACGCTACGAAATGGATTATGTTCTTTGATATTGTTACCACAACAAAATATCATCTATGTCAACTCAAATTGTAAATAATTGGATGGAACATTAATGGTTAGAGCAATTTTTCACGCGTAATTTTCAATGCTTATCAATCTCGACGTTCTTTTTTTAAAATAAAAATATTTAAATTTAGATTTTTCTCGTATACATGTCCGGAAACTACACAACAGTCAACAGCCAACATAGATTCAACTGTCCACTCAATCTAGAAACTGAGGGAAACACAATTGCGAAAGATAGTTGAGAGTTGAGACTGCAAATAGCTGTGTAAGAAGCAGCACCACTTTTAGTTCGTTATGGGTGTTTTGCCCCCTTATATCATCAAAAAAGAAGCAGCGCCGCTTGCGTACAAAACATAGCAAGTCGCACTATACCTCATATGAACACCTCATCAAAATATACCTTAAACCAAACAAAACGAGACCTTCCAGGTTTCGGCCTTCAACACGACAACAAAATACATATCCCAGCTCGCTATACTTGAAATCCAACTCAAATTGGAAACGATGAAATCATTACTCTCTAACCTAAAATCTCTTTATGTTTATTCCGGTTTACCTATGGTTTTCACCAGCCAATTCAACCTGTGTTTGATACATCACATTTCAAAATCAGTGAATCAGAATCAGGAAAATAGTTTATGACCTCCTTTTCGCCAAACACCTCGCACAGGCAGCCCTCCTACAGAATCATTCTTGTTACCTTCTAAACTGTCTGTTGTTTCAGGATCAGATGCAATATCTAGAAGGGCCGATGCAGAACCATCACCAAGGCGCGCTCTTAGGAACTTGGAACCTTTCTTGCGTTGCTTGTTCCCACCTCCACCATCCTCTCTATTCTGATTAGATAAATTGCCATTTGATGTTTCACTCTGTCCGCCAACCTTCATCTTAGGTTGACTACCAGAGTTTGTACTAGTCTGTTGCTCAATTTTTAATTTACCTTTGTCAGTGCGATAAGAACCCTTGGTTAGTACCTCCAACTTCTCTTCTGTAGGTCTATAACTTGACTGTAATTGATGTACAGTGCTTAAAAAGTTATCTGCTAATCTGTCTGTGGAGTTACTCTGTCTACCCTCTAAAGACTTGCCTTTACCTTTCTTGTCGACATTACTATTATTGTGATGGGAGCTACTGCTGCCACTGACCCTGTAATTTTCTTGTAAAGCATTTATTTGCAAACTAGCGTTGTAAAAGTCGACAAGTTCTTTCTGCTTCCGAGCATCAGGGCATAGTCTTGCCAACTCAAGTACAAGATGGGACAAGCCAAACTGCTGCACATAGCCCAAATACTCCCCTGTATCTATAGTGCCTTGGCGATATTGAGCAGATATGTCTTTAAATATGGTGTATCTATCTTCATCAAAATCAAGAGCACCACGAATCTTTTCAACTAAGGACTTGTTAGCAGACTGGACATTCTCCACATTTGACGGAGGCTGGCTGCTTGTAGGTAACTTGCTTACTTGTGCAGCAGAAACTGGAGGGAAATCAGAAATTGACACTTCTACAGGGTTGTTCTCAATGAGGTTTGGAGCAGATGTAGAGTGAATGATTCTACCATTATTACGGGTGTCCCTCGATGAACCAGCAGGTAATTGTCCATGAGCAGGTCTATGTGTAGCTTGAATAGAACTAGCATAAGTTGATGCCTGAGGTCCACTGTTAATTACAGTCTTCATCTGACCAGAATTATGAGACACTCCAAGGGCACGATTTGGTGACGGTTTAGATTGTGAAGGATTACGGGATGACTGTACAGGTCCGCGACCTGCTACAGACCAGGCATTTCCAGAATTAATAACAGATACATTTCTGTTGCCATGCCGACGTAAACGTGCTGCCATGGTGTTACTAGATGAACCTTCAAACTCATGTTTGGACCTTTGCTGGCCATTGCTGGAATTTATGGGAAGTGGAGGAAAGGAAGAATCTCCCAAAGCTCCATTCTTAGCGTTCCCTAAGGCCTGAAGGTATCTTGCAGCTGATTCAGAACCTGCTGTACCTAATGATTCAAACGGATGAATGATGGAATCAATATCTGCATGCCCATCATCATCAGTAAATTGTCCATTATTGGGCGTTGGATCCCGAAATGATTGCTCAGAATTAGCAGTCTCCAAACTGGCTTCAATGGCCATAGAAAGTTGATGTTGATTTTCAGAAACATCACGACGAAACGTACGATTTCTTCCACGGCGTTGGTCCTGTTCATTAGAGTGTCTATATCGAAAGCTAGTTGGTATCTGTAAGGAAAAGATGAAAGCTGCTGTAACTTCTATAAGAGACTGAGAAGGATCTTGGAAGTAAATGAGTTTTCATGCAAGCTCAAAAAGAAATGATTGTCATTGTATGTACCTGAAGAGCAGCACTACGCTTTGATCGTGACATACGCCCTCCATGTTCCATAGTATTATGCCTCTATCACATAAACAAGGAAAAAGGGTTTCAACAATGATAGAATAACCCCACAACAATAACATGGCTAATAATATTGCGATAAGATAAAAATAGGCAGCGTCCAAATTAACAAGCATGGGGAATCGTCAAGCAGGTGCATGTACAGCACACAAGATACATTCTAAATAAACCATTAATAGAAAAGAAGAAACAGAGAAAGAACCCTGTTCTGTAACTAGCCAGTTACCTTCATCTCTGAGTCAGATTGAAAAACAACAAATTTCTTAGCAAGGCAAGCCTCATCTTCACATAAGAAATGCTGTTGTCGGAAGTGGATCTGCATCAGAAAACACTTGGTCAAATTCAGGTTAAGGAATGGGACATACCTAGCAAAGGCATTTGGTCAAAAGGGAGTAAAACAAGCTGACAAATATATCTTACCTCTAAGTCATCATAATTCTTATAGTATTCATACTGTCCTGGATGTTGCCTGCAATGAGTACAAATATCATGAAAATTACACTTCTAACAGTTTAGACCTTTATAAAGACACAACTAATGAGCACATAATTAGCTTGATTGTTACCTTTGGCATATATGACAAGTATAATGTTCAGTAGACATATGTGTGTACAGTTCATTGTCCCCATAAAACGGGGTTCTGCAAAATTCACACAGCGGATGCCCCGTAAAACCACCCCTTTCACTCTCACTTCCATCGACCTCAGAATCACCTGTGCTTATGTGTTGATTCAACTGTGCTCTAGTATATAATTTTTGCTCACATACAAATACCTACGTCATAGAAATGATGGTTTGAAGACTCAATCAAAAAATACAAACCCTGTCATTAAAAGATACATGTGAAATGCCAGAAATAAATGCTCCACCTTCCTTCCCTCCAAACACAAATTGCACATATGCAACTTATGACGGTGGAATAAGTGACCCTTCAGCTGCCCTATATTCCTAAACCTTTGTTGTCGCCTTGAAGCATCATGTTGTTGGTCCTCCATCTTGTCACATGCATTGCATGAAAGCCTGCACATAGCCTTGATCATCTTGTAATGGTCCACGTCATCGAAAAATGCGTTTGTATCCTCATGGTACCAGTATGATCCAATCTTTCCCTCCCTTACCTCAGACGGCAGGGTTGAAAAGTCATTAATCATCCTTGTATAATCTCCTAGAGCCTGAGAGGTTGCAAAAAGTGAAATTAAGGGAAAAAGGCTTAGAAAAGTACAATTTCAAAATAAAACTATGGATTCCTAACAAAGTAAGTTTGAGAATGGTTTCGTTAACCAATTTTGACTATTTCTTTTTTAACTAACAAAAATCATCATGTCTTGAATGGATTAGTTCAGTTCTTTAAAAACAACATGTAGCAAATATATGTTCCTCTGAATGCATTACAAACAAAATAACCACAAAGAAAAATAAGCAAAGCAAATGTTCCATAAAACAAGCATGCAATGTTCATTTAGAAGTGACAGTGATATGGAATATGCTGGGAATCAGGAATAAATTCTATGCATGTCTAGCTCATGTCATTGCAAATTACAGTTAAGAGTTGAGGACAGCTCCCTTCTGCGTACATAATTGTCATTGTCAATAATATACACATATAAACATAGTATACATGTAAATGTGGCGCAAATCGGATTTTCACTTATTCAATTCCAAGAACAACAAATAACAAAGATTTCTCCACTTCCCATTTATTGCACCAGATATAAAATAATCCATCAAAATGGATACATATATAAAAGAAAAAAGAAAATTCATTGGGCAATTTTACATACCCTGGTTACGAATACGATGTTGCAATCGGTCTTACAGATGCAACAGCGGCGATCGTCGCATATGAAACGGAGACGAGCCACACACGTAGAGCAAACCTCCCGGTGCAAACAGGATCCGTACGCAACCCATTCCAATGGCTCAGCGCAAACAGCACAACAGTCATCCATATCCTCTCCTCTTGATTGTTCAACAAAAACCCTAAATTCAATTCCAAGATCACGATACAAGGTTAGGTTATTGCAATAGGAGAAAGGGAGAGAGAAGGGGATTTATTTTCTAGGGTTTGGAGACGATTGGTATATCGTAAATTCGTGATTTAAATACTCAACTGTTAATATGGAAAGACGTGGAGCGGAAGAAATCGATCGCCGGGAAAATGAAAGTTCGGTGAAGAATCCGACAAAGAATTTGATGTGAAAAGAAGTGTGCGCTTAGAAATGGAGATAAAAGATTATAGAACGCAGTCACCTACCTCAAATATTTTCGAGAGCCCTCGCAGTTCGCACGCGTCGTTTCTTTGTTTTACTGCATTCCCCACGGGTCCTTGATTGTCATTAACTTCGGTTTTGGTTATTAATCGTCCCTTTTTTTTGTGAAGCAAATCGTCCATTTTTTTTTAATTAATTGAATTTTAATTTATATACAGGGTCGATTCGGTGACTCACACCCCTGGACCGGGGCGAGCCAAGTTTTAAAACACTTGATTATGCACAATTTTTACAATGATGGTATATAATAATTAAATTCTAATTAATTTGAATTTATTTTGTATACACCATTGGTGTTTCTTTTTACTCGAACCATTGGTGTTGTAAGTAATGTTTTATGACACTAGCTAATGATAAAATGACTTGTCATAGAAAATATTTAACTTCATCTCAACGTTTTTCTTTGTTCCAAACTTTTAGCCCCGTTCGGAGTGGTTTTCTGTTTTGAAATTTTCAAAAACCAAAATCAGTTTCTGATTTGAGTTTTAAAATTTTCAAAAACCAAAACTAAATTCAGTTTTCAGTTAAAAAATTTTCAAAAATCAAAATCAATTTCAAACATAAACATAAAGTGGTGGTTGACAGTGGTCGGCGGTGGTCAAAGTGGTGGTTGATGGTGGTCAGAGTGGTGGGTGACGGTGGTCAGCTTGGTAGTTGATGGTGGTCAAAATGATGGTTGACGGTGGCCGGAGGTGGTCAGAGTGATGGTTGGCGGTGGTCGGAGTGGTAGTTGGTGGTGGTCAGATATATTGATAATCAAAGATTGGATGAAACAAAAACAAAAACAAAAATTATAAAACTTATTTTGGTGGTTTTGAGTTTTAATGGAAAACTGTTTTGAAAATTAAGAAAAAAAAATCAACCCAACCCCTTTTTACACGAACAAGTTTTGATTTTGAAATTGACTTTCAAAACTAAGAACTCACAACCACCCCGAATGGGCCCTTAGTTTTGTAGTTTTTTTATTTTGTTCAAAAACAATGAGTGATTTAGAAATCTAACATATAATTTACATGTATTTTCCAACTATATACCCTTAATATAATTAAAATGATTTATTTTTAGAAATTGTTTTTAGTAGAGTATTTAGTATTTATAGTGTTTTACTTTGAAAAATAAGATTTTTAAGCTTCAACTAGTATGAAACCGTGCGATGCATGGAGGAGAGAGGTTTGGAAAACCAACTTACAATTCTTCCCAAAGAACCGAGTACTTTAATTTTGTCTCTAAATTTACATTTCTTCACCTATTTAATCTCAACATATATGAAAAAATAATAATCTCTAAAGTTTGTGTAAGTAGAAGAGAAAGTGTAAGCTCCCGAACTAAATTGAGAGTTGAGTGTTTATTTAAGTGTCGTAGCTGAAAGAATTAAAGGATCTAGATGCGAATTTCAAACTCAAGAGGTCCAGTAAAAATCGTATCAAAGAATAAGTGATCTTTTTTATTTGTGAGGGGATGCAAATGCACCCACCCCCTTCAAATGTGTGAAGGTCCGTCGTTGACCGAACATGTGAATTCTCGGTTTGTTGCTCCCTCTGTGTTTGTCAGTCTACTTTCTTGAATCTATGTTGGACTTCATTTCCATTTTTTGATGTTCCCTTTGGTTTGAGAATTGTTATCCAAATCTCAGTTCAGATTTTCATGTTATTTTCTTGCCTTTTCTCAAATCACTATCGGTGTCATTAGGAGAGAAAGAGGGAAGAGGGAAAGAGGGGAGAAATAGAGTAGATTAGGAGGGTTGTTTGGTTTAAGGAAAAGAGAAGAGGGGTAGGGAAGAGAGAGTTGTGTCTTTTGGTTTTGAAAGGACAAAAACACTCCTATGTGTTTGATTTTATTTTGTAATTTAATTAACTTAATAGTTATTTAATTGTTTAACTAAATTAGCTAAATATTTATTTTAATTAGCTAAATAATATTTTAATCATTTAACTTAACTAATTACATACTTAATTTAGCTATTTTATATAAATTTATAAAGTGTCTCAACCAATAAATTATAATAATTGTTATTTATTTAGTTAAGGGCAAAATGGTAAAAGTTAAATTTAAGAGCCCATTTCTCTCAACTTTCTCTCCACTTGTGGAGAAATTACAAAAACCACTAAACTAATCTTTCCTCCCTCTCTCTTTCCTATTTCTCTCCTTAACCAAACGTGTCAAAATCACTCTTTCTTTCCTTACTCTCTCTTCCCTCTTTCGCCTCAAACAAACACACCCTATGTGAAATCTCTATTATACTAAACCATAGATTTTACAAGTACACGTCCACGTCACAAATTCACAAATAAACACCTCAGATCCAAGTCAATTCCACGTCCGCAAAATTCACGACGCATCAACGTCCAGTAGTTTCCACTATTTAGAGTTGTCAGATCGAACGGTTAATGTTTGAAAGAGGAAGATTCAAGCTAACAAATAAAGGCTGTGATTTGCCAAACTTTCATGATCAATCTCAACGGTTCAGGTGGCACAAAATTTCGGCTGAGTAAAAAACGGCAATCATTTAATACAATGATTGTGTCTCTGTTCTACCATTTAAACTATTTGATGACCAGTAAATGATATCCCTACAAAATTAGATCTACATTTATCTTGAAATGGCTTGAACCGTTTAGTATAATAGAGATTATGTCATTCCGTTTTTCTATTAATTAATATTATTTCAAACATTAATCAAAAATCGTATTATATAAGGAAATCCTTCATAGTCAATGAAAAAAAACGTAAAACTGAAATAATATTTGTATCATTTCATAAGTATTGTGCTGGCCGTCATTAATGGGATTAATCTAATTGAACACAATATTTTTAAATAAAGTTAAAATAATATATTTTGCTGCCACTATTTATATTCAATATAGAAATCAAACCTTATTTCACAATTAATATATTTTTCTGCGGATATTCAATATTTCTCTCAAAAAAAAATTTGTGCACAATATTTTTAAATAAAGTTAAAATAAACCAATTACGTTTAAGGGTAGAATATAAATATTCTACACTAACAATCCATCTCTATTTTATAACGTTTTTTTTTTTGAAGCAATTCTATTTTATAACGTTAATTAATTGAAAATGGACACATAGAAAAATCTCTGACTTTATTCTTATTATCTTGAAACTCACATCTACCATGATTTATTATTAATTGACACCGTAAATTTTTTTTTACCTGTTAGTACTTACCAATGGTATTATAATTTAATTAGGAGTGACGATTTCTACCCGTTCATGGGGATCTCCACAGGGACTGCCCTCCTTCAGGACCCCATCGGGATGGGGACTGGGAGGAAATCCCCCGTAGTTAATTTGGAGATAGGGGGACAAGGATCGCATCCTCGACCAGAGTACATTACATAAATAGTTTATTATAAATGTATATTAAACTATTAGTAATTTATATATTTAGTCTTTTTTTATATAAAAAATATCAGTAAAACATCAAAATGGGCTCACTTTTAAGTTATTATTTATTTGATTTGATATTTTTTAATATCAAAATAAGAAAAGAAGAAAAACATTTAAATTTCCATATTAAAATACTAAACCATGATTCTTTTAGTCATACTTTTATTTTTATATTTTTTCAATTTCATTATACTTTAAATATATTTTTGGGAAATTTTAAATATTTTTTTTTGGTCCCTGTGGAGAATAGAGTGATCCGCGTGGACAAATATAAGGGAAAGTAGATTTATGTAATGTATGCAATAGAAAACTCATGTAGTGAAGGTTAATAGATTATATTTACGTTGCCAATTGTTTTTTTGACAATATTTACGTTGCCATTTATAAATATTAAAATACCAAAATATTTAAATATTAACCTAATTCTATTAAAGCACATATTGTTAATCGAATATATTAATATGTATATTCTTAAACCATTTGTAGTCTAATGTGTATTCTTTTTTTAACAAAAATTACAATGGCATCATCATGTAGTCTAATGTGTATATATATTACTAATAAATTAACTTCAAATTACATTAAAAAATAAAATGTATACCCGGCTGCACGGGTCATTCATACTAGTTATATATAAATTATGTACTTTCCATGGTGGTGGTGGACTGGTGGTGGTTTACTGGAAACTTCTAATATTCCTTATAAGGTTCAGAAATTTGGAAATTACCTGTTATTAACTTACATTGGTTGTGCGGTGGAGGAAGGATGCTCCTTTTGGAAAAATAGAATTGGGAAAATGAGCTACCTAGTCCGCATCAAGATAGATTTTTCTTGGGCCAGGTCAAAACCCCTGCGTTGAAATTCAAACTCATACTTTGCGGCCTAAGCCTAATCTTTATGCGGGTTGCGGACTTTTTGGGCTCACCCATATCAGAAAAATACTAACTAAAAAATGGTACATTTATACAAAAAGAAAATCAAGAAGTTCCAACAATAGCTCCAAAGTGCAAACTACTATATTGTTGCTGTGTTATAGCAACATTGCATGCACAATCCAAAATATTAAGACATTGTGCTAATTAGTGTAACAGTGACGTTGATGTGTCATTTTACGAGTGTTGGAAGGGGATTTGAACTTAGGACACTGAGGATACAAGACTAAGCTCTTTACTACTCTAGCACCTCAAGTGTCGATACATTTCAAAATTAGGACAGGAAAAACCTTATTTATTTTAACTTGCGAGTCTACACGAGATACTTGAGGCGCCCCAATATGGTTTTGATGGACCAGGCTAAAAAGTCTGATTATGAAAATAAACTCAACTTTTACGATCCAAACACTGTTTTTCTTGGATGATTTCCGATGGGCTACTAGCTCTTGTTGCGTATAGTTTGATGTGAATGGATGTGGACAGTGGCGGACCTATGTAGCTTTCAGGGGGTTCTGAACCCCTTAAAAAAATAATTGTACTAATACCTCTATATAAAAAATGTTGAACCCCCAAAATTTTAAATTTGCACTACTATCCTTAAATTTGCACCCAATTTGCACCCAATTTTTAATAAATATGTCCTATTAATTTCAATAATAAAAGACTATTTATAAAACTCAATGAATTAGTTTTACCGATATTACATACTTTTACTGACTACTTCTTAATTTTATATACTTTAAGACTTAAATAGAAAAAACATGTAAACTTAGATACTAATTTAATGATTTACTCAATAAATTTGGAGTTAGATTACTTGATTCCTTGATTTTTTGTAAACTAAGTGAGGATATTTGCAAAAAAAAAATAAACAAACCTATGATCCAACATCTTCGATAATGATTTTTTTTTTGCAACTCTTGACCCAAGGTCCTGAGACCGCCACTGAGTGTGGAATGGTTAAAAGTGTAAAGCGTGTTCCGGAATTTTTTTATAGGCAAATGTTAGTGGGGATGGAAGAATGTTAATTTTCGGGGTTTGAACCTGGGACCTCCTTCATGTCCCTTAACTCGCCAACTGAGCTACCTTCATGGGACATACTTCATTTTTTTTATATCTAAATATGCATATATAAGATACTTTTTGTTTAATATCTTAAAAAAAGAAGAACAGTGATACTTTTTTAATATCTAAAATATGCATATATATGATGTGAGACTAATAGTATGTTTGTTACGGATTATTTTGAAGAGAAAACTCTTTTTTTAATTAAAAAAAATCATTTTTAGTGGTTTCATTGGTGTTTGTTTATGGTTTTTAAATTAATCAGAATCTAAAAGAATAGTTTTTATGGTCAAAATGAGAAGTTTTTATTAGTTTATTATGAAAAAAAATCTGTTTTTTAATGAGGGTCTAGATAAGAGACAAAATTAAAAAGGTGATTTCCAAAATTATAAACAAACACATATCAGCTGCTTCTACTTAGAGCCCGTTTGTTACAGTTTTTTTATGAGAAAAATCATTTTTTTAATTAAAAAATCCTTTTTAGCGATCCTGATTGTGTTTGTTTTAGCTTTTCTAAAAAATCATTTTCTTAAAAAAACCATTTTTATCCTTAAAATGAGAATCTGTTTTGAGCTGCTTCTCATGAAAATCATTTTTTAAAGAAGAACTTTTTTAAAATAAGTAATTTTCAAAGCCCGTTTGTTACAGGTTTTTTTTTATGAGAAAAAACATTTTTTTAATTAAAAAATCATTTTTAGCGATCCCGATTGTGTTTGTTTTAGCTTTTCTGAAAAATCATTTTCTTAAAAAAATCATTTTTTTCCTTAAAATGAGAATCTGTTTTGAGTAGCTTCTCATAAAAATCATTTTTTAAATAGTTTTTTTTTTTAAAATAAGTGATTTTCAATATGTTACACAAACACAAAACAACTTCTCGTTTTCTTAAAAATCTCTAAAAACTAATTTCTAAATTATTTGACAACAAAATAATTTATTTATTAATCTGTAACAAACGAGCTCTTAACATAGCCTCTAAAAACAGTCTCTAAATTATTTTATCCAAAAATCACTTATATTCTTTTTTTTTAATGAAATCACTTTTATTCTAATCTGAAGCAAACAGACCCTAAATAGAAAAACAAAATATACCAACTCAAAATTAAGATTAAAGACCAACCAAGTTTTTTTTGCCTAATATTTTAAGGGATAGCGATCATTATAAAATAACTTTGACTAATTATAGGAGCTTAAAGTTTACACAAGTAGTATACATACATGTGCCTCAAACTCCCAAAAGCTAGTATTTAAAGAAAGAAATCGAATTAATTTTTTTTCTTTTTGGTAACCACATTATTGATATGCAGTATCCACCGGCTTTGTATATGACTAATCTATGCTGGGAACCGCGTTGACTATGTGTATATCTGACTTTGCAGGCTCGTATATGGTTCTCCCCTCTCAACAAAATTTTTGTCACACTCAAGATTCGAACCCGAGACATTGAGGTGGGAATGGAGCCCAGCTACGACTCGCAGCACTTGTTGGTGAATTAAATTATTTGTTCTTCCCACGTATAGTTGACAATTTTTTAAAAAAAAAATGGTTTATCGTTACTTAGTTGATATCCGAATTTAATTTTGAGAAATAAATAATTGATTATAAGATTAATATTACGTCCATATAAATAACCACACAGACCGGCAAAACCAGATATACACGTGGCCAACCAAATTCCCCGACATAAATTAGTCACCGGCTTTGCGAGTGGAAATAGCGCACCACAGTAACCAAAAAAAAATATTCTACGATTCGTTTATTCTATAAAAAATATCAGCATGGAGTTAGATAATAATACAAAAACGTATGAACCTCAATTTATATAGCTGTATAATTTCATAAAAAAGTTGATAATCGAGTTGGGAATGAATGCTTGACATTTCAACATTCACATTAAAAGCTTGATGAAGGCCATGTGATTCCAAACAGTATAATGAATTTTATATGCTAGAAGCATAGTTGGAAACGTGGAATTCAATTCACCTAAACAATGAATGCACATTCAACTTTCTTCAAGCTAGCACACTATATAATTTGATTATATAGAAACATTGGAAATGCATCATGCCAAAAAAATAAAGCAATATGAAACACTAACGGTCCTAATTAGTTTGAAATAGTTATACAATCTACACAAGTGATTAAGGAAATTCCCCATATAACAAGAGTATTATAGGTTGATTAACAAGTAATGATGATGATTATTATGAACATTTGGAAAAGTTAGTTTTAGCCGTCATTTTTATGGAGCTTTGCACTCTACAAACTACTATATAAATAGAATAGCATAGGTTAGAAAACAAAAATAAAGGTCACGTTCAATTCCATGTTTTGGGCAAGCAAACAAGGAACTCATTCATTGCCAATGTTGAAGCAAAGGTGTTCCCTACTTAGATCTATGATCTATCTATCTCTAGCCACTTATAATTTTCTTACTAGTTTATTTATTCTGTTCATTCTGATTTCTGATTGTACATATAAATCTCTCTTCAATATTGATTAATTTTGAGTATTAATTTCTTGAATATGGTGACATTTAGGTTGGAGGGTAAAGTGGCTCTAATCACTGGAGCAGCTAGTGGAATTGGTGAAGAAACAGTGAAATTATTTGCTGAAAATGGAGCAATTATTATAGCAGCAGATATTCAAGATGAATTAGGTCATAAACTTGCATCTTCAATAACCTCAGGTAAAGTAACATATCATCATTGTGATGTAAGAAATGAGAATGAGGTTTCAGAAACAGTAAATTTCACATTAGAAAAACATGGTCGTTTAGATATACTATTCAGCAATGCAGGAATAATAGGTTCATTATCTAGTATCCTTGAACTTGATCTAAAACAATTTGAGAACACAATGGCAACAAATGTTCTTGGTTCCGCCGCAACCATTAAACACGCCGCAAAAGCTATGGTTGAGAAGAAGATCAAAGGATCTATAATTTGTACAACAAGTGTAGCAGCTTCAATTGGTGGAACTGGTCCACATGGTTATACAACATCAAAACATGCACTTTTGGGATTAGTGAGATCAGCATGTAGTGAACTTGGTGTTTATGGAATTAGGGTTAATTGTATTTCACCTTTTGGAGTTGCTACACCACTTGCTTGTAAAGCTTTTAATCTTGAACCACATGAAGTTGAAGCTAATAGTTGTTTACAAGCTAATTTGAAAGGTGTTGTTTTGAAGGCTAAACATGTTGCTGAAGCTGCCTTGTTTTTAGCTTCTGATGAAGCTGTTTATATTAGTGGTCATAATTTGGTTGTTGATGGTGGCTTCTCTGTGGTTAATAGTGCTACTACTTCATCTGATTCTGCTTCACCTGATTATTACACGTAGACTCAAAATATTTATAATTTTGTTTTATGAATTAGAAATGGAAATTTCCAGTTTGTAGTACTCTACTAATATGTTTGGAATGTACTCCTTTTTTTTTTATTGTATGCCTCTGTTTCTATTGTTTGAGAAGTTTTATTTATAATTATTATTTTATGCAATGTGCTATATACTTACTGCTTTTAATTGTTTCTTGCTTTTATTTATCGAAAAATAATGTAAAGAAATTTAAGCACGAGAGAGAGATGGAATGCAGAGAATCAAGATCCATGAAGATTATACTATTACTATATACCCCTGAAGCCATTTTGTGTACAATCTAATTAATCATTTGTAATTTGTCAACCCCGCAACTGCAGGAAGAAACATGTGAAGTTGTGAACTAATAATCTACTAATGTAGTGCACCTTGAGTTAGATTTTAAGTATATGGGTCTCCTATCTTATAATATCTCCTTCATTTAACTCTATCTTAGCGGATGACCCAATATCTCCACTCAAAACCTTAAAACGTTAAGTATATGGGTCCGCTCTCTTATATCCTTTTCATTTAGCTCATTTTTAACAGATGTTTGACTAACCACTCACACTTGAATTCCCAATTAAACCACAATTCCTATATTGACATATTGATCCAAAGCAAGAATATGACGAATTTACCTACTAACATTTTTGATAGATAATTAGGGAATTACATAACTTAAAATCTTCAACAAAACCAAAAAGAAATAAGTGAAGTTGCAACCATTTATTTTGGGTACATATACATTCCAAATTATAATTATACATCAATTAGTTTTTAATTTTTTTAAAGGCAAACATAATTAGATATATTAAAGTTCAGCACAAAGGTACTCAGCCGGCCATATACATCTAGAAGAAAATCTCCAAAGCGGAGTACAAGAAAAACAAAAAGCAAACTACCTCCTAGAAATACAATTAATATGAGCTACAAAACACTCATAAAATAAACAGGAAGGAGAAAAACCCCGAGCCTAGTACTATCACTAGGAAAGGGATAATATCTAATCGATATATCGCCTAGCCTAAAGTCATCAGAGAAAATACAACTCTTTATCATATCCCAAATAGTCCAGAAAAGAGCATGTCAAACGAGACTCAAACCAACGTCTGCACCTGACTGGGCCTCCCACATGGATAAACTGAATAAACAAAGATGGAATATCAATTAATTTTTAATGCTAGGAAAACATCGATTAACGAAGGAGAAGCCTCCATCAACCACCAAGTTTTGTCCACTAATATAAGCCGAATCATCAGAAGCAAGAAAGAGAGCAGCCTCAGCAATATGCTTAGCCTTCAATGTAATTCCCTTCAAATTGGCATTATCAATGCCAACAGCTTCAACTTCAGCAGGTTCCATTTCAAGCGCTTTACAAGCAAGAGGAGTAGCAACAGCATAAGGTGAAATAGAATTAACTCTAATACCATAAGCTCCAAGTTCACTACATGTTGAACGTACAAGTCCAATAAGACCATGTTTGGATGTTGTATAATCATGACCAGCACATCCAGCAACTGATCCAGCTACACTAGCTGTACAAATTATAGATCCACGTATCTTCCTTTCAACCATGACACGTGCCGCGTGCTTAATGGTTGCTGCTACACCACGAACATTAACAGTTGTTGAGTAATACGCAGCAAAAACGACAGCAAAACACGCACAGCAACACAAGAACACAGGAATTGTTCTTGTCAATTTTGGACGAATTGCAGAATCAAAAGAATTAACGAATGAATGAAATTGAAAACTTAATTCTATGAATGCACAAGAAATTGATTACCCAGTTCAGCACCACATGTGGTACTTACATCTGGGGGTTCAAGCAAATGCTTGAATCCATCTATTGAATCTGTGAATTTGAAGAAGAATTACACAATTGTTTCGTTTTCCCAATTGAATTCCCCCTCACTTCCCTGTTCCCAAGTTTCCCTGTGTTTCACTCATCACACACCCTAATTGATCATGATCGTCCAAATTTGGCTACCCTGAAACTTATATATACTAGTGTGTAGATTTACAAGATCAGAGTTAACCTCCTAACTGCCGTAACTAACTGATAACAGCATTTCAGTTATCACAACAGAAAATAATGAGTTTTCCAACAGAAGAAGAAAAAAAACAAGTCTTTGAGTGGCACTTGTTGACTTTGCCACATCACTCAGTTGACTTCCACCTTGGCACTTATCTGTATGCCACAACAGCAACAACAGCCATAGTATTGTCGAATTCATTCAGATTGAACTCTAGTATATGCTTGTTAATGGACCTGCTATACCAGCATTGCTGAATAATATGTCTAGGCTACCATATTTCTTCAAGGTGAAAGCTACTGTTTCTTCAACTTGTTTTTCATCTCTTACGTCACAGTGGTGGTAACTCACTTTGTTTGAGTCAAATGATGTTGCAAGTTGAAGACCCAATTGGTCATTGATGTCTGCTATAACTACCGATGCTCCGCTTTCTACGAAGATCTTCACTGCTTCTGCTCCTATTCCACTCGCTCCCCCGCTCACAATAGCAACCTTACCTTGCAACCTAACCATATACATATAATAAATAATTAATTGATATAGTATTATTACATAGGTGGATGAGATATATTTAAAGCCATTTTTTTTTGGTGCAAATATTTAAAGCCATATATAACATACCTTTGTTTAGACATTGATGTAATTGAATTTGTATGACTCCCCCCTCTAGCTAATTTCCTCCGATCCGGGCACAACTCATAGATAACATTTTTCAAAAACATATCCTTATCACAAACAACCTCTCACGTGTACTGATATGGTCACGGGGGTTAATTAAATAATGACTCTTTTAGTATATTCTAGAAGAGGCTTTTTAGGGATATTCTCTTATTAGTTTGTTAGGTAGCAATGTTATTGTGTGGATGATGTATCCTCCTTTATGGTGTGTATCCACTAGCTTATATAAGCATTGTATTGACTTCATAATTGGTATCAAATGAAATATAATCAAAGTCTAATTCCTCTCTTTAACCATTCTTTAGGAGGTATCTCGGTCCTCGAATTCCGAGAACGTATCAATGGTGCTTTCATTGTGCTGAACCCCTCTCTACCATGAGTTCTTCACACACTCCTCTTTCTCGTGATGCCATTCCGGTGTTTAACGATGACGAAGAAGCTTACGGGTGGGTGCTTGACATCGATAAATTCCTTGCTGAAACTGAAATATCATCATCGTCAAAACTGCTCATAGCTGCCTTTGGGTTGCAAGGTCCTCCGCTCCAATGGTGGCTTCAATGGTCGCAACATCATCCAATGGCAAGTTGGGAATCGTTCATTGCTCCTTTTCTATGGCGTTTCAAGCCTGAAAGGAGGCTAATCTTACCCGTGTTAGATGAGGAAATTGAGCGAGATTCAGAATCACAAGCTTCTTCCCTCAATCACGACGCTGATGACTCTGTGTCCAAGAATTGTTGTTCATCCTCTCCGATTTTCGTTTCAGATCCTATGCCGGCTGAATCTTGACTTCCTTCTCCAATTTTCGTTTCAGATTTGGAATTTGATTCACATTCTGTGACCAATTTCGCTTGGGACTCCGTTACCCCCTCCGATCACGATGACTCTGTACCCTTGAAGTGTGGTTCACTCCCTCTAATTTCGATTTTGAAGAAGGAGCAGTCTCCATTGACGGAGGCTTTGACGACGGAGCGATTCGTTCCACCACCGCAACATTTGAACAATGACGTAATGGCCAATCCTCTGCTACCACAAACACCAACGAAGCCACCAGATCGTCACTGTCGCGTCGTCACAGATGCTCCAGATCTTCCGCTTATGCCATCAATTCAATCACGGTCGCCTCCACTGCCGGAGCCACCTGATTCAATCTATTTCACGGTACCAGTCTCTCTGTTGCCACTTGAATCAATTCACCATATTGTTGTTTCAACAGATTCGCTTGGCCGAATTAGACAGCAGTCCCTCCTCCGACTGACGGCTAAACCACCAGATCGCTGTCGTCAAGTGGAGCACGAGGATTTGCGTTTTTGTGTGGCAATGGAAATTTGTCCACCATCTGTTTGGTGTAATGTCTATATCAGAGGTTTCTTCTGTACCAACACCACAGCTTCAAGTCCACCATCTGTTTGTGAAAATGTTTCTGTTGAAGGTATGGCAATTAACATCGACATTGTATTCATGTTGAATGATACCTCCTTGCTGAGGAGAAAATGGGTTGACAGTGAAGAGTCATTTTTACTGTGGAGGAGCAAGCAATTCAGACTACTGGATTTTGGGTCTCCTGGGGCTTCCCACCGTGCTGGTCCAAGTAAGTCACATAACCGGTTGCTGTCGCTCACCACTGCAGAACAATTATCAACAATACAATGTTCAGGTACTCCCTATACATCAATGATAGTTTCCCTCCAAGTGTTTGATCAAATGCCAAAATGTCTTGTGGCTATTTGGGATTCCGTTACTCTTGAGTATACTAACATTAGGCCTGATGTTGCAATTGGGGTGTTGAAAGTCAAGCAAAGGGGTGGTAATACTTCACAAGTCAATAACGGTAATCCATTAAGAGTTGAACTAATCATTCGTACTAGCATATTGAGTAAATGCTATGTTATTCAGTTCTTATTGTTTTTTGAGGGTCACAAGGTTTATCTCTATAAGCTTCTTATTAAATATTGTGATCCTGAATTGGTTTGGAATTATATCCTCACCGGGTGCAAGGTTAATGGGCATGACAATTACACTAGTACCAACATGTTTAGTTTGAGTTTTTTCCAGCGTTTGCATTCTAGAAGACATACTCAATTTGGGGTGAACTCTATTATCCTTAAGTTCTTTATATGTAGTTGTGTTATTGATGTTCTTGTATGCTTGGATAGTGTGTTGGTGATGTTTAAGGACATGTCTTGGTTTTGTTTTGGTCCAATAGAGGCATCATGTGGCAGTGGGACACCATTAGTAATATATGAAGAGGATGTTTTTATGAGTTACTGCCACTATCACAGAATGTATGGTGATATACTTGGTGATATTTCCACTGTTATAAAAATTCAATTGGTTGATTGGACCTCTCTTCTTACCTTGTATGAGGATGAAGCAGGTGCTTTGTTTCCTATTCATTTTAGGAATGTGATTAGTGCTTGCTTAATAATCTGGAGGATGCTTTTCTGTCAAGCAAATAGAAGACTGGGTAGGAAATGAAGTACATAGCAAACCAACTAGAGAATTCAAGGAAAGTGGTACATCAGAGTTTTCTAACATTTGTACTTGGGTGCGACAACATGTTTTGTTACTTTTTGACAGAGTTCAAGTCCGGCAACAGTGGAATCCCGGTTTTCAGTCATTCCAATTCAAGCAGTGGGATCCAGGAACATTTTTTCAGGGAGAAAATTTCTAAACTCTTGAGGACAAGGTTGATTTTGATGGGGTAGGTAATGATATGATCATGGGGGTTAATTAAATCATGACTCTTTTAGTATATTCTAGAAGAGGCTTTTTATGGATATTCTCTTATTAGTCTGTTAGGTAGCAATGTTATTGTGTGGGTGATTGTCATACCCTAATTTTGTCCGCCTAGGTTTAAAACCCTAATTTTCCGCAAAAAATAAATAAATTGAGAAGTGTGGTTTTATTTTGAAGAGTGAAGAGCATTGTGCATGCATTTTTGGGTTTTAAAAGTCATTCTAGGGCTTTTAAATTCATTGTTAGAGTGGAAATGCATTTGTTGTTAAAAAACAAGGTTTTTAGGGCAAAAGGGTATTTTGGTCATTGTCAAAAATAAGATAATTTCTCATCAAGAATCATTGTGCAATTTTAGAGAAATTTATTTGAGGCAAAACATTTTTGGTCATGTATGTATGTATGCGCATGCATGCATACATTGTGCACAAAATTTCAAAAAAGGATCAAAAGGGAATATTCTACAAAAAGTTCCAAGATGTGATTTTTATGACATTTTTGGTCATGGTGATCACATAAAATGGCATATTCCTAAGATTCCTAGTATGTGGCCTAAATTGGGTGTATTTTTGTACAATTATCCTAAGAAGAATAATCAAAAATGAAGGGATAATGGAATGGTCATATAATAGTACAATAGTACAAGATGACAACTAGCAAAACTTGGTCACCAAGGACCCCTCCCAATGTTTATGCGCCACCCCCTTCTCTATTCTCTCATTTTGTGTTTTCTCAATGTCCTCAATCCATGTGAGCCTCAATCCTAGCCTTTGATTCAAAATTAAAATCAAATCCTAGAGCACAACTAGTGCACAATGACCTAACTACCCTTAAACCTAATTGCTTTCTATATATACCCTATTAACCTCACCTCACAAAAAAAGAAAAGGCTTTTGGCCTCATTTTCACTCACACAACCCTAGCACACAACTCCCTCTCCTAATTCCCTCTCTTGGCCGAAATTATACTACCTTCTTCCTCCATCAATTCTTCACTTCTCCTTCACCAAATCACCATTTTCTCACCTCATTTCCATTCCTACTTCATATATCTTCCTTCTCTCCTAATTTAATTCAAGCTTGCATCATCAAAGGGCATTTTTAAGCAAGCATTTCGTGGGTTTCATTGAAGTTTGGTGAAGATTCAAGTTGATTTGTGGTCTTGTTCTTCATATTAGTCATTCCTTAGCTTGGATTTGAGGTAAACTTCTTAAAACCTAGCATCATCTTCAACCTTTTTGCATCAAAATGTAGATATCATGTTTCTAATCTTGCATCCTACCATATTCATGCATTTTAGTGTTGTTATATTGTTGATTTGTTGATTGTTGTTGGTGAGAGGTGTCTCAAGCATTTTGACAAACACTGTGGGAGGTTTGGGTGCTTGAGATGCTTCTCACCCTTGAATAAATTGTGATTTATGTTGTTTTCACTATGATCTTGCATTTTTGTTGAATAAAATGATGTGATGCTTCGCAAATCATGATTAGAATTAGGGTTTGTTAATTTTCTTGTGAAATGGGTTTGCAATTGTGATCAAAAACGTTTTCTCAAGTTATTTTGATGTTAATAGATGGTATCTTGCTTGCAAGTCATTGTTATGTTGATGATTGGCAAGAGGATTCACACTTGTGCCTTTGCGCACTTAACTTTAAGTGTTGAGGATTGACTAAAATGATTCAACGCAATTGATTTGATGTTTTGATTGCAAAATATTGTTGCTAATTGATTGTATCTTGCTTGCAAATTGTTATATGTTGATGATTGGCAAGAGGACTCACACTTGTGTCTTTGTGCACTTTACTTTAAGTGTTGAGGATTGCCTAAGATGATTCAACACAACCTTGTGCTTTGATTGTAAACTTTGGTTTGCTTGTTAGTAACTTGTTTGCAAAGTTATTCTATGTTAAGGATTGGCAAGAGGACTCTCACTTGTGCCTAGTGCACTTCACTTTAAGTGATGAGGATTGCCTAAGATGATTCAATTTTCTTTGTGCAATTCTTGTTTGAAAATGCAAATGCTAGTTTTCTAACTTGATTAATCAATTTTGGTTACAAAAATGACTTGTTAATGCCCTCTTTTGGTCACTTTTGGTCTTGCAAATATTCAAACCTATGTTGTTAATTGTGAAATTTGTGATTTGAGAAAAATGAATTTGGGTTTTGGTTCATTTATGATCCACAAATGATCTTGGGTTATGCTAAGTTGGCAAGAGATAGGTTACTTCAACCTTGATGCCTATGCTTGTAAGCATTTAAAAATTCAATTCCCATTTGATGTGCTTGTGAAATGTGAGCAAAAAGGGGTCTATAAACAATTGAATTTGCGCACATGATTGGTCTCCAATGACCTTGATGCATCCTCAAGTTTAATCATGCTTTCTTTGCTCTTTGAGTTTATTGTAAATTGTTGTTTGAAGCTTGTGAAGTTTCGGCAAAAGATAGGTTCATTTAACCTTGATGCACATGCATTTTGCATATTCATGCATTCTTACCTATTCTTGCATCCTTGCCTACTCATGCATTCTTGAATTGAAGCTTGGTACTCCATGTAACACCCCGGAAATAATTTAATTAAAATAGTTGATTGAATTATTAAAATAATTTGGAGGCGGGATATAGATAAATTAAAAGGTTAATATTTTATATGCGTAGGAGGTGAAACGAGTAAAGGAGGTGGTGACGTAGAGAGCCCAGTGTTTACTGAGCCCTCAACTTAAACCCTGGGGGTTTAAGCCAAACCCTCATTCGCAGCAAGCAAAAGAAAAAACGAAAGTGAGAGTGAGAGGGAGAGCACGCGGCGCAAAGAGGGAGAGAAGAGGAGGGTTTCGCGAAGAATTTCAAAAGGAGATCGTTCGTGTTGCTGTGGTTTTGTTCGTGTCTCGTTCGTCGTGTTCCGGAGCTTACGTTATTCGAGGTAAGGGTGGGCTTAACCTTGATGATGGGTTGATGATAATTATGTGTGGGTAGTCTAGGGTTTTGTTGAATTGTTCGTGTTGTTGCATATCGTGTTTTCGTTGAGATTGGTGCTTTGATGATTATTGCACGTTATTGTGATTTGTTTCGTTATTTGTTGTTGCGTGATTGTTGTATCACGATGATGGTGTTGTTATTGTTCGTGTTTTTGTTGTTGCTGTGCGTGGTTGATTGTTGTTGTCGCGTTGTCGAATTGTCGTTTTTGTTGTGGTGGTTGCGGTGTCGTTGCCGTTAGGGTTTGGTGTTTGGCAATTTAGCGATTCTGGACACAGGTTCGGTTTTTCTAAAACTGGCGCTGTTTGGTTGATCCAAAAATTATGAGGTTGATTGTTTTTGAAAATAGACTTAACGCCGGTCGTTTTGGCACTGGTTTCATCAAATTCGGAGTTGTATAGCTCGAGTTATAGGCGATACAAGTTAGGTTAAAATTCTGGAAACGATTTGGGTATAGATTCGGTATTTCGGTGACTGGGAACGTTGTATTGACCGAAAAATTATGTGGTTTATTTTTCTGGAAAATAGACTTAATGCTTGTTAATTTGGCACTGGTTTGGTTGCGTTTAGAGTTGTGTAGCTCGAGATATGAATTCCACAAGTTAGAGTAAGATTCTGGAAACAATCTGGACACAGGGTCAGTGTTTTGGTTACCACGTTTTCAAAAGAACTCATTTTCGAACGAATCCAATTTCTTTGAAAACTAGACAAAATTTGCCCCAGTTTATGCACAAGTTTCATGCAATTTGATTGAGTTTTGGTCACTTTGGAATTGCTTGAATTTGAAGGACAGAAACTGTCCTCTTTTGCAACTAGCCTGTGTGCTTTTCGAAAACTGTACCTATTGGACACTCTCCTTCAAAAACTGAACTTAGGGATGATAACCAGACCCATAGGGCTTTCCAACAAGTATTTATTTGTTGAAATCCGATGTCGTTTGCTATTTTAATTAATTCGCTGAAGTAGGTGCGATGTGCCTAGGCGCTGTGCGCCAGTCTTGTGCGTGGTGTGCGTGCGTTATGTCCGCGTTGTGGAGCCGTCTGGTGTTAATATTTCAGGTGCGGTGCTGGTATGCTCAGGAGAGTTTAGTGGTAGCTGTGATGCTACAACTTGGTGCTATTTTTGGTGAAATCATTTGTTTTGATTCTGGTGATATAGTATTTATTTTAAATACTTGTTATGGTGAGTTGGTGCATAATCATGGTGTCGCATTGTCATATGCATGTTTTGGTGATATAGGCTCTGCCTCTGGTGTTTATTAGTGATATGCCCGTCGTGGCTCATTTTGGTGATCGGTACCGCATGCATATGCCCACTGGAGGGGTTGCATATCATCCCATTGTCTATGAATGTTATAACTTTGGTGGTTCACTGTCAAATGGATTTTTCCTTTGGTATCTGGTGCTGTGATATGGTGTAATTGTATTGTGTTGCTGTAGTTACCTGATGCTAGCATATTTTTATCATCTGCTTATTATCTCTGTTAGACTCACCCCTTCTGCTTGGAATGTTGCTCTCATGCGGCAACGCTGCAGGTGATCGCTAGTGCTCGTGGAGGAATTGCTAGGTTTTGCTTCCTCTCTCGTTTGGGTCTGTGTCAGCTCTGATATGTAGCACCGGGGAGTCGTTAGTTATCGTTTTGAACTATTATTTTAGTTATTGGAAATTGTTTTAATTTATTTTGGAGATGTCTTTAATTGTTAATTCTGGAGATGTTTAAACTGGTTAATATTTCCGTTGCTTGGTGATTTCTTTTATATAAATTATTTTGGAGATTTTCTTTTTTTTAAAATGGTGAAAAATGTAGCGCCCTTCGAGGTGACTCTGATAATTGGCAAGAGATAGGTTACTTCAACCTTGATGCCTATGCTTGTAAGCATTTAAAAATTCAATTCCCATTTGATGTGCTTGTGAAATGTGAGCAAAAAGGGGTCTATAAACAATTGAATTTGCGCACATGATTGGTCTCCAATGACCTTGATGCATCCTCAAGTTTAATCATGCTTTCTTTGCTCTTTGAGTTTATTGTAAATTGTTGTTTGAAGCTTGTGAAGTTTCGGCAAAAGATAGGTTCATTTAACCTTGATGCACATGCATTTTGCATATTCATGCATTCTTACCTATTCTTGCATCCTTGCCTACTCATGCATTCTTGAATTGAAGCTTGGTACTCCATGCTTGATATACTTGTTTATGTGCTTGTGGTGCATTAAAATGTTGAATTGGTGTTCACAATTTGCTTGTTTTGATTTCCACCAATTGTTACTCGTTAGTAACTCTCCAAAACTTCAAAACCATGTTGCATACAAAGAACAATTTGTTACTCGTTAGTAACGTTCCAACTTCAAAACATTTTTTTGCATTTACATAATCATTGATAAACAACTTCACTTCTTCTCAAAACAATTTCAAACTATTTTTCACAAATCAAACTTTGTTGAGGATAATGCGAAGCCTTTGCTTGCACGATTGTCAACAATGGGGTGCTAGTGGTGATCACTTGGAGTCTTTGCTCAATTGATTATCATGAACACTCATTTTTCAAAAGAACTCTCATTTCACAAATTAAAAACTTTGTTGAGGGTAATGCGAAGCCTTTGCTTGCACGATCGTCAATAATGGGGTGCTAGTGGTGATCACTTGGAGTCTTTGCTCAATTGATTATCATGAACACTCATTTTTCAAAAGAACTCTCATTTCACAAATTAAAAACTTTGTTGAGGATAATGCGAAGCCTTTGCTTGCACGATCGTCAATAATGGGATGCTAGTGGTGATCACTCGAAACCTTTGTTGTTTGATCACTGTGAACATTCAATTTTCACAATTAAACAACTAAAAAATAAAAACCTTTTCTCGACAACCGAGAACTACGTAAGCTTTGAATTCTCCATCGCACTGGGAGATACGTAGGAGCGGGTCACATTCCCGTCAAGCACGACAAATGAAAACCATTTTCTTTTCAAAAAAACAAACCCTTTTCCAAAACAAGGCAATTCCTAAAAACAAAACAATTTTCGAAAACAAGAACTACGTTGCTTTGATTCCCTCCCCAAGATACGTAGGCACGGTGCCCTCCCGTCAAGCGCAAAAGATTAAATTTTCCTTAAGTTTTTCCATAAAGTAAGGAGAGATAAAGAGAGATAAAAACAAAGCATTTCTTAAATCAACCTTTTAAATCACACGTCAAATCGAGGTTCCCTTTCAGTAGAAAGGATGTGTGGGGTGCTCGTACCTTCCCCATGCATAACCGACCCCCGAACTCAAATCTCGTGGTTCCAAGGACCATTGTCTTTCAAGAAAGGTTTTTTTCAATGTTTTACCTCTAAAAAAATATTGGTGGCGACTCCAATTCATGTTGTGCGAAGAGAAATCCCTCCAAAGGATTTTTCGGGGTGCAACAGTGATGTATCCTCCTTTATGGTGTGTATCCACTAGCTTATATAAGCATTGTATTGACTTCATAATTGGTATCAAATGAAATATAATCAAAGTCTAATTCCTCTCTTTAACCATTCTTTAGGAGGTATCTCGGTCCTCGAATTCCGAGAATGTATCATGTACACCAACCAAAAGGTGTGGTGTGAAAATTGCGTGGGAACCGTACGTTGGAGATGATGCTGCAGGCTCAATAATGATTAAGATGATAATAGTTGCACTTGATTTAAAACGTGTGTAAGCACACTACTGTCTAACTTTTAGGTTCGATTCGCCCCACTAATTTTAACTAATTGGATGTAATAGGTGTCTTGCGAATCTCCTTTAAGATGCTTTGGAAATCTTGATGTGATTTGCACAATCACAACAATCGTATCATTCAATGAAGGTTTATAAAATAAAGTCTACATACTTACTCTTGTGCACCAGAGAAGCAAATAGATGATTTAGAATAAGAAAACTACATTTGTTTGTTTTACTAATTCAAAATAATTCTATATATATTGAAAAGTTCATGTCTTTTAGTAAAAAAAAAACTCTTCAAGAGTTTGTCGGTGGAAACAGTTGTATACCATCGGTGAGTACATTATTTCACAAGTGATGTGATGGTCGACTAGTGGTCATGCATCGTGCTTATTTGTCTTGGAGTCTCAATTTTAAATTCCAAAAGATGTTCTTTTGCACTATTTCATTTTCATTTTAGGTGTTACTATTCCGGAAACTTCATGTTTTGAGATAAAGATATCTCGCGGTTTGAACCATCACTTCATAAGTTATGTTTTCACTAATCCCCAAATAGATTGGTAGCCAAACGACTTTGAACAAACTATTAATTTATTAGAACACGTGTTCATAACTCACACAGGAAGTCTCAGTACCATTGAAAGAATTATAAAGATGACAGTTTTGTTTAGATCTTGTGTCATGTATCCTTTTCATGAGAACTTAAGAGTCAAGTCATTTAACTTTACGAATCTGTCTCACTCCATTCTCATATAGGTAGACTACTTTATCAGAAGTGTACCCATATTATGCATCTTAGAACATGTGCTATATGTCTATTAAGAGGAAAACCTCACCCTTCCGACTTTACTCTTATGGTCCAAGTACTTTAACTCACGTCATTTTATTTGCTTCTTCCACTCAATTTTGTTTTCGTTTGTGTAGGTGAGCTTCAGTCAGCGCTTGAGTTTATTTCAGAAGCTATGATGGTTGTTTTCTTAGAGCATCTCCAATGGTTGGTTTTTATTGAGTTGATAAGGCTAAAAATCACTTTTGTTGAGTTCATGATTGAAGTTCGACAACATGGAGGAGAGAAGTTTGGAAAACCAAATTACAATATTTCCCAAAGAACCGAGTACCTTAATTTTATTTTAGTTTGCTTTTGGAAAGAGAAAATTAAGTATGATCAGAAAATATTAAAAGTCGGATAAGTTGGAGGTCTGGTTTGTTAGAGCATCTCTCCAAGGAGTGTGTCCCTTAACAAATATATTTTGAGACTCTTAAGTTGTCCTCACATGCCACATCATTTTTAAGAGACATATACTCATTTTGCTCTGATGCTTAATGTGTCCCTTAAGTGGTTCTCACATGCCACACTTTATTATTTTAATGTTTGCATTTAAATTTACTTCAAATTCAATTACTTTAATTTATTTTAATTTGGTATTCTAATTTGCTACTCTATTTGTTTTAATTCACTGTCTTTTAATTTACTTTTCTTCTCTATCCAACATATATATCTAGAAGCCCGTAAAAAAACATATATCCAGAAGGTTCAAATAATTACTTTTTAAAATATTTTGATACATCAGTATAATATTTTTTGATACATCAGCTCAAATAATTACTCTGTGACTTTGTGTGGGCAAAATTAAATGATTTTTAATGGATAAGGGACGCCCCTTGATGAAGGGACGACAGCAAAGTTTAAGGGACAAAGTATGCTACCTAGATGCCACATAATCATGCTCCAACGCCAAAACAATTTAGGGGCGGCTACTATTTTTTAAGAGACGCGTTAAAAGACCAGCGATGGAGTTGATCTTATCATCTTTAGCAAAGATAATCAATGTGCAGATGTATTAGCAAATATTAGGTGTTGCTGATGATTTGATTTTTTATGAGCAGTGTCCTATTTCTGTAGGACCATTATTGCTTTCATATGTTGTAGGAATTATCTTCACAGATTTGTTCCTGTTTAGTTCTTATTTTTGTTTTGGGTCTTAGCCCCTGTATTATACCAAAAAAATAATTTTAAATAATGTGGAGGTGTGAAACGCATTTAAGAACCAACTCTTGATTCACCATTAGAGATGCTTTTAGACACTCTCTTTACTTTCCTATTTGTTCCTCTAGATATCAGGTGTTAGTTTCTCTTCCTTTTTTTTTCTTGAATCTTTTGTTGTCGTTATAATGTTTCATATAAAACCATTCATAAGCATTAATTACCCTAACAACTGTGTTAGTTTATTAAGTGTAGTTGTGTTCCTCTGCTTTAAAGATGATATTTGATTGGGAGGTTATATTGAGATCTAAATTTGGCAACAGGTTGTGTTCTTTTGTTGCATTTGCCAGTGTTAATATTTAAATGGTCTACTCTAATTATGATCTTAAGTATAATTATTTATCAGTCTTTATGTTTCAATGGATGGGGTTTATGTACCTTTATGTACCTGTATTTATCTTTTGTAAAAAATTTATTTCGCCACTCAACTTAGTGTCTATTGGTTTAATCTAGATTTTTTTTATCAGTTGGATTGAACTTAGATTATTCTAACGTGAAAATTGAAAAAACATTTTCAAAAATGCGAATTTATCATTACAAATAAAAACTACTCATGTGTTTTCTCAACCATGAAGAGAGAAACGTGATTTTGAGTGATTTCGTTTTCTCAACCAAAAATGCGAATTTTTTTAATCCGTTTGTTACGGATTAAAAAATAAGCGATTTTGTTGTTAAATAATTTAGAGATTAGTTTTCAGAAGTTTTTAAGAAAATAAGAAGTTATTTTGTCTTTGCGTAACATACTAAAAATCACTTATTTAAAAAAATCATTCTTAAAAAACTGATTTTTTTAGAAGCTACTCAAAACAACTTCTTATATGAAGCAGTTTTTAAATTATTTTCAGTTTTTCATTTTTTTTAAGAATCTGTAACAAATGGATAGCATATCGTCATAAGTGATCATTTTTTAAAAAAATGATTTTTTTTTAAAAAAAAGGCGTAACAATCGGGCTGGAAACACACACACACCTTTGTATATATAAATTCTTTATTTTCACATGCCACAAAATTAATGTCCCCTTTAAATTTTTTTGTTAAACCAACCCAAATTAAGTCAAAAATATTTTAGTATGTTATTAAGATAATTATATGATTACTAAATCATATGTAGTTTTTTTAAGGAAAATCATAAGTAGTTAGTTAATTAATTAATGGAAATAAATTTATTTTTAAATAATCACTATCATGTTTAATGTATTCTAATAATGTATGGTCAAGATTCTAATAAACACTATCATGTTTAATGTATAATAATCACTATCATGTTTAATGTAATCTAATAGATGGTCAATAATTCAAAATAATAATAATGCATGATTAAATAATGCTTGCTCTCAATCTTTCTCTAACTTCCCTAGCTGGAATGAACACTTTTTTTTGATAAGATAGCTCGAATGAACACTTGATTTTTAATGATATGATTTAAATTTATTTCCTAAAAAAAATATAGAAAGAGAATATATACAATGACTTAAAATCAAAGGAAAATATTTTATAAAAAAAATTAAAGGAAAATCTAGAATGAAAAGGTAATAAAAATTGGGAGTGTTATAAAATACTAGCCATAATACCCGTGCGATGCACAGAGACGACTAAATCTGCTTTGTGTAAAATATACTCTCTTTTTTAGCTTGGATTATTGTTGGCTACCCACGGGGTGTCCGGCGCTTTCAACGAAAGACTAACATCCCATTGTGCTTAGTAGCAATCTTCATACTGGCAACTACCGAGTTTGTCCACTGAGGAAATCGAACTCGAAAGCACCGGGTCAACCCTCGTGTCCCAATGTAGCATATGTCGTTGGGCCAATGGTGTTAATTTGTAAAACATATAATCTAATAACTGCGAATAAAAATTAAATTATAACTATAAATTAAATAAAAAGATATTATAAATAAAAAATAAGAAGAAAAAGTCTAAAGAATTTTAGTAACATAATCCACATTTCATCAAATGTAAATATCAAAACTAAACCCATAATTACATAGAAAAGAAGACAACAATTAAAAAGTGAAACATGTGGGTATTGAAGAAAGAACTTAGCGTATTTGAACATCTAATATTTTTTAAAAAACTTTAAAGTAATATTCTTTTAAAAGTGAAGAACATTAAAAATATGAAGAAAAAATATTAAAATATAAAGAAAAGAAAGAGTGGCATTTAAAGTAATTAAGCTTGAAGTTGGGGCATAAAAAATTGCTGCATTTTGGCGCCACCAATGACAAGCGGCTTATAAGATTTAGATAAATAATTTTATCAATTTCTTTTAAATAAATTACTACTAACTACAAAAAAAATTATAAAAATTTAGGAAAATGCCTATGTGGAAAATGGAAATAAAGGAGACATGATGTGATTTGATAATTTGGATTTGGGGTAAAACAACGAAAGGAGGTGTGGTGTGGACAAGACTTGTTTGTTTAAAAAAGTAGTAGATAACATCTAAGTTAGTGGATCATGAATAAGCCGGTAATGTATAACAGATAAGCAAATTAATAATAAACAATGTGTTTGATAAACTAATGACCGATAAATGTGAAATGTGATAACATTATGAATTTAAAATAATCCAATTTATTTTAATGAATATAGAGAATTAATTTAAGAGAAATAATGAGGGTAAAAATGACAAAATAAAAGAGTTGCTATTATGTGCTATAAATATGATAGCGAATGAAAAAACACTACTTAGGCTTTGTTTGGCGCGCCGCGTGTCCCATCAGTTGGTGTATAGTGTCCCACCGGCGTTCAACATTTTTCGGGTAGTGTTTAGTGTTTTTTCAAACGCTACTTCATGTAGCGTTTTTTCAAACGCTAGCGGATAATGTCTCATTTTTTGTTGTTGACATTTTTACCATTTTTATTTTCTTAAATTACTTCTCTTTCCTCGTAAAACATTTTGTCATCATTAAATAATTTTATCATTAATTAAATATCATTTTATGTCATTTTACATTTATCAACTATTTTACCTGCTACTTTTACCAAACACATTATTTGTTATCAACTAACTTATCCACTATCTGCAAGCTTATCAGCTACTTTTTTCCAAATAGAGCGTTAAAGTAGTGTTTGAAAAAAAGTTAAACGCTATCAAAAAATTCCTAACCAACCTAGTCAAATTTGTGGTATCTTTTATTTGTTAGTTAAATTTGCTATTCAAATCCGCTAGTCAAATCTACTACTAACAAGTGAAACTTGCCGAGCCGAGTTTAGTAGAGGGGGGTGAAGTTTGAACGGTCAAAAAGTAGAAAAGCAGATAAGAAAGAAAAGAAGAGAGAGAGAGAGAGTGAGAAAGAAACAAAGACATTGATGTTTGTGTTGACTGTCATTAGTATTACACCACACACCAATCAAAACATTTTCAATTATTTCCATTTGTCTCCATCTCATTCCTCTTCCTCTTCTTCCTTTGTCTCTTCTTCCTCATTTTTCAATTAGGGATGTCATATCATATCATCACTTCACCGTCGTAGATCTAACTAATCTCTTCCTTCACTTCACTGCATCGGTGAGTCCTCTTTCTCTCTCTTCTCCATTCCTCTCTCTTCTCCATTCCTCTCTTCATGACGTGTCAAACTAGAAAAAAAAATTCAAACTTGTTGGGGAGTCTAGAGAGCACCTAGTTGGATTTTAAGTATACGAGTCATCTCTCTTATATCTCCTTCATTTAACTTTATCCTAGCGGATGACACTATATCGCCACACAAAACCTTAAAGCGTTAAATATATGGGTCCGTTCTCTTATATCCTCTTCATTTAACTCAATCTTAACAAGTGTGAGACTAACCACTCACACTTGAATTGTCAACAAAACCACAATCCCTAGATTGACGTATTGATCGAAAGCAAGAATATAACGAATTTGGCTACTAACATTTTTAATAGATAATTAGGGAAGTACATTACTTAAAATCTTCAACAAAACCAAAAAGAAATAACTGAAGTGGCAACGCCATTTCATAGGAGGGCAAGACCATTTATTTTGGGTACATATACATTTCAAATTATAATTATATACATCAATTAATTTTTAATTTTTTTAAAGGTATACATAATTAGATATATTAAAGTTGAGCACAAAAGCACTCAGCCATATACATCTAGAAGAAAAACTCCAAGGCGGTGATAAGAAAAACTAAAAACAAACTACCTCCTATAGAAATACATTCAATAGGAGTTACAAACCACTCATAAAATAAACAGGAATGAAAAGAACCCCGAGCCTGGAACTATCGTCGGGAAAGAGATAATATCTGATCGATATATCACCTGAAGTCATCAGAGAAAATACAACTCGTTATCATATCCCAAATAACCCAAAGAAAAGTATGTCAAATGGGACTCAAACCACGTCTCTACCTGACTGGGCATTCCCACATGGATAAAGAAACAAAGATGGAATATCAATTAATTTTTAATCCCAGGAAGACATCGATTAACGACCGAGAAGCCTCCATCAACCACCAAGTTTTGTCCACTAATATAAGCCGAATCATCAGAAGCAAGAAAGAGAGCAGCCTCAGCAATATGTTTAGCCTTCAATGTAATTCCCTTCAAATTGGCATTATCAATGCCAACGGCTTCAACTTCAGCAGGTTCCATTTCAAGAGCTGTACAAGCAAGTGGTGTAGCAACAGCATAAGGTGAAATAGAATTAACTCTAATACCATAAGCTCCAAGTTCACTACATGTTGAACGTACAAGTCCAATAAGACCATGTTTGGATGTTGTATAATCATGACCAGCACATCCAGCAACTGATCCAGCTACACTAGCTGTACAAATTATAGATCCACGTATCTTCCTTTCAACCATGACACGTGCTGCGTGCTTAATGGTTGCTGCTACACCACGAACATTAGCAGCCATAGTGTTGTCAAATTCATTCAGATTGAACTCTAGTATGCTTGTTAATGGACCTGCTATACCAGCATTGCTGAATAATATGTCTAGGCTACCATATTTCTTCAAGGTGAAAGCTACTGTTTCTTCAACTTGTTTTTCATCTCTTACGTCACAGTGGTGGTAACTCACTTTGTTTGAGTCAAATGATGTTGCAAGTTGAAGACCCAATTGGTCATTGATGTCTGCTATAACTACCGATGCTCCGCTTTCTACGAAGATCTTCACTGCTTCTGCTCCTATTCCACTCGCTCCCCCGCTCACAATAGCAACCTTACCTTGCAACCTATAACCATATACATATAATAAAAGATTAATTGATATAGTATTAATTATTACATAGGTGGATGACAGGATGAGATATATTTAAAGCCATACCATACCTTTGTTTAGACATTGATGTAATTGAATAATTTGTGTATGACTCCCTCTAGCTAATTTCCTCCGATCCAGGCACAACTTATAGATAACATTTTTCAAAAACATATCCTTACCACAAACAACCCCTCACTTGTACACCAACCAAAAGGTATGGTGTGAAAATTGCGTGGGAACCGTACGTTGGAGACGATGCACTTGATTTAAAACGTGTCTTTTTTTTTTATCAGTGATTTAAAACGTGTGTAAGCACACTAATGTCAAACTTTTAGGTTCGATTCGCCCCCACTAATTTTAACTAATTGGACGTAAAGGTGTCTTGCGAATGTCCTTTAAGATGCTTTAGAAATCTTATGTGATTTGCACAATCACAACAATCGTATCATTTAATGAAGGTTTATAAAATAAAGTCCACATACTTACTCTTGTGCACCAGAGAAGTAAATAAATGATTTAGAATAAGAAAGTGATAAAATTGTACTTGTGAAAAACTAAATTCGTTTGTTTTACTAATTCAGAATAATTCTATATCGACAAAATTACATCAGAGGGCCTTTAAGTTATTTATTTGTAACAAGTTGGCCCTTTAAGTTTTTTTTTTATTTGGTACAAAAAAGAACTTAAAGGGCCAACTTGTTACAAATAAATAACTTAAAGGTCCTCTGGTGTGATTTTGTCTTCTATATATAGAAAAGTTCATGTCTTTTAGTGGAAAAAAAACTCTTCAAGAGTTTGTCGGTGGAAACAGTTATATACCATCAGTGAACAGAGGCAGATCTTGGTAGGAGCCGGGGGTATGCCATGGTACCCCCGAGATTTTTCTCAAATCGATTCATATACATAGTATAAAGTTAATGTTAGATGTATATACTAACTATTTCGCTAAAGATGTATAAAGTTAATGTTAGATGTATATACTAACTATTTCGCTAAAGATGTATACAGTTGCGGTAGTAAAGTGGTAAAACACTAGGCTAATGAGCTTGTATTTGGCAGTTACGATATTAAGTGTATTTTTTCCAAAAAAAGTGTTGAAACTAAGATTTGAACCATGTACATTTATATTGTGGTAAATAATAAAAACCAGTTCAACTCCATAGATAACTGTTAAAATGTTAGAGAAATATTTTACATGTATTATTTAACTTTTTGGTACCCCCAAAAATTATTGTCAAGCTCTGCCACTGTCGGTGAATACATTATTTCACAAGTGATGTGCTGGTCTAGTGGTCATGCGTCATGCTTATTTGCCTTGAAGTCTCAATTTTAAATTCCAAAAGATGTTCTTTTGCACTTTTTCATTTTCATTTTAGGCATTACTATTTCGGAAACTTCATGTTTTGAGATAAAGATATCTCGCGATTTGAACCATCACTTCGCAAGTTATGTTTTCACTAATCCCCAAATAGATTGGTAGACAAACGACTTTGAACAAACTATTTATTAGAACAAGTGTTCATAACTCACACATGAAATCTCAGTACCATTGAAAGAATTTTAAAGATGACAGTTTTGTTTAGATCTTGTGTCATGTATCATTTTCGTGAGAATTTAAGAGTCAAGTCATTTAACCCTACGAAGCAGTCGCACTCCATTCCCATATAGGTAGACTACTTTATCAGAAATGTACCCATAATATGCATCTTAGCAAATATGCTATATGTTTATTAAGAGGAAAACGGAAAACCTCACCCTTCCAACTTTACTCTTATGGTCCAAGTACTTTAACTCACGTCATTTTTTTTTTGTTTCTTCCATTCAACTTTGTTTTCGTTTGTGTAGGTGAGCTTCAGTCTGCGCTTGAGTTTATTTCACAAGCTATGATGGTTGTTTTCTTAGAGCATCTCCAATGGTTGGTTTTTATTGAGTTGATAAGGCTAAAAATTACTTTTGTTGAGTTCATGGTTGGAGTTTGACAGCATGGAGGAGAGAGGTTTGGAAAACCAAATTACAATTCTTCCTAAAGAACCGAGTACCTCTTTTTTTTTGCTTTTGGAAAGAGAAAATTAAATATGATTAGAAAATATTAAAAGTCGGATAAGTCGGAGGTCAGGTTTGTTAGAGCATCTCCAAAGGAGGGGTGTCCCTTAACAAATATATTTTGAGACTCTTAAGTTGGCCCCACATGCCACCAGGCCCTGCCATAAGGGTGTGCGCGCAGGCCTGTGCAATAGCTCAGGGCCTAAGCCCAAATCATTTTTTTTAGGGCCCAAAAAATAAATAGTATAAGTAGTATCTTTATATATATCTACAGGTTCGCTAAATATCTAAATATGTTATTGAGCCCAGCAGTTAGATTTTGGTATTATCATTAGTGTGACCAGAGTTCGATCCTCAAGACCGGCGTGTACTTCTTTCTGTTTATTCTCTTTATTTTATGATCAATTGTTTTTAACACAATTTTTTGGTCAAATTAAAAGTGCAGCCCTTTCAAAAACCTACACATCCATTCAAGAAAACATTAATTATCCTTCCTTTTTCGGCGAAACATTACTTCAGATTAAATCAATAATTGCTTATATATTAATTTCAACTATCTAATATAGAAAACATTAATTATCCTTCAAATAGGTATTACACATCCATTCAAGAAAACATTTTTTATGGAAATTATGAATAGGTATTTAATAATTGCTTATATATTAATTTCAACTATCTAAATTAAAATCAATTAAATCTACTATTATCTTGTAAGATCAATGTGAACAAGGCCTCCAAATATAATTAGGAGTCCAATTTTTAAATTTGAACAGGGCCTCCAAATTGTTTGGGACGGCCCTGCATGCCACATCATTTTTAAGAGACACATACTCATTTTGCTCTAATGCTTAATGTGTCCCTTAAGTGGTTCCCACATAACACTTTATTATTTTAATATTTGCATTTAAATTTACTTCAGATTTAGATATTAGTTCAAATTCAATTACGTTAATTTATTTTAATTTGGTATTCTAATTTGCTACTCTATTTGTTTTAATTCACTTTTAATTTACTTTTATTCTCTATCCAACATATATCCAGAAGCCCGTAAAAAACATATATCCAGAAGGTTCAAATAATTACTTTTTAATATATTTTGATACATCAGTATAATATTTTTTGATACATTAGCTCAATATTTTAATATTTTTTTGATACATATATTACTCTGTGACTCTGTGTGAGTGTGTGGGCAAAATTAAACGATTCTTAATGGATAAGGCCCCTTGTTGAAGGGACGACAAGAATGTTTAATTAAGGGACGAAGTATGCCACATAATCATGCTCCAAAGCCAAAACAAATTAGGGGTGACTACTATTCTTTAAGCGACACGTTAAAAGACCAACGATGGAGTTCCTCTTAGCATCTTCAGTGAAGCTAATCGGTGTGTAGATGTATAGGCAAATATTAGGTGTTGCTGATGATTTGATTTTTTATGAGCAGTGTCTTACTTCCGTAGGACCGTTATTGCTTTCTGATGTTGTAGGAATTATATTCACGGACTTTTTGTTCCTGTTTAGTTCTTATTTTTGTTTTGGGTCTTAGGCCCTGACCCCTGTTACCAAAAAAATAATATTAAGTAATGTGGAGGTGTGAACCCCATTTAAGAACCAACTATTGATTCACCATTAGAGGTGCTCTTACACGCTCTCTTTACTTTCCTCTTCATCTTTTAAAAAAAAAATTCTTTTCTCACACTTATGCACGGGCAAAATTTGATGTACATGTTCTTTACATACACATAGTTGAGGCATTAGAAATTATAACTACAATTTTGATTCAAGATTAGTTTGATGTGGATGTTTAGTGATCCACGTTAAGACTCAAATTTGACTACATTTCTGATTTCACTGCCTTAAATGTCATGTAAGAGTTGAGAAAGAGCAAGTTGTATCGTGTTATTGTTGTAAGAGTAATGCCTATATATAAAGAATGGTATTATCAATTATCTTGAATCAAGATGGTCCTATAAATTCTTTAATTGTAATAAGTTTGTCCTTTAAGTTTTTTAATTGTAACAAGTTGGTACTATATATTAAGAAATAGGCTACCCTATTTCTTCAAGGTGAAAGCTACTGTTTCCTCAGCTTGTTTTTCATCTCTTACGTCACAGTGGTGGTAACTCACTTTGTTTGAGTCAAATGATGTTGCAAGTTGAAGACCCAATTGGTCATTGATGTCTGCTATAACTACCGATGCTCCGCTTTCTACGAAGATCTTCACTGCTTCTGCTCCTATTCCACTCGCTGCCCCGCTCACAATAGCAACCTTACCTTGCAACCTATAACCATATACATATAATAAAAGATTAATTGATATAGTATTAATTATTACATAGGTGGATGACAGGATGAGATATATTTAAAGCCATATATAACATACCTCTGTTTAGACATTGATGTAATTGAATTTGTATGACTGCCTCTAGCTAACTTATAGATGACATTTTTCAAAAACATATCCTTATCACAAACAACACCTCACGTGTACACCAACCAAAAGGTGTGGTGTGAAAATTGCGTAGGAACCGTACGTTGGAGATGATGCTGCAGGCTCAATAATGATTAAAATGATAATAGTTGCACTTGATTTAAAACGTGTGTAAGCACACTACTGTCTAATTTTTAGGTTCGATTCGCATCACTAATTTTAACTAATTGGATGTAATAGGTGTCTTGCGAATCTCCTTTAAGATGCTTTGGAAATCTTGATGTGATTTGCACAATCACAACAATCGTATCATTCAATGAAGGTTTATAAAATAAAGTCTACATACTTACTTTTGTGCACCAGAGAAGCAAATAGATGATTTAGAATAAGAAAGTGATAAAATTGTGCTTGTGAGAAACTAAATTTGTTTGTTTTACTAATTCAAAATAATTCTATATATAGAAAAGTTCATGTCTTTTAGTTAAAAAAAAACTCTTCAAGAGTTTGTCGGTGGAAACAGTTGTATACCATCGATGAATACATTATTTCACAAGTGATGTGATGGCCTAGTGGTCATGCGTCGTGCTTATTTGTCTTGGAGTCTCAACTTTAAATTCCAAAAGATGTACTTTTGCACTTTTTCATTTTCATTTTAGGCGTTACTATTCCGGAAACTTCATGTTTTGAGATAAAGATATCTCGCGATTTGAACCATCACTTCATAAGTTATGTTTTCACTAATCCCCAAATAGATTGGTAGACAAACGACTTTGAACAAACTATTAATTTATTAGAACATGTGTTCATAACTCACACAGGAAGTCTCGGTACCATTGAAAGAATTATAAAGATGACAGTTTTGTTTAAATCTTGTGTCATGTATCCTTTTCATGAGAACTTAAGACTCAAGTCATTTAACCCTACGAAGCAGTCTCACTCCATTCTCATATAGGTAGACCACTTTATCACAAGTGTACCCATATTATGCATCTTAGAACATGTGCTATATGTCTATTAAGAGGAAAACCTCACCCTTCCGACTTTACTCTTATGGTCCAAGTACTTTAACTCACGTCATTTTATTTGTTTCTTCCACTCAATTTTGTTTTCGTTTGTCTAGGTGAGCTTCAGTCAGCGCTTGAGTTTATTTCAGAAGCTATGATGGTCGTTTTCTTAGAGCATCTCCAATGGTTGGTTTTTATTGAGTTGATAAGGCTAAAAATCACTTTTGTTGAATTCATAGTTTGGAAAACCTTAATTTTATTTTATTTGGCTTTTGGAAAGAGAAAATTAAGTATGATCAGAAAATATTAAAAGTCGGATAAGTTGGAGGTCCGGTTTGTTAGAGCATCTCTCCAAGGGGTGTGTCCCTTAACAAATATATTTTGAGACTCTTAAGTTGGCCTCACATGCCACATCATTTTTAAGAGACACATACTCATTTTGCTCCGATGCTTAATGTGTCCCTTAAGTGGTTCTCACATTCCACACTTTATTATTTTAATATTTGCATTTAAATTTACTTCAAATTCAATTACTTTAATTTATTTTAATTTGGTATTCTAATTTGCTACTATATTTGTTTTAATTCACTGTCTTTTAATTTACTTTTCTTCTCTATCCAACATATATATCCAGAAGCCCGTAAAAAAACATATATCCTACATCTCCCGAACCAGAAGCTTCTCTTTTTTTTTCAAACCTTCATTTTATATATTACTCTGTGATTCTGTGTGGGCAAAATTAAATGATTTTTAATGGATAAGGGACGCCCCTTGATGAAGGGACGACAACAAAGTTTAAGGGACAAAGTATGCCACATAATCATGCTCCAACGCCAAAGCAATTTAGGGGCGGCGACTATTTTTAAGAGACGCGTTAAAAGACCAGCGATGGAGTTGCTCTTAGCATCTTTAGCAAAGATAATCGATGTGCGGATGTATGTATTAGCAAATATTAGGTGTTGCTGATGATTTGATTTTTTATGAGCAGTGTCCTACTTCTGTAGGACCGTTATTGCTTTCACATGTTGTAGGAATTATATTCACGGACTTGTTCCAATTTAGTTCTTATTTTTATTTTGGGTCTTAGCCCCTGTATTGTACCAAAAAAATAATATTAAGTAATGTGGAGGTGTGAACCGCATTTAAGAACCAACTCTTGATTCACCATTAGAGATGCTCTTAGACACTCTCTTTATTTTCCTATTTGTTCCTCTAGATATCAGATGTTAGTTTCTCTTCCTTTTTTTTCTTCAATCTTTTGTTTTCGTTATAATGTTTTATATAAAACCATTCATAAGCATTAATTCCCCTAACAACTGTGTTAGTTTATTAAGTGTAGTTGTGTTCCTCTGCTTTAAAGATGATATTTGATTGGGAGGTTATATTGAGATCTAAATTTGGCAACAGGTTGTGTTCTTTTGTTGCATTTGCCAGTGTTAATATTTAAGATGGTCTACTCTAATTATGATCTTAAGTATAAGTATTTATCAGTCTTTATGTTTCAATGGATGGGGTTTATGTACCTTTATATGCTTCAATATTTGGTGAATGAGACGTAATGGACAAGATTGTCTTTTACTTTTGCCTATATAATAATAATAATAATAATAATAATAATAATAATAATAATAATAATATAGTCGGTTATTGTTCTTCATCTTTTAAAAAAAATATATTCTTTTCTCAGACTTATGCACGGGCAAAATTTGATGTACATGTTCTTTACATACACATAGTTGAGGTACACATAGTTGAGGCATTAGAAATTATAACTACAATTTTGATTCAAGATTAGTTTGATGTGGATGTTTAGTGATCCACGTTAAGACTCAAGTTTGATTACATTTCTGATTTCACCGCCTTAAATGTCATGTAAGAGTTGGGAAAGAACAAGTTGTATCGTGTTATTGTTGTAAGAGTAATGCCTATATAGAGAATGGTATTATCAATTATCTTGGTTCCTGCTATAAGTTCATATCATGACTTTGTTTCTACAGTTTTTCTCATTTCAAATAATTATTAGAATAAAAATGAATATCATGCAAATATTGATATACTAATTTAAGATAACTTGTTTACCAATGTTAGTCTTCTACTTAATATTTTCTACTCATTCCTCCCATTGTTACGATGTGGCGGCAGCGCATTTCGTGTCTACCGCCTGTCTCCCACCGCCCAACCTGTTGGATTTTGTATACCCTCTCAAACTGTCAGCCTCTCGGCCTCCTCCCAAGCCACCCGATGGCTCTGCTACCTCCTCTTCCTAGGCTTCCTTTGCTTCTATTATTGCTTCCTCTCACCTTAACCAGATATGAGGTTTTTGGGTCAGCTAGGGTCTCTTATGTTGGTTGCTAATTTTTTGATTATGGTGATTCTGGGGTGTTTCCTTGGGTGTTGTCCTATGCTACTTTTGCTGCTGACTGTTTTCGTCCCGTGAGCTTTACAGTTTTCAGAATCATTTTGAGAGGAGTTTACGATGGTGGTGTATTCGCTATTTTTGGTAAGGATTTTGATTTGTGTTTTGTGGTGTTTCTTGGTTTTCTGTACTCCATATGTAGGTTTGTTTTTTTCCACCATGCTTCCCCTATAAAGTTTTGGGTGGCTTGGTCAGTGGCTGCTATGAGGGTGTTTGGGTTGTTTCTGGTTGTGCTTGGGTGTCTTGTTTTATGTTTTGATAGTTTCATGTGTTTTGGTGTTGTTTATGTTTTAGCTTGGTTGTTTAGAGGTGATTTGGTAGTTTTGTTGTCATGGTGTTGTTCCTCGTTAGCTTCAGTTCAGCCTGTTAAAGGTGGTCTAGTGTTTTGGTTGCGGAGAGGAGCAATTTCCTCCTTTTGAAAAGGAGCAGTGGAGTGGGTTTATTAAACAGATATTGGTGTATAGGAGTGGCATCAGAGGACGCTGCAAGGGTGATAGGTCTGTTTTTGGTTTGCCTTGGTGTTTTTGTGAGTCTTGGAGTAGCCTTCTTTAGCTTGATCAAGGTGCTTTGGTAGCTTTGGTGCTTCTTGGTGTGGCTCTTATCTAGCGTTGATTTATCTTGCTCAAGGTGATTTGCTGTTTTTGGTGGCTTAACGGAGTCGTTTCATCACTTGAATAGGCGTAGCGGAGTGAATCTATCGTTGGAGTTATTTTGCTGAGTTTGTGGTAATGGGGTTTCGATACAGTTTGTGTAGACTACCTACGTTCCTAGTGGGTTAGAGTTGATTTGCCTAATTTTGGAGGTATCCGAGGGATTGGTTGGTGTTTTAGTAGCTTGGGTGTGTCTTCTATTTGGCTGCTCAATATGTTTTGGTAGCCTTGATGTGTTTTGGTGTAGGTTTTTTCTTATCTTTGGTGTAGTTTTTTAGGTGCTTTGTTGTGACGTCTTTGCTCATCTTTCTTGTAAAGATGGACTCTATTTATGAAAATTTCTACTTATCGAACAAAAACATATAAGATAGTAGAAACTCGAGTAAAGAACAAATAGTTTTTTTTCGAGAGTAGTAAAAGTGTCGGTAAATGTTCGTTTGATGTGGCTCTTCTTTTATGAAGGGAGGATCATGTCTTTTGAGTAATGTTGTTTTATCATTGGACGCGAAGTTGTACACCACTGTACAAACTAGATAGAGCCACGAAACATCTTAAAAAAACAACTTAGTCTACAACATAAGTTCATAACCTAATTTTTCTATTCGTGTTCGTCACTACAACAACACTTGTAAATAAAAGTTAATGATTAATCGGATTAATTTTCAAATTATCAATCATAACAATATTTTAAGTTCAATATTCATTTTTCCCTATTTGTGTCCAAATCTCATAATTTTAACATCAAAAATGAAAATAACGATGAAGATGGGCAACAAATAAGTTTGCCATCTGTACTCTAGTTGCGTCTGCGGCAATTGCTGATAATGAAATAATTTCAGTGTTCAATATTCTTCTGCTTAACCAACCAAATAGGTAATACCATACCAATAACTAGTATAAATAATTTGGTTTGTCCCCTAAGTAGAAGAAGGGATGGAACATGGCATCTTCCGGATCCGGACTACAACATTTGTTCAGAGACAATTATTGAAGCAATTTTTTTTAAATCAATTCCCTGCATGCAACTAATGCCTCCAAGTAGCAAGATTTATTTAAAGTATTGATCTCTTCAACTAGATATTTTTCCATACACATCGATAAGTGATTGAAATCTTGCCAGTGTATTATTGAAAAGTAATTATTAAGTAGTATAATGATAATGACTAGCTATACTAACTAACAATTGACATCCAAAGTATTGTAAAAAAAACACTTAACATCCAACTTTTTTTTGCCATTGCTTTGAAAAATCAGAGAGTAAGGGAGCACCTCTTTTTGATTTTTTATTTATTTAAAAATATATCTTAGATCGAACCAACTTTAAAAGTTTATTAAAAATTTAATCTCTCGTTTATATATTAACCATTATGCATTATGTATGATCTAAGTCAGATGTCATTTAAAAAAAATCACTCTTGTTAATTTTTCTTATGGAAAATAAATTAAAGTTCAAACGAAATAAAGATAATAAAATCACAGATCAAAGGGTTATTTCTATGTAAAAAATCGAATAAGTAACCATTTTTTTTGGACCAAAGTAATCATTTTTTGTTTTCTTTAGAAAAGGTCTAGCAAGTCTTAACAAACATGAAAAGTGCAAGCTACGTATTTAATTACCTAAAAATATACTTTAAGAACCAATACTACAATAATACAATGTGTTCTTTTGATTGGAATATTATAGTGAACTATGAATAAAACTTATTTATCTTGTCACATGAGTCTACTATTGTAATTAGGGGTTGAAAAATAAAGAAATGTATTTATCTTTTGTAAAAAATTTATTTATTTTTTCGGTGTGTACAACTCAAGGGTCAGTTATACACACCGGAAAAATAAATAAATGTATTTATCTTTTGTAAAAAATTTATTTCGACACTCAACTTAGTGTTGTATTTGGTTTAATCTAGATTTTTTTTATCAGTTGGTTTAAACTAGATTATTGTAACGTGAGAAATGAAAAAAAAACATTTTCAAAAATGCGAATTTATCATTACAACTAAAAACTACTCATGTGTTTTCTCAACCATGAAGAGAGAAACGTCATTTTGAATGATTTTGTTTTCTCAACCAAAAAATGCGATTTTTTTTAATCCGTTTGTTACGGATTAAAAAATAAGCGATTTTGTTGTTAAATAATTTAGAGATTAATTTTCAGAGGTTTTTAAGAAAATGAGATGTTTTGTGTTTGTGTAACATACTAAAAATCACTTATTTAAAAAAAAGTCATTCTTAAAAAACCGATTTTTTGAGAAGCTACTCAAAACAGCTTCTCATATGAAGCAGTTTTTAAATTATTTTTAGCTTTTCATTTTTTTTAAGAAACTGTAACAAACGGATAGCATGTCGTCATAAGTGATTATTTTTTAAAAAAAGTGATTTTTTTTTTAAAAATAATCAGTAACAAACGGACTCGAAACACACACACCTTTATATATATAAATTCTTTATTTTCACATGCCACTAAAATTAATGTCCCCTTTAAAAAATTGTTAAACCAACCCAAAGTCAAAAATATTTTAGTATGTTATTAAGATAATTATATGATTATTAAATCATATGTAGTTTTTTTAAGGAAAATCATAAGTAGTTAATTAATTAATTAATGAAAATAAATTTATTTTTAAATAATCACTATCATGTTTAATGTATTCTAATAATGTATGGTCAAGATTCACGAAAGAATAATAAATGGTCAATAATTCAAAATAATAATAATGCATGATTAAATAATGCTTGCTCTCAATCTTTCTCTAACTTTCCTAGCTGGAATGAACCCTTGATTTTTAATGATATGATTTAAATTTATATCCTAAAAAAATATAGAAAGAGAATAAATACAATGACTTAAAATCAAAGGAAAATATTTTATAAAAAAAATTAAAGGAAAATCTAGAATGAAAAGGTAATAAAAATTGGGAGTGTTATAAAATATAAATAATTTTACCAATTTCTTTTAAATAAATTACTACTAACTACAAAAGAATTATAAAAATTTAGGAAAATGCCTATGTGGAAAATGGATATAGAGGAGACATGATGTGATTTGATAATTTGGATTTGGTGTGTGTGGGCAAGGCTTGTTTGGTAAAAAAATTAGCAGATAACATTTAAGTTAGTGGATAATGAATAAGCGGGGTAACGTGTAACAGATAAGCTAATTAATAACAAACAATGTGTTTGATAAACTAATGACCGGTAAATGTGAAATATGATAACATTATGAATTTAAAATAGTCCAATTTATTTTAATGAATATAGAGAATTAATTTAAGAGAAATAATGAGGGTACAAATGACAAAATAAAAGAGTTGCTATTATGCGCTATAAATGTCATAGAGAATGAAACTAACAAGTACGCATGCTTGGTAAGCACCAACATTTAACATCTTTAAGGTAGCTTTTAGTGTTTTTTTAAACACTACTTCATGTAGCGTTTAGTGTTTTTTGTTGTTGACATTTTTACCATTTTTATTTTCTTAAATTACTCACAAAAATGACTTACCTAGGTTCTAACTCCTTTCTTAGAATTCAACCTTGACATTTGCAATCAGCTAAGCCACACCTTAATTGACGTGAAGATGTTGCTTATATGATATATATAGGCTAAATACCACTTTTGGTCCTTTATCTTTGCCCTAAGTTTCACTTTGGTCCTTTATCTTTTTTTTGTCCGTTTTGATTCATCTTTCATTTTCGTTTCATTTTAGCCCCTGCCGTCAGTTTTTGTTAACAGACGCCACGTTGGCAGTTAACTGCTGACGTGACGTCTTAAATTCATTAAATAACGTGACAAATATATATTATTTAATTGTAAGTGAAATTACACATAAGCATTTAACTTTTTTATTTGATAAAACAGAAAACATAAATCAACAAAAACTAAAAACATTAAAATCAATAAAACAATTAAAGCTATTGAAACATATTGAAAAACAAACAACAATTCATTAGAAATCCAGAACCCTTGCTTCAAAAAAAAAAGAAACCCAGAACCCACGAACGATTATCCCCCCCTTCTTCAAATCTCCCTTCCATCACTAACAACAACTATTATCCCCCTTCTTCAAATCCACCCCCCTCCATCAATAACAACAACAACAACAACAACAACAACAAAAATCTGAATTCCACCAATAAATCTGAAAACGTGGGTCAAAAACGGGTCGTACCTAGAAACGAAAATGGGTGAAAGCAGAATCAAAGCACAATCGAAACAAAAACGAAAATGAAACGAAAATCATCTCAGAAACGGGAATCATCTCAAAACGAAAATCATGGGTTTCAACGAAGTCACTGGAAAACGAAGAGAGAAATCTGGGTTTTGATTACTGTTCATCTTCGTTTCAGACCCAATTTAAGTTTCGATTTCTCGTTGTTGTGGTTTTGGTATTGCATAGAAGCAATTGTTGTTGTTGGAAAGGGGATTGGGAGGTGGATGAGAAAAGAGAGATGGAGGTACAGGAAGCGATTGTTGTTGTTGAAAAGTTGATGAAAAAACCCAGATCTTGTAGAACAGGAAGTGATTTTGATGAAATTAATTAGTTTTTAATTTTTTTTCACAAAAACAAAATTAGTTTTTAGTTTTAATATTTTATTAAAAATAATGATGTGGCAAGCCTAGTCAGCTAATGAATGCCACGTCATTTAATGAATTTAAGACGCCACGTCAGCAGTTAACTGCCAACGTGGCGTCCTTTAACAAAAACTAACAGCAGGGACCATAATGAAACAAAAATAAAAGATAAATGACCAAAACAGACCAAAAAAAATAAATGACCAAAGTGAAGCTTAGAGCAAAGATAAATGACTAAAAGTGATATTTAGCCATATATATATATATATATAATCATTTAGCGTTAATTTTGTTTGCCAAGCTTTCATTAACCTTTCATTTGTGAAAGTTGTATTTTTTTTGCTTTTATATGTTATATACTTATATAATATATTTAATTATTTATATCTCTTATAAAAACTAATTATACAACCCATTAAAATAGCATTGTTAATTGTTTTTCATCATTGTAATACACTACTATAGCATTGTTCTATTATTAAATTTAAATATTTTATCATTTTACTTAATTATAATTATAAATATAAATACTTTCTTTGTATATATTATAATTTTTGAATTTATTTAATATAAACCGGCTCATGCGGTCCGACCAAAGAACCGCTGGCCCAATCGAAGACCCAGTGACTTGACTGGCTCAATGATCGATCCAATTCTGATAACATTGATCCTAACCGACTTTGTTAAATTTGCAGTATCTTTATCCGTTAGTCAAATTTACTATTCAAATCCGCCACTCAAATCTATTACTAAGAAATGAAACTTGCCGAGCCAAGTTTAGTAGAGGGGGTGAAGTTTGAACGGTCAAAAAGTAGAAAAGCAGATAAGAAAGAAAAGAAGAGAGAGAGAGAGTGAGTGAGAAAGAAACAAAGACATTGATGTTCGTGTTGACTGTCAATAGTATTACACCACACACCAATCAAAACATTTTCAATTATTTCCATTTGTCTCCATCTCATTCCTCTTCCTCTTCTTCCTTTGTCTCTTCTTCCTCATTTTTCAATTAGGGATGTCATATCATATCATCACTTCACCGTCGTAGATCTAACTAATCTCTTCCTTCACTTCACTGCATCGGTGAGTCCTCTTTCTCTCTCTTCTCCATTCCTCTCTGCTTCCATTTTTCTTTCTCTTCATGACGTGTTAAATGCTAGTATTATTTTTGGTTTTTTGTTTTTGTTTTTTGATTATTAACTTGTGGAAAATTATACCCAGTTGATTTTTCCGTGAGATCACACTGCCACTCTACTTTGATACCAGTTAGGTTAAAGTTAAAGATTTAAAGCAAAGATTTTTAATTTTTATTTTGGGTTATTATTATCAAATTTCATGCTGGGTGCTTTTAAAAATGAAGAAAATCTGAGCTTTTAACCTATTTTTTGACTGGGGTTTTGACTTGAGTTGCAGACATTTGATGCAGTTTTTGACCTTTTTTTTTGTTTGCAGTTCTCAATTTTGCTGCTGATTGTTCTCTTTGAAGATCTGTATGAGCTGAAAGAAAATTATATAAGTGAACATTGTTCTCTTTTTGGCTGAATTGATGGCATCAGGGGGTGGTCCACCTTCTTCTGGATCCACAGATAAGAATGCAAGTTCAGTTGGTTTTGAAAGGTTACCCGAGGAAATGAATGACATGAAAATTAGGGATGACAAGGTCGACATTAGCTTTTTACTTTGTCTTCACTTTTTCTCCTTGAATAAATATTTGGTATATTATGCAATGATGTTTATTTATGTTAAAACTTGCTGATTAAATTGCAGGAAATGGAAGCCACTGTGGTGGTAGATGGGAATGGAACCGAAACAGGACATATTATTGTCACTACCATTGGTGGTAAAAATGGCCAGCCAAAGCAGGTCAGTGTCTGATTTGTTGTTTTTGATAATTACTGAACAACTATAGAGTCTGTTAATCTGCAAAGCACAGACACTGGACACAACATAGACATGGACACGCAGACACTGGTTTTAATTTGAAAACATAAGTAATTGAAGTGACAATGTTGGTGTCCAATACGTGTCAGACACACGATACGTCTTCAATCAGAAGTGTCGGTGCTGCAGAGCTGTTAATTACTGACTTGACATGGTTGTTTTCATGATTTTAGACAATAAGCTACATGGCTGAGCGAGTTGTTGGACATGGATCTTTTGGTGTAGTTTTCCAGGTTAGTCTTTTTGTTGCGTACTACTTGTTTGCTGACTTTGAATTGAGTAGGTTCGATGTTTTTCTGTGTACTGATTTTGATTTGCTGTCTTTGCTATTACTGTGTAGGCAAAGTGCTTGGAGACTGGGGAAACCGTGGCCATAAAGAAGGTTCTTCAAGACAAGAGATATAAGAATCGGGAATTGCAAACCATGCGTCTTCTGGACCACCCTAATGTTGTATCTTTGAAGCATTGCTTCTTCTCAACAACAGAAAAAGATGAACTTTATCTTAACTTGGTGCTTGAGTATGTTCCTGAGACTGCCAGTCGCGTGATCAGACACTACAACAAAATGAATCAAAGAATGCCATTGATATATGTGAAACTTTATTCTTACCAGGTATATTTCTATGTACTATCTCAAAAATAATTTATTCTTATTTTTACTTTTTCTACCTTTATATTGTAGGCTTTAACTAGATATTATGAAAGTTGATGTATATGATGTTTCACTTAGTTGGTTCTGATAATCGCCTTTCCTTTTCGATTTGTAGATTTGCAGAGCACTTGCTTATATTCACAACAGTATTGGAGTATGTCACAGGGATATAAAACCTCAAAATTTACTGGTACATTCAAAGGGAAACTTGTTTAATCTCTCTTTTTAGTATATACTAGTTGATTGAAGTGAATATAAATACAATGTTTATACTATTGACTGTTTTCTCATAAATTCGTGAACCTGTAAAATCTACAGAAGATTTCAGGAATGAATGTTTTATACTTTAGGTTTGAGCATATACAAATTGATGCCTGCATCCATTGAAATCTATGGGTTTTTTTGCCATCATTTATAGTATGAACTTACTTTCCTATAGAGTGGATCTGAGATGGTGATTTTTGGTTGTTCATTTGGATGTTGTCTCATGACAGGTCAACCCTCACACCCACCAGCTGAAGATATGTGACTTTGGAAGTGCTAAAGTCCTGGTTAGTTTATTCTTCACCTGGAAATCTTATTGTCTGTTTTAAATGGCTATCTGATGTCTTATCATGAATAAATACTTCGTGTTGGACAGGTAAAAGGCGAACCAAACATATCTTACATCTGTTCTAGGTACTATAGAGCTCCTGAGCTTATATTTGGTGCTACTGAGTACACCACAGCCATTGACATCTGGTCTGCTGGTTGTGTACTTGGTGAATTATTGCTTGGCCAGGTATCTAGCTTCTTTAAGTATGTTTGATTCTTGTACCTGAAATCATATGTGCCGAAACTAATAATGAATTTCTATTCCTGTCAGCCACTCTTTCCTGGTGAAAGTGGAGTAGACCAGCTTGTTGAAATTATCAAGGTAAGATATCTTTTAATGAATATAGTAGTTTAAGTTGTAAGGTCAAGACATTTTGGTCCTTACTTTGAGCAATTACTTATGGAAATTCATTGGATTCACTTGCAGGTTTTAGGTACCCCAACAAGGGAAGAAATCAAGTGTATGAATCCTAATTATACAGAGTTTAAGTTTCCTCAAATTAAAGCTCATCCATGGCACAAGGTATTATAAAGTTTGTGTCTTATTAAACAGATAGTTGCGTGGTGATATTAATTTATCAATGTTTGGTTCTTCATCAGATCTTTCACAAGCGAATGCCACCAGAAGCTGTGGATCTTGTCTCAAGACTATTGCAATACTCTCCAAATCTTCGAAGCACAGCTGTGAGTATATGATTTCATAAGATATGTGACTATTGCAATACTCTCCAAAATCTTCCTAAATTATGTTTTGATTTGCGCAATGTAGTTGGAGGCTCTGGTTCATCCATTCTTTGACGAACTACGTGATCCAAACACTCGTTTGCCAAATGGGCGATTCCTTCCCCCACTATTTAACTTCAAAGTCAATGGTAATGCACGGAATTCCAGATAGATGTCGTGTTATAGATTACCTCAATATCGAAGTTCTTGGTTAAATTTGATATTTCTGTCTATTTGATGCAGAGTTGAAGGGATTGCCTGCTGAGATGTTGGTGAAGCTGATTCCACCTCATGCAAGAAAGCAGTGTGCCTTGTTTGGATCATGAAGAAAGCAGTCTTATTATGGAGTTCACATAATTATGTACTTTCTGCCTATAAAAGTGTATCTAGTTAATTTTAAGTGGTTAATTAATAGGTTATTTTCTTTATGTTGATTTGTTCTCACCTCACATACCTATAATCCCCATACCTTCCAATTTATTATTTTTCTCCCTGCATGTAGAAGAAAGCTGTTTACTTTGTAGGATCTCATCTGATGGGTTCACTCACATTAACTTTTGAAACCATTGTTTATTGAAGTGATATACTTGATAACTACCTCACTGAACCAGTAGGAGATGCTTTAAAGGTTGAAATTACTTTTACTATTATTATGAGAAATGTTGCTGTGTAGGATTTCTCTTGCTTCAGAGGAACTGATATTCTCGCATCATCCTTTAAATGCTGTTGGTAAACCTTAATATCAGTGGTTGGTGAGAAGAACGAAAGGTTGGACTAGTAGCTACTAAGAAACGAGTAGGTTGCAACGGTTATAGGAATGATTGCTCTGTCTATTAAGTATTAGGGTTTAGCTTTGTCCAACTTAATAATACCTCCACCAAACGAATCAGTTGTTTGAAAAATGTAAATGGTAGCAAACCAATACTATGAATTAAGCCAAGTGTTCTACACTGTATGGGTTGAAGATGGTTGGGTCATTTGGTTGATCTAATCTTTTGGCCACACCTAACAGAAAATTTGGACCAAATACTTTTTGCTAAATGGAAAATCAGTATCACTTCATATACTTAGCACTAAGACTTGTACTAAGGATGGAGAGAAGGGTAAAAAGGGCAAAGCCAGACATTTTAGGGGCCCTTTTAGTGACAAAAGGGTGGATTTGGGTTAAGTGCATAACTTGACTGCATTGGATCTAAATCGGGCTTATCTCATACGAGGAGTGCTAGCAACTTACTCCCTCTATAACACAATATAAGCAATAAGTAAAAGTGAGTCAACAAAAGTTTTGATGGAGAGCTGAATGGGGAACCAAACAGAGAAATGGTATGTGACATCTCTTGAAAAAAGGGAGAATCGATTCAACATAAACGCAGAAGCTAGGAATAGTTGCTTCAGGCCAAACTCAATTCCAAGAGTGAACGCAAGATTTGATGGAGAGCTGAATGGGGAACCAAACAAGTCCAAGAGTGAACGCATGTTTGGACGCTTCCATCGCGGAACCAAACATGTACATAATGTGTTACAGAGGGAGTACTCTCTAAGACTTCACATTTGGGCGCTTCCACCGCGGAACCAAACATGTACATAATGTGTTCCAGAGGGAGTACTCTCCAAGACTCACTTTCCAACAAACTTTGTTATTGGTTGAAATTCAAATAAGACTCACTAAATCACGTGGGTTCCATGCAAATTTTAACTAATAAAAAATGTGTTGAAAAAAGTGTTGCATAGTCTGACACTACCATTTCTCATGCTAGACATTTGAGAAGGGATCTAGATAATGTGATTGTGCGGTCACTTGGTCGTATCTCTCTCTACAATTGTTTTTTCCATATTTTTTTTTCAGACCAAACAATCTAAGGATTGACGGTGGGTCTAAAACAAATCTAATGGTTGGAATTTCACCGATTGCCTAACTGCACTATATCTTGACTGCACTCAATCCCAATCCTTTGAGATTAATGGTGGCATCATTTGGGGAGTGAAGGAATGCTAGAGGCAGTAGCATACTAAGAGCTCTGATCTAGTGGAAGCAAAGCAGAAATATGAAAATTTTAGAGTGAATGGACGGCTATTAAAGTAGATATTATATATTAAAATCGCTAAATCACTATTTTAACTAATTTGCTGACACAATCTAACTATCTAGTATCCACTATTCATATATATATATATATATATATATATATATATATATATATATATATTGTTTAAACCATTGAGAGATAAATTTGAGTTTACCCCATGCTTCTTTGTATTATTTACACTATTAGTATATTGCTGAGATTATAATTATGGAATCAATTGTCGTTTGCTTTTCATGAACCTCACTTCATTGATCGCTTTCACTGAATACAAAGTTTATCGGACACTTCATTATGTGACATAAGACTTTTAAGAGACCATGCATTTGAATGAATGTCTAAAATTGAGTGTCATGTCAGCCATACAAGCACGCGTCCACACAATCTTTCTTAAAAAATTAAGCAGGCTCTAAAACTTGTTAATCTAAGGTTTACATACATGTATATACATACATATATATATATATACTAGGGGGAAAGACGGGCCCTTCGGGCCCGTCTTTCATGTGTTGGTGAGTTGATGGATAAATAATAAATAATAATATAATGAAATAGTGTTAGTGGGTAGTTAAGGGTATTTTGGTCAGAAAAATCTGACACCAAAAAATTGAATTCCCTTTATATATATATATATATATATATATAAATATATATATATATATATATATATATATATATAATACATTAGAATAACAAACCAAAAGAAAGTGGCAGTTATGGGAAGAACATGGTATAGGCTTATAGACTGTCCACTAAACTGATTTCTCGTTATTCCATTTTGCTCTTTTCAGAACAGTTGTATTATGCAGACTCCACATTGTCTAAAGCAAGACCAAACACTCATGAAGAACTTGTCCTTTCCCACTCCTAAAGCCATAATAAAATTGGTAACTTGAACATGAAACTTTAGCAGAACTTCCACTATGGCTTATTAATATATAGCAACTTTTGCTTTTTAATTATGCATGCACTCCAGAGGCCAAATTCAGCTAAATTTGTTGCAACTTGTGTATAAGTGCTTATAGTACAATATTCTTTCTACTTAGTGAGTGTTTATTCCTTTCATTTCACCTACTTGGTTTAGTAACTAACCAAATTGGTCTCAGATTTTCAAGTTTTAGAGACCAAACAGTGGTAGTAGAAAATGTTGAGAATGAAGCATTGTAATATTTTGCCACTAGCATTCTGCATATTTTTCTTTAGTTTATTTCTTTTTGTAGTCCAAGCTAGACATCATTCTCATAAAAAACATAAGCACTCACATTCTCATAAACCTGCACCTCCTCATAGTGGTAACTATTATAATGCATCTGGAATTTTTGATGTAAGAAGATTTGGAGCTATTGGAGATGGATTAACAAATGATACAGAGTCATTTAAGATGGCATGGGATACAGCATGTCAAAGTGAATTAGCAATTAATTTTATCATTGTTCCTAGAGGTTTCTCTTTCATCATTCAGTCTACTATCTTCACAGGTCCTTGTCAAGGTGGCTTAATATTCAAGGTAATGTATACTTAATGTACACCTTTATATTACAGAGAATCATAATCAAATGCAGTTAATGCAACCTCAATCACATGGCCTCGATCGTGGTCAAATGAGACTGATGCGACCTCAATCATAGTCATAGAGATATTAAAAAATTCTGAATGTCGCGGCCAAGATTGTGGTCGCAAACATTTATTTAAATTAAAATTTTGTTTTTTAGTCCTCAATTTTTTACAATGGTTTAAGGGTATGACTAACTGATGGAATTTACTGGTATGGATAAGGTGGATGGCACTGTTATGCCACCTGATGGACCTGAATCTTGGCCTAAAAATAAAAGTAGGCGCCAGTGGATAGTTTTTTACAGAATCAATGGAATGTCACTGGAAGGAAGTGGTTTAATAGATGGGAGAGGAGAAAAATGGTGGGACCTTCCCTGTAAGCCTCACAAAGGACCTCATGGGACAACATTCACAGGACCTTGTGATAGCCCAATCGTAAGTTTTCAAAGCTTTTCTTCTATACACATCTCCTATTAGTACTATTGAAAAAAATTCAATTATTGCGACGAAAACTAGAGACGAATTTCAATTTTTTCCGTGTGTAATTTCCATTTTTAATTCAAAAACTTGTGTAATTGCATTAGGATTAAGCATAATTGTCCATGCATAATTGTACATGATGCAGGCCATAAGGTTTTTTATGAGTTCCAACTTGACTGTGAAAGGAATTAGGGTGAAGAACAGCCCTCAGTTCAATTTCAGATTTGATGGTTGCAAAAACGTCCATATAGAATCAATCTACATAACAGCTCCACAACTAAGCCCCAACACTGATGGAATTCACATAGAAAATACCAATGGCGTTAAAATATACAATTCTGTGATTTCTAATGGTTAGTCACTATCAAAATTTTCAAAAATTCTCCTCCTCTATTGCATCAAAGTTAAGGCATTAATTAATAAATACGCGACTGCTGCATTATAATTTATAGGCGACGACTGTGTGTCCATCGGATCTGGCTGTTATGACGTCGATATAAAGAACATTACATGTGGACCTAGCCATGGAATTAGGTAACCTATTACTCCCTCAGGTCTTATTTATAAGAAAATTTTGCAATTTTAAGTTAATTGAATAACTGATGTATCTGATCTATAATAGCAAACATTAATTTTACATGCAGCATTGGTAGTTTGGGAAATCACGACTCGCGAGCATGTGTTACAAACATTACTGTTCGAGACTCAATAATAAAAATGTCAGATAATGGTGTTAGAATCAAGACATGGCAAGGTGGGTCAGGATCAGTAACTGATGTGAAATTCAACAATATCCACATGATTAGTGTAAGAAATCCAATCATAATTGACCAATTCTATTGTCTCAATACTAAGGAGTGCACAAACAAATCCTCAGCAGTGTTTGTCTCAAATATTGTTTACACAAACATCAAGGGAACTTATGATATAAGAAGCCCTCCTATGCGATTTGCATGCAGTGACTCTGTCCCATGCACCAATATAACACTCTCAGATATTGAACTTCTTCCTTCTCAAGGAGATATAGTAAATGATCCTTTTTGTTGGAATGCTTATGGAGATTTGGAGACATTAACTATTCCACCTGTTTCTTGCTTGCTGGAGGGTACTCCTCAGTCTTTGTTGGATTATGACATAGATCATTGTTGACTTGATAGATTCTTAATTTAAAGCAAAAATGTGTTCATGTATATATAATTATAATTACTAGCTAGGGAAGTAATATTATTAAGGAGTAGCGTGGTATTGTTTTGAATCTTTATGTTGTGATAGTTGAGGAGTTGTGTTTTTTTATGCTCCCCACCTCTTCTTAATTGTAAACTATGTTGCGTGATTATCTAGGTTTGAAATGGAGATTTGGATTTGCTTCTATCTTAGAGTTTAATATTAGGCCATCATGTATATAGCATTCTTCTTATTTGTTTTGTTGTTTATGCTGAAGAAAAGGTGAAGGCCATGAGTAGCTAGCTCCTGAATGATTCTGTTATGCATTATGATGATGCCAAAAAAAGCTCGACAGCTTTATAACAAAGTGGCATTTTTTTTTATATGTTTGGGAGGAGCTATCATTCTGTTATGCTTCATGAATAAGAATTTCTTTATGCACGCCAGTTCTGTTATAAGATTAATCACAGATTAACGATAAACAAATGTATCTAGCTAGTTTTCTTTTACTAACATAAGCTCATACCATTTCATTCAAAGTAAGATTACAAGGATGTATTTTATCAAAATCTTGGCTATTAGCAAATAAATGAGGCACTTCTGATAAGAATTCCTCACTTCAATACATTTAGAGATGATGCTGCCAAAATGTAAACTTATAATTGAAACAAATCTGTCTATTATGTATCCTACAACATTGTTATTATTGTAACATGTAAATGTCGATAAGTTGCATATTGATTTTCGCTATCATTGGTTTTTATTTTCGTATATTAGTACATGTACATACAAATTTCAACTTTTTATGTACATGAACTCGGTTCACACACCCACATGTAAAAATTGAGTTTTAGTGGTATACGCAAACTCAGTTCACGCACGTTTAAGCGAACTCAATTCATCACTTAAACATGCATGGACTGAGTTTGCGTATACCACTAAAACTCAAATCTTGTCCATTTTTTTTTACCAAAGGGAGAACGAGAAGGAACGAGGGCATGCTCTACTCACGGAGAGGAAGCAAGATAAATGAGGGAATAGTGAGGGTGTTTTGGTAATTGGATTGGGAAAGGGGGGGTATGGGCAGCTTATATGGGTGTGTTAATAGCCCTCGCCATTTTTTGTTCATGTCATGCATATCTCGTGTGTGAGCCTATATCGATATCTAGCTTTCTTTTAGCTCTTTGTTGTTTTTTATTGCTTATTGGTTGGGCTCATGAGCCGAGCCTAGGTTGGGGCCAGACGGGCCGATTGTCGGTTGAACCGGCCGGTCCGACTCTTACATACAATCCTGCTTCACGGAGGACAGAAGAAACTAGAAAATGGCTAGGAAAAGTTAGGGACCATGACACTAAACTCTTGCCAAAGCTCAGGTTGGGAGATAAAGTTGTGCCTTCTCTCTAACAATTTTAAATAACTCATTTTAATAATTTGCTATTTTGCTTGTTAAAAGGTGACATATTTTGATAATAATAGAAAAAATGTATCAGTTTTTCCCATGAATTTATATTATTTAGTTTTACACAAAAATTAATGTGGAATTATGAAATATGAGCATATATATTTGAAACTGCCCATAAAAATGACACGTGAAATTAATGTAGAAAATTAGAAGAAAAGACTAAGCAGTGATACACTGATATTGGTGACATGATAATGGATAATTAAGGGGGACACAAGGAATCTAGCTTATTGCAATATTTTCATTTCGACACACACTCATAGACAGTCACCAACGTAGAATTATTCGTGCAGATTCAGACTATATATTAGAATTTAGTGCGTCCAAAAGTTTGTAAACGCCTACCTACGTACCTAGCTAGTCTATATATATGTATTGTATAGGCCAACATCCAGGACTCTATTTTTGTCTTAATCACGTACTCCATTATCATTCATAGAAAAAAGTTGTGTTTCATTTTCACCTCACCTGCTTCAATAAGTAATTTTGTATCCTATGTATGACTATAATCCTTTATTGCTTTAGTTTACATCATGAGGTTGATTTGTTGTGTTAGTGTGCGGTTCTCTTTAGATTTCTGACTTACTATTTTCATAGATAAGTTAGCATGCACCGGCTCTCAATTATTACATTCTGTAATTCATATATATATATATATATATATATATATATATATATATATATATATATATATATATATATATATAGCGACTGTCAATGATACAGGGCTGTTTTTGTATGATATAAGTAACAAAGTTGAAGATGCCTTGTGTGGCCAAGAATGGTGACAGCGTTACTTTCAAATAATTGTTGTAACTTGTAAACTTCACATTCTGCATAAAGCCGTTCATAGCGGTGCATGGTCAACTAATATGTCAATTCTTGATTACACATATTGTGCTTAACAGTTAGTGCTTCACAGTTCACAGTGGATCAATGCCGCTATTCTTAAATTTTGGGTTGAGTCTACAAAATCGACTTGTAAGATGAGGAATGCTCTTTCATTATATATTCATTTTTGAGATTTTAATCTCTAGTCAATGTGGTACTTACGTTTCTCCTAATAGGTATTTATTTTTTCTTGTTTTTGTTGAACTGATCCACACCGATCAGATTTGGTGTTATTCCCATGAGATGATCAAGATGTGTGGTTTAAGTATCCGATGCGGAGTGCATTTGACTTAGTTTTGGTGTTGCCAATGAAGGTCTTCTATAGATTTATATGTTTGAATTTCCCTACATTTTCATTAGTGGTTGATCAGCATCTTCACATTCAGCTAAATTTAGATAGGTGGTTGATCAGCATATTTCCATTCTCTTAGGTTTTGAGTGGATATGTGGTTCGGTTCATTGGCTAGCTCATTATTTCTCCCTTCGGACTCCCCAACAAGAGTTTTGAGTAGAGATGAGGTGTCCTGACCTCTTAGTATTCCGGTTCATTAGCTCGTTATTGCTCCGATGCTCTCCTAGATTCCCCAACAAATACTTCGATGCGGAGGGGTAGGTTGTTTGTTGTTGAAGATTTGGACAATTTTCAATGACTGATACACTGTAGACCACCTTTGAAGGTGGATCACACTAGAACCCACTCAATGTTCAATTCCCCACCTAATAGATGGTGTAAACCGACTTCTTTAGTGTTTTATTGTATGATGTAACGCTATTATTTTGGAGCTTTTTGCTGATATGTACTCAAAAGTAACAGAGATCTTGGAATAATTAGACAGCGATGTAACCTCTTTAAGCAAAATCAACAAAAGAATGAGTAAACCTCACCAACATTGACACTACTCACTCACTCACTCACTCACTCACTCACTCACTCACACTTTGTTCTCTAATTGAGAATGTTGGAGTGGGAGCCACCTCTTCTTTTCATATATGAATGTGCGGTGGGAAATATATTCTGTTGTTCACCCTTATATACTTTTTTCTCTTCTGTCTTTTAAAAGCCTCTTTTTTCAAGTAAACTCTTAGCCAAGTGCGGTATTGCTTTCATGTTGTAATGATAACCATTTTGACCATTGATTAGGGGATGAATCTTCCACGACACTATCACCAAAAAGGTTACCCCAAAAGTTTTTTCATCCACATGAACACAAACAATTAATAAACAAATCACATTCTTTCATTACATGCCATATGTTATTACCTAGGATTAGGAGATTATAATAGTTTTATTAGAATAATGTATGAATGTATTTATGAACACATATTTGGATGTTATTTCCGTTTACCTAAAGAAATACTTGTGCTATTGAACCACTACACAGTTTTTTTGCATGATCTTATTCCTTAAGGAGTCCTATGGTTATCCATTCAACTACTGATACTTGTATGTTTTGTTAGTGGTGATTTTCATGCGCTTTTAAGAGTTTGAAGAGAGATAAACATCACAATAAAAGAGTGAATGACTAAAATGTTCCTGAAATTGTAGAATGTTTGTCAACTTGAAATTGTTCAATGGGTACTAGTGTGATAGAACATTTTCAATTTCAATGATTAATTTGAAATTTACTAATGTAATGGAACAAATTGCTCAAATCCTATAGTTTTAGAGACTAAATGATTCACTCATTATAAAGCAATTGAAGGATATGACATATGATGTTATAGAAGACCAGCTGAAGCAATGTTCAAACATTACAAAACTCAAATTAGTCACCATTTATTGAAACAAACACTTATGATGATGATGATGATGATTTACATTTGCACAAATGGAATAACATTAACTGATACAGTTGACATAGGAAGCACCACACTCCGGTTACATATCTGTTATGTATATGACTATATGCGATAATGAAAATGCTTTACAAGTTACAACAATGCCAAGCAAAATTAAAGAAACAAAAAGCAACAAATAAGCCTCCTACATCCTTCTAAGCCACAGTTATTTCTTGTCCTGCTGTTTTGAATCTGGGTTAAGAGGACTTATACCCCGAGTTGGCAATCTCACTTCTCTGGCCTTTGGACTATTCTGGTCTCTTGCGCTAGATCGAGGACTTTTCTCCGGCGTGAACTCACCCACGCGAGAATTAAAAGAGAGACCTGGGCTCAGATGGCTTTTATGATCATTTACTGGTGTCGGTGTGGAGCTTGTGATCTTTGAACTGGTAGTGCGCCTAAACTCACCACGGCTTCTAGTGATAACTTCATCTAGGATCTCACCTTCTCCAATAGTAGCAGCACCAGCTCCAAACTCTGATTGCTGTTAGGACAACACACGCCATTTAAATGACGCGTCAACATATTATTCGATGACTGTGAAAATACCTTTACACTGACATTGCATAGAAATTAAACTCTAGTGTGACCATGAAAGAAACATAACAATGACTTAAAACTGGATTAACAATTTTAGCTTTTTGGATAAGAAATCTTACTGATGCAAGGTTGAATGGTAAAGCAATTTGCTCCTCATACTCGGCTGCATCCAAATCTTGAAGGTGAGCCCCTTTGAAAAATTTAGGGAGAAAGTACTGTCTTACTGGAACTAAGAGCATGATCATCAAAGGAAACATGACCCCAGCAATAGGAACCCAAGTTAGTCCAAAACATATAAGAAGATAAACGGTTTGGAAAAGGGTGAATGTTGCTATTGTCTTGAAAGGAACTGTTTCTACAAAAGTAGCATGGTAATCTTCAAGCACCCTGCACATGAAAAGGAAGTGAAATTTGTTCATTATTAATGTATGTATGGATAAAAGATTACACATATTGGATGGATGAAAGAAGTATAATGTTTATTTTACTTGTATCTTCTGCTTGGCGCTGTGAAGAGTAATAGGATTCTTTCCCAAAACTGGTTTCCTGGTAAACTCTCAATGGCCATGAAGGCAAAGTATCCCCAAAGAACTGAGGTTGGGATCTTCTTGAGAATAGGCATCGCTGCAACACATCCTCCCACCATTGTTGATTGAAGCAAGTTACTCACACGCTGTTCCTTTACCTCAACAGGCAGCAAGTCATCTATTTCTTTCTCAACATCAAATATAGTCTCGTCTATTGGCGCGTCAATGTTTCCCATACTTGTAGCTGCTTGAATTGTTGTCTCTTTTAATTCTTTTAGTCCTTGTGCCTGGAAATTTTACACAATAGCAACATATGTCACATATTGATGGTGTACTACAGTTAATGAAACTCACTTTGTTCTAAGCAAAGCAAGAGTTGTTCTTCTGGGTTATCTTTTTTTCAATATCGTAGGTGAAGTAGTACATAGTGATTAAGCAAAAATTTAATAACAAGAAAACAAAAGAAGGTTTAGTATAGACTTACTCTAGCAGAGGGGTCCTGGTAAATAAGAGGTGTCTGCATTTGATGGTATACTTCTTGCATGTTGCCATATAACTGTCCTAAACTAGCATTCTTACTAATACTTTTTCTCGCTGTCATCACCAGTCTGTTACGAAGCAACTGTACAACCATTGCTAATTTTTAGTGAGACATATTCATATTACTATGAATTAAAATGAATTGACAAGATGAACAAGTTATTTCTACAAATATAACTTGATTTACCTGATGTTTAAGAGTTGCTAGACTCTTTGTGTGCATTGGAGACTGCGGTATGACTCCATTTGCAGGAGGAATTCCAATAAGGCCACACAGCAAGGTCTTCCATCCAGAATAAAAAAATTTAACATCAGAAAAAAGCACTAACAAAATACAAGTCTAGAACAAGTTAAAGTTCAATAAGCTATGAATGGTCATAAAGAACTGACATACCAAAAATCCCAGAAGGAGCAAATCATAGTGGTAAGAAGATGGCTTTCTCAAATTAAACTCTTTCTGTTGTGCAAGTTGGGATGCCACACTGTGGTCAAAGTAATAAAGCACTGCAATCATAGTCGCAGGGATAAATGCTCCAATTATGAAGACAACAGGAACATTGAGCATATCCTGTTCAGAACAAACAAGTACAATAATTACTTATCACTAAAGGTGGCTAGACAGGTTCTCCAATCTGCGAACTAGCACCAATAACATGGTAACAAAAAAAAATATTTCAATGGACAAATAGAGAACTTATAAGTTACATGCCTTAACAACAGTCCAATTCTCATATGCACCCGGCGACCACGGATTTGGACTAAAGAGGCGCCTTGGGATACCGTGTGGAACATTTGCAGTCGGTATGTAGGACACACCTGTCCAAACTAGGACCATAAGAGGCACACCATAGTCTGCTATCAGGCTGCGAATCCAACCTGCAATATAAAACAAATAATCAGATGATTACAAGGGACTAGAGCTTCCATATATTGTATAGAAAATGTGTAAAACCTCTATGTAACACTTACCACTACCGTAACGCCATGACCTAGCCTTTCTGCTTTTTAATGCAGTAAAGAGAAGGCCAAATGAAAGAACCAAAGCAAACATTCCATTAGAAAACCTCCACGATGACATAAACTCAACTGCTTTTGGATCTTCTCTCTTTGGTATGCGAAACTCATCCACTAGTCCCTAAACAATGATGCCAATATAATGTTAAATAATTTAAGTATATCATATAAATATGTATTAAATAATAACATCTTTGATAATTTCTCTTACTTTGATAGCTTGCTGCATAAAAAGCATTGCAATAAGAAGACCAAACAACTCTCCAGCAATTCTGGTAAACCTGTTGATGATGGAACATGCTCCTAATATAGCAAGTACGAATAGAATCAGTGCAGTCCAGACACATACCCTACAAAATCAATGTTAAGCCACATTAAAGTAACACTATGAAAAATGAAGGATTAAAAAACAATAAATGAAAAGAATAAGTTATTTACCATCCAGTCCATGCTAGAAACAGCTCCCTGCCCAATTCTGGTCTTTCTTTTGCAAAATCAAACATAAAAGTGTACATGATCACAGTAGGTTCTGCCACACCTAATATCAGTAAAGGTTGACCACCAATGATTGAGTGTATAATGCCACATATTGAAGTGGAAACCAAGGTTTGAACAGCTGTTAGAACACCCTCTGCAAAAGCAAAACAACAAACACATGTTATGCAATTTTACTATACAATTTTATAAATATTCCAAAAGAACAAAAAAAATAAGAATCTACTGAAATTAAGAATATTCAGTAATCAGTACCAGTATTTCTCTCCAATTGTTCACCAAATGAAATTACAGGAATTGCTGAAGCAAAAAATATATATGTTGTAGGGGCCAAAATCCTGTAAAAGGAAAAGCAAAAAATAAAAACATTAAAGCTATATATATATGTCAATTAATTAGTCAACAGCATTATAATCTTATAATATCAATTTGAGTATATACCTTAATCCTGCTTTGATTCCACCTGTCCAATCTTGCTTATAGCACATTAACCTTCCTCTAAGATCATTCTTGATTCCTTCAAAAGGAACAAATGTTTCTTCCATACCTTCTTTTCTTTTTTTCTCACCAAAAGAAGGTTAATGGAATGAATACCAAATTCTCAGAAAATTACCAAAAAGTCCCTTTGGGGAAAACAAAGTGTAATTTACATGTTTGTTTGTTTTGAATTGATATAACTCAACAAAGTTTAATCACAAACAAATTGAGACAAAAGGATTGAAGAATGTGAAGAGAAATTCAAGAAGAAGGTAATATGAATATTGCAGCCTGGGTTCAAAGACATAAGGGAGAGTTAGAGATCCAATTGGTGTAAAAATGCCAGCTGTGAACTGAACCTTCTCTAGTGTTTCCTTCTAATAACAACAATGTGCAAGGGAAGAGAGTATTTATAAGCTTAAAAAGCAAGTAAAGAAAATTAAGGTAGATTTGTTGTGGAAAGTATACGTTACTGTATGTCACACTAGCTAGCTTGTAAATAAAATAAAAATGTATATATATATATATATAATATTATATATTATTATATACAAAAAATATGTCCTGTACTCCTGTTTTCCAGCTTTATGATCAATAACTCTTCTATTTTTTTTTTATAACAAAAAGTCAGCATAACCAATAACTGGGACCCACTGAATAATGTGTGGGATCTTTCATTTTCAATAAATAATGGTGAGTTTAAATAAAAGACGTACATTAATTTGGTCCTTTATTTAGTTTAAAAAGAGTAACTTACCATGACGTGGTTAAGTTATAAGATATTATTTAAAATGAAGTAAAACTGGTAGTCAAAAGAGTTTATTTGATTTAAAATATATTATCTTAAGTTTCATGTGGTAAACAACGAATTAGCTATTAATACATACATACTATTACTGCAAAGGAAATGATGCTTTGTTGAGTATATAGCAACTAATTTAGTTGACTTTTTTATTTAATTTTAATTTCTGATCCACCGTCTTTGATTCAATTGGCTGAGTAGATAGGTATATTACTGCTTGCGTCGTGTTGAAGAAGAACGCACTGGGCTAGCTAGCCACCGTGATATCATTTTTAGGTTATAATATAAAGGGAACTATACAAATATTTTATTAGTGATGCTTAATAGAAATATCTAATTTAAAATGACTAATTTGATTTATATTTGATGACCAAATTGATATTTTTTACGGACTAAATAAGTGTCAATTTTTGTATCTGTTTGAGTATCTACTCTTTTTAATCATGAGAATATGTATTTTTTAAATAATTATAATATTTTCTTTTAAGGAGATATCAAATTATTTTTTTGCCACCACCCTAAAAATTTATGGATTCGCCACGACCTAACATGGAAACTTTTAATGTAATGAACGACGTGAATTCAAATTTTCAATAGTTTTATTTAAAAAACTAAATAAAGTTGGTAATATTAAGGATTGGAGAAGACCGTCATATTAAGGATTGTATTTGCATCGCCTCTGAAGCTATTAATATGTTTGACATTAAATCTCATGGTGGAAATGTTGCCTTAAAACTGGATGTTAGAAAGGCTTTTGAACCTCTAGATTGGAATTTTACTCAAAGTTTTGTTTGCTTTTGATTTTAACTCTACCTTTTGTGATTGCATAAAAGTGATATTGGCCCCAACTCATTTGTCTTTCTCTGTTTTTTTTTTTGACAAATGTCTTTCTCTGTTGATGGCCACTCAGTGGAGTTTTTCCTTGTAAAAGGGGTGTTAGACAAGGTGACCCCCCCTCCTCTTTTGCATCGCAGAGGATGTTCTTAGCAAGCGTATCACTCACTTGAGCAATATAGGGCTATTCGTCATATGGCTAGTCCAATGGGGTTTCAAACTCCTCCTCATGTTCTTTATGCTGATGATATTTTGGTTTTTTGTAGTGGCCACAAAAAAAGCACTACTAGCTTGACGTCTCTCGTCACTCAATATGGTGAAGCTTTAGGTCAGTTCCTAACCCTAAAAAGATTTTCTACAGTTTGTGCTCAAGCATTGGCAGAGTCCCAATCCCCTGCAATCCAAAACCCACAATTAAAACCCAGAATGAGCAATTCCTTCAATGCAGGCCTTTAAAAAAGAATCAACAAAATAGTGCTTCGTTAAAGTCTTTGCTTGGGTTTTCTCATGGGACTCTGCCCTTTAACTATCTTGGGGTCCATATCTTTAAAGGGCGGCCTAAAGCTCTATACCTTCGACCTATTGCTGACAGAATTAAATCTAAGTTGTCTACTTGGAAAGGGTCTCTTCTCTCCACCATGGGGAGAGTTCAACTGGTGAAATCTGTTATCCACGACATGCTCACATATAACTTCCACATTTATGTCTGACTTGTTTCTCTTCTGAAAACTCTGGATACTTGGATAAAAAATTTCATCTGGTCAGGAAATGCATATTTCAAAAACCTAATGACAGTTGCTTGGTGCAAAATTTGTTCTCCCACTCAAGAATGGGGTCTTGGAGTGCGCTCTCTGCGTGCTATTAATGAATCAGCCATGGATAAACTTGCTTTTGACATGCTTTCCTCAAGGGAGCAATGAGCTAATTTCACTAGAGTCGGGTTTTATAAGAGGAACATCCTTGCTTCTTATCATGTTAGGTATTCTCTTTGGCCTGCTCTGCGTACCAATATTTCAACTGTTCTCTCTTATTCTACTTGGAATATTGGTGATGGTACCCATATTTATTTTTGGACTGACAAATGGCTTTCTCAGCCGCTCTCCTTGGTTTTTAGTTTTCCTTTGCAGGTTCAGAAGTTGTTGACATTGAAGGTCAGTGATTATATCATTTCCTTCAACTGGCATCTCCCTGTGGAGCTTCAACTTTGGTGCCTATCCATTTATGCAGAAATTATCAGTCTCCCTATTCCTCGCTTCGCAACAGGAGATACTTTATCAGTCTCCCTATTCCTCCCTATCTTAAAAAAAATTGTGTCAAAGGCAACCCACGAAAGCTCAAGGTATTATTCGAGTAGATTGGAAAGTCCCTTTGTGTGGATGGTTAAAATGCATGTAACACTGACGGTGCTTCTAAAGGCTGTCATGGCCCTTCTTCTTGTGGTGGCATTTTTCGTAACTATAGAGCTTCTATTTTTGACTGTTTCGTATCTTTTTTTGGGCAATGGCACCTCCATTAATTTTGAGCTTTTGGCAGCCATGATTGTTATTAAGACCGCCTATGATAAGGGGTGGCGTAAAATCTGGCTAGAATGTGATTCCTCTTCTGTTGTTGCCGCGTTTAAGAACCCTGACATTGTCTCCTGGAGATTGAGAAATAGTTGGGAAAACACCTTGAGGCTTTGTTCAGATATGAACTTTATTGTCTCTCATATTTTCAGAGAAGGAAATAGTTGTGCAGACAAATTAGCTGCTTTTGGTCTAGTTTGTAGAATTTATATATACTTGGTGGAGTTAGCCTTCAAGCTTCGTCTTAGATTACTTTTGTCGTAATAGGCAGAGTCTTCCTTTTTTCAGATTTAGATGATTTATCCATGGGGTTTGGTCTCTTTTTCTTTCTTTTCTTTCCCATTGTAGTGTTGCTTCATTTGCTTGTTTGTTTTTCTGAACAGAGTTTCAGCCTAGTCCCCCATTGGTCTTTCTTGTACTCCTTTTTATTGTTTTTTTAAATAAAATGAGATGGAGTGCTTTTTTTTTCTTCGGATGATTTATCCATAAGGAGAGTTTGCATCATAATGTTTTAGCGAGACTCTTTCTTAAAAATAGACCTAATTAAGTAGTTCAATTGAAAAGCTAAAAGATATTGAAGAAAATCCAAAGTTCAAACATTAAAAACTAACATTTCTCACTCCCTAACAATTAACCAATAGTATTTGCACATAAAAAAAATTATATTTTACCCATGTCCCTAGTTTGTCAACACGTGTTAATATAGAGATTTTTTCGGAGGTTTTAGCCTTCCTTTGCGAACGCGAAGTATAATAATGCTCCACTTATAATTTGTCTTGTCGACAGCTCCTAGCGGTTTTTCAAAAGTGATTAAAAACATAAATAATGGGGTCATATGATGAAATCATTGACTTCAATGATACAACTTGCCGATGAAGGAAAATCATATGGAAAGAAAACTTGAAAGGGGACAAAAATGAGGGTGATCAGTTGCATTTCAAGCACCTTAATTTGATATGATAGAAAACAAGTTTGAAGGGGGACATGGAACTGAATTGCTTGTTCTTGCCTTATATCTTTTTCATTTTTTATTGAAAATCTTTTAGAGCGAGGGAATGACAACTCGGTCCAAGGCGGATAAAATCATCGAAACTTTTGAGTATTTACAAAGAGAATTATATCTACTTCGCCTCGTGGGGACAAGTGGAGATTTGAACCTGGAATCTCCCAGATACAAATCCTTTCATTTAACTATAATAATTTAGCGAAAGCTAATGTCTAAAAAAAATATTAAAAGAAAAGAAATTAAAACATGGTAACCATAGAAAAGGTTAGACTTGTCCGTTGTGCTACACCATGAACTAAAAACATGATTTGTAAATACGAAATAAATAAAGTTATTACAGATTATTATTTATTTACCAGAAAATTATTGTATGTTATAGCAAAACTGAGTTAATATATGATTAAGAAATATAACAATATAGGCAAGGGCATGCTTGTATGTGTCTAGGGATCACAATGGGCAAGGCTGAGTACTATAATGCAAGGTAATCAAAATCCGACTGAGTGTTGAACCCACAGAGGCAACAGTTCTGGGTTCTTGTGGTCCAAATCCAACTGGTTGAACCGGAGTTCAACCGAAATTAATTTAATATATTACTTAATATTTTATTACAATATATAAAGGATAAAAACAAAAAAGAAACATATTATTCATAATTTCACACCATAAAAATTAAATCAAGCTTAATTTAAGTTCAACAAAACAACAACATATCCAAGTCATTACTTAAAGTAACACGTAAAACTAGATTGCTTATCGACCTTCATTATATAGTCTCTAAAATTTGTGAAATCTATTGAATTAGTCTCTAAAGTTTTAATAAATTTATATCATTATTCCTTATAAAGGGACTACTTATTATTTTCACATACTTTAAAACTAAAACAGCTAGGAGATGAGGTATGTATGAGCTTAAAGACTAAATTGTTGATTTCCTCTTAAATAAATTTGAACGTGAATAACTGAGTTTCTTAATTTTAAGTATCACATCGTAGACCCCCACCCCAACTCTGTCTTCCTTATCAGTGAACCGGAAATAGTGAAGGTACTTTTCAATGCTGCGGGGACGAGACGATGTGACATACTACGATCACGTACAGAAGTGCTGCCCTTCGGCTCGACAATATGGAACCTCTCAACAGCTCCCGTTCCAAAATGAGGTCCTATCGGGATAGGTAGGCCCAGCCCAAGGGTGTGTTTGGGAGAGGGTTTTGTGAGGGGAAGGGAGGGGAGGGCTTGAAAAAGATTTGCCTATATTTTAATATGTATTTGAGATTTTAAAAAATTAAAAGAACAAATTGATAGATATTAATATAACATTTTCAATCACATTTGGTTTATGTTTAGAGACATCTTATAGCTACCTCAATTTAGAATTGAAAAATGTGCCCTCCCCTCCCTTCCCCTCCCAAACATACCCAAATTTAGTGAATCAAGTGGAGATATTTGAAAATGAATTTTTTAACAATCCTACGTGTTGAGAATTCAAGTGTGAGTGATATAATTTCACATCGACTAGGAATGAGTTAAATGAATGATGTATAATAGAAGTGACTCATATACTCATTATTTTAAGGTTTTGGATGACCTCTCTTGTATACTGATTTTGGTAAAAGTAAATAATATTCTTCAAGTGTGGTGTAGCGGTTAATTGTTGACCTCTCCTAAACTTTGAGGTTAGCGAATCGATCCCCTTGTGTGTTTGCTTTTGCATTTCCTCAATGAAATATAAAACTCGCTCAAATATTAAAAATATCTTTATTACTGTCATACCAAAGTAAATCTTGCCTCTAAACACTTATTCCAAGCCACCTAAGAAGGGGGCGGTCATCTTGTTAATGTTTTATTTACCGCACAAAAAAATGCTGGCATGTATTCCTAATTTAGCAGAAATCAATCTTGTTAATAGTATTAAATTGTAATGAGGTTGCCCTGAAATGAAGTAATTTTTTTTGGCGTGTGTCATTTTGTAATTAGTTAACAATGTAAAAAATCTTTTACACCGTATCCAAAAAAAAAAACTTTTACACCAATGGTGTATATAAATTAAATTCTTTAAAAATATATACCAAATATGTCAAAAAGCTTATAAAAAAACCAAAAAAAAAGTAATATATATATATATATATATATATATGAGTACTAGCTAGTTTAATGTTTTTTTGGTTGCTCTGTCATTGGTGCGTAGTTTCTATCGGCTTTGCTGATGACTAATCTACGCCGGGGAACCTGGCTGGCCACGAGTACCCATCTTTGCCGGGGCGTGTGGTTCTCCCTCCCAATAGGATTTTTGCCACACCAAAGATTCAAACCCGAGAACTGGAGCGGGATCCAAGTCCAGTTAGCACTTGGACCAACCTTGTTGGTCTAGTTTAATGTTTGTGTTGATGTAGATGTGTGGGTTATCATATACGTTTTAATATTTGTAATGCTATGAAGTCCAGATACGGGATACGACACGATACGAATACGGGGATACGTGAAAATTTTGAAAATCAAGATATGACACGGCTGAGATACTTTAAATAAAAATTAAATTAAAGTTTAAATATATAAAAACAAAACAGAAAAAACGGAATAGAAACACAAATAGAGAAAAATAAAGATAAAAACAGAAATATTGCATTTTATAGATATGATAAAAAACTGCCCAATATAATTGAGTGATTGGTGGAGCTTGTCTTAAATATTAAGGGAAACGATAATTACTAACTAAAATATTATTGACTGAGAAGCTCACATCACTTTAAATATATATATATATATATATAAGTATAATTTTATTAAGATATTCTAGTTTGAGCATCATTGTGAACCCACTCTACCCACCTTCTATTATATATGATCATCACATTAATGAAATAAATACATGTGATCATATCAAGAAGATATAGTTACGTATATTTATCTCACCCATATTACAATGTATTATTTCTTCTATGATTGTGTTACGAAAAAACATATAATTTTGTCCTTTTGTTATTGAGGTACTAAAGTGTATCATATATATATATATATATATATATATATATATATATATATATATATATGAGTGACAATCATGTGTTTAGTTGGTAAGAGGTATCAAAAATGTATTTGAGAAGTATCATTAATTGACAAGAAGTATCAAAGAAGTATTTGAAAAATATCGAGTGAAATATTTTTTTTAAAAAGAACTAAAAAATTATTGGATACTCCTTCGATACGTATCGGGAAGTATCAGATGCGTATCGGTATCGAATACGTATCGGACACGGGTACGTTGTCAATTTTGAAGTATAGAGGGTTCATAGTTGTAATGTAAAGCTTAGATATTTAATTAAACAAAGCACGATGCGTATACTTTGAATTTCGAACAAAATAATAGTAGCATATTTTTTTTGGTAAATAAAATAATAGTAGCATCCTTAAATTGTATGCGGTTTGGCATATAGGCGCCAAACTGCTTCTACTTTCTGCATTTTTTTAATATTTCTTTGTTGTAGCGTACTTGATTTTATTTTTCGTTTTTCCATCGCGTGCCTGTCCGTTTGATTTCCACAAGTAACATACGCAAGTTCATATCCTTTCTGGACATGTGTCTGCCTCTGAAAATATATGTCAAGTTTACTCTCCAAATTATGAAATTACCACGGCCAATCATTCTACTCCATCGTCTATTTTCCTCTTATTATATATATTCTTTCTCCATTTCTTCCACTTCCTACCATCAATTGTTGTTTAAGTGTCGAAGCTATGGAAAAAAGTTATTTCCTCTTACAATGAGATAATTTCTTCTTTTGCTCTTTTCTTTTTATTTCTCAGTGTTTTCCTCATTTTGTTTTGTAACTTTGGTAAACTTATGACGACAGCCAGTCCGCGTTCTCCGGCGAGGTGCTCCGCCCGGTCCTACCACTACACCCTTGGATGTGTTGAGTTCAATTCAGTTTTTTTTTTCTTTTTTGTTTCTTTTTTTATTTCAATTTTTTGTTCAGCTTTTTTTTTCTTTTTGCTTCTTTTATATTTTGAAGAGTACTTTACGGTCTCGAGAAAAATTAGATGTTTAAATATGTAAGTTTTGGTCTTCCATAATTGATTCATTGAAAAAGTAATTAATTTCATGAAAAAATAGGTAAAGTGAGATGTTAAAAATTGTGTTTTTGTGTACTTGATGGTATAAAAAAACTATTTTGTAACGAAATGCATAAAGTGAAATGTCAAGTTGTATGTTTTGAAGTACTTTGGGATTCAAAAAAATTTAACTCTTCAAAGAAGATTTTTCGTAAATAACCGGTGAGGTAAAAAAAAATAAGTTTGTGAAAAAATGCGTTAAGTGGGATGGTGACAGTGTATTTTGGGGTACTTTAGGGTCCCGAAAATTTTTTAGATGTTCAAGTACACGAAGTTCGATCCTCAATAACATTTTCTTTTTAATTTTATAATTCTTATTTAATTTATATTTTAATTTAATTTTGGTTTACAAAAATTTCAGTCACATTTACAACACATCCCTTAACCGTACTCTTTCAACTTTCTTTAGGTGCTTCTAATTTACTGGTAATTTCCATACAGCTCTGCACGATTCCATGTGTTTCACTTTCTATTTGTGTTTTCTTCTTTATTTTGGTCATTTCGCACCAAACGGGTATTTAAACCATTCTTTAATTGGTTTTTATATTTTTATATTTTTAGCTTTCTTTATAATTCGAGTACAACGTTGCTACATCTTCTTATTTTGGGGTACTTTAGGGTCCCGATTTTTTTTAAATGTTTAAATATGTGAAGTTTGTTCCTCAATAACCTTTTGTTTTTAATTTTATAATCTTATTATTTAATTTATAATTTTAATTTAATTTTTATTTACGTAAACTTTAGTCACATTTACAATAGGTCCCTCAATCGTACTTTTTCAACTTTCTATATATGCTTTTATTTTATTTGTAATTTCCATCCAACCCTACTCGATACCACATGTTTCACTTTCTATTTGTGTTTTCTTCTATGTTTTGGTCATTTCGTACCAACGGGTATTTAAACCATTCTTTAGTTAGTGTTTATATTTTTATCTTTCTTTAAAATTCGAGTACAACATTGCTGCATTGACTCCTGTGGGAACTTCGGCCACATTTACAATACAATCTTCATGATCGTCTTTCAACAGAAACTTCAGTCGCATTTACAATAAAATCTCCAAAATATTTTTCAATTTTGTATAACTACTCCTATTTTATCATGGGTTTCCTTCAACCATGCTTGATATCCGGCGTGTTTCACTTTTTAATTGTGTTGTCTTTTTTTTCTTTCTAATTATGGGTTAATTTTTTTTATTTACATTTGGTGAATGTGGATTATGTTATTAAATTTTTTTAGACTTTTTCTTCTTATTTTATCAAAGGTTAATGTTCTTTTTAAAATTTTATCAAAGGTTATCACAGTTATTAGATTTTATATTTTGTAGACTAACACTATTTGCCCAATGGCACAGGTTACTCTGGGGCCTGGGAGTCGATCCCGTGCTCCTGATTTTGATTCTCACAGTTGACAAACTCAGTGTTGACCAGTGCAAAATTTGCATTCAAGCACAATGAGATATTAGTCTTTCGAAAAGATTTAATTACTCGATATACGATAGAATTTAGCCAACCCCGTGCGGGAATTGCCGTACTTTTTTTTTTAACTTTAGTTTTTTTATTTTTATTTTTTTTGTTTTGTCCTCTTTTTTATTTTAATGTTTTCCATTTTTTCCTTTTTAATATTTTAACGAGTACTCTAGGGTCTCGAAAACTTTTAGATGTTTAAATATGCGAATTTTGTTTTTCAATTAACGATTTGGTGAAAAAAGATTTAATTTCATGACAAAATACATAAAATGAGATGCTAAACAGTGTGCTTTGGTATACTTGATGGTGAAAAAAAATATTTTTTTAACAAAATACGTAAAGTACGCTGTTAACCCGTGTCTGTTGAGGCACTTTAGGATTCAGAAAAAAAATTAGCTGTTCAAACACCCGAAGTTTTTTCCTCAATAACTGGTTTGGTCAAAAAAAATAGCTTTGTGACAAAATAGGTAAAGTGTGATGCCAACATTGAATTTTGGGGTACTTTAGGGTCCAGAACAAATTTTATATGTTCAGATACGTGAAGTTTGTTCCTCAACAACCTGTTTGACGAAAAATAAAAAATACGTGACAAAATACGTAAAATGTGGTGCCAAACAATTTGTTGGGTACTTTAGGATTCAAATTTTTTTACATGTTCGGATACACAAAGCTCATTCCTCAAAAACCCGTTTGGTGGAAAAAATTTGTGACAAAATATGTAGTGCGATACTAAATAGTGTTTCTATGTGCTTCTATTTTATTCAAATATACGAACTTCTTTCTTCAAAAATAGTTTCAACTTTGTATATGTGCTTCTATTTTATTGGTAGTTTTAAATCAAACTCTGCATGATACCTATACGTACATGTTTCACTTTCTAATTATGTTGTCTTATTTTCTCTTTAATTATGTGTTAAGTTTTTATATTTACATTTGATAAATATAGATAACGTTATTAAAGTTTTTTCAACTTTTTCTTCTAATTGTCTATGGATGTTCAATTTCAATGTATTTGTTGTTATTAATATTCTTTACGTTTTTTTTCTTATTATCTGTGGATGTTGAATTTCAATGTCTTTGTTAATGTTTCTTTTTAATTTTATAATATTTTTATTTAATTTATAGTTTTTTAATTTTATTTTTATTTATTGGAATTTCGGCCACGTTTACAATAGATCCCCTCATCGCCCTCTTTCAATTTTCTATAGGTGATTCTATTTTATTTGTGGTTTTCATCTAACCCTGCACGATACCCGCGTGTTTCACTTTCTATTTGTGTTGTCTTCTTTATTTTTGTCTTTTCGCATCAAACGGTATTAAAAACATACTTTAACTGGTGTTTAAATTTTTATCTTCTTTCAACGGGAACTTCAGCCACATTTATAATACAACCTCCACCATCTTCTTTCAACTTTGTATAACTGCTCCTATTTTATCATGAGTTTTCATACAACCATGCATGATACCCACGTGTTTTAGTTTTTAATTGTGTTGTCTTCTTTTCTTTCTTATTATGGGCTAAGTTTTTATATTTACATTTGATAAATATGGATTATGTTATTAAAAGTTTTAGACATTTTCTTCCCATTATCTATGGATGTTTAATTTCAACGTTTTTTGTCAATAATCTTTTTAAATTTTATAATCTTCTTATTTAATTTATAGCTATAATTTAATTTCAATCCACAATTATTTGACTATATATTTTACAAACCAACATCATTGGTCCACTGACATAAACTACCCTGGGACACGGGGTCGACTTAGTGCTCCCGAGTTTGATTCCTGTAGTGGACAGAAAACTGTTGTCTTGAATGATTGGTTTATTAAAGAGGTTTTCCCCTTCCGGTTTTACTTTAATTTTGCTAACTAAAAATTAGTCAAATCGTGCGTAGCACGGGTCAGACGGCTAGTATATATGTACGTAAGTAAAAGAAAAATAGTAGCATGTACGTACGTTGAAAAAGCAAAAGCAAAATTAATGTTCTTTTTTATGCAAAAAAACAAACAAATATATCTGTTTATTTAGCGAGTCACACATATTTAATGTTTAGAAAGTCGCATCATGCTAAGGTATGGGACCATATAGCATTTGGTAGGTTTATCTATAGGTTATGAAGGGACTCATGCATGGAACCATATATGACCAATTGGGCTGCTTCTCTGTAACTAACGACAATTTTAAGGACAGATTTTCAAGCAAATAATTTGCTACTTGCCATTATAAAATCGTCTTTTATTAGCCTTATTCCAACATTTCAATATTGCAGAAAGTTGCCTCCCCTGTGTTTCACTTAAATAATTAAATAATTCTTTTCAATAAAGAATAAAACGCATGTAATCCAAAAAAAAAAATGGCAAGTGCTAAACAATATCCTTTTGTTTCTTTTTATTGCTTTAATTTCTCTTGTTATTTCAAAACATTGTAGGAAATACGTATTGATAAATGCGAAAGTGGAGAAAGCTGCTGGCAAAAGCATAACGGGATAAGATAACGTCTGTGCATTTTAGATGATATAGTAATAATCACTTATATATATATATATATATATATATATATATATATATATATATATATATATATATATATATATATATATATATATATATATGGGAAATCCTTCTATCCCTTCGGGTTGATAGTTAAAACAGTTCTACTGTTTGCAAAGATGGCAAAATGATTTTGAGAAAAAGATAAGTCCATAAGTCTAACTAGCCCAAGAGGATCTGATTCTGTTATCCGACTAGCCACAACTGTCTTAGCACAATCATAATATGGAACTGAATGATTATAATCATCAAGAAAATTCTGTTAAGAATGAGGAGTTAGCTGAATATCCAAAAAATTTGGATCAGCTAAACAAGTGGACAATACCGTCCGTACCCTCCAAACAAATATATAGGTTTGGAATATTTGATGTTATCTCCAGGTATGCTGTTAAGACCATAGAACAGACCATACAAATCTCTGGGAATACCCAGACCATAAATTTGCTAAGTAAAAGGGACTTAGCTCCCTTTAAGGACTACAACTTTATCCATGTAGGCCTTGTCCAGATAGCCTTTAAACCTTTAACTTTACTAGGTTTAGATTCCAGTATCATGGCCTATGTTAGAGATGGCAGAAGTAAAGACTTCAAGTCATCCTTAGCTGCTTTGATAGAAACCAGCCTGTGCCACGGACCCGTCTATTTTGACGTATCTCCTAATTTGAGTTTGTCCCTAACCGATAAAAATATCCTTGATGCTTTACAGCTCACCATACACACTAATGGCTATAACTTTACGCCAGGTAGTGAAATTATAGCAATATGTTATAGGGTCTATTATAAGGTGTTAAACACGCTTAACCCAAAAGTTAAACAAGTATCCTTCCCTGGAACAACAACCCTTGTCCAGACAAATCTATTAACCTCTAATATAGTTACCAATAGGTTGATTAGATGGAATGAAATAAACTTCCCAGAAACATGGTCCTTACCCCAAGCCATAGAGCCTGAACCTATCCTAAATAAGGATATTGACCAAATCGTTCAGAATACTGAAGGAGACATAGAAATAAAATTCATTTCTAATAGGATTGCTAGGATACCTAGGACTATGTCTTCTAGGCACTCTATTAGTAATTACTACACCACACCCAGTGAACTTGCTAAGAATCCTAGCGAGACAAACAGGGCTTCTACTTCCCAAGTAGAAGAAGAGATAGAGACGGTAGAACACATAAGAATTAGTGAGAATAAAATCCCTCACGGAGTCTACCAAAGAACCGCTTCCCATAGTAGGCAATCACCTACCCAGTCCGAAATGAGTTTTGGTATTTAATGGATTTAAGTCCAGGAAGTGCTATGAGAGGACTCGTCAATGATGAGTTCCAACACGAAAGATATTTCCAATTTAGAAAATGGTATTTCAAAACTTTTTCCCCTCCTGTTTTGAAAAATTTCAAAGATATTTACTATGACGAGTTAGCAATAACTCAAAACTATATTCCTTTTGTTAAATGGTTTATAGGCCATTTTGTTAACAAAGTCATCCAGGAAATTCTTGTTTTACAGTCGAATTCTTGGAGGACAGTAAATGGAGAGGAGATAATTTCCCCATTTCCTCCGAAACAGGCTATAACCCTTGGCAAGGATGCTGAGGCTAAAGCTCTTTTCACCTTACAAAAGGTTGAACACGATCAGGTGACTATTAGGGAGTTAAACTCCATAATAAAGTCCCAAAATTATACAAATACTTTTCTTTTATGCTTTGCAGAACAATTTACCTCCTTGGAAAAAGATTTATCGTCTTTAAGAAGTCTTGTCGAAAAACAGATTGCCCAGCAAAAAACCATAGTTGACCAGCTGAGCAAAGAAAAATCTGCAGAGACCATTCCTATTATAAAGGATGTCCCTCTCATCCAGCCCCCTATTCCCATAGAATGCTTTAAAATGGACAGTGACAACACTGAGTTCACACGTATCCTCGAGCAGAAGCTAAGAGATTTACGTTTAAATGTCTTATCTCAAAAGGATACCTCTGGAAATACTTCAGAGACTTCTGAAGATAGTGAGGAAGTTAGTAATATTGATGAACTCACTAAGATGTTTAGTGACCAGCACATCAACGATGTTGCTGAAGTCAATCCCATCTATACGAATAAGTCCTTAGAAAAATATTATTACAAAAGGCCTTCACCTCAAGATTTGCTCTTTGAGGAAACCGAACCATTCCAGAATTCATACTCTGGAAAATCTATCTATGAGTGGAATATAGACGGTCTAGGTGACAAACAGATCATAGACACTGTACATAGAATGATCATGTACTCCACTGTTTGTAAGCAACAGGGCAATAATGACAGCTCTATAGCTTCCTTCATAGCCACTGGCTTTGTCGGCCAACTAAGAGGATGGTGGGACCACTACCTAAACGATAGTCAAAGAAAGGATATCCTATCCCATAAGAAAGAAATCAAGCTAGAAACTGGCGGCAGTGCCATCACTACAACCACTGGCGAAGAGGACGCCGTCTATACTCTATGCCTATCCATCCTACAACATTTTGTAGGAACCAACATATCGATAGGAGAGAAATTACAAACCCTCCTCCAGAATCTAAGATGTCCTTCCTTAGCCCACTTTAGGTGGTATAAGGACACCTTCTTGTCCAGGGTTTTCCAACTAAAAAACCCTGACTCTATCCACTGGAAATCCAAGTTCATAGATGGGTTACCATATCTATTTGCTGAAAAGATTCGGCAATCCCTAAGAAATAGGAATGATGGCATAAACATAAATTATGCTGACCTAACTTATGGCCAGATCATTAGTAATTGCATTAGTGAAGGATTAGCCTTGTGCAACGACATAAAGCTAAAAAACCAGCTCAAAAAGCAAAAGCTTTCTGAGAAACACCAACTAGGTGAATTCTGCGAACAATTTGCTTTTGACCTAGAAAAACCCCCAGGAACTAGTAAGCAGAAGCAAAAGCTAGGGAAAAATAAACCCTATAAGAACTATAAGGACAGGACCAAGAATCCTTACAGAAATCCCTACAAAACTCCTAATAGGAAGAAGTATAGGAAAAGGTTCTACAATAGACCCAAGGAAAAACCCTTCGTCCCAAAGGGGAAAAGAAAGGCCAAAAGCCTTGACATAACCTGCCACAAGTGTGGCAAGGTTGGACACTACGCCAACCAGTGTTGGACCAAAAAAGCCCTTAACGAAATTAAGGACGAACAGTTAAAAACCCAACTAGGAAAAGTCTTGTTAGCTAGTTCTGAATCAGAGAGAGAGTCCTCAGATGAGGATGTAGGAGTCATATACGAATCCTCAACCCATTCGTCTTCCACAGACAATGACTGTCAATGTAATGAATTAAATTACTGGAAATCCATTGTCGATATGAATGGCTTAAATGTTCTCACCGCAGAACAAGATGAAGCCTTAAAAGCCTTAGAAACTATCTCAGATAACAATCTGAAAAGAAAGATGATTAATTTTCTGATAAAAGAAAATGACAAAAAGGAGTCTCCCCTAATCATAGAGGCACCCTACCAGATCAGTGAGGTAATGTCTAGGTTTACACAGTCTAATATAAAAGAGACACCTGTCTCCATTATGGACTTAAAAAGAGAAATAAATCTCTTAAAATATGAGATTGCTCAGATCAAAAGGAACAATAGTGTCCTACATCAAAGAATCACCATTTTAGAAGGTCCAGAAAAAATAGAGGAAATCCCCCCTAGCGATGGCAAATATTTATCTCTCTTAGATAGGGTAACATCGCAAAAATGGTTTGTCAAAATTACTTTAATGGTTAGTAAAAAATTTATTTTGGAAAATGAAATTGCTCTCATAGATAGTGGAGCAGACTTAAATTGCATTCAGGAAGGGATCATCCCTACCAAATACTTTTCAAAAACATCTCAAGCCCTCACACAAGCTGGAGGCGACAAATTGCAAGTTAAATATAAACTTTCAAATGCCCATATTTGTAACCAAAGTATTTGCTTACCAACGTCTTTTATCCTAGTCAAAAATTTGACTCACAGGATTATATTAGGCACCCCCTTTCTACATAATATTATGCCTATTATAAATATTGACCAGAGTGGAATCACCACTATTATAGATGACAAAAAAATCATTTTCAAATTCATTACTGATCCTCATGTCAAGATGTTGAACGAGGTAAGAGATATTCTCCTCAATAAAGAGAAGCAAATATGCTTCCTTAAGGAAGAAGTGAGCTTACTCAATATAAGTGAGCAGCTCAACAAAGATAACATTAAGAGCCAAATTAAGGCCATCGAGCAACAATTTGTTGCAGAAGTTTGCAATGATCTTCCTAATGCTTTCTGGAATAGAAAGCGGCATGTTATATCCTTGCCCTATGAGGACGATTTCATTGAAAACCAGATCCCTACTAAGGCCAGACCAGCCCAAATGAACAAGGAATACCTTGACCTATGCAAAAGAGAAATTGATTCTCTCTTACAAAAAGGGCTGATTAGAAATTCTAAGTCTCCCTGGAGCTGTACAGCGTTCTATGTAAACAAGAATGCTGAGCAGGAACGAGGAGTTCCTAGGCTAGTTATTAATTACAAGCCCCTTAATAAGGTGTTGAAATGGATCAGGTATCCTATCCCTAATAAAAAGGATCTTTTAGACAGATTAAGCGATGCTCTAATCTTTTCAAAATTCGATATGAAGTCGGGTTATTGGCAAATCCAGATAAGTGAAGCTGATAAATATAAAACAGCCTTCACTGTGCCCTTTGGACACTTCGAATGGAATGTCCTTCCCTTTGGTTTGAAAAATGCCCCTTCAGAGTTTCAAAATATTATGAATGACATTTTTAATGCCTACTCTGATTTCATAATTGTCTACATAGATGATGTTTTGGTCTTTTCCAAAAGTATTGACCAACACACAAAACATTTAAAAATTTTCAAAGGATTGGTCAAGCATAATGGCTTAGTTATCTCTGCCCCAAAAATGAAGCTTTTCCAAACAAAGGTTAGGTTTCTAGGTCATGAGATAGACCAAGGAACAATAGTTCCTATCAGTAGAAGCATAGACTTTGCTTCCAAATTTCCCAATGTTATTTCTGAAAAGAAACAACTTCAGAGGTTCTTAGGGAGTCTCAATTATATTTCAGATTATTATGAGGACCTATCACAAGACACAGCCATTTTATACAATAGGCTCAGAAAGAACCCAGGGCCTTGGACAGAAAGACATTCCCAGGCTGTCCAAAGAATTAAAGCCAAAGTGAAATGTTTACCTTGCTTAAATTTAGCAAATCCTAAATTCTTTAAAATAGTTGAAACAGATGCTTCAGACTTAGGATATAGTGGTATCCTAAAATAGGTAAATCCCAATAATTCCAAAGAGGAACTGGTAAGATTTACTTCAGGAAAATGGAATCCAACCCAGTCGAAATACTCGACCATTAAAAAAGAAATGCTTTCCATTATTAAATGCATTTCAAAAGTTCAAGATGATTTACTAAACGAAAAGTTTTTACTCAGAATTGACTGCAGCTCTGCCAAGTCAATAATTGAGAAAGATGTAAAGAATTTAGTGGCAAAACAAATCTTTGCCAACTGGCAAGCTCAATTGTCTGCTTTCGAATTTGATATACAATATATTAAAGGAGAAAATAATTCTCTTGCTGACTATTTGACCCATGAATTTTTGCAGGGAGAATGACTACCCCCAATAGGGGAAGAGGTCGTGGCTATGGCCGTGGCCGTGGACGAGGGAGCAACAATATGTTGCCCTACCAAGAATCAAACATTCCTCTAATAGGGGATTGGACTACAGTCCATAGGACAAGAAACTTGCAGCAATTGCCTGCACCTCCAAGGAAAGAAGATATACCTTCTTCCTCATCAAGTAAGACTACGTCTTACAAAGAGGCAATGGTCAGTGAACCAACAGAAGTAACAGAATATCTTGAAAATCCTGTTACAGAAGACATCATGTATGTCGAGAAAGAAGATATAGACTTGGCCCCTAATGATGGGTGGTCAATCAAAACAAGATATCTCGAATCTAGAGGATATCCTGGACTTTATGGTAAGTCTAGACCTCACCTGGAGGTACTATTATTAGCCACTGAATCAGTGACAATTACTCACCATCACCAAAATAATAACCCAGAAAGTTTTATAAACTTCAGCAAATGCCATATCAATAAGGTACTATCACCCAGAGAATGGGGACTGAACCCCAATGGGGAAAAGGCAATAAAAATTGCCGAAGGCAGGTATGTTTATTTCAATTACTGGGATTATATCCAGGCTTTCTCATTGGCATTTTATTATCAAAATCCCAAGAACAAACATTCTTGGTTCTTCAGCATCAACCCAGAAGTGGTTGATAGGCCCATACCAAATTGGTTTTTTAACTGGTGGATCAAATTTGGTCCTTCCTTGGAAATATTACCAGAAGACCTACTCCGCTTATATGATGACTGGTGTCACCACAGTCCCTTAATTCTGAAAAATACTTTTAAGATGATTACAGGACAAGGCCCATGCCTATATTTTACTAAATTCCAAATCCCATGGATATGGAGATGGACTATTACCATAACTCAAGACAAGCACGGTATTCCTGTGCTTAGAAGAAATTTCTTCTATAAATGGTGGGCTAAAATGGCCACCGAGGACCTCCAATATATCGAAGCCAAGGTCGAAACAGCCATAGCTGATGACCAGTGCAAAACAAAAGATCAAGATTCCCAAGAGCTCTCAGTAGCCAACTTAAAGAATTACTTTAAAAAACTTCACCCTAATGAAACAGAAGAACAAATCATGGTCAGGACCCTTGATTATATGAAAGAACAATTCTTTAAAAATTTTCAATTCAAAAATGAAGCAATGTCAATGAAGACCAGTTCGTCGCAAGCATCAATGGACTCAGATGCCCTTGATTGCTTAGCTGGAGAATCCCAAGCTGAGGAAGACCCTACTCCCGAAGACTTCTGGGACGCCATGATCCAATCTATGGCCCAGAAAGGAAGAGGACAAAGCTCCAAACACCAGCCATGACGTCACAAAGCCAATAATACATGCCCGGCCAAAACCACTCTGTAATCTGTCGGCCACTTTGTCGACCATTTAGGCAATAATAATGCCCTCCACTATTTACTTTTTTAAAGTTTTTGTCGTTTGTCATTATAAATGCGCCTATGGGGCCCACAGAAGCGTACCCGGCATTAATAATGATTTTTTGTTGTTTTCTTCAAAGGCTACCGAATGTAACAGTAGCTTTTTACCGGCTTAAATAGTAAGCCTTTTTCTTCTCTTTATAAGGCGAATCCGCCTCAGTTGTATTACAAGCTTCAATACATAAGTTTTTTAAGTTTTTCAAAGTTTATATAATTTACTTCCGCAATCAATCGCACACTCTGCTTTCCTTTCCTCAAGGTAACTGTAATTTCTTCAATTTAATTTCAATTGTTCTTATGATATATCGTAGCTAAGTACCTAGTTGTGGCACGTCGGTCCCAAATATATATATATATATATATATATATATATATATATATATATATATATATATATATATATATGGCTTGTCATGCCACTTCAAATTGGCGTCGAGCCTTTTTTTTTTCTTTCCTTCTTTTCCTTTTTTCCATTTTTTCTCTTTTTCCTTTTTATTCTTTTATATTTTAAAGTTTTACTTATTTTCTTCATTTTTTTCCCTTCTCCCATTTTGGTTTCGGTTTTTTTTTTTGTTTTTTCTACTTTTATATTTTAAAATTTTGTATTTTGTATTTTTTATATTTTAAGGGGTATTTTACAGTCTCTAAAAATTTTAAATGTTTAAATATGCAAAAAAAAATTTCAATAATCCATTTTGTGAAAAAAAAATTTAATTTCATTACAAAATATGTAACGAGATGCTAAACAGTGTGTTTTGGTGTACTTGGGCAAAAAAATTATTTTGTACAAAAATGCGTAAAGTGAAATGTTAAGCAGTATGTTTTAGGGAACTTTAGGATTCATAAAAAAAATTTAACTCTTCAAATACCAAAAATTTCTTCGAAAGTAAACGGATTGGTAAAAAATAATAATAAGTTTGTGACAAAATACGTAAAGTGAGATGCTAAACAGCATGCTTTGGTGTACTTATGGTGAAAAAAAATATTTTGTACCAAAATACGTGTGAATTGTTAAGCAGTATGTTTTGCGGTACTTTAGAATTCATAAAAAAAAAAATTCTTCAAATACCAGAAGTTTCTTCCTAAGTAAACTATTTGGTTAAAAATAATAATAAGTTTGTGACAAAATACGTAAAGTGAGATGCTAAACAGTGTGCTTTAGTGTACTTGATTGTGAAAAAAATCATTTTGTACCAAAATGCTTAAAGTGAAATGTTAAATAGTATGTTTTGGGGTACTTTAGGATTCATAAAAACTTTTTAAGTCTTCAAATACCATAAGTATCTTTGTAAATAACCGGTTTGGTAAAAAATAATAATAAGTTTGTGATAAAATACGTAAAGTGTGATGCTGATGATGTATTTTGGGATACTATAGGGTCCCAATTTTTTTTTAGATGTTCAAATACGCGAAGTTCGTTCCTCAATAGCATGTTTGATGAAAAAGCAAAAAAACATTCGTGACAAAATAGGTTCCGGAAAAATGTTTACATGTTCAAATTGGTGTTTTCTTCTTTATTTTGATAATTTCGCACCAGCAAGTATTAGAAGCATACTTAAATTGGTGTTTAGTTTTAAATCAGACTCTTTATGATACCTACATACATGTTTCACTTTCTATTTGTGTTGTCTTATTTTCTTTTTCATTATGGGTTAAGTTTTTATATTTCTGATAAATATAGATAACATTATTAAAACTTTTTATATTTTTTCTTCTTCTTATTATTTGTGAATTTTCAATTCCAATGTCTTTGTTAAAGTTTATTTTTAATTTTATAATATTGTTATTTAATTTATATATAAAAGTTAACTTTTTTCCATGGGAACTTCTGTCTCATTTACAATAGAACTCCCCAACATTTTCTTACAATTTTGTATAGGTATTTTTATTTTAATGGTGATTTTTATTTAACCTTGCATGATGTATTGATGTACTTCCTCCGGACTTGATTATAAGCAAAAACAATTACCTTTACACATATTAAGAATAGTAGTTTTATACATTTACTAAACTATTTCTAATTAATAGTCATCTTCTCACAATATTAATGTTTTTTTGGTAAAAAAAGGAGTTGATTTAATACATTTACATCCATCGATACTAGCTCACCCTGTGTGATACACATATATTTCAACCAACTATGTATAAGCTACTAGCTAACATTACTTTCAACTTTCTATAGGTGATTCTATTTTATTGGTGGTTTTCATCTAACCCTGCACGATACCCACGTGTTTCACTTTCTATTTGTGTTGACTTTTTTATTTTTGTCATTTCGCATCAAACGTTATTAAAAACATACTTTAACTGGTGTTTAAATTTTTATCTTCTTTCAACGGGAACTTCAGCCACATTTATAATACAACCTCCACCATCTTCTTTCAACTTTGTATAACTGCTCCTATTTTATCATGAGTTTTCATACAACCATTCATGATACCCACGTGTTTTAGTTTTTAATTGTATTGTCTTCTTCTCTTTCTTATCATGGGCTAAGTTTTTATATTTACATTTGATAAATATGGATTATGTTATTAAAAGCTTTAGACATTTTCTTCCCATTATCTATGGGTGTTTAATTTCAACGTTTTTTGTCAATATTCTTTTTAAATTTTATAATCTTCTTATTTAATTTATAGCTATAATTTAATTTCAATCCACAATTATTTGACTATATATTTTACAAACCAACATCATTGGACCACTGGCATACGCTACCTTGGGACACGGGGTCGACTTAGTGCTCCCGAGTTTGATTCCTGCCGTGGACAGAAAACTGTTGTCTTGAATGATTGGTTTATTAAAGAGGGTTTCCCCTTCCGGTTGTACTTTAGTTTTGCTAACTAAAATTTAGTCAACCCCGTGCGTAGCACGGGTCAGGCGGCTAGTTTTTAAAAAAAAGATGATATAGTAAATAATTCAAAAAAAAACACACATTCCCTAGCTTGTTGTACTCACTGTTAACAGAATTAGGTTTTTGCCTTTTGACGTAAGAGAAGGAATATACTCCTACTCCTTTAAACTATATGATATGATAGGCCAAAAATCAGTAAGCTACTATGGGGCAATTCTTTGCCCATGGTTTTCCCACATTTCTTCCTATTCACCACACACTCTCTAAACTCTTAAATCTCAAAGATACCCCTAACTTAAAAATACTCCATCTCTCACTCTCCCTCCCGACCCCTTTCACCCCCCTCACTCTCAACCAAACACAACCACAACCGAACCCTATTCTCACTCTCCCTCTCAATTTCACCTCCTCCAAACACAACCAAATCGTAACCGTACTCTCACCCAGTTCTCTTCTCTCACTCTCTCACTCTCCTATTCTTCCATTTGTGCGTTTCATTCGTGAGTATTTCGTTTTTTTCTACACTTTCGCACGGTTCGGTTGCAGGCAACCGAACCAATTTGGGGACGAAGACTATTTAACTGGTTCGGCTGAGGGCTCCCGAACCATCTAAATTTTCAAAAAATGCACATAAAATTTCAAAAAAAATGTGTGTGTCAAAATATATAAGGTACGGTTGAGGGCAGCCGAACAGGTTCGGTGCCTCTACCAGAACCCATTAAAATCTCAAAAAAAAAAACCGAACTAGCTCGAAACATTTGGATTCATTAAGGATATTCTAGTACTTTCGTAGGATTTAGTCAAGGCCTTCTTTTTTTTGTCAAAAGCTACTATGGGTTTTCTATCAGGGTTGGGCCGTGGCTGCCTTTAGGCAACTTACACATTGCTTTTAATTTTTCTACCCCCACAATTGTACCATATATCTCCATGTTTTAATTTTATACTATTTTATTTTTACAAAAGTTTACCACTTTTCCAGATTTATCTACTAAATATAATTCTGGAATATGTTATTAATTTTATACTATTCTATAACTCTTTTTACCATTAAAAGGGCTTCAATTTTAGATAAAAAATGTCCCAATTAATATGCAAATTTATTATATTTGTATGCGTATATCTTTATGAAAATAACCAAAAAGAATATCATGATTATAACAATACATGTATGAACTCAACAATGGAGAACACACGAGCATAAGCAAAAGTGCTAGCAATACTATCTTTAACAATCTTTTTTTTTGGACACAACTTTAACAATCTTCTATCAACGCTCTCTCTATAATTGAATGAAATTCACTGAGTCTCACTGATTTAGTGGAACTTATTTCTCAAGTGGTGGGACATACATGAATTTCACTCAATCATACAGAGTGTTGGTAAATGAGTGTTAAAGAGAATGCTATTAACATTTTTTACGTAATAATTAATTAATTGCTATTGGCCCAAATTGAAAATGAGAAGACTTTTTGGGGAAAGTAAGAGGGTCTTCAAAGGGGGTGTTCTTTAACTATCTCACTTTTAGTCCATTAAATGGGCCCCAGGTGCAACAATTTTAAGCGACACACACTCATTTTACTCAAATACTTGATTGCTTATAATGAGTTCCTTAAGTGGCCCCCACACACCACATTTTAATACTACTTGTAGAGATTGCCCAACATTAATATTAGACATTATTGGGCGTGTGTGGGTAAATGATAGTTTTGCTTGCGGATTTTTAATTCAACGTATCTAGCTAAGCCAACAAATTTTTATTTCATAAGTAGAAATTTTGTCGATAACACTCTCTATGTATTCCAAGTAAACATTCTACCCATCGGCCGGTCTAGTCCGATCCTCACAACACTGGTCGAAGGGATTACCTAAGCCAATGGTTTACTTGACTGCATGAAATTCATTATTGTTATGAACCCAAGAATTTGTTAATCACTAATAAGAGGGGGGCTAAAACTAGACATCTTTTTAAATATTGAAAAAAGACACTTATAAAAGCAATATGTTAAATTGGAACTCTAATAATGAACACATATGTTTTTTCCTCCACAATTAGTATTTATCAAATTAATATAGTTCACACTCTTTTAAGTTCATCTCTATGATTAAAGATTATACTAATAGCTTATCATTATTGCTCCCAGTCTCATACCTAACAAGTTATTTGGGGAAGGTTCATATGAACACAAAACTTGCACTTCAAAGTAGTTTTCCTCCATTATAATTTTTGCTAGCCTTAAAATGATTTTGTCGAGCACAAAACATTAATCTTTACTCATAATTGAAGATTTAAAAGGCAAATAAAAAAAACCTGCCAATAAAGGTGATGGCACACTATTTAATATGAAGTTCACAACCATTGACAAATTAAGTGGTAGGTCCATTCGGCTATGCAATGGTTTAAGTCACTTTATTGGTTACATTTTTCGCTTTTGAGATTTCAATTTGCCTATATTAAGAGCCCTTTTTTCTTTTGCTTTTCTTCTTTTCCACATCTTCTTTTTAGCTGTCTGAATAGAGAAAGCAAGTAAATTTATTGCTACATTATTCATTTTTTTTGGTATGATTGCCACATTATTCTTATTCCTCATAATTAAAATCATTCTTATGTTTCAAATGACGGTTACAACTAATTAATTTGTAAGCATTCTCTGTGAGCCTCATGTATCAACACTCATAACTCTAGTCGAAAGAAAGACCTTCAATTAAACTCAATTTCATGTATTGTTAGCTTTGTTTTCTTTAATTCAAATTAGGTACTATTTAAGACAAATTGTGTAAAAAGCACTAATACCCAATTAGGTTTCCAATCAATCTCCAAAAGAGTTAAAGGCTTTCGTTGGTGGATACAAGGGTGGCATTAACCAGACACACTTATAGATCCAAAAAAAGGTTTAGTTGTGGAAGAAAAACATGTATGAATTTATGGACACTCCTAAGATTTTAATGGTGTAAGAGAAAGATTATTTTTTTAAATATACTACTCCTTAAAAATATTTAGATACATTTATTACCTTTTTCCAAATACATACCTGGGTTCGAACTCGAGACCTCAAAGGTATGTGAGTGGATTTTTTGCGGCACTTGCCACTCCATCTACATACCAAAAAAATGATACATAAAGAGTAGTTTGTGTGTATTTGTTTCCTTTCCTATATTGTAGTTGATTAAAAATTACCCATGTGCTCAGTGCACGAGTAACAAGGCCGGCCCTGGGCCTAGGCCGAAGTGCGACCGCCTAGGGCTCAGGTTTGTAGGGGGCCAAAAAAATTTATACTAACCCAAAATTATGTAAGAAGATCCAAAGAAAATTATACTAGAGCTAGTCCATAAAATATGGCGCAAATGCAATTTTTTATGTAAGGAGATAGATTCTTTTCTAGAGCTAGTCCATAAAATATTAGGAATAGGGCTGCCGGTAAACAAAGCACTAAGCACCGTCACATATGAAGATAATTTAATATGTATTATATTATTTTAATTCAAGTGGCAGAAAATAAAGCACCTAATATATACTTGTTTTAAAATATAAAATGAGTTGAAATTATTCAAAAAAAAGTGTGTTAAAATATGATTAATTGATTTTTATTATTGAATATTAATAATTGATTTATGCATTATTTAGAAGTTGTATGACGGCTAAACTTAAGAAAATTGATGCATTTTTTTTTGGGACAATACATTTTTCAATAATTGAATCTTTAGTGTCAAGAAAATAATTAAATCTTTGATAAAATTATATAAAGGTCTTATAAATTTCAATTATAATATTTTAGTTAGTAGTTATGGCTCCCCTTATTATTCTGGGCAAGCTCTGCCAGTGTATCTACTAATTTTTGCTCGCCCCATATGAAGCACTACATTATAACTCCTAATAGAGAACACGTCTAAGAAAATAAAAATAAAAAGAGGAAAAACTTCTAAAAGTAGTCTTATTCACACTACAATTGCAATACTCATGTACATAGTATATGTTTTGGGATAGCTAAAATATAATAATTTACATTTAGTGTGGGAAAGTACCCTAATTTTGATAACATAGATCCATCCATGATAACACTTATAGGACTTATGCCATGTTCGGTAAAAAGTAGTAGATATTGGATAAACTAGCGGATATCAAATGAACGTATAACAGATAGCGGATGAGCTAGTGGATGGCGGATGAGCTAGCCGATAAAAAATGATGTGTTTGGTAAAACTAACGGTTAAACTAACTGATAAGTGTAAAATGACATGAAAGGAAATATTTATTTAATTCATGATTAAATTGTTTGGTTTACTTAAAGTTAGAGAAGAAATTTAAGTAAAATAATAAGGGTAAAAACGTCAAAAAAGTGAGACATTATACGCTATCCACTCAAACGCTACTTGAAATAGCGTTTGAAAAAATACTAAACGCTACCTGAAAAACGCTATACGCTAGTACTTACTAAACGCGTGTACTCATCACCGCTAGTCAAATATGCTATCCACTAGCGGATGAAACTTGCCAAACATAGCCTAAAAAGGAGTAAAATGAGTTCTTATGAAATTTTGACCTGTTTAAGTCCTAAGCAGGATTGATGCATGTTGCTAGAGAATTCTAAGAGTAATTTATTTTGAGCCCCCCAGTCATATATAGCAACAACTGAAATCATGAGTGGATCTTCGGAAACTATTGATGAGTGAACAATACAAAGCATATGTGTCTAGAAAATCCAAATGTAATAAAAATGTTAAAACTTTGACCAATTGCAACCACAAGGTTGATTAGTTCTCACCATACTTTTATTATGCTTGACTTATATTTTGTGGCTGATTCATTGTATGTATTGTAGACAATCATTGGTTGCACCTTTGGTTCTTTATAAACTTTTAATCCATAAGCATGTGTACCTTTAGAGTCAACTAAGAGAGATATATATAGGAAAAAAAAGGATATTCGAATATTTGAATTTTGTTTTACCCTCAGAATATGTGGTAAATAAGCTATGGCTAATTAATCATTAGCACTTGAATGCTTTTAGCAAGGCAGCGCGTGGCTTAAATTTCAGGCAAAAGTGAAAAATAAAGGGAAAGGGTCACTAAAAATGCAAGTTTCATAACATGTATAATGAGATCGGATAAGTTATTAAGTTTAAAGAGTTATTATGAGAGCATTGTTTTTTTTAGCAAACTACGATATTGTTTACGGTGACTATGCAAACTAATCATTTGAAGTATCAGAGATTCATTTAAGTAGTTAACCTCCAAACAAATATTTTTCCATACGCAGCTACCAGAGATCGAATCTAAGACCAAATGGTTAATGGACCTATATACATTTACTACGTCCTCAACCGTTTTCTATAGATTAGAAACTAAAGCAGTACTCTTTTTAGTCTCTTTTATAAGCAAAAAGTGGTTAACACAAATTGATGCATTTGGTCTAAAATTTAGGCTTAGTACATCATCTTGCGCCGACCAACTTTTATTTACTTATAAAAGAGATTAGAGGGAGTACTAAGCAAAAAGTTATTTGTATTTAGTCTATATTAGATACAAGTAATTTTTACTTAGTACTCCCTCTAATCTCTTTTATTTAACCCCAGCACCTCCTTTGGAGTCCTCCCCACTCAGTGCTTTGATTTGAAATATGAACAGTTAATGTCTATTTGCTCTTAGCCTCGTTTGTTGTGATGCATCTCCACTTCGAACCAGCGGACAAAGAACACTGGCCTACAAGAGCACAAACTCATCACTCGTATCAAATTAAAGAAGAAACTTGCTGCTATTGACCAAATACAACTTCTGACATTAATTGTCCATATCTATTTGATGTGCACTAATTTCAACCCTAATACAGAGAGATTGAGAGTCCATCAAATCTTTCATGCCGATACCCTACAATGTTATCCTTTTGATAGGCAGGGTGATATATATATATATAGCAAGTTGTATTATATATTGACTTCCTATATGTGAGTGAGGTTACATATGATATGATCTATCCACAGGTCAAATTATATATATATATATATATATATATATATATATATATTTATATATAGGTATATTTTAATTTTGACTCACCGTCGGTGTAAAAAATTTACACAGACAACCAATCACAAACCACTATATGTGTGACCTTTAAACTATAAGTAAAAGATTTAATTATGTGTCTAAGTTATGATCAGTTGATGGAGTAAATTTTTTTCAATACTAATAGTGCATTGAATGTATATAATGAGACGACTTTTATAATAAGATGGTGAAAAGAATGAATAGTGGCTATAGATTATCAGATCTACATCTATTTGTTGACTCCATGTGAAGTGTTGATGTTTCTTTGTGAAGAAACTTTGGACCATGATTTTTATTTGAGTTGATTGCGAAGAAAATATGAGTTTATGGTAAGCAGCAATGTGCAGCATATGGGGCATATGATATAATATCATTTTTAGAGGGGCAGTAACAAACATCTCTCACGTAGTTGAACAAACAAAACATGTGTTTGGAAAGATAATGTTTTTTTTGGTGAAGGAAAGGGGGAGAACCCCCAAACCGAAACTTAATTAATAGGCGAAACAAGGCCAACGGGGTCTACATCAAGTGGAGCCTTAAGGAATGAAGACTCTACATCAAAAACTTTACAATCAATATCAAGAGAAAGGCTCTCTTTAGCAAGTAAATCAGTCGGCAAGTTGCCCTCCCTATCTAGGTGATGCCAAAGAACACCCATATAATTTGCAACCACGTCTCGAATGCTTCGAAGGAGGACAAAGAGAGGGTGAAGCTGAGAAATCGGAGAACTCAACAATTTGACTGCGATAGTTCCACGACAAACTCAACTTGACCGTAAAAGCTACAACCCATTGCTTCAAGACTGGCGCGAGTTTACATCGTCCAACCGGAATTCTAAACTCGTAGTCATAGATTATGAGCCTGTATTGTAAAAATTTCAATTTTGTTTATTCGGAATGGTGAAGTAGTCCAAGAATGCGTCTACAATGTTTCTAAACCAAACCATTTGTGTTAATTATTAAGGGTCGGAATACCCTTACTATTCTCCTTTCCCTTCAAGACCAAAATAAGTGTTTATCCTTTATTTATTTGTGCCAATGTTTTTTTTAAATAATTATTTGTGCCGATGGTTGAATACTTGAATCAATAAAATTCCTGTCTCTAAGGAATAGTATTTTTTGATAATTCCACGCTCTTTTTTTTTTGACAAAACCAATACGTACGTAAATCAATAACAAGATAAAAACGGTTGTGAATTTGCCTCAACAGAATAAAAACCAATCGCGCGGTGATCATAGTTCATAGATACGTTAGAATATTTTATCAAAAAAAAATAGATAATTAGGTGAGTGGCTACGGTTTTCAAATTAGGCGTTATGTTGTGAGTCAATTACATTAGAAAAATTAGGAGAATTAAATGGTGACTACAACAGAACTATAATGCTATCTTTTAACTAAAACTCTTATAATCTACTTTTTTTAGAGGATTTCACTCGATATTCTCTCAAACTTTATTTTTTTTAAAGTTTGCATTTATATATTCCCATGATAAATACCAGGATATCCTTTCAATTTAATTTTTGAATTTTCAAATTCGAATTTTCACCAATGGCTGATAATAGAAGACAAAGGCAGAAACACAATTCATCTCATAACAAAATCACAAGAAGGCTTCGCATAATGTATACTGATCCAGATGCCACAGACTCTTCATCAGATGAAAATTATCAGAAAACAAAGAAGATTAAAAGAATTGTTCAAGAACTTCCTCTTCCAAACATCAACATTGATGAAACAAGTAATGAAAGTTGTGAATATTTGAACAAGGACAACAAAGTAGTTGTGAGAAGACAACCAACCATCAAATACAGAGGCGTTAGGATGAGGAAATGGGGAAGTTGGGCGTCTGAGATTCGCAATCCAATGATCAAGAGCGGTCGCGAATGGATCGGCACATTCAGTACAGCAGAAGAGGCTTCACAAGCTTATGAGAAAAGGTATGTTGAAATAAGAGAAGAGATGGCTAATGCTGAGAAGATGAAAAATAGTGGCAATAGTGAAAATAATAACAATGTTAATAATGTTGGTATGGCCACTAATCAAGAAAAGAGTAGCAATGACTACTTTATTTCTTCTGATTCTTTGGATGATTCTAAGAGTAATATTTTGAATACTTTAGATTCTAATGTTTCAAGCAATGAGGCTGTTGAGGCCAATGTTTTGGGGGGTGAATTTGAAAAATTGGGAGGTGAATTTGCAAAGTTGAAGGGTGAATTTGCAAAGCTAGACAGGCCAGATTTTAGTGTTTTCAACATGCAACCATTATCATTACCACCACCAACACCTGCAGTTGTTAGGGCCGCGAATCCATGTCGGTTCGAATTCGATTGTTTTAGAATTGATGGTTTTGAGATTGGCCATGAATATGATGATCTTGGTGGTCTTGAAGACATTGAATTTTGTGGTATTGATGACAAAGCTCCTTGTGGGATTCCAGGTTTTGATTTTGCTGACTTTGGTGTTGATGATATCACTAATGGGATTGAAGAACCCCTGTTCCTATAAATTGTATAGTTATTTAGGAGTGGGTTTTTCCAGAGTACTACTAAGGGCCCGTTTGGATAGAGCTTATGAAAAACAGCTTATGCAAATAAATAAGCTTTTTTGTATTATTCATAAGCTTGTCAATGTAGTTTATGGAAAAACAACTTATGGAGATATAACTATTGTTAGTGAGAACTTATGAGTTAACATGAAAACTTATTTATCTCCATAAGCTCATCCAAACGGGCCCCAATAAGTTTTGTGCTATTGCTTATAAGTGCTATGATTTTCTGGATCTTAGGATGAAACTGATTCTTTAATTGAGCTTCTATTCATTTGTTTTTTGAGGTAAAAATAAATTCAACGAGAGCTGAAGAGAGAATTTTAATTCTGGTATCTATCCATACGATATTTAAAGTTGGCTGTAAATCTCTATGAATTTTGTTTTTTTTTTCCTGATAAAAATATGTGTTTTTTGTCTGACCCAAGACACATACAAAATAGGAAAATCAAGGCTCGACACCCTGAGGAATCGAACCCGGCAATGGGATTTCTATAAACGGCATTACTGTAGCAATGACGAATCAGCCTCGAACAAATTTAGCATTTTTGAAAATATTAAATAGTTATTTTCACATTTACAATATCATTTCGTTGACAAAAACAAGAACTACTTTCACAACACATACACCAGCTTGTATACTAGTAGCCATCCAATTTCTGTCTTTCTCATTCAATTCAATACTTAAACCAATTAATTAGAATATCTAAAAAGTGAAATAAATGTGCAAGTATGATTGGTTATTCACTACTCCCATTTATGTTTGGTTAAAGATACTAGATGGCCAAAAAACAATTCTAGGAAAAAAAAAGATCAAAAGAAGCGAAATTACTACTACTATTATGGTGTTTGGGGTACTAAAATCATGGTGGAAACAAACATTCACACTCCACACACATTACAAAGAAGTACCAAGAGATAACAAGAATATGAGAGCTAATTGATTAGCAGAAAGAATACCTAATCAAGCAAACTACAACTGAATCGACCATCTGAGATAGACAACTTCTCTGCTTTTATTACCACGTCTAGAGGGAGAGGACTAAAGCTTCTAGATGGCCCATAAAAATGAGGGAAGCTATTTACACCATCCACAATTTCATACACCAAACCGTCGCCAAGCTGATGAAAATTCATTACCATTATTAGCAAGAAAATAAGAACATGTGCTTTACTTATTTAGTAATTTCTTCATCAATCATCACTACCAAGCATAAATGATCTTTTAATTATTTATTCACACACGAAAAGTAGTTTCCTTAACGAGAAAAAAACCTAGAGAAAGAGAAGTATTCATTCAATTGCAAACCTTTTTAGCATCAATTTGAAGCAGGTAGAGTTCCTCCTTGCTGTTCAAGAAGAAGTTATCCAGCGTTGACCGAACCTGCAATGTTATTTGAAATGATTGTAGATATTCAGAATCATGGCAATTCCATAAATCACAAAAAAACAATTGAAACCAGAAGAATGAACCTGGTCGAGCTTGCTGAGATGGATGAAACCAGAAGATTTATCAAGTTCTCCACCGAAAGTGGACCCGTTCGTCTTCAACTCTCCCCACTCCTTCGCTGTGCTGATTCTATACACCAAATCACTCATCTTCAACAACACAACACAACACAACACAATCGCTTCTACCTCTGTTTTTCTTTTCCGTTTCATTTCATTCACCACGTAACAACAAAACCTTGTTTAATGGGCCGGGGCTGGCCTGTTTTATTCCGGGTTGGGCCTGGTAGTGGCTTCCTCTTTACTAATTCTTTTTTATTTTCTTTTTACAAAATATTCCGCTTACGCATCATGAAAAAGGTAATTCCAGTTTAATTAAGATGACTGTGAGATTGTGAGTGAGTGATTATTCAGAGAAGTGATGGCTGTGATCGCGAGAACGAATCTGTTGAATGTAGCGAGTTTTCAGTTCAAAGAAGAAGCCGAAATGCCTTTTGCATGTTCAAACGCAATTCGCAGACATTTCGGAGATTGTCCTAAACGCAACGTGACCCTAATAAAACGCAAAGGAAATGCCGCGATTCTTCCCAAAGTCAAAACCCAAAACGACAATTCTCCCGGTATGATACGAATGCTTATCCTATAACTCTCTCAACCATTTCTTGTAGTCAAATTCTGTTACTAATTTTCTTTTTCTTTTTCTTTTTGCTACTTGTTGCTCTCTATTTCTCTCTCAGACTATGTTCCAGAATCCAAGTTTTACAAAGTGGAAGCGATTCTCAGGTTATAACCCTATTCTTTTATGGCGCGGCGAGGTTTACTGTTAAGTTAGTTAGAACGAGTTTTTGGTTAGTTATGCTATTGAATTTCTTGTTGAACAGGCCATGGCGAGTCCCTTTGGTTTCTTCGGTAACACTTCTTTCTTCTCTTTTCATCAGTATCGTAAAATAAGGCGGTGAATCTTGTTATTTTCACTCTATTACACTGGATGCATTGTCTACATGCTTTCTTGGTAGTTGATATTGTTGTTGCTACTAATAATTTTTTTGCTGAATTAAGTGAAAATAGTATATTGATTTTTTACTGAATACCTAAAGAATGGAGTCATAATCCTCCTTGTGACGGAGTTGTGCTTTGCATTTGTTGATTTGGTAACATAGTAAGTGAAACAGAATTGATCTCACTCTCAATTCTGTTACACTGCACACATTCAGAGAGAGAAATTAAAACTGATTATAACAGAAAAACAGACTATGAATTACTGGCATATTCTGCATACACCTTACTTTATTCATTACTTCAAATGAAGTTCAAATGTATTATACTGTTTCCTATGGGCTCACACAGCCCACATACAACACATAATGGGCTTACACAGCGTCACAGCCCAAACACATTAGCACTTGTGTACACTATTACACTAGTTGGATTATTTCTAACACCTTGACCCCTCTCAAATGATTGCTCTGGCCGTTACTGCTCATATAATTTTCTTCTGGGTGGGTTACATGCTATTATATTTATTGTGCATTTCGGTTCTATGGTGGAAAAAATTGATGTTGAATGAAAGTAAGTGAATATCATGTGATTTATGTTTGATTGAATTTGCATTGAAGTGAGTTGAGCAATAAATTAAAGACACTTTTGGAAGAAAAAGATTTAAATTCCAACTTCTAGTTAGAATCGATTCCAGAGGTAAAATCAGTTTTACTCGAGAACATTCAAACATGCCACAATTTCATGTGATTCCAAGAAAACACTTAAACTTGCTTGTTCTCATTTACTGGAATTCAATTTTTCTAATTTTTAAATGTGAAGGCTTTGCTGCAAATGGGAATTCGTGGTGTCACTGTATCTGATGTCAGGGGGTTTGGTGCTCAGGGTGGTTCAAAAGAGAGGCAGGGAGGTATGTGCATCTCTGACTTAAAGTAGTAAAAATTGAAGTAGATATTCTATGGATAAGGCTTCTATAGATTAAATTTGTCTTTAAAATGAGCAAGTAAGGGTGTATTTACCCTTAACTAGTACTATACCCGTGCATCCGCACGGGTGATACCGTACTTGTTATATAAATTGCTATGAAATCATAAATATTTTAAAAATTGTAAAATTAGATAAAATTGTTGATATGTACATGCAAGATGAATTGTCTCCGACAAAAATAATTGAGAAAGTATGTACATCATTAAAACAATTTAACCCTTGAGGTTGGATCCGAAATTCGTCTTCATTGCATACCCGTGCAATCAAAGTCACCTTAATTGACACTTTCACCATAGTTGCTCTTTTATAAACATTTCATTCCCATGAAAGTTATATCATAGGTTAAAATAGTTCTGCACATAAACACAACCTTTTATTCACCATAATAACTCTCAATTTACCAAAGTAAGTAGATGCAATTAAATAGCAGTACTGCACAATTTAATTAAGTGAATAGATGCAATTATGTTTTCACCAATCTATAGACACCACGAAGGTTAAGAAAGTCATTAAGCCCAAAGGTGTTTCTACTCCTATCAAGACATAATTCTCATGCACACATGATTGCAAACATAGAATGTAGTAAAGTTATTCTAATGAAAGACAGAAGCAGTTTTCATTTTGACTAAATTAGCAACAAATGCACTAAAGATATGGTATTGTGAATAACTTTTGTATGCACTCAAGATAAGCACTCAAGTAGTTATCATTTCTCAGGAATATATTCTTACTTCTCAAGAACATCAACCACATATGCCAAGCAAATGGATGCCAAAAAGTAAGAATAAAATTATTTATCAAATTTGTTATCTCATATTCAAGATGATTAAAGGTGAATTCAATAATAAAAGTAAAGCTGAAAAAAGCAATTGAAAAAATTGACCTTTTTTGTCGCCCCCACTGTGATCGTCGCCCCCACTATGATCGTCGCCCCCTGTCGCCACTATCCGTTGCCACTCCCCGTTCCCCGTGCCGTCTCCGTTGCCATCACTAAATGAGGAAGACAAAATACAATGATTATAAGCAAATGGAAGGCTTATAGTTAGAAACTTGTCTTTAGGGTCCAAAAAGAGTTGTCATGCACTCAGTTTTAAGGATAAGGCTTATAGTTAGAAACTAAAAAAAGTCTCTACTCATAATGAATCAGGAAGTGCCTGCAGCCAAATCAAGGAAAAGTGAAACAATCTTTCCGTTGTAAAGCAACCCTGACTTTTGCTACATTGGAACAATCTTTCAGTGAAATGTTTGTACTTCATGAAAAGCAATATCACCAGCTGCAAACAAAGGAAAATACATGGATATTTAGTGATTAGTGAAGAAAAAGTCACATCTCCAATAAAAGATCATATGAGATAAATAAATAACAGATCATGTATAGTTGAAAGTAATTAATAACAATGTTACTCAGGTAACTCATAACACCTTGGCTCACCATTACTCTATACTTTGCTACTGTATATCCCGTGACAACGGTGCACAAACCTTCCTGTAAATTTTGCACAACATTATCATAGTAGCAGAACATTATGTAGCCTAGTAACTAAACTTCCCAAATTAAATGATATATTTTAAAAGAAATTTGACCATTCCTGTACACATCAAAAGCTAAAGAAGAACGAAAGGTGGAGGGGCTAAACTTTATGACCTGAAACTAATTTTGCATCTGAGAATAGCATAATGATTCTATGACAAAAAATGATTCTATAAACATTATCTATGTTTTGTTGGGTTACTTGGTAGTCTAATTAAAAAAAATGGCAAAATCAGTGGGTTTATGCTGAGCAGAATAACACCGTGAGTAATGGTAACACCAGTAATTAAGCAATTTCCAATGCACAAATAATGCATAATATAACTGATGAGTATATATATGTTGACTGAGTCAGTACTTATATGGTTCGATTCTTCACTCACTTGAATAAATGGATTAGCCAAATAGTGTGAGTATATATATATATATGTTGATGCCAAATAATCCAGTATGCATCATTAATTGTGTCTACATGGTATATATAAACTATCAAAACTCCTGTTTACATTGTCTCAACCATTTAAAAATCTACAATAATAAAATGAGTTGGTTTAAAAAACACGATAGAAAGTTCATTACTTTATTCAGTTTTAGAAATAGAATGGCATATGAGAAAGAAGCTTTAAAAGAATGAAGAAAAAGACTATTCTAGAGACCAGAATGAGTTTCAATCATCAACACAGAACCTAAAAGAAGCTTTGAAGTTTGAAAGAAGGCAAGTGAACACAGATCTTGAAAGAGACATGGTTAAAGGAGGAGAAACAAACCTCAACTTGAAGTGAGGAGGATATCAATATTTCTATTTCTTCTTCACCCTTCTTTTTCTCCCTTCTTTACCACACACAACAATTTTAGTGTGTAGGGATTTGGGACCCTAATTGGGAAATTAGGGTTTTTATTGAAAGAGATGAAAATCGAAAAGAAGAGGGTAAATCAACTCACCATATGTGTTTCCAGCAACCCTTCTCCCGTGTCGTTTCCAGCAAAACTGCAGCAACCCTGTGTTTTTTGTAGGTGACAAACCAAGGATGAGAATATATGAAAGCCACTACTGCATAACATTAGAAACCCATGTTCTTTGAAGAGAGAAGACAGATTTGCAATCTCAAGAGTGAAAGTCTGTGAGAGAAAAATTGATTTGTGATGAACAAAGAAGAAGAGAGACTGAGGTGAAGCGAATTCGTGAGAGAGGAACTCAGAGTAGCGATTCTGATATTGTGAGAAGAAAATAGAGTGAGGTGAAAGAAGAAGAGATAGTAGGGTTGGCGAGAACAAATCTGAGAGAGATTGAAGATGAATAGATGAGAATGAGAGATGAAGAGGAAGAGATGAGAATGAGAGATTGTCGAGTGAGAGAGAGAGACAATGGAAAAGTTTTGAAAACTTGAAAAATTAGAAAAGAGAGGGAAAAGCATTGCAAATTGACCAAAAAGGGTATAGTGCTCAGTCTAATGGAAAGAGGGCAGGATAGTAATTTTGGTGGAGGGTTAATGGCAACTAATGATAGTAGATTAATCCAGAATACACTGCGATCTTATCCTACTTAAATTCAAAGGTGAATACACCGTTGTGTGTAACTTCAAAAACAAACTTGTGTTAGAGTTTAAAGGAGTTTTTTCTGTTGCCACGCATGTTTGAATTCCATTTTTTCATAACTAAACTATTCATTCAAGTAGTAAGTTTAACTGAATTTGTGCCTTGAAAGCAGAACACTTAACATACTTCTTTGATTTACTAAAATGTGCACACACAAAACTAGCCCCGTGGCTAACCAACTTTAGCTGTGTTTTTCGTTTGTAACTTCTGTTTAATTATGTGCCTGTTCAAGAAATGTGTTTTTCTTTCTCCTTTGGGATTGATTTGTGTCCATGCTTTGATGCATAATACATATAGGTCTAATGCACAATTATATCATTGTCTTTTATTAATAGTGTATTCTTTACAGGCTCCGAATTTTCCGAAGACAACTTTGTGGCAAAAGTTAAAATGGAAATAGTGGTGAGGAATGACCAGGTGTGTAGATTTTGGGTATTAATTTCGCTGATGTCATGTGGTACAATTGACGGTGTCTTGTGTAATATTGAAATGTAGTGAAAAAGGAGTTTTGCTGTTCTGTCAGTGTGCCCTTCATTTCTAAATGACCAATTTTTTCATTGAAAAATAAAGAAAACTGGTTTTGTTGTTAATTTCTGTCCTTCCTGCTTTGTTTTATGATGCCTCATACTTTTTAAAACTTCGCTTATAAATGCGTAATAATATTAATAATCAAGGATTCAAGGCAACGTCCATTGTCTACGAATTTGGATGTTCTCAGTTTTCATGACAATGTACATATAGGTCTAATGCACAATTAAATGTGTAATCAATAATATTGATAATCAATATTCTACTACCATTGGGTCTGCTTTTTCTGAAGCATACATGCCTGGTCATTGTCTGCAAGTGTTTGACTTTCAAAAAGATCAAGAGCTTTCTTTACGTGACAACAAAGAACATGGCCTGAGGAGTTGGAATTAGCATTTTCAGTTCAGTGGTGTTTGAATTAATTGTCATATGAATGAATTATTTGTCATATGATGAATTTTGGATATCCCTGGAATAATACTTCACCATACTTTAAGGACTTACAAAAGTTGCTTTCTGAAACATCTTACATTTCTTCAGGTTGAGGCAGTGATAGACAAAATTATTGAGGAGGCAAGGACTGGGGAGATTGGTGATGGCAAAATTTTCTGTAAGGCCTAACCCTACTTTTCTAGCAGTGAATTTTACATTGTTGTCCGATTGTGGTTGATACAAACCTGATATTTCATTAAAAGGAATAGGGAAAAATCTCCCTTGAATAACAAACAGAGCTTCAAGGGAACTTCTAGGGTCTGCATCCCAATACCCAAAGGCTCCAACTCTTAAATGAGTAGCCAAATCTCCCTCTCATCCCCTCATCTTATTTATAAGCAATACTTCCTATTTCTCTAATTATCCCCACCCCTAAAACTAACTAATTGATTAACTAACTAAATAGGTGGTTACCTATCTGCAACTTTCTTTTATACATGTTTGGATCATCATGCATTGTGCGGTTCTAGGAACATTAATATATCCTTTTTAGTTAGTTATGCTTTCTCTCGCCTACAGCTATCACTCTTCTCAGTATCGTGGGAGAATAGATAATCTCGTGTCAAATCGTAGAGCTCAATAGCTATTAAGCTAATTCAATTTTCAATGATGATTTGTAGTTTATTCTTTCAGCTAGTCAGGAATAAAAAGGTTTTTCAACATTAAGAGAAAATTACTCTGAATTACACCAAGTTATAATTAGGCTTTCAAGAAAACGTTTTAAATCTTTCTTTTCACTGGTTATTGTGAATATACTTCTCACAAATGGAAAACACAACCTGAACTTTTAATTACAACAAACGACACTTTATTTCCACTTCGTTTCTTGTTTTCAAATACTTATACAAGAACCATTGCATTAAAACAGAAAACTGGACATAAAAACAAAAAAATTGTTCTGTCAAACTAAACAAGTCCTTATATTCATAGCATTCACTTGAACTCTTCTTGAATGCGAAGCCCGTCAAAATCTATAATTCATTAGATTACTACAAACTTGGAAGTTAAGGTCCATCATTCAAGAACTATCAGGTTGTTCAAAAATAATCAGCAATCACTTGAATCTTGATGCATATTTACTGTACCTTATACTAATTTAGCTGAGTTCTCATGATAGAAGTTTTTGAGGAGGGTATAAGAATTTAGAATTATACTACAATTTATAGATTCAACAAGTAAATCTGCTGGCCTGAATTTGGAACTATTTTCTAATAGAACTTTAATTGTGCAGTGATCCCCGTCTCGGATGTTATAAGAGTTCGCACAGGTACTCATTTGCTTCCTTGAATTGTCAAACAATGATTTGGTATAGCCAGAAATCAGCATATATATACTCAAATTTTAAATATGAATTTTTCAGGTGAGCGTGGGGAGCAGGCAGAGAGGATGACTGGGGGACGAACTGACGTGTTATCTGCCGTGTGACCGTTGGATAGAAAGATTAGCATTTGCAATCTGGTCCTCTTACCTATTCTCCTTTTCTATGCTTCATGTAATTTGCACTTTGCTTTAAGATACTTAGATGCTAGACAATATTGTAAGGACGGTGTTGTCTGTTAGTAGTGAGGAAGTGAGTACATCCTGTTGAGGACAGAAGGAGTATTAGGGGCGTCAATTCGTTAAACCAGCAAAATTTCAATAAAAATAAAGGAGATGTTATTGTCAATAAGAATCAGGATAAAATTAAGGGAAAAATATTCATGTTCATTATGTAGGTTGTACCATAGTCAATGATAAAGGAAGTAATGGAGATGAGTGCGTGACTTCCTGGAGAAACAAAATAATAATAGACTTAATGATCAATAACAATGTGAATTGTCTCCTATCAAGCCCCAATTCTTCAAAAATGGAGACATACTCGTGTCGGATACGTATCCGATACTGATACGCAATCCGATATCGATACGCACCCAATACTTCCCAATACGTGTCCAAAGAGTATCCAATAATTTTTAATTCTTTTAAAAAATATTTGACTACATACTTTTGAGATACATCTTTGATATTTTTTACCAACTAAGGATACTTCTCAAATACATTTCTGATACTTTTTACCAACTAAGAACATGATTGTCACTCATATGTGATACACTTTAATACGTCGTAATACAATCATAGAAGAAATAATAAATTGTGACATGTGTGAGATAAATATACGTAACCATATCTATTTGATCTGATCACAAGTATTTATTTCTATAATGTGATACACTTTAATACGTCATAATACAATCATAGAAGAAATAATAGATTGTGATATGTGTGAGATAAATACACGTAACCATATCTACTTGATCTGATCACAAGTATTTATTTATATAATGTGATGATCATATATTGACTAATGATATACTTATGTGTTATTTGAGCAACTATTAATATGGATATCTCAGTCTATAAAAAGTCATCTATATATATATATATATATAAAGTTATGTATGTGAGATTTTCGGTCAATAATATTTTAGTAAGTAATTATCGCTCAATCCCCCTGATATTTAAGGGAAGCTGCGACCTTCAGTCAATTATATTGCGCAGTTTTTTTATCACCCCTATAAAATGTAATATATCTGTTTTTCATATTTGTGTTTCTTTTCCATTTTTTCTGTTTTGTTTTTGTATATTTAAATTTTAATTTAATTTTTTTATTAAAGTATCCCAACCGTATCTTGATTTTCAAAATTTTCACGTATCTCCATATACGTATCGTGTCGTATCTCGTATCGTATCCTGTATCCGGGCTTCACAGATTGTTTCCCACCAAAAGTAGAAACAATTGTCTACCTAATCAAGCCAATTGATCTTATAAAGTATCCCACCAAAAGTAGAAACAATTGTCTACCTAATCAAGCCAATTGATCTTATAAAGTAGAAAATCAGATCCAATCAGATCCAATCTATTCCCATTTCGTTGGCCGTCAGATCCAATATTTTTTGGTTTTCCATATAGAAATACTATATCACTAAAAACAACTTGATGTTTGCGTGGCTAAAGTGTGAAAGTTGATGGTCGTACTGGTTTAAAAATAAACACCCTTTATTTTAAAAGAAAAAAATAAAATTTATATTTGAAACCCTACAATTGTCACATGATTGGTGGAAGTTATCCTACTTTTCTTTTGAAGTATAGCACCACCGGCACCTATGATACTGTATGTAAATCTTTTCCTTATTTGATTTTTTTTTGACAAAGCCTTATTTGATTTATTATAAACAATTAAAACCACATATTGTTTATTGTATATTTGTTACTAGAAATTAAGATTTAAGATATCCCGCAATTTATTTTTTTAGTGGATAGCCCACAGTTTTTTTAGGCAACATCTTTCACCTTTGTAGTAGTTTGATATATCAATTGACAAACACCAAAAATTGTTCAAATTGTTCAAAAACCACATCATTAAATCCACTAATCCGCATCAACAATCTCACACTACAACTTGTAAATTGAGCCTTACAAGAAGCTAACATGACCACAAAAATTAAACTCAGAAGACAAAAATGAAGTGCACAAAAATTGAATTCGGAAAACAAATTTGAAATGCAAAATTGATAAAATCACAGTCTGCAATTATTCCCAAGTTGTAATCCTGTATGTATCCACTTATCAGTTATTCCCCTGTCCTCTACACCTCTTGATTCATCGATTCATCAGCAAAAATCATAAGAGATCAATGTCTTCTGCATTAGCTCCCATAAAGTATCAGTCACATTTCCAATATATTTCATATTAGGTATCGATCATACTAGTATGTCTTGCATTAGTATAAAGAAATATAAAGGTATCGGTCAGATTTTCGGTATGTGTCTATAACTTTGAAACATTTCTTCTCCGCTTCTTTCTTCCACCTTATATTTCTTCTTCGATTCTTTTCTACACATTCGTCCATGCTCTCTATTACAAACAAAGTCGTCTGTCCTTCGATAACTGCATATTTTGACATACCACTTATTTCAAATGACATATTAGAAATGTAAAAGAAGAATTCTTACCGAAAAGATGGAAAATAATAGAAAAGAGAAAAACTTTGTTACAATGGTTGGGCCCAAAACGTTAAACAAAATTAGGTTAAAGTCCAAATTTTCTTCTTCTCTAACGTTTACAAAAACGCCGCAAAGGAGATTTCAGAACACGAGAGCAAAACATCGCAAATGCATGCAACTAAAGGAATAGATTGAATATATCCAACATTTTCCGTAATTGATTAGTTGAAAGCTAGGATTTCTAGATTATGATATAATTGAGTTTGAAAATCAAAAAGTGGATTTTCTACGAACACCAAAACACCCTTATAAGATAGAACTCTTTGTGTCCGAAACTCATATATAAAAAATAGAAAGGGTGTGGAGGAGTATTGGGATGGGATGGAGGCATTTGATGGAGCGAACGAAAAAAGGTTTTGGAGGATTTATATCCTCGGAGTAGCTTCTTCTCAATTGAATTTGAAGGAGAAGAAGAAATAACAGTAAAAAAAACCTTCGAAGAAGAATGGGTATTTGGGTATGCGAATGAGAACAAACTAACTAAGAAACTTCTCTTAAGAAATGGAGTGGAAAAATTCAAAAGGTCATAGCATAATGTAAGCACTACGCATGTACGCATTCTAATTCTAATAAACCAACATGCAACATTAATAGCAAGTTTTACTATTATAAAATTATTATGAAAAACTTACTGTCTAGGGAGAGTGATTTTATATGCAGATCATTCAGACCAGCACCGTCAAACCCAATACCCATTTATGATTTGATATGTTTATATAGACTGTTGGTTGTAATTAGTAATGTAAAGTCCTAGTTGTATGTTTTGGGCCTAATTGTATCTAGTTGTATCTGGCCCAATGAATATTGTGTGGTGCCATTAGTAGAAGCCCATCTCTTGTGTAAACTGATGTATACTCTCTTTCATTTAATGAATCAGTTGCAAGGTGGTTACCAAATTCTCATTTTTGTTGCTAACAGTTGGTACCAGAGCCCCAAAACTCGGGGCCTGTGCGTGCGTGATCGTGGTGAAGTAAATCTGAGTGAAGGATTCGAAGATCGCAAGCAACGGCAATGGCGGAAAACGGAGCGAATTACATGCAACCTTCCGTGCCCAAATTTGATGGGCATTACAGCCATTGGGCAATGTTGATGGAGAACCTCCTCCGTTCTAAAGAATACTGGAACCTTGTCGAGAATGGTGTTTTCATACCACCGGCGAACCCCACGGCGGAACAATCGAAGATGGCAGAAGAAAGCAAGTTGAAAAACCAAAAGGCAAAGAATTATCTTTTCCAAGCAATTGACAGAAGCATCTTGGAGACAATCCTCACCAAAGATTCTGCCAAAGAAATTTGGGAATCAATGAAGAAGAAATACGAGGGGTCCTCAAAGGTGAAACGTGCGCAATTGAACGTTGCGCGCAAGGAATTTGAGATGTTGAATATGAAGGAGGGAGAGAGCATTGATGAATTCTTCGCAACAACTCTGACCAATGTCAATCGAATGAAAATGTATGGAGAAAAAGTTGAACAAGAAACGGTTGTGGAAAAGGTGCTCAGATCATTGACAGAGAAATTCAAGTACGTGGTCTGCTCAATTGAGCACGCGCACGATGTAACGAAACTTAGCATAGATGAATTGCAAAGTAGTCTTCTGGTTGAGGAACAAAGAATGAAAGGCCAGAAAGGAGAACCAGTTCAGAAAGAGGAACAAGTTCTCAAGGTGGCAAACTCGAACACTGGCAGAGGAGGAAACAGAGGAAGGGGTTGTTCTGGTGCACGTGGAGGAAGAGGACGTGGTAGACAGAATTGGAACAAAGACAATGTTGAATTTTACCAATGTGGGAAAATGGGCCATTATAGATCAGAATGTCCAAACCTTGAGGAAAGCATGAATTTCACTGAATTTGATGAAGGAGAAGAGGTCTTGCTCATGGCTCAATCAAATGTGAAGAAACAAATCCTGCACACTGGCTACACTCCTCAACAAGGAATTGACAAGCCCAAGAAACCTACCAAGAAGGTCATAAAGAAGGTATGGTTCTTAGACTCTGGTTGTAGCAACCATATGTGTGCATCTAAGGAGTGGTTTTATGATTTAGATGAAACATATAAAACCAGTGTAAAATTAGGAGATGATTCAAAAATGTTGGTCATGGGAAAAGGGACTATTAAACTTGAAATTGGAGGCATTGTGCATGTTATCACTGAAGTATATTGGATTCCTGAATTGAAAAACAATCTTCTAAGTGTTGGTCAACTTCAACAAAAAGGTTTAAGAGTGATATTTGAAGATGATTTTTGCAATGTAATTCACAAGAAGAAAGGATTGTTGTTTAAATCTAAAATGATTGCAAATAGAATGTTTCCAATTATGCCTACTGTCATTGAACCTGTTTGTTGCAAAGTCTCTGTAGAAGACAAGAGTCACTTGTGGCATTGCAGATATGGCCACTTAAGTTACAGTGGATTGAGTACACTTAGTCAAAAGAGCATGGTTAAGGGTCTGCCTCATCTGGAAAGTGCCTACAGGGTGTGTGATGACTGCTTGGCTGGTAAGCAACATAGGGAATCATTCCCTAAATCATCCTCGTGGAAGGCAGAGAATAAACTTCAACTCATTCATGCAGATATATGTGGTCCATTGAAGCCTGAATCCAACACAAAGAAGAGGTACTTCATCACCTTCATAGATGATTTCACAAGAAAATGTTGGGTGTATTTCCTGTGTGAGAAATCTGCAGCTCTTGAAACATTTAAGGTGTTTAAGTCTGCAGTTGAGAATGAATCTGGTGAAAAGATTGGATGCTTGAGAACTGACAGAGGTGGAGAGTTCACCTCCACTGAGTTCAATGATTTCTGTTCTGCAAGTGGTATAAAAAGACAACTGACTGCTGCTTATACACCTCAGCAAAACGGGGTAGCAGAGAGAAAGAACAGGACAATTCTAAACATGGTTAGGTCTATGATGAATGAAAAGGGCTTACCAAAAGAGTACTGGGCAGAAGCTGTGAAGTGGAGTGTATTCTTGCAAAATAGGAGTCCTACTGCAGCTGTTGAAGGAATGACTCCTAAAGAAAAATGGAGTGGCTCAAAGCCTTCAGTTCACTTCCTTAGAGTTTTTGGGTGCATTGGCCATGTCCATGTTCCTGAAAACTTAAGAAAGAAACTTGATAAAAGGAGTGTCAAATGTGTTCTTCTTGGCATAAGTGAAGAGTCAAAGGCATACAGGTTAGTTGATCCTACAACTAACAAGATTTATATTAGTAGAGATGTGATCTTCAATGAGGAAGAAAAATGGGCCTGGAGTGAAGAGAATAAAGAAAAGGAAGAAAAGCTGATTGACACGGGAGATGAAGATCAAGGGAGAGATGAAAATAGTGAGGAAGGGCTTGGTGAAGGCACCAATCACTCCAGCAAGAAAGAAAAAGAAGCCATCATACCTAAGTGATTTCTATACTGAAGATGAGTTGGTAGAAGAATTCAACTTGGTAGTAATAAGCCAAATAGAGGATCCACTCACTTTTGAAGAAGCTGTGAAAAGTGAGAAGTGGAGGAAAGCTATGGACTTAGAAATTGAGGCTATAGAAAGGAATCAGACATGGGAGTTAGTTGATCTTCCAAAGGATGCCAAGAAAATTGGTGTTAAGTGGTTGTTCAAAACTAAATTGAATGAGAAAGGTGAAGTGGAGAAACTCAAGGCAAGGTTAGTAGCAAGGGGCTTCGCACAGAAGCATGGTGTTGACTACAGAGAAGTTTTTGCTCCTGTTGCAAGGTGGGACACCATCAGAACTGTCATAGCAGTGGCTGCTATCAAGGGCTGGAAAATATACCAACTTGATGTAAAAAGTGCTTTTCTGCATGGTGAGATACAGGAAACAGTTTTTGTTGATCAACCTCTTGGCTACAAGAAGAAAGGGCATGAAGATTAGGTATACAAGTTGAAAAAGGCCCTTTATGAGTTAAAACAAGCACCATGTGCCTGGTATAGTAATATTGAAGGATACTTTGTAAAGGAAGGATTCAAAAAGTGCCTCTCAGAGCACACACTGTTTGTGAAAAACTGTGAAGCTGGTGGTATGCTAATTGTGAGTTTGTATGTTGATGACCTCATCTTCACTGGAAATAGTGAAGGAATGTTTGAAGATTTCAAGAAATCTATGAAAGAGAGTTTTGACATGACTGACCTAGGTCTAATGAATTACTTCTTGGGAGTAGAAGTAAAGCAATTTGATGATGGCAAATCAATTTGCCAAGCCAAGTATGCTGCAGAAGTTCTAGAGAGATTTGGGATGGAAGAATGCAAACCAGTACAGAGTCCCATAGTCCCTGGTACTAAGCTCTCAAAGGAAGGGAGTGGAGGAAAAGTTGAGGCTAGCAACTACAAGCAGCTAGTTGGCAGCTTGATGTATTTGACTGCAACTAGACCTGACCTTACCTTTGCTGTCTCTTTACTAAGCAGGTATATGGAGCATCCCACAGAGCTTCACTTTCAAGCTGGAAAACGAATACTAAGATACTTGAAGGGAACTCTTGAATTTGGCATCAAATACAAGAGGTCTAAGAACACTGAGTTTACTGCATTCACAGATAGTGACTATGCAGGTGATATTGATGATAGAAGAAGTACATCCGGGTATGTTTTCCTGCTTGCTTTTGGAGCTGTGTCCTGGTCAGCTAAGAAGCAACCTGTGGTGACTCTCTCCACCAGAGTCTGAGTTTATTGCTGATGCCAGTTGCACTTGTCAAGCAATCTGGTTAAGAAGAATCCTTGAAGAACTAGGCCTACCACAGAAGAAAACCACTGTTATTTACTGTGATAACAGCTCTACAATTAAACTCTCCAAAAATCCTGTCCTCCATGGAAGGAGTAAACACATAGACATCACTTTCTCCGTGACTTAGCTAAGGATGAAATAATTGAGCTGGTTTATTGCAACACCAAGGACCAAGTAGCAGATGTGATGACCAAAGCCCTGAAAACTGAGAGTTTTGAGAAGTTGAGATGTGCCTTAGGCATGACCAGGATATCAGAAAAGTGAAGATTCAAGTCTGAGTTCTGTATTCTGATGTAATGATACTTATAGCTTCTGTGATTTTTGTTTTTTGAGTTGTGAATTGTTGCTCTCTTCTGATAATCTCAGCTATGCAACATAGTTGAGATTAAGGGAGGATTTGTTGGTTGTAATTAGTAATGTTCAAGTCCTAGTTGTATGTTTTGGGCCTAATTGCATCTAGCTGTATCTGGCCCAATGAATATTGTGTGGTGCCATTAATTAGTAGAAGCCCATCTCTTGTGTAAACTGATGTATATACTCTCTTTCATTCAATGAATCAGTTGCAAGGTGGTTACCAAATTCTCATTTCTGTTGCTAACATAGACAAAATCATAGCCAAATAAAGCCAAAGTTTGTTATAAAGATTGTACTGGTTGCAGGTTGCAAGTTTGGCCTGCCATGTGCAGTGGTAGTTGGTATGCAGAGGCGTTTTGGCGTGCATGGAACATAGAGGTACGTAACACTCTCAGAGCATTTTTGACCAAAACACTTTTTGACCAAACAAACTCAGTACTTGGAATTTCACTTTTTAGCGGTTTGCCTATATAATCATGTTGTTCACCAATTAAAAAAATACTACTTATAACTACACTAACTATAAAGAAAATTGTAATTTTAAACCAAGAAAACATGATGGTTGATCCCGTCACTATTTTGATGATCCATCATTAATTTTTTTTTCCTTTTTAACTCATAATTCATGGTTCCTAATCTCTTTTTGTCAGAAACTAATCCTTCAAATTGGACCATGAACCAATAATCTGCCATACTAAGGTGTGAGTTTGGTTCAAAGGTAGTGAGATTAATTTTGAATGAAGTGAATGTTTGAAAAGGCACTACTAAATGATGAATGTGTCGGAAATGTGAATGTTGTAATAGTAGCTTTGACATCACCAATGGTTTTCCTTATGATTCTATTAAAATCCAAAGACACAACAAGTGATTTTGTTGTAAACTTGATTTTGAATGATCACGAGTTGAATATATAGTAATTTATTTTTGAAAGATTCACTTAAAAGTTAGTTGAACAATAAATTTGAAAATAAAATCACGGTTGAAAGAATAGCTTGTAACTCCAAGCTTAGAGTTAGAATTAGTTGTAAATGCAAAATCAAAAGTCACATAAAAGCTGAAAAGAAAGACTCTAGGAGCTGCTACAAAAATTGCAGAGCTATAAAATTAAATGGAAATTAAGATTCTCTCCTCACATTTGTCCATCTTCTTATATGGTGTTTATCCCAAATCAACGAATGTCTAATAAGAATTCGCGGTGCGGGTTGGTTCAGTTTTGAGCAAAAAAGTGAAACGAACCGCAATGTAAAAATAGATGCGGTTTGGTTTAGTTCGGTTGGATTCCAAAAAACAAACCAAACCAAACCAATGCAGTTTGAATTGGTTCGGTCGGTTCAGTTTTTGACGAAACAAAACACAATTTATAAATCTGCCAATCTACAATAAAATTTTGCCTATAACATTTAAGGTTTAAAGAAATTTTACAAAATGAGAGTGCATGAGAGTACACTCCAATTAAACCGTTTCATATTGAGAGGTTTTGTTATTTGGACAATCATGAAGTTTCATTAGTTGAATGGGATACTTCACATTGAATAGATTCTATTGAAGTAAGTACTCTATCACATTGGTATTGGCATAACTTTTCCTCTTGGCTTATTGTTTCATTAGTCTCTTGATGAGCTAGTTTTACATTTCCTTGTCGTGCAATACCTTAATTTAACATTTTATCTGCAGGCAACAGTGAACTATACTGATCAAAGAGTTGAAGCGATTTCCCCTTCCACAGCTTCACCAAATTGGAATGTTCACGTTTCAGATGTGAGGAAGAAATTTTTACCTAGTAGCATGGTTAGCACCGTAATTGCAAAACACATGATAAGGAATCAATGTTATATTTGCATGCCGTTAACAGTAAAACCATTGCCACAAAAAGTAACAGTATTCACAAATTACTACTGATAGATTACAATTAAGGAGTGAGCAGACATATTTTAAATTTCAAAGAGTACTTTTCTTTGACCAAGAAAACTCTCAGAGTACTGTAAGTTATAAGGATGTTGTTTTCAAATTTTAAAAAAAAAAAATTAAAACTACACCACCTATATAGAAAATTGTAATTTTAAACCAAGAAAACATGAGTGGTTGGTCCAGTCACTATTTTGATGATCCATCATTAATTTTTTTTTCTGTTTTAACTCATAATTGATGGTTCCTAATCTCTTTTTGTTAGAAATTAATTCTTCAAACAATGGCAGTTGGCCTTTATTTTGAAATAAAAATATCAGGATTGCACCATGAATCAATAATCTGTGATACTAGGTGTATATTTTGTTCAAGGTAGTGAAAATTAATTTTGAATGAAGGGAGTGCTTGAAAACGCATTACTAAACGATGCATGGTTTAGTAATAGTAGCTTCAACACCACTGTTGGTTTTTATTGTGGTTTTATTTTTATTTTTGATATAATCCTTGTGATTTTATTAAGAACCAAACACATAGAAGGTGGTTTTGTAAATTGATTTTGTATGAGTGTGAGTTGAATATATAGTAATTTATTTTTGGAAGATTCACTTAAAAATTAGTTGATAAATAAATTTGAAAATAAAAATCACGGTTGAAAGCACAAACTACAAATCCAAGCTTCGAGTTAGAAATGCAAAATCAATTTTACTCAAAAATATTCAAAGATGTAAAAAAAACATCTGAAGATATGAAAAGCACTTTTATATCTTTAGAAGAGTTATTTTAACATAATTAACCTTGTATAAATGATTTTGATTGAAAGTAGGTTGAACTTAGAAAAGTTCTACTTCTTTTTGTAGAATACGGGCCCTCACAAACAAAGACAACTAATAAACTACATTATCGTAATTGTTCTTTTCACCAATTGTTTTTTTTTGAATACGATGGACCATAGTTGTGCTGGTATAAAATTACCAAAATGGATAAGAATTTTGTTTATTTATCCCTACAGATTTATATAAATTTAAAACTTATATTTATGTTTTATTTTTTATTATATGTTAATTTACTGAATAATAGGTAAATATTATATAAATTTGTATCAGGGGTGTCTGGATTGTAGATCAGAGGAGTCTAAACACCCAGCAATGAGGACGTAATGGACAACCATTGACTCGTAACAAGGGGTTTTGGCCAATGAAGGTTTTAACGAGACCCCTTTGTGCTCCTTAACTAGTTTTAATTGTGTAGATAGTGCGTGCTACTTTTGTATAGATTGTGGGAAGGTGTTTTGACATATGATGAAGCAGAGAAGCAGAATTTTATGATGAGAGTGGCATTATGTGGACAATTAGTGACTTTCCTTAATGGAACACATAAATGCGTTTACACTGAAATACGAGGGAAAGATTTCTTGGTTTGACTCGCATTGTAGATTCTTACCGCCATATCATGAATCAAGAAATAACAAGAAAGCCTTCAAGAAAGGAGTAGTGGAAACAGATGGAGCACCACATGTTAACATTGGGTGAAATCTGGAGCAGAGTTATGGATTTGCCACAAGCCACGGATGCAGATACGCTCCCTTGATTGGATGGTTATGGATAGTGTGTAACTGGACATAAAGAAGTATATTTTGGAATCTCCCGTATTGGAAAGATAATCTATTGAGACACAATCTCGATGGTATGTACATTGAGAAGAACTTCTTTTACAATATATTTAACAATGTCATGAATGTGAAAAATAGAACCAAAGACAATAATAAGGCCAGAATGGAATCTGCTCTTTATTGTAGCAAAAGTTGATTTAATTTGAATTTGAGGTGATCAATGGCCAATGGCAAGATGTCAAAACCCTAAGCCAAATACTCCTTAACACTCGATGAAGCGAAAGATGTTAGTCGATGGTTGAAAGGATTGAGGATGCCAAATAGTTATTTTGTGACGATTCGGATTTTATTTAATTACTCTTGGAATATTTATATAAAATTGTTATTTATTTTACATTTTAGTATTTATTAATTATTAATAATTAATAAATATAAATAAGCAGGTTTTGCAAGAAAAAAATTGGCTGATTACCGACGGATTTGGCCGTCGCTAATCATCACATGTGGCGGTGATTTGCGATAGACATGGCTGTCATTAATTTGCGATAAATTTCTCAATTCTGTCACTACGCATCATCGACCAGTCTATTTGAGAAGGATAGATTCTATTAGTAAATTTGTTGCAAAAAGTAATTACACACGATTTTTTGGCTATTAGCGACAGATTTAGCCATCGGTAACAATCTGTTTTTTTAGTGTTAATGTAACATCCCCTTAAGACATGGTTGTATCAATAAAACTCAAGACAAATGCAACTTAAAACGAACGACTTGTAAGTTGTAATTCACATTTCGCAGGGTGCTCAAAAGCATTTGCACTAATACTAAATACATAATCCACACTGATCGTAGTACAAAAATGACACATAAGAGATGCAAAGACGACTCCGTAAAAAACAAAGCTTTTTATTTATTTATTATTGAATATAAAGCTTCATATTGTCGAGAGGCAATATGAAGAGAGAGTGGGAGATTCGGATTCATCATATTTATCAAGAGACAAACTTTTGTGCTGATTGATTCGCGAATAAGAGAGCTCACGATACTTCTCTCATATTGTGGCATTCACCTCCTGTGGAACTGAGTCCTTTGTTGCTTGATGTTTTAGGGACTCAGTTTGTGAGGCCTTAATTTTTTGTTTTATTTCCTTTTGTAACCAAAAAAAACTTCATATGTCTCATTTTGTACCTAAGAAACAACTTTCAATGCTTCGGCAATAAATATATAATCAAAGGATAAATGCACTTATTTTCTATATGAGATCAAAACTTAATTACATTTAATTAAAATTCTTAAAAAGCATAACTTTAGATACTTTCCTCCTTATGATTCGAGTACTAACTTAAGGAGTATCAATATTTGATTCCATGCATATATTCTATCCTAATATTGCCTATAGGATCCAAAATTGATGCAATGACGATATTCTAGCCTAAGATTGCCTAATGAGGCTACAGGCTAGGAAGAGGAGGAAGGCATGTCAAATATTACCATTTATTCATCGTCAAGAATGCTATTAACCAATTTCATAATGGGGAAATTAAACATTCTATCGCTATCGAGATGGAAATATATGCCAAAACTTATGATAGATAGGTATTTCATTGATAATTAAAAAGGCATTACAAAAAGAGATATTGGAAGCTAAGCAAATTCCCTTAACAAAACTTGTCCTGAAGCGCAAAAGAAAAGTCCACAGACTCCACTCCACTTTAGGAGAAAAATCAAGTGCTGTGAGACTGAAACTAATAGAACTTCCCAACAAAAGGAGGGGGAATAATAACAGGAAATAAAAATAAAGTCTTACCCCTCAAATTAAAATTACTACCTTCCTAATTTAATAGTTCGAGGAAGAAATGAAAAACCAATAAAGGACAAAAATAGATGAGTTGGTCACATAATGTTCCAAGAAGGGTTTTGATAGTATGGATCATATGCATAGCTCATTGATGGTGGTGGTAGTGGTAAAACACTTGGTCTTGGTACATAATGTTGGTAAGTGTGATGATAAGGATCTGAATATCCATACCCATCATTATATCCATGGTACCCAATTGATCCATAGTTGGAGTGAGAGTTTCTACCACAATCAAGATGAATAATTTTTGCATCTTTCCCAGCTTTTTTCACGTCGGTTAATAGCTTCTCTGGATTTATTGTCCCAGAAATGTGAACATAGCCACGTGTTGTATCAATGGTGTAGGATACATCTACAAATATCCATTTACAATAATCAAGAAATTAGTTAATTAATATAAGTAACGAAGAAAAAAGTTTATGATAGTTAATTCATTGATGAGAATAACAAAACTATATAACCTTTGACTCGCTTGATCACTTTTGTGACGGACTTCTCCCACCCAGAAGATTGAGTATCCACTTTCAGTGTGCATTTCTATAGAAATAAAACAAGACAACATATATTAACACAGTAACCATAATACAAATGATTAATGTTGAGGAGTTTAAAAAATAAAAATAAAAGAAAAAGACGTTGTTTTGTTACCATGTGTCTATGGGGTGCCATGGAGGATTGAGAGAACAAAGCTAGAGAAACTCTTCTGAATGTTGGAATAAAATGACTTGACAATATTTGTTGTTTGTAGGCTTCTCCACTGTAGAGGGTTATATATACACAAAACGTCGGGAGAGTAATTATTATTGTATATTTATATATGGAACAATCTGATAGCAAGGAAGAAAAAAAGTTTTTTTTTTATCATTTTCAAATGTGTACTAATTTACTAGCCATTTTATAGCATTGTATTAATTATACATATATGCAATTAATTATCCTAATCAATAGTTTTCTACATCTCAAAACAAAAATAACCGAAAACTGGAACAAGGAGGAAAAAAAAATACAGACAAAGAAGAAATAGTTTAAGACAAAAACTGAAAAACATAACGAAATAAATCAAGATCATCTTGTAGAAATAGTTTTCTATATCTCAAAACGAGTTCTTTATTTAGTGTTTACATTTTTCCTAATCTCTTATTTCTGTATTCTAATTTTTACACAGTTTATTTTCACTTTCTAACAAAGCACGCGCAGGTTAACAAGTAGAGAGATAAGGATAAAAACAAACAATATAGCATATATATATATATATATATATATATATATATATATATATATATATATATATATATATTATTCATCATAAAATAAACACTGGGGAACCAACCTCGGTTCCAAGTTTCTGAAGTTTCTGAAAGAATTGATCTTTATCAACTGCCTTTGCTTTTAGGGTTTGCTGCTCCTTGCTTCTTGATTCAGCACTCGTTCCGTTACTCTATTCTGATTTTTTGATCTTCTCCTTTTTGCTTGTGTTCTGTCCCCTCCTATTTATAAGTGTATGTGTGTAATCAGAATTTAATTTTGCAATTAAGTGTGATTGTCTATGATTGATTCTAATTTCATTTTTTTGGTTACAATTGATTCTAATTTAATTTGTTTCCTATTTTGTAATTATGTAATTTTGTAATTAGGGTTAGTGTTTGAAGAGAATAATGAGGGCTGCTATGTGATGGGTGAAGTTGCTTCAGCCGCCTCTTTTCTTTTTGTACTTTCTGTAATTTATATTTCTTAATCTGATTGTATGTACGGCTAAGTTTTAGAATTTTAGGTTTAGAGCAAAAAGCCCTTGTTGAGTGCCGATATGTGGTATTTTGTAATTTTGGTATTTCTATTTTTTTTTTTGAATTGCTATTTATTTATTTATTTTTGTGCATTGGATGAAATTGATTGGATTGTGGTTTATAGGGCCAACTAATTAGTGGTTTTCTTATTTTTAGGGCACATTTGTTATGGATTAAAAAGTAAGTGATTTTGTTGTTAAATAATTTAGAGATTTTTAAGAAAATGAAAAATTGTTTTGTGTTTGTCGAACATACTGAAAATCACTTATTTTAAAAAAATCATTCTTAAAAAACTGAATTTTATGATAAGCTACTCAAAACAGCTTCTCATATGAAGTAGTTTTTAGATTATTTTCAGCTTTTCATTTTTTAAGAATTTGTAACAAACAGATAATATGTCGTCATAAGTGATTATTTTTTTAAAAAAGTGTTTTATTTAAAAAAATAAGCTGTAACAAGTAGGTTCTAATGTGTTTGGCCTAAAGTTGAACTCAAAAGAGTTAGAATATAATGGCAAGGATAATGAGACCGAAATGAATTGAAACGCATAACTCAAATTAACATACTAAGGACTAGTGTGCCTTAAAATTAAAAAGAATATTTCGGATAAAATTAAGGTACAATAGTAACATAGGAACGCATTCTCAAACTCACTACAACAGATTTAAGCATAGCGCTTTTTTGGCCCATCAGTAGCACTTACGGGCGCTCCTAAAGCTTGTGTTACTGATGCCCCTCCCCAAGAGTAGCGCACAAAAAGTGCTACTATAGACTAGGCATGAGCGGCGCTTTTTATTAAAAAACACTACTTAATGGTTTTAGCGCGTTTTGGGCATAAGGAGCACAAATGATCTTTGCGCATTTTGGGCATAGGAGCGCTTATTTGTAAAAAGCGCTACTAGATAGCTTTTTTTGGTTCGGACTATTGCTGGCAAAAAGTGTCCCAAAGCTTTCAACAAATGTCTAAACTCTGCTCGTGCTTAGAAGAAAATTTTGCCCCAGCATGGCCAACACCAACTTTGTCCAATACGGGAATCGAACTCAAGTGGACCGAGTTGACCCCGTGTCCCAGAATAGCTTATGCCACTAGGCCAACGGTGTTGCATGTCTATTAGTATGGCAACATGTGTTTAGAGAACAAAACCTCCTTGTTGATGGCTTAGCCAAACATAGTATTTCTGCCCCCTGATACTTGTATTATTTACAATTCTCTCCCCCCACTTCTTAGACCACGCCCTTTGTGCTGATGGTAGTGGGTGTAATAGCTCCTTTGTCTAGTGTTTCTGGGCCGTTTTAGGCCCTATTGCTCATAAAAAAGAAGATACAGTCATAGTTAAATCAAATAATCAACAATCACCAATATAATCTCATCAATAATAAAAAATGAATGAACCTTGATGCAACTGTTCTGAAAGAGAAACTGAGCAACACCGAGATGGTAAGGGAATATACGACCAGCAGTGGAGAAGCTAAAGCTAGGGGTGGTAACCACTTGCCTACTAAGTAGAGAAAATAGTCTCTCATCGACATTTCGGATCTGAGGTTGGGCAAAGAATTTAATCAACCCAGAACTGGATTGAACAGACTTAGCCTCGTGAATACAACCACTGAAGTCGGAAACTGAGCAATCGAGGTGGTAAGGGAATAGAAGACCAGGGGTAGAGAAGCTAAAGCCAGGGGTGGTATCCACTCGCCTACTAAATAGAGAAAAGTGTCTCTCATCGACATTTTAGATCTGAGGTTGGACGAAGAACTCAATCAACCCATAATTGAATTTAACACATCTAGCCTCGTGAATACAATCTTTGACAGAGGAACTTAAGGAAGAGGGGAGCTTGATAGATTATAAGAAAATATTTTTTAATATTAAAAATGACATGGCATGCCAAGTCATTTTTAATATTAAAAAATAAAACCCCTTTAATCATTTTATTAATTAGTTAAATATTTATTTTAGTTGTTTTATTTAACTAAATAATTGAAAGAATCAGGAAATTTGGGTGATAAAGTGACATTTAAATGGTAAAAACATAATTATTGAGCTTTTTGTCCTCACTTTCTCCCGACAATTAGAGAGATTGCAAAAAACACTAGAACAATCATCCGTCTCCCTCTCTTTCTCATTTCTCCCCTCATCCAAAAATGAGAAAATGACTCTCTCTTCCCTTACTCTCTATTCCTTCATTCACCTCAAAAATTAAAATCAATTTCTGTTTTAAGTTTTAAAAATTTCAAAAATCAAAATCAGATTCAAATTTGAGTGTAGAATTTTTCAGAAATCAAAACTAGTTTCAAATATAAACATAAAAATAAATATTCATAATAAACTTATCTTTTTTGACATTATTTTAATCAAAATAACATATAAAATTAGGTTTGAAAAGAATTAAAATATTACGTATATAATTTATTTATTTATTTGTTACAATTTTTAATACACTACAAGAAAAACTGGATTTTTCGACGACCAAAATCCGCCGAAAATGTGGACTTTCCGGCGGATTTTTGGCACCGGAAAAACCCTCGTCGCAAACAGTTTCCGGCGGATTTTCCGGCTGATTTTAGTCATTTTTTTTTGTCAATTTTTTTTTTTTTGGAAAATCCACCGGAAATTACCAAAAATCCACCGGATTTTTTTTTTTTTTAAAATTTCTGGCGGATTTTCCAAAAAAAAAAATTGACAAAAAAAAAATCCGAATATTTTTAAAAAAATTCTGAATTTTATAACTTAATATGTGTTTTAAATAAAAGTCAAAAAACAAAAGTAAAATCAAATGTTGAATTGTATTGTTGAAATAGGAAAGAATAAAAGAGAATATGAGAAGAAATAATATATGAGAGAATAAGAATGAGGAATTATGAAGAAATAAGAATAAAATAGTGAGATGAAGAAGGAATAAGAATAAAGAAGTGAGAATGAAGAAGAAAGGAGAATTATAGAAGAGAGATATGTAGAGAAATTTTTGAAGATTAGAGAGTATGAGAAAGAAGAAGAAAGATAAGATAGAGAAAATGTAGAAGAGAATGAGAAGGAAAGAAAGAGATAAATAAGAGAATGAGATGAGTGTAGGAGAAAGTTGTATTTATATACGAATTTTTTTCCCTCTAAATTTTTCCGGCGGATTTTTTTCCCTCCAAAATTTTCCGGCGGATTTTCAATTTTTTTTTGGAAAATCCGCCGGAAATTACCAAAAATCCGCCGGAAATTTCCGGTAACATTTCCGGCGGATTTTTGCAAAAAAAAATAAATTCCGGCAGATTTTCGAAAAAAAAAAATTCTTTCTTTTTTTTTTTGGAAAATCCGCTGGAAATTTCCGGTAACATTTCCGGCGGATTTTTGCAAAAAAAATTAAAATTAAAATTCCGTCAGAAAGTCCAAAAAATCCGCCGGAAAGTTTCTGTGGGATAAAAATCCGCCGGAAACTACCGTGGGATCAAATCCGCCGGAAATCCCTCAATTCCGCCGGAAAGTTTCCGACGGATTTATATCCGCCGGAAAGTTTTGGACAGTAAATCAACTATTTCTTGTAGTGATAATAGTGGATGAAAGTAATAGTTGTCTTCATAGTGGTAAGAGTGGTTATGGTCATAGTGGTAGTCAATGGTGCTGACGAGTGCTAGTTATATTGGTGGTCAGTGGTGGTGACTAGTAGTGGTAAGAGTGGTGATAATCAGTGGTCAGAGTAGTGGTTAGAGAGGTAGTTGTTGGTGGTGACCGAAATTATTTGAAGTGGTGGTTTTTAGGAAACGAGAATAAAGATAGTTTTTAGGCTTTTTAATTTTAAAAATAAAATAATCAATATTTATAAAAATAAAACAAATTAATTGCTATGCGCTTTTACACTTACAATCAATAACAATTCATATTATGAATGACATATAAGATGATTATCATTTTTTGACAAAATATAAGATGAATTAAAGGCATAATTGGTAAATAATGTAAAAAAATTATACATGTGTATATAAATTAAATTAAAGGCATAATTTATATACACAATATGCCTTTTGTAAGTGGGTCCTAGGTTTTCCAGAAATTCAGTTTTGGCTAGAGTTTGGTTGGTTATATCTCTTGTTTCAAGGACATATTCTGTTTATCTAATTATTATTGTTAGTTAGCATTTTATTTTAGTATCTAGGATGAAGTGTTTTAAGGGTCTCTTTTAGGGACTCTTTATTACTGTTTTGTCTTTAGCTTCTCTTACGCCAAGGATTTTGGCTTAGTCCCCCTTTTACTCTTCATTGTCTTTTTTCTCTTTTTTAATAAATTATGGCGGCATGCCTGTTTGCTCAAAAAAAAATAAGTTGACATATCCGGGGCCGGCCCAATAGGCCAACAGGCCCAAGCTAGGGCTTTAGGCCCCCAACTTTGACTGTTTCCACTCCTTCTAGTTTCTACGTGACTGCTGGTGCTTCCTTCCAAATTCCATTCACGTCAATTTACAATTTATTGCCACTTAATTTATTCCTAATTTTTCTCCCCCACTCTCAAAGTAAATTGGCAATAAATTTATTCCTAATTTATTGTTTTTTTATAAGCAAATGTTAGTGTGGGTGGGGGAATGTTAGTTTCCAGGGATTGAACTCTGGACCTCCTTCTTACAACTCCTTCATGTCCATTAGCTCGCCAACTGAGCTACCTAATTTATTGTAAATTGGCCTCATTTTAAAGTTTGCTTTAGGTCTCATTTAGTGTTGGGCCGATAGAGTCAGATTTACAATGACGGAGAAATCATGGGTGAAAGACGATCCAGAAGCGAGATTGATCAGATAGAGTCAGATTTCACCACCAAATGCAATAGAGCCTTGGCGCTAGGGGTGGGAATAGGCCAGACCGACATATAGGGGCCTACGGCCCAGCCTACATCAGGCTCAGTCCAGCCCAGACTTTTTTAAATAGATAAGGCCAAGGCTTTTTTAAAAGCCTATTAGATAAAAAGGTGAGGCTACAGGCCATCGAAAAAGCCTTTTAGGCCTACTAGACCGGCCTATTTAAATAAATATTAATATTACTTTTTATTACTACTGTTATTATATTACATTTTCTACTTTGTTTAACTTATAAATTTGCGTACATTTTATGTTTATTCAAAATTATGACCTACATTATTCCCCACAAGGTTATGGGTTCAACTCTCATTGCCGATGTGAGGACCTCTTTAGTGGGTGATCTGTAAGCGATCAAAGAGCCTTGAGGCCCGCCCTGACTCTGGTGAGCCCCCGGAGCCCAACTCACCTAAACTTTCTATGTTAAAAAGAAGAAGATGACCTACATCAATTTTTAACATATTTAAAAGTATTGTTATAATAAAAAATTTAAATAAAATGTTCTATAAACATAAAAAAGATTTTGTTAGATCTTGAATTTGATCTTAATTTTATTGATCGATTAGCTTGTTCGTCTATTTACAAAGTCTGCACTACTCAAAGGTTGTAGACTTTCATATCTTTTTTTTTTTTTTGTGAAATAGGCTTTTAAACAGGCTTGCAGGCCTTGTCAGACTTTCCAAAAGGTCAGGCCAGACCTCAAAAGTTGGCCTATCATAGGCCATAAGCCAGGCTCAGACCTAACATTTTCAATGTAGGCCAGACCCTGACCATGCAAAGCCTAGCTCGACCCAACCTATTCCCACCCCCACTTAGCGTGAGCGAGGCGAAGCCTAAGAAGAATAGCACGAAGCTCCGCACCCAAGACCAAACTTGGGTCGATCGGAGCGGTAAAACCCAACAGAAATTTACCACTTCGGTCCGGGAGGATGCCACCACACCCCGCCGAATTACCCACACTACTGACCATTGCATCACTGTGAAAACAAAACCCTCTGGCGGCAGGGGCGGATTTACATGGTGTTCCCGGTGTTTCTAGGAACACCCAAACATCCCTATCTTAGTGGTAATACCCCCAAATGTTACACAACAGGTCCTAGGTTCAAATCCAAGGGAACACACTATTAGAATTTTTTTTCTTTTCAAAAGGTTAAATTTCACTCATTAACTCAAAAAATGAGAATTCAGGGGATCAATCTAGTGCCCTCTTAGTAACAAACACAAATACTAATCAACTGTGCCACTTCATTTAATTTGTTCTATTGTGTAATATATAATACTTAACGCATTCTATTATATTATTACTAACAAAAGTGATTTTCCCTATTTTAAATTTTTTTTCATTTTTTTTCATAGAACCTATTAATTATATTTATTTATTATTTACCTTTATTTTATACTTACATGTGTTATTAAATCATTGAAGACATACAACACCTATTTTATCATTGGAACATTACTTTATCAATGTTTTTTTTTGTAAAATCATAAAATTGTTAAATTATTGAAGAAATAGGAACACCCTATTTTAAATTCCTGGATCCGCCCTGTCTGGCGGCAACAACAAAATGAAAGAGAGAAACCAAGCGATCTAGAGGAGCCATTTCTGATGAATTGGTAATCGACTTATATGTCAGCTATTCTATGCATTTTTTTTGTTGTGGTCGTAAGAGTTTGTACACCGTATGTGTACATAAATTAAACTCTAAATTAAATCCAAATAAAAATATTCAAAATGGTATTAAATTGTCTGTGCAAAACATACGTGAGGAGTTTATACCAAGAAAAAAAGAAACACAAAGACGATATAGAAGGGATCCATTTCATCAAGAGAAATTACTCCCTTTCTCAAATCTCAAAGGTAAGTCCCTCTCCATTTTCCTTCATCACATTTCTCAGTATTTGCAACGCTTGTTTTTCTAGATCTACTCCATTTCTTATCACGGTTTCTGCGATCTGATTATAATCTACGAATTGTTTTTACCCTTACTTGATCTATGGTTACTTATCTTCAGATCATGAATTTCAATTTTCATTATCTTTTTGCTTGGCATTTTCAATTTAATTTTCAGCATTGAAATTAGGGTAAAAAGAATTAATCTGTGTTGCGAAATGATTCAGGATAGTTGAAAATGGGTTTATCTTTCACGAAGCTGTTTAGCCGGTTGTTTGCGAAGAAGGAGATGCGTATACTTATGGTAGGTCTCGATGCTGCTGGTAAGACCACCATTCTCTATAAACTCAAGCTTGGAGAAATTGTCACTACCATTCCCACCATTGGTAAGTTTCTTTTTTTTAATATTCTTATTGTTTTGCAATTCCTTTCAATAATAACCAATGGAAATGAAAATAGAAGGATCCTCACTAGGCGATTTCAATATTTGTAGTTTCAGATATCTTATGAAGAATTAAAAAAGTGCAAATTTTGATAGTATCTATCATTTTGTGTAGGCTTTAATGTCGAAACTGTAGAATATAAGAACATCAGCTTTACCGTCTGGGATGTTGGTGGCCAGGACAAGGTATCTGTGTGTGTGTGTAACATCAGAAGGCAATATTCATTAACTGTGCTTAATGCTTTCAATGACTTTTTGATATGATTATTGGCAGAAAATTCTTAGGATACTCTGTTCATGTTATGGGTTTCTGATTGGGGTGAAGGGGAAAGGGTTATATGGATAGGATCAGAGATCTTTGAAAAGGAAGTTGTAAAAAGAATTGTAGCAGGAAGAGAATAGTAGATTAATTCAGCTGCATTCCAATACAAATGCCGATGTTCACTATATAACAGAAAACAACTCTACGATTCACGCTAACCAACTAACTCCGTTAACAGTACAATTAGTAAACCGGAATTCTCTACAAAATCAGCTAGTGAATGTACTCCTCCCAACCAATAGGCCTTTTGGCTTGTCTCTCGGATCGGACCTACTTTGGATATCTCTTGCATTAGTCTCAGACATTGTACTTGTACCCATTGGATCACCATCCTATTTTTGCCTTGCTATTAGTTCCATTATTGATCTGAGAGAAAAAACAAATTCCGACATTGGTAATTTGAAGTAGTGAATAACTATTTGTTGCAACCAATGCATGCTTTGAATAACTTGTTTTGTGAAACAATCATTTTATTTTTTGGTTGCTTGTTACAGAGCTTTTTATTTAAAATTAGATGCCTTAAAATTGGTTTTAATTTGTTGCCAAACATGCTAGCATGTACTCCTCTCAATTGTGATTTGGTATGATTCAAAATGCATATCTTGTTTGACGGTGCTATTGTACAATGGTTTTTATGTTTATGAAACTATTTCTGGTTCTATAATCCATTTAAACAGTTATCAATTTCATTGACCATAGTGCTTAATTTTGGTCTACTGCAGTAATTATACTATCAGTAAACATGAATGTAGCTCCTAAATGTAACAATCAAGGTTTCCAACTTGAATTTGGATTAGCAGTTTTCAATACTAGTGACATCACGCGGCTTGTTAATATTGCAATTGTATTTAATTTAATCTTTACACTAAAAAGCACATCATAATTTAATCCTAAACTAATCAAGGTTTCCTTGGCAGCTTCTACTTTTATGTTAATGAATATTGCTTCGGTTCAATACTGTAGCTAATCTCAGCCCATTGCTAGCATGGATTAGCTTATATTTTTGGCTTAAATCATCATGCCTTTGACATCTTGCTGTATTTTTGTATCTCTAAATTATTTAAACATAAATTTTTTTCTATACACTATTGACCATTGATATGCTTTTAATAATAGATTCGTCCTTTGTGGAGACATTACTTCCAAAATACACAAGGGCTTATTTTTGTGGTCGATAGCAATGACCGAGACCGTGTTGTTGAAGCTAGGGATGAGCTACATAGGATGTTAAATGAGGTTGTAAAATATTTCCTCAACGAATGAATATGAGAAATTGGCTTATTTTGGAGGCTTATTTACTACTATTGCTTAATTTTGCGACTGTTTTGTATGGCTATAATCTTGTTAGGATGAGCTGAGGGATGCTGTGCTTCTAGTTTTTGCAAACAAACAAGATCTTCCAAATGCTATGAATGCTGCTGAAATAACTGATAAGCTTGGCCTTCATTCACTTCGCCAGCGTCACTGGTAATCTATAATGCTATCAACTGTTTGCATCTACACTCTATCATATTCATTGTCATCTAATCTAAATGTTCTATATGTGCAGGTACATCCAGAGCACATGTGCCACCTCTGGTGAAGGACTTTATGAAGGACTTGACTGGCTCTCAAACAACATTGCAAACAAGGTTAATAAGGAATAATCATTTTCAGGAAATCAGCAATTTAAATTCCTGGTTGATAGATTTCAAGGTTTAATTATTTTATTTTGTGTTTTGCAGGGATAGTTATTGGTAGTTATGGGCTGCATGAAAGTCACTTGAGTTTAGTGATTATGATTTCCGATGTATGGATGTCATGATGTGGTTATCCTGTTTACAATTTTACCAGCTATAGCATGTACTAGAACGTATTGTTTTATTTGTATTCAAAAGAAAACAAACTGTCTACTTCGTAGGTTCAATGTAATTTGCATTTTTTTTTCATGTATAACCAGAAAGCATTACCCCTAAAAAAACCAGATAGCATTCTTTTATCCATTGATATGTGCGGTCAATCTAATCATTGCAAGCTTTTGCTTATTATTAGTGGTTGTAAAAATGAACAACAGTGTATTCAGCAAAGCAATGGCAATATGGCACGTTTGACGACTGTGAAAATCTGCTATTCCAACTTCCATTGGGGATTTGGATTTACCAACTTTGAAAGGAGGTGATCATTTGGACAAATAGTTTAATTTTGTGCTTAAAGTACAAATGCTTATCATATAAAGGCGTGTGTGTATAGGCTATTTCTATAATTCAGGAGAAAACATAGTTGATTTTTGACTTAAATATGTTTTAGGCCCATGCAAATATGACGTGTTTTGGTTTAACCCTCTACAATTTTTTTTTTAGAAAAAATTTCTTGCAAAATGTTGTTTTTTGAATTTAACCCTTCTGTTAGACTTCGTTAGATGAGCATTACAAAAATTGTCAACATGTCTGCCACATGGGTTTAGATGCTGACTGAGTTTAGATGCTGACTGTACAAGTTGACTCAGCAATAGCATAAATCATGGCTTATTATGTTCTTCTCCAGAAAACTCAATCTTCATCTCCGAGAAAAGCCCCAAATCGCAACTATGAAAAATGAAATATTTGGGATTGTGAAAAATGAACCACGCGGTAAAGTGATGATGAGTGGGTTGCTTCTTGAATGCTTCGTTGGAATCTGGAACTTGAAGGATTTGGGGAAACAATAAAAAAAACTCATGTTTTCTTCAACCCAGTTTTCAATTACAGTGAGATTTGGGTTCTTTTCTTCCATCAAGGAGCACATTTTTCTTCCCCACCACACACCACTGTGTAACTAACTTTACCATGGCTAATTTCACCTCATCATCTTCTCCCACCCCTGTTTCTCTCCCTCTCCCATGAAAAGGGAACAATCTAAAGGAACAAAAGAGAAACAAATCTAAAGAAACGGATTCAGATATGAAAATCTGAAGAAACAGATTCAATTTCCACACAAAAGATTTAACGCGTGGTTTAGCAACTAAGTTTTGACTAAGCATGGGGACGAGTTTTACCGCGTCAAAGCGGGTTTAGACAGTGGCGGATACAATGCATAGGTTATGGGGGCATCTGCCCCCACCAACAAAAAAAAAATTGTTCATAAATATAGAATAATTTTTTAATTGCCCGTTAAAAAATTGGCTTTGCCCCCATTAATATCTAATTACCCAAACACACAACTCCAATTCACTTTAGTACACAATTCCAAGTCAAAAACAGACTTTGCTTCTAACAATTACAATGGTTAAAAGGTGTTTTTCCACATTGACTTTGTGAAAAACGGACTCTGCAAGCATATGATATCAACAGTTGAATAATTCTTTGGTTACATATACTAAAAGATATTTTCTTTATAGTATTGAAAATGAAAATATCATACAAAATTTTTAGAATATAAAAAAATGCCTAAATAACTAATGTAATTTAGTCATATCTCTTTTTAGAATATAAAAAATGCCTAAATAACTAATGCTTGGATATCTCTTTTGCAGCTTTTTCTTCACATGTGTGATCGTCTATTTTCTGAAACTTTTAATATTTTTATTGCGAGAAATATTATAGATAAATTGTTTTCTTGCCCCCATAGATGAAATTTTCTGGATCCGCCACTGGGTTTAGAGATGTATTACCGCGTGTAGTTACACTAGAGGTCCTTTAAGTTATTTAATTGTAACAAGTTAGTCCTTCAAGTTTTTTCCGTACCATTTAGATCCTTTAAGTTACATAATGTGTACATCGTTAGTTCTTTTTTCATTTTTCGTTACAAAAAACTCAAGTTGGCACTAATAGAGCTAACATGGTCGTGACGGAGCCTACGTATCATCTGTCTCGTAACAATTTGGTCATTTAAGACTACCGTCGTGTAATAATTTAGTCCTTTTAATTACTCAAATGAAAAAGAAGATGAACCATTTTTTTAAACCCGACCCAATTTGAGGCACGAATGGAAATGGTCAAACTCGACAACATTAGAGATAGGGGTCGAACTAAAAAAAAATTGTTTGTTTAATTATAAAAAAATTATATCTTATTAAAGCGAATTTACACCTTCGCAACTAGGGGTGAGAATACGTTAGACCGGCCTATAGGGGCCTATGGCCCAACCTACATCAGGCCCAAGACAAACCAGACTTTTTCCTAAATAGATAAGGCTTAAGGCTTTTTAAAAAGTCCATTTAGGTAAAAATGTCAAGCTACAGGTTATCGAAAAAACCATTTTGGGCCTACCAGGCCGGCCCATTTAAATAAATATTAATAATTTTTTTATTACTACTATTATTATATGAAATTTTCTACTTTGTTTAACTTATAAATTTGCTTACATTTTATGTTTATTCAAAATGATGACTTAAATTAATTTTTAACATATTTAAAAATATTATTATAAAATAAAATGTCCTATAAAATAATTCTCTAAAATTTTGTTAGATATTAAATTAGATCTTAGTTTCATTAATTTCATTAATCGATTAGCTTATTCGTCTATTTACAAAATCTACACTACTTAAAGGTTGTAGACTTTCTTAACTTTTGTGGTAAAATAGGCTTTTAAAAAGACTTGCAGGCCTCGTCAGGTTTTCCAAAAGGTCAGACCAGACCTCAATAGTCGGCCTATCACAGGCCACAAGCCAGGTTCGGCCCAACATTTTCAATGCAGACCAGGCCTAGGTCATACAAAGCCTAGGTCGGCCCAACTTATTCCCACACGGCCACACTATTCGCAACGAGTTTATTTCTACGGCACTGATTCATATTAACTCAACCTTTTAGCAGTGAATTTATTTACGCAATAATAGTGCTTAATTTAAGGTGTAACCGTTTCAATAATCATTCACCAAATTTTAAGCAAATGCACCTTCCTGTTTTTTTTTTTGGAATAAATGCACCTTAATGTTTTTTGGAATAAATGCACCTTCCTGTTTAAACACAAGAAATTGACTAATCATCAAAAAAATAGAAATCGTACGTGAATAATAAATCAATTTCTACAAGATGATATTCATTTATTTATTTCTTTATGTTTTTTCTTAAACTGTTTCTACTTTATCTGTGTTTTTTTCCCTCGTTCAGCCGTGAGTTTTCTTTATGTTATTTTTTTCGGTTATTGATTAGCCTAATTCATTGCATGTAAAATGGCTACACATTTGAATATGCTATAACTACATTAGGCTGATTTAAAATTTCAATTTTCGGAAATTAATTAATGGCTATCGAATTGTTCCATATATACACAATCATAATAATGACTCCCACGAAATTATGTGTATATATAACTCCCCAGAGTGGAGAAGAAGGCAATACAAATCAAATATTCTCAAGTCATTTGATCCAAACATTCAGAAGAGTTTCTCAAAGCTTTTTCTCTCAAATCCTCCATGGAACGTCAACACATGGTAACATCTTTTTCCTTTTATTTTTGTTTTTCTTTAAACTCGTTTAACATTGATCACTTATATTCCGGTTATTGTGCTAATATCTGTTGTCTTGTTTAATTTTTTCTATAGAAATGCATACTGAAAGTGGATACTCGATCTTCTGGGTGGGAGAAATCTGTCACCAAAGTGATCAAGTGTGTCAAGGGTAATATACAATTCATTATTCATACTAGCTTATTATTTCTCATCCATGAATTAATCGTGAATTTTCTTTTCTTCATTTTTATTGTTAATGGATATTTGTAGATGTGTCCTACACCATTGATACAACACGTGGCGTTGTTCACATTTCTGGGGTAATAAATCCACAGAAGCTATTAACCGACATAAAAAAAGCTGGGAAACATGCAGAACTTCTTGTTGCAGATTGTGTTGGAAACTCTCACTATCACTCTCACTCTCACTCCAACTATGGATCACATGGGTACCATGGATATGATGGTGGGTATGGATATTCGGATCCTCATCATCAAACTTACCATCATCATCATCATCATCATCAATCAAGACCAGGTGGCTACCTCTCCCATCATAATAATGCTCATGTTTTACCATCGGCGCCACCACTATTGCAATGGCATCCTCAGTCATTCTCACCACCAAAGGGTTATGAATATGATTCATACAATCAAAATCCTTCTTGCAACATCATGTGATCAACTCATCAATTTTGGCTCTTTTTGTTTTTCATTTCTTCCTTCAGCAATTTAATTAGAACGTACGGTAGTTATTTTATTTTAGGGGGGTAAAGTTTTCTTTTTGTTTTTATTACTCCCTTTTTTATTTTGTTGGGAAGTTTTGTTAGTTTCAGACTTTCAGTCTCTTACCACTTGTTTTTTCTCCTAAGGTGGAGTATGGTACTAGTTTAGTGGTTTGACTTTGACTCAAGAATGTGTGGAGTTTTTTTTTTTTAAATTTCAGGACAAGTTTTGTTAAGGGAGTTTCTTGGCTCACAAACTTCACATGTTTATACGCCATTTAATTCTATATTGTCTTGAATATTTCCTTTTGTATTGCCTTTTTAATTATCAATGAAATACAGTCATTTCCTTATAGAAAGAGTGGAGGTTGGACTTTTGTTTTGTCATATCTTTAGAATCAATAGCGATACAATATTCCATTGTGATATTAATCCCATTAACGATGAAGGCTGATATTTGGCACTCCTTTCCTCACCATGGCAATATTAGGCTAGAATATCGCGATTGGACCAATTTAGGATCCTGCAGCAATTATGCATGGAATCAAATATTTATATTCCCTTAATTAGTGCTTGAAACGTAGGTAAAGTATAGGAAGTTATGCTTTTTAAGAAATTTAATCAAATGTAATTAATTTTTTGATCTCATGAAGAAAATAAGTGCATTTATATAATATTTATTGAGCGCATTGAAAGTTGTTTCTTAGGTACACAACGAGACTTATGAAATGTTGTGGGGAAATGTCAATAAATAAATAAAGTTTGGCAAAATTCGTTTATATTTTAGATAAAAAGTAACTCTTGCAAAGTTGATATATGAATGGGCCGGATGGTTATAATATTAGCTTCATTAAGCTGTGTTGGGATATGCTGAAACATGATGTGGTTGCTTATCTTAATGAATTTCATGACCAGACGTTTCTTCCTAAAGCTATAATTGCTTCTTTTATCGCCTTGATACCTAAGAATGATAATCCCCAAGGCTTGGGGGATTTGAGGCCTATTTCGTTGATTGGTTATCTTTATAAGATTTTGGCAAAGGTGTTGGCTAACAGGGTCAAGCGGGTGCTTCCTAATGTTATTTCTAATTGCCAATCGGCTTTTTTGGGGTAGACAGATTTTGGACAGTGTAGCAGTGGTGAATGAGGTAGTGGATTATGCGAAGAGAACGAATGCTTGCTGTTTAAGGTTGATTTTGAGGCCACCCTCTACCCAATACATATCCCTTGGGTAGAGGGTGGCCTCGGGATTGGGTAGAGGGTGGCCTCAGAAATAGATTCAATGGTAAAAATCCAAAGAGATTTTTTGTGGGGTATTAATGAAGGAGATAGGGATATGTATTGGGTAGAGGGTGGCCGCAGGATTAAAAATCTAGAATTATTTAACGTGGCTCTACTTAGTAAGTTGAAGTAAGTGTGGAGGGCTTTGGTGGATGTTAATGCAAGTTGGAGAGGATTGTTGCTTCATCGATACAATGATTTCAATGCCGCTTTTATTCAATGTTCAACTACTGCGATAAATAGAGAAGCAGGTGGGTCTATTTGGTGGCAGGATTTATTATCGCTTGATCAATTTCATGGTTCAACAACTTCTTTCGGTTCTCAGGTTTCAAGAAGGCTGGAAAATGGTCGTTTGGTGGACTTTTGGAACGATCGTTGGCTGGGAATGAGTCATTGTTGTTCTCGGTTCTGTTTGCTGGTCGAAATATTAATTTAAATTCTGTGCAGGATTTTAGTGATTGGATCAATGGCTCGTGGAGATGGAATGCATCGTGGTTGTCCCTTCAAGATCAGATCTGTCACGAGGAAGCGATGTATTTGCAGCAGCTTTTATTCACGGTTTCGCCAGACCGAGAAAGGGAGGATCAATGAATTTGGATCCTCGAGGCGGATTTTTTCCGTCGGTACATTACCACTACAAGAAAAACACGTATTTCCGGCGGATTTTTTCCGTCGGTACATTACTGGCAGAAAAAACAGTCTTACCGGCGGATTTTTTTTCCGTCTGTACATTTTCGGCGATTTTTTTGAATTTCTAGCGGTTTTTTGTTTTAAAAAAAATTAATCAATTTTTTTTAAAAAAAATCCGCAGGAAATGTTAAAAAATCCGCCGGAAATCTCCTAGCATAAATGATGTGCTAGATAAGCTGCTGGCGAGAGTTTGGAGAACAATTACACCGTCGAAGGTTAATGTGTTTGGTTGGCGTTTGCTTCGAGACTCATTGCCAACATGTGGGAATTTATTTCATCCCATGTTATAGCATCGGAGGAAGATTCTTTATGTCCGTTGTGCTGGCAGCAGTGCCAATTAAAACAACACCTCTTTTAGCAATGCACTTTTACTGACGAAGTTTGGAACCGTATATACTACTGGCTGGGAATTAACGGTGCTGCCCTTGGTACTGTGGCTGAACATTGTCTGTGGTTTGGAAAGGTTTGTAAAGGAAAGAAGGCGAGAAAAACAAAGTATTTAGTTTGGTTGACAACTTGTTGGAACATTTGGTTGGCTCGGAACGCGTGATACCTCTATTTTATATAGAGTTATTTATGCTTTCTTAGCTTAAATTGTTGTGAGTTCTAAAGTAATATTGTGTTTAGATAGTTAAAATATGTTGTTTAGTGTAAAATAAGAATTAATTCTGATTTGGAGTCATTTGGCACTTTGGTGCCCCATTTTGTGCTTTTATGTGTGTATTTCATTGCTGCAGCATCAGGTGCCGCAGCATTGCGTTTTTGCGACAAATGAGAGAGAAAATGTTGTCACACGGATTTCAGCGCCTGCTAGCTGTCAAAAAGGACAGGCACATCCTGTAGCAGTGAATGGGTACTATTATGCTAAGAATATTCCATCTATGTGGTCACTTGTACTCCTAGGCACACATAATGACAAAAAGAGCCTCCAAATGACATTTCTTTAATCACTAAACCCTAGCTCTATAAAAGGGAGCTCATCTTTCTCATTTGAGAGGCTGGTTCAGAAAGGAGGCTAGGTTTAGAGATAGCCTTTCTCTCCATTTTCGTTCCAAGCTCCATTTTCACAATAAAAGTAGAAATTCCAGTGCTGCGACACCTGATGCTGCAACAATACAGGAGCTGATTTACTTGGAGAATTTCGTGGACTTGGGAGCTGATCTGAACCTCCATGCTACTGTTCTTGGAGCCAATCTTCAGTCTACCTCTTCTTAGTATATTTCTTCCTTTTTATTTCGGTTTTATGGCTTTAGATTTTGCATCTATTCTTTATTTCTTGTGTTGTTTGGTCATCATGAGCTAAATACTCTTAGTTGGGATGTTTAGATCTATGTAATGAAGTCTTAATGTTTTTAATGCATGTATTTGATGTTTAGCATTTTATCCTTTGTGTGATACTATTTCCAAAACTTATTTTAGAATTGATCACCTAAATATAAGTACATTTATATTCACAGGGATGGTTTATAAATTGATCTCAAAGGATAACATGGTATGTTGCATTAATAGAGATATTAGTGTTCCTTGTCTTATCCCTAGAGATAGGGGAGGCATAAGCCATGAGGTGAACACTGCGGGTACTTCAGCAGCCTAGGATAATACTCCTTTCAGGTCTAGAGATAAACTTGTAGGAAAAAAACCTAGTGTCTAGTATTTGAGAAAATACGCAATTGCGGCAGCACCTAGTGCTGCAGCATCAGATACAGCATTAGACCATTATTATGAATTTGCATAGTGAAAGCATTCCCAATATACTCTCATTCTGGATTTCTACTGATCCTTTATTTTAATTACTGTTTGTTGACAAAACTGAGTTCTACAACTTGTTATTTTACTTTGCTTTTACTCACTAGCTTACTTGCTAATTAAATATAGAAAAGAACTCAACAATCCTCGTGGGAACGATCTCTACTTATTCTTTATTACTTGTTACGATTGTGTATACTTGCACATATTGTTTTCACACAATAAGTTTTTGGCGCCGTTGCCGGGGATTGTGATAGTTATTTTCTATTGTTTAATTAGTAACTTTAATTAGTTTTTGGTGAGTTCTATTTTTGAGCAATTTTTTTTTCTATTTCGTATTATGTTTTGTGTTTGTAATGTGTTCTCTTTGTTGTTTTTAGTTTCACCATTTGTGTTTAGTGTTTTGTGAAAGAAAAAAATTCCACTTTACCATGGACCATTGGAGTTTTTACTTTATGCAAGAATTGAATGCTCAATAATGTTTCAATTTTGATTCTCATGGTAGTGAACATAAAAGGGTCTGTTTTGAGACAAATCCATGTTCCCAAGCTCAAACCAAAGGATTACATGAGGGAAACTCTAGTTTAAAAGAACTCTTAGCTCAATCCATTGAATCTATGAAGGTGGAGTGTGAAAACTTTAAAAGGGGCTGTTATGAGACAAATTTCATGCCCATGAGAGCCCAAAATATGGATTGTCACATGAAAAACTTTGTGTGTGAGCAAGATCCAAGTTGTCAAGCTCAAACTGAAGGATTCCATGAGACCATCTCCAACTTCCAAGAATTTGTAGCTCAATCACTTGAGGATATCAAAGTGGATAGTGACAACTTTCAAGTATCATGTAAGAATATAGAGGCTCACTTTAAGACAATTATGGAGCATATAAAAGAGGAGAGTTGTATTGAAGAAGTGATTGATCTAAAAGAAGATAGTTATCATGACAACTTTGAAGCTTCATGTAAGAATATAGAGGCTCACATTAGGACTATTATGGAGCATCTACAAGAAGAAAGTTGTATTGAATATGTGGTTGAGCAAAAGGAAAAAATGAGTGTAGAGTGTGAACTTGAATGTGGTCATTTGGAAGTAGTGGAAGAAAAACAAAAAAATTGTGTAGTTGTAGAACAAGAAAAATTCAAAAATAGTGACAAGGAAGAAAAGCCAAGGTTGATGTATGATAAGAGTCATGTGACAATTAAGGTTCAGCCCTTGGTAATTGAAGGAAAGTGTCCTCCGCAAAATGAGCTTCAATTTTTTCAAGAAAAGGGGAACTCCTATCCCATATGCTTATTGATTGGGGCATGTGAACACTTGCTTCCATATGCCAAATACATGGGATTTCTGACTAAAAGGAGAAAGCGGAAGGATGATATTTTCTTCTTGTCCTACTATCCACCCTAACTTGGGTTTTGAAAGCCAAAGTCTAGCTAAAGACTATAAATTAAGCGCTACTGGGAGGCAACCCAGATTTTTAGTACTAATTGTTGTTTGTGTGTTTTTGTTTTTACTTTTTCAGGTATGAATAAGTGGTCTTGTGGTTTGTCCTGTCAATTATGCAGAATTTTGGTGCTGTAGCACCATGTGTTGCAGCACTTGTTGCTGAGGTGTTGAGCACATGATCCAAATGAAGTTTCAAGTCCCAATGTGGCATATTTGGCAGTCACCTCTGCTATTTCGCAGTGTGTTTTCTCTATCTCACCATTTAAACATTGTTAGAAATCTTTTCCCCAATCACCACCCACCCAAAACTTTTTCACCACACCTCCACCTAAATCATCCCTTCACACCCAAAACACCTTCTCCACCACAAAAGCCCACTTCTCACAGTTACAACCCTTCATTATTTACCCTGCTTCATCCACAACCACCTCAAACCAAACAATTAATCCTTATTCCAAAACCATCCCCTCCACCCAAAACAATCCATTCCACAAGTCCCTATCAACCAAACAACCTCCCTCACCAACGAAAAAAAATCCATCCAAAACTCAACCTTCCTAGAGAAAACACAAAGGCCATTGGAAACTGAAATACAGAGTGTGAATGCTGTCACAGGTAGTGCTACAGCAAGAGTGTCAGAAGGCAAAGCTGCAGCATCTACTGCAGCAGCAAAGAAAGTTGTAAGAAACAAATTGGTGGAGAAAAAGAGGCCAAGGGTATCTGATTCTATTGTGGAGAAACCTGACTCTGCTTTACCAGATGATTAGGTCCCTCCTCCTGCACCAGAGCCTCCATTGGCCAAATATTCCATGCATCAAGTTGTTTTGCAAAAGTGAGCTTAAATTGAGATGTGGTAGCACCAGATGCTGCAACACCCAATGCAACTATTGAAGAGTGCACCAAGTTGAAAGAGCCAGCTCCATAAACAAACCAGGGGTCCATTCTAGTTAACCCTTTCTCTTTTGTGTTTAGTTGTTTATGTTCTGTTAGTTGTCTTTAATTGTTGTTTTCTACTTAGTTCTGTTTCAATAATCCTTTTGGATGCTGTAGCATCAGTAATAGCATCCATCAGTTGTTTAGGATTTAAAAACTGTTTTGTGTTAAATGTTTTCAATTCAGTCTTTTGTGTCTAAGGCCTCTCCCATTAGTAATTGCATGAGCAGTGGGGACACTGCTGAGTCTTAAGTTGGGGGGAGAACCTTGTGTTATTTGTTTTTAAAAGACATGTTTAGTTGTATCTTTTGTTCAAATCAGTAATAGATTATGCTTCTTTTTGGGCTAACTTAATGATGATTATGGTGAGTTTGAGTGAGGATAGTCTGGTTTGGATTGATGATTAGATTGCTATTGTTCCCACACTCATACTCTAGGTTTAGGTAGGAAATTAGTAAGCTAGAAACAATCTGATGCTGAAGTTAGATTTTGGTAGACCAAGGTTGTGCCAAATTTCTACTAAAAACTTAGGGTAGCTTATGAAACTAAGTTTGCGGGTTATTTGAGATATACTAAGGCAAAGCAAGAATGAATGAAATTAGGTCATGTGCACATAGTTTTAGGAATATGAATGAAGTCTGAATGTAAGGTGCATGTTATAAAGCACCAGTGTCTGTAAATAAGTGTAATGTGCTGTAATTGCCCGATCATCAGTGCGAAAAAAAAGAGAAGAGAAAAAGAAATTGAGAAAACAAAAGAAAAAAAATGCTATCAAAAAGAAATTCAAGAATAAGAGCAATGTAGTACAGTAGCAGTTAAATGTCTGTACAAAGATTCTTTGTTTGTCTGTAATGCTGCAGCAGCAGTTGCTGCAGCACTGTTATGTCCATTTGTAATAAGTGCACTGACCTAGAGTTCTGGATTGCTACATCAAAGCCCTTTGTCATGCTTATAACCCTGTTCTTTTGTGGAAACTGTTAGTCTACCCTACTTTTTGAAAAATCTTTGGCATAACCAAAAGAAAGCCATGCTTTCCAAGGCTAGGAGAACTTTTGAAACTTGCTAAGGACTGAACTGAGCCTAGTGATCACACACACACCTTGAGCAGTATGCAATTCTTTGAATCTTGATGAACTTTAGGTGTATATGAGTGATTGAGAATCTGAAAGTTCATGCCCAACTTGAACATCTTTGAAAATCTGTTTGAATCAATTTGTGCAGCTGGATATTGCCTTGCTTGTGTTTGTTTGTCTTTGTCAAGCGTCATTGCTTGAGGACAAGCAATGGTTTAAGTTTGGGGGTGTGATACCTCTATTTTATATAGAGTTATTTATGCTTTCTTAGCTTAAATTGTTGTGAGTTCTAAAGTAATATTGTGTTTAGATAGTTAAATTAAATATGTTGTTTAGTGTAAAAGAAGAATTAATTCTGATTTGGAGTCATTTGGCACTTTGGTGCCCCATTTTGTGCTTTTATGTGTGTATTTCATTGCTACAGCATCAGGTGCCGCCGCAGCATTGCATTTCTGCGACAAATGAGAGAGAAAATGTTGTCACATGGATTTCAGCGCCTGCTAGCTGTCAAAAAGGACAGGCACGTCCTGTAGCAGTGAATGGGTACTATTATGCCAAGAATATTCCATCTATGTGGTCACTTGTACTCCTAGGTACACATAATGACAAAAAGAGCCTCCAAATGACATTTCTTTAATCACTAAACCCTAGCTCTATAAAAGGGAGCTCATCTTCCTCATTTGAGAGGCTGGTTCAGAAAGGAGGCTAGGTTTAGAGATAGCATTTCTCTCCATTTTCGTTCCAAGCTCCATTTTCACAATAAAAGTAGAAATTCCAGTGCTGCGACACCTAATGCTGCAGCAATACAGGAGCTGATTTACTTGGAGAATTTCGTGGATTTGGGAGCTAATCTGAACCTCCATGCTACTGTTCTTGGAGCCAATCTTCAGTCTACCTCTTCTTAGTATATTTCTTCCTTGTAATTTCGGTTTTATGGCTTTAGATTTTGCATCTATTCTTTATTTCTTGTGTTGTTTGGTCATCATGAGCTAAATACTCTTAGTTGGGATGTTTAGATCTATGTAATGAAGTCTTAATGTTTTTAATGCATGTATTTGATGTTTAGCATTTTCTCCTTTGTGTGATACTATTTCCAAAACTTATTTCAGAATTGATCACCTAAATATAAGTACATTTATATTCACAGGGATGGTTTATAAATTGATCTCAAAGGATAACATGGTATGTTGCATTAATAGAGATATTAGTGTTCCTTGTCTTATCCCTAGAGATAGGGGAGGCATAAGCCATGAGGTGAACACTGCGGGTACTTCAGTAGCCTAGGATAATACTCCTTTCAGGTCTAGAGATAAACTTGTAGGAAAAAAACCTAGTGTCTAGTATTTGAGAAAATACGCAATTGCGGCAGCACCTAGTGCTGCAGCATCATATACAACATTAGACCATTATTATGAATTTGCATAGTGAAAGCATTCCCAACTTACTCTCATTCTGGATTTCTACTGATCCTTTATTTTAATTACTGTTTGTTGACAAAACTGAGTTCTACAACTTGTTATTTTACTTTGCTTTTACTCACTAGCTTACTTGCTAATTAAATATAGAAAAGAACTCAACAATCCTCGTGGGAACGATCTCTACTTACTCTTTTTTACTTGTTACGATTGTGTATACTTGCACATATTGTATTCACACAACAACGCGCTTGTCTTCAAGAATGAGGATCCAAATATTGATTGAATTGTTTCTAGCATCAAACAATTATCGTGGAGTTGGTTGATTTATAGAATCGGTTGTAATTCTAATTTTAATATTTCATTTTGGTAGACTGATTCACTTCATCGCCTAAACAATTTGTAACTTTGTGTTTATTGGGTTTGAGAACCCTAGTACTCCCATCAATAAAGTATTGCTTATCTAAAAAAAAGGACTATATGAGGTTCTATAGGTAAGGGACTGTATAGTATATACTATAGACTATAGTTGAAGAATGACTTTGAAAATCAATTAGTGTGTATATTTATTTTTCATTTCTTCTAAGTTGGAGATAAAAGTATTACTATCATTACTTGCTAAGTAATGTTATATAGACAAATTTTTCTATACAAAAATAGCTAAAAACCAAATTACAATACCAATTTACCAAGTTTTTTAAACAAATAACCAACCTACTTTTTCACAGTTTTCTAGGCCATTGACTAAAAACTGTGAAAAAGTAAGTTGGTTATTTGTTTAAAAAACTTGGTGAATTGGTATTGTAATTTGGTTTTTGGCTATTTTTGTATAGAAAAAATTGTCTATATAACATTATGCTTGCTGAGTAATCAAAGCTCTGCATCAAACATAGAGGACTGATGGAACGTTGACGTCGTTTGCCCAAATATGATTTCAACCTTTTGAGGAGCCCATTAAAATCCTGAAGATTTCACCAAACTTAAAATAGAAAATAACTTCTTATCAATATAGAAAAAGTACAACCCCTCGGTTAATTTGAAACAGACAATATATAGAACCTTTATACAGCTTAAACAATTTCCCTTTATCATTAAGCATTACCTCGACACATTACAACAAGAAAGACCAAAAAAGAAAAGCAACAACAACAAATAAAAATATGTAAAAAGCTAAGCAACATCCAAACTCATATAAACAAACCCAACAACCTTAGCAGACGCTAAATTAAATCAAGGGCTAAAAAAATATTAACAAAAAATCAGCACAATAGGTGGAGAGCTCCCACCTATTTGATTATGACCACCGACCGCTTGTCTACCAAAAAATAAACTTGCTTCTTTAGAAGGCAAAGTCTTGCACCAAATCTCTCACCCTCCTTTCTTACTTTTTTTGTTCCTTGTTTTTTCATAGTTTTTTTACTTTTATTTTTTCGCCTTATCACACAAAGATGTACCACTCCACCATGCATGTGATGTAGCTATGCAGCTGAAAAAGTTAAGCTGCTGAGGGTGCAGTAACATATCGAACACGACCAACATCAGATACCTGCATGAATGGCTCAACCTCAACATCATTCACTATTGCATGTGTTTCATTTCCACTGATCAATTGCTTGTGATAGTCAAGCGAAGGATCGTTGTAAATATCCCACCATTTATTCACCAACATCTTTATGTCTTCCCTCTCCATGTTCTCTTCCTTCCCAGTATATCTCCATGGCTTTGATCCCTGATTAACATGAACAAAACTAAATCAATTTTTGTAATCACAAGCAATATAACATATAACATATATAAACAATCAAGATCAACTAATTAGATGCATACCGCTGCACAGTAGTGAACAACTTTGACTTTGTCAAGGTCAACATTTTCTGGATGACGCCACAACATGGCAAGGACAAGGTTGTAAACCAAAGGAATTGGCTTGTAAACGTCCTTGAAGTACATGTTCAGAAAGTCCTGCTCTGCGAATGGGGTTGGAGGAGTGACTTGAAGTGTGTTGAGAAGGTTATGATATGTGGCGATGCTTGGCTCAAAAACAAACATGCCAGCATTAAAGTAAAGTGAAGGAGGTTGACCCATTTCCTTTGGCCACTGCACCTTCTCTGGACACTGTTGACAGTAACCAATCTTGTACTGAGGTGTGTGACTCCAAGTCTTCTCACAGAAACAGTCCATTACACCATAAAAATGACCATCAGGAAGATCAAACAAATGGTCAATGTTTTCATAAACCTGAATATCTCCATCCAAGTATATCATCTTGCTATATTCCACAAACTGCATGTATATGATTGCAAAATCAATTATCATAATCAAATACACTTCCCTAAGCAAAACAAATAACATATGTGGTGTAAAATAATAAAAAATCTCAGTAGATGAGGGATAATAAGTTGCCACGTCATCATGTGCAACGTGCAGGAAACCAAAGGAATCAAAAGTCCACGTGTAGTGAACAAGAAAACTTAGGAAAACACGAGAAGTATACGTACCTCCCAAATTCGGAGCTTGGAGTAATTGATGACGTAATAAGCCATTGCAAACTGAGTCTCGTTTTCTGGGGGGTAAACCGGTTCGATCTCACGAACGATGCATCCCTGAGACTCCAATATCTTACGGTGCTCCTCCGGCACGTCAGGAAGTACAGCCACCACAAGCGGATACGCCGTCTTCACCTTCCGCAAACCTTTGGCCAGACCAACCACACCTTTCACGTAGTCACCATTTCCGGCGAGAAATGTCACGAAGGCACGTCTCGGCAATGTCACAGGCTTCGTGAGCACGGTAATAGATTTTGCACTTGATGGGACGAGGTCAGGGGCCATGTCTTGTTGTATGTGTGTGCGAATAAAAAGTTTTTTCGTAAGCGAAATTCAAAGAGAAGGAAGAGAATGGTGTAAGAAATGTAGCTTTTGATTAGTGAGTGATGGACGAAGAAGGAGGAGAGTGGAGGTGTTATTTAAAAAGAAAGGGGGTGGTTGGAGAGATTATGTGATTTGACAAATTTGTGGCTACGTTTGATCATGCAAGTTGGGAAAGCTTGGCCCGTGGGATGAACACGTGTCCCCGTTGAGTGATCCAACGGCGAGGAACACGTATGAGAAGACTCTGGAAAGGGTATCCATGCGAATGCAAGCATCTTTTGGAAGACACTAGAATGACTTGGGTGGGACTCCTTACATTTTTTTTTGGGTCAATGGACTCCTTGCATTAATGAGGGCTGTCGGTGGAAAATTGGTGATGATGGTTCGCAAATCAATAATGTTATTCCAACAAAAAAGTAGACGAATCTAGCCAAAATACAGCAATACATACGGTGGGGCCCACAATTTGTTATTTTTTAAGAAAAAAAGTAACACAATAAACAACTCTCACTATTAGGTTTTACAGAAACATATCACTCCCACGCACACTGTCTCTCTCAGCTCCCTTCAATCTCAGCTTGCCTCACGCTGTCTCTCTCAGCTCCCTTCAATCTCAGCTGGCCTCACGCACCGTCTCTCTCAGCTCAACCAACTCTCAGCTCCCTTCAGACTCTAACATCACAGACTCTCTGGTAAAACGGAACTCTCAGTTCCCTTCAATCTCTCAACTAACGCTACTTCGACCGCTGCCCGACGTTCGCTTGTGGTGAAACGAACTGCCATCGCCGGCCGACCGCCATGGCTAATCTGCTCCGACCAGTCCCTTCACTACAAAAAAAACGCTTATTTGCGAGGGACATTAGCGAGGGAATAACATTCCCTCGCTAAAACTGACTTTAGCGAGGGAATTAGCGAGGGAATGTGATTCCCTCGCTAAAACTGACATTAGCGAGGGAATTAGCGAGGGAATTTGAAAATTTGACCGTTAGCGAGGGATTTAGCGAGGGAATTTGAAAAATTTCCGTCGCTAATTGTTTGGAGGGAAAATTCAGTCAAATTCACGCGAATCAAGGAAATTAGCGACGGAATTAGCGAGGGAATTAAAATCCCTCGCTAATTAAAGTGGTTTTAGCGACGGAATTTGAGTTCCCTCGCTAATTAAAGTGGTTTTAGCGACGGAATTTGAGTTCCCTCACTAATTAAAGTGGTTTTAGCGACGGAATTTGAGTTCCCTCGCTAATTTTTTTAATTTTTTTTACTTAAATCTGCCACTCACTCACTCACTCACTCACTCTTCTTTCTCACTCTTCTTCTCTCCTCTTCACCCTTCCTCTTCCCTTCCTCTACTCTCCACCACCACCACCATCACCACCACACAACCAACAAACCACCCTCACTCTTCTTCTCTCCTCTTCACCCTTCCCTTCCTCTTCCTCTACTCTATCTCTCTCACCTATAAACCCTAACCCACCACCACACAACAACAACCACCACCACACAACCACCACCACTCGCGACACCACCACCACCACCACCACCTTCTTTCCTCTTCCTCTCTTCTCTCTCTCTCTCTCTCTCTCTCTCTCTCTCTCTCTTACACAATTTCCACTTTCACTCTTCTTCTCTCCACCTTCTTCCACCACCACCACACCACCACCACCCACGAGACCACCACCACACCACCACCACCCACGAGACCACCACCACCACCACCACCTACGAATTTCTTTCCTCTTTCTCTCCACCTTTCACCACCACCACCACCACCACCACCACCACCACAACAACAACCACAAAATTAATAATATAATATAATAAAAAACTGATTTTAAAAATAATATAATAATAAATATAAAAAACAAACCATTTAAATTAAGACACGTGTCAGTCAGAATTTGAAAATTTGCACAAATTTTGAGGCAACATTAGCGAGGGAATTAGCGAGGGAAATGTCCCTCGCTAATTAGCGAGGGATTCAAATTCCCTCGCTAATTTCATTAGCGAGGAAGGTATTAGCGAGGGAACCGGTCCCTCGCTAATTCCCTCGCAAATGACCATTAGCGAGGGATTTTGGTCAGTTTGCGAGGGAAATTTCCCTCGCTAATCCCTGATTTTTTTGTAGTGCTTGCTGCCTAATTTCGTAAGTTATGATTTAGTTTTAAAGTTTAGTTTCAGATTTTTGATTTCTGAAATTGGGAACTTCATTGTTGAGAATATTGTCTCGATTAATTTGGTTACAGCAAAACAATGAGTATAGATTTGTTAGTATAAGGGGTCCTAACTCTTGTTTTGAGGTTTATAAGTGCTGCTTGTCGCATGCATTTGACATTGAACTACACTCTGTTAGGTATCTATCTAGTCCATGGTATCGTATTTATTTATAATATCATCTGATATCTGATTATGATGATATACTGAATGGAACAATCCTTGGTGATATTTTAGATATGGGTTTCCATTGGGAAAAGATTAGTGCATGTTGTCCACTCACAAGTAAGCTGTTTTGCTTTAATTGGGAACTGGTTTTGAATGGGTATATCCCATAATTACAAGTTACAGAATTCAAAAAAAAAGGGTCCTAACAAGAAAAGGACAAATATGATTGTGTTTGTTAATTTTTTTTTTGAAGGTAACATACTTCATTCAATTAACTGATACCGAGAGCATCAATACAAATTACATGAAGTAGGTGAGGTTGGACATTGCCAAACCAAAGATTAGAACCAACAACTATAATAGAAACTACTACACATGAAATGTGGGCATTGAAGCCATTACATTTAGACTGTTTAAGATCCATAAGGCCATAACCAACCCAAACACAACAACGAAACAACCAGAGTACCAAAAGCTTCAGCTCCCAAGTAGAGGTGGTAATCCATGACAGAGACTCCGCAGTCTTTCTCCCAATCCAGTTACGGATGATATCTTTGACTTGTGTACGCTCCATTAGACTAAAAATGGTCTCAAGATTAAACCACTTATCATGAGATAGCGAGGCAAGCTGACAACTAGTGCGGTCGTCGGCAAAGGAGTCATCTCCAAAGGTGTTAACAATCACCATGTATTTCAACAACGTCCACAGCCGTGTGCTTAGGCAGCTGAGAGCTCTATGGGGGGTTTCGTCAAACACTTGATATGCATATTTGGACCAAAATAGACTAATACCCAAATCATGAACCTGATTTCCCATAGGAGCTCCATACCAAAAATCCCAGGCCAGCAAAGCATGAATCTCACAAAATAGCCATGGTGGCTTTGGTGGAGGTCGGAACAGAGCCAAACTCTTAAAAGGAGGAAGCATCATAGGCAACACAAAGAGCTTAGGAGCAAGATAGCTTACCAACACACGGTTTCTCTTTGCTGGAGGAGGCTCCGGTGGAGGTCGCGGCGGCGCCGTCAAGAGCATGGAGGTTGTTCGAGGTGGGAGAAACAGAACTCCAGAGACAGAGCCATTTCGCAGCAGGAAGTGGAGGACCGAACTGTGGGTAGGTGGCGAAAGGTTGGTGACTGGTCTGGTGGTGGCTAAGGAACGAAAGGTTTGGAGCGAGGGATCTGATCTATGGCGAGGTGGTGGGTGTGGAGAAAGGACGGCTGAAAGGGGTTTTGGGGTTTGGTGAGGATGGGTTACGGTGGAGGTTAGGATATGGCGGTGGAGAAGAAGTTGGGAAACAACAGCAACAGCAGCCCCCAATCGGAGGGGGGCAGAGAGACCTCCACGAGGGAGGGGCGAGCCACCATGACGGTGGAGAGAACCTCCAAGAAGGAGGGGCAAACCTCCACTAACCCAAGGGTTGGGAGGAGAAAAAGGGATCCTAGAGAGAAGCAGAAGCTTCTCTCTCATCGCATCACTGTATTTCCAGGATGTTTCTTTTATTTAAATTTATTGTGTTTGTTAATTTGGTAAAGTAGTTACATGTACATTTGGGATCCAAAAGACTTGTACAGAGCAAAAACACTTCCCATGTGTTTAGAAGTCCTTCTATTTGGGGTTGTGGTAGTATGTGATATTTGTGGTTTTTCTTGATTTTTATTTGTTTTAAAGTAAGTACACAGTAAGTACAAGAGAGAAATTTAGCTTATATAACATGATTTATGATTTGCATATAAACTATTAAGGAGTACTTGATTGCTTCATTTGTCGTGCAAATCACCAAACTTTGATGTTTGATGCATGATTCAGAGAAGCGAAGCTACATCATGGGAAGGAAGAATAAGGGTGAAAATACAAATGTAATGGAAGTAAGTCTGTTTTACCATATTTGCGAATTTTGTTGAATTCCCCATAGTTAGTGAAAGTGTTATATTATTGTTCACGTGTTGTTATTGAATATTAATTGATTTATTTACAGAAACACTGAGGCACGTTGTCAACACTGAACATTTAGTGAAGATTAATGCATCTTTGACTCCAACACAAAAGAAATGTCTTAAAATGACACCTTTCAAATCATTGATTGATCATGAGAAAAAAAAACAAAATTTCTTGTGTGTTACTTAGAGAGTTAGTGCGTACGTGGGATATACATAGTCAAGGTATTCGGGTTGGGAATAGGATTATTTCCTTCACGACCTTAGATGTTTGTTTTGGGTTGGGGCTTAGGATTGTTGGAGAGCCCGTTTATGTTGATGATGGGAACGAATCTAGAGCCAAAGATTTGTTCAATGGGGGGGGGGGGGGGGGAGGTGATTACAGTGTCAAGTATAGTTGAGAAAATGGGAGACTTGACCCATGATGATGATGTAGAGGATTTTTGTAGGTTGTACATTCTTCTTGCTTTCAAAACCTTATACTTTCCTAAAACTACCACAGATGCCCATACCCAACCATTTAGGCTATTAAATGATTTAGGTAGCCTTTGTAAATACAATTGGGGTGGTGAGGTTTATAGGGTGTTAGTTGGTAGCCTAAACCGTGTCACTCCTCGGTTAAATGAAGGGAAGAACAATGATTCGTTGTATATTGCAGACTGTGCATCATTACTACAGGTACAACCATAAAGTTAAGTGTTTAAAGTTTTTATTATTGAGTATTGAATTTTAACTATGGAACTATACGGTTAATCGATGATGTAGATTTGGACGGTTGACCACCTATCATTGCGGCCTAGTTCAAAAAAGACGTGTTTTCCCCGTATTTTAGATTGGATTGATGTAGGGTCGGGCAAGTGTTTAGTTGCAAAAATATTCGATCCGGAAAAAGTTAGAAAAGCTTATTTAATAAATAATTTCCTAATGGATTAGATTTGATTAATGTTTGGTTTCATTTTTAATTTTAGAAGTTATAAAAGCTGGTGATTTATAATGATTTATGTTATATTTTTGTTATTAGGTTGTTGAGGATTTATCTTTAAAAGATGAAGACTATACAAATGAAGTTGTCAATGAAGTGATTCAAAATGTCAAAAGGGACTGCTCATCTCAAAAGAAAAGCTTATTAGACAAACAAAAGAACTTTGGGTTGAAGCTGTCATTAATTGAGGATGAAATGGAAGTACATATAAAAGGTGATGATAAAAGGGCATCGACAAGCAATGATATTGTTGGAAGTCAGAAGGTCGCAGAAGCATCGTATGGACCTAATGTAGTACGTGTGACAACAACGACATATCAGAATGAATTGAACAAATCATTGGTTGCTTTGTATAGATTTTGCACCCGCCGAATCACAAAGTCAATACCGGACGAGTATGTGTTAATCCTTTTGATAATTTGAAATGCTATACAGTACATTTATTGACACTTATTAGTCTAATTTATGCAGTAGTTTGGTTGACTTGAAAGGTCATTTTTCTTACAAGAACTAGCCTCACAACCTTGGGACCAAGGAAATGGCTGGACAACTTTGTAACTACTAAGACCCTTTATTGAATCTTATTTTGTTTTCCAATTTTTGTTATGAACTAGTATTTGATGTGGATAATTTATTTCAGGTCATTTCATTCACTTCGGGTGTGATGATGGAAGAAGAATTTAAGAGAACGGGTGTTGTCAGCCGTTTCATGTTTAATTCATTTTTTGCTGTGAGGAAATTTAAAATTCTGTGTTATTGAGGCAATTTCATTTAGGGAATATTTAGTAAATATAGTTGTCTTGACCGTTCTGATTTATAATGTAGGACAAATTTATTCGTGAATTGCCAATTTTCGAACATGTGTGTCACAAGCCTTGGAATTTTACAGATTTTGTGCAATATCATAAGTTCCCAGGAAAACCCATTTACCACTTATATGAGTGCGATTTGGTAAGCTTGTATTTGGAGTTGTTTGGTTTTTGTTGCACATGTTCAAATTATGAAAATTACCTTATTAATTTGTATACATATTTTAGATTTTTGCACCAGTCGTGTTTAGGGGGCATTGGGTCTGCTACGTGCTAAACAAACACGAAAGGAAATTGCATGTGTTGGACTCGTTGGAACACCTAAGGCATGAGGATTGGTATTTGCTTGATTTGGCAATGGTATTGCGTTACGTTAACACTTTTTGATTGTTCTATGTATTTATATTTTCAGGTTTTTCATTCAAATTTGCCACTAAGTATGTTTTACTTTAGTATTGGTCTCTTTGAAGGCTTTTCAAATAAGTTGACAATTTCAATATTTGGGATTTTTTAGTGCACCCGTTTGGAACAGTTGTTGAATATGATTGCTAAAGGGGAAGTTATTAACAAGACTGTGGAGATTGTTCATGAAAATTTGCCCAAACAACAAAATGGGTAAGTCATTTGAATTGGTTTCTTCTATAAATGTTTCGTTATTACTAGTTTTTCATTGTCTTTATTTTGTTGTTCTGAAATGCATCTTCTTTGTCGATACAGCTTTGATTGTGGAATGTATGTGTTAAAATACTTGGAATTGTGGAATGGTAAAAATACAATGCCTTACTACTCAGAGGTAAACTTCTAATTTGTTTTTTGTTTTGTTCTTTAATTAAAAAAGCCAGGGTTTTAGTGCATTCGTATTAACAAAAAGCCATTCGTTTAGGAGGATGTACTTAAATTTCGTCAAGAGTTTGTCTGGAAATGGGTACTTCATGAAAGAAATAGATGTAAAGAAAAAGTATTAGCAGAAGCGAAACTTCCAACAGATTTGATGTATTCATAGCCATTGGCAAGGTGGGAAGTAAAGTTGTCTCAAAATGTTGAACAACATTCATATGGTAAATAAAGTTCTTTTCTAAGTTATACAATATTAATTACTTGCTCCTGCAATGTTTGTATATATTGTTTCTATATTTTGTTGTATTTTTCACATGAGGATATTGTCTACTTGATCCTCCAAAGAGTTGTCTAAAATAAGATTTTGCGATTGATAGACCAAATAGGAGAGTTATGTGTAACCTTTTAGTATTTATTTTGACTGCTCTTCACTTTACTTTTGGATTGCAGGGACATAAGGAATAGTATAGGCTCGGCAGATCGATGCTTCTCAGAACAATGAAGGAAAAAAACAAGAAAAGAATCATGTAGCCAAAACCAGTAACAGATTGTAAAATGTTAGGGTGTCACTTTGGAGCATGCTAATTTTATCAACAATATGTAAAGATTTCAATTTAATATCAATGTAAAGTGATTTTAATCTTAGTTGTTTAGATGATGTCCAATTTGATTATGTTGGCAATGAAATATATTATATTAGAGTAGGTACTAATCAACTGATTGTATTGGAGATTTTATGGTTAGTTTCTAACCTCATTTGAGTAGCCAACACCTTTGACCAGGTTTGCTAAGCAATTCAGCAACTTTTTTTAACACAATAGCCAATCCGTAGAAGGCCAAAAACAGTAGGGAATATTACTATATCTTCACATGAGACACAAAATAAAGGCACTTTGAACTCTCATAGATCAGATATTAGCATAGGGGTTAGCTCATGTCCTTTCATTTGAGTAGCCAACACCTTTGACCAGGTTTGCTAAGCAATTCACCAACTTTTTTAACACAATAGCCAATCCGTAGAAGTCCAAAAACAGTAGGGAATATTACTATATCTTCACATGGGACACAAAATAAAGGCACTCTGAACCCTAATAGATCAGATATTCGCATAGGGGTTAGCTCATGTCCTTTCATTTGAGTAGCCAACACCTTTGACCAGGTTTGCTAAGCAATTCACCAACTTTTTTAACACAATAGCCAATCTGTAGAAGTCCAAAAACAGTAGGAAATATTACTATATCTTCACATGGGACACAAAATAAAGGCACTCTGAACCCTCATAGATCAGATATTAGCATAGGGGTTAGCTCATGTCCTTTCATTTGAGTAGCCAACACCTTTGACCAGGTTTGCTAGGCAATTCACCAACTCTTTTAACACAATAGTCAATCCATAAAAGTCCATTCTCCCAAATAAGTGCATTATGTGGTTAACTTTCTATAGTCAGTGCATTCCCAAAGTAGTATAAATAATAAATGTCTAGTGCATTCCCAAAGTAGTATAAATAATAAATGTCTAGTGTTATACTTGGTTTCATCTCCAATTAAGGTAACGGTAGTTGATAAACTTCTAGCAAATTATTCATTTCATAACTTGTCTTGTTTTTTTTTTTGACAGTAACTTCTCTTGTTATTCTTATATCTACTTGTTGTGTGGGATAAACCGCACCACCTGAGATGGATTACTTTGAATTTTCCTTCTATTCAAATTTAATGGGAACGAGATATAGACCACACGAAATACTAGAAAGTATGGGTCGATGTTGGGTATTAGAGCGAGACATGTTTCAATATAGTTTGTGCCCCCAAAGCCAGTACTCGATATCAAACATGAATGAGTATCGTAGAGAGTGGGAATATCGTCTCGAGGAGTCGACAAGGATGAGACATTCGCTAAGGCAATGCTGCATTAAGGCTCCAAAGCAAAAATCAGTTGAAGTGGTTTTAGACAACGATGAGTCTCTAGAAAAGGCAGTTAATATGGTTAGGCACGAAAATAACCAGATGCAAATTCGAATGAACAGGCACCAACTTGTACACGCTGCATGCAGAAGACAAGATTATACACGAACCATTCCCGACGAAATGGACTTACAAAATTACCCGGAGTATTGTACTGATGGGGACTTATCTGACGAATAATAAGTCTATTTTAGGGAGTATAGGTTGTATTCCTAACGAGTGGTGTTTTAGTTTTATCTGTATGTAGTAACTATGAAATAAGTATAACATTTAAGACCAGTATGTGAAACTTCAATGGTAGTGGGGTACTCAAGAGTTCATACCACATTACAGAGATTTAATAAAATTAATGTAGACATGACTAGGATCAAATGTCTTTGAATAATATATCATGGTAAAAAGATATTATCAACAACAATAAAGTAATTGACTCCATCTTTTTGAATCAAGAAACACATACATAGATATCAAACATATGATGGCATAAAGGTTTCAAAAAAACTAATTTTCCTAGTCATATAAAATCTATCGTGTCCTCTACAATTCCTCCTTCTTTTTCACACCATAAGCCTGATATGGTGTTCGCATTGCTGCACTACCTTTTACCTTTCTTGGATTCTTCCTTCGTCGAGTCTGCATATTTGACTCATCATGGTCATGATGAAGTACTTGTGTTTGACTGTTTACATGATCAACATGTGGTGGTTCAAAAGCCGGTTCAGCTGACTGTTCTTGAATATGCTCTGAATGGTTTGCTTCCTTTGCTTGTTTTAGTTCATCTAATTCTCGTTGAAGTTCATGTATTTTACGTTGAAGTAATTCCCTTTTTGATTCAGGTAAGCTTTTAAGGTCACTTAAAATGCGTTGAACTTTAGTTAGTCTTTCTTCAAGTAGTTTCTGCTCAGCCTCCAACTGTTCAAATCTCTCTTGTCGCAAAGTTTGAAATCCATTCGGCGCATGATTTAATTCTTGTCTCACAACATCAGTTTCAATCTCTTCTTTTGTTGCAGTCAACTCGTGAAAAACCTAGCAACAATATACGAAAAAGAAAAGAAAAAATTGTCAACCCACAATTTATAGTTTAGCCATCTAAATATATATAAAAAATTGTCTGACATATATTTAATCTATGGTTACCTGATTTTTATTAAGTGAGGCCACAACTTGTTTCCAATCAAGCCAAACATCAAACCACTTCAAACAACGCGGAAACAAAGTTTGAACTTTGGGACTAATCTTGTGGTTTGGCCAGACATGTTCAATTCCCCACACCTATAGAGTAATATATCTTAGTAAAAGATTTGACAAAAACATAAAAGAAATTATATACTCAATCACAACACAATAAAATACTTGTAGCACAACAACACACCCCATAAGGTACAAAGTTGTAGAGCTATTTGATTGTACCAAAGTATCCGAAACTTTGCTCAACTTCTGCACCAAATTACCATACACTGCAAGGCCCCAATTAAATGTTCCAAGGGAATCTAAGTTGTCTAATAGCTTAATACATCTACAACTAATACCAGTGGATGCGTTGGGGAAGTAAAACTCTTCCATTGCAAGCAGTATATATAGTCTACAAAAATCATCGACATTCTCATCACCGGAAAGCATCATGAGTTTTTCATAAATTGCCGATGAAGTCATATTTGTTCCTTCAAGTAAGGTAAGAGTATATGAAGTAATGTCATCCTCAAAGTGGACTTCTTCTCCAACTATCCCAACTCCTACGGCATAACACACATCTAAAGGACTAAAATCAACTATCCTATTCTGTATTCTAAACCCCCCTCTTTTTTCATCCCAACGTCTACATAATTCTTCCAACAAAATTCCAGATATGTTTATTTTTTCCGGTAAAAACATTAACCATTTAAAAGGCGTAGCATCAATCCTTTCCTTTTGAGCTTTTGTAAGATTTTGATTAACTTTGCCGATATATTTTTTTGTGCACTTATGTCGCAAACGCACCTAGAAAAACATCACCGAAGACAAATTATGAAAGTGGGATATATATTATGGTAAATGCGAACAACTACACAAGTTGATAAACCTAAAACCATACTACTATTACTCACCGTTCCGAATTTTGAAGAACTAGTGCCAGACATTATACTTGTCTTCTAGTATTAAAACTTTGCAAAAGGAAAAAATACCTTCAAACAAAGAAACATCAATGGGTATCTATAGAACTCAGACAGAATCATAGTAGTGTTGTTATAAATCATTGACAGTTATGAATGCGTATCCAAACACTCAATCTACACTAACTAAGTTAAAAACAAAATTAATTTATAGTGACTGGGAGAAGTCAAAATATAGCATTTAGTCATGATTGGTTGGGGTATATGAAAGTCATTTCATTAGTTATTTCCTATTAAACGGAATATGTTATACCTTCACAAAAATGGGAAAGACAAATACTATTTAGGGTTTATCATTCTTATTTCATTTTAGGCAAATAACTCTATGAGTCCGTCTTTCGCTAAACCACATTCTTCATTAAAGACAATAGACAAAACAGGCTAGGACATATAGATGTAACTGTGCAGTGCCAAGATTGAACTGATAAGTTTGAAAGATCTTAGAAAACCCTCATGGAAAAATATATGAAATATAGAGTTAATTTAACTGACAAATATATCAATAGAGTTCATTTAATTGATAAGCTATGCTTTGAAATAGTAATCATCAAATCTCCAAACAGTACATCTAACTCAAACCTAAAGAGAAAAAAATGAAAAACAGGGAAGCATTCATCTGCACTATCTATCTACCTGAAAAGGACTGTAATGTTTGAAATCCAACTTTTCAGTTGTGGGGACTAAATTAAAAGACTATCCATCCTTGTTTTATCTTCCTTCAATGATCGATGGTCTATCAAATTATCAACTAACATAAGTGCTCATTTACTAATTGAATAATAACTTAACATCAACAAACTGGACCAAAGAAAATAAAAAGAAGTTACGGGACTGAAGAAATCAACACACACCAAATGAAATTTAAAACAAAACCCTAGAAATTAGAAAAAGGGGGTACCTGAAGAAATTGGAACCAGAGCGAAGGGCGACGGTGACGGCAAGTTACGAAGTGTGGCTGTTATGGTGAGTTTCAAAGCACGATAGGAAAACAGCCAGCGAGGTCAACAGAGTGCGACGGAGAGGAATAGGAGTGAACAGAGTGCGTGGGAGTGAGAGAGTGAACAGAGTGGGTGGGAGTGAGAGAGTGAGTAGAGTCAGAGAGACGCGTGAATAGAGAGGAGATTGGAATTTTAGGGATTTTTAGTGAAAGATGAGCGTGAATGAGAGAGAGAGAGAGAGAGAGAGACTCTGAAACATTTGGATTTTTAGTGAAAACAGACTTAAACAATCGGGTTACAACTAATAACCACGTTACAACTTCAATTCACCAACTATTCTAGGCAATACACCAACCTGTTTTTGGGATGGTTTTATTGGGTAATCATTTTGAAACACCATGATGGCACTATATGAGTCTTGTATGACTCTATTAATGTAAACCCAAGCCAAACATTTGTCAAGCGACACATATTTTGCTCGGTTTGAAACTAATAACCACGTTACAACTTCAATTCACCAACTTTTCTAGGCAATACACCAACTTGTTTTTGGGATGGTTTTATTGGGTAATCATTTTGAAACACCATGAGGGCACTACATGAGTCTTGTATGACTCTATTAATGTAAACCCAAGTCAAACATTTGTCAAGCGACACATATTTTGCTCGGTTTGAAACTAATAACCACGTTACAACTTCAATTCACCAACTTTTCTAGGCAATACACCAACTTGTTTTTGGGATGGTTTTATTTGGTACTCATTTTGAAACACCATGATGGCACTATATGAGTCTTGTATGACTCTATTAATGTAAACCCAAGCCAAACATTTGTCAAGCGACACATATTTTGCTCGGTTTGAAACTAATAACCACGTTACAACTACAATTCACCAACTTTTCTAGGCAATACACCAACCTGGTTTTTGGGATGGTTTTATTGGGTACTCATGTTGAAACACCATTTGGGCACTATATGAGTCTTGTATCACTCTATTAATGTAAATCCAACTCAAACATTTGTTAAGCGACACATATTTTGCTCGGTTTGCAACTAACAACCACATTACAACGTCAATTCACCACTTTTTCTAGGACATAAACCAATTTCAAAAGAGACACTATATGATTGTGTTAGAACACAAAATATTGTGATCATACAATGTAATATTATAGTTAGACCCAAAAGGTTACAAACTGTCGATACAAAGTGTATCAAAACATGAACCTAATGCCATTTACAACATTTACAGCAATGACCCTCAAAAGATACATATATGTCTAATTACAACAAGAAGTACTCATGAGCACCTAAACATACATATATGTCTAATTACATATATATATTTAATTACAAAAAAATTAGTCATGAGCATTAATATGCAGGGAGTATCCTTGAAGCTAAAGTGACGGATTTGTAGTCAATTGTGACAATCCCGTGAAGTTTGTTTCCATGTTTGTCAAAAGTTCCATGAATGGAATGTTACCTCCAACCTGTTAATAATCATTTATTTTGTTTAACAACATGAACATATAAATAAAAAAATCTCGTCAAAGACAAACAAACAACATGCCTGAGAAGACGAACTAAAGTTGTTAGTTGCATTGTCTAGTCTTAAATAAGTTGCTTCTGTAACGGTTGGACACTGAGAAGCCCAACTGTTTTCTGCGAAATCTGACACTCCAGCATCTTTATGTATATATACATTTCCTGACTGTATAGAGGAATTGTTAAATAAGTTAAACTAAACTCAACTTCAAGTCAAACTAAACATATGTAACATCAGTTACCCAAAAGTGCCAAATAACTAATTTCATTGAACGATGCAAAGGGTACAGCTAAAACCACAATATAGTTAACATACTAAATGGCCGTTGCACAAGCATCTGATGCCAACTAAACCACATTGTTTGCATCCAACAACTCTCCATGAGTTATAAATCAATCCAACCGAATGATCTGCTGATAAGTCTTGAAATTTTTCACAACAACTTACAACACAAACTCAACAATAGTACATCTACTTCATCACTTTGAATAACATAGCCAAATGTCAACACCAACTAACCAATTTTTGTAGCTCTTAGACCAAGTTGCTTGTCAGATGTTTTTCTTTTCATCATAACCCATGAAAACATATTTTAATGTTAACCCATTTGACTAACATCATTAAAGTTTTCAGATTATCCAAATTACACAAGTTAAAAATACTAAAACTTAATTAGACATGGTTATCTAGAAGACACTTACCTGACTCAAACTTAGGATTCACAGTTATTCTTCCACTTCGATTTCGTAGTTCATCACTCAGTTATCATCAACGGTTCCCATGGAATCCAAGTGATGGGAGATGAGAGAGCGATAATGATCTTGAACGAAGACGAAGAAACATATGGCGGCGATCTCTCACTGTTGCGGTGGAGGTGTTGTGTTCCTAGACATGGTGCTGGATGGTGAAGTCAAGTGATGAAAGAGTTGGTGGAGAGATGGATATGGAAACCTAAGAACTTGAAGAAGAAAACGTGTGAGGTGAGAGAGTGCAGAGAGAGTGAGTAGTGAGCCGTGACCTGAGAGCGTGAGGTGAGAGAGTTTTTTTTTTAAAACCTTGTCATTTGTTTTTTTTTTATTTTTCATTTAATCAATAACTGGGTCCCACTAACGTATTTCTGCAGGTAGCTATACGTATTTCGTATTCTTGGCTGGTTTTGGCTGATTTTTTTGTTGGAATAACATTGTTGTTCTCCAATTCATGTTTTTGGCGAGAGATGGACGACGGACCTTACGTCAATTGCAGCTAATTCGGCTCATTTCAATATATTCATTCGTGTTTCTGATTTGGTTGATCCTACTTCTAAATTGTAGAAGGTTGACATCATCAAAACCTTGTTTTCTGCTACAGTCGTTGATTCTAGGCCACCTCTCTATCACTTTGTTGCTGATCCGTGTCTGAGAACCTGACAAGTCATGTTTTGTTTTCTGTGAGGTGTGCATACATGTTGTTGATGAATAGAGTTCTTCATACGGAGTAGGGATGCCAACGGGGCGGGCAGTTGTAATAGTTACCCGCTACCCACCCCGTTTAATATAAGTGTTACCCGTACCAGTGTAGCGGGCATTTCACGGGTATTGTCTCCTCGTGGGAACACACAGATACTTTTAATATTAATTAAAATATTGTTTTGAAAATAAATTTTGAAATACCAATCAAAAATTACTTTTTCTACACAAAATTTTACTTCATTCATACAAAAAATTATGCATTTCATTCTACATTCATAATATATTAATTGAAATATTTCTTTTAAAATAAAATTTGAAATACCAAACAAAATCAATCTTTTGAACACCATTTTTTCTTCTCATTGATATAAAAAATTAGACATTTCATTATACATTTATTTGTTAGTTTATATAGTAGTTAATGAAAGAAGATAAACAACACTAAAATTAATATTAATAATAATAATAATAATAATAATAATAATAAATTTCCCAAATAAGTATATTTATTACATGTATACGTACCCGCAGGCACGGGTACCTCAATGTCTCATTCAGCATGTTGTTTTCATCAATGATTCAATTATTACTTTCTTTGGTTTGATTTATCAGCTTATGTGCTGAAGTGTTTCTTCTATTTTGTATGAATAGTATATTAATGTTGTATAAAGTTCAAATGCAAGTTTGTAACTGATTTCTTTAGTTTTGGCATTTTTAATAAGTTTTTTGGGTAAGGTTCTTCATTATGAGCTATTTGAACACAAAAAATGTAAAGATAACCTTCTATCATACAAGTATGGCTCCAAAGAGAACAAAATAAATAGGTGAATAGGTTAGAGAAGCAACAAAAAAAAAATATAGAAGTTAGCGGTGGTTCTTAACCGCCACAATATTTTTTAAAAAAAACTAGTTGACCGTTAGCGGCGGTTCAAACAGCCACAATCCTTCCAAAAATAAAAAATAAATGGTCAATTAGCGCAAGTATTGAACCGCCACTTATCGTAAGCGTGGAAACCAAAAAGGTCGTTCTGCGGCAGTTATAAACCGACGCTAAATTCACTGCTATTTGTGTGACGGTTTCCAGAACCGCCGCGAACACACCTCCTGACGCTGAAAACTGCGACACTTCCAGAACCGCCGCCGCCAGCCAATAACGGGGGTTATAACCGTCGCCGCTGTGCGTTTCAACCGCCACCAACCTTCCTTTTCTGCGTAGCGAAAGGAAGGAAAATGAAGGCAAAAGTGTGAAGATGGAGGTTCAATTCAAAACCCTTGCATATCCAAAACCTTCAATCCAACAATCAAAGATTAGGGTTTTCTAGAAATCAAGAAAACAAATAAATTAAAGAGAGATGGGGTGTTACTACCTTCGATTGATCTTCGTGTGTAGTCTTGTTGAAGATTCTTGCACTGACACCTGCAAAATCAACAAGGGATTAGCAAATCTTGGTAGAGCTTTCAGCGAGAAGAAGAGAGAAAACAATAAACAAAAGAAGAAGAGAGAGAAAGATACTTAGCTTCTGATTTGCGAAGCTAGGGTTTCTTGTTTTGTTCAATGCAACGGGTCGCAAAGTGGATCTAGAAGATCCGCATGTTTTACCATTTTAACCGGGTACTGGGTGCCGCATTAACCTGTATCCCTATTTGGTTGTTCGCAAAATTGGACTTGTTGTGTGTTTGGTAGATTGGGTTGGGCTAGTTGGGCCTAAAATCTACTAATTAATTGCATCACATGGAATTGTTAATACAGTTCGAACACGAACCTTTTCCAAAGTGTCTCGAAACATCATTGTCCTCGAACTCTTACTCTATTGACCTGTCAACCTCGTCAAGTTTGAACATGAAATTTGACCATAACACTGCTATAAGCTTATCTGATATTTACTAGCTTATTCGATTTCTACTTCTTTTTACTAAAAGTGTCTTAACGTATTTATCTTGTTAATTGTTTGTTTGTTTTGGTTATACCTGATGTCTTTTGTATGGCATAGACTAATCATACTCTTTTTTCTCTACTGATAAAAAAACTCTTCTTTCTCTTTTTTTGTAAGTAAAAATTGCATTGAAATAGAGAGCATAAAGGTTCGTCAATGTAGCTTTTGAACACAATATCACTCCATCCATTGCATGACTAATAGAGAACATGAAAGATATCTTAAGATAGTTCAAGACTACACACTCCAGAGACCAGGTGGATGGACCCACATTACCCTAGGTGGCAAGACCTGACCCGCAAAACCTGAAAGATGTTGTTGACACTTGACACTCCATGTCCACGTCTCCCACTTTGCATCCCACTGTGAGTTTGTGAACCATGAATTATAAGCTGCCATTATCCCATGGATTCTTTTAGAATTGTCTCTCGTATATGCATTCCAAAGTTTGCACAAGATAGTGACATGGCACACAGGTGTCATTTTGTGTACCATTACTTATTTTGTAATTCTTTAATTATAATTAAGTAGAAACAATTTCTTAAATACTGTAATTAATGTCAATATAATATAGTAGTATTTTTCTAAATGAGGGGATTCGGGCCCATTCTAGTTTCCTCCACAAGATACAGACCATGTGGGGCACCCACACCAGAATCTTCCCTGAAGTTTTCTCTCACCGTTTGATCAATCCATGCACCTCACACAAACTCTATAACTACCGTTCCACCCTCTCTCTTCAACTTCATCCAAGAATCCAAACAACCCTCCTCTCTTCAGAATTCTCTTCCTTCGCCCACATGTTTCATAGTTTCTTCAAACTTCGCTCACAAACACTTTTCATTCCCTAGTAACTTTCACATATACACACAAGACATGGCCCCTGAGCTCGTCCCAACTACTGCAAAATCCGTTGGAGTGTTTACGAAGCCCGTAACGCTACCGAGACGTGCCTACGTAACGTTTCTTGCCGGAAACGGTGATTACGTGAAAGGTGTGGTTGGTTTGGCCAAAGGTTTGGGGAAGGTGAAGACGGCGTATCCGCTGGTGGTGGCTGTACTCCCTGACGTGCCGGAGGAGCACCGTATGATATTGGAGTCTCAGGGATGCATCGTCCGTGAGATTGAACCCGTTTACCCGCCCGAAAATCAGACCCAGTTTGCAATGGCTTATTACGTCATCAATTATTCCAAGCTCCGAATTTGGGAGGTACGTAGTGCTCGCGTTTTCCTATGTTTTCTTGTTCACTACACGTGGAATTTTGACACCCTCGGTTACCTACACGTGGCATATGATGACGTGGCCACTTGTGTTCCTTCCTTCCTCTACTCCGTCTGAGATTCTTTACTATTTTGCTTATATAGCTTGCGAGGGAAGTGTATTTATGATAATTTATATTGTAATTGTGTACATGCAGTATGTGGAATACAACAAGATGATATACTTGGACGGAGACATTCAGGTTTATGAAAACATTGACCATTTGTTCGATCTTCCTGATGGTTACTTTTACGGGGTGATGGACTGCTTCTGTGAGAAAACTTGGAGTCACACACCTCAGTACAAGATTGGTTACTGCCAACAGTGTCCGGAAAAGGTGCAGTGGCCAAAGGAAATGGGTCAACCTCCTTCACTTTACTTCAATGCTGGCATGTTTGTTTTCGAGCCAAGCATCGCCACATATCAAGACCTTCTCAACACACTTCAAGTCACTCCTCCCACACCATTCGCAGAGCAGGACTTCTTGAACATGTACTTCATGGACGTTTACAAGCCAATCCCTTTAGTTTACAACCTTGTCCTCGCTATGTTGTGGCGTCATCCTGAAAACGTTGACCTTGACAAAGTCAAAGTTGTTCACTACTGCGCAGCTGTAAGACTAAAAATCTAATTAGTTAATCTTGATTGTGTATGTATGTTAGAAAAATTGATTTAGTTTTGTTCCTGTTGATCAGGGGTCAAAGCCTTGGAGATATACAGGGAAGGAAGAGAACATGAAGAGGGAAGACATAAAGATGTTGGTAAAGAAATGGTGGGATATCTACAATGATCCTTCGCTTGACTATGAGAAGCAATTGATCAGTGGAACTGAAGCACATGCAGCAGTGAATGGTGTTGAGGTTGCGCCATTTGTACAGGCTCTATCGGATGTTGGTCGTGTTCGATATGTCACTGCACCCTCAGCAGCTTAAATTCCATATTTCCTCGTGTGATTAGAATAATGGAAAGTCATGGTCGGAGTGGAGCAGGACTCATAATCTCACAATTGTATCCATGGGATGTTCCTTATAATTGTAAAATGTTTCTGTCATTTGTTTTTATTAGATACTTAGGATTGAATGGGGTAAAGTTATTAGGTGAATTATAGTTTCAGGTTTTGTTATAGGATAGCATTGTTCTTCATTTGTTTTTATTTTTGCTGCTTGTTGTAAAATATATTATCACTATTTATGAAATTTTAGATCAGTAATTCATATTCATATACCTTTTACCAGATATTTTGTTTAGTGTTATAAAAAATTATTCTTGTTGGAAATGGGTTTGTTAGTTTTTTTGGAATCACAAAACACCTAAGAATGATCTCTCTAAGTCTCAAATTGTGTCTGGTACTGAGTTTGGATATGTAGGAATTCAAAAAGCAAATCGGCACCAAGGTGTGTACGTGTTATATTTCAAAATCTTATCAGTATTTCGAGATATTTTACTCACAGAAGTTATCATTACATTGCCCGTTAATGTTACCCGTGAAGATGATGATGGTTGTCTACTCCCTGATGTTAATTTTCTTACCTGTAACAAGGCTTATTTTGAAATGTATACCATGCTACTGCCAATGGATACAGATGAAGAATATAGTTCATCTTCATCAAAGGATTCAAATTACTTAAAATTCTTTGGCACATACAATTTAAGTGCCGATGATAATGCAAGTAGCACAATGATCAACTAGAGATAACAGTTGTTGGACTCTAAGTTGGAGAGGACAATTAAGACGATTGTCGCTGGAATCAATAATTAATATGACGCTGTTAAGTATTTTGTTTGCTACTTTCACCAACACTTGCAACTCATTATCTGCTGTTTGGAATTATAAACCACTCTTTATATTATTGTATTTTTTGATGTCATAAAAACTCTCTATATATAATAATTATTTGCTAAACATCCGGTATCAAAGTACTGAATCTGCCTGGTACTAAGGAACGAAATGTTAAATGGGTGGGGTTTGATTCTAACTTAACACCCTCAACACCTGTACCAGACGAATTCAACATCTTTGTACCGAACATGTGTTGCAAAAAAGCCAAAAAAACCAATTTTTTTAAGGAGAACACACTGAGGAATTTTTTTAAAAATGTGGGTGTATTTTAGTTCTCTCATTAATTGGGGGGGGGGGGGGGGGGGGGGGGGGGGTGTGAGAGAGTAGTAGGGTAAGTGGGAAAAGAATGGTTGGGCTTTTTAATTCTCACCCGTAAGTGGGCCAAGTCAAATATGGCTATTGGGGGCCCATTTGAGAGCTAACTTCTCGCTCGCTCACAAACCCTAATCCGCTTCCTTTAAATTCACAATATGCGATATCATTTCTTGAAGCCAGCATTTCAATCCTTCAATCCTTAATCCGCCTCATCTTGAAAATAATTTTTCTCTGTTTCCTTGTTTTCGCTCCACTTATTGTGTTTTTTTGTTATTCACTTTTATTTTTCAAATCTAATTTTGTTTATTCATATTGAGATCACGGTGATGACTCCATAAAATTCAAGCTCAACAGACCGGAATGCAGGGCTTTCTCTCTTTTTTGGGAGAGTTTGCTTTGCGTGTCGATATCCCGCTGATCTGAGTGATCTCTTCTATTTTTTTCTTCTTCCTCCGATTTTTGTTTTTTTTTTGGAAAATTTTGTTTGCTCGCTTGGTTTTTCTTTTCCCTTTTTTTATTTATTATCCTGTATTTTTTGTTTGTATTGGGAAAGGTTTTTCACAATGAGGATACAAAGCTCCCTCTTCTGAAATTGGTTGAGGAAAATCGCTGGCAGAATCGAACCATAAATATCTAGCCACTACTGAGTGATATCTTTCCCCGCTTAATCTTTGTTATTTTTTTCCACATATTTGCTTGATCTTCAATTGTTTATGGTTTTTTCTTCTATCGGTTCGTTTATTTGTACGGTTGAGGTCGATGATGTATTTTAATTTGCCTACATTGGCTGATTATCTGTTTAGATTATGATTATTATCTTCCAAATTATACTGAGACCTCTAAATTCTAATATAGTTGGAAAATTTTACCAATTTTATATGATTTATATTACTATGTCAAGTATAGTTTGATCGATTTGGAGAGTATTCTTATATTAAATCTTTTTGTTTGAATTATTCTTTTCTGAAATTACATTTGCCCTTTTTATTATATATAATTTAATCTCCAGTCCAACCCATTCAATTCACGGATTTATTGGATACCAAATTCACTTCTCAAAACTTTGGATTGCCATTCACAGCTTACTCTATGATTCTTCTTCTACAGAGAAGTTTAGGAATGATTGGTATGCTTATGCAATCGTAATTGCATGCAAATTGCATGAGCATTGTCAATAATTCGTATTCGTATACTCTTTTGTAGAAAATGCCACTTTCTGCTTCCAGCTCACCGGCGGGTGTAGAGCAACACATTGAGAGAGGAAGAAGAATATTGATCTTTAATAAAGCAAAAAAATACTGTATGAAGAAAAACATGGAAACAAAAATCCGGTTTTCATAATTAACTTTAACGTATATCAATATGAACTTGTAAGTAAGAAAATTCGTCAAAAGGATGGTTTTTAAGTTATTTTCAAGTTGATTTGGTTGTAGATCATTCTGAAGTGCTATCTTTTTGGTTGAATTTGTTTTTTTAGGACATTCACCCGTTGCCGCCTTTCACCGTCATAAAACTTACTCATTGAATAATTTTTTAAGAAACATTTTGAATACTTATTTTTATTAAATGTTGAAATTGTTAGAGATTGTGGCATTCCACACCGTGGGGCAATTGAAGCTGAGGAAAGTAATGTGAGCAGGGTTGGGTGGGATGTATCGAAAAAATGATAACAGGAACCCTCTTCAAAATGGAGCAAGCTTTAAGTGGATGAAAAGAGGATTCCCCTTGACACGTCGAGCATCCATAAACTTGTATTGGGAGCATCCGCAATGGGGTTTTTATGTCTTAATAATTGGAAATTGGTACCTATTGAAATGAACTCTTAAATTAGAGACTCTCTCCACATATTTACTTTGCATTAAACTCTTGTTAAAATGATAACAAGATGATAAAATGTTAGTGGAATCAATTTAGTAGATTTTATCGTTTTAGGTTGGAAAGATTGAGTTCTTATATAAGTTTTACTATTAAAAAATTATAAAAGTGTGATGTGTACAAATGATAGTCATCTAACTATTCAATTTAGGTTTCTTTATTGATGATGCTCTAAGGGATCATCTCTCTCTCACCAAAAAAAAAGGATCATCCCTCTTAAGTAAGGCTTTTGGCCAGCATACTGATGACTAGGGCTGGCATTGAAATTGGATTCGAAGCAATATTTCCTTTCACATATATGAATGTCTCTGGCAATTTCAAGACCATTTTTTAAATTGCCCAAATCTTTAATTTTAAAATGGTCATTGAGATCGTTTTTAATAGAATCAATTTCATATAAATCATTGCATGTCAAGATCAAATCATATACATAAACTAATCATGCAGTAAAAGAATAAGCATCTTGTTTAATGAAATGAGAAGAGACTGGGTTAGATTTAGAATGGCCCTTTGTTAGAAAAAAAAAGTTGAAAAGCCTAGCATTATCTTAGATTGTTTAAAGCCATTTAAGAAGTTTGCAAACTTGGATAGATTTATATGTCAAGCCAAGAAGCAACTACACATATACTTCATCTAAAATCATTTGAAGAAAGGCATTGTGAACATCTAATTGATGTAAGTACCAATTTTGAGAAGAAAAAATGGAAGCTGTTATTGTGAGTCTTTTCACCATATACACTCCCTTCTTTCACATCTATTCGCACCACGCAAATGCCCAATATCAAAGGGCCCAATCCAAACATCAAGGGCTCAGATTGAATCGCAAGATTGGACGATCTTAATTTGTTGAGACAAACTCCACTACACTTTATAAATACAACATTTGTTGCCTCATTAATGGTAAGCATTCTCACATTTATTACTTTGCTAAGACTACTCCACTGACTTTAGCATCGGAGTGACTTTGCAGGTACAACACCAGCTAGGATCGGATACGGTCATTGACTAAAGACATCAACCACTAAGTGCCTCAGACCACCCTTCAAGGTCGGAAGTACAGTGCAGAACATTGGCGAATTTGAATTGCTTCCTTGTTAAATCTTTCTATATATTGTCTCAAAGATTCGGAGTTCTCTTGGATGATGGATGCTAAGACATTTTTGTTTTTTCGTTTTCTTTTGGAATGGGAAAAATTAGCTGAGAATAATTTGGCCAGGTGGTCCCAAGAGGAGATTGTGTTTGATTTGAGGGTCTCAAACCATTCTTAGTCTATTTTTTCCAACGTTAGGGGGAAAATCCGGCATTTCATTTCTACGGGAACGTTCCGATACTGCATTACTGTGTCAAAATAACTTAAATGTCTGTCCGGGTCGCCTGTCTCGTCATAGGTCTTCAAGCCTTCTGGTGGTTTTTCGAGATATCTGGGTATTGGGTAACAGTCAATTTTTTCCGTAAAAGGGCCTTTGCGCTTGGTCGTTTGAGCCCGTGGCGGAGATCGGTATCGATGGTGCGGGTACCTGCGTCATGAGGGCGATATCCTCGAGGTGAATATTCTCTACTCCTCGATCGTTGCATAGGAGAAGAGGATGCCAGAGAAGAATGAACTCGGGGTGAATAACCAGCCTCTTCACTTCCGACGTTCACTCCGGTTGGAGGCGAACGGGAAACATTTCTTCCGATTCGATGAGGAGGAGAGCGATGGTAATGTCGTCTTCTGGGTGGAGATCAGTGGCGCTTTCGGGCCAGATTTCTTCTTTCGGGGGAATCCGGGTCGGGTGAGACCTGATCCGGAATATTCTGGGCCCGGAGCTCCGCCATCTGTCCTTCAAGATCCGTAAATCGGTAACTCCTCTCTTGGTTTGCCGCTTCATGTCGGTTCAGCAGTAGGACGAGCTGTTGGACAGCATCGGCCGAGACAGAAAGTGGAGTTTGAGGAGGTACATGGTTCCTTGCGGAGCTTCCGGTGACCAAAACGTAGTTCGGAATTTGATTTTGAACTTGTGCTTGAGTGGAGTCTGGAAGGTTTTGTACGAATCCATCCGGGGTTGGCTGAGGTTCGGCCAAGTGAGGGATGACCGGTCTCAGGATCGGCTCGGGGAGGATACCTGCCGCGAGGCTGTTTGCCTTCGAACGAAGATTTCGAGTCGTCATTTATCAAGGTAAGGGAAGAAGATCTTGGTTTGGTGGCACACTTAACCATACGATCGGCAGGAATACCTCGGTATTTATGTTTGGTATAAGGAACTTGGGCGGAAATAAACAACAGTATATCTCTGGTCAAAATGCCAGCACGACACAGGTGAGACTCACTAATATGGTAGGATCCTGGAGATCGGTTATAATGTCCAAGACCCCAGCCTATAGGAAACTTGGTAGACTCCAAGGTACGCCCATCCTGGCCGAACTTCCCCACATGGTCAATTGCTTCACCATTAACTGGCTCCACGAAATAGAAGAGCTCTTTCCATCTTCCCTTCAGCGAATTTGAGTAAGCCCGGAAAATCTTAGCACCTCTTCTAGATCGAAGGCTCACATGCTCCGGACCATTCCCTTCATCACCTTTTTCATAATTCCTGTTTACCTCGAACAAATGTAAGAACAGGTCGACTGACACTGGACGATCAAGTGCGAGGCATATCAATTTGAATGCTCGGAGAAATGCCCAATCGTTGGGATGAAGTTGTGATGGTGCCAAATCCAACCTCGCCAAGACAGTTTGTTGAAGGTTAGTAAAAGGAGGTCGGATGTGCATATCCGACACCAGCACATCATACATGACAAATTTCAAATACCCTGGCCATGTCGCAGCATGCTCATCCGATTTCATACCTTCAACGTTCCAAAGTCGATCCCGAATGGATAATTTGTTTACAATAACACTCATATCCTCTCCAGCTTCATAAAGAGACTTGGTTTCGGTAACAGAAGATGCAACCCAGTTGAGAATACGAGGAACGTTCACATCATAAGGCATAGGAAGATCGATTCTTCCAGGACCGGTACTGGAGTAACCATCAGTCAAAGCAATAGAACGATCACCATGATTGGCAATTCCGTCATTTCCAACCTCATCATTCCTTTCTTGCGGATAGTCTTGCCAATCCTCAGCTCCTTCGACGAATCTTTTGCCTTTATCAACCTCGGGCTCTGTGTGGCTTTCTTCCCCTGTCTCGGTAGTTGACCCGGAATCCGACTCTGAACTTTCCACCTCCTGGGTATTTGACGACCCTTGTTCATCATCGGATTGAGTTTTTTCAGAGGAATCCGACTCCACCATAATCACATCGGCCTGGTTATCTTTCGTGTCGACAATAACCACGTCCTCAAAAGATTGCTTTCCACCATCATCGCTGTTTGGAGCATAATCAAGATGGTCTCGGACTTCGGGAATAACGGGGGCGCCTTCAGAACGATGACCTTCAACACTCTCTCCTCCAGAAGCCATCACCTTTGCTAATCGCGGGGGCTTCTGCGAAATTTGCCTACGGGTTTGTTTGGTAACCGCCAGTTTAAATACCTGCAGGAATGGGGGCATAGGGAAGTCAGGACTAACGACCTAACGGGTCCATGCCGAGTTTGAAACCCTACCTGACGACCCCCACCTTGGAACGAATAAACAAATTGGGGCCGAGTACAACTTAAAAAGAGACGGGGACGAGACTGGCTTGAGAAATCAAAAAGAACAGCAAAACAGTTAAACAAGAATTAGAACTAACCTCGCTCAAAGAAGAAGCTTTTGCTGATATATCTTGCGAAACTCAAGCACTTGAACCCGCTGGAACGGAGAAACTCTAGCCACTATCTCCCAAATCAACAAAACTCAAAATCAGAAATCAAGATCGGTATGCAGAGCAAATTGAAAATCAGGAGTAAATGGAGGAAGTTGAACCCCTATTTATAATGAGCCCCATAGAACTGGATTGGGCCTAAGTCGAATCGACGCATCCCATCAATAGTCTTCAATGCACGCGCACGCCTACCAAAGCGTCACCATCATTAGCCATCATTGGGAAACGTGTTCTGACAGGTGCAATAAATACTATAGCACGAAAAACAAAACGTCACCTTTAAAAATGTTAAAACGGTCGAATCAATGTTACAAAGCAGGCTCATCTTCAGTAAATCTTTCATCAGTGAGTCCCTAGTTCATCAAACATCGGACAGTTAAGATCGCCTTCCCATCTCATCGCAACATCTGAAGAGTTACAGCTCGTTCGGAGGTCGATAAAAACACACCATAGTCTCGTCAACAAGTCAAGATCGCCTCTAAGACGACCAGACTTGGGGGGCAACTGTTATTGTGAGTCTTTTGACCATATACACCCCCTTCTTTCACATCTATTCGCACCACGCAAAGGCCCAATATCAAAGGGCTCAATCCAAACATCAAGGGCTCAGATCGAATCGCAAGATCGAACAGTCCTAATTGGTTGAGACAAACCCCACCACACTCTATAATAGTAAGGAAGGTTGTAATTCTACAAGCCTTAGTGTTACTTGCGGTTTGGTTTGGTTTGGTTAGGTTTCTGAAATCAAAACCGCGAACCGAACCGAACCGCGCAGTGCAATGAAAAAAAGAACCAAACAAAACCGATCAAAGCGGTTTTTTACGGTTTTCGATTTGGTTTGGTTCGGTTTGCGGTTTTCTATTGGTTTGGTTCGGTTTTGAATACCCCTAGGTGGGATATTGTCACTGACTTTTTTTATAAGATTTTTTTTTGGTCAAATTAGAAGATTTTTTTTAACGTGACACATTTTCTTTCTTTGTTTATAAAAACTTACATTATGTCGTATGATTCTTATGCACTTGATTATTTCTACTTCTATTTCATTGCTTTTGTATTTTCTGACTTGACTACTCACCATCCTTGCTCATGTGAATTCGAGAAGAGGAGGAGCTGATGGATGAAGAGTCCACCATGAAGGGCAGTCGATCGAGGAGTTGTCAATTAGCTAGGAAGTCGTCCACAAGTTTGACCTGATCTTGTTACTATTATTCTCTTTATTTTGTCAGTGTTCTAGCTAGGGTGTGTCATCTCTGATTACATGTGACATCTACAATATTATCCTTTTACATTTTTAAGCATTGGAATGAGGATGTTTTTCCCAGAGGGTTTTCAGTTGTATTAATCGTTTATGCAATGCTAACTACATGCAGTTCTTTTTATTTGAAGTAAAAGATTGACAAAATGAGTTTAAAGTGAAATTCTTTTTATTACTTAGTATATTCTATTTAAGGTATGGAGTTTGTAAAACTTCATTACGTAAGTAACGTATCTACTACATGGTGTTTATAAAACTATAATGTAAGAAGCAGTATATTTTTTTTTGACGTGAAAAAGCAGTATTTTCAATGAGATGCTTCATAGACTTCATATCGGAAAAAAAAAGTAAGAGTCTAGTTAAAACATTCTTTTCATTTCGTTTAAGAAGGTAGGAGTCTAGTTAAAACATTCTGACGAAAACCCTCATTACAGAAAAATCACCAACAAGGGAAAAAGCATTCCTTCTCATTTCATTTAAAAGAGAATAAAAAATGTAATACAAAAGGGACTAAGAGGGACTCACCCAAAACCCTTTGCAAGAAAATAAAAGTTAACATTTGCGACAATTGTAGTGTCAATACCCAACAACCGGATAAACATAACCCGGATCCCAAGATAACAATCAAGTAAATTTAAAATATAGAAGATTTTAGTCTTGTAGTAAAACGTTATAGAACTAGAGCATCTTTATCCTTGATTACTTAAGCTCCTGCATAATTGTGTAACAATTGCTTAAAATTAATGGGAACAACTACGAGCATATCCAATGGGAGAAAAATAAACAACACCTCTTGGATTGCATAATCATTTTAAAATAGTCCCACAAGCAATTTATACACATTTGAATTCAATGCTAAAAAAAAAACAACTTTAAGCAATCAATAATTTTATATATGAAAAATACTTGAAGGAAATTTTACTTCAAATTAAAATATTAATTAGTTTGTTCTAATTACTACCTAAAAATATATTTAATATTTAAATAAAATTAATTCAATTAATTTATCATGACTACAAATATAATTTAAATTATTAATATTAATATGTAAACAATAAAATTTTTATGAGTTGATTAACTTGATGTCAAAAAAAAATGAGTTGATTAAATTCAAGGTGGCATTTTCGACCAACAAAAGTATTGAAGGTGCTTCGAAAGAAGTGCAGAGCTACGACGTCGTTTGGGGACTAATCCAAGCAGTTGAGAAAGTGAGAGGGAAAAACTGGAAAATGCAAGCTACTTCCCAGTAATGAAGTTTCCGATCCCGAAACCCTAACTAACACCGTGAATTGTAAATGGACGCGAAGGATATTCTTGGACTTTCCAAAAACTCATTCCCAGCTTTGGAAAAAAAGCATCGTCAACCTAAAGAGTCTCAGAGAAAACCAGATGGCATTTCGCGCGAGGTACTCACCCACCCACCTCTCTTCAATTTTCACTATACTACATTATATTATTCATTATTTTCGAATTTAATTTAATTGAATTCAATTTCATTGTATTTGTAGGTTTATGCCCTTACTGGTGGATTGGCACCTCTTATGCCTGCAATTGATCCATCTCTGTTGAAAAAGAAGCCCTCTCCTCAAGAAAAGGTTTTCTTTTTATTTTTATTAATTAATTAATTTCCTTATTTTCTTGCACTACTCAGTAACTTTGTTGATTGAACTTATTAAGGAATTGAATGTTGTTCAGATTACTTGGCAATGGCTTCCTTTTACAAGTTCTGCTCGTAAAGATAATCTTCACCTTTACCATTGGGTCAGTGACTGTTTTTTTTGTAAAATTGTGAAACATTATTTGTGACTATGAGCATGAAAGTTAGTGTTATTGTTATGTTTCTCTTTTCTTGCATTGCAGGTTAGAGTTGTTAATGGTGTTCCACCTACTGGGGACTATTCTTTTGCTAAGTGTAACAAGGTAAATGCGTTGTTTTAGTTGATGTTCTGCATTGCTTACCTTTTTGGTTTTGGTTCAATTGAACACATATTGTTTTATTTGCATGATTGAATGATAATTTGAATGCTGTGGTGCAGTCTGTGGACATTATCAAATACACGGATGAGGAGTACGAGAAGTATTTGACCGATCCTGTGGGTATCATTTCTGATTGTATGATTTAATGGAAATTTATATATGAGTTTGTTTAATTAAACTATATTGTTTTAATTTCAGAACCTTTCTTCTGTAAAGGGAATTCTTCTTGCTTTAATAAAATTTATTCTTTTGTTTTCCATTTCTATTCCAGTTCTAACATAGTTTTTCCTTACCTTGGTATCATGATGTTTGTTTCAAGAACAAGAAAAACATTATTGGTTTAGACATAAACAAAGGGAAAAAAATTTGTGATAAATTTAGAATGATCTGTATTTATGAACATGACTTAGCTTTTTTATTTGCCTCTTTCGTAGGCTACACTCTATTGTACATTTCACCATATAAAATTACTTACTTTTAACTGCAACTGTGGAATTCTGTGCGCTTTTCACAATTCATAGTCAAAACACATTGATACTCTCTGTTATTGTTCAATGCATTACCCTGCTACATTTTTCTTTATATACATAGAGATGGACCAAGGAAGAGACAGATGAACTATTCGACTTGTGTGCACGGTTCGATCTCCGTTTTGTTGTAATAGCTGATAGGTTCTCATCATCTCGGACTGTAGAAGAATTAAAGGATCGATATTATACGGGTATGTCCTTTTTCAATAATTATTATATATTTTACTCTGCAATTCATTTTCTTTAACTCATACTTTAAGTTTGATGATATGAAGACAGTATAAGTAAAAATGTGATACTTTTATAACTTAATTTTTGATCACATGTTCTTTCCGTGTAGTCAGTCGGGCTATATTAACTGCTAGGGCTCCATCTTCTGGGGATGTTGCAACACATCCTCTCATTAAGGTGAAGTAAACTTTTATATTAATAATAATAGCACTTTATGATGCGTTATGGTAGTTACTTTCTTTTGTATCTTTGAGTAAACTATTTGTAGTATAGGCAAACTTGCACTTGCCTTAAGTCATTGACACATGGTCATTGTTCTTCCTCCTCAATGTAGGAACCATATAATGTCTCTCAAGAAATGGAGCGAAAACGAGCTCTATCCATGGTCCTTTCTCATACAAGGCAACAAGAGCGAAGAGATGAAGAGGTTTTGTCCCTTAAGAAAAAAATAAATAATTGTTCGTATGTTTCTTCCATCAGTATACCCTCATAACAGATGAAGTATGGCTTCTCTTATATTTTTTATACAGGTTCTTGTTGAAGCAAAAAGAATAGCTGACCTACGCATGGCTTCTAAGGTACTTTTTAAAGACTGCTTTTCTGATGCACCACTAATTGAGAAGGAATTGATATCGAGATTCAAAATTGAATTTCTCATTATCTATTTCCTATTTATTGATTAATCTTGATTATAAAGTATTGGGAAATAGATTCCTACCCATGACTTAAATATTAGGGAATGTTTCTCATTACTGTATCAAGCATCATACAGAATATTCCTGGTTTGATATGTACTTTTTCTGTTGCATTAAAATGTGTTTACATGGTGACCTTGAATCACTTGTTCCCAGTTTTTAATTACTAAATTGGGGAAACAAAATTCATGGAATATATAGTATTGATTCGCATGTGTGCCAGTGATTTTGGTTTTACGTGTTTGGATTTGTATATGTTGAGGATGCCGAAGAGTCTCGATTGGTTGCTGCTTCAAATGCTGATGCAGAAGCTACAGAGAGGGCCGTCCCTGGTGAAGCTATATCGCCGTCTAATGCGCAACTTCAACCAATGGTTTTGCCTTCCACTTTAACAGATAATGCATCTACTCTAGCTTCTCTTCGCATGGTAAGTTATACAGAAGGTTTCCAGTTTATGTATCCTACTACCCTTTGCGTTTTCTCCCTTGACATTTCTGTTTGAGATGTTTCTAAAGTCAAACTCTCTGCCTCTTTCCCTAGAGATGGTACATAAACAAGCCTTTTTGTACTAGATAGGGTTATCTGCACGAATCAAATGATACCATAATGACTCTAGTTACAATACAAACTATTTGAATCTAAATCATTCATAATAATTTGGTCTAGTATTGCATTACATAGCTAGGCCCAAACCCGTAAAAAAGGGAGAAGTTGTTTTAGGCAGTTGACAAGCTAACGTAAAACTTTGCTTCATGGCATTGGCGTTAACAACGGTTCTGATGTACAAAAATTTGATCTTGCATTGATAATATATTTCTAATACATATTTTTTATGAGGGGCAGTTTCCACAATTTTTTAAATTCTCATACTTCATAATGTAATCTGATAGTGAGAAATATTTCAGCTTCGTGTATATTCGAGAACATACGCACTTGACCAAATGTTGAATAATGCAAACAACTCTGTCGGCCTTCGGACTATCAAAAGGGTTGAGCAAACTTTGCAAGATCTTGGGGTTTGTCTACACTTCTTTAACTTTTAATGCAGTTTTGATATTTTCTTTCTTTCATTCTCACATTTGCAGTCATGTAGTAATCACTGGTTTGTTTTTGTGACAATATTTATATAATCCATACATCTTGTAGTGATTGCTTTTGATATCTAATTTTGGCACAGGTTGCACAACTGCCACATACACACATAAATGCATAACCAACCTCATCTGTTTATAGTATGAGTTGAGTTTGAGCATATCTTTGCTTGCATAAGTAGCACCCAATCACAAGAACAATGGGAGTATGGGACATTACTAACACTTTCCAGATGCATTTCCTTACAGTTTGGTTCTGTGATTCCAGGTCAATTTGAAACCAAGGGTTCCAACAAAGGCTGTATGTGCAGAGCATCTTGAACTAAGAAAAGAAATACTAACTTGGCTGAATCTCCAGAAACAGGTACATCAGTATAAGAAAGTTGAAAGAAATATATTTGCTGAATGTATTTATTCATTTGTATTAGCAGATGTTCATGATTTTCACGTGTCAGAATTTTCATAGGGTTGTTATATGCCTTTCAGTTTCTAATTTTTGATTATTTGGAGGATTAAAAACATCAAGATTGGATTACTGTTTCCATATATCTTTGATTTAATTACTTTTTATGATATATGTTTTAGGTGCAATATAAAGAGGCCGAAGGTTCATCTTTCCGTGATGGAGCATACGGTGAAACACCAAACACACCAAAGGTAAACAATCTCTCCCCACCCCCACTCTTTTCTTTTTTGGCATTTTCCCAAAAATCACATGTTTGTGATTTGGAAACTACTGACATATTTGCTTCGCCGTGGGGATCAGGATCGGACATTTATTCCAGACTCCATGAATTTTGGAGGTAACATAGATTAATTCTGTTTGCACTTGCTATCTAATTTTCTGTAAAATGATTGAAATTCCATCTATTTTATTATTAAAGATACACATAAAAATGTGGTTTCAGGGGAAAGGGTTGGCAAAAAGGACCAAAAACGCAAGGTATACTACAAAATATTTTGTCATTATTGATCTTTTGTTTTCCATTTAAGCTTGGACCATTTTAATAATGCATTATTATTTGATTGATCTTGGAATTTTACTTGCACAGGCACATGGAGCTCCACCAACATCGGCTCATAAAAGACCTAGAAAATTAAAGGCCTCGGATCTTTAATTCCACCCGTAAGAGATTAATTTTAACAGGACTTGTTAAGCATCATATTTTTATTCTAAGTTTAATATCCTTCTGTATCATTTATATGTTTCTGTATATTATCGTAGGTGCTTCAAACAACCTTACAGTATTCGTTTCTTCAATTCAAAGCTTGTCAGTGCATGAATTTACTGAATGATGTTTTGAATGTTATCTGTCGGGTGGCAATGGGGAAAGGTGTTTTAATTTGTGTACATAACACCTGGTAAGAAAATCAGTTCATTTTTTTTTCATTATAAGAAGAAAGTTAGTTAGAAACCAAAAAAAAAAGAAGAAAGTTAGTTAATTTAATTTTTTAATATAAAAATAACTCGTTTTACAAGTTTTTCATTTGTTTGTTACAATTTAAAGAAACATAATTTAAAGAAAGATAATAAGAATATCACTTAAAATTTTAAAATTGCTTTAAAAATCTTATACTTTTCTTAGAGCGAGTTTTTGGAGGAAAAAAAAAGTAATTTTCATTATGTTGGACAAATAAAAAAACTTTTTTTTTTACTAAAAAACTTTATTTTTTTAAAAAATCTCAAAATTATTCTCTTAATTATTTAACAAAATCTCTTATTTTAAATTTGTATCAAATAGGTCATAAGTCTCCAACCGCCCGAAACCGCAAAACCCGTGACCTTGTCTGAAAACAGGTAGGTGGTATCGAATTAACGGGTTCACTGTTTGAAAATACGGTTACAAATGGATTCAAATGGTCGGCTGCGGATCTAGGGAGCTATATCCACAACCGACCGAGGTTAATGGCTTCCAATGATATAGTTCTGAATAATGTTCACCGATAGATATAGAAAAGTTACTAGGATCAATGACTTGGCAGCAATATGAGGGGTTAAGATTATTTTGTGTTTCCCCAACTTTCAAAGTGATTGAAATATTAAAATATTATTTTAATGCTCATTTATCACGTCTGACTCTAGTCTTCCCAAGGTGTCAATTACTAGCTTTTATTTTAGAGAAGAAGAAACAAATGTTGCTTTCTCTCTCAATTCATTCTCGTACTGGTACAATTTTTCTTCTCTTCCAGTTCTTCTTCGGCCATGCCGTTCTTTTCTTATCTCCCTCTAACCGTGTAAATCCGACCGTGTACCCACCAACCCGTATAAACCATAACCCGCTCAATTCGAAGGCAGAAACAGTCGAGAGTGGGTGCCATATTCTCATCCGTCGGTTTACTCGGATCAACGATTTTCAATCTGAATCCGTCTGAAACCGACCCCTGTCCACCCCTATGTGTCCCTATGTTAGTCTTCTCAGAGTGAGTTTCGTTTGTTTTTGATGTGGTCGTTATATTACTTGTGCTGTTATTTTTATTTCTCCATTTTTTGGTTGATAGAAGAAAAAATACAGCCAAAAACTAGATGATTGGGGCATCGGCCAGCAAAAACATATTCAAATTACTAGGAGGGGACTTTCAAAAACTAACTCTCCCGACATCATTCACAAGTTTAACCAAACAATCTGCACTAGTATTTGCCTCTATATAAACATCAAATCCTCAAAGCCAGTTGAGTTCCTTGTATGCGTTAATACCATTACTAATCATGTGAAAGAAAACTCAAAACAATCAACTTAAACACATACCCTAACTCCATCATCCTCCTTTAATTAAAAGAAATTACAAAGTAACTAGTTGAGTTCCTTGTATGCATTAATAGCATTACTAATCATTTGAAAGAAAACTCAAAACAGTCAACTTAAACACATACCCTAACTCGAAGAAGTGAACCCCATCTTCATCTTCTCCTTCGCGATGGGACAAGAGAACCTTTGTATTCGTTTTTTAATCAATTGGTACATTTTTTATAGGAATAGGAAAAAACTTACATACATTACAATAAGTACTGGTGGTGCTGTACTTCAAAGGAAAAGTAAGAAAACTTCTATTAACCATTTGGCAGTGGTAGGGTTACAAATGAATGTACCTAAGTATTACCCTTTCTTTTTATTTATCATATTTTAGTTTAGTGTTGTCCTATATATTTAGCTGTTGATTGCAATGAATGTGCGAAATGAATAACAAAAACTGTACGTAGGTACCAGAACTGAAGTGAAATTATCCTTAAATAAGGAGATTATTACTATAGAACAAGTATTTATAAACTACTAAGATACAACTCCTTAACATAAAGAGAAGAAAAGAAAGGCAAAAGACATTGAGTTGAGTATACTCTATCTAGGAGGAGAAGGTAACATTGAGAATGTCTGGAAACTTCTCTTTGATGGCAGCTTTGACTCCTGATCCAATGGACTCAGGTCCAACATACTCTACAATACACTCTCCACCTTCAAGAGATAAAACTTGCACACTACCACCATAATTCTTAATAGCAGGTCTCAATATCTCAAGATGATTATTCACCGCCTAAAATCATAACAACAAATACCATTACATTTCATATTTTTTTATAAAAATTAAATCCAAATTAAATTAATAATTGGTGAGTAACTAACCTCAACGGTTGTTTCACTTGCTTGATCATCATCATATACTTGAACGATATCTTTGATAGCATCTCCAAATTTTTCCTTAAGAACACGTTCGATTCCCATTTTCATTGTTGTGGTTGAGCTAGGACAACTTTCACATGCTCCTTGAAGTCTGAGAGAAACGACGCCGTCTGTAACGGACACAACTTCGACGTTACCGCCGTCAGATATGAGGTAAGGGCGAACATCTTCAAGAACGGTGTCGACGTTTGAAGTGGTTAGATCGAATTTCTTGGCGGAGTATAAGCCGGGATTTTGGTTGGAGGTAGAGGCTAATCGGATTGTGGTTGGGATTCTCCTTTTTTGATTTCGAGATGTGAAATTGAAAACCGATAATTGGTGGTGGTTGTGTTGTTTGTTGTATTGACCACCCAAACTTAATCTTGTTATCGAACAAATTGGGGTTAGAGCCGCCATGGGAGGAGCTCTCGGAGTGGTACGGTTATGGTGCGTAATGCGCACCACGAATCAGAAAATAATTTAATTTAATTTTTTAGATGTCTTGTGCGCTATGGTGACAACTCACTCCAATTCCGGTTATGGATTTAATTTAATTTTGTCATTTTATACTATTAACTCAGTCCAATTAATAGCATAAAATGGATTTACGAACAAATTCACAAAAGTTAATAGTATAAAATGGCAAAATGTCTATAAAAGTGATAAAATAAAATGACTAGAGTATCCATGCATTGGATATGTAATGTTGATGACCAAGTCATCATCAGTTTAATCTATAATGAGTCGAAATTGATTTGTCAATCCAAATGGAGTAAATACCATAACAAGAAGAGTTTTCTCTCTAAACTATGTCACACAAAATAACGAACAAGAAAACGACACCACACTCAGACGATGAAATCACAAAAAAGCTCAAAACTATGTTAATAACACCTATTTTGATAAAAGGAGAGAAAAAAGCGTTGCATAGGGTGATTTTGAGGGGTGATTTCGAGTAAAAAAATGACGCAAAATCACTCTCTAATAGATTAAGAAGAAGAGAGGTTAGAGAGAAGATCGGAGCTTCACTCACTAAAAAAACTAGAGCCGGTAGCTACTATCTATAACTAGTTTTTTTTTACCATTTCATAAACTAGTGTTTGAAAAGCATTTTGAAACCTAGTCTTGAAATACTAGGGACTTGTCGGCAAAAAAGGCTATTGTTAGTCAAATACAATGCCACTCAATCCATATACAAAACTCGGTTAAAGACTTTTGGGAAATTGTTCTCACTGACATTTATAGTATCTTTAACTCTAAAGCGGCTTGTCATTGCCGCCAATCTTCTTTTTTTTGCTCTTCCTCCTTTTATTATTTCCTTTTTTTTGTCTGTTGCTTTAGTTTTTTTATATTATTTCACAATTTTTATCTTTTCTTTTTTCTTTTCCATATTTTTTTGTTTTATTTTGCTTCAGTATTTTTTTTCGATTTTGCATTTTTTCCTTTTCATATTTTAAGAGGTATTTTATCGTCTCGAAAATTTTTAGATGTTTAAATATGCAAATTTTGTAGTTGAAAACTTGACTTGGTGAATAAAAGATTTAATTTCATTACAAAATAGGTAAAATGAAATGTTAAGCGGTATGTTTTGGGTTACTTTAGTATTCAGAAAATTTTTTAACTCTTCAAATACCAGATTTCTTGGTAAATAACCGGCTTGGTAAAAAACAATTTGTGACAAAATACGTAAAGTACGATAATGATAGTTTATTTAGGGTCCAAAAAAATTTAAATGTTTAAATACGCGAACTTTGTTTCTCAATAACCTGTTTGATGAAAAACAAAAAAATTATGACAAAATACATGAAGTGTGATGCTAGACATTGTGTTTCGTGGTATTTTAGGATCTAGAAAGAATCTTACATGTCCAAATTGGTGTTTTCTTCTTTATTTTGATAATTTCACACCAACAAATATTAGAAGGATACTTAAATTGGCTTCACTTTCTAATTGTGTTGTCTTTTTTTTCTTTAATTATAGGTTAAGTTTTTATATTTCTGATGAATATAGATAACATTGTTAATTTTTATAGACATTTCTTCTTATTATGTGTATGTTCAATTCCAATGTATTTGTTAAAGTTTTGTTTTAATTTTAGAATTTTTTTATTTAATTTATAATTATAATTTAACTTTCTTCGTGGAAACTTCGGCATCATTTACAATAGAACTCCCCAACATTTTCTTTCAACTTTATATAGGTGCTTTTATTTTAATGGTGATTTTTATTTAACCCTGCATGATGTATTGATGTACTCCCTCCGGACTTAATTATAAATAAAAATAACTACCTTTATGAAGCCCCGATACTTCAAAATTGGCAATGTATCCGTGCCCGATACGTATCCGATACCGATACGCACCTGATACTTCCCGATACGTACCCAAAGAGTATCCAATAATTTTTTAATTCTTTTTAATAAGTATTTCACTCGATACTTTTCAGATACTTCTTGCCAACTAAGGATACTTCTCAGATACATTTTCGATACCTCTTACCAACTAAGCACATGATTGTCACTTAGACTCAGGAGTATATGATACACTTTAGTACCTCAATAACAAAAAGACAAAATTATATGTTTTTTTGTAACACAATAATAGAAGAAATAATACATTGTGATATGGGTGAGATAATTATACGTAACTATATCTACTTGATATGATCACAAATATTTATTTCTACAATGTGATGATCATATTTAATAGAAGGTGGGTAGAGTGGGTTCACAATGATGCTCAAGCAAGAATATCTTAATAAAATTATACAGATCGAAATATATATATATATATATATATATATATATATATATATAAAGTCATGTACGTATGTGAGCTTCTTAGTCAATAATATTTTAGTTATTTATCGCTGCCCTCAATATTTAAGGCAAGCTCCGCCAATCAGTCAATTATATTGGGCAGTTTTTATCATATCTATGAAGTGCAATATTTTTGTTTTTATCTTTGTTTTTTTTCTATTTGTGTTTTTATTCCATTTTTTTGTTTTGTTTTAATATATTTAAATTTTAATTGAACTTTTTATTAAAGTATCTCAGCCGTGTCGTATCTTAATTTTCAAAATTTTCACGTATTCCCGTATCTGTATCGTGTCGTATTCCGTATCGTATCCCGGGCTTCATACACATATTAAAGATAGTAGTTTATGCATTTAATTTTCTTGGATTCATTGAAAAAATAAATAAACTTACTAAATTATCCCCGATTAATAGTCACATTCTCACAACATTAATGAGTTGGTTTAACGTATTTACATCCATTGATACTAGATCACCCCGTACATCGCACGGACAATGACTCTAGTTTTCTTTATGGTTACTAATTATATTTTGCCCTCACTAATAAAAATTGTTGGATCTATCATAGACTCAATGCAACCACTTCGGTATGATGACGTCAAAAATATGTCTTAAAGATCCACACTTCGGTACGAAATTCGAGTCTCGGAATCACTGACCTAAGCTCATAACCGCATTGGTAAGACGATGTTAGAAATATGGATCTCAGATACCTATGGCCTTTGGCTCAACGAATTTGAGTCTGAGGTCCATATGACCTGAACTCGCATCCACATTCGTATAACAACATCAAAAAAAATCTATGTCCTAGAGGTCTACATGACTCAAAAGTTTCATACATTAATAAATCAAATGAAAATAAAAGTTCATTATTTTATTAACTCCACAAATTTTCAAAAACTCCAAGTGAACATAAACATCTCAAGTAGATAGTTTAGTTGTTGAGCTAAATGATACTGAAAGAATTTAAACCTAATCCCAATTCATCCCATTTCCAAGTATAGAACTCAAGTACTAACTGAGTTCGTCCTATTAAATAGAGCGCCTTAATCACTTCCACAACCTTGCAGATGTATAATAGGATATGTGAAATTCACTATCTAGAATATATTATTAAACAAAGTAACTATTTAAGAGTTCTAGATAAACTTTATTTCCACCCTTTTTCGGTATACGAAATTACGAATACATGGATCCATATCGTTTGGGAAAATTCACAGAGAAGAAGTTGGTTGAACGCAAATAAAAAGCAGAAGAACTTACACCACTCAATGATTCAACCTTCAAAGACCAGAAGCTGGAAACGATGGGTTGGTTTCAGATTTGGTTAATGGTAGTTAGATTTTGTGGGCGGGAATTTACCTGAGGTTTAAGATAACAGGGTCTGGTTTCCTGATAGGGACACTATAACAACCCAGAACAAGGTCATTTTTCATATTGTTGAGTAATAAAAATGACATATACTCCTATTTTTGGTCTTAGTGTCACTTCAAAATACACAGATAAAAAGTTTAAAAGATCAATTTTATTCCCAAAAAAGGTGAAGCATGGACACATGAATGTAATAAATGGAGTTAATTGTACAAGAGGTTGCACTGATTCTATTTCAACTACCCCAATTTATACACCTCTCGAATCGTTTTCCTATAAAAAATTCTCAAGCACGTTCCTAGTTCATCATTCATTCCCATTGCATGTTGTAACATAACATGTACTAATAATACTACTTGCTTTGGTTGCAAGAAGGTATATATGCAACACCACGTCTCTACTCTCTAGTCTCTATCGCGTCATGCTTTCATTTTTATCGGTGGGAAAAATAAAGGAGAAATAGGTTTCCGTTTTTAAACAACTATGAAATCTCCGATCATTGAAGCTATGTAGTACCGACACTTCCGGTTGAAGACGTGTCCGGTGTCCAACACGTATTGTGTCAGCTGACACTGACAATTCAATTACTTGTAAACTATCAAATTTAAATCGGTGTCTGTATGTCCGCGTCGTGTTCGGTGTCCGTGTCTGTGTCTGTGCTTCATAGCATTGGAGTGCTTCTTTTGTTCACTTCAATTCATTCATAAAGTGCTTGATGATGGCCTATGCTTATGTTTCATACAGATATATAGTTACAATAAAAAAGAATGAAGAGTTTTGCAGCTAAAGTGGAAGAAGGAAGAGAAGGTTCAATTGGAAAGCCATCTGTTGGTCCAGTATATCGCAACCTTCTCTCTAAAAATGAATTTCCACCATCGGATCCTGATTTAACAACAGCTTGGGATATTTTCAGGTACACACACATATATATTCATGCAATAATGTTTGAGAGTGTAAGAGTTAATATTCTAGTTAATTTTCAGTATTGATTAATGAATGGTAGTACGTAATTGATGATTGCAGTGTGGCTGTAAAAAAATATCCTCAAAACCGTATGCTTGGATGGCGTAAAATTGTTGATGGAAAGGTACTAAATGATATGACAAACAATATTGTTATATACATGTGTACATGTTAATGTTATGAAGAGAAGGAAAATGATTATATATGTTGAATATATACTATATATAGATAGGAGCATATGTGTGGAAGACATATAGGGAAGTTTATGATGAAGTGCTGCATATTGGTTCTGCTCTACGAGCTTCTGGTGCTGAACCTGTAAGTGCTAATTGCAAAGGGACATTCAAACTTCTCTTAACATTTCTTGCTATTATCTACATGACTTGTTTTCTTGTTCTTAATGTCTACTAATTATGTTAACGATCTCTATCTATAACAGGGCTCTCGAATTGGAGTTTATGGATCTAACTGTCCTCAGTGGATTGTGGCAATGGAGGTTTAATTACCATTTCGCCCTTGTTTGTTCCCTATGTGATGTGATTCTATCATAATTCATAAAAAAAATTTATGTTCATGCAGGCTTCTTGTGCTCACAGCTTGGTTTGTGTGCCTCTCTATGACACTCTAGGTAAAAATTTCATATATAACTTTATCCTCTCTGTACCCACAATGCTCATATTTCTGAATCAGTGCAAATTTAATTTTCTCATTTTGTTTCCTCTATTTTAATTGTACTTTTAGCCCCTAAAAGTAGATACTTTTGCACTTTTAGTCCCCACAAATCTTGAATTTTGGAAAAGTGAGAGACTGATAGCGACAAAATGTGCAATTAAGAAAACAAAGTGACGAAACTTGCAAAGCTGAGAAAATTGGGCGATCAAAATCGCCATAATAAAAATAAAGGGACGAAAATCACCAAAATGTGAAAATTGGGGACAGAAAATGCAGTTAAACCCATTTATTATCTCATCCAAATAAAGTAACATGACATGTTAGTGTTTTCCATTTATTTATTCATTTTTATTTTTTTGATAAACTCCATTTACTTATTCATTGGTTAGGTAATTATTTAGTCTTCATATATTTATTGATATAAAGGATGTTAAACAACAAATGCAGGGGCAGGTGCTGTAAATTTTATCATAGATCATGCAGAAGTAGATTTTGCTTTTGTCCAGGATAAAAAAGTTCTGCAAGTAAGAATCTCTTTCTTTGGATAACATCTTCATTTTCAGCTTCAGTTAAACTTACATACCACAAATTGAGAATCAAATAGTAGTTCAATTCTGATTGGAATACACATTCACTGGTTTTCAGCTTTTGAATCCTGATTGTAAATCTGCTCAACGCCTGAAAGGTAAATAAATATGGCTAGTTCAACGTTCCTGTGCAACATAGCTTAATTACAGTAGAAAATATTTAACTGAGTTTTGTGGTGGATACAGCGATGGTTTGCTTCACTTCATTAACAGAAGAAGAGAAAGATAAAGCTACCAGCATTGGGATTAAGGCATATTCATGGGAAGAGTTCTTGCACATGGTTCGTCTACAATTTGTTATATATTATCAGCTAATTAAGACTAATTTTCTTAAGCTCTCTAAAATAGTTTAAGAAACATTATATTTTATTTCCTTCTATATATTTAAAGAATGTAAGATTTAACTAGTGTCAATTATTCATGCAGGGAAAAGAAAACCCATCAACAATTTTACCACCTTTGGCTCATAATATCTGCACAATAATGTATACTAGTGGAACTAGTGGAGACCCTAAGGGTGTTATTTTGACACATGAAAACATAACGTCTTTCGTAAGAGGAATGGATATTTTCATGGAACAATTTGAAGATAAGGTAAATAATTTGTACTCCATCATGAGATGTACAATATATCTATATTTTTTCTGATATATATGTAACTTATTTTGCATAGATGACTGTAGAAGATGTGTATTTATCATTCCTCCCTTTGGCTCATATTCTTGATCGCACAATTGAGGAATACTTTTTCCATAAGGGTGCGTCTGTTGGCTACTACCATGGGGTATGTCCATGCAGAAATATATATTTTGTTGATTAATATTATGTGAGTGAGAGAGAGAGAAAGAGGGTTATCTTCATAGGAAATAATTCATTTACTTATACATCTTTTTATGAATGAAGGATTTAACTGCATTGAGAGATGATTTAATGGAATTGAAGCCAACTCTGTTTGCTGGAGTCCCCCGAGTCTTTGAAAAGGTCTATGAAGGCAAGTTCACGCATATTCAGAAAATTTATTATCATTTATTCAAATTCAGTATACAAATTATTCAAGATCATCTGTTACAGGTATAAAGAAAGCAGTGGAAGAACTCAATCCAGTTAGGAGAAGAGTTTTTGGCATGCTCTACAAATAGTGAGTTACTTGGTATTCTCTAATTATATAAATTTTGTTAAATGTGGAATTTTGTTTATGAAATGATGTTATATATTTTAGGTTGATGTAATTTATCAATTTCACATCTATTTATTTGTGCAGTAAACTTGGTTGGATGAACAAAGGATATAAACAACGTAATGCATCACCATTAGCAGATCTATTAGCCTTCAGGAAGGTTGTATTGCATCTATCTCCTCTTTACTACTTATAATTGTGTGATCCCTCGCTATCATTGCCATTGATCTATCTAAAAATTTGACTCTTTTCACTCTTCTTCTCCCCTTTGCACGGATGAATCAGGTCAAAGCTCGGCTAGGTGGGCGTGTTAGACTAATAATAGCTGGAGGTGCACCCTTGAGCTCAGAGATCGAAGAGTTCTTACGCGTTACTTCTTGTGCTTTTGTATGTCAAGGCTATGGTAAGTAGCTCACTTATGCAGTCATGCATTTAGCGGATCTTATCGGTCCAATATTGATTGGACGGTCTAGATTATAACTTTATATATGATTAATCCAGGTTTGACTGAAACTTGTGGGTCGACTACTCTTGCGTATCCTGATGAAATGTGCATGCTCGGAACTGTTGGTCCTGTATCTGTATACAATGAACTACAGCTGGAAGAAGTTTCAGAGATGGGTTACAATCCTCTTGGAAATCCTCCAAGTGGTGAAATATGTCTCAGAGGGAAAACTGTTTTTGCTGGATACCACAAAAACCCTGAGTTAACAAAGGAAGTCATAAGAGATGGATGGTTTCACACAGGTTGAATTGTCATTTCCAACCTCAAGTTGAATATTTTTGTTTTCGACATTTGTTACATGATTTGATCTGATTGTTATCTCAGGGGACATAGGTGAAATGCAACCAAATGGTGTTGTTAAGATCATTGATAGGAAGAAAAATCTTATTAAACTCTCCCAAGGAGAGTATATTGCACTTGAGCATTTGGAAAATGTTTATGGAATCACTCCAATAGTAGAAGATGTAAGTATCTTCCTGAATTCAGTACTTGTAATAGAGTAAAGACTGAAGACTCATTTTAGTCCCTGACAATTCTTTTATAGGACAAATTGGTCCCTGACAAATTTTTGAGACACATTAGTCCCTAACTTGTCCCTATTTTGAAAATATCATAGACTAATTTATCTTCAAAAATTGTCAGAGACTAATTTGTCTTAAAAAAAGTATTTCTTTGTTCTTTACTCACTTGTGACATTTACAATTTTCAACCCTTAGACTCTAGATAGGTTCATTTGTTGATTATTTTTGTGCTTTTGTGTAAGGTTTGGGTTTATGGGAATAGTTTCAAGTCAGCACTAGTTGCAGTGGTGGTTCCAAATGAAGAAATGACTAAGAAGTGGGCATATTCAAATGGTCACATGGTTCCTTTCTCTGAACTATGTTCTCTTGACCAATTGAAGAAATATGTGTTATCTCAACTTAAGTTGACTGCCGAGAGAAACAAGGTAGCATCTAATATCTATGGAATATGGATATTGAAAAATTCATTGATATTAGATTTAAAATATTATTTTATTTGGTGATTCATTGATATTGTTTGTTCCTTTTTTTTTGTCTCTTTCAATGTACCAGCTGAAGGGGTTTGAACATATTAAAGGAGTAGTATTGGATCCACGTCCATTTGACATGGAAAGAGACTTGGTAACCGCAACAATGAAAAAGAGAAGAAATAATATGCTCAAGTATTATCAGGTAATTAATCTGATATTCTTTTGTCTATGTTCCTTACACTTTTTATAGTCCTGTTTAAGTACTTCTACACATTTCAAGTTCTCACAAATTGCTGAAATTCCAACAGGTTGAAATAGATGAAGAATACCAAAGTTTGAGCAAATAAGATAAGCATGAAATTTGAGATTCCATGCCGGATAAGGTTGTTCACTATAATAAACAAGAGTTTCATATCAGTTGTTCCCATTCCAAAAAACCCATTATGTATGTATCGTTGTCCTTGTGGCCAGTGTTTTGTTCCATGATGTAATATGTTGTACTTTTTTTATTGTCAGTGTATATTAGAACAATAAGCAATGCAAATTCATAAACTATATTGTTACTAAGGTCAGTTTGGACTGACCTATTTTTTAGCTTATACAAAATAGCTTATTCAAATAAATAAACTTTTATGTTAATTAACAAGTTCTCACTAACAAAAATTGTATCTTTATAAGCTCTGTTTTCATAAACTACCTTGACAAGCTAATGAATAATACATAAAAGTTTATTTATTTGCATAATTTGTTTTGCATAAGCTTAAAAATAAGACAATCCAAACAGACACTAAGTTACTAATCAAGTCATAATTAATTATCTTCACTCCTTGTAATGACTTCTTTATATCAAATTCTTGATCATGAGGAAAGAACAAAAAATAAAAATATGGCAATTTCAGTGACATGAAGACGTCGGCACCCGGTTCGAACTTAGGTGTGAATTGTGGTAGTGTATCTAGGGGTGTTCAAAACCGAACCAAACCAATTGGAAAACCGCAAACCGAACCGAACCAAACCGAAAACCGCAAAAAACCGCTTCTAATCGGTTTTGTTTGGTTCTTTTTTTCAATGCACCGCGCGGTTCGGTTCGGTTCGCGATTTTGATTTCAAAAACCGAACCAAACCAAACCAAACCGCAAGTAACACTAAAGCTTGTTGAATTACATCATTCCTTACTAACTTACTAGCCCAAATGCAACTAAAGCCCAACTCTCACTCACTTGCTAACTCAAATCCAATTAATTCTTTGACTCACTTACAAACAATCTATATTGCTATGCTATATTTAAAAATTACAATAAAATATTTAATTCAAATTCTTTTAAACATTGTCTTAGCTATCTTAAAAGAATTAAAATAAAGTAATTTATATACTACATATATTTGAGTAAATTTTTTCTTAAAGATTTATGTTACTTAATTTTAACTTTGTTTTAAATTATGTTTTGTCTTGGAAAAAACCGAATCAATCCAAACTGCATTGGTTTGGTTTTATTTTAGGAAGTCAACCGAACCAAACCAAACTGCATGTAATTTTACCTTGCGGTTCGGTTCACTTTTTGTCTCAAAACCGAACCAAACCGCACCGCGAACACCCTATCTGCTTGGTGTTTATTTCTAATTTCATTTAAGCAGGGAAAAAAAAAGTCCTAAACTAGATACCTTCGTTCCAGCACCTGCTTCATTATTTGAAGCATCCTCGTTAAGGTTCGTTGTTAAAACTGACATGGTAAAAGAGAGGCTGTATAGGATGTGTTTCCTCCAAGAATTTAAAAGGATAACTCGTTTGACTTAGATTGTTGAGAAAGAAAAAAAAAAGATGCGTTGCGTGAATAGATTGTGGTTGCGGACACCGTGTTTCCGCAACATGTGCACCGTTACAGCGCAACAACTGAACTATATGATCGGTGCTTACATTGACGACAACAACGTCAAACAAGCTCGAAAACTGTTGGATGAAAACCTCTCGTCCTGCAACGTTATTTCCTGGAATATGATTATGACAGCTTATGTTCAACACCATCAATTTGGACTTGCACGTGACCTGTTTGATCAAATACCCCTTAAAGATGCAGTTTCCTGGAACATTATGCTTTCTGGTTTTCACAGAACCAGAAACTCTAATGGACTCTATAACTGTTTCTTGCAAATGGGAAGAGCTGGTATAGTGCCCAACGACTACACCATCTCCACATTGCTAAGAGCAGTTATTAGTACTGAGGTTGATGTTTTGGTTCCCCAGGTTCATGCTGTGGCACTGCATTTGGGGCTTAACTTAAATGTCTTTGTTGGGTCTTCTTTGATCAAAGCTTATGCTGGTCTAAAGAAGGAGGAAGCGTTACATCGAGTGTTTGATGATATATTGATGAAAGATGTTACATCTTGGAATGCATTGGTTTCTGGTTATATGGAAGTGGGAAGAATTGTTGATGCTCAAAGAGCGTTTGATGTAATGCCCCAGAGGAACATGATTTCATGGACTACTTTGGTGAATGGTTATGTTAAGAACAAGCGAATTAACAAAGCAAGGTATGTTTTTGACAAAATGAGTGAGAGAAATGTTGTTTCTTGGACAGCAATGATTAGTGGATATGTGCAAAACAAAAGATTTATGGATGCATTGAAGCTTTTTGTTCTCATGTTAAACTCTGGAATGCGTCCCAATCATTTCACGTTTTCATGTGTATTCGATGCATGTGCTGGTGGTTCCTCTCTTTTGATGGGCCTGCAGGTTCACCTTTGTATCATCAAATCTGGCATACCAGATGATGTCATCTGGTTGACCTCACTCGTGGATATGTATGCAAAATGTGGGGATATGAATGCAGCATTTTGTGTTTTTGAGTCCATTCTGGATAAGAATGTGGTATCTTGGAATGCAATAATTGGAGGTTATGCCAGCCACGGGCTAGCCATGCGAGCGTTGGAGGAGTTTGGTAGGATGAAAATAGCCGGTTTTACACCCAATGAGGTTACATTTGTGAATGTGTTGACAGCATGTGTGCATGCTGGTCTTGTTGAAGAAGGTGAAAAGCACTTTGCTTCTATGTTGACCAAGTATGGAATACCAGCAGATATGTTGCATTATACTTGCATGGTGGACCTGTATGGAAGGGCAGGGCGGTTCGATGAAGCAGAAAAATTGATCAAGAGTATGCCATTTGAGCCTGATGTGGTGTTGTGGGGTGCATTACTTGCGGCTTGTGGTCTGCATTCAAATTTGGAACTTGGAGAGTATGCTGCAGAGAGGATTCGCAGACTGGAGAGCAACCATCCTGTTTCTTACTCAGTGCTTTCAAAGATCCAAGGTGAGAAGGGAATATGGAGCAGTGTTAATGAATTGAGGGACGTGATGAAGGAGAGAGGAATCAATAAGCAGATGGCAATGAGCTGGGTTGAGTGACCTCTTTCTGTAAGGTCAGCCAAGTGATAAAAATATTGTGTGCAGTTTATGAGAGAAAAATGTTGCCAAATACCGCAAGATCAGCCACTGCTAATACAAATGGTGAATGCACAATGGTTAAGATGCCTGAGCCTGACTGAACTTTTGTGACTCTAGAGTTCTCAAATACTTATAGAATTACAATTGGAGTCCCAGCCGTGCTCTGTGGTCATTTGATCTTTAGTCTATCCTCAATTCCTCACATTTTTTGGGTGTGAGCATCAGTTATCTTGCGGTGAGTTTAAGATTCTAATTTTTTTCCTCTCAAATATGTATACTATTAGACTAGTCAATTAGGATCTCTGTCTACTTGTTTTATCTAAACACCTTTTTCCTTTGTTTGATTTCACATTGGTTTTTTGTTTTTAGTTCTACAGTTCTAAGCTTATACTGTTAGCTTTGTATTTATGAATCTAATTTTTTCTTCAGGTTAGAATGTTATGGATAATGGATTAGGGGTGCTGGCATTCGCACCCAGAAACCAGCTAGAGACATGTTGTTCTGGAAACAATAGAAGAGGAAGCTGAAAAGCTTATTGGTTCTGCTTTGAGGTAACATAACATCATCCTTTTAGAACACGAAACATGTCATTTTCCCATTACTTTTCCCTGCTCAATCACCTTTCTCTACTGCCATGTGTTGCTGTTCAGATTAAAAAACACTTTTGTAGAATTGAATCTAATGAAGGTCTATCATATTTGAGAGTTTTGGTGATTTTTACATATTTGCTTCGGAGGACTTACAGTTAAGTTGTCTAAGACTTTGAATTTTTGATATTATCACTTTAGGGAAATGTTAAATAGTAAAGTGCCTGAGAGCATTTTTGCATCGTTTCTTCTCCTTATCCATATTGTTTCCTTGTTTTGCACTAAGTTTCTTCTCTTGATAAAATTTATTTTATATTATTTGCAAGTTAGCAGAAGTAAGTGTAATTAGGCATATGCGGTGCAAATAGCAGTTTCCAACAAAATTTACAGATATATTTAAGAGTTTAATTTCTACGCACCGTTACACTCACAATCAATCACAATTTATGGTATGAGTGACATATAAGATAATTATAAGTTGACTCACTTCTTTTGACTTGTCAACTTGTAATTGGTCGATAACGTAAAATATTTATACACTATATATATAAATTAAATCCTATATCTAATCTCATCTAACAATCTTTTCATATGACTGTTAGCAATAGAAATGAGAATTTGGTAACCACCTTGCAACTGATTCATTGAATGAAAGAGAGTATATACATCAGTTTACACAAGAGATGGGCTTCTACTAATGGCACCACACAATATTCATTGGGCCAGATACAACTAGATACAATTAGGCCCAAAACATACAACTAGGACTTGAACATTACTAATTACAACCAACAAATCCTCCCTTAATCTCAACTATGTTGCATAGCTGAGATTATCAGAGGAGAGCAACAATTCACAACTCAAAAAACAAAAATCGCAGAAGCTATAAGTAGCATTACATCAGAATGCAGAACTCAGACTTGAATCTTCACTTTTCTGATATCCTGGTCATGCCTAAGGCACATCTCAACTTCTCAAAACTCTCAGTTTTCAGGGCTTTGGTCATCACATCTGCTACTTGGTCCTTAGTGTTGCAGTAAACCAGCTCAATTATTTCATCCTTAGCTAAGTCACGGAGAAAGTGAAAACGGATGTCTATGTGTTTACTCCTTCCATGGAGGACAGGATTTTTGGAGAGTTTAATTGTAGAGCTGTTATCACAGTAAATAACAGTGGTTTTCTTCTGTGGTAGGCCTAGTTCTTCAAGGATTCTTCTTAACCAGATTGCTTGACAAGCGCAACTGGCAGCAGCAATAAACTCAGACTCTGTGGTGGAGAGAGTCACCACAGGTTGCTTCTTAGCTGACCAGGACACTGCTCCAGAAGCAAGCAGGAAAACATACCCGGATGTACTTCTTCTATCATCAATATCACCTACATAGTCACTATCTGTGAATGCAGTAAACTCAGTGTTCTTAGACCTCTTGCATTTGATGCCAAATTCAAGAGTTCCCTTCAAGTATCTCAGTATTCGTTTTCCAGCTTGAAAGTGAAGCTCTGTGGGATGCTCCATATACCTGCTTAGTAAAGAGACAGCAAAGGTAAGGTCAGGTCTAGTTGCAGTCAAATACATCAAGCTGCTAACTAGCTGCTTGTAGTTGCTAGCCTCAACTTTTCCTCCACTCCCTTCCTTTGAGAGCTTAGTACTAGGGACTATGGGACTCTGCACAGGTTTGCATTCTTCCATCCCAAATCTCTCTAGAACTTCTACAGCATACTTGGCTTGGCAAATTGATATGCCATCATCAAATTGCTTTACTTCTACTCCCAAGAAGTAATTCATTAGACCTAGGTCAGTCATGTCAAAACACTCTTTCATAGATTTCTTGAAGTCTTCAAACATTCCTTCACTATTTCCAGTGAAGATGAGGTCATCAACGTACAAACTCACAATTAGCATACCACCAGCTTCACAGTTTTTCACAAACAGTGTGTGCTCTGAGAGGCACTTTTTGAATCCTTCCCTTACAAAGTATCCTTCAATTTTACTATACCAGACACGTGGTGCTTGTTTTAACCCATAAAGGGCCCTTTTCAACTTGTATACCTTATCTTCATGCCCTTTCTTGTTGTAGCCAAGAGGTTGATCAACAAAAACTGTTTCCTGTATCTCCCCATGCAGAAAAACACTTTTTACATCAAGTTGGTATATTTTCCAGCCCTTAATAGCAGCCACTGCTATGACAGTTCTGATGGTGTCCCACCTTGCAACAGGAGCAAAAACTTCTCTGTAGTCAACACCATGCTTCTGTGTGAAGCCCCTTGCTACTAACCTTGCCTTGAGTTTCTCCACTTCACCTTTCTCATTCAATTTGGTTTTGAACAACCAGTTAACACCAATTTTCTTGGCATCCTTTGGAAGATCAACTAACTCCCATGTTTGATTCCTTTTTATAGCCTCAATTTCTAAGTCCGTAGCTTTCTTCCTCCACTTCTCACTTTTCACAGCTTCTTCAAAAGTGAGTGGATCCTGTATTTGGCTTATTACTACCAAGTTGAATTCTTCTACCAACTCATCTTCAGTATAGAAATCACTTAGGTATGATGGCTTCTTTTTCTTTCTTGCTGGTGAGATTTCTTCTGTGTTGTTGTTCACTGCATCTGTCACAGTGGTAGGTTGAGTTTCTGAGTTGCTGCCAGATGGCTCAGAGTTTTGTGTAGACCTTGCTTCTTCAACAGGAGTTGCACTGATGTTTTCATCACCATCATTGGAGTGATTGGTGCCTTCACCAAGCCCTTCCTCACTGTTTTCATCTCTCCCTTGATCTTCATCTCCCGTGTCAATCAGCTTTTCTTCCTTTTCTTCATTCTCTTCACTCCAGGCCCATTTTTCTTCCTCATTGAAGATCACATCTCTACTGATATAAATCTTGTTAGTTGTAGGATCAACTAACCTGTACGCCTTTGACTCCTCACTTATGCCAAGAAGAACACATTTGACACTCCTTTTATCAAGTTTCTTTCTTAAGTTTTCAGGAACATGGACATGGCCAATGCACCCAAAAACTCTAAGGAAGTGAACTGAAGGCTTTGAGCCACTCCATTTTTCTTCAAGAGTCATTCCTTCAACAGCTGCAGTAGGACTCCTATTTTGCAAGAATACACTCCACTTCACAGCTTCTGCCCAGTACTCTTTTGGTAAGCCCTTCTCATTCATCATAGACCTAACCATGTTTAGAATTGTCCTGTTCTTTCTCTCTGCTACCCTGTTTTGCTGAGGTGTATAAGCAGCAGTCAGTTGTCTTTTTATACCACTTGCAGCACAGAAATCATTGAACTCAGTGGAGGTAAACTCTCCACCTCTGTCAGTTCTCAAGCATCCAATCTTTTCACCAGATTCATTCTCAACTGCAGACTTAAACACCTTAAATGTTTCAAGAGCTGCAGATTTCTCACACAGGAAATACACCCAACATTTTCTTGTGAAATCATCTATGAAGGTGATGAAGTACCTCTTCTTTGTGTTGGATTCAGGCTTCAATGGACCACATATATCTGCATGAATGAGATAAAGTTTCTTCTCTGCCTTCCACGAGGACTATTTAGGGAATGATTCCCTATGTTGCTTACCAGCCAAGCAGTCGTCACACACCCTGTAGGCACTTTCCAGATGAGGCAGACCCTTAACCATGCTCTTTTGACTAAGTGTACTCAATCCATTGTAACTTAAGTGGCCATATCTGCAATGCCACAAGTGACTCCTGTCTTCTACAGAGACTTTGCAACAAACAGGTTCAATGACAGTAGGCATAATTGGAAACATTCTATTTGCAATCATTTTAGATTTAAACAACAATCCTTTCTTGTGAATTACATTGCAAAAATCATCTTCAAATATCACTCTTAAACCTTTTTGTTGAAGTTGACCAACACTTAGAAGATTGTTTTTCAATTCAGGAGTCCAATATACTTCAGTGATAACATGCACAATGCCTCCAATTTCAAGTTTAATAGTCCCTTTTCCCATGACCAACATTTTTGAATCATCTCCTAATTTTACACTGGTTTTATATATTTCATCTAAATCATAAAACCACTCCTTAGATGCACACATATGGTTGCTACAACCAGAGTCTAAGAACCATACCTTCTTGATGACCTTCTTGGTAGGTTTCTTGGGCTTGTCAATTCCTTGTTGAGGAGTGTAGCCAGTGTGCAGGATTTGTTTCTTCACATTTGATTGAGCCATGAGCAAGACCTCTTCTCCTTCATCAAATTCAGTGAAATTCATGCTTTCCTCAAGGTTTGGACATTCTGATCTGTAATGGCCCATTTTCCCATATTGGTAACATTCAACATTGTCTTTGTTCCAATTCTGTCTACCACGTCCTCTTCCTCCACGTGCACCAAAACGACCCCTTCCTCTGTTTCCTCCTCTGCCAGTGTTCGAGTTTGCCACCTTGAGAACTTGTTCCTCTTTCTGAACTAGTTCTCCTTTCTGGCCTTTCATTCTTTGTTCCTCAACCAGAAGACTACTTTGCAATTCATCTATGCTAAGTTTCGTTACATCGTGCGCGTGCTCAATTGAGCAGACCACGTAATTGAATTTCTCTGTCAATGATCTGAGCACCTTTTCCACAACCGTTTCTTGTTCAACTTTTTTTCCATACATTTTCATTCGATTGACAATGGTAAGAGTTCTTGCGAAGAATTCATCAATGCTCTCTCCCTCCTTCATATTCAACATCTCAAATTCCTTGCGCGCGACGTTCAATTGCGCACGTTTCACCTTTGAGGACTCCTCGTATTTCTTCTTCATTGATTCCCAAATTTCTTTGGCAGAATCTTTGGTGAGGATTGTCTCCAAGATGCTTCTGTCAATTGCTTGGAAAAGATAATTCTTTGCCTTTAGGTCTTTCAACTTGCTTTCTTCTGCCATCTTCGATTGTTCCGCCGTGGGGTTCGCCGATGGTATGAACACGCCATTCTCGACAAGGTTCCAGTATTCTTTAGAACGGAGGAGGTTCTCCATCAACATTGCCCAATGGCTGTAATGCCCATCAAATTTGGGCACGAAAGGTTGCATGTAATTCACTCCGTTTTCCGCCATTGCTGTTGCTTGCGATCTTCGAATCCTTCACTCAGATTTACTTCACCACGATCACGCACGCACAGGCCCCGAGTTTTGGGGCTCTGGTACCAATTGTTAGCAACAGAAATGAGAATTTGGTAACCACCTTGCAACTGATTCATTGAATGAAAGAGAGTATAGACATCAGTTTACACAAGAGATGGAACTAATGGCACCACACAATATTCATTGGCCAGATACAACTAGATACAATTAGGCCCAAAACATACAACTAGGACTTGAACATTACTAATTACAACCAACAGACAGTATTTTTTTTTCTTTCTTCAAAATATGATACAACATAACAAATGAATAGATGAAACTATGTATCAACAACATCAATAGCAAAACTATATATCTAATCTAGTATTTACCACTGGTCGAAACAATGCCTTCATTACCCGCCAAAACCAAGTACTTATCTTTCCTTGTAAGTTTAGTGCATTCAAATCCCAAAGCCTTACCAATCCTTTTTTGAATATAATTCGCAACTTCAACTCTAGCATCCTCCTTATTATCAAAAGAACCAACAGAAGAAGGAGAAACCTCTTCAAGAAACTGAATAGAGTACAAAGGAAACGGATTCATCAAAAAGAAAACTGGATCCAAACACTTAATACCCCCAGCAGTTGTACCATGAAACATGCTGACGTGGCTATCAATTGCAACGGGAACTATTTTACGATCACAACAAATTTCTGAAAACAGAGGACTAAACCTTAACAAATACGGTTCTCTACAAGTAGTCCCTTCTGGACAAACAACTAGGCTGTCCCCTTGTTCCAAAACACGCTTCATCATTTTCTCATCCTCGTTACGGTTCCTTGTTAAACGCACCGGTTTTATAGGTGCTAGTATTGCCACTATCTCTGAAAATCTACTTAAACTATATGTTACAGCAACCAAGTCTCTTTTTAACGTAAATGAGATGTAAAGTGGATCCATTAATGTTCTGTGGTTGCACACGTAAAGATGGGCTTGGGCTTGAGTATTATTGGGCTGAGAAATTGTGAGGTGAAGCCCACTAATTGCGAGAAGAGGAAATGAGATAATGTATGGAAGTGAGAGGGCTATTATGCTACGTATTAAGGCAAGGATAAAGCCAAAAGGAAGCCATGTTAAAATTGCAAGAGTCTTAGTTAGAGTGGGCCTCAGTGCTAATCTTCCATCATGGAAAATAAGTGGTTTGGTGTATTTTTCTCTGGCTAGCTTTTTCCAACTTTTCTTCTCAGCTTCCGTCACTATATAAACTTCCTAATAATTAATTGTTCAAAAAAAGACATGCAATAATTAGTCTAGATTTTTTTTGGATAGGTATTTCAAGCACATACGTTATAAATACTAGTATAAATACCACTCAAATAATAGAAAACAAGAATAAAAAAGCTATTTGTCAAAAAAAAATTTTATTTAAAACTGTAGTCTGTTTTTTGATAAAATATTGACATTGATTATTATATTTGACATGTGCTACTAATAATATCTGATAGGTTGTATTGAACATTGCTATGAATGCAGTATTTTCTTAATATCTGTCTATAGTTGCACATTGAAGGAAAATTTATTTCTCAAAAATTAAATATTATATAATTTTATATTTTAAGATGTTAAATTTGTCTTTCTCATTACATTCTTTTCATATTTCTTTTATTTCTTACTGTGTTTATCAAATCTCATGTATTTAGGAAAACATTTAACAATAAGCGTTTTTTCAAACATCAAGGACAATACTCAATAGATGCTTTTTTATATTTTTATGGTTTAATAAATATTTTAAGATATTTGTGTTATTTGCAAAATTAAAAGTCAAGGAGTGCAAGGATGGTTTAAATCAGTATTTATGTATCAAGCAGATAATTTGTATAAAAATATCAATTAGAAGAAAATATATTTCAAATTATAAATAAAAATATAAGGATGTAATTTATATATACAATAGGTGTATGCATGTTTTACACTATCTACCAATGACATGTTGGCACATCATCTAAATATAATCTAAAAATTGCTTCAAAGGAAAATATGTTGAGTAGCTTATCATAAAAATCATTTTTTTAAAAAATGATTTTTTTTATTGTCAACTTTTTTTAAAAAAAATAAGTGATTTTCAATATGTTACACAAACACAAAACAACTTCTCTTTTTTTTTAAACAACTTCTCATTTACTTAAAAATCTCTAAAAACTATTCTCTAAATATTATTTAATATTAAGATGATTTATTTTTTTAATCTGTAACAAACGATCCCTATAGCTTTAGTTAGAATCGATCCTAGAAGCTAAATCAATTTTACTCTAGAAAATTCCAACGCATGAAAACCAAATTTTTGTCTCCACAACAATGTTTGGGTGTGGCTTTCTCAACCCCAAAAGTGAATCAAAAAACTTGACAAATTAAAAACTCTATCAAGAGTAGATCATGTATACAAACCTTGAATTGAGAAAAGAACTCATGATGAAGATCCTTACTATATCCTGAAATTCCAATGACATCAGAACATGATTCTTTCCCTTTGTGAACTAATTCCAAAGCATACTTGTCGTCTACCAAACCCACAAAGTAGCCACAGAACACTTTCAACTCTCTCCCCACAACAAAATCAATATCCAAATACTCTTTCAAGAAGCTTTCCACCATTACTCGAGGCAACTTACTCAAACCCACTTTCTTGCCACCTTTATTCACAACCTCAAACATTTCCAAACCAACATCTTCCAAAAAGAACTTTGGCAAAACAGATTTTCCCACTCTAAAACTCTCTACTTTGATCCCAAAAAAGCATATCATGATCATTACCTTCATTCCAATATCATCTCCAACAAAACAAACAAATGGGTATAAGAGAGTCAAAACTATGGCTCTTAATAGCCCTCCACCTTCAAAAGCCACTAGCATGAAATATGGGAAAATTGAAGAAGATCTTAACAAAGCACCTTCTACATCAAAAAATAGTGTGTGATCATTTAGGTCTGAACGATGAAGAAGAGACTCATATTTTTGGTATTTAAATTGTGGTGCAAAGGTGCGTCCCTTTAGTGGCCAAAATATGCCAAGAGATTTGAAGGAAAAAGCACTTTTGTTAACCATTCTATTGTAGCAATCTCTCTATGCTAGAAGTATTACTATTGGTCTTAGTTTATACTACTAGTAGTAATTAGTATATATATGTATCAAGAAATTTACACGCTAAGTTTTTTCTTTTAGAGTTTATTGTGACATTGCCATCTGGCTTGCCACGTTGATCATTTAATTAATTTTGCCTTGTTGAAAACGTTGACTAAGTAAGGGGTTTAAGTTTAACACGATGAGCTTTTATTTTCCTTCGTTGGCAAATCGTTATGTGGCAACTCTATATGCCTAGAAAATAATGGCTCCATAATAATTGATATATAGATGCCGATAAGTTAACGGAATATTATTCATGACCTACAATTACGCACGGGTGTGGTTTAACGGTTGGGGCTCATGCATCATCCCTTAATCAAGTGTTTAGGGTTCGATCCTCGTTTTGGGTACGTAGCAGCTTTAAATTCTTCGGCCAGTGGATACACTGGTCTCGACAAAAAAAAAAGAAAAAGTATCCCAACCAATCAATTTTGATTAATCTGAGTTCTAAGTTCTAACTTCCTCTATATTTGTTATTTATTCATGATTGGAAGGATTTCCTCCCCTTTCTAGAGACTAACAGCTTATGGTTTGGAAAAAGTATCCCAACCAATCAATTTTGATTAATCTGAGTTCTAAGTTCTAACTTCCTCTATATTTGTTATTTATTCATGATTGGAAGAATTTCCTCCCCTTTCTAGAGACTAACAACTTATGGTTTGGATCTTTATGTGATTGCTGAGTATTTTCTAAAATATGTTTGGCTGGTTACAAGCTCAGGAATCCAATTCTTGGAAACAATTTATAAACTTGTTTGGTTCGTACCATACATTCTTGGGAATAAACATTGTAATTATCAAAATACCTCTGTTTATATGACATGTTATTTAACTTTATAAGTTATTAAAGGTGAAATAAAAGTATAAAATTAAAGTGATTATTAACTTGTATTTTTTTACAGTAATCTTTTGTAATAATGTATATATATATATATATATATATATATATATATATATATATATATATACACACACGTGAATCTTTAATTAAGGGAACTACTCCATTTTTATCACATTTTTGTCTACTACAAAGGTTGAAAAGGAAGGAGAAAAAATGAAATGTTGCAAATAAAACTAGCACTCTTGGTATCCACACAACACTTATATGTTATTACTGGGTTGTGCTCTCAAGAAGATCAATTCTATCATATTTGAATTGGGTTGGATAGGTTTGATACTAAAGAATCAAATAAAAAATATTAGAAAGTATTATAATAAAAAAAGTTAAAGAAAATATCATACAATATGTTTTTTTAAAAAATACAATATATATATATATATATATATATATTGTTTGGTCCAAAGTGTAATTGAATATCACTATTAGGACAAGGCCCAAAACCCAAATACACCAAACGAGGCCCAATGACGTGGGGCGGGAAAGAAAATCTACCAACTCAAAAGGAAAGAAATCTACCAACTCCACACAAAGGAATCTGAGAAGAACCCTAATTAAGCGAAACAACATAACTTTGCCTCTTCCATATCGCACCAACCCAGATCCAGAAACAAACACCAAAGATCTACGCCTCCAATCACCCAAGCATGAACAATACCAGCACAATCGCGAGCTAAACCTTCACGCACCGCGGCAGGGGATAGCGAGACCAATTAGAGGAAAGCAGATTACGACAAAGGAGATCTGCACCAGCGTGAGCCAAATAATCTCTTTGCCGTGAAATCCAGGTAAATCCACACAATCTGTTATGGTTAGTCTTTTTGACCACATACACCCCTTCTTTCGAATCTATTCACACCACGCAAAAGCCCAAATATCAAAGGGCCCAATCCGAACATCAAGGGCTCAGATCAAACCTTCAGATCGGACGGTCCTGATTCATTGGAATCAACCCCACCCCGCTCTATAAATACAACATTCATTGCCTCATTAATGGTAAGCATACTCGTATTTATCACTTCATTAAGACTATTCCACTGACTTTAGCATCGGAGTAACTTTGCAGGTACAACACCAGCAGGATCGAACATTTGTCATTGACTAAGGATATCAACCACTAACTACCTCGGATCGCTCTTCAAGGTCGGAAGTACAGTGCAGAACACAATCTAAAACTTCCCTTCAAATTTCGAATATCGTGGAGAATGTTGACTAGACCTCTCATCTCTGTTTCACCTCTACAAGCTTTGATTAGGTTTAGACAATTCGTAATTAGGTCGGCATACGATATATTTATAAGTAAATAAAACATAATTTACTTTCAAGATTTGTTTGCCGGCCCAATTATGCAATGATTGAATTGTTGTCTCATATCACGAGAACACAACATAAAATCATGGTTGTTGTCTTTTTTTTGGACAAAAATGAGGCTAAGCCATTTTATTAATAAATATCTGATAAATACATGATAAAATAAAAATAAAGATATGAGAGCAAGCTAGAGACGTGACCACCATTTCCAAATCATGCACAACTCTATTTGTCTGCCTTCTAATAAACTTAACATGAGAGTTTTGTAAAGAGGAAGATAAAATTATTCTACAATTTGGAATAATAGCACCAAAATTTGTAATGTGTTCTTTTGGGTGCTTTAGATTATCTACCACCAATAATCGTCCTAGAAAGGTAGCTGACATGGTTGAGTGAAAAGGACATACATTGTTGGTAGAAATCTAGGCGTACGGGGTTCAAACCTCGCTCCCCCTCCCATCTAATAACTAACACTAATTACTAACCACTTTGTCTATAAAAAAAATCTACCACCAATAATTGGCATAAAATCCAATTGGAATTACCACTCTCATACCGCTATGGAATATAATTTTCATCGAACTCATAATAAAAATAAGAGTTGATCTAAATAATTGATTTAGTTAGGGTTTATCAGGTTTCAATTATCTAACTCGATATTCGAATAAAAAACGCCAGGTTTAAAAATAATACAAACCAAAACAAATCAATAAGCTCAATCAACCCGCTTAATTTCTTTGCATTAAGATTATCATTCCATCGTCCCGAACTATGACCATGCATATCCCTATCCCTATATAAAACATTTATCATGTTTTGTATATTTGGGGATTACGACACAGGTCGCCCAAGGTAATATAAACCTACATGAAATCCTAAACTGAAGTGAGATTTTTTATTAAAGAAGTGACGACTTTTTTTAGTTTACTAGATGAAATGACAAATAAACACCACACATATATACTACCACCGCTCACACCCGGGAGCCGACGTCCCTATGTCGCTGAAATTGCTAAGCAAAAGTGACGGCTTTTAAATCTAATAGTAAATTAATCTTTAAAAACTAATTAGTTTTGTATGGGAGAGGGTAGGGGTGTTCGCGGTGCGGTTTGGTTCGGTTTTGAGACAAAAAGTGAACCGAAGCGCAAGGTAAAATTACATGCGGTTTGGTTTGGTTCGCTTGGCTTCCTAAAATAAAACCAAACCAAACCAATGCGGTTTGGATTGGTTCGGTTTTTCCAAAACAAAACATAATTTAAAATGAAGTTAAATTAGCTAACATAAGAAATGACTAACATACATCTTTAATAAAAAATCTACTCAAATATATGTAGTATATAAATTACTCTCTTTTAATTCTTTTTAAATAGGTAAGACAATGTTTAAAAGAATTTGAATTAAATATTTTATTGTAATTTTTAAATATAGCATAACAATATAGATTGTTTGTAAGTGAGTCAAAGAATTAATTGGATTTGGGCTAGTAAGTGAGTGATAGTTGAGTTTTAGTTGAATTTGAGTTAGTAAGGAAGGTTGTAATTCAACAAGCCTTAGTGTTACTTGCGGTTTGGTTTGGTTTGGTTTCTGAAATCAAAACCACGAACCGAACCGCACGGTGCAATGAAAAAAAGAACCGAACAAAACCGATCAAAAACGGTTTTTTGCGCTTTTCGGTTTGATTTGATTTGGTTTGCGGTTTTTCTATTGGTTTGGTTCGGTTTTGAATAACCCTAGGAGAGGGTAACAAAGGGCTTTATAAGGAAATGCGATTTTTTTCTTAAACAATAATTGAACCTTATTTCTTTAAGAATAAATTATATATAATATTATTTACTACGTAACCAATTAATTATTTTTCAAAAAAAAAGGAATATTAAGAATTCTGAAAAATTAGATCTCCAATATTTTGAGGCCTATAAAGCCCTTAGTTTGCTGGTCTTATTCAAGGGCCAGCCATGTTACAACTTTCAATATATGTAATAAATATATAATAGATGGCGAGTTAATCAACTAAAATTGACGACGGTGAATTTAATCCTTCAAAAACAGACAGTTTAAAAAGTAAATTATTCACTTTTTTATTTTAATTTTCAAAAGAATTGTTTGTTATTTTATTATTTAATTAATATATGTAGCAAATGGAACACCCACGCCAACCAAGCCACGTATATAAGAATCCTTGTCTTCCTTCATCTATATCTTTCACACCCCCACCCTAACAAACTAGAGAAACGTTAAGCAAAAATTTTCCAACCAAAAATAGCCAAAAACTACATGACAACACCAATTAATCAAGTTTTTTAAACCATTAAACAATTTACTTTTTCATAGTTTTTAGTCAATGACCTAATAGTGACACATCAACAAGTCTGTTATTAGACAGTTACAACGAATTAACTGAACTTAAAACTAAAGCTTAGCCACTAATTACACAAGTAACTATACTTAACACAAACATTTTCCTACCCATAAATAGAACAAGAATAATCAAGTTGGCACTGATTGCTACAATTTCCAAAACAGGAAATCCAAAGATCGCACTCAAAAGGGTATTCAACGATCTTGGAGAAGAAGTTGAAGGCGGGATTTCATTGAAAGCCATTGTTGTTGTATTGATAAAAAGGGCGTTTCATAATTAGAAGAATAATAATTTTTCAATTTGGAGATGAAGATGAATGGGAGGAAGAGAAAAGAGGAGAGAGACGGAGGAAGGAGAGAGGGCGTTGGGACAAAGATGAACAATGAGGAGTGAGAGCTCACAGTGATGGTGGTGCAGTGGAGAGAGTGTGTGAGGGTGGTGAGGATTGTGGAATGAAGATGAAGATGAATTTTTTTAACAAAAGTGTACTTTGATCCTTTATGTTTCACCAAAATTTCAATTTAGTACTTTATGTTTTCTTCCAGCCACTAATGTCCACTAAACAAGTCACGTCATCGTTAACGACCAGTGTGGCATCTGTTAACGTTAGTGGACGAAAAGTTTAAAAAAAGACTAGTTAGACACACACATAGATAAAACATAAAAGACCAAAGTGAGAAAAAAAAGGACAAAACAGAAATTTTGGTGAAACATAAAGGACCAAAAGTACATTTTAATCAAACTATGTAGAGGGGGTGAACCAATATTTAGTCCTTTATGTTTTTTTTCTAGGAACTAATGTCAACTAAACAATTCATGTCACCCGTTAACAGCCAGTGTGGCATCTGTTAACACATTAGTAGAGGAAAAGTTTAAAAAATGATTAGTTTGGCACATATATAAAACATCAAAAAACCAAAGTAGGAAAAAACACACAAATGACAACTAAAATTTTGGTGAAACATAAAGGGACCAAAAGTATATTTTAACCAAATTTAAACTATGTATAGAACAAAATGTAGAGGGGGTGAAACAATATATAGAAGGGAATAGATGGAAAAATAAGAGAAAGTCACACCAGAAAAACATGGAAAGGGGGGGAAGATAGAAATAAAGATAGAGAAAGATTAGAAGGAAAGAAGAGAACAAAGGGAAAAAAAACTGCCTAGTGTGGAGGGTAAACTGCCTAGAGTAGAAAACAACTTTTATGGCTCCACTAATTGTGTGGAGATTATAAGACAATTTGCAGCGAGATTGGAGTTGCAGTGTTCAACACAATTGTAGAGAGGGGAATGAGTTCTAGACTCTAGTGGTGGGGTAATGCATTTGCAGAACCCGCCAACAGGGCTTCTTGCAGCACCGAGAGCTGATGCAACTGGATTTTTTTCCTAAGGGAGTAGTTTTCTTTTTTTGATTTTTTTGTAATAAAAAAATTCATAGAGCAAAACTTATAGAAGGAAACGAGGAAAATAGGCGGAAAGAAAAGAAAGAACCCAAAATAGAATAGGAAGAGACGGAGAGGAAGGAAACTAGATATAAATAGGGAGAAAGGAGAGGAAATAAGGGAATAAAGGAAGAGAAACGATGCATTACTAATCACCGAACAACACACGCGCAAGGACAACTCACGCGCAAGGACACTGGTCAAAAGAGCTACACAAACACAAAATCTCGCTAGATATGGAGGATGGGATGGCATGGAAGGAATGGAAGCAGCGTAAACCTATTGAAAGGGGTGGGGAATGGGGTGGAGTGTGATCATTCACTTCTAGTCTTCTAGTACCCTAAGGGTGTGTTTGGATTAAGAGAGGAAGAGGGAAGAGAGAAAAATGGGAGAAATAGAATAAATTAAGAGAGTTGTTTGTTTGTGGTGAAATAGGAAAGAGAGAGTTGTGTTTCTTGTTTTTGAAAAGACAAATTTAAGAGCCATTTCTGTCTACTTGTGGAGAGATTACAAAAATCATTAAACTAATCTTTCTTCCCTCTCTCTTTCATATTTCTCTCCTTAACCAAACATGGCAAAATCACTCTCTCTTCCCTCTTTCACCTCAAACAAACACACACCAAGAGTTGTGCAGCGCAAATGACAACGCTTCAATTTTACCTTTTTAAAAAAGAAACAAAACTATTACAAGCCTTGGAGCAGAACTCGGATAGGAGGAAGATACTGCTTTTCAAAGAGGATATCAAACCCGCTAGGCAATAGTGCCACTATTTGACACCACTAAACTGATGAGCAAAATTAAAGGCCCTCAAGAATACATGATACACCTGCGTTGTAACAAATCATCAAATTCATTGTACTAAAACCAAACAGTCTTTCATTCAATCTCCCGAATCCCGATATCAGTCACTAAATTGACCAAGCTGCGGTAACAACATTACCAGTTATGGATGATAAATAAACGCATCACAACTTACACCAAAGTTCTTAACAAGGCTGAGCAATATTCAAAAAAGGAACTGAATCCATCAACCAGAATGTAGCGTTCGTTACCGATCCTAAGATTAACCAATGTACTCACCTACCTTATGGGCTCTCCCCGTTCATTAAACACCCACTCGATCAATCTGGACCCTGAAATTTTTTGAGCAAAATTAAAGCTTATGACTGTAAAAGAAGCACAAAATCTGCAATATCCACCATAACAAATTGCAATGTCACCTTTGGTCAAGTATAGATTTAAAAACTTTACAACATTAGACCTTTCTACATGACAACAACAACTATACAGTGAGACCTGAAGACTAGTATAGACTACTAAATGAAGATGAATCAAATAGAATAGCAGCCTAATCCTGAGGCGAGATCCATATCTGATTATTGATGTTTACCAAAATGAGACAAGGAGTTCACCAACTGTATATTTTAGGAGGCCGTAAGATTCGAACTAAAATACTAAATTCGCTATTTAGGTTTGCCAGACTAAGTCAGAAGAATAACTCACCACTTGATAAAAAGAATTTTAATATCGGTTGTATGCTTTTGCGAAATCCCCGCGCCTCTGAAATTCACCAAAATTATCATGAGGCCTTGTTGGATATGTCTCCATAGTGTCTGGGAACCTGTTCCTTGATTCCAAGGGTAAATTGGTACCGGCATAGGGAGGATTGCCAGTTGGTCCATCATATTCAGCAAAATTCTGCTGTTTATAACCTCGATATCCAGGAGACATTCGTTGGATTGCCTGTTGTTGACGCCTCTGGGCATCAAGCTGAAGAAATTCTTCCCATTGTTTTGCGTGCGAAGCACTCACCAAAGCAACTTTGCTCATGTACTTCTCCCTCAAATCTCTAATAGCCTTTGGGAAAAAAAACAAAGTGTTAGGAATCATAAAATTGTGATAAACAAAACTGAAATATTTTGAGAGATTCAAATTTAATTAACACGAGAAATAGTAAATCTTCCGATTTTACTTTTTCTCACTTTCAAATCCAATGTACAAATATCAGAAAAAAGTTGTGATACAAGCTAGGTCACAAGAAATCAGGGGAACAATGTTCTGGATAATTCTAACAAGAACCCTTCACCAGTCATTAGTCTCAATCAGGTTTAGGATTGGCAGTGCAAGCTGATTCTAGACTGTAAATAGAAAATCACCATGTGGAAAATAAATCTAATTCTGCAGTTCCTTAACTTCAATCCTAATAAGGCAAAGGTTCTAAAATTTAAAAACTTCAGTAATATGCAACAGCAAGAAGAAAGGATTTTTAATTAGAACTCAAGATCTGCAAAAACAAATGTATACCATCGCCAATTATCCTACCTCACGATGCTTGAAATTTTCTTCATCTTCTTCTCTATCACGAATTTTCATCAGCTCCATTGCCTCCTTTTTATGCTCCAACTCTAATTCTTCTAGAGTCTGAGGGGGAGCATTGTAATCAAACTGGTGACTGGGTTGGATACCAGATTCTCTCCTATGAGAATCCCACCCATCATTCCTATAAGTACCCATGTTTTGATTACGGCCATCAAATGAATTATGAGAGTTCCCTGCATATGGGGCTTGTCTCGGAGACCTTGACTGGCTTGAACGACCTCTAGCTCCACTATTTCCATAAGCTTCATGAAATGAAGAGTATGTTAAGCACTTGAATCAGGATGCCAACATAGATGATTTTCTTTAATTCAAAAAATTGCACTTGATTCAAGATACTAACATAGCTTTAATTCAAAAACTATCTTTATATTCCCATACTGAAACCATGGGAGCCAATCCTTTCAGTAAATATGTTTGTAATGGAGGTAAGCCTTCAGGACCGAGATAATGCTTGAAGGCTAAGAACTTACCTCTTGCTGCAAGTAAATGACAAGCAAGAACAACATTAAAATACAGGCACTTTTAGGATAAAGTGCACTAAAAAATAGTATATAGAATTCTAATTCTAACAAGCTACAAACACGAAATTACCAGCTTTCTAAGGATGCCGTAAAGATATCCTATGCTGTCCCTACCTTGTGGAGAACTTCTTGCAAATTTTTGAGTCTCCTCCCGGACACGGTCTTCAACAGCCTTCTCTTGCCTACCAAATTTTGGCTGAAACTGAGATGTATTGCGTGGTGCAGAATGAGATCTCTGGGGCTCAGAGCGCTGAAGCCGAGCACCAACAGGACTTCTCTCAGGTGACCTTGATCTGTCCATGTGAGAGCTAGAAGTTCCTTTTTGATCACCCTCCTCTCTAATCTTGTGCACAGCATCAACACCTTTCGCCAGAATTAATCTATCCTTACCACTTACTATAATGAATTTCTCGTCCATCTTAATCTTGCAGCCAATATCCCTTTCAATTTTAGTTATAACTTTCTCTGTGAAAAGTGCTCTTATATGCTTGTCTCTTGCAGGCACCCTCTCAAAGAAATCTTGAGACCTGCGGTTTGCTCCAAGGGTAGATGGACACCCCTATATTGTCAAGTAGAATAGCATTCAACAAAATGATGATGATATCGCAAAAGAAAATTATAAAATGGTGAATAAAACCACATCTCCCCACTTTCCAACACAGGAAAGCATCTGCATGCAATCAAGTGGACAACATAACGGGAACTAAATACAATCCATGTGTGTGGATACTAGTGCCAACTAAAAATCATAACAAATAGTTTTCTGTGAAAGTGAAGGATTGAAAAAAAAAGAGTCAACTGAAATATCTAATTGCATCCATTTCTCTATGATTTCAGTTGCCACATTAGTACTGGATACAATTGTAAATTACATGTAAATGCTTCTGTGAGTAGAATTGTTTGGAGCGGTACACAACTAATAATGAAGCTGAAACCGGCCATACCTGAGTGTAATGCCCCGATTCTCCACAGAGTTTGCAGATCATTTCTTCTTCCTTCCTTTTCTTCCAATTCCTCTCAGTAGCTTTCGACTTAGCCTCCCAAACCTTAGCTTCTCGGCTGGTGAAATCAGTTGGGACAGCATTAGGGTCTCGAGCTTCCTCTTCCTCATCAGACCCTGCATTGGACCTCTTGTTTGATTTTACCCTCTCTTGGCTATTCCTAGTTGTGGTTCCAGGAGGGCCGGTATACTCCTTGTAAAGCTCAAGGAGTTCGTCATCAATATCTGAATCCTGTCTGCTGCTCCCCATCAATGAATACCCGCCCAACCTAGATTCAACTCCTGCATTCCCAACAAAAATAATGAAGCAAAACTAAAATCTACCAAAAGTAAAAAGAAGCAACTTACCACAGAGAAAACATAATTAAATAAAGGAGAAACTACACACAAAGATACAATACAAACAAGGAACGTGATACGAATACATTTTCCCCTAAATTTAGACGAAAATATGAATTGTTTATGATAAATTTCATCAAAAGCGCGTGTAATTTGGATAATTGCTATCATAAAATGTTATACATGAAAAGGAAGCTTATTGCTGAGGAGTGTGATAGTTAAGCATCAGCACAAGTGAACAATTTTTTACGAAGTGCTTATAATTGTAGACGTAGTCGTAGACCATAGATAAGCTAATTCATTTGAAAATTCAAGCAATCGAAGAATATAAACAACGAATTTCCAGAACAAAGTGCTGAAAACAGCAAAAACAAATGAAATTGCGAAGCGAGAATTGAAATGAATGGAAGCAAATAAAATAAAAGTTTTAAAACAAGGAAATGGCAAACGTGATGATCTAATCTAAAGGGATTGGGGGAAAGGGAATTTGATTTGGGAGAAAGAGGAAGACTTACTGTGGAGGATGAAAATGAAGATCTTCTTCTCCCCACGGCCCACACTGCGAACTGACAATTAGCTTCCCCAAAGAAGTAAATAACACATACATATATCCACAATTTCTTCTACCTACTACTACTACTAGGGTAGGGTTGCATCCTCCCCGGGTCACCCGCCCCGATATCGTTTTCACTCACCCGGGGAAAATTCAATCCTTTTCATTAGGGCTTTTTTTTATACAATTTCATTAGGGTTTTATTTCATGAATAACTGCTTTTTTTACTTCAAAAAAGAGATTTTAAAGCTTTAGTTTTAAAATTTTACATATGTTGGATAGGCCTAACATTGATGGAATAGCTCTTAATGTGGGTGGCGGTGCTTTCATGAATTCTAGGATGTCCGACTATGGTGGCCTGAAAAGGATCATTTTATAGTTTCCTTAAAGGGTTCTATGGCTCGTCGAGTATTCTGACATTATTCATGCAGAGTTGATGGCTCTCTTTCATGGTATCTCGTTATGTTGGGAGTTAAGTTTCTTAAAAGTTGATTGTTATACTGATTCTCTTAGTGTTAGGAAGTCGGTTCATGATGCAAATTAATACTACCACAGATTTTGGAAAGAAATTGCTCCGTTAAGGATCACGTTGCAATGGAATTGGGAGGTCAGATTACAACACACATTTCGTGAAGGCAACCAATGTGCAGACTTTCTAGCCAAGCTTGGTGCAACTTGCAGTGGCCCTATGATTGTCTTGGATTCTCCTCCAGCCGACACGCATAACTGTCTATTAGCAGATGTCTTGGGCACACTACTTTTGTGAGATATTAGTTTCTCTATTTTCTTTTTGCTTTCTTGGATGTAACAAAAAAACATGTTTCATGCTTAATCAAATTTGTATTCTTTAGGGTTTATGGTTTGGTTCCTTAAATCTCTACCCAAAACTTAATGACACGGGTTACATGACACTTGGCAGCTGACGTGAATTATTTCATGTTGTAAAATCAACGATCTAAACATGATCAAGTATGTTAAAAGAAAATATGCCAGTACACTTCAAGATGAAATAAACACTGATATGTTAAATTATTTTCCAAGTCATTGCGTGAGCTGATCATTGAAGACTTGGAAAATGACCCGTTGGTAATTTAAAAAACTGTTAAAATTTCAACACTTCAAGCAATGACTTGGAAAATATTTCTTCTCTAATAAAATATATTTCTAACGTGGTGTTAAAACATATTTCTTCTCTAGATATGTTACGGATGCTAACATAAAACATATCTGACGTGGCAGTAGTAATCCAGTTGTTATAATTTGATTGTGCAACAGTTTGGACAGGCTATATGGAATTGTTGGATAATGCTATATGGGACGAAATTACCGGCAAGAACTACAAGAATGCAATGTTTTACAAGTGACTGGTATTAGTCTGCACCTTTTATAACCCAACACGGGAGGGTAGGAAGTAGGAACTAAAGATAACCTGTTGTAGTGGGTATTCTTACCTTTCTTACTGGTAACCTTCGTACTTTTTAGCATTTTTCGGAATTGTTCGTAAGTTTTCTCCTTTTCTGTATTTATTTTTCCCAAATATTAAATAATTTTTTCTTTTTTATTTGTCATCCAATTCAGCGAATTGAACCATGATTTAAAAAACATCGGCTAAACCCCTTCTTCTTCCTCCGAATTGCAAATTTCTGGAGGCAGAGGAGAGGGAAAACAAGGAACGGGAACGGAAAACAAGGTAACCACTTTCCATTGATTCTACTTTCAGGGCAAAAGCAAGTGCCTAGTGTTCAATAACAGCGTGTGCTCGTCACTCCCCACTCCATAGGCTAAGGGTAAAAATCAGCTTGTTGTAATTAAGATTCGATGACGCTGGAGATTCCGAAAGATCATCAAGCTGACCAACGAGTTAATTTCAACGGAGACCCAACAAACCCTCATCCACATGATAATGGCGGCAATAATACCTTCCCTAACCACACAACCGCCGGCGATTCTGGATATGCTCGTCTCCCTCGCAAACGACCTTGGGGTCCTCCTTCAGGTACTACCTATTATTCTCTAAATACTCATTCTGATTAAATTACTCTCATATTGCACTTGTGTTTTTTCTTTTGTTGCCATCCTTAGCCAAAATATGCTTGTTATTCATTTACTTTTATGCTTTGTTATTTTATTTTGCAAGTGGTGAATGGTGATTGCATTGTTTGGCTTACAGATGCTCTATTTTCTTGCAGATCAAGTGGATAATCCGTGTCATGTAAAAGTTTATGTTGCTCCAGTTCCAAGAACAGCATCAGAGGCTGATGTAAGTCATTATCTCTCAGACTCTTGTTTTATTCTTCTGAAATTTTGGACATAAAAGCATGTGTACGTGTTTTAAATGGAGGTTGCTTAGCGATTGTTGATATTGTGGAGAATCATGGTCAAATACGGTTGATGCAGCCTCAATTGCGGCCACTGACATTTTTTAAAACACTTACATCAGCCTCTGATCTGTTACATGAGAATGATGAATCCTGTGTTTGGCACAGAACAGTGTTTGGTTGATAAGTTGATTTGTGAATTCGATTTTAGCTCTTGACTTTGCAATGTGGAGACCCGAATCACCATTCTTTCCTGAGGGCACTGGAATGCCAGAACGGTGGTTCCCGGTAGCCAGGAATAAACTAACCTTTGTTTATTTATCGTTTTTTTGTTACAATTGTGATCCATTCTATGCACACCACGTGATACTGATAGTTGTTTGAAATGAAATAGATGTCATTCCATTCTCTGTGTAGCCAAATGCCAGCATAGAAATTAACATTCCATTCCAACCACATTCCCACTCACAATCCCATTTTGATTCCTCAAAATTCTATTCTCTACACCAAATGTACTCTAGTTGTCGTTGTGATACCACTTCTAAGTTTAACATAAGCAACACTGGGATGTCAGGGTTTCAACTGATAAGACATATTCTGTCCCTGCCTATAGAAGAATTTTAGGGGCCTTTCCTGTGAGGTACTAGGAGAATGTTCAACACCATATTTGCTTATTTTTGTTGTATTCTTCATTTGTATTATAGCTCTTATCCTTCTATCTCATTTCCATTTTGTATGTTTATTTTAATTAGATCCGCCTAGTGTTCGAAGGACATGGAACTATTGTTGAGGTTGTTCTTTTGAAGGATAAGAGAACTGGCGAACGACAAGGTATCTTTAGTCTTTACTAGTTATTGGGTGTTGTTTACTTGTTTATATCACTGTCAGTTATCGCAATATGTTGCGAGGAGTTATGAGTCTCACTTGATGTTCATAGCAATATATGAAATTAGTCTAAATCTTGTTTAACTTTCATAGGAAGTTGTTTTGTGAAATATTCAACACCAAATGAAGCTGACAGAGCAATTAAGGCTTTAAGCAATCAGTATACATTTCCCGGGGTAAGAACAGCTTTACGTATGATGGATGACTTAAACCATTTCTTTCCAATAATAATTTCATCAATTTATACACATCTTTAGTTCTTTACTGTTTTGACACATTTACATTTCCCAGGAAGCATGCCCAGTTGTTGTCAGATTTGCTGATCGGGATCGTGAACGTCTTGGTAATTATTTTAACTTTTTACGATCCTATGAACCAATTATTGAAATACATTATTACATTTAATAAAGAAAAATACTTTGCCAACCTTTTTTTTGTGTTTTCGAAAGTAAACTATGTTATTATTCTCTATATTTATAATGTTAGTGGTTTTGAAGATAAGTGATATAGTTTTATGTATAAATTAGTTTCGAAAGATTCCAAGACAAAACCTTTCCTGTTTACATGTAAGCATTAAGTTTACTTGAGAAATACTTGTATGCATTATACGAAGAGAATATACAATATATACAGACGAGTCTATTCCAATCAATACCAAAGATCAAGGGGAAAAATCAACAAAGAGCAAAAACCAGGAAATACAATCAAGATAATATCACATAATATCCCAACTGATTCTAATCTTATTTTACAATATCCCAACAAGTTTAAATTTGATATTGTTAAAAGTTCGTTGTATTATGTTCATATTTTTGGTTGACAAACCCTTGTCATACAATACATTGTGCTTTCTCCTACACCTAATGAGTAATTAAAAGCATAATACAACTTTGTGTGTGGTTCTTATCTGTTTCATTTGTAGGGGTTCGAGGCTTCTGCCGAAACATGGAAAAGAAAGATCCTCCGGAAGGCAAACCTCTCATATTTTTCTCAAAGCAGCTCACGAGTCACCTTTTTAATATATGATTAAAAGCATAATACAACTTTGTGTGTGGTTCTTATTTGTTTCATTTGTAGGGGTTCGAGGCTTCTGCCGAAACATGGAAAAGAAAGATCCTCCGGAAGGCAAACCTCTCATCTTTTTCTCAAAACAGCTCACAGACTACCTTTTTAATATATGATTGTGTAATTGTAATCTGATTTTTTTTCTTCCTTTTAGCTATTGTTTTTCAACTGACCACTTATTTTATTTCTGGTTTTGTCCCTATATTTTTTCAGAGGTGTTGTTGGATAAAGTTTTTGTTGCCAACATCAACAAAGGTGCTTTAAGATGCGACATTGAAGAAGTATGTTTGACCGTTCACATCCATCCAAATTTACTTTTCCTTCACTGAAAAACAAATTACTAAGTGTATTTTTTATGCCAATTACTGCATCCATGGTTTGTATTTAAATATACTATATGCTTATGCTCATTGTAGAAATGTATATAAATTCTAGACCAACCTCATAGGTTGGCTAGACACTAAATGTTTCCCAAGTGCCAATTGACTCCGATTTATCATTAAATTAAAACAGTTATTCTATTTAGAAACAAGAATTTAGGTTATCATGCGAGCTTTTGTCATGATGCTTCCTTGTAGAAAAGCTAGCAAAAAATGTTTGTTACCATTATGTTCATATCTGTAACCTTTTTAGCCTAATTCCGTTCAGTGGGTTGATATGATAGATTTATTCTCTATAATGGTAGCCTTAAGTTTGCTTCAATATAGTATATTTTGGATTATCCATTGTAGTCTGCAGGGTTGCGTGAGATATCTTAGGAATTGTGTTGTGTTTCTGAGTTTGCATCCATATTCTCTGCAGATATTTTCCCCTTATGGACATATAGAAGATGTCTTCATTCAGCAGAATCGTGGTTGGTCCTTGATCTTGCCATGTAATGTTTATATGTAATATCTGTCTGTGGCTTGGAAGAATGGACATGAATTTGATTACCTGACAATTATACTGAAAAGAAAGGAGTTGCAGGCCTGAAAAATAAAAACCTAGAGGAGAGACAGTGAGAGGCAGTGGGCAAACATACACACACACACACAGACATATATATATATATATATATAGAGAGAGAGAGAGAGAGAGAGAGAGATAAAGAACTATGTTTGACCTCACTTAGTTAAGTGTTGCTTTAAGAATGATACTTTTAGATTAAAAAACAAGTACGAGCAATGTTGATGTTATTAGGTTACTCTTTCAGAGGTTCAACTTCTCTCAAGTACTTACAAAAAGTTAATAATATTTATTGCATTTATTATTTTATTGTATGTCCTACTTGACACAACAAGTACTTAAGAGGATCCAAACTCGTCTTTCAGGTAGAGGAAAAAAATACTGAGAACAGTAAAATTATATTGACATTGATGTGGATGATTTTCTATATGTTCATATTTTAGAATACAAAACACTAGTCCTTATTTATTTATAACTTAGAATGTGGGTTGGGTTTAACTCAACCTTACAAAACTGGCTTGTAGAGTGAGAGATGTCTCCCATTTATAAACTCTTTTTCAGACCATATTATACCCAATGTGAGACTTGGATTTTTCCCAACACACCCTCTCACACCCAGACTATTAGGCTTGGTGCGTGGATAATGATAGTGAGTGGCCCAATGGATCTTAGATAAGCTGGATACCATCTTAGAATTTGAGATGAGCATAACTCAACCCTACAAAACTGGCTTGTAGAGCAAGGAATACCTCCAACTTATAAACTCTTAATATTAGATTCCTACTCCTCCATAAGTAAGGAAACAAATCATGATATATAAAGACATATGGAAAGTTGGAAACTAATCTTAAGAGATGATAGCAGTCCTGAGATACTTAACATATTTATCATAGAATAATAGTGTCAGGACTCAGGAGTTATAAAATTACCAAATATTTTGAACATGCTTACATGCTTACGTAAGAGAGAGGACCATGCTCCATCGATGATAGACTGTTTGATATTTTGCTCTGGTTACTTTTAGCTAAGTATTGTACGTAGTATTTAATTTATCTCAGCTGTATTTTTCACGCTTTTTGCTTTCACCTAACTTGTGTCACGTGGCTTCCTTTCTTGTTTTTCAAGGATATGGTTTTGTCAAATTTTCTACTAGAGAAATGGCGTTGGCAGCAATCCAAGGGTTGAATGGAATATTCACGATGAGAGTAAAGATAATTTATTTATTGATACATATTATTCTATCCACTTTTGAATGCTTGCTAAAATTTTATTCCTACCAATGCAGGGTTGTAATCATCCATTAAGTGTTCGTTTTGCGGATCCCAAGAAACCTAAGACGAGTGAATCAAGGTTTAGCTTTCTCACGTCTTTGTTTTTTCATACAACTCTATATATATGGGAGTCATTGTTATTTTAATGCAATGCTAACAATTTTATTGATGGTACAGCCGTTGATTTTTTGTATTTATTTAGGTTTTAGAGCTTTTGTGTGTGGTTGGGGGGGGGATCAAGAAACTCTATTTACTTGGCTGAGTGTCGATGAATCTTTAATACCTTTAATTGAACTCTTGGACATACTCCTCCATTGTCCCTCTTGTTGCAGGGAAGACGACAGCCCTTCATAAACATTCCATGTTCCTTCTCCGTCAGAGCGGTGCAGCAAGGCCACAATAAATTTGTTTCGTCAGAGCGGTGCAGCAAGGCACCATGAACCCTTCCCCCCACAATAAATTTGGCTCCTTCCGCAAGAAGCAAAACCAGTTTGCTGCAATACCTTTGTACTAATAAACGCCAACTACATCTTATGCACAGGTCTTGCTGCACTTCAAAAAAAATTCCCCTCCTTGGCTATCTACCCTAGTGGGTCCTCCCCTTCAAAACTCGGCAACTCCACTATGCTCGTCGTCCTGCACTATCCACATGTCAATCCTGGACACAATTGGAGCAGAAGTTTTACCCTGAACTCACCTTCCTCTCCCTGATTGCATTCACCACTACCTCTTAGCCTAACACCCATGCCTTATTGCTTCATTCATCGGTTCATGTAATAAATTCAGCCAGACCCTCCAGGTTTTTCTCAATGGAAGCCAATCGGTTCCCTACTTTGCTGCAATCTAATTCAGTATCTCTCTTCATTCATTGGTCATCCCTTTCAAGGCATCCAATGATTTTTCTAGTGCACCCACTCAAACTTCCATTCCACCTCCAGAGTTTACCCGTGTCTCCACCATAACGTGGCCACCTTCAGGATCCAGTCGGTCGGACCAACTTATTCAAAGACTATAAGAATATTTTGCTATTGTTGAAAGTCCCACATCGGATGTGATATGGCTTTAAAAACAGTTTATAAGTGAGAGACATCGCACACCTTACAAGCGGGTTTTATAGAGTTGAGTTAGACCCAACCCACACTTTATGATGGTATTAGAGCCTATTCAAGATCCGTTAGGCCACCCTCTATCGAGTCACTTAGGTCACACTCCAGGATCCAGTCCTAGGTGTGAGGTAGTGTGTTGAGAGTCCTACATCAGATGTGATATGATCTGAAAAGAGTTTATAAGTGGGAGACATCTCTCACTCTACAAGTCGGTTTTGTATGGTTAAGTTAGGCCCAACCCAAATTCTAAGAGTTACGTGTTCGGTGTTCCTCTTAATATTGAAGTGTTATTCCTTTAATTCACTTGTCATATTTATTAAAAATAAATACCAAATAACTGCTGTAATTTAACATCGTAGCACTTAGCCATGAACCGGCTTTCCCTTCTAGTTCAACAACTGATCAATCTTATTTCCCAGACAATAGAATATTTATTGAGTATTTTGCTATTGGAGATAATTTTAGGAATTGTATTCATGTTCTATTTGTGTGCATCTGTTAGGCCACTATTAATGAAAGGCCCATTATTAATGTGAGGGCAGAATACTCTAGAAGGAGGAAAATGAGGGAGTGGGTATATAGGAGGAGGCTAACCGAATGAGAGGGGTATGAGATTTGTGAAGTGGGAATTACGGGGCTGAGTATTGGGGAGAGGTTCCCATTTCAGTAAGGGGTACTCTCATCTCTGAGAGTATCATTTATCTTTTCATTTTAAGTTTCCATTTCTGCAAGGGTGTTACTCCCAGCCATTGTAGTATGTACTTTTCATTCAATTCACTGAAGGATTTCTCTTCTGTGAATTAGTTTAATACATTTGCATTCTGTTGAATTTTCCTATTCTCATTGGGTTCTATTAGCATCTCTTTAGGGGCAACTATGTACCTGCAAATGCAAATTTTGGTCCATGTTCTCAAGTACCTATTTCCTAGATAATAGAATATTTATTGAGTATTTTGTTATTGGAGATGATTTTAGGAATTGTATTCATGTTCTATTTGTGTGCATCTTTTAGGGGCAACTATTTACCTGCGAATGCAAATTTTGGTCCCTGTTCTCAAGGACCGGCAGTCTGGTTTGTTTTGCTTCTTCCTCTTCTGACTCCCTCCACAAATTGCATTACACCAGGGCATGCTAAATTAGTTTCTGTTTAATGGGATGTGCCAGGCCACGACCAAATTTTTGTGATTCCAATACTGGAGGGAGTATTGCACATACTGCTTCACATCATTCCACACTTCCACACCCGCAAGTTGCTGCTCATATGCCAAACTGGGAACCTGGTGCTACTGTAGTACATCCACCATTTCTTCCCCACCAATCACATTCACAATTGGCTTCAATGCCTTTGCAGTCAATTCAAGCTCCAAACTTACCTTCTCAGCCATTCATTACTGCAGAGCAGAGACATCCAGCAGATTCCTTGGTCCAAAATATAGAGCAGCGGCTAAGTTCTCAGGTTAGTGACTAACAGGTAATACAGTGATCGGTGTTTCCGAGAAGTTTTGGTTGGGGTTGACTTAAGTAAACTTTTGTTATTGAATAGATGGACTCATGTAAGCGAAGTTATGTTACTATTTAGATTACATTTGGGTATATGTTTGTCGTCCTACATAGTACCCTTTAACCTTCGAAACATATTTCTTATTCTCTTTAAATTTGTGATTTTTTGTCTTTGTAAATGTTACTACTTTGATAATGATGAATATGTCTCAGCCTCCTGGGTTCCTTTGTGTCTGGTTCGAACTTTGAAGTAGTTAAACTTTGAACCCATTTCTTCCTTTTTTATTTAACAATTTATGACGTGCTGTTATAATTGAGGAACTGTATTGGAGTAAACTACGTGCATGCCTTTCACTTAGTTTTGTGTTGGACTTTTTCTCTACATCTACTATTACTAAATAATTTGCAAGTGTTTAACAAGATACCGGTTAGGTATTAGAATTTTTGGGATTGGACCTTACTCAACCCTAAAAGCTATCTTGTGGGATGATGGTTGCCCCCACTTATAACAATATACAACCACTAATCGAGTCATCTCATTCTTCTATGTGTGACTACCAACACCTCCTTACGCCTATGACTAGGCATCTGGAGCATCAAGCATGACTCAAGTGGCCTAATAACGGTGGCCCAACAATAGATCTATAATAGGATCTGATACCATCTCAGTATTTTAGATTGGGTCTAAGTCAACCCCAAAGCTAGTTTGTGGGGGTGAGGCACCTCCACTTATATAATCACTAACCAAGCCATCTCATTCTTCTATGTGAGACTTCCAATAGGTATCTTTATTTGGCAGATTGCAATAATTTTCTCATTTTATTCCTTCCCAGCTGTCTATTCAGACTGAAAGCAATCCTAATACAGTTGCTGGCAGTACCCCACCTGATCTGCCAACAAACCCCCAAGATGAAGATTTTCCAGAGTGTGACTGGAGCGAACACTACTGCCCTGATGGTGATAAGTACTACTACAACTGTGTCACTTGCGAAAGCAGAGTAATGATGAACCTTTTGATCTTATTCACACGAACTGTTTGGATTTCTGTTACTTTAGTGTGGTATTACTCTTGGTGCAGTGGGAGAAGCCTGAGGAGTATGCCTTGTATGAGAAAGAATCAGAGAAGCAACATGAGCAAGAGGATCATAGCTTTCTTCACCCACAAGAAGTTACTCAAAGCAAACAGGTCCATTCTTATTTCTACCATAATCAAATACTCCCTCTGGACCTATTTATACGCAAAAAATGTAGTTTTAAGTTCACTAAATAACTAATGTATCTAGAACCAAATACATTAGTTATTCAATGAACCTAAATCTGTATTTTTTACATATAAATAGGTCCATTTAGGTAAAGGAGGAGACTGAGTTTGTTGCTCAATCTTCTGTCACCTAACATTCTGTTATTTTTCAGGAAACAAATCACGATCACAGGCAGTCAGAAACAAGTCCTGTTGTTGGACAGGTGTGATATTATTTTTCTTGTTGGGCTACTGAAGTCACATATTGTTATAAATTATTATTACCTTAAAGTGGCCTTCAAATTGTTACAGAACTAATATTTTGTTTCTTCAGAGGTTTTGCATTTCTTATTGCTTCATTTGTTCGTTTCAATAGTTGGTATCTGTGATTGGGGAATTTGTTGCACTCTGATAGAAATTTGAATTTGAAATTAGTACAATCAGAAGAAAGTATGACCTCAAAATAACAATGTAGAGTTTGCACTCTGCAGTAAACAGAATGCTCCAACCCACTCTAAACTCCTGCTCTTTGCTCAAATTATCCTGTGACCTGTCCCTCAAGATGTGTTTGATTCAAATGAGGAGAGGGAGGGAAAAGATTTTGGAGGCAAAGAGATGGATATTAAACTTATTATTTTTGAATTAAGAGTTATATAATATAATATTTATAAAAATATACAATAGATTAAGAAATTAAGTTTCATGATAAATTATCATTTTGTTCCTTTTTCTCAAATTACTAAACTAAAATATTTACTTTGAATGAAAATTCTCTTTTTTTCCCACCAAAACCATCTCTCTCAACATAAGAATTAAAGGGAGTACGTTGAATTCTTCGACTTTCTGGAGTAGGAAAATTTTAGGATTGTGACACTCCCTCTCTGGCCACGCAGTAGCATTTGAGTTTGAGTTTGAAATCTTACGATGGTAGGCCAGCCTTGTATTTCTCGTGTGAAAGAATGGGACTACTACAGTACTATTGGGAAGGGAGTACGTTGAATTCTTCGTTTTTTTTTTTTGGCCAACGATTGGGAAGTCGGTTAAGTTAACGCCTAGGGAGCTTGATCAGAAATGTGGCTCCACTACTACAGTACTGCTGTAGGGACTACAAATTTCAGAAATGCAGCTCACTATGTACAAGAGTTATATTTCAATTATTGTTATACTGGAGTTGAATTTGGAAACGAGTGGCGTTTATGCTCCAGGACCAGTAGTGCCATGTAATAAATAGTATCAAAACACCCGTCTCATTTACTACATGTTGTCTTTTTTTTTTTGAAATTGTGGTCTTTTATTTAGTGAAATATTAAGTTGTTTTTGGGTTATATTAGGGTCGTTTAATTACTTTCTAAAATCATTGCATTTTTGTTTTTAAAATATGCATTCATTTTATAATGCTAACAAAAAGATGAAATACTCATATCATATCACAAGAGGGAGGAAAAAGAGGACATGATCAGGGTCACACGAAGTGGCAGAGCTTGACCAAGTTATGTGGGGGCCAAATAATATGCAACGTAGATACATGATTAAGATAATTTTTGAAGGGAAATACAATTCAAATTCAAATAAAGGAGAAGCAAATTCACATAGTAAAATATTAGTGTTAAGAGAGATGGTGAAAATAATTAGCACCTATAGACATGGTCAAATAGACTAGCCTTCAAATGTCAATAAGAAAAGAAGGGGGTGGTGAAGCCACCACAAGTCGAGAGGGCTCCGACTTATGTTGATGTTTTCAGGGTCTAGAGCCTCAAACTGATCATTTTGTTTTTATGCAAACCCGAGATGTTGGGGGAAGTCCGTTAGTGGTGAGAAAAGATGAATTTTTTTGAGAGAGACGGTGAGAGTATGTCGTCGTCGTTGGTGGGGGCATTTTTTACTGTTAAGTCATTTTGAGTTTAGGGTGGGGTCATTGTAGGGATAGTTGCTCCTTTCAGCTTATGAAAAGCTCTGCATCTTGCCACAGGGAAGGTTGGTGACGTTAGGTTTTTTGGGGGTTTATAGAGGGAGTGACATGCAAAGTGAATATCCCGAGTTCAAATTTGCGTAACCATGAAAAATTGTCAAGCTTAACAACGTGGCTTTCAATTGTGCTAGGCCTTAGGTAGATAGATATATTAAATTGTATTAAATGGATCACTACTATTTTCCTTAAAACAAATAATAGAGAAGTTTGAATGTTCATTATGCTTTGGTTACATAGATCTATAGTGCGAACATACACAAGTATGAAGATGGATACTATATGTAACACCCCCAATCCCCCATTGCTACAAATTAACAATTTAACAGGTTTCTAGTTGTTTTTGGTTAGTTTATTTGGCGAGTTAAAGGACATGAATCAGTTTGAAACTATCATCTCCCCCACCTGTACTAGTTACTTACCACTAACACTTGTCTATAAAAAACCTAAATATAAGTAACACTTGTCTATAAAAAAACTAAATATAATAATAGTTGGCTTAATTTGATATACTGTCACCTAAAATAAATCACAATTAACATTTCACAAATAATTTTTAAGTGGTTTTAAGGTAATTATGATTGAAATTAAACAGTCTTAATGATATGACAGTTTATGAAATCATTACATTGATATTGTTATAAATTAAATTCAATATTTGCTCAATATTGAAAAGTGTTATTAAATTCAATAAAGGTTAAAAAAGTGTTATTAAAAGTCATAAAGCATCATTAAAAGTAAGACTAAAATTGATAAAAACAATAAAATGTTGGGACCAAATTAGGGTTTTTTTTTTGTTTTGAAAAACTAAAAATAAAAAACCCAAATTTTACCACAAACATATTTAACTACATCAAATTAGAAGAGGTTGTCCCACCCTTCGAGGTGCCTCCAATCCAGCGAGGGGATTAGTCAGATATGTCACTTATTTCCCCCTATTTCTTTCTATCTTTTGGAGTTAGAAGGGTGGATGAATTCAATCCGTTAATGGATATGACATCCCATGCACTCTTATATTTATTACCCCAGGACCGTATAGGGGGGACAGAAAACTATCACCACCGGATCCTTCAAATGTAGAACACATTTCCCCACAGTTCATTTTCTTTGGACTACTAGGACAAAACAAAGCGAGTAAGCTTACTTAGCAGTTTTTACTATAGAAGAAGCCTATTTTACTATTTTCTTATCATTCCCCATCACATTCAAATATACCAACAGATCCTTTGTTCTCATACAAGCAAAAGATGCTGATTAGTGAAAGGTAGCTTAAAACACCTAAGAGACTGAATTGCAAATAATAATATCATGATGAGTATATTATACAAGTTATATATGAGTCATGAGCAGAAAAACTTACACATACGACTAATGGGGTCCTCATCTAAAGTCTAAGTCTGCTACAACAAAGTCAGCATATATATATATATATATATATATATATATATATAAGAAACAAAACAACATATATAGAAGCAGTGATATGATATGATATGATATCTAATGTTCATTCATCATATATATGTGATGGAACAACATCTTGAAGAAGGCCATGGTCCCTTAGCAATACACTACTCGTCCTTGGATGAGGAAAAGTAGCAATATTATTCATTGAAGGTAAAGAAGGGAAACCCAGAGACGACAATGTATTGACTAGGATTTGTTGATGATGGTGCTGATAAGTTTGAGACATGTACTTCCTAGGCATTGGCATTGGCATTGGTGAGCGAGACATAGCTGGGCTTGGATGTGTGTGTCGTCCTTCGTAGGTTGTCACTACAATGGTTGGGTCAGTTAAAGATCTTTCCACACATTTCTTCACATTACATGAAGCACTGGTGCAACGATAGTAGCTCCTTGGAAATGGGCTGTTTTTGACAGCTTTTTGACCGTACTTTCTCCATCTATACCCATCTTCAAGATGATCCACCTCGCTTTTCGTCATGAACGCGAATCTAGCTTCTCTCTGTCTCTTCTTCTCATTTGTCTTCTTCACCTTCAACCTTTTATACAAACCAATAAATATTAACCAGATCCCAAGAAACAATGAAATCTTAGAATGTTCTATAAATCTCGGAAAAGGCAATGTGTAAAAGCAAATCCATGAGACCATTACCCATCCATCACTTGCATTCTCTGAACCACGGACACCTCTTTCGAATGTCATGTCCGGGTTATCCGACACGTACCGTGTAGGACACCGACACTTCAATTATTTGTATTTTTCAAAAAAATTCAAAATAAAACTAGTATCTGGGTGTCTGGTGTCTGTGTCGGTGCTCGATAGCTAAGCATCAAAGCATGAATAGAATGGAACTATAGAAATAAAAAAAACATGTATTTTATAATCAACTACCCCAAATTATGCTTCTCCAATATCCCGTGAAACATCCACTAATGAATTAACATTAAAAAAATTAATCGCCCCTTCTCCAAAGATGAAAATATAAAAAATGGGTTTGGTAAGCACAAAAAGGTGAGACTGAGAAGATAAACGGAGAAAATAATTAAAAAGGAAACTAATAATAACTCACTGTTTTAGTGGTTGATTAGGTTGGTCAACAGTTTTATTGTGTTCATCGTTGACTGCTGTGTCACTAGACAAAGATGAAATGGAAGAAGAGTTTGGAGTGGCAGGTTGTTGTTGCATATCTGAACACTCTCCTTTCTCAGTCTCAGTCTCAGGTGGGTCCTTAAAAGTAGTAGAACCGACATGATCAGGAAAATCAAGGAGAGGACTGTAACTGTACTGCATACCTAGCAACTCCATAAACCCTAAAGAGCCCTTTTCTTCACTGAAATCAAACATGCTTGGGAAGGATGAAGAACAAGAAGAAGATCCAATCTCATCCTCCATCTTCACACCCATCATCATCATCATCATCTCTTTTCTCTCCATGATCTCTCTAAAGCCAAATAATTTACTTCATTTCACAGCCTTAAAACCAATATTAAGATAGGGTTGATCTGGTTTATAACTATATAGCTAGCTAGAGAGAGAGAGAGAGATTGTATTTAGAAGAAGGAGAAGAAGAAGGAGAAAGTGAAAGGTGTGTAGCGTAGTGTGTGGTGGGAACAAAACTTGTATAACAAGTAGTCATGTTAATGAACGTGGCAAAGCCAAAACTTTACCGGCAATTGCAGGTAAATGATGGTACGGAGCCGGTGGCATTCCTTCAAATTCAATGCATGAGGCTCGACGCTTTCATACGTAGCGTTTGACCCATTCTTCATCTCTCTCTCTCTCTCTCTCTCTCTCTCTCTCTCTCTCTCTCTCTCTCTGTGTGTGTGAAAACGAAGTTACGTTATGCCTTCGCTCACTGTTAAACGTTAGCGCCGTTTCATAAACGAATAGAAATGAAAGGAAATTGCTCATGTTATTGTAAAGCTATAGGGAAAAACAAGTTACTCAACATATATATTATTTGTTTTCTATGCAAGTTTCTTTAGAAAAAAATTGAGAAAAAGAACCAACTCAGGACCAAATGATTGAGAATATTATGATCGTATAGGGTTTAAACGCGAATATGAAATGGAAAGAACCTGTTCAAACTTTTAGGTGGTAAAACCGACCATATCGATCTGAGGGAGGCTGTAAAGTTTGGAAGTTATGTTATGTTATGTCTTACCTATTCTTTCATCTTTTTCAAATCATAGGTATAAACAAAGTGTATAAATTGATTAAGCATTTTTTAACCTTAGATGGAGCAAACTCTAGAACCATAATTATGATGAATTACTATATAGCGTGTGGGTACCTCACTCACCTACGTTACGTACCTATGCCCGCAAATATAGCCACGCCCTTTGGTCCCCTGTTTCAATTCCTTTAATTTTATGGGTCCTCCACTCCTCACATATATAATGATCTAGCTAGAATTGAAATTGACAATGACAGTTATTATCATTATTTTATTATTTGCTAATAAAGGGGGTTCACAATCCTTCCACCTAGACCGATAGACTTGTGTTGCCAACTCTGAAGTTGAGGCCCTACGAGAATTTGCCCCGACCGGGAGCCCAACATACTTAAAAGGAAGTGCACTCCGCTTGCAATTTAGGAATCTAGCACCCAGAGCCAAAAAGTCATTTGCAAGACTGCCACATTAACCCCGATAAGGCTGGTCTTAGAAAAATTTACACGGAGGCCGGAGCACAACTCGAAAGTCCTCAGGGCGGCCCCCAGGACAGAGATTACTGTTGTGGGATGTTCCTACTCGTGATCTTCTTATTGCTAAGGGAATTATCAAGGATATGTAATTTTGGTCCTGCATATCTTAGTTTGGTAATTTTTATCCTCAAAAACCCTTCATACATTGTAAAATAATCTCAAAAACAATAAATCTAATATGAAACATACGAGTCAGTTCTACTTCTACCTTTACTCGCCTAAACGCTATAAATGGTAGAGAACTGATTCATATCGCCGGTTCATAGGGATGAAAATTTCATAATTCATTAATACTAATATATATGGCATTGATTAGTCATTGCTTAATTTTCATGATTATATATATCTCTTACCCCACCATGATGACCTAGTGGTGCACTTATCTTCTAATGACTAATTTGTTTGTTTTACTTAAAAAAACACATATAGCAAATCTTTATGATCCTTCTTTTCCTTGTCTTACTCTCAATCTGTGGGAAGATATTCTAGAAGACCGACATAAGTTAAACTTGTCATTGTCTGAGAAACTTCCCGTTGGATTCTTTCATTTGATTTTTCTTTTCTTTTCTTCTCCCGTGAATAATCATCACCTCGTCTTATTGGCCTTTGAATGAATATTTAAAAGCCAATAATAAAGTTAAAATGAGGATGCTAGCTAGCTGCATATGACTCAGGAAGTCAAAATTATAAATAAACCATTTTTTGTTGGCTAATTTGCTCTATATGCATGTGTAATTCATTCATATTCTACAGCCATATCTCAACCTACAAACAAATAAGATTATTGACATGTTTGCTTGTGTTTTGTTTTTTAGTTTTTGAAAACTGTCTTACAAACCAATTTTTGAAAACTGTTTTTAAGAAAAAATGAAAAAAAATCAGTTTGACATTCTATTTTTAAAAACTGTTTTAATGATGAGAAAACTCAAAGACTTGTTTGATTTAACTATTTTCAAAATATGTTTTAATAACTAAAAAACTTAAAACTTGTTTGGTATAATTGATTATTCTTTTTTAATATGTTTTTTTAATTTATTTGAATATAACTAAAAATATTTTAATGTAATATTTATTATATTAAATAATAAAGACAAAATAAGAAATGCAGAATTCATTTTTAACTTAATTTTACTTTTAGTTTCCATATAACGAATATGTAATTTTGGTCCTGCATATCTTAATTAGGTAATTTTTATTCTCAAAAACGGATTTATCTTTAAATTAGATAAATTCGTGTGAAGAAATTTGTAGGGGCATTCGGGGAATAACATATTTTGTGGGGGTATAGAGGGGTATGGTAGTGTTACTTGCGGTTTGGTTTGATTTGGTTGGTGGAACAAAAACTGCGGGCCAAACCAATCTGCGCAGTTGATTGAAAAAGAAAAACTGAATAGATTTTGCGGTTTGCAGTTTTTTGCGATTTTCGATTTGGGTTGGTTCAGTTTGCAGTTTTCTATTTGGTTGGTTCCGTTTTGAAAACCCCTAATAAATTGCATGGTTGGTATATTGGGTCTAATCATTTAATAGTCATTTTAACAACCTAGGTTCGATCCCAATATAAGATATTTTTTGAACATTTACATGTGTTCTGTATTGGGAAAAAAACAAAAAAAAATGCATGTAGAATAATAAGAATGACTATATTTTGTGTCAAAATATCACAAAAGTTTTAAATTAAAAATAAGCTATATTTACATTTGTGCCATTAATGAAAACACCCACTTCTCCATGTTTTTAGTTTTTTTTTTCTATTTTCTCAATTTTTCAAAACTAAAACAGAAAATGGAAAAGAAAAACACCTTTTACCTGTTTGTGTTTTTTAGGTCCCAAAACTGAAAAATCAAAACCTGTTTTGAAAACTATTTTTATAAAACACATTACCAAACGAGTTTTTCTGTTTTTGAGTTTTTAAAAATTAAAAACAGTTTTAAAAACAAAATTCAAACAGTAACCAAAAAAGGAAAAAAGAAAAACAGTTTTATATGTGCGTGTTTCTTTTTTTGGTATACATAAGTAGGCGGCATGGCAATGGGGCGGGGCGGGGATAGGTTTAACATTCCCCATCCCCATCCCCGAATCCCATATTCATCCTCGTTCCCCAACTCAAACCCAACGGAGATGAAAATTTGATCCTCATCCCCGTACCCAACGGGTTCGAGGATCCCCGCCCCAACCCCGTCCCTGCAATGGAATCAATTTTTAAAAATTAAAAAGTAGTTTTTACCTGTCCTAAACCCGAACCCGCCCCCAAACCCAAAATTTATCCCACACCCGAACCCACCCCAAACCCGAAATTTAACACAACAACATAAAACCAATGCAATACTAGTGCATATAGCCAAAATATCAATTATCCAAAATGTCAACGTATAACAAAATGACGTTGCATATCAACATATAAATATCAATGTTCTAAATTAACGGGTAATCCAAATTATCAAAACAACAACATAACCAAGAACAAATTACATAATTATTCATTGAAATTTTAAAATTTGTAAAACAAGTAGCCACATCAATATTGTCTTCTTTCTTTCTCCAAATGCTATTGAAATGACCTATGAGGGTTTCTAATTTTAGATGGGTACTAGTGTAATTTCATACATTTGGGGCGGGTTCGGAGACGAGACCTATATCCCCACTACGCGTCCCATCCCCGTATTTTGATATCGGGGAAAACCCAAACTCAGTCAAAGCAGGGAAAACCCGTCAAATCGGGGGCGGGTTTGGGTCGGTCCCCGCGAGTATGGGTTTTGTTGCCATGCCTATACATAGGAGAAAAAAGAAACCAAAAAAGGAAAAAAGAAAAACAAAAGATGAACTACTCCCTCACGAACTCAACAGTAACACCCCTGGCATCAGCCAAGAGGTGTATAGAGATTATATGTGCGTGTGTTCTAAAACATTACTAGCGGTATACCGTATACCCGTGCATACGCACGGGTAGCACGATGTTCTTTATATGACTTGACTCAATTAAAATTTAATTAGTCCGAATATAATATATATATATATATATATATATATATATAATTCAAAATTTTAATTTTTCATAACAGCAATGTATAATATTTCTCGTTGGAACTCAAAAATATTTTTGTATAAGTGACAAAAATTTATGATGTGTTTTTTAATGACCCGTAATTTTTAATAGTTTTAGTAGATTGGTATATTATAGTTGATAGTAGAAAATAAACAGTAAATTTATAGTAATTTTCAAAAATTATAATCATTAATGACAGATATTTATCCCGTATTTTTTTATATATCAGTGGTTAAAAGATAGATATTAGATTTACGGTAGTCTTCAAGAATTATAATTCTAAATGACAAATATTTATTCGGTGTTTTTTTATCTATCAGTGATAGTTATTTGTCTTTTTTTGAGTATCAGGGACAAATATTTATTGGTGGTTTGAATAGTAATTAAGTCATCTTGTTTTTTTCTAAAAGAGAGAAAATTATATTTAATTTTTTTTGCTAGTAGTTAAAAATAGATAATTGATTTATAGTAGTCTTTGTATTTTGTTCTAACTTTTTTCCTTTTCTCTCTTCCTCTCTCTCTCATATGTCTTTCTCTCTTTTTCAAAAAGCCACTTTTCAGTTTTGGAAAAGTGTGCATATATTTTGGTAGTAAATTACTAAGTTACCCCAAGTAAAGTTTAGATAATTTTTTGAGTGATGGGTCTTTTGGTAAAATTGGTGGTGGTTGATTTGCTTATAGTAGTCATAACTAAAAAATGGATCCTAGCCTAAATTTTTACTCAACCTATATTTGGTAAAAAAGAGCGGATAGCTGATGACTATAGGTGGTTTGCTCATCAGGGCCATCCCAAACAATTTGGAGGCCCTGTTCAAATTTTTAAAATTAGGCCCTTAATTATATTTTTGGCTTTTTTTATCAAACACCCTCACTACTCTCTCACACGCGATTGACAAATTTAGGATGTGTGTTCAAACAAGTAATTTAGCAAAAAAAAATGTTGCTTGTAATATATACAACAACGAAACACAAAAAAATAGAAAAACATGAATTTTAAATTTTAAAAATAGTACATTTACTAACAAACTAAATTTTTAGAAAATATTATTTTATTTGAAAATAAAAACTAAATTAAGAATTCAAAATATCACATTTTTTTGAAAATATAATAGTAGATTTAATTGATTTTAATAGCTGAAATTAATATACAGGCAATTATTAAATATCCATTCATAATTTCTATAAAAATGTGATAGTTAATGTTTTTTAAAAAGGATAATTAATGTTTCACAAAAAAAAAAGAAGGATAATTAATGTTTTTTTTAATGGATGTATGGTTTTTGAATAGGTTGTGAAGAAAAAGTTGTATATGCCGCCTTGACTATAATTTAAAAAAATAAAACAACAATAAAAAAAGTCCACCGGAGGGAACGAGCACAGGTCCTGTAGATCCGAGTATAGAACTCCAACCACTGGACTCAATAGCGATTTCGGTCAAATATTGAACGCATTGGTATATATAGAGATACTAACTAGACTATTTTTTGGGGCCCTAAATAAGTTGGACTGGGCTGAGGCCTGTGCTATTGCACAAGCCTGCACAGCCTGATGGACGGGCCTGTTGCTCAAAGGGTGGGATCTAATTTGTCTCTAGATTTTGTAACTTGGTGTAACAATCCTTATAATTGTATTCCTTTGCTGGACTGATATGTAATCGGGTATGGGAAAGGAAGAACAAGACTAAATTACTATCTGCTAGCTTATCCGGTAACTCATCCGTTATATGCTTACTAAAAAAAGTTAATTATATTATGTAACTCTTTCTAATTAAATTAATAAAAATTGTATAAAATAAAGAAACAAATATATTATTATGGTGTACACATTGGCGTACACATTAGTCCCGTAACATCCATATCAACAGTCCAAAGAGCCAACAATGTTAGTAATTTTTTTGGTATAAATTGGGTATGCTCTCTGCGCGCAACTGCAGAAACTAACCCCTCGAGCCGGGTAGGAACACAATGGGCGGCAAAGCTCTCTCTCAAGAGATGTTAATAATTTGAAACTTAAAGAACAATTTAGGGAAAAAAAATAAAGGATGAATCCAAAAATTGAAATACGAGTTCCGGGAGTAATTTTGCCTTAAAATTATGATTTTAACAAGTGCTTCCAATGCCAAATTTACAAAATTGGGGATAAAATTATAGTTTTATTTGTTAATATATGCATAAATGTCTCAAACGAAAATCTTTTAGATAAACTTTTAAAAGAAATCTATTCAAAGCCATAAAAAATTTGTTTAAAATTTGGCAGGCTAGCCCCTCACAAGGCAAGGTGGGGCGAAAATGTGAACCAATGATCAGTTGGCGGGCAAGTCCGCCCCGTCCATCTTTTTGAAGGCCAATGGCGCACCGGTCCACTTTAACACTCTAATACTGGTGGAGTTGACATATGGATAAATCTGGGAAATGGGTGCATGTATTAAAGAATGGGGTGCTGAAATCAAGCCCATAGTCTTTATTTTTAACCTTTACATATAAATTTTTTTCCTCAAAGTTGTACAAATTATCAATCGTACAAAGAAAGGAAGTACTATTGGCACCCAAAATTTTTTCTATTACACTTTCCTATGGAGACTTCCCAATCCATTTTCTTAATATTCCAGTTTGGTCATTTATTTATGAACTCTATAGACTCGTGATGGGAGATTGTTTTTTTACCAGACATTTATTAGTAGAAACTTTTCAACATCTTGTGGGTTATAGCTGTACAGTTCACACTCTAGCTGTACAGTCCACACTCTAGTATATAGGCTTTGTTTGGCAAGTTAGATCCTCTAGTTTATAGCGGATTTGATTAGTGGATTGGGGATGGAAGTAATAACTCATTTTTTTCTCACTTGGGTGGCACTCATATAAGACATCATCAGCCCAACACATATTGCCCCATCAACACCATCTACAATGGGTCTCCTGGTTGCATTTTCTTATACTTGAAACGCTCATTCCAAACTTTACCTTTAGGAATTGAGCTCGCTAACCTTAGGCAATTTTAGACGATCAAGTAATTTATCTCAATTGTTGATAATTAGATTAATAACTATTTTTATTATGTATATAAAAAAGAAATCATGAACATGTTAATTAGAATATTAATGATTAACAATCTTTTACTTTACTTTCAGCACGAGGGTTTAGTTAAATAAATCAAGTACTGGAGAGAAAAAATATTGAGGCTTGTGTTGTGTGACTCTAGGACTTTGGTTTCAAAGTGAAATTTAAGATAAGACCTGTTTATTATTGACAACAATTTTTTTTTATCATTATTAGAAACTTCTGTATTTTTAAAGTTTAGAAATTAAGACTAATGTAAATTTTTATTATGTGTTCACTTACAACCAAATGTTAGGATTTTATTATGATTATTAACGAAACATTACTAGTTAGGGAAGTCATGATTCCTTGTAATTTTCAAACCCTATGCCATATATATTGCCCCATTTTTTTTGGGTATGCAAGCAACAGAAACACGTAGCTATTCTAAAAAGTCAAAAGATGTACCAAAAGGATTTTACTTCATAATATCAAGCAATACACACGTGAATGGTTAATCAAAACAAACCAATACCAATCACTGCTTAGAAAAGAAAATAAACAAAGTTCTTAACAATTTATCAAAGAAAAGGAAAAGCATGCATGTTACGACAAACAGTTTGTACGTAAAATGCAACCACAAAATAATATCTAGAAGAAAAATGACAAATCAGAAACCCCACCAACCTCTTCAATCCAACCAAGGTTGACTGTCACTTTGCCATCAGGCAGCCACTCAAAAGCAACTTCAGAATCATTCACTTGGAACCTCTTTGGAGATTCACTTGAGTAAGCAAGGAAATTCCCACCACCTTTAACCTTAACCTTAGCACCAATATCAGCTCCACTTTCAATGTATTCCAATTCTAGAATTGTCCCACCACTGTTGAACATATTTGTCAGTCCAATTGGTGCAAATTTAATGTTGCTGCCTAGTTTTGCCACAGGGACAAAATTGTATAACTCAAATGTAGAAGGTTGGATGGTGAATTTGATTGGTTCAGATTTGGGAGTCATCAAAAACATTTCTTCAGCTTGATTGAGGTAAACTATATATTCTTCTGCCATACCCATGTGAGCTACTTCTTTCTTTTGATCCCATTCAACTTCAATTACATGCACAGTACCATTTATTGGCTTGTAGCATTCAGGGAAGCCCCTAATCTTTTGCACTTTAGGGTCCCATCCTGCTCCTTGACAGTTAAATGCACCAATCACTCCTCCATACTGTTTGTTGTATATATATGTGAACAAATACTATTGTTAGATAACATATAGCAATCAACCAAATCTAATTTTAAAATATGAAAAATTCAGGAACATGCTACCCAAGTTAATAGCATGAATTACCTCTTTAATTAGCTATCCTCAAATTTGTGGCTAATATGGAAAAGGAAAAAAGAAGATAGTTTGTTTCTATTGCTAGTCGCTAGATATATAGGGTATGTAACTGCAACACCATCATGGAATGGTTGTTGCTATATAGTGGTATATATCTAGCTTCACCATAAATGTGAGAAGGGAAAATAATTTTAAAAGAGTATAATAGACTTCCAACCAAATAGTATTTTATAGGACCAACCAGTATTGAAGTTTGGTTCAAAATATGTGGCAACAAAGTAATCAAACAAATATTTAAAATATCTTGACAAACAAAAAAACAAATAATTAATTTATGAAAATTATTTATAATACCTTGTTGAAGTTCCAAATTTTGAGAACAGTTTCTTGGTCAAACAGTGGGTTCTTGAAAAGGCAATCTCTGGTTGGAAGGAGATAATGTATGCACTTGGGTATAGTACCATCAGGGAAGACAAGCTTCTTAATCAAATCAAAGTCATGAGAGCCCACATTATCGCTCAAATAAACTGGACCACCACAAATAGCCCTTGAACCTGCATGAAATTTGGCACATACATGATCTGATTGGAACATGTCCCAATCATGTTGAATCATCTGCCCCATCCACAAACTATTATATGAACAATGAATCATGTGTACTCCTTGTAACCAAAATGTTGCCATTGGGTCATCATTGGGACCACTGACCCAAAAGTCATCACCTATAACAACAACAAAATTTAAATTTGGTTAAATAACTTTTTTTTTGCTTGCAAATATGTGAATGAAAAAAACATTACAAAAAATTCACTAGTGCTTACCAGCTCTTCCCATGGAAACTTGTTTTGTTCCAAGGAAGAAAAAGTCATTGCATTGTTGCATGCTAGCAATAATTCCACTTCCATTAAAATTCTTAACAATGGAATTAGTCAACCCTTCATAGTAAGCCTTAGCTAGATTGACTCTGCCCCCATATTCACCACACACATATTCAAGAGTCTATGTAACAATAAAAGATAATGATTATTTATTTATCCACAACACACATTATAAATAGTGCAAGTATACATAAAAAAGAAAGTTAGAAAACTTACATGAATGACGTCAACTTTGACCCCTGTGATACCAGATTTGGCAAGAGAAGAGTGCATGGAATCATAAAAGTCATTGGCTTGATCAGGATGAACAAGACCAATAGCACCTTTCACAATATTGACAACAGCAAGATCATGCATGGTACCATCAAGACCAGGAGAGAGTTTGCAAGGGACAATAGTGGTATTAAGGTGTGTGGTTCCTGGTCTCACACCACCCCAAGCACCACAAAGTGCATGCCACACATAAATATCATCTAAACCTTTGAATTTAGTCCTCAAGTCCCTTGTGAGAGCCTTCATTCCATACTCATTTTCTTTGCAACAATAGCTTCCACATTCTCCTTTACTTTGCTGCTCTCCTCCAAAGAGATCATCAATTTCTTTTATCACCTTTTGAATCTTCAACTCAATCTCTGCCACATTAGAATTTCCATGTAGGATTGCATCTTCAAGTTGTCTATCCAAATGCTCATGCTCAATTCCCTTGTTAATCAACTCCTTAATCTTCTTTGGATTGAAAGGAGGTGAATCAGGACTTAACAAGAGACCACGCGCCTTTGTATTTTTTGAACTTGTCACCTTCATTAAGCCTATGAAGCCTCCCAGTCATTTGTTCACCACCAAGAACAAGATTTTTAGCATCTTCATTAGGATCAGCACCATCCAAACTAATACTTTGCCATCCATCATCAATGATAAGAAACCTTGGTTCAATACCACCCTCAGAAAATTCATTAAGACCATGCCAAATTCCAATAGGATCAACAGATAAATAAAATGCATCCCATGTACACCAACCAAATTTATCAACTAAATTTGGCAGTGTTTTCTCTTCCAATAACTTAAATGTGTTGAGGTGAACCCTTAGAGCACTATAAGCATCTTTCATCAAGGTGTAAGGATTTTCACCCAAATGAAAATAAGCAATTGAACTGAAACTTGATTCTTTGACTTGTGTAGAACCACTTTCTGCACAAATAATGATGTGGCCATCAGAACCAGGGTGAAGAGCAGACCTGAAACCACCTTCAATGATTGGAATGACAATAAGATAGGATTTTATTTCAGGAATTTCAATGAGAACCCATTGGGTTTCCATTTGTAAATCAGAACCAGAATTTCCTACCCATTGTGTGGACCACCAAGTTTTGAACCTGAAGATACTTAGAAAGTTCTTTCCTTTGAAACTACCTAAAGAATTCATTAACCTATCAGAAGATTCTTCTTTGGAAAACCCAAAGAAACCACCTTTGTGAGACAAAGAAAGGACACGTTGAAAAAGTGAAGGAGGGATATCAGATTTTTCAGATGATTGAGAACAAACAGAAGAGAATGAAGTGAAAGAGACATTTTTTGGAACCTTAGTGAACAAAGAGACACCTCTCACCCTAAACTTTCCCTCAGATAAATCAAAATATGTTTCAAAAGACTCATTATTGAAGAGTCCAAGGGTGGTGGTCGAATTCTTAGGATTGGGAGGAGCCATTGAAAAACTGAACTAGAAATTATGTTGAAAAAATATTCAAAATAGGTTTGGTTTGACGAGTAAAGAAGGATTGTTATATGGTGGTGTATATATAATACTGAAGGAATCAGAGAGTATAAATGTTGCAAAAAATTAGGAGTTTCTGATATATGAAATCTTCAAAGAAAAATAATATATGAATATTCTGATTCTGAAACAAATTGCTGGGAGTAACCGAATTAGGAACATGCAACTTTTTTTTCCTAATTAAAAGAGTGATTTCAGGAGTTTAAATGGAAAAAAATTAGAGCACAAGAATATATTTTTGGGATAGTATATATTAGTATCGGCAAGAAAGAAAGAACAAAAGAGTAGGTAATATTAGTCAAAAAAAAAAGTAGGTAATAATAATATTACTAATAAAATAGAAAGACAGAGAGACAGACATAGGCCAAAAAAGATTTGCATTGGAAAAATTTAATTGAAAAAGAATAATGATAAATTTTGGTGGCCAATATGGTTGATTTTTTAATGCTTTTTCTGAAATAATATTTTTCTATTTCTTTTTTTTGGTAACTCATTTTCTATTTAATCTAAAAAAAACTCTTTTTTTATTTCTATAATAATTATATAATTGATCTCATCTCTTTTTAATAGGAAAACCGTAGCTGATAATTGCAAAAACAATCAAAACTCAGATATTATCCCAAAATAAATTATTGTTTAGATAATAATTTATTTTGGGATAATATTTGAGAGTGATTGCCTGAAATTAATGAAGTGTTGCAAAAAGGGGAATTCTATCTTATCATTCAGGATATTATTACCTCAGGATATTGTTTTAGAAATTTTGAGCTAATTTAGCTAATATGCTTTTCTGTTGATATTGTTTTAGAAACTTTGTATAACATATAGTACAAATACAAATTATGAACATCTATCGATAATTAACATTTCCCATGATAATTTTTCCCACACAATGAATAGAAGGCAGTTTTTATTCAAATTTTTCATGGACAGTGTCTAATTGGTCTAATTGAATTAGTTGCAATCATACTTTTCCATTGAGCATCTATTAATATTTTGGTGCTTAATTGGTACAATCAGAATTATATAATAAATAAATTCTTACCAAAAAGAATAATTAATAAATAAATGCGTTTAGTGAGGATTAATTCATTTGAGGATCGATATTAATTATTGAAAAATCATCATGTCATTAATGAAATTGTATAAGCCTTCAAAATTGAAAATAACTATTTCCGCTTTTAATTCTTAATGTGTGGGGATATATTGATAAAAAATGTTCTAGGAATATTCTTATAAGATTTGACTAATCATTAAAAGAAATTAATTGAATATCAAAAATTACGGTGTGATTGAGATATTTGATATCCACAAATAGTTCTGAAGAATTAACATCCTGCTGTCTGTAAAAACATGTTAATTGATACAACATATTTTAGGAATATACTTATTAGGTTTTACAAAACCTTAAATTAGAAATCCTTTAGATCAACTGTTGCTGCATGTAAAAAAATTTAGAGTTGGCAAAACGGGCTAGCCTACTATGGCCCAAGCCCAATCCTAAGCGGGCTACATGCTTTTTGAGCTAACCCGCATTTTAGGCGGTTGGTTCTTTAACCACATTGTACAGTAACGGTAAGAAAACTCAACATATTTCAATTTTCAAAATACCACATTAATCTTGAAGAAGGCAAAAAGGCATATTTTAATTCAAATAAAGCCAATGGAAGTCTACAAATAAAGCCACTGGAAGTCTAGAAGAAGGCTCAACATATTTCAAATACCACATGTTTTTGGTATCGGACCCTCGCGGGCGACCCACGCAGTGTCCCAACGTTGTCAACGAAAGACTAATCTGCGCTCGCTACTTGGGGCTCTTAATCATTTCACTGGCCAACACCTTATTTGACATAGGCGGGAATCGAACCCGGGAGCAAACCGGATCGACCCCCACTACGTCCCAGCTGGAGTCTGGGCTAGGAGTGTTGGTTAAATACCACATGTTTCATAACACATTCTGGAATAAAACATTCAACACATTTTAAATAATGCAAAATATTCTTTAACAATTTAACGCCACAATGGTAGTGTCTTGATCTATTGAATATATGAAAAATGATCACAAATTTGGATGTCTCTCTATTTCACTAAAAAGTTGTTGCTATCAAAATCATAGTTGTTTTTCTGTCTTCAATTTTATTGGAGTCTATGCAAACATATATTAGCAAACGCTAATTAGTAAGAAATCAAAAGCAAATGTAGACATTTTGGAGAAATCCACAAACTCAGGAAAATAATGTTTACATATTGCTAACATAAGGTAACTGCTTCTAAGCTGTAACTATGAATTCATGTACCAATATGTAAACATTATGTTAGCAAGTGATACTCCTCACAAAATCAGGAATGCAGATAGTTGCACTTAATTGTTCAAATTTTTTTTGTTCTATTTTTGAAGGGCATTTTAATCATATTGCTTAAAATCAAATATTTTATGCTATGGCAAATAATAGACCTCCTATGCCAATGAAATAATGTATTCGTCAAATAAGTCATACACCCTGCAAGATGAATGCATCATGATCCATTTAATTCAGCATGATAGAACTACAACAAAATTATAATCAAAGATCCAATGCTACCTTGTTGTTTCTCATCGCCAGTTTCCGTCGGCGCTCCCTGTCGCATAAACCTTGTCAGCTCCGAGTTCTAAAAAATTAGTAAAAGAATTTTGTGGTATCACAAAATAGGTTGCTGACAAATGTGAACACAAAAGATAATCAAATGCACAAATGAATAAATGAACGGCACAAGCGAAACATCAAAACCCAAAAAATGTTGTACACAACCGAAACAGCGTTTGTACGACGTGACAAACAAATGATTGAAAGGCACAAACATAACATCAAAGCCAAAATATGTATATTTTGTGAGCAAAAATCGATGAACTAACAATAGCAACATTACTGAAAAGCGAAGAAAACATAAACATAATAACACAAAAACCTAAGAACTACAACAACTATTAACACACAACAACATTTCAACACGAAATCGTAAGAGACGAAAACGATTGAGATGGTTGAAAGTTACCTCTAGTGACATGGTCGAAACCTATAAACACCAAAAGAAGAGCAAAATCAGAAGAAGGTTAGGGTTTGGACGAATTCAGAGGGGGGGGGGTGTCTAGGGTTTGGTTCGATTTCAGCCAAAAAATTGTGTTTAAAATCAAAACAAAACCTAGCGAAATACCTGGTGTAGCAGTTGCAATACCTTTATTGTACAATTTCTGGAAAAACTCGTGTGATCCTGAGAGGGCTTCGTGTGTGAGAAGAAGGGACAGATTTGAGTGTGGGAATAAGAGAAACGAATTGAGGATGAGGGGTTGGGTTCCATTGCTGGGAAATTTTGGGGGGAGAAAGTGAGGGGTTTAGGGTTTCGAAATTGAGAGAAGAAGAGAGTTTAGAGAATGAGAAGAGATAATCGTGAGAGAAGATGTATAAAAAAGTGGGGGGAAATAGGAAGAGAATAAAAATTCAAATTCAAATTCAAATTCAGAAGGGAGTAGAAAGATATGGAAATGTAAGTGAGTCAATTAAATTAGACAAAATTGACCCTAATAAATTGATGTGTTAAGGTTCCCAAATGTTCCATTAGGTAAAATCATATGTGGTGAATTGGTATAAATCTATATTAGATTGATATTAGATAGATTAGATAATAGGCCTGAATGTTTAAACTTGCAATAGAATGCATATTATACAGACAAAGAAGAAAGTGAAATTATACAAAGTGTTAACTTCCATCAATGAAATAGTTTTATCTTGAAAAAAATTATATTATAGCAATGTAGTTCCTCTTGTATTTTGTTTATTTTGGTCGAGACTAGGGTATCCACCGCCGAACACAGTGACTAATCCTTTTGCTGGATTGGAGACACCTCGAAGGGTGGGACAGCTGGTCTAGGAGTTTCAAGCTACTTCATACCCAAGGCGATGATCAAACCTTGTATTTTGTTTATAATAATTCGTTCAAAAGCCTATTAGGAAATGTGCAAAGCCTCTTCAATAAAATTATAACTTTATTATACTAAAGGCCAAACAAAATATCCTTCAATCTATACTTGCTGATAATTAAAAATTAACTTTACATCCTTTTTCTAAACATGATCATAAATGAAATGATGCTTAATATCTAGAAAGTTTGGATGGAATTATGATCAATAGATGGCGCACGAAACCATATTTATAATGGTAAAACATTTTCTTAATATTAAGTTAATAATCCCTAAAAAAACATTTTCTTAATAAGTCTATTCAAATAAGTACTTATTAACTTGTTTTTTACCCAACTTATTTAACTTGTTTATTTTTATAATACTCTATTTTCACCTCTACAAATAAATCCAACTTCAATTGAATTTTTTAAAAAAATATATTTAAATCATGCATATATAAAAAATAGGGTTAAATATATTTATACCCCTTGTAAATATGGAGTGTTTTGCTTTTACCCCCTACAAATTTTTTTATTTAAAAAAAATCCCTTGCAAAATCTTCTTTTTTGACGTTAATTCTTCTGTCATCTCAACGTTACAAAAATAGCCCACATGTCACACGGTTGTCCTACATGACTGAGTGACTCGTAATTTTTTCTTTTATAAATTTTTTTATGCCAAGTTGGCTTGCCAAATATAAAAAAAAAAACCCTAAATCCCCAATTTACACACAAAACCCACTTCTTCTTCGTCTCTCTCTCACAAAACCACCAACACATTCCTCAACCCCAAATCTCAAAAGTAATTTTCATCTTCCCCATCTTCTTCTCTCTCTCTCTCACACATAACCACCAACACATGAGCACCACCAATTTTCATCTCTGGGTAGTCGTTTTGGCCATCATCCTCGCCGTTCTGGGTAGCCAGAACAGCACCCCCAATTTTCATCTGAGCGTGACATTCTTTTCTGACGAACCTGAAGAACATATGCTCATACACCATAGATCTTCTTCATCTCTTCACCAACATCTCACCATCCACAGATCTGAAAACACCACCCACGAATCTGAAAATAATATGAAAACCCCACCCAACATATTCATCTTTTCCACCAATTCTAAAAGGGGTTCATCTAAAAAGTAGAATCAGCCACACCACATATCTTCAAAGAGAGAAAAAATGAAAGAAACGCATGGGAGGGGAAGGAAAGAGTAGCAAGGGATACATGGTGGTGGTAGGCTGGTAGCAGAAGAGCTTTACCCTCTTCTCTATTTCTTTTTTCTTTTTTGATTTTTTTCCTTCTATTTCTACTCTTTTTTATTCCTTCTTGTCTCTGCATTTCTACTCTCTTTCACCTCTTTTTTATTTCTGCTGTCACGCAATCTCTCTCTTTCTCTCGCGTGAAGGATGAAGAGGAAATAAGAATGAGGGGTTTGAAGCTTCTGACTTTGTGCTTTGGGTTTGAAATTTCTGGGTTTGATTCGTGGTTTGAGTTTCTTTGTTCTTATTTCCTCCAATTAGCCATTTAATTTTTTTATAAAGACTCAGGCTCGTCTTTCCTGTGTTGGTGGGTTGATGGGTGGTTATAGAAGTAATAGATAAATAATATATAAATAATAAATAATAATAATATAGTGAAATAGTGTTAGTGGGTAGTTATAAGGGTATTTTGATCAGAAAAATCTGACATCAAAAAAATGAATTCTCTTTATATACAGGTATAGATATATGAAAAATAAAAGAAAATGAAATTGTTTTATAATTTTAATCAAGTCATCATTTTTAAAATAAAAGAAAGTAATTTTGTTAGACAGCTCAGCAATTTGCAAATGGAAACTTAACAGAAAGACTAATACTAAACAAAAAATATTTGCAAGGGTTTTTTTTTTAAAAAATTTGTAGGGGGTAAAAGTAAAACACCTCATATTTGTTGGGGGTATAAACATATTGAAGCCTAAAAAATATTTACATTTATATAATGTTTGTGATTATTTATAGTTAATATTCTCCTCATGAGTCTGTTTACCGTGGATTTTGGTAAACACTGTTGGTCTCCAATTTGGTTAACTTGCAAGATCAACCAGTGAATCCTAAGACCATTTGTGTTTAGAGTTTTTAGTTTGATGTGATGTTCTTCAGTGTTTTGCGTTTTAAACAGAAAAGAAGAAGAAATAATTGATTCCTTACGCGCGAAGCAATCAAGATATTTCAGGGAAGAAGGACTTGAATTGTAAAACACATAAAGGTAAAGAGAAAACAGAAGTAAATTTCATTAAAATGAAAGAGAATGGTACACAAGATCATACATTGTTCTCTGACTCGTTTTTCTCTTGAATGCGGAAGTTAGAGCCTGAGAATTGCAATATGAAATTTTATGACCCTTGTTTCTTCTCAGAAACTACTATTTATACTAAGAAGAAACTGCCCTAAAACAGTTATAAAAATGATAGCAACCGCTCCTCTTTTCGACCAACTGCTAGTTCTTCAGCGCATAACTGCTCTGTTTTCTGTCTGTCGAAAGCTTGTGTCCATTTTCCTCTTTCTTGCTTTTGCTTTCCCGGAAGCTTGTCGAATTTACCCTGCACATGACCATTTTCTCCGTCGAAATACTTTGGTCTTTGTCGAAATATAAGTCAAGCCTTGTTGACCATTTTCAATGAAGCCTGTCGAAATTACAGGCTAACAAATTGCCCCATCAAAAATGTCTTTTTCGACTGAGCTTGAGGTGGAAGAAGAGAAAGAACATTTTTGAATTCACCGTCGAAATAGACTTTGCACTTGAGTAGAATAGCTGTATACCTAATGTCACCACTGTTAAGTGTTGTTGACGTTACTCTTTTAATGGTATGCCACGTGGCCTTCCACGTTCGGCTTTTCAATAACTGTCCCATCTCCACTACTCCCTATAAAGCCTTTTCAGTTCTCTCTTCTACTTCTTTCTTCACTCTTTAAGCTTTTCATCTTCTTTACTCTGTTTTCCGTTGAAACCCTCTCTGCAAATCCCTCAAAAACAGTCCTTTCAAGCGCGATTCTTGTACCATTTCTCTTATTCATCACCATCGACACTTCTTAAACCAGTTTTTCACATTAATCTCTGTTTTACGCCCTTTCTTGCGTTTCTTGGAGGTTTTCTGGTTTCTGCTATTCACTTTGCAACAGCGTCACTTCAATGGCAAGTTCTTCGCAACCACCTTCTTCTTCCTTCGATTATCACTTGGTACCAGTGGATCCCAAAGGGTTAACCGATGAGGAGACCAAAATTTTGGAGTCTCAGGTATTGATTCCCTTCCCCCTTCCTTCAAAGTACGCTTACCTTGGTCCTATTGCTCATTCGTTTGATAAAACTGATAAGGTCAAAGAGGTTTTTCCTAGCTATTACCAGTACAGTCCTAGAGTGTTTCAAAAGGGACCTTATGTTATGGATTTTATGAACAACCCAAATAGAGTTTTCAGGTCAAATCCTCCAACTGGTGACAATCACCAATCTTTCCTCAATTGGTTAGCTAAGATTGAGTCAAAAAAGGCTCACATTTGGAAGAATCAGGGCATTTTCGACCTTATTCAGCTGTCAAAATATGGGCTTAAGTATCAAGCGCCTATGTTAATTGCTGCACTCCATTTCTGGGATTCCACCACCAATAGCCTCCACCTCAAATGTGGTATGCTTTCTCCAACTCTTTTAGATGTTGCTGCCATTACTGGTTTGAAGCCTTTGGACGAGTGTTTTGACCCTTCTACAACTGGTAATGCACATTCCTTCAACTTCGACACAAAAAGAGCCACACACCAGAATTACATAAAGGACCACCACGTTATCGAAACTGATGACGTTTTCGACGAGGAACACATTGCTTTCCTCACGTTGTGGCTTTCTTATTATGTCTTCTGCTCTTCTTCTCTTCAGGTGGCTAAGATGTATATTAACTTAGCAATTCAGCTTCATGAAGGTAGAAATGTCAATCTTAGCCATCTCCTCCTGGCAACTCTGTATGAGGGTCTTCAACAAGGCACTCAAATCTTGAAAAAATTAACTCCTGAAGATGTCAAAGACATCTCCAATTTTTCTGTTTCTGGGCCTATTTGGCTTCTTCAATTGTGGCTTTCTGCCATTTTTGAATCAGAGTTTGAACTATTTGTCCCTGACCTTTTCTCCTCTATTGTCGAAACCAGAACTACTGAGGGAGTTCGACTTGCCCTCTTGAGGCCTAGGGAAATCAATCTTACCACTCATGACTCATTTGAAAAAGCTTTCAGGGTTTTTATGGGTTGTGTTGACTTCACCCCCTCTATGGCACCTTTTACCACCAGAACTCGTGGACCAACCTGGCTAACAGAGCCACTTTCTTCCAATCCCTCTGTCGAAGAGATCATTCCCATTTGGCAGCAATATTTGACCACTAAATATTTGTCCACCAGAACAGCTGCAGGAAAATCCAAAACCATGTTTGGTGTTTTCTCTTATCACCCCAGTCTGTTAGCTAGACAATTTGGTCTATGTCAGCTTCGACCTAGTGCTTTCTATAGGTCTAGGAAGGATTTCGTCAAGCCAGACAATGAAAAGGATTGGAAAGAATGTGTTGCTTGTTTCGACGCAGCTCCTTCTCAATTTGTTCCAACCACTTATGATTTAACTTTTTCTTATACTAAAGAATTTTTTGAGTGGTGGGATTTTTATTACTCCCAGAAAACTAAAGATGTCGATCAAGCTACTTTGTTGGCCACGCTAATCTCTGATATTCTTCTTCCGCAGAAGAAGAAGTCGAAAGGTACACATATCCAAGAGATCACAGCATTCCAAAAGTATTTTGAAACAGTATATAACCCGTTTAACCTTCGACAAACTATTTATCAAGCTGCTCAAGTGTTAAAAATGAAACTTCTTGAAAAACTTCCAACAATGATTTTTCCAATTTATGTTTCTGACAAATATTCTTTCGCACTTAAGCATGATAAACTTAAATTTCCACCTTTGCCAACTAGTGAAAAACCCTTGGCATTTCGACCACCATTTCCAAAGTGGTTTGTATGTGGTTCTGATATTAAAAATCTTTTTTCGACAAATTCTACTATGCTTGATGAAGTAGTTTGGGCTAAACAGTTTTTATACTCTTTCGATGGCTTTTTGCATCTAGAATTGCAACATGTTCGAGAGGTACATCCTGTACTAGAAGGTGATACTTTCGACATGATTGAGGCTTTGTCTCCTTCATTTCATGTTTCATATATTAACATATTTCTGTCGAATTATGCAGCTATCCCAATTTCTCCCTCTGCCAGTGAATCCTCTCATAATACCACTAAGACCACTACTGCAACAACCATCAAAGCTCCGACCAAAACCAAAGGCGTCGTCGAAAATAGGCCTCTTGTGATAAAGGAACATGCATCACTAAAGCAAGGTGCGTCAAAGAAAAGGCCTAGTGTTTCGACCACCTCTCATCCTCCAGTCAAGAAGACGAAGAAAACACCAATCGAACCTATAGTGAAGAAACAGAGGTCGAAATTATCCCCTCTTTCTTCTAAAAACTTAGCCCATCTTGCTAGATTTTCTAACATTGTTGTTGTATGCAGTCTGATGAAGCTCCTCTGCTGAAGAGGAAGAAAAAGATTGTTTTGAAAAAGAAACCGAAGGATCCTGCCAGCGAGCATTCTCGCATCGAAGGGGATACAATAAAGGTAAACAAACCTCTTTACTCTGATATCTTTCATTTCTTCAAATTTTCTTTTGATTTTCTCTAATTTTTATTGTACTTTGTTCTTCTTTTAGGCCCCTGAAGCAACACCCACAGTAATGCCACAAGCAACCCCTGTTTCGACCACTCAAGTTACTCCACTCACTCCTCCAACATCTACGTCGATACCAGCTCTTACAACTGCAAGAATTTCGCCACCTATTGCACCAGAACAAGAAGAAGCAGACGTGGCAATGGATGATGTGCTTGCAAGCGTCGAAATGAGGGAACCGAGTTCACCCTCTCCCATTAATCCAATTGAACAAGAGCAAGAACAAGCTCAAGAGCAAGAACAAGAACAGGAACAAGAAGAAGGTGCTTCTTTCTTTGATAATGAAGAAGAAGAAGAAATAGCTGAGGAAGAAGATCTTTCCGAGCATGAAGATGAGTCTCCTCCTAAAGATGGAGCTTCGACAGGTATTGTGCTGTCTTCTGGTGCAAGTCTTAGCGTTCAAGAGTGGGAAGAAATGAAAAAGAATAACCCAGCGGAGGCTTTGGAAGCGAGACTTGGAAGTAAAACTTCAAGCAGTAGCAAACCAAGTGTTTCAACACTCTCTGCAGGAGTTACCACTTCAGCTACTTCGACGGAGGCTCTCCTTAGCACATTGCGCACTCAAATTCTTGATGGAGATATCTTCCAAACCATTGAAGCTAATCCTCCACTTGCTTTTCAGATCAAAGATTTGCTTCATAAATTGGCTGAGCTTGATGTTGATGGTGCTCTTAATGAATCAGTTAGTGACTTTGTTTTGGCTGTTCAGCCTCTTTTCGAACAACTTGCTCGAGATATATAGAGAAAGAGGGAACATGACCATCTTCTGGAGCTTGAGTCGAAACGCAAGGTAGAAATGGCAACACTTGTTGATGCCACGCATGCTAACTTTGCCTCTTTGAAGACTAAGTCAGAAGCTGAGATGAAAACTATTGAAGATTGTGATATTGATATCAGGGCACATCAAGAAAGTATAGCCAAATTGCAGTCGAAGATACAAGCGTTGGAAAAGAAGAAAGGGAACCTTCTAAGGTCTTCGACTCCTGCAGAAAAACTTAAGGACCAAATTGACCAAGAAGCCACTCTTTGCCTTAAACACTTGGAGGACCTTGAGCGTTGCAATGCCACTGTCGAAAAATTAACTAAAGATGGCAATTTTCTTAACAGGAAGATCTCTGAAGCCAAGGCCTTATTCAATGTCTTGAAGTCGAAAGTCATTTTGTAATAACATAGCTTCATTTTCCTGTTGTAACACTTTGGCTATTTTGACAATTATTTTTATTTTGCAAAGGTCATTTTTCAAGCAATGTCGTATCTAATCTGGCAACATTATAATGGAATTTCTTCCATTTTATTCTTGTGCAATTCTTATTCTATGAATTCGACAACGTTTTGGCAACTTCTATTCTTTGAATGCCATGTCTTTACGCTTTCTTTATATTTATTCCAGCGTTATTTTAACTTCTTGCAGCATTGACTTATATTTTTTCAAATACTTGCCATTTACACGCATAATTCTCTCATCAGTGCCAATCTCTTTGACTTCATATGCGCCGGTTGAATAAACTTGTAAAATTTTAAATGGTCCTTCCCAACTTGGGGACCATTTACCTAGGACTCTATCTTTTCGATCGATAGGTAAAATGACTTTCCAAACTAAGTCTCCCACGTCGAAAGTCTTCAATTTGACTTTCTTATTGTACACCTTAGCTACTCTTTCCTTTTGTCTTGTGAGCACATCTAATGCATTTAACCTGTCCTCATCTAAATCAACTAATTCATCTAGCATCATACTCCAATAATGATCAGATGGGATTTCAAATTGTCTTTGAATCCTAATTGATTGAAAACAAATTTCTGCTGGTAATACTGCATCATGCCCAAAAACAAGTTTAAAAGGAGTATTATTAATTGACTCTTTGGGAGATGTTCGACACGCCCATAAAATTTGGTTAAGTGTCTTATGCCAATTCTTGGGTTTTTGCCCAACATGTTTTTTAATCAAACTAATGATAATTTTATTGGCTGCTTCAACTTGACCATTTGCTTGAGCGTAGTATGGCGTCGAACTCAACAATTTATAACCATTTTCAGCAGCGAATTCGACCATTTTTTGACCAATAAAAACCGAACATTGGTCTGTGGTGATAGTTTCAGGCACACCGAATCTATACAATATATGGTCTTGAATAAAACTAATTACTGCCTCTTGATTAACATTATTTAAAGGAATAGCTTCCACCCACTTAGTGAAATAATCTATCCCTACTAATATGAAACGATGGCCTTTCGACGAGTTTGGCTTAATTTCGCCAATTATATCCAAAGCCCATCCTCTAAATGGCCAAGGTTTCACGATAGAATGCAATTCATTTGCAGGCACATGTTGTATCCCTGCATGCTTTTGACATTCTTGGCATCCTTTGGCAAACTCTATGCAATCTTTTAACATGGTTGGCCAATAAACACCTTGTCGAAAAAGAAGCCATTTCATCTTATGGCCTACTTGGTGAGCCCCACAAGTTCCACTGTGAACATTGGATATTGCCAAGTACGCCTCATTTTCGCTAAGACATTTGAGTAAAACTCCCTCAGGGGTTTTCTTAAACAACTCATTTCCCATAATCACATAACTTAAGGCTCTATACTTGATCTTTCTATCAGTCATCCCTGTGGGATTCTCCAAGTAATTAACAATTTGTCTTCGCCAATCATCATTTGAAAAATTGTTGATGGCAAAAACTTCGAACACGTTGTCACAATACCCTTTGTCAAAAACTTCAAAAGTTTCATTTTCATTAAAAATTTCATTTGGCTTAGGACTTAAGGCTAAAGAATCGGCCTCTGCCCCCTCAAGTTTTTGCCTTGACAAAGTTTCTAGTGACATGTTCATCGAAATTAGTTTGTTTTTAATTTCGATTAGCTCCGTTAAGTTTTCTTTCGAAACTTTATAACCTGAAGCTAGCTGTGCCAAATCATTCGCCTCTTGATTTGCAATACGAGGCACATGCTCGATTTTAACGTGATCAAAACGTTTCAATAATGCATTGGCAGCAATAAAGTAAGTAATCAAATTTTCCCTTATGCACTTGTATTCTTTCGTTAATTGCTTGATTACTAATTCAGAATCACCTCTTATTTCGACCTGCTTTGCCCCCAAGTTTAACAGAATTTTGAGTCCTGCTATTAAGGCTTCGTATTCCGCCTCATTGTTGGAGCAACTTTCTTCGATTTTATACTTGTATTTGGTTGGTATTTCTGTTGGTGAAATGATTAACATTCCTACACCTGTACCATGTTTGTGGCTTGAGCCATCGAAATATAGCCTCCAAGGTCGAAGGTGAACACAATCAATTGCTAATTCGACCACTGAATGGTATGCAATAAAATCTGCCACTACCTGGCCTTTAATAGCCTTTAGTGGTTGAAATGTCAATGAATATTCGGATAAAGCTAATGCCCATTTACCTATTCTGCTATGCAAAATTGGTTTCGATAACATATGTTTAATTATATCAAAATGAGAATAAACATAAACATCAACAGGCTTTATATATTGCTTTAACTTTGTACATGAGAAATACAAACACAAACACAGTTTTTCAATAGGATGATATCTGGTTTCAGCATCATTCAAAACCCTACTGAGGTAATATATGGCTCTTTCGACTCCATTTTCATCCTCTTGTGCTAACATACTACCTATTGACATTTCTGATGCAGCTATATACAATTTCATTGTTCTATTTCTAATTGGAGACAATAAAATTGGTGGCTTCATCAGGTAGGCTTTGATTTCGTCAAAAGCTTGTTGGTGGCATGGCTCCCACTTGAAAACATCTTCCTTCTTCAGTCAAAGTAATGGCGAAAATACTTGAGTCTTGCCACTTAGATTTGATATAAATCTTCTCAGGAAATTGATCTTTCCTAGTAAAGATTGCAATTCTTTCTTTGTCGAAGGAGGTTGTGTTTCCATGATAGCCTTTGTCTTATTTTGATTTATCTCAATGCCTTTTTTGTGCACGACAAAGCCTAAGAAATCACCTGCACTTACACAAAATGCACATTTTAGTGGATTCATTTTCAATCCATATTTTCTCATCCTTTCAAATGATTGTCGAAGGTGGTCTAGATGACCACTTTCTGATGCTGATTTAACTACTATGTCATCTATGTATACTTGCATAAAATTTTCTATAAAATCATGGAACATAGTATTCATAGCTCTTTGGTACGTAGCACCAGCATTTTTTAAACCAAATGGCATCACTACCCATTCATAAACACCTAACGCCCTCGGGCATCGAAATGCAGTCTTTGAAACATCTTCCTCAGCAATAAAGATTTGGTTGTAGCCTGAATACCCATCAAGCATACTCAAATATTGGTAACCTGCTGCGGAGTCAACTAACATTTCTGCCACCGGCATTGGATATTGATCTTTGGGAGTAGCATTATTTAGATCCCTAAAATCTATGCAAACTCTAAGTGTACCATTTTTCTTAATTACAGGAACTATATTAGCAAGCCAATCAACATACCTGGCAGTTCTGATGAACTTGCTCTTTAGTAACCTTTCGATCTCTGTTTTGATCTTCGACATGATTTCTGGTGCAAATCTCCTTGGGGTTTGCTTCACAGGCTTCTTATCTGGTCGAATAGGCAGCTTCAACTCAACCATTTCTCTTTTTAAACCTGGCATTTCATTGTAGTCCCAAGTAAAACAGTCTTTGTACTCTTTCAGCAATTCGACTATCTGCACCTTGAAGTCTTTATTGACTTTTGCACTGATATATGTTGGTCTTCTTACACTTCCATCTCCCAAATCTATTTCTTCTAAGAGATCTTGTGCTTGTATCTTCTTGGTCGAACCCATTGGATCTTTCTCAAATCCTAATGGTTCATCATCATAGACACCGTCTAGTCTAGGTGATTCGACCATAATTTCTTTGTTACTATCATTTGTGGTTAAAGCAACCATGTGATGCAACTCAGCTTCGAGAATTGCTTTTTCTTTATTTTCGGCCACATAGGCCGTAATTCTTTCCCATGTATTGGGTTTTATCATCATCAATCATCCCAACCAGAAGGCTTGTCAAAGCCTCTTGTTGCACTTCCATCATCAATGTATTGCCTCTCCCAAATGAAACCATAGTTTGGGTGGAGGTTGACAGAGGAAATAACATTATCCTGCCCAATGAATCCAGCATTAGAGGAGGAACATGGAGCAATGTTCGCTAGTTGTTTGTCGAAGGTCTGCTTGGTTATTGTATTTACTTCAGCCTTGAAGTAACTTTGATCTCCTTCAATATTTTCGACCAATCCACCTTCTCTCCAAATTACCAACCTCTGATGTACAGTCGAAGGGATTGCCCCCACTGCATGAATCCACTCTCTTCCAAGCAATAAGTTGTAATTTGCTTTAGAAGGTATTACCATAAACAGAGTTGGCCTCTTTATGCTTCCAACAGCCAATTCGACCTGAATGGCCCCTAGTGAGTCCAGATTTGCCTTCATAATTGGTAAGAACCACGTTATGTGGCCTTAAATCAGTATCATACTTGCCAATTTTACTTAGCAAGTGTTGAGGCATTAAATTCACAGCGGCTCCACCATCGACAAGGACCTTGTTGATCCCAATATTATTGACTTTGGCTTGTATAAATAGTGGCTTGAGATGATTCATCATGCCACAATCTGGCCTTTCAAACACAGCTTGTTGCTCTTCAACGCAACCATTCTTCAGCACATAATAGCATATTGGCTTGTAAGCCATACCTTCGTCGAATTCTTCTTCGACCTCATTGACTTCAGACACCACATCATATTCAATTGGTAAAATTGAAACGACACCACATAGCACGTCGAAGTCATGCTCAGAATCAGCAAAAGAAGAGTTCAATTCCTCTTCCAACTTGAGATCTTCTTCTTTGAAGCCTTTCTTTATCTCAGCCAAAGAAGGGAAGATTCTTTCAGTGGCTGGTTTCCTAACCACTTCAGTTGAAGGTAAAACTATTTCCTTACCTTTCTCGTTCTTGGGAATTGCTACTTTGCCTGTAGCAACAGCATCAACTTTCTTTTGGCGTTGAAATCTTCGCCATTGAGTCCTTGTCATAGGATTCTTTCCCTTGTAGTTGTTGTTGTAGGCATACTTCTTATTTCCAGTTGCCTCATTCTGGTTAGCACCACTCGTGTTTCCTTTGGCCATCATATTTGGCCTAATTCGATGAATCACGTTGCCCCCAGTGTGGTACAGGCCTTTACCTTTCCCACCAGAATGTACCCACTTTTCGACAGGAGTACAAGAAGGAGGCACGTAAGTGCTTAATCTTTTCCCCCATAGGGAATTCTCTTGTCAGCAAAATCAAACTTGGGCCTTTTATCCACCCACTTACCCTTGCGCTTCATTTGAGGCTTGAACTCTTCAAGTTCTTTAGCAGCTTTCTTGTCGAAAACAGCACTGCACCTTGGGCACAGCATCACCTCTGAATTACTTATCTTGCAGCGATTGAGGAAATCCACCAAATCCTCTTCAGCTTTTGGGTAGACGGGTTTGGCCTTGTCGTTTCTTTGGCCTTCTGCAGCCATTTCGACATCCATCTCTGAAATTGGTGAAGTTCTCTTAATGTGAGCCTTACTAGGCCCGGTTCCAGAAGCTTCGACCATATTGATGCTAATTTCAGTGTATAATGCCTCGACTTCAGGCAAGGGATCAGCATCAATCTTCATTGGCGCTTTTGGTTTTTCACCAAATTTGAGCCTTCCTTCATTTAGCGCTTTCTGCACCAAATCCCTGAAAAGAACACAATGAGAGGTATTATGACCCAAAAAATTATGGTATTTGCAAAAACCTCTTTTTTGTCTTTGTTCTAATGGTGGTGTTTTTAGCCCTTTAGGAACCAGAATTTGACCGTCCTTAACTAACAAGTCAAATATTTCGTCACATTTAGAAACATCAAATGTATAAGTTTTTGCAACGAATTTGTCGTTTTTAGGTTCGACAGGATTTTTACCATTTGAAGGTTTTAGCAATTTACAAGTATATGGAGGTCCTGGCTTTAATTCGGCAACATTGACCTCCTCTTCGACTTCCTCGTAAGAGATGTCGTACTCTTGTTCCTCATTTTGAATTTCGACATAGGCAATTTTGTCTTTTTTATTGTTATGAAACCTACTAGTTCTAGATTTCTCAGCTTTTAGCCTTTCGACTTGCCTTACTCTATCGGCCAATTGGGCCATATCTCTTAAATGTTGAGTGTCTAGTTTTTTCCTAATAGAATAATCTAGACCACCAGCAGCCATTTCGACTAACTCATGTTCAGGCACTTGGGTAAAGCACCTTGCTTTGAGAAGTCTAAATCTGTTGAGATAGTCATGAACAGTCTCTGCCGTTTTACGTCGAACACTAGCCAATTCTTTGAGACTAATTTTGGAGTGTCCTATATAGAATTGCTCGTGAAAAGCTTTTTCTAACTGGTTCCAATTAAACATAGAGTGAGGGGGTAGTGTAGTAAACCAAGTAAAAGCATTTTTTGTTAGAGAATTAGCGAAAAATTTCATTCTTAAATTCTCATTTTGGGCTAAATCCCCAGCCTCAGTTAAATAACGAGCAATGTGTTCGACGGTGGATTCACTAGTTTCTCCACCAAATTTAGTGAATTTAGGGACTTTCCAACCCCTTGGCAATTCACTTTGAAAAATATATTCTGATAATGGCGACACGAAATTTGGCCTGTGCATTCCTATGTTAAGGCCATTCTGGGCTAAAATTGTTTCGACAAGATTAGCTATATTGTTCTGCGCTCCAAAATTGTTTTGTTGCACTTGCCTGACTACTTCATCAGCATTTTGATTTCTATTTACTAACACTATATCAGGCTCGTTTTCAACCATCCCCTGCAAGGGTTGTTCGACAACTTGTGCTTGTGCCTGATTTCTAGGCAATTCAATGTTAGGCCTTTCTAAGGGGATTTCTACAGGCCTCAAAGGTTGTACTTGGGGTATTGGCTGATTCTGCATTCTTGGAGTGCCAAAGAAATCTGCAATTCGACCCATTTGAGTCGCCAATGCTTGGTAACTGTTATTGGTATCACGTATCAAAGGGTTGAATACTGTACCAATTTGTTGGGTTAACATGTTAACCATATCATGATTGGCATCATCTATTTGTTGTCTTAATGCCAACACCGACACTATAGTTAATGTGGGTTGGGCATTTCGACCATAAATGCCCTCTTGAGAGGCATGCATAGGGGAGAAACCACCATTCATTATGTTATCTGCACACGTTGATGAATTGGTTTGCAAGCCTACCATCATGCTAGTTGGCATACCATAAGGGAGATTTCGACCAACTATAGGCATGCTAAATGGGATATGACCACTAGTCATATATGGGTTAGACGTTCCCATTGTTTGTGGCATAGAAGCCATTTCATTAGGCTGTGTGGTCACCGTGGTGGCCATTGTTGATAAAGGATTAAGCACAGGAGATGTAACTGTGACCATGCCTGTCGAAGGCATTGGAGCAGTTATTCCCATAGCGGTTACTGGATTAGCGTCTTTGCCAGACGCATTCTCAGGGCCACTCTGTGCGTTCGAAGAACTTGCGCCAGAACGTGACATCTTTGACAAAGATTTATCACTCCTCAGGCGCACAAACAATTATATTCCAAGATTCTGTTAACTAACACTCTAATATTTCGACACAAATGTCCCACTGGGCGTGCCAATTTGTTTACCGTGGATTTTGGTAAACACCGCTGGTCTCCAATTTGGTTAACTTGCAGGATCAACCAGTGAATCCTAAGACCATTTGTGTTTAGAGTTTTTAGTTTGATGTGATGTTCTTCAGTGTTTTGCGTTTTAAACAGAAAAGAAGAAGAAATAATTGATTCCTTACGCGCGAAGCAATCAATATATTTCAGGGAAGAAGGACTTGAATTGTAAAACACATAAAGGTAAAGAGAAAACAGAAGTAAATTTCATTAAAATGAAAGAGAATGGTACACAAGATCATACATTGTTCTCTGACTCGTTTTTCTCTTGAATGCGGAAGTTAGAGCCTGAGAATTGCAATATGAAATTTTGTGACCCTTGTTTCTTCTCAGAAACTACTATTTATACTAAGCAGAAACTGCCCTAAAACAGTTATAAAAATGATAGAAACCGCTCCTCTTTTCGACCAACTGCTAGTTCTTCAGCGCATAACTGCTCTGTTTTCTGTCTGTCGAAAGCTTGTGTCCATTTTCCTCTTTCTTGCTTTTGCTTTCCCGGAAGCTTGTCGAATTTACCCTGCACATGACCATTTTCTCCGTCGAAATACTTTGGTCTTTGTCGAAATATAAGTCAAGCCTTGTTGACCATTTTCAATGAAGCCTGTCGAAATTACAGGCTAACAGAGTCGTGACTATTAACAAGATGTCATTTTTTTGGCGTAAATCCGATATAAGCGCCAAAACTCTCCCTCAAAATTTTTAATATTATTGTCTTCCCAAGACTGACAATACAAAAAAATAGGTTATTTGCGAGGGACGTTAGCGAGGGAACCTTGGTCCCTCGCAAATACAAGAATTAGCGACGGATTTGCTGAACATTAGCGAGGGAATTGGTCTCCTCGTTTTTTCTGGACATTAGCGACGAAATGGTCACTTTTAGCGACAGAATTTCCCTCGCAAAACGTTGGGCGCCAAATTGAAATTGTGTGGCACGCAAAACGAGGAGATTAGCGATGGAATTGGCAGTCCCTCGCTAAATTTCTGACCGTTGCAGAGCCTAGGAACACGTGACAGTTAGCGACGGAATGCGTTCCCTCGCAAAATCCGTCTCTAATTTTAATAAATGAACCGTTTAATTTTTTTTCCTCACTATTCATTTCACTCTTCACTCTTCTCTCTCACCACCCATCCGAATACTCCCCTCTCTCACCCCCTTCTCTCAAATCCACAACCACAACCACCACCACCACCACCCACAAAATCACCACCACCCACGGAACTCCTCTTCCTCTCCTCTCTCCCTCTCTCTCACCATTTCCCTCTTCTTCCACCACTCCACCACCACACAACCACCACTACTACCACCCACGAAACCACCACTACCACCCACGAAACCACCACCACCGGAGCTCCTCTTCCTATCCTCTCCTCTCTCTCTCTCTCTCTCACGATTTGCCTCTTCTTCCACCACCATCACCACCCACGAAACCACCACCACCACCATCGGAGCTCCCATTTCCCTCAATTTGTAAGTTTTGATTTGCACTTTTTATGATATTGGTATAATTTTAATTTTTTATTTATTGAATTTGTTTTAATTTATTTATTGTTTGCTTGAAATTGAAATTTGTTAGGATTATAATTTGGTGTTTGAAGCCTCACAATCGCACCGGAGTGCGCACCGTCACCGAACCACCGCACCGGACGTCAATCTCGCTCATAACGGTTAGTTTTTAAAAAAAATTGTTGTTTTTAAAATAAATTGTTGTTGTTGTTGGTTAGGATTGAATTGGTTAGGATTGAATTAGTTAGAATTGAATTATTTGTTGTTGTTGTTGTTGTTGTGTGTTAAGTTTTGAATTGGTTAGGATTGAATTATTTGTTGTTGTTGTTGTGTGTTGTTGTGAATTGGTTAGGATTGGTTAAGTGATATTGTGAAATGTGAGTTGTAGGATTGAGTGTGAAATACGAGTTAAAATTGAGTGAATATTGTGAAATGTGAATGTTAGTAATTGAAAAATGAATTTAAATTTGTTAAAGTGAAATTGTTGAGAAGAGTTAGATTGAAAATTGTTGAGAATTAAAAATTGTGTATGTTGTTAATTGTGTCAAATAGTTGAAATTGAAAAGTGTATTATTTTAGAGTTGTTAATTGAAAATTATTTAATTGTTGTTTTGATGAACCCTAGGTTAGATGACTGTGTGTTGTTGATGGAAAATGGTGAGGTGCTGTCCCTCACCCCCATAATTTGCTCGAAATCATCTCCATTGAGATAATTGCGAGACAATACTAACAACTGTAAGGTTGGGAGTTATATGAAATAACTTCCTTCACTACTTGGATGGAAAAGGGTTTTGTGCTATCCTTGACCCCCATACTCGGCTCGGAATCATCTCCACTGAGATCATATCGATGCCACTAACTTGATATGTTATTGGGAATGTTATGGGAATCTAACACATTTTCTTAAATATGTGTAGATGAATTGGTATGAATTTAATCGTGATTGGGTGTATGATCGGTTATTTCCTAGAAGAGCGGGTTTGAAGCAAACTTTTGTAATTGGGGTTGAACAGTTTCTTGTGGTAGCGTGGCGACATGAATTGGCTAGACGGGAAAAGGGGGTTAGATGTCCATGCTTAAAATGTGACAGAATACATATTAAGACCGATGATGAAATTAGGGAGCACTTGTATCGTTGGGGTTTTAAGCCTAATTATTGGATTTGGGTGGAACATGGAGAAAAAGGACGTCCAAATTTTGACGCAGGGGCTTCAAGCAGTTCTGGTTTTGGTGTTGCACGTAATGAAATTTTTGAGTCGATGGAAAACATGATTTGTGAAGGTCTTAGGGTGAATGTGCCATTTGATGAGCCTCAATATGACGATTATGATGAACTTCCAAATGAAGAAGCATAAAGATTTTATAACTTGTTAAGAGATTCGAACAAACCGTTGTTTGAAGGCTCCCCACAGTCAAAATTATCTATGTGTGTGAAGCTTTTATCTCTCAAGTCCATGAGTAATATTTCTGAGGTGGGTTTAGACTATGTGACTAAAATGATGTTGGAAGCGACACCTAATAAGGATAGTTTACCCAAAAGTTATCATGAAGCAAAGAAGTTAGTTTCGAAGCTGGGATTGAATTTTAAGAAGATTGATTGTTGTTCAGAAGGGCACATGTTGTTTTACAACAATGAATTTGGTAAAAACGATGGTGAGCTACTTGAATGTAAATTCTGTGGAAGACCGAGTTATCACGATCGTAAAGGGGCAAAACGTAATTATAAACCAATCCCGATAAAGTCGATGTTCTATTTGCTTATAGTTCCAAGGTTCCAACGAATGTTTGCATGGCCAAAATTGCGCAGAAAATGACTTGGCATTATAACAATAAGTGTACTTCGGACATTTTACGCCACCCATCTGACGGTGAAGCGTGGAAGCACTTTAATCAAGTGCATTCTGATTTTGCCTCAGACCCACGGAATGTTCGGCTTGGCTTGTGCTCTGATGGATTTACTCCATATATCCAAGCATCGGCACCACCCTACTCTTGTTGGCCAGTCATTGTTACCCCTTACAATCTTCCTCCTGAGATGTGCATGACTAAGCCGTATATGTTTTTGACTTGTCTTATACCTGGTCCACACAATCCAAGGGCTAATATTGATATCTTTTTGGAACCTCTGATTGGGGGGGGGGGGGGGGGGGGGTTTGACATATGATGCAGCACGAAAGAAAATTTTTATGATGAAAGCGGCATTGATGTGGACAATTAACGACTTTCCTGCATATGGTATGTTGTCTGTTTGGGGGACTCACGGTAAATTGGCATGTCCCCACTGCATGGAACACACAAAGGAGTTTACGTTAAAGTACGGGGGCAAGAGTTCTTGGTTTGTCTCACGTCGTAGATTCTTACCACAATATCATAAAGAATAAGAAGGCCTTCAAGAAAAGGGTAGTTGAAACAAATGGACCACCGCCTTTGTTGACATCAGGTGAAATCTGGAGCAGATTTATGGATTTGCCACGAGCCACAGAGGTAGGGGAGCTCACCCGACTGGATGGTTATGGACAGATGCATAATTGGACAAAAAAAACATATTTTGGAATCTCCCATATTGGAAAGATAATCCGTTGAGGCACAATCTCGATGTTATGCACATTGAGAAGAATTTCTTTGACAACGTATTTGCCACTGTGATGAATGCGAAAGATAAAACCAAAGACAATAATAAGGCAAGATTGGATTCTGCTCTTTATTGTAGCAAACATCAATCTGATTTGAATTTGGTGGAAATGCCTAATGGGAAGATGTTAAAACCCAAAGCCAAATATTGTATGACACCAGATGAAGCGAAAGATGTTTGTCGATGGTTGAAAGGATTGAGGATGCCAGATGGTTATTCTTCTAACCTTGTGAGATGCGCTGATGTGAACACCGGGAAGATGTATGCGATGAAAAGTCATGATTGTCATGTATTCATGGAGTGTTTGCTTCCAATTGCTTTTGATTCATTACCAAAGTGTGTCTTGGAACCGCTTACTGAAGTATGTCAATTTTTTAAAAATATGTGTTCTTCAACATTGAGAAGGGATGATCTTATTAAGATGGAGCAGAATATTCCTTTCATTATCTGTAAGTTGGAGAGAATATTTCCTCCCTGTTTCTTTGATTCCATGGAGCATTTACCGGTTCACCTTGCGTATGAAGCAAGACTTGGTGGACCAGTTCATTATAGGTGGATGTATCCATTTGAGAGGTAATTATCTATTTCAATTAAGTGTCTTTCGTTCATATATATGTAGATTAATGAAGTGTCTTTCGTTCATATATATGTAGGTTAATGGGTGATTATAAACGATCGGTGAAGAATAAAGCTAGAGTTGAAGGATCGATCTGCGCAGCTTACGTACACCGTGGAACAATTTATTTTTGTTCACATTATTTCAACAACTTTATGTTGTCAACAAATAATAGGAACCAAATGGAGGTTGAAGAAGAAAGACACCCGCTCGCTTTATCTGTATTTAGCAAACCTGGTCGCCCCTCGAGAAAGAAGTCAACCAACTACTTATCAGATAAAGAGCATAAATCAGCATATGTTCATGTCTTGATCAATTGCATTGAAATTAAACCATATCTTGAGTAAGTATGCTCCAATTCCATTTTAATCTATACACCTTTAGAGTATGAAGTTAAATCAAGTATTGATCAACTTTCAATCTAAAGATATATGAATAATTTCTTTGCAGTGCATTCTTACGAATTGAGGGTATAGGCGCTGAAGAATCTTCTATTCGTATACATGAAAGTTTTCCATCCTGGATTAAGGCTAGAGTAAGTAGATAAAACTAATTTTAATGTCATACGTTTAAAGTAGATATGAGACATGACTTATTTTTTCCATATGTGGTTACTTAGGTTTATGAAGCAGAACCAACTCCCCAAATCTGACACTTGAGGAACTTAGCTGAGGGTCCTTTTCTTGAGGTGACCGAGTGGCACACATACCTAGTTAACGGTTACAAATTTGACACTCAATCATGGAGTGAGGGAAAAAGAACAATTAATAGTGGGGTATATGTTAAAGGGGAAACTGGAGGAGGTGAAAATGACTACTATGGTATGATTGAACACATATATGAACTTGAATACGCACGGTTAGACTATGAAAAGAAAATAGTTTTGTTTTTCTGTAGATGGTTTGATCCATCAGTTAGAGGAACAAAATTGAATCCAAAATGTAATACCGTGGACATTCGAATGAATGGAAGGTATAAAATTTATGATCCGTTTATCATGGCAGAGAATGTGAGGCAGGTGTATTATGTTCCATATCCATCAACTCGGAGAGGATGGTGTGTTGCAATTAAGACAAAACCTCGGGGTCGCATTGAAGCTAATGATGCGGAGGATGACGTTCCTTATCAGGTGGATGAAATTTGGGAGTAAATGAGGTAATTGAAGTTGAACGGATTGACTCCTTACGTGATGATCGATTCCTAGTTGAAGAAGTTGAAGCAGTTGAAGCAGAAGTTGATGAAGATGAAGAATATAATGAAGATGAAGAAGAGAATGAATATGACGAATATGAAGAACATGAAGATGAGCAAGATGAAGATGAACAAGATGAAGAAGACAATGAAGATGAATAATTTTATTAATCTTATGTTGTATTTAAATTTAGGCTTAAATACTTTTCACCCCCCTGCAAAATTACCTGATATCCATTTACCCCCCTGCAAAAATTTTTTTGCAAAACAAACCTTGCAAAATATAACATTATCCATTTACCCCCCTACAAATGTTGCCACTATCCATTTACCCCAATTTGAGAGGGGTAACTGGATAATTTTATATTTTGCAGTGAAAAGTATTTATGCCTTAAATTTATTATAGTTATTGTTCTTGTGTTTTCTTATGTTGACTCATTATGTTGTCTTTAAATTTCTTAGAATCATTAATATATCATGATTGTTCTTGTTAATTTACTTTCTTTAATTTATTTATAATATACATCATTAATGTTGTTAGTATCACATTTGGTTTCTCTTTTTTCATAGATATGGATCCAGGAGGTTCTGACCCACCGCGACGTGATGTCAGATTGCCGATGAACCTCCCAAGAGGAGGCGTAATCGTGAGGTGGTTCTCAATATTGGCAACATGAGGCAGGGTCATACATCATATATGAGCCCACCAGGTACCGAGCCGATTGCCCCACGACCTCCGTCTCCATCTGGTCTCGGATTTTTTCATTTACCCTCGCATGGGCATTATATGGGCCCATCATATATGTATTCAGCAGGGCATATGGGTGCACCACCTGGACATATAGGCTCATCATCTGGGCATATGGGCACACCAGTTGGGCATATGGGTGCACCACATGGACATATAGGCTCATCATTTCGGCATGGCAGACCAGCAGGGCATATGGGCGCACCATCTGGACATACGGGCAGACCAGCTGGGTTATCTATGCCTACCCCATCGCCCCAGGATGATATTGATCCTGATATTGAGCCTGAGCAGGATGATATTGACATCGATGAAGAGACGGTGGAGGTGGTTGTTATTGATGGTGTTAAACTAAAAGTCATTTATCCTAGTGGTGACGCGTAAGTATTTTGTTTGTTTTTTTTAAGTTAATTTATGGAACGACTTATATTTGATTGTTTGATATATCTTTCATTATGCAGGCTTCTTCCTGCAAAGGTAGCTTCATCGAACATTACCCGTGTCATCCGGAAAATGTACTTTCAAAAGTTCCGTTCAAAGTGGACTAAGGTCACTGACGAGGAAAAGAAGGAACTGCTGGAATTCTTTAGGGTAAGTGTCAATTATGTCATTACTTATATTGTTAGTTTAAATTTAATGTTTAATATAATTACTAATACATATTTTTGTTTTACTTAGGGTAAAGTGACATGGCGCGAAGAAGATGATGAAGAAGTGAGAAGAGTTTTTAATAACAGGATGAGCGCTCAGTTATCAGATTTGCTTTATAAGTTACGGGCTAAATATCAGCGGCCAAACTACATGAGTGATGAAGTTTGGAATGCCTTCCAGGCTCATTGGGCTACAACAAAGTTCAAAGCAAAATCTGAAGCAGCCAAGAAGAATAAAAACTCAGAGAAGGGTGGCTCGCTTCACACCTGCGGGTCCGTCAACCAGGCTCAGCATGCTCTTAGATTGGTATATTATTTTAAAAATCTTTGTGTTATTTTTACATTGGTTAATTAGTTTGCAATATTTGAAAATGTATTTCATTTTACAGAGTTTGAAGGCAGGACGCCCTATCACTGCTCCTGAGCTGCATAGAGTCACCCATTTGAGGAAAGGACTAACGAGTATGTTGATGACCGCGCCAGGATTACTCAGGTAAATATACAACTTGATTTGTATTATATAAAGTTGCTTTGTTAAAATGGAGCGCTAATTATGCTATGTTCTGTGGTTATGCAAATCACGAGCAAATTAATGAGATCATGTCTCAGCTGACTCAGGGGAGCTGGGACCCTGCCTCACTTGGTGAACTTCCTCCTGAGATGAGAGATCTGGCAAACATCAGTTGGGAGAAATTAGTTGGTTGGTGCAAGGGTCGTCTGTATGGTACTGGGCCAATGGCTCCTATTATGGGTTCTAAGGGCTCGTCTGGGGCCGGGAGCAGCAGAGGACGCAGTCGACCAGCTTCTACTAAGTCAAATGCGGAGACAGAGCAGCTTAGGTAAGAGCTGCAATCTACTAAACAGCAGTTGAAGGATACTCAAGAGGAGGTTAGGGGCTGGAGGGCAGACCATGCGAAGGTGCTAAGGAGACAGGAGCTGATGTATAACTATTTTAAGAGCAAGAATATATTTCCAGATGAGGAGGAAGATCAGGAGCAAGCTCAGCAGTCGGAGGAGTCTGAGGAGTCTGACGGCAGCTTTTAGGATAGTTTGACATTTCAGTACTTTTTTATTCGGATATTATGTTATTTTTTATTCGGATATTATGTTGTTTTAATTCGGATTTTATGTTGATTTGGATTTATATTATGTTGATTTGGATGGAATTAAAACTGTTTTAGCTATTTCAATCAGGTATAAAAGCAGGTCTATCAATAAAAAAATAGGTTTAGCAGAAAAGAAAAAAAATTGGGATTCACGAGGGAATAGTGGACGCGTGGCTGTCAGAACTTGGCCACGTGTTTCTGATTATTAGCGAGGGATTCAAATCCCTCGCTAACTAGCGAGGGATTTAAATTCCCTCGCTAATTGGATTAGCGAGGAGGGATTTAGCGAGGGAACCTGTCCCTCGCTAATTCCCTCGCAAAAGACCATTAGCGAGGGATTTTGGTCAGTTTGCGAGGGAATTTTCCCTCGCTAATCCCATTTTTTTTTTGTAGTATGAATTCAAACATAAGACCTTGGTTAAACTTGATGTTACTAATAAACCAAAATAACCTATTTTAATTTGTCATATCATAATTATTGATATATTTTATGTATAAATAAATCATACTATTTCTATCACAATATCATATGATACATGATCACAATGCACTCTTTTATAATCATATATTATAGACTTCAGCTAAAGAAGTTTAGCAATATCATTATCATTTATTTTCTATAACATTACAAGACTTCGATTATAAAAGTTTAACGGTAATGATACAGATACCTCCAACACATATGTACTATAACTTTTTTTTTTTGGACCAAACTACTCACTCCAACTCATTCGTTGTCTTTATTTTTACTGAATATAGTAAATAAAGCTTCATCTTCCTTATTTATTTACTCTTGCTTTCACTAACCAAACACCATCTCATTCATCACCAACCTCAGACCTCTAGCCATTCTGGCTTAGTCTTTTCCATCAGCAGCAATTCTAACATTTACACTCTTGTTTTTATTTGCTCCAAGACCGACACCAGCACCTCCGCCAGCACCTCCTCCTGCACCAATACCAACACCTCCACTAGCACCCCCTCCTGCACCAACACCTCCACCAACTGCTCCTCCTACACCTCCTCCAACACCCCCACGTCCTCCTACACTTCCTCCACCGCCTAACCCTCCACTAGCACCAGCACCGGCACCTATACCTCCACTAGCTCCTCCACCAGCACCAACCCCTGTTCCTCCTCCTAGACCCCCACCAGCTCCTCCACCAAGACCGACACCTCCTCCTACACCACCGCCAGTTCCAACACCTCCACCTACTGCTCCTCCTGCACCTCCACCAACACCAATACCTCCTCCCACACCTCCACCTAGACCAGCACCTCCTCCTAAACCTCCAGTACCTCCTCCACCAACACCGACACCTCCTCCCAATCCTCCTCTAGCACCTCCACCGGCACTAGCACCTCCTCCTCCTCCCACGCCGCCACCACCTCCAACACCTCCGCCTACTGCTCCCCCTGCACCTCCACCAACACCAACACCTCCTCCTACACCTCCACCTAGACCAGCACCTCCTCCTACACCTCCAGTACCTCCTCCACCAACACCGACACCTCCTCCCAATCCTCCTCTAGCAACGCCTCCTCCACCAAGACCACCACCTCCTCCCACACCTCCACCACCACCAGCACCTCCACCTACTGCTCCTCCTGCACCTCCACCAGCACCGACACCTCCTCCCAATCCTCCTCTAGCACCTCCACCGGCACTAGCACCTCCTCCTCCTCCCACGCCGCCACCACCTCCAACACCTCCGCCTACTGCTCCCCCTGCACCTCCACCAACACCAACACCTCCTCCTACACCTCCACCTAGACCAGCACCTCCTCCTACACCTCCAGTACCTCCTCCACCAGCACCGACACCTCCTCCCAATCCTCCTCTAGCACCTCCTCCTCCACCAAGACCACCACCTCCTCCCACACCTCCACCACCACCACCACCTCCACCTACTGCTCCTCCTGCACCTCCACCAGCACCGGCACCTCCTCCCAATCCTCCTCTAGCACCTCCTCCTCCTCCACCAAAACCACCACCTCCTCCCACGCCGCCACCACCTCCAACACCTCCACCTACTGCTCCTCCTGCACCTCCACCAACACCTCCTCCTACACCTCCAGTACCTCCTCCACCAGCACCGACACCTCCTCCCAATCCTCCTCTAGCACCTCCACCGGCACTAGCACCTCCTCCTCCCCCAAGACCACCACCTCCTCCCACACCGCCTCCACCTCCAACACCTCCCCCTGCACCTCCACCTACTGCTCCTCCTGCACCTCCACTTCCACCAACACCTCCACCGGCACCAACACCTCCTCCCAATCCTCCACTTGCCCCTCCACCAGCACCTCCTCCTCCACCAAGACCGACACCTCCTCCTACACCTCCACCAGCACCAACACTTCCTCCTACACCACCACCGCCTCCAGCACCAACACCTCCTCCTACACCACCACCGCCTCCAGCACCAACACCTCCTCCCAATCCTCCACTTGCCCCTCCACCAGCACCTCCTCCTCCACCAAGACCGACACCTCCTCCTACACCTCCACCAGCACCAACACTTCCTCCTACACCACCACCGCCTCCAGCACCAACACCTCCTCCTACACCACCACCGCCTCCAGCACCAACACCTCCTCCTGCACCTCCACCAATTGCTCCTCCTCCTCCACCTCCTCCACCTCCACCAAACTTGCCTCCCCCTCCTCCTTTTGCACCTCCTTTACCGCCACAATTTTGAACTTTTCGCCCTTCTATTATCCCAATAGTTATTATCATCAACAAAACAATATGCATGATAACATTACGTGAATGTATTGCCATATTTGTTCAGAGGTGAAAGTGTTAAAGAGATTATCTTAGGGAAAAGAATGTAGTTAGGAAAAAGCTTTTATGATATTAGTTTGACAAACAATCCTATTTATAGGACAAACTTTTAAACATGATGTTAACGATGTCGACAAACACCAAAGTTGCCAAGTTTCTACAAGATTTTGCGAATAGTTGATGGCCACACTTGTGCATGCTCTAATTGCACTAAAATGCTCAACCTGATTTAGTGCATCTGCCGCCAAGCATTTTTCTATACTTAGAAAGTAAGTGTCAACATGCCCCTTTATTTTGAGCATGTATTTGACTCCTTTCAAAATTTATTCTCCACTATAAGCTCAATAGTTACCCAGTATAGCATGTACTTGATAGCTGATACCACTTTCATTTCAAAATAATAATTCGGATTATTAAGGATTGTACCAAGGTATTATTCTGATTAAATAAATATTTCATAAAATAAAACATTCAATATTTTGAAAACCTTAAAAAACTTATATAATATTTTTAATTACGAATTCGCAACAAATGTTAAGGCTAGTTACTATTAACATTTATCTCAAAAAGAAAAAGAAAATAAGATCAGCACTTTTATTGATAAGCTAAGATCAGCACTTCAGAGTAACTACTGAAAATTTTGTTCGTATATTTAAAATATTGTTTTTTTGAAGCAATATTTAAAATATTGTTAAAATACAAGTATTTTTAAAATTTCATTAACTCTTATTTATATCATAGATAAATAAAAAGATATTAAGTGATATTATTGGTTGAATCATGTAGTATAAAATTTTATCATGAATTCTATCTGTTATCTATTTTATTATGCTAAAAAATCAAAAATAGAATAAAACCTCTCAATTAAGTGATACTAATTTTTAAAAAGAGAGGATAGTATTTTACTCCTGAGCTCTTGCCACATTGCTACTAGCAAGATTATCAACCAGTGCGTTTTCTTTATTCACACACTTAGTGCGAGGGCAACACAAAGTCACAAACGGTACGCCTGGCTCTCAATCCAGTGCTATCTGGTGCAAGTCATGATTCCATGAATTCATGTCATGATGCCCTTTGAAGTTGTCGACATACTTTTTTTGTTACTGTATTATAAGTGCGCAATGTCTACCGATTTTATCGGTGACTAATCTACGTAGGGGAACCTAGCTAGCCATGTATATATCCGACTTTGTCAGTTTGTGCGGCTCTCCCCTGCTAACAGAGTTTTTGCAATACCTAATATTCAAACTCGAGACCTTTGGATGGGATCCGAGCCCAGTTACCACTCGGATCAACATTTGTTGGTAGTTGTTGACATATTTAAAGGCGAATGGTGGCACACGTTTCACAAACTACAATTAAACTAAATATCTATATAGCAAATTAAGTGAGTGCGAGAGCATTGGAAATGAGAAACAAATCCTTACATCACACCCTTACATTATAGAAACGAAGAAATGATAAAATCAACTATTTCTATTTAATAAGATTAGAAGTTGAACTTCTTTCCAAAATTGACATTTTCATTAAACGATGATTTATACTCCTAATTAATGACATCACATTCAATTAAATCACTTAGATGGGGGTAAAGTTTTTTTAAAATAAAAAACGGGGTAAAGTTGAGATCGATTATGGATTATTTAATACATCTTACAAATGGTGCTTGTTTCTTATATTTTGGACCGACAAAAAATATCGATATTTATTTTTATACGATGGAATGGATGGAGTATCATTTATTCTAGCATATTTTATATTAAAATAAAATAAAGCAATTGTATATCAAACAGTTTTAAAATTCTATCAAATTTACAAAACTTGATATGCTTAAGAACTTTCAACTCAATGGTCGGATCGATCATTTAGCACCTATAAAAATCTTATGCTCTAGTAAACTTATGACAAAGCAAATACTCTAGCTTAATTGGTAGTGGGTGTTTAGGAATCCAGGTATTTTTTAGGTTGATACAAATGAAACAAAAAAACAACTAAAACAAACTAGATGCTTGAGGCATCAGCTAACAATAACAAATTCAAATCACTAGGAGGGAAATTCCATAAGCTATAACATCCTTCTAGCATTCCTATTAGCAAGCTTAAACATGAAGGAGAGTGAAATCCTGAAAACAATCCATCAAATCAGGTATCTTCATCAAGAGGGATGCATAACCATAAAGCATGCAGTGATCCCTATCCTGCATAAGCACAATTGAACCCTTGAAATCCGATTCACAGATTGCACGAGTCTTTTACAAACTTATGTACCTAAACCCTAATATACCTAGAAGAAGAATACTAGAAATACATTTTACAAACTTGCGTATTCTACTCCTTATTCTTAACAAATAACATTATTATTTTAAACAAGCAAAAAGAAAAATAAATTCATAACTACGGAAAGTTCAGATTCAAAGCTTCCATAGAAGATCCGTGAGACCCTGACAAGAGTGAAGAAGAATTTGATTCAAATGACACCCATCAAGTTGGGACTTCGGAGCAGGAAAAAAAAATGTTTTCAGCTATGTTCAAAATGTTTTAACGCCAAGGGCTCAATCTACTCTGGGATAGTCAAAGTCGGTTTAGTACTCTCGAGTTCAATCCCAGCAATGGATAAACTCGGTGTTGGCCAGTGTGAAATTTGATCTTAAACAGAGCGGAGATCAATATTTCGTTAGAAGTGTTGGGACACTCCGTGAGTAGCCAGCAACTGTCCGAACCAAAAACAAAAGTTTCCCCATACTGACAAAAAAAGAGTTTCCCTCGTAAATATAAATAAATAAAAACATAATAGGTAATACTAAAAGAAACATCTGAGACTAATACAATCCCTCCCTATGAATACGTGGCATAATTACAAAGACTGTTTTATGAATGATTATTTTTATTGCGAGTCTCGACAGGGAAAAAATTACTTGGTATTAGTATAGTTACCTTTTTTTAATTTTGACTCTAAAAAAATATTTACTTTTATAAATAAATATTTTGATTTGACTCAAAATGTGGAAACACTATATGTAGTTGGTATAATTTTATTTCCCTTGATATATTTATTTTTATTGCTTAAATACTCCCACTCTTTTCGTTTTGAAAGAATTAAAAAAATTAAAAAAATTAATAATGTTTGTTAACTGAACCAATATATAGGACAACCAGGTCTCTAATAAACATAGTTAACCAAACCAATATCGAGTGGGACAGCCAGGTCGGATGTAGGAGCCTCGTCACAAATAGCTAGTGGACTAGATTAATCTTTTTTGTAATAAGGACTAGATTAATATGCCAAGTAACAATTATAATGGTTAATAATCAAATTCGGAAACTACACCATTATGTAGCAAGACAAATTACGTGGCTTGATTATTTAAGCGAATAGCATTATTTAATAATTAAGCTGCAAAACCAAGCTCTTCTACCATTGTATGATAAACAAAACAGGCACTCCAAAGAGGGACAAAATGTTTATGCTTAATACCTTCGCCGCAAAAATAAATACAAAAATTTACAAGCAACAAGTGCATATTGCTTCTATTTGATTTTACTCGGCTAAAACGCTAAGTAAAAAAATGACACTAATAATCAAGGGAGAATAATTAATTACATTCCATTAGCATTTGCCTCTCAAGGTTAACAAAGAAAAAATCCAAACCTATGAGAGAACGTGAATGATGTCAAACTAACTCGACTAAGAGCAGCAGTTATACTACCGTATTCCTTTTGTGGTAGGAATGGCAATTTAATAAGTCTTCTTTCGCAATGTTGGCTTCTTCACATCTTTTCTTGATGACGCCGTGATTCCTGGTGTAGGTATGTCTATTGTGGATTGATATAAATCCTTCAATCTTCACAAAGGGTTAGGGAGAGAGGATCAATAAAGATACATGGCCATAGAATTCCAAATACTAGTCATGTTAAGGTAGAAGGAATAGGAACATCTAACTTACCTTGGTATGCTGATAAATAGTGCAACAACCACAAATCCAGCTATAAGTGGGAATACTGGTGCCGGAGTCAACTCCTGCATTTACAAGAATTAAGAACGAAGAATATGTATCATGATTCTCTGAAGTCCCGAATGAACAGAAGGAAACCAAAAGAAGTTAATAGGGAAATATTCAAAATTCAGAGAAATTAGGCAAAAATAGAAAGAGAGGAGACAAAGGAAGAAACCTGCTTCAGCTGATCTTCAATCCTGTATCTTAGTGGGCCTACATGGATTTGAGTACTTTTTTCTAAGTCGACTTCAATGGTATCAGATTCAAACTTAAGTGAGCTTGATGGGAGACCAGATCGAAGCTGTAGAAGGTGTCTGCCCTTTGATAAGCCCTTCACTTGGAAGAAGTTAGAAATTGGGAGAGGGAAGACTGATTCTATCTTGGTTGCCTCGGTGGCTGACCTGATTTCTACCATCAGGTGTTTATGAAGTTCATCTGTACCATTTCCTTCTACGTGGCAACTTACAATTGTCATTTCCGGCTCCTCAAACACTATGAAATCCAAACCCTTGATATCCTCCATTCCAACCTGGGGAATATCAACAAACAAGCTCACACCAGGATCGGCACACTGACAGTAAAGCTAAATGAAATAGTTACTAGGAACTAACCTTGACAGGAATAGAATCTGGAGATGCACGCTCTATATTAGAACTTTCCATAACATCCCTTTTCGCTACTTTGATAACATAGACAGTATCGGGCAGTAGTCCTCTCAGACGATAATTCCCAGAGGAATCTGTCACAGTTTCCTCATAATAGCCTTTTGACTCTGCCCGGGCTTCAACTGAAACTTCTCCTTTGGGTTGGCCAGACAACAGAGTGACTGAGCCTGTAGCACTGTAAGAGTTGATTTACTTTAGCATTTTCCAGAGTGAAGGTACAGGCAAGGGAAAAAGGTTACACGGTGTAGAGCAATACAATACTGTGGAAAATATTTCTTAATATTATTTCGACCATGGTATTAAAGCAATTTGAGAAAGGCATTTAAAAATCACGTTACGACATTGGGAAGGAATATGGGATGAACGCACCCAGATACCGGGGCACGTGTGGCTTACACACACGCCCATAATATTTTGTTAAAAAGTATAAATAATGCAAACATGTCCAGGGCTCAGTGGTTAGGTTGTCATTGTTTCCTCTGGGTACCAGTTTTATATTTCATCAGTATGGTTTTAAGCGCCCCACATAAATAAGGAAAATTACCAGTTTTATTTGCATAGCCTTGCAATAATAGTATGCATCTTCATGCAAAGGTAGGATTTTCCACTATAATCATGCATGCTTGAATAGAAGAATTTCTCAGTCAACCTTTTAGGTTTACGGATTCAAATGGAATTTACTACACAACTCAGAAAAAGAAAATACTTTCATGTACCAGGTAAAGTATGTGCAAAATCTGGATCATTTAAAGAAGCTTGGCTGGCAAACGCCAGAAGAGTGCGTGTGTAAGTAACATTACAAATGAAAAATATACTGAGTTGTACTCCACTCAAACTCCCATCACACATTGATACCCGATATATACAGCCTTTACCCAAGGGTTACAACTTACAGAACACACTTATCAGTGATGTAATGCCTCCGCCTACACAGTTATTAAAAAAGAGGTGCTGCCCTTGTCTATGTCTAAAAATTAGTCACAGCAGGGTCTCAATTACTTAAAATGACTAGGCAGGTAATCATTGTGCAAATATTATATCAATATAGGAAGAGAAAATGAAACCAGACATACACAGCAAAAAAAGATGCAATCAAGGACAATGCTTGAACTTAAGTTCCTGGATATCTTTTCCAGTACAAGGGAAAAACAAATTCAATACACGTTCAGATGTCGTTATAGTTGGTTTCAATGATCCTAAATTAGGCCAAAAAGAGCAATTAAACCATAATCTACTTAAAAAACCATTGGTACAGAGATAACTAAACATGAAATGTAGTATACTTGATCCTAATAATGATTGCTTTCAGTTAGATGATAGAAAGGGCAATTAAAATGAAATAACAAAATCAAACCTGTAAGCCACGCGCGTGGCCTGGAAAGTGACTTCTTTGAACTCCCCTGCTCCAAGCTCTATTGACTGTGCCGGAGGTGAGAAAGCATATTCCTAGGAAATAAGATCGTATAAGGTGAATAAGACAGTTGACAAAGAAAGCTTCAGCAATAACCAACATAACTTTAATCATCTCGAATTAATAATACATCAACAACCTTTGTAACTTCTGCTTCAATGTTGTGATATACACAAGCAGAAAAATATTTATAATTTAGAGCAAGCATGTGGAGATTACATACTTGGGCTGAAAAGAAACTATTAGGAATCCAAGAATTGATATTGGAAAGAAATATTGTTTATTGAGAAATAATGGGGAAGTAAAAGAAAGAATAGGAGAAATTTTCTCTTTCACAATAGAGCCAATGCTCTATTCGCCAAATGATTACAATATTCAATAATGACCTCTCTAACTCAGTAGCCTCCTATTTATAGATGAGAAGACAGCAGCTACCCATTAACTAACTCATCCATATCCTAATTAACAAACAACCCTTATCCTATCTTATTATTAACGGACCCCTTATTACAAGTCCTAACAGAAACAAAAGACGATTCTGGATAAGCAAGCAAAACAATTAAACAGGGTACCAAAATGCTACAGCTTTCCTTTTCTTTTTGACATTTAGTTTCTTTTTATCAACCACAAGTAGCTTCCAACTCCCTTTGTTTGGGTAGAGATGAGTTTGGAAGCATAAACAAATCAAATATACTGTGAACTGTAAGTGCAGCAGCATATGAACCAAAGTTGGTTGATGGACTGCTCATGCATAGCAAGGAAAACATAAGCAGTACAATGCAATATCCTAGAAGTTATGTCCAGTATAGTACCTTCATAACAGGACGCAAATAAAACATTCCAGGAAACAAATTATCAAATAGGAATGCCCCTCCAGCCTCAGATACTGAGTTGTTTCTATAACCATTGTCACCACTCAAAGATAACAGAACAGAAGGAATGAGCTCTTTAGCATCATCTTTGTGATGTATATTTACTGAAATTTGACTAAGCTTCTGGCAACTAAAGGAATGAGGACCAACTTGTTTTAAATGATAACCGGGCTGCAAATACAAATAAAAAATGAATGAAACAAATGATGTAATCATGAAGGCAACCCCCCCCCCCCCCCCCCCCCCCCCCAAAACACACACAATAGGCGTGCGCGCAAAGATAGAGAGAAACTACTCAAGCATAAACATCATAGATGAGTGAAGAAGTTCCAGATTACCTTCGAAGCCTGAACATTATAATCAACATCATCATAAAGAGGACCTGCCGCAAAGGAGCCATCCGTACCAGTTGTAGTTTCAAGTACCAACTCACCACTTTTATGTCCATTGATGCTGCTGTCTCCAGCGGCAAAAATCCTAATATGAACATCGGAAAGAGGAGGCGAGACTGATCCTTCAATGTATACACCAAGTCGACAAGAAAATGCAGGAATATAAGCTTGACAATTGTTATCTGTCACTGATACCTAAGGAAAGGGATTTGGCAGATGAATGTCAGTAACTGTCCCATAAAAAGCATCACCGGACAAACTAGTTCTTTGATACTTACATGTTGTTCTCTAGGATAAAACAAAAACTTTTTTTCTCCATCATTCCTGCAATAAAATAAAAAGTCAACACTATAAAATTGGGCAAACTGCAGCGCTTGAATTAATTTCATTTCAAAGCTATATAGTGAGAAGGCAAGGTATGGGAACACAGAAATAAGTAATGTAGTTATTAGAAAAAAGTTCCAGACATAAACCTCTCAGAATCATAATGTGCATAATATGACCAATACATTTATAAGTAAGATAGAACCATAAAATGTTAACTAAAACATTTAACCTAACAGGAAAACTTGTGATGTTGATATTTCGTAATGGTACAAAAATAGGTAGCATATATACATAACTAGCAAAGTAACCATGAGATGCGGAGAAGTATAAATGCACCATACATACTGCACCTAATTGTTACACGCTATCTTCTCAGGATGAATAGATAACCATGTAATGGAATAGTCACTAATATGTATTCACACAATCAATTTTCTTCTCTTGACCCTATCTCCCCCCATCCTCCCCCCCCAACTATCATTAGATAAACACACCTTGAGTCCCTGGGAACAAAGGTAAGTTTTTCTCCTGGATTGGCCCAAACAGAATACTCAAAGACAGCGGTATTTGTTTGATCTTCCTCACGAGATTTATGTATGGCCATCACATTATCAGCAACAGCAGCTCCATCTCGATAAATATCAACAAGTATTTTCTCAGGCAATGCATTAACTAATGTGGAATGCACGTTTATTTGTCCTTTGAGAAGATACTTTTCTCCTTTTAGATGGATGGGCTACAAAAAAAAATTGAGAAAAATGAAGAAAATCCTAAAAGAACAGATGAATATGCTGAAAATATAACCAAGAGTCCAAGACTATCCGAATTAGTCATACCAATAGATTAGATGTATCAATTTTCACAGATGAACTCCCAAAGAAGATGCAGGAGTCGATAAAACTGAATTCATGTACTCCAGGATATTCGACACATATATGCTGGGAACCTTTCTGCAGGTAACACAAAAGAACAAAAATGAATTGTGTGAAGCTGCAACTTCCTGATATATTTGTAGGAACTAATTGTCAGATACAAATACCTGAATCTTCAGATTCACAGTTGAGCCATCTGGTCGAGTCAAGTAACCATCAACATCATGAGTGGAGATAACATTGACCCAATAGCCTTTTTGAACAAAAGCAATTCCTTCTAAGTCCTCAGCTCCAACATTTATATCTAAGAAGCTCTGCTCCCAGCACCAATTATCTTCCAAAGTCACTGATTCAGGGGAACTATGTTTCACCTAAAATAAAAATATTATACCACGGTTAAAAAAATGAATTAGAAGATTCAAGCAAACAACTAATACTGATCCAAAAGCAGTAGAAAGTTTAAAAGGAAAACATTCAGACAATTAAACATAAAACAACTAAAGGAATTATAGTGGGACAAATCAAAATAAAATGGGTGTGCAAAGAAAAAAGACAAACCTCAAGCCTGTATTTTCCAGGAATAACATCTGAAAACAGAAATTCACTACTCTTCGCGGTCAAGCTGATTGTCTTTCTCTCTTCATTACGTTTACCTACCTTCCCCACAAGAGTCACAGATACAGATGGATCACATTTCTCCTTGCAGACCACAGCACCACGGACATTAACCAGAGCCTACAATGATGTGGCACACAATCAGAATAGAATAATATTTACACATATTTGACCTGATACCATATAAAAACAGGGCCTATATGGCTATATCCTGTTCCTCATGGGAGATGGGGTCAAAAATATTTCCAGAGAAAAATCAAGCGAAAACAAAAAATATTTAGCAAATCTAATAAATTTTAACTGTATGGGAAATCCATAAATAAAATTTCAAGCTAGTAATTGTATTCAACTAAAAGTATCTCAGGTTGTGTTCAGATAGAGAGTTTTAATTTTTAGAGATAGAGTACAAATTCATCACTTGTAAGCAGTTAGCGAGGTAGTTAGTTAGTCAGTTAGTAGCTAGTAAGCTGCTAAGAGTTAGTTAGGCAACAGCTGTTGTAACAGTGACAGCTGTACCATTCGTTTGAGGCAATTAGCAACTGCCATCTCTCTTGTGCTGCTATATAAATAAAGGGATCACTGTGTTGAGTGATCTCAATTTAAAAAATCCACAAAAGTTTCAGAGAAACAAAATTCTCTCTAGATTCTTTAAATTTTACATTTAGAGAATTTGAAATGCAATAAAATTAAATTAATTTTTATTTAAGTGGAAATCCAACAAAATTAAATTTGTAGTAATTCAATGTCCGTAATTTGGTAAAGCGCTGTTCAGATAATTATTAGTGAAATTCAAATTTGAAAATCTTTCCCCTATCTTATTTGCCAACAAATCTGCTAGCCATAACTTCACATTCAACCACTACAGCTGGTGTCACTGACACCATAGAACACCTAGCTGCAAAAACCTTAAAACCATCATTTTTGAATCAGTTGATGTTCATCCCATCTGAACGAAAGCGCCAATTTTTGCTGAATCATCTTACTGTCATCTTGTTCAATCCATCCTTGATGAGCACAAAGCACAACATAGGAAAAGGGCGGGAGATTTGAATATAAATAAATCCTTGTCATCAACAATGGAGCAAAGTGATCAACTTGATTTTTCTTTAGCTTAGGACCTCAAACCTCACAATCTCAATTCTCAACAACAAGGCCGTGAATCTCTTCAACAAGTGGATCTATCACCACCCATGATGTCACCACCTTTTATGACGAATTCAATAGCATTTTTATCTGTATTGTCATTTTTTCCTTTGACAATGAAGGAGATGCATTGAAGCCTAGAAATATATTGAAACTGGATAGAATGTATGGGAGAATTTCAAATTTCTACCACGAGATGTCAATTTGGATTCTTCATTATGAAAGATATTATGATAAGAAGTACAATCCCTCCTTAAGACATTTCATCCAAAAACAAACAGTTCAAGTTATATTGTTTCATCTACATATTAATATTGTTCAACAAAGTCATACAACATATATGACTTATCATCCCATTGCTGAACGATGTTGACACGGGACACTAGTTTTCGTCCCCCAGAGTTTAGTTTGGTTTGCATACAACAAGACTAAAGGGAAAAAGATGAAAGAACCAACAAGAATATTAGATTACCTATAGATACAACGGATGAAAAATTTACCTGTGAAAATTCAACATTCAGCAATGGACTTTTGACCACAACATCAATATAAGATGGAGCAAAAATGAGTCCAGCAGCATTATCAAAAGTAGAAGCAATAACTGACAAGCGATATTCTCCAGGAGAAACCTAGACATTAAACAAACAAGTTACAGATTAGTAATAACTAATAAGGAAGGAAAAATCAAAAGTCGGAAGATAGTTTAGAAACATCACTAAAAAAGAAGACATTTAAGTTTTATTATTCAAAAAAAATACTTCAAGAGACTTAATTTGAATACCTGTGCACTATCTGTTTGAACTTATGTTCTTTTAAACAATTGCAGATGCCTAAAATTAGCATTTTCTTACAATTACAATTTCAACTCTAATGTTCAAACAAACAACTATACTGGAAAGTTTTGAAAACGTCATAAGCTCAAAGCTGCAAGCACGGATTCTCAGTTCTTGTTTATATACATGATTATCCCCGCTTTCTCGGATCCCAAACTCAGCTCGTAAAGAAATCTATTGTCAATAGGCATAAAAGTATCACCACAATAGTATGCTTTTAATGTTCAAAACCTTCCTGTTGAAGCTTGTGACCACAAACCAGAAAAATACAATGTAGATAGATTCAATAGTAACATGCTATTTCCTAAACTAGCTAACAGCAATAAAAGAAAAAACTCCAGCCCAAGTAAAATTTGTTATTTAACATCCTAATCCATCATCACCTCTTCTATTTCAGCCTGAGCGAATGGTATCTACATGATTTTAACCACTACGAGACACTCATACAAGAGGAAAAGAACAATTGTTTGATTGATTGATTACATTGTGCTAGCATACCGCAAAGCAGAAATTTCCATTTCCATCTGTATCTTTCCTCTGTGGTTCCGCACTATCGGGTCCATGAGTCAAAGCCACCTTGTACAATTAAATTAACAAAATATCAACTTTGATTTTAACATGCGAATATTATTAAGATAATTACAAAAAGGGAAGATGCATACCGTTGCTTTATCGCTACTAACCATCCGAACTAAACCACAAAGATCACATGAAATGGCCGTAATGTCTTCTATTGAAGCCATATTTGGCAAAACCTGAGAAAGAAAGTGAAGTTTGAAATTTCATTATAACACAACTCCAAGATTTTCACAACTATCTAAAAAAAAATTATCACCATACTTACAAAGCAAAATGGTAAGAAAATAAAAATCTGATAAAAAGGTTATGATATTTTACCATATATTTCTCCAACTTCTTGAATTTGTAGTGTTCCTTTCGGGCTTCTATGGTATAGTGCTTAGATGTAACCTAACAATTTCAACACAAAATAAATGACTAAAACATCTTTCACACAAGCCTAGGCTAAATTAGTATCCAGGAATATCATAAAACAAAAATCTTACATACTTAAAAAGTGATAGCAATGTTATCAAATTTAGTCCGGCAAAGTACCAGGGCAATAGGTCACGTACTTGTAAAATTGCATGTGATGAATTGAACTAATTGAAATATATATATATATATATATATATATATATATCTGTGTGTGTGTGCAAGGGATCAAGTTACTCTAATCAATAATTCATTCTAATTCAACAGAGTAACTTGATTGCAATCAAGTTAATCAAGTTACTCTGTTGAATTAGAATGAATTATTGATTAGAGTAACTTGATCCCTTGCACACACACACACACAGATATATATATATATATATATATATATATATATATATATTTCAATTAGTTCAATTCATCACATGCAATTTTACAAGTACGTGATTAGATTTATTTGGACTTTTTAAAAAGGATTAAATATTAAAAATAACCAAACATAAAATTATTTATTTTTAAAAGTTACTCAATCAGGTGCGGAAAAATATTATACTGAACAAGTATTTTTAAGATATATTGAAAAATATGGATTTACAATAATATCTTATCTGAAACAGAAACTTCAGACACAGAAACTCAACAATTATTCTGGCAATTTTAATGATATTAAAATATTGAATCGAATTAATAAAAACTAAATAGAAAACAAATTTTCTGTCATGTTTCTCCACGATGCAGCAAGTGTCCCAAATTTAATATCGCAAAACAGCTTTTGTGACTTACATTCAAGAATTGCAAACAGCTTTTCTGCTAAGAACACAATTCATTTATCTAATATCTAGAGGATTATGTTAACATTCTGAGTTGTTTTGACTTTTGGCTGGTTTTTTAGGAAAAAAAATAGATTAAGTAACCCAGCCGGTTCACTATAAAACCACCAGTTGTGGCGATGAACCTGTCGAGCTAGACCAGTTCACCAGTACGTACCATTTCTAATGCAAGTCCGATCTAGTAAGATGCTCAGACTAATTACTTGGCCGGTTTCACCAATCGAACCAACCGATTTGATTTACAGAAACATGTGAAGTGGGGAGAGAATATTATTAAGACAAAAAAATAAATGAAAATTCTTTACTGAAGAAGCTAACTGAGGATTCAGGAACTTATTTCCATAAAGTATGCCTCGTCATTGTATGTGCTAAATGAAGCACATATCCCCATATCAATACCTGATCAAGCTTATAATAACCTTGATTGTCAGTGATAGACCTTTCATGACCATCAACTATGATCTTAACACCCTCCACTCCCATGTCATCTCCATCAACTACACAGCCTCCAACAGAAAATCCAGTTACCTGTAATAATTAACATTGATAGAAGATACTTGAGAATAATAGCTTACATATAATCATATTAACAGACAGATAATAGTAAATTTTAGCAACCATTAACATATTGATAAATATTCAACCAGTTGCATATATGAAACCTCGATTGGAATTCCAACTAAATTTGCAGTTCTCTATTTTGGTTTTTCTCTTTTCTTTTTCGTGAGTATTTTCAGAGGAACAGCAGCAGCAGCAGTCTTGTCCAACTAAGGGGTGTTTAAAAGAGCTTATTTGAACTTATTGTACAACAAGCACTTGAACAAGTGTTCGAAAGAGTTCATAGAAAATAGCTTATGATATGTCTGTCAGAATTTGGGCTTAAAGCATAGCTCAACCCAAAACTTAGCCCAAGAGGTGAGGATTGCTCAAGCCTTATTAACACTACTTTGGTCATATCTCTAATCAATATGGGATCCCAATGCACCCTCTCAAGCACAGGATTGGATATCTGGAGTATAAATAAATACATAAGGAATAACAACTTAACAAGGATCTCAACACTCATGTTTGAGTGGAATAGCAGAGATGTTAGCCTAATAGTAGATCTAGGATAGACTCAGATATCATCTTAGAATATGGGACAACTTCTTGTCCCAAGGACAACACTACCTAATGGTATATGTTTGCTTTTCAAGAGAGATAGCGAAGAGAGAAATAAGTGAGAAAGAGAGTGAAAAGAGAGATTGGGTAGAGTTGTTTATTCTAAGAGAAAGAGAAGAGAAATATAATGATTTTATGAATTGACAGAAAAGCCCGAATTTGAATAAATGAATATCTAATTATTACAAAGTAAAAATGTTGGTTAGTTAATTAAATTGCTTAAATAACATACTGGACATTTTATTTTATCTTAAATATCTAATTATTATCTTGATTACTTTATTTTATTTAAAATAGTTAATTTCATTTGTATATGTTAATTTTTAATAATTGAATTATTAAACTAGCTTAATTTACATTTTGGCAAATAAGAGAAAATGATAACTTTGTTATGATTTTGGGAAGCACATCAGCACACAGACCCACTGATACTTTACCCAGGGAATTTGTCTATCCATATAATATAATATAATATAATATACCTGAAATTTTTGGGGCACTGCTACATGTTGATGCTTAACATTAACTGCGACACTGGACGGTGAAACATCAAACACTGTATTTTCACCTTTATAGTAGGGCACAAGTTCATAACTTCCTGCGAATTAACAAAAAGAGTGAGCTCCAAATTCAAGCAAATAGGTTCCTGTAGCATATAATCAAAAGAAGCCATTTCCATGCACAGCAGAATGGTACTAAATAATCAACCCACAGAAGAGTAATAATTATATAAGAATTAATAGCAATTATGAAGTCAGCACAAATATAAGTGAAATAACACGATCATAACCAAAAGAGACAAATTGCAGTGTGCATGAGAAGGTTGAAGAACTTCCGAGAATCTTGAAAACTAAGTTCAACATATATAAATGCATGTTGGTGTTTGTTCAACTAGCAAAACAAACATGATAACAAAAAACCAGTAATTTTTTACAATGTACAGAGTACAGACACCAAAAATTCAAAATTCCATATGGCACATTTTAATAACACATTTCAGGAGTTCTTAAGACAGCTCCAATTCGGCCAACAAACACGCGAGGAAGTCACATAAACACGCATCAAGATGGGAGACAAGAAAGAATAAGGATTCAGAAAGGAAATCACCGCAAGGTACTGAATTGAATGTGAACTTCCCATCAGCATCTGATACAGCATGACAAAGAGCTACTACTCCTTGTCGTGGACCATTAGCAGAACCTTGCAAACATTCTATCTCAGACACGTCATCGGAATATAAATAGATATGGACTCCTAATATTGGGTTTCCCTGGAAAGGGAAAAACCAAAATGAAAGAGACAACAAGAGAAAGTATTCAATTGAACTGTCTATCAAGGTAGTAACAAAACCATGTCAACCCTCATAAAAATATAATAAATGAAGCCATCAAGGCAAAAAAATTATTCATTGTTTAGTGTAAAAAAAAAAGAATTTATTCTTTGTTCAATATGTCGAAGATATAACGGGATCGCTTCAATAAATTATAACATGGTTTTTAACAAACAATGGGATAATATAGAAATTCCAGAAAGATGATGAAATCTTAACAAGATAGTCTTTCAACAAAGTTTACCTGTGCAACAACAGACCCACTGATACTATACCCAGGGACAAAGAAAATATCATCAACTACTCCATTTCCAAAGCCTAATTCCACCTGCAATAAGCACGTGATTAGAAAATTAGCAAGCACAACATGCAAGCTCAAAAGAAGTATTGTGAGACTAAGTAGCGACATAGGAAAGACATGGGTATGAACACAAGGGAAAATGTTGAAAGCAGAGCTAAACACAATTTAGCCAGACCTGCGTTGAACCTTTAACTTCAACTTTCATATCAGGATTTGAAGCTCGCAGTTCGTATTTTCCTGCACATTGGGAGTATTGTCTGTTTGTTCGGAAGGAGTAACAAATAATAAAGAAAAGACAACCATGAATGTTTTTAAAACTAAACCTTATGGACTACACAACAGAATCCATAATTCCAGAAAATAATTTACAATGTCAACAATGAAACTTAATCAGGCTGCTCAGTCAATATCATTCATTGCATCAACAACAACAATAAAGCCTTTGCCATTAGTTGTGATTGGCTCTAAGCATCAGTGGACATCTTAAAATTCTATGTATTAAAATACACCTTTTACTTCTAAATTTCTCTTAATGGTTTGGACAGTAGTTTTTCTAGATCTCACTCTACCTCTAACCATTGGACTTCTCCATCTGATCTACTCTCCTAACTAGAGCTTCTATAGATATGCCGCAAACATGTCCAAACCACCTTTACGTCTAAAGATGAGATTCTACCATCTTTATAAGAGGACTTTCCCAATTTTCTTCAAATGATTGTATTTTAGAATATATCTTGTCTCGTGTAACAACTCATCAATCATAACATTGTCCCCTTTTGCGACACTAAGTCGCTAACTTCACTTACTTATTGGCTTTTTGCTGTCCGACGTTAGTTTGAGAGGTATTTTTCTCTCACATATCACACCTGAAGTATTCTTTTAATTCATCCATCTATATCTCCACATCACTTTGTATGATGAACTCGAGATGCTAAAAACTTTAGACTTGTGTTGTGGTATTACATGTTCTCCAATTTCATCTCTATAACTCGACATAAGAATTTGTTTGTCCTTTGCTAAACTTGCATTCCACATAACCTATTTTACTTCTTAGGCAAAACAATGTGTTTTTAAGGCTTGTCAGTTGTCAGCATATCATTAACCATCAACTTATCTCTTCACTTTACTTCTAAGATTATATTATCCTCAAAAAAACATGAACCATGAACCACTTCTTGGATATGGTTACAAACCACGTCTAGAACCAAGACAAAAAAATATGAATTCAAAATTTCCAAATCATAAAAGAAAGTAGCTATCACTCATTGAAAATAAAAAATAAAAAAAATTCTCTATTCACTCTAACTACCTACTTTAATTTCAATTCTTGGATCTAGAACACATCCCAAACTGCACTTAATATTAAGTAGACATGTCTTGCCTTTCTGGCCATTAACTCTTTTATCCCCAATTACATACATCTGTGCCACTTTAATATTGTTCATTTCCAAGGACATCATCATTTTTATTGTCAAAACATGAAATCAATTTTACTATTTTTAAACCATTTGTATTTTAATACGGTTTCATCATATCTTTCCGTCACATAAATATTATATACAAGACTCTTGGATAATGACTTGTGTTGTATTTGGAAATAATTTCAAAATAGTGCAAATAAAAGAGTTCCCTATAGAATAATGGAATTTAAGCACAATCAAGGTTTCAAAAAACGGTCCGTTACGGCAAAAACGGCCGCGACAAAACTGTCTCGGTGGCCACCATTTCCGTTACGGACCGATATCACGGAGTGATAAGAAATCACAGGAAAAACCGAGACAAAACGCTGTTACGGCCGCGACAGCCGCGGCAAAACGCCGTTACGGCCGCAACGGACGCGACAAAACACCGTTCAACAGCAAAAAGTAGAAAAGATTCGTTTTTGATGAGATCTTGTCACTTTCAGAATATATTCTTATTCTGATTCATTTTCCTTTCTTCAAATTAGTACTTCTGTACTTCAAAATTCAAATCAATACTTCAAATCAGACCTTGCTAGTTGCTCCTTTCTTCAAACCAAAAGGGAACAAAACAAACACACCACTCGATCTCCTTCACTCTTCACTCGAGCAGCAAATAATTTTAATTAATTTTTTTCATTATTGTGGTTAATTCACACCGTGACGGCCGCAACACCTATCGCAACGGCCAAAATGGCCGAAACCGCGAAAACCTTAACGTGACCGCGATCGTGACCGCAAGCGCTATTTAGAACCCTGAGCACAATATCTTTTAAAATTAAACAACAACTTCCCTACCTGGAATTACATTTGTAAACAGGTAACTCCCTGATGGTGAAGTTAAGACTGAGGAGACAAGATCCCCAGAAGGAGACAATAGTTCAAGTTTTACATTCGAAGGACCTCCATTTTTAACTGAACAGCTTTCTCCACCTGTGGCTCCCAAAACTCTACCAGATATAGAGAACCTACAAAATACAAATTGCTTCAGGAATTTTCGAAATTCAGATTAAGTGCAAGCAAATAATGCAGTGGGACATAGGCTAAAAAAATAAATAAAAAATAAAAAAACAAACTAATAGCCTACCCTGTGAAACGGAAATTTATATCTTCATTACCATTGCAACCATGACTATCAACTACCACGGGAACCTATAGAAGGGGGGTCAAAAAAGTGTCAGAATTCATAATAATACTTTGAACCCGTTTCAGATTATGTCAAGATCCAGAAGAAGAAAAAAATGACAAATACTTTGCATACAGATGTGACATAAAAAGGTGAACATAAATTCCCATAGAAAATGTCGTCAGTGACAGAGAAATAACAAACCTTTTCTGGATCCCATGACCATCCTTCAGGTCCATTAACTTTAATAACAAAGGAACCCTGCAATGAAAATAATTACATTGAGATGTGAGAATAACTGAATAATGCATTCGCATATATATGATATTCGCAATTCGTAATTTTTATCTGTTTTTACATACACAAAACTTGACCAGAACATGCAAAGTGCAAACTTTACCTTGTCATATACTGGAATAAAATAGTATCCATTTGGAGCACATTGTGTTCTATCCTTTACCAGTCCATCCACTGTTTGAAGCTCAACCTACAATAGACGAATCAATTAAACATTGTTCAGCATGAATTTTCCCTCCAAACAGGTATCACTTTTTTAGTAACAGTACAAAATTATTAGAGATTTAGAGTTCAAAATCAAATGCTGAACAAAAGGTAGTAGAACACGTTTGCAACTGATAAGTACTTATTTTTCACATATTTCATTTCACCAAATAATCAATCAGTACTACTAAAATTAGAGATAGTATTAATTAGGCTAAATTATACCAGAGGTCCTTTAATTATAATATTTTTCATGTATTTATTAATTAATAGGCTAAATTACAGTATTTCATGGCTTCTTTAAATTCATTTCATGTATTTTCCACTTATTTTCCACAAAATAGGGATTGAAAACACAGGAATCTACCGTGACATGCGAATAATCCAATTTGGCATCAGTTTGTTTCCTCCACTTCACCAACGATGAGCTCGCCTGAGATAACAGAACAGTTAAAATTAAAATAAAATAATCGAAATCAACTGAAATATATGTGAGTGGAAAAATAGTGGCCACGAAACGAAAAACGTATTGTGATTATGAGTTATTAGAAAATAAAATTCAGATCCATGCGTTTAATTTTCCAATCCGAATAACTATAAAATCAATCTCACAGTCGCATAAGAGAAAGAATAACATTGATCTAAGAAGAAATCGGCGTTTCGATTATTTGCCGTGCGGTTCGTAGTCGTACTACTACAGAGGTTAATAGTTTACCTGAACAAATCCACCGCAGCCATAGATGGAATCGGCGGAAGTAGCTGAAATCGAATAAGTAGCGACGAATAGTAAGCAGAGAAAAGCGTCGCTGATCGACATTTCGGATCTGAGGTTGGGCGATGAATTCAATCAACCCAGAACTGAACAGATCTATTCGATATTTATTTCTTTTTTAATTAGTCACTTCACTCCCTGGTTCTGAGATTGAGAGCAGAGGGTTTTGGGTTTAGAATTTAAAAAAAAAATTAGAAAAAACAAACTAAACGAATTCTAAGGAAAATAGGTTAGGCCTCTTTTTAAGTTGAATAAATAAATAAGATATTTAAAGTTTAATCTTATTGGCCTAGTTCAATTGACAAATACCGAAATCTTAGAATGGATATCATTATTCGGATTCAAACTTGAAACTTCACAATTACGTGTGAGTTTCAAGTCGCATTTGTCACTTCATTTATCGACTAAAAAATAATTAAAGTTTATCTTTTAGATATTTTAGTTTGAAGCATTTGATTTGTATTTAATTAGAAATCACATTTTTTACTCTCTTATCTTACTTTTTTATGGAGTTTTCCACCCCATGTACTCACTTATTAAAATCAACATTTTTTTATCAATAAAATTTAGGAATAGTAGTTTTCGGAAATTGGATTGGATTGGCTAGAGGGTATTTTGATCCTTTTTTATTTATTTATTTTTGATCATTTTAGAAATAACAAACCTTTTCTAGATCCCATGATCAAAAAAACTTGTAATAATAATAATAATTTTTTTTATAGGCAAAGTGGTTAGAAATTAGTGTGTTAGTAGTTAGAGGGGAGGGGGGAGCGGGGTTCGAACCCCGTACGCCTACATTTTCACCAACGATTTCCCTTTGTAATAATAATTATAAATCAGTAATAAATACTAATGAAATAATTTTATACAATTTTTTAAAAAAAAGAATCATTCACACTATCAAATAAACAATTTCAAATAATAAAAAACTATACAAGTAACTAAATAATTCTATAATATATTTTAAATAAGCCAATAAATAATTATATGAAATATATTATATATTAATAAAAAAACTACTCATGTGACAATTATATTTTATATGTTGAAAAACTAAATTAATTTTCTATTTGTATATTTTTAATTATAAATTTATTTTTCATCACATATTTTAATTTTTTAAATTTCAATATATTTATAATTTTTTGATTTTATAAAATAAAAAATTGCCTCCTGTCCTATCCCGTCGGTGCTTGTTTCTTCTCTGCCATCAAGGTTCTTATCTTTGAAATTTCATATTCACTTTTCTGCTTTCTTGCTTCCAATATCACAATTTCTCATCTTTTTTTTTGGTCGAATTGTATTGATTCCATTGAAAAAGGGCAGAGGCCCAAACCAATACAAGGTAACGAAACGGGGCGCAGGCCAAACACAACGGGTTCAAGCAACACAGAAACAAAGTCATGAAGCAAACTAGCAAGTACAATAAAGTACAATCTATCTATTTACAACTAAACTCATCTAACCCTTATTCGCAGCCTGAGAACTAAAACAAAACCCTAGAAACCTCCATCGACGACAAGAGGACTGGAAAGAGCAGAAACTCAACAGGTCACCCCGGACGATGCACGTAAGATGATTCATCAAATCAACAGTGAAGATACCCCAGCTTCATCCTATAACCAACTCGGGAAAACTGAATTGAATACCAACCAGAACCACTTGAGCTTTGCCTTCTCAAAGGCCCATCCTGTCACATTTTGATTGTTCCCTCTCCGGTAAAACAACTATTTGAGAGCATATCCTCTTAGTGTCCTCACAGTCCATGATAGCTTCTCATCCCGACGTACATCATCAATAACCTCCCTTTCATCCCATGTTTGAATCATGTTCAACATGCAATACCCCAAGGCCATAATATCCAGGTAGCTAGCTTTAGTACCAATTGCTAATCGATAGGAACTGGATCAAAATATAAAAAACAGTGTTTATTGATAGAGAATTTCTATTACATTACAAATATTCGAGAAGCTAGGCTTTGTCCCACTCTAAATTCCTTACCAGCTAACTTGGTTGAAAGTACAAATATGGATAATGTGAGAATCTAGGACATCCGGCAGAGTTAGCAGCTCTTCTGTTGGATTACTGTATCCTGTTTTCCTAGGGTGTAATTTTGCTCCGTTCCTTTCCTTTCCACGTGTAATAAAAAAATGCCAATGCAATTGACCCAACTAGGATCGGGCTCTGTTCTTTTCGTTGTGCAAAATGGCTTTTAAATACTTACAACCAAACAAATCTCTTTCTATAACTGAAATTATAGGTGATGATTGGAAACTAGAGCGTTGATAATACAAACAAAATCAAATCAAGACTTGTCAAGACTTGACAGGTACGTTCATACAATTGACAGTGGCGCCATTCAATGTGACAAACTATCTATCCCAACCTGATGGCCTCCGCCTTTCTCTAGGTTTAGAACTGCTGAAAAACAAACAAAAACTTTATCAGCAACCAGAGTAATTTAATTTACCCAAAAAGATATATGCAAGCAAGTTCGGCACAGAAAAGTAACCTGTTTGTGGTATTCTGACCAGGATTTACTCCAGAACTTTGACTAGTGGAATTTACGGTTGATGTAGCAGGACTGTATGAAGCAGTCTGCTGATGAGTATTTATATCACCACCAATTGATCCACCAGATACAAAGCCAGCAAGTGTCGGTCTCGTATTAGCAGCTATGCTTGTATTATAACCGAATCCTTGATTTTGAGAAGCAGTCTGGTGATGTGTACTTATATCACCGCCAATTGATCCACCGGATACAAAGCCAGAGAGTGTTGGTCTCTTATTAGCAGCCATGCTTGTATTACTACTGAATCCTTGATTTTGAGAGCTTGGCGAAGCAGCAACAAAGCTACTCTTGAATTGTGACATCATTCCTGTTCGCAAAGAATTTACAGTGGCGGATCGATTTGGAACTGTGTTAGATGATGGATTGCTTGGTTCTGCATTATATCCAATGCCCAAGCCAAAATCCACTCCGCGCACGCCTCTCCCACGCCCCCCACCACCTCTACCTTTGCCTTTTCTACCACCTGCACAACACACGAAACATTAATAAGGAGATTATCCAATCAAGTGTGCCAGTAATAAGGTTCTACTGCAGAGGGATAAGAATACAGCTTATAATTGCAGTGTTACAGCAACATTTCAGGTTTTGGCTCAGCAGTTTTATTATTCTATAAACATATTAGGAAGGTCAAATCTCATACCTCCTTTTCTAGCATCACGTTTGGATCTGAATCTCCCATCCTACAAGACAAAAGTCATGAAACAATTTCAAGACACATTCGAGAGATCGGAACCTTGTATTGTAGCATCATCATAAAATATCAAAAGGAAAGATTTTGGAAAGAGATAACCATACGGCGCAAATATATATCTTATTAAAAGAGAAAACCACCTTTTTGATAAACTCTTCATTATTAGTGCACCAAGTACCAACCCCACAATTATAATGAGTAAAATGATCATGGGAACTAACATATTCTTCTACACGTACTTAAGATTGTTAGGACAGGATGTTTTTGGGCGTTAGGATGTTTTGGGGGATTCAAGATGACAATGTCAGTAGCGGCACAAAAAAAGTCAAGTCGACAAAGTCAACAGCTCAGCCTCAGCAATACGGGGAAGGAGGTGAACAAGATTATTTGTCACAACTCACAAAATGCAAATTTTATTCTCCTCCAAACAACTTCAAGCTAAAAGCCAAGCAATCAAAATATTTTAGAACCTCAAAAGCAAGTTTGTTCTTCCAGGATCTTAGCACAAACTGTTCATTCTAATAGGTTTTCCTTTCCGAATGCTTGCCTAGCCTTAGTTTAATATTCAACTACTTACAACACCAATCCCCACCCCTTTAAACGCTCATGAACCATTTCATCTTTCAAAAAGAGCATTCCATTACTTTAAAATCATTAAAAAGATCATATAGTCTCAAACTGTCAAACCTAAGAAAACTGACTATACAAAAGCAATTATAGATAAGGAACTTTTACCAAATTTGTTACCGATGTTCAGCTTCTTATAAACTTACCTCAACCACCACCATCAACTCCATTTTTAAAACCATGTCAAGTAAAATGTACTAATTGATAATCATTGGAAGTTAGTAGCATTATTATATTAACACCTTTAATGAATCACAGTAATAAGATGCATAAGAGAGTCCACAAGCACAAAATTAGTTGCATAAACATCAATACTGCTGATGAAACAAGAACATCATTAAGGGTAGTGTTACCTTCATAGCAAGATCCATCAATTCCGTGGACACATTCTGACCAGCAGCAACTAAGCTATTAACCAGTTCACCAGCAAACCGTGCTTCTTTCTGAGTTATCAGGGTGTGTGCAACTCCATCCTTGTCCCCAGCACGACCTGTTCTTCCAATGCGATGTACATGCATGTCCATATCTTTTGCAATATCAAAGTTTACCACCGTTTTAATTGACTTGATGTCAAGACCACGAGCAGCAACATCAGTTGCAATAAGCACGTGATAGGTGCCAGATTTAAACTTCTGTAAAATATCCATACGAGAAGCTTGATCTTTATCACCATGGAGGGCAGCAACTTTGAAGCCTCTCTGAGACAACTGTGATTCAATTTCATCCACGGTGGCCTTCTTGGAAGCAAAAACTAACGTATCACCTTGATCAATCATTTCAGGCAGCTTCTCCAAAAGCCATGGCAATTTCTCAGAATCAGAAGGGATTACTTGAACAACTTGAGTAATATCTTCATTTGCCATCCCCACCTCCCCAACTGTCACTCTAATAGGATCGGTCAGGATTTCCCTAGCCAACTTTTCAACTTTACGAGGCATTGTTGCAGAGAAGAGTAAAGTTTGGCGGTCCGGTCTAATCTGACCAACAATAGACCTTACTTGTGGCTCAAATCCAAGATCAAACATTCGATCAGCCTCATCAAGCACCAGGTAAGTTGCTCTTAGCATTGTCAAGGCCTTCATTTTTAGCATGTCTATCAATCTTCCCGGGGTGGCAACAACAATCTCACAGCCTGCCTTGAGCTCTTTGAACTGTTCAAGTTTTGACATTCCACCATAGACAGCAGAGACACGTATACCATATGCTTTTGCAAATTTCTTGGCTTCAAGATATATCTGATGTGCTAATTCTCTGGTAGGTGCACATATCACTCCTATAGGACCCTCCTCCTTCTGAAGTTCAGGCTGATCCATAATATGCACAATCATAGGAAGCACAAAAGCAGCAGTTTTACCAGAACCAGTTTTTGCTATACCAATAATATCATTACCAGAAAGCACAACCGGTAAAGCTTGGCACTGTATAGACGTGGGCTTCTCATAACCTTGTTTCTTTATAGCATTCATAATTGGTGGAGCGAATCCACAATCCTCAAATGTTTTTATTGGCTTGGGAACATCAAAACCCGATACTCGAATAGCCAAACTCTTCCGGTATTCAGTTACATCTTGCTCACTCATACCTTAAGATGAAAAAAAAACAGATCCCAAATGGTCAATCTCAGTTGACTCGTAACCTAATGACATTCTCTTCCATGTTGAGAATTACAAACAGAAAAAAAGTAGCTAAGTACTCAAAATTCTGCAAACAGAGTGTGTTTTAAACAATTACTAACAACAATCCAATACTGAGAGACTCGATGGGAAAATGAAAGACAGGCATAAATCAAGAAGTAAAACACAACAGTAGAATTTCAAGGTTATGCTAAGCTATATTATGAAGTGGAATTACCTGATATTGAAGGAGACTCTTCATAAAAATCTTTAGTAAAGGGTTCGTAATCAATAGAGGTGTGATCAAGAGCAGGTATGGGTTCAATTTTCTTCTTATCAAGAACAATAGGGTTATCATCGGAATCATACTCTACCAAACCAGCATCCACAGCCTTAGCAGCAGCATAAACCTCCTCATCAGAATCATACCCAGCGTGCAGAGCATCCGAAGCCAGCGTCAATCCTAAGTCCTTTTTCGCCCTCAAAAAACTCTCCATGGGATCGTCTTCCTCGTCATCGTTGAACCTATCCTCCACCTTCTCCTTTGGCTTCGGAGGCGGCGGCGCCTTCATTTCCTCATGTATCCCTTCCATGAACGCATCGAGGGGATCGATTTCCTCCTCCTCGTCACCGCCTTTGTTGTTATTGTTGTCGTTGTTGTCATCATCGTCGTTGGTGTTAATCGCTTCGTTTCTGGAATCCTCGTTGTCGTCGTAATCGATGTTGTCGAGGTCGCTGTCTTCGTAATTATCGTGACCTTGACGTGACGATGGAGGGACGTAGAGTCGCTGAGGAGCTGGAGATCGTTCGAAACTGTAGGTTGATTGACGGTTTATGCCAAAACCTTCGAATCCGAACTTCCTCTTCGACATGTCTGGTAGAAAACCCTAATTGAGCTTGCGCCAAGTGGAATGGAGGAAGTTGTGTGGAGGAAAGTGAATTAACGGAATTTGGGGAAATTGATTTTGAGAAAAGAGGGGGTGGGTGTTTGAGCTATGACTACTGAAATTCGATGATTCTGCGTCTGGAACGTTGCGAGCAGTGAATCGTCGCACCGCCGCGGTCGATTTCTTTTCTTGTTTCGTGTTAAAGGATGAAGGTGACGGGAGCGTGTATTTTTAGTTGGGCGGGCGGGTGCCCGAACTGAATGAGAAAGCCCGTTAACAAAGTTTCAGAAAACATTTTGCCTATGTTTGGTTCAAAAAGAAAATGTGAGGAAAGAAAGGTAAGGGAAAGGAAAGAAAATACGATGTTTCTCTTTCCTTGTTTGGTAGGAGACAAAATAAGAGGAAAGAAAAGTGTATATGTATGAAATGACAAAACTAACATTTACTAAAAAAGTAAAATATTTTTTATTGCAATACATTAATTTTAATGCAAGGTTAAATATGTCATTTACATAAAAGTGTTTTCCCTTACTTTTCTTCTCAAAATGGGACCCACTAAAACTTTTCTTTCTTTCCTATTTTATAAGGCAACCAAACAAAAGAAAATGATATATTCCCTTACTTTTCTTTCCTCTCCTTTCTTTTCTCTTTGTTTTCATGGCTATCAAACACACCATTTGTTTTTATTTTGGGGAAATTACATTCACCTCCTCCCCTCAATTTTGGTAAAACAAAACATACATTCTCTTTATCTTGCAAAAGTTTTTTTTTATTTTTATAAGCTCTATTTTGCAAAAGATATTGACCTCTCCCCTAAATTATACATATCTCACCTCTATTAAAGCTCTGTTTGACAAGGCTAATCCGTTAGCTTATAGCGGATCAACTTGTTATACCTGTTTGACGCTATTAGCTTTTAGCATTTGTCACTAGCTTGTAAAAAATTTTGAAACACTATTTGAAGTAGCGTTTAAACTTATAGTTTATAGTTTATAGTGTTTCATTTTTTCTCTTAATTTTACCCTCATTACTTTAACTAAATTTCTCATTTATCCTCCATTAATTGAATTTCTCTCATTTTTAAACATTCATTACAAATGTCTATTTACGTAATTCTATATTTTATATTTATTAGTTACTTCAACCGCTAATTTTACCAAACGCTTTAAATTAATCATCTAGTTTATCTGCTATCAACTATCAATTATTCGCTATCAGTTCATCCATTATTTGCTATTTTTTGGCAAACAAAACCTAAGTAAAAATAGAGAATGCAGAGGGGAGGTCTTTGTGTTTTTAAATAAAACTTAAGGGAGGTGAGTGAAACTATTTTCAGCAAATAAAGAAGGCGTGTGTTCATTTAAAAAATAGAGAGGGTGTCTATGTCATCTAATCACACCTCATGTGAGGTGAGCGTAATCTTTTTTTTATTATTTAAATTGTAAAATGGTTCTCCCAAGCTTCACACTTTCGGTTTTTAATTTAAATTGAGATAGCTAGAAAAATTAGACAATTTTACAATTAAAAATAAAATTCACAAAAAAGAAGAAAAAAATTCTCAAACTAAATAGACCCTCTTGTATTTAAGGGATAGATAAATTGGACCAATAGAGAGTAAAATAAAAAGTATAATAGTAAGTTTCGGATGGATTGTCCTAAACTTAATTCATCCCTAATAAATGTGTGGATAAAGTAAAAAATGAATATAAATTATCAGGAAAACCAACTTATTATAAGAAAGTAAGTGAAAAAAGGTTAACTAACAACTCTAAAAAAAATGTTAACTAAGGTCCTCAGGTTCGACTCCAGTTTGGGAAATGCAGCAGAGTTAAAATTCTTGAGTGAGAATTTTGCTGCCCATTGTGATTCTACCCGACTTGAACGATGACTCTTTACAGTTGTGTGTGGAAGATATCTAATTTATACCGGAAAAAAAAAGTTGAATTAAAGGAAAAATGAAAAGTCTGGTGATTTTGGAGAATCGGGACTTGAAATTTGCATTTGAGTTTTATATATGATTATCGTGATTGTCCCTGTTATGTGATCATCATGATTATCTACAAAAGTCTTAGTTAGCTTAACATATTTTCTTTTTTACGTGACACTTGCTTTACTTATATCCAGGGACAAGACTCGCTAGATCATATTGTAATTTCTTTTCATACCATATATGATTGATATGTGTTCCTCCCTAAGTTCACGTTAAAACCCTAATTGAGATCTTTAACTATTTCTTTATCTCCACAGCACTGTGCTTAGATTTTCTCGAGGTTGTATTCACAATTTCACATTACTATTTCCCTTCCCAGATGGGCTATGTTGATGATTTTTCCTTCCAATATTACGACAAACACATGTTTCTTTACTCTCTTTTTTGGGTTTTAGTATATATGGTAGACTTACGCTCTTATTCATATTATTTTCCTCTCCGTGCCCATTTTCTTTGACACATTCCAACATTAAAAAGGGACATATGCACGAATGGATTTGATTGTCTGAAACTTTCCTTATTCCCAAATATCTGATTATCGCGATCTCCCATAATCCTAAGTTATTATGATAGTATTAATGTGTTTTCCTTTTTACATGGCATCTGTTTGACAACTATTAAGAAACCAAACACTAAATTTTGTTGTAATCTTTTCACCTACCAAATCTGCATGATTTGTTCCCTCATGCTCATGTTAACCCTAGATCAATCATTCTTCGAAACATGGCCATTTCGATCCCCCACCACCATCTCTGTGGAGCCTTGTCCCCCAATAGATATTTTTGTTATGCGCTTTCATGCATTGTTCAACCTTTTTTAAGCAAAAATGGGATGCAAAGGCATCATCACTCTAGAGACAACATCTTAACTATGTTCACATTCCAAACCCTAGCCATCATCTGCAGCACCTTAAAAATTTATTAAAAAAATGAAGAAAAAGAAAGTATACAAGAGCCATGGGGAACATGAACCAAACCCCTACCAATACCAAAAGAACTTTATTCATTGTTCAATCTTGTCCATATCACAACTAAAGATAACATTAATGTACTTCAAAAATTTGTTGTTGCATCGTCAATAAAGTGGTGAAAAGTCTTCTTCCATAGTTCCATGGCTTGAAACTTTGTAATCAACTTAATTTTTGCTTAAATCAATTTCTATGCAATACACGCAAATGCTGCAACGAAATCCAAAAACTTCTAAAAGAGATACCCAACCCTACAAAGAAACCTTTTGTTGCATAGTTCAACCGATAATTCTAGGTACAAACACATGCACACATCTTCTTCACCATCTTTGCAATTTAAGGAAAAATTGCCCCCACCATTTCACCAACAAATAATGGTCTATTACTACTACTACCTTCCAATGTCAAACATAACGGGCATGTTCACAATCTTACTCATAAGAGAAGTTCAAGATGAAAATAATCTTTGATAGAACCACTCAAATCCCATATCTTTTCTAGTTTATTTCCAAGAAGACTCTTGTTCTCCCATCACACTTACCACCAAAGACTATTTCCAATTCATGACGTACAAAATTCATGGTCCTTCTTCCCCTTTGATCTATATTACCGTTTATGAACGGCTAAAAAGCCTGACGAAGTGATAGCGAAAGGGGAAAGAAAACAGTACCGACACTGCAAAGCAATGCAAAAACACACTTGAAAATAAAATAAATAAAAATGAGTCCTCTTCATTATCCACAATCCACTGTCACTCTCGCGGTTTAGCTTAGCTCCCTCCTACTATAAGCTGTTACCGTTAGTTTGTTCTTTTTCCGTCAACGGCGCACGTTGAGGTCCCGCATTTAAAACCCTGTCTAGTGCCCTACCTCTCTTCATCCGCACGCAACGGAAAAACCAAAACGCCAAAACCCATAAGCACTTTTTATCAACATCGCACTGCCGCACCGCATTTCCGGCAACTAACTTGTAAGTTATTATAAGTTATAATTTAGACTACAACTACCTCTCCGTTGATTATCGGGATTCTCCGATTTGACTCAGCTATGACGAGTTTGACTCGGAGCAAAGTACTCTCTCAATCTGAAACACTCTTCTTGATGATAGTTCTGTGTTTGGATCCACCTTCATTTTCAGTTACTAGCTGTTCTTGCTCATAGTGCCGCTACCGCTTCTCTCGCCGTTGATTTCTTCTCAATTCTGTATAGATCTGAACCGTGCGAGGCAATCAACGGCGTCGTCATGTCAATCGGTAATAATAGGTTTTCGCCTGTTTTTCCATTCGTTTAATTCATGCTTGCTTATTAGGTTTGTATATGATCAGTGTGACTGTGAATTGGAATCGAAAGCTTTGCTTTGACTTGCATGGTTGATTTTGACTAAGCGAGTTACGATTTGGAATCTCAGGTGTGCTGGCTTTTCCTATCGGATATCGGGAAATGTTGCTCAACTATCAAGAGATTTAATCTGTTCATAGTTCAAATATTGAAATACAATTTTGCTTATTGGCACTGATTATACTTGAGAAGCATTCATAATTCTTATACATCTGCTTAGGCTTATGTTATTGGAGAGAGAGTACTGGGTTTTTTTGCATTGTCGAGTTTTGTAAGATATCCTTAATATTTGGTTTTGGATTTTTACCAATAATGCAGATACAATGAAAAAAGTTCAAGGCTTGTTGCTGAAATGGATGCTTATATTATCTTCCCTGGCATATATGGTTGAGTCTGGTGTACATGATAAAAAGCCGGAATCCCCATTGCCTCTACCAGTAAATCCCCATCGGTCAAAACATGTGTTTTCTCGCGGTGCACCAATTGCAATACTGTCACCAGCCAATCCTCCTTCATATGGTCCTTTCATAAATCCTGGCCAACCCCCTGAAAGATCACATTTTTCCATCCCATTCAAGAAGAAGAGTGAATGGAAACCCCCAATTTCTGGCTCTAAAAACATTGCTCCTATTCACTCCACCACAGCTGCAGTCCCTTCAGCTTTGGCTCAGCCGCCACTGTTGTCCCCTCATGCTTCCAGTAGTAAGTCCTCACATTACTTTTTCTTGTAAATATTAACTCCTTTAGTAACTAGATTTTTGTTTTATTTTTGAACAGTAAGCCCACCCTAGAAAATTGGTGTCCTGTTGTAAACAACTGCTTAATTTTGAAAATAAACATTACATTGTCTTTAATCGTTTTTGTGAGATTTGGAACCTGAAACTGATAATGACATGGTTGTTTTTTTCCTTATTCTGGCAGATTGTTGTAAACAAGATATGGTGTTGAAACGAGGCAGTAAGAGTTGCCACTGTGCATATCCCATAAAGCTGGACCTTCAACTTTTGAATGTCTCTCGAAATCCTAATTGGGATAGTTTTCTTGATCAATTAGCTGCCCAGCTAGGGTTGAAAAATACCCAGATTGAACTGATAAACTTTTATATGATCAACATATCAACATTAAATATATCAATGGATGTTACTCCACATAAAGGCATCAGTTTCTCTGCCAATGATGCTTCTAATATAAACTCTTCACTTTCCATGCACAAGGTTCAACTAAACCCACGATTAGTAGGTGGGTACAAACTTCTCAACATAACGTGGTTTGAACCTCCAGGTCAAGGTAAGTCTAGGCTTTTGTCCTTCTAAAATATGTCATTACTAATCATGGTGCATTGGTGTACTCGATCGTTGAAAGTAACAGAAAGATGCCTATTATAGAGGTTACAAGGATAGTGTTTAATTGCACCTAAATTTGTAATTTTTGGGGATGTGGATATAAATAAACGATTTGTCATAGATTTTGTATTTAACCAGGTAAAAAGCAGACAAAGCTGACACTTAAGGAAATTTTTTGTGTTGCTTTATTGACTGTGAAGCATAAATTTGAGTAGTGATGACTTACTTCTGTCATAATGTTACCTATGCATGTTTTCTGTCTGTTGTGGGTTCACATGTTATTTCAAATTATACTATTACATAACTTTGAGGCCCTGGTAAACATCCAGTAATAAAGTCAGAAACTTCTCTACTATTATTGAACTCAAATAATGGCAAACAATTCCTTATGCTATTATCTTATTAACATATCTTTGTAGTTAATGCAGCTCCTGCTTTAGCTGCGTCTCCTGTAATAGCACCCCTGCATCATCCACCTACGGCTGCGGCTGCATCATCAAGTTCTTCAAATAGGGGAAGGCATTCAAATTTGTTTCTTATCATTGGAATTGCTATTGGCATGCTCTTCATTACAATTGTATCTGTACTTATATTCTGTTTATGTACGCTGCTGCCGAAGGGAAAAACACCCACCATAGAAACTGGTAAATAATTCTAACTATAGTTCTATTTATGAGATATTTAATTTGTGATCATGAAGCTTTTTAGTATATAATTTCATACTGTTGAATTAGGAATACAAAATTTATATTGATCTGTATTTGTTAAATTATTGTCACATGAACTCACTGAAGGTTGTCAGTTGTCACAACTCTCGTGAGTCGTGAGTATAAATATGGATTAGATCCTTTGAACTTTTGTTGAAAAACTTAATCTTTCTCTAGGATTTTGTCCTATCATGTTTTACAATTTTATACTGCTAAGCTAGGAATAGAAAATTGAAATTGTTGACTCCTACTATTTGAAAAACATAGTGTACCTGAATCAGTGCCAAGTGAATATATATTGAAGAAGGACTGTACCAAAAGCACATGATGTTGCCCAAGGCAAGTACGAAAATAAATGAAAGTATACAAAAGTTGCATTATAATTCAATGCTAATCCACTGAAGGTTGTCAATTGTCACAGCTCTCCTGATTATACATCTAGAGCAAAATAGTCAGTCTTTTCTTTTAAAAAACCCTTTGTTGAGAAACTCAATTCTTCTTTAGGATCTAATCCAAGCATAAAAAGAGCAACCTGGTACTACAAAATCATGGCAGTGTCTACGGAAGAGTCAAGCCTATTGCTGATCTTAGTCACCCAGCAACAACTTCAACTGTTATAATATGGATGCCTTTCCTTTTCACCCTAGCATGTTTATACAATTTTATGCTACTTTATCATGAATAGAAAATTGAAACTATTGAGTCGAACCTGTTACTGATCTATTGTAGGCAACCTTACCTTGCATTTGGAAGAGGTTATTGCACAACTTGAACCCATGCCCTCTTATCTTAACCACACGGCATTAGCTCCAACTGTTGTGCCAACTGCCAAGGCTTGCTTTCATTTTCATCCTAGCATGTTTATATAACTTTATATTGCTGAATTAGGAATAGAAAATCAAATTGTTGACTCCTACTTGATGAAAAATGCTATGTCTACCTAACCAAAGGTTGCCAGTATCACACCTGTCATTAAAAAGTCATTCTGGAGCAAAATAATATTTTTTCCTTTTTAATTCTTCAGGATCTCATCCTAACATGTTTTTACATTTAGATAATAAGGTAGAATGTAAGGCCATATGCCAAATAATATTTTTTTCCCCTCCTTTTTAATTCTTCAGTATTTCATCCTAGCATGTTTTTACATTTAAATAATAAGGTAGCATGTAAGATCATATGCTTGTGAGAATCAAAATATGTTACTTACGAAGAAATGACGTGCCAAGATGCCCATGAAATTAGTAGCAACTTAGCACAGGTTTGGAGCAAAATAATGTAGTTTTTTTTCCTTCATTTTAATAGTTATTTAGGATTTCATTCTGGTATGTTTACTACATTTTAGACAGCAACGTAGAATGTAAGAATTAAGATCATATGCTTGTGACTCTGTTGAAGTTATGGAGATGTAGATAAAATAAGAAGAGAAAATAAAGACTCTTGAAATATGAAACATGATTAATAATAACTTGATACTCCTATCTATAGTATTGATGTTAGAAATAGTTTTGAGATGTTGGTGCTGCTTTTTGTTTATAATATAGAATTTGTTTCCATTATCTTGTGTTGTTTTATATTGTGTTTTAGTCCAAACCACTCATGATATCCCTATCCCTCTTTCCTGCAGAAAAGCCTGGGACGGGAAGTGTTGTTTCAGCTGGTGGTTCTATTCCTTCTGCTGGGGCTTCTATTCCTCACCCAACCAGTACTCGATTTATTGCTTATGAAGAACTTAAAGAAGCGACAAACAACTTTGAAGCAGCAAGTGTACTTGGAGAAGGAGGGTTTGGTAGAGTTTTTAAAGGTGTCTTAAGTGATGGTACTTCTGTAGCAATTAAGAGGCTTACAACTGGAGGACAACAAGGTGACAAAGAGTTTTTGGTTGAGGTTGAAATGCTTAGCCGGTTGCATCATCGTAATCTTGTAAAACTAGTGGGATACTATAGTAGTCGTGACTCGTCACAGCATCTACTTTGCTATGAGCTTGTCCCTAATGGAAGTTTGGAGGCTTGGCTTCATGGTAATGTAATTTTCAAATAACGATTTCAGCTCTTAAGCTTAAACTCTTGTGTTTTCTTTGTTGTATTATTGTTCTTGGGATAGTATTTTCAGAATGTGACAATTGAAATTGGCATTGATTTATCCCAGGTCCCTTGGGAATAAATTGTCCTTTGGATTGGGACACTAGAATGAAGATTGCTCTTGATGCTGCACGAGGACTTTCATACCTGCATGAAGACTCACAGCCCTGTGTTATACACAGAGATTTCAAGGCATCTAACATATTGCTTGAGAACAACTTTCATGCTAAGGTTGCAGATTTTGGTCTTGCTAAGCAGGCACCTGAAGGCAGAGCTAATTATTTGTCTACTCGTGTCATGGGCACATTTGGGTTAGTCTTGGTATATTCATTCTTATAGTTTTTATTTCCACTGAATATAGATTTAAGATGAAATGAATCGTTTCTGTAGGTATGTAGCTCCTGAGTATGCCATGACTGGACATCTATTAGTTAAAAGTGATGTTTATAGCTACGGGGTTGTCTTGCTAGAACTGCTTACTGGAAAGAAACCCGTGGACATGTCACAGTCAACTGGACAAGAGAATCTCGTTACTTGGGTTAGTTACCTGCTAATGCCATGTTATTCTTGTTATTTGGAAACATTTTCAAGAATGAATTTAATCTGTCCTGTGAAGTTTTCACATTAGGTAGATTATAAGTTTCTTTATCCTTTCAGGCCAGGCCAATTCTTAGAGACAAGGATCGCTTGGAAGAGATTGCTGATCCGAGGCTTGAAGGAAAGTATCCAATGGAAGATTTTGTACGTGTGTGCACTATTGCTGCAGCCTGTGTTGCTCCTGAAGCAAGTCAACGACCCACAATGGGTGAAGTGGTACAGTCACTTAAAATGGTGCAGCGCATCACAGAGTACCATGATTCTGTTTTAGCCTCGTCCAATGCACGGCCCAACCCGAGACAGTCTTCTAGTACTTTTGAGTTTGACGGAACATCTTCGGTGTTCTCTTCAGGTCCATACTCTGGTCTAAGTGCGACCTTTGACAATGAAAACATTTCTAGGACGGTGGTTTTCTCTGAAGATCTCCATGAAGGACGGTGAAATCGAGAAAACTCGAAGCCAACTTTGAAAAGTCCTTATAATTTAGATCAATTTCAATCACAGCTAAAGGTTGCATCATAAGCTGAATTTTTTCCAAGTAATTGAAGATTTTTGCTGCAAGTGGGCGGGGTGATATGAATGTAATGAGTAAAACATAGCTTTAGTTAGCAGATTATTTAAGGATGAGTTGGTTAATATAGCTTGTATAAATAGAACAAAATTAGCCAAATGGCTCACTAGTTGATTGTAGTTTTGAATCATTAAGAGTTTAATTTATAGACCTAAAGGAAAGATTACTTGTATTCTTTTTAGTTTCTTGTTTCTCCCCTAGGAATCATTAGTTTCTTGGTTGCAGACGCTGATCAAATTCTGTATGTGTTTTACGAGGTTGTGTTTGTAAGACTGGCTCTCAAAGTTTTTCCTCTCTAGTTTGTTGGGGGGAGATTCTCTTCGCACATGACAATAATATCATAGAGAGGACCTAAACCCTAAGTCAATTTCTTACTTCCTTTCATTTTATTAAAAAAGAAATATCCATAACTTCAGTATCACAATAGTCAACGATGCTTCCAATCTTCCTTGGTGATGTCTTGGGGTGAATCTAGGGGCGAAAATAGATTTGGTTTTACTCAAATATAAGTAGAAAATAGAGTTATTAATATTATTAATAACATCCGAATTATAAGTTTGACAAAGAGATAAACGATAGTCTGTTGTTGATAACATTTAACATGGGGCGAAAATAGAGTTATTATTAGAGAAAGAGAAATGCTAGCGCCAACCTCTCAAACACGCGCTTTTGGATACTCTCTCATTGATTGGGCCACATCATCAATTTTCTTTACTATTGAACTTGGCAATCGGGAATGCTGGTTTAGTTTTTTTTACCACCAAACATCCTTCATAAAATAAGCGCAGACAATATAAGCATTGCTATAACAAGCCATAACAGATAAAAGCAATGTAACACTACAGAAAATGTTTGATCAATAAGAGTAAAGCATCTCTTGTAATATTGATGATTCAAAATGAAGCACAGTACATCCTTATATAGTTAGTACAAGCGACTACCATATACTAGAGTAAAACCTAATGCATAATAGAGAAAACTAGGTAAAAACTATCTAGAAAGAGAATAAAATCATTCTACAATCGTAACAGAATGAGAATTACAAAAGCCAGCTCATCCTCCAATTCTCTCTCCCATGTGCATTGTGCTATTGATATTTCCTTGCCTCAAATGCTCGTCCTCCACTACACATATTTCTTTGTTAATTCCAAGTGTGCCCTCATGCCTTGATTCCTTGTTTCCACCGGTATGTTGCTGCTGTCTCGTGCCACACTGCCACCAGTATTGCTAGACTGCAAAATGTTGCATTTGTTGTTACTCAAATGCTTCTCTTTATCAATTCCTTTCTCTCTTAATTTTAATAATCCTGCATTCACTCAACAACTGAACAATCTCCCTTGCAAGGTATAGACGCAACACACCATCATCCTAAACGGTATCGTTCAGACTTCCTGCGACAACATGAAATTCCACCCCTATACAATCATCTCTCGCCAAAAATGAAACTAGGCTTTGATTTCGTTTCCAATTTGCTTTTCACAGCCTTTGAGTTTTTGATAGAAAGCGACGACATGAAACTTTGAAACAATATCCCAATCTGTTACGTCTCTTATCTGCAATTATTCAGATCTGCAGATTTTTGTTTTGAATCACTTTGAAAAAGTATATATATAATATAATAATATAACTTATAAAAGGTAGCACGTGATTATCTGAAAATTTAAAAAATTATCATATTGAAGGAAATAGTGATTATCATGTTGCAAGAATAAAATTTGGATGAAAAGAATCAAGAGATCCAAAGACTGGACGTTGACGTGAAGTGCGCAAGGAAGAGGTAGATTTTTTTTTTTTTGATAAGCAAGAAGAGATAGATGAAGTTCACAAGAGGACTACTGAAACGTTAAGGATAAAAATAAAATAAAAAAAAAACAAATAAAACACTATTATTGGGCCACATCACTCTACCACTCTCTTTTTAACACTCCTTTTTATAGGGCCACATCACCCAATTTTTAAGTCACTTACTGGTTTGCCGACTCTTCCAGTCAATTAAATAAAACACTGTTTTGTTTTTGTTTTTTTATCCTTAACATTTCAGTGGTCCTCTTGTGAACTTCATCTACCTCTTCCTTGCTTATCAAACAAAAAAAATCTACCTCTTCCTTGCGCACTTCACGTCAACGTCCAGTCTTTGGATCTCTTGATTCTTTTCATCCAATTTTTATTCTTGCAACATGATAATCACTATTTCCTTCAATATGATAATTTTTTAAATTTTCAGATAATCACGTGCTACCTTTTATAAGTTATATTATTATATTACATATACTTTTTCAAAGTGATTCAAAACAAAAATCTGCAGATCTGAATAATTGCAGATAAGAGACGTAACAGATTGGGATATTGTTTCAAAGTTTCATGTCGTCGCTTTCTATCAAAAACTCAAAGGCTGTGAAAAGCAAATTGGAAACGAAATCAAAGCCTAGTTTCATTTTTGGCGAGATATGATTGTATAGGGGTGGGATTTCATGTTGTCGCAGGAAGTCTGAACGATACCTTTTGGGATGATCGTGTGTTGCATCTATACCTTGCAAGGGAGATTGTTCAGTTGTTGAGTGAATGCAGGATGTTTGGTGGTAAAAAAAAACTAAACCAGCGTTCCCAGTTGCCAAGTTCAATAGTAAAGAAAATTGATGATGTGGCCCAATCAATGAGAGAGTATCCAAAAGCGCGTGTTTGAGAGGTTGGCGCTAACATTTCTCTCTTTGCCCAAAACACCTTGCAGCCTCTCAAACTCTCTAAACTTTTTATTGATATGGTTTTAACTTTTGGGATATTTTTGCAAGTCAAAAAACAAAAAACAAATTTTTTTTATGGAATTGATGAAAAAAAATATTGATAAGAAATTAATACGCTCTACAAATACATGTAAATACCTCAAAATATAGAGATAAGATTTCACTGTTCTCACAACTGGCACGCTTTTTTGTGTCATCTCATCCAAACTTCCTTGAGTTCCAAGTATGAATGTTTCATTCTCTTCTTTGTTTCCGGTGACCATCACCTTCTATAATATGGTAATTAAAGTTTCTTCCTCAAGTTCATTCTATTTACGTCGGCTCTTATGTTACTTGTTGCTAGGGATGGCAACGGGGGTGGGGCCTCCCAAACTGTCCTTCTTCACCATCTCCAGTCTCAGCCTCGGGGAGCATTCATCATCCCCCATCCCTGTCCACTGGGATCCCCACAGTCCCATGGGGACTCCATTTTTTTTGACAATGGGACTCCAAAATTTAATTAAAGTTAGGAAAAATATAAATTTAAATATAATAAAATTGAAAAAATATATCAAAGTAAGACTAAAAATAAAATTTTAACATTTTAATATATAGAAAATATAAAATTAGTCTTACTTTGATATTTTAATATATTTTTTGACAAGGATATTATAATATTTAAAAAGTATAAAACTAAGAATAAAAATATAAAATTTAGCACAATTTGCTATTTTATTAATATTTTTAATTAAAAACACATATAAAAGGACTAAAAAATCAATTACTTATAATATAATAAATCTCTATAATAAAAATGTTTATGTTGGTGCGGGAGTATTGTCCCTGTCCCCATCTCCAAATTAACCGCGGATGAACTTTCTCCCCCATCTCCATGTGGAAAAATTCCTTGTCAACGGGTTCTGAATGGGGCGGTCCCGTGGGAATCCCCACTTACGGGTAGAAACTACCACCCCTACTTGTTGCTCACCATTATTTCCCTTTTCATTTCCCATTACTAAAAAGCACAAAACCAAAAGAGTATAACTAGGGTTGTGTAGAGTAAATTTGAGGCTTAAGACGAATTTCCTACATAGATTTATATAGTATAAATTATTAATAATTTATTAATTTCAATGATAATTTTTAAGTTTTTTAACTAGAAAATCATTTATCAATTTTTTTTTAATAAATAACACTGATATTCTATAAACAATTCACACATTTGGTAAAAGATTATGTCCTTTTGATATAGTTGGACACTCTATTGAATTGCTAATTTTTTTTTTTTGACAACAATTTTTCTTAACACTTCCAGTAATACTTTGAATAAAATTTAAATAATTACAATTATGATATTTAATTAAATTCTTTCAATTTTATTTCACAGAAAATGTGGATTAGCCGATTTTATAAATTTTAATTAAGGAAAGAAGATCATAAATTGATTGTAGGAGACTTTACATGAAACGGATATAGAAAACCTATTATATTTATGTTTTCTTGTAAGTTTTCTAAATCATAAAAAAGGATATTTTTTGGTCTAGACCAGAGTACCCACCGCCGAACGCAGTGATTAATCCCCTCGCTGGATTGGAGACACCTCAAAGGGTGGGACAGCTCCATACTCAATGCGATGATCGAACCCTCGACACTTGGTTAAGGGAGGATGAGCCCCAACCGCTCAACCACACTCCTGAGTTAAGGATATAGGAAAATTATTGGATAAGGAAAAGATATTAAAAAAATGGTCTTGTAAAAAAAAGGAACATTACCTTTGGTTAGGTTTTTTTTTTAAGTAGATCAGGCTAAGACCTTTTTATTAAAAGCTTATTTAGTTAACTAAGATTAAGCTACTGGCCATTAAAAAGTCTTTCAAGTCTAAATATAAATAATTTTTTTATTACTATATATTAAATTTTGTATTCTGTGTTAAATGATAAACTTGCTAATATTCTTTGTTAATTTAAACATATTGACATACATCAATTTGTGACATATTTAAAGTTATGATAAAATAGAATTTGAATTGAATGTCATATAAAATATAACTTAATCTCACTTAGCTGTTAACTTCTTTGTCTATTAACTAAAACATCACTCTTTCGTAAAAAATAATAATGAAATAGACTTTTAAATAGACTTTCAGGTATTGTCAGACTTTCAGGTCTTATCAAACTTTCAGAAAGGTCAAACCAGAAAATTTCGCCAACGATAAGCCACAAGCTTGACTCAAACGTAACACTTTCAACACAAACCACGCCTAAGTCTTGCAAAGCCCAACTTGACTCAATCTATTCTCACTAGAAGACTCCCACTTTTTTCATTTTGACAAAGTATATGGCCTAATATATTTTACTCTCAGCGACCACGACATTGAGAGAGTGGGGACTAAGGCCAATGCCTTAATGGTCTTGTATCCTACACGTCCCTGATTATATTTATAACAACAACAACTTCATTAATAAATGAAGCCAAGTGACTGCCAATAATAAGCCCAATGCCTCTGCCTCCTATGGTTGTGGTGTTCCATAAAACCAGGCTGATTTTGCTTTAACAAATAAACCAATATCACTATAAGTCCTAACTTCCCCATAAACATGTATTGTCTTGTGGAGGTGTACTCCTCATTTGAGTCTATTGGATGCTAGCTTTAATAGTTTCAACTACATTGATTGACTCCTCTACCATAAATCCTCAAGTAATTATTTGTGACTACCTAAAAATTATTCTAAATCCCCATCTTCTGCAAATAAAGCAGATTCTTCAAGATACAATGTTATGTTCATGCCGATGAAGTTGTGCAATAAACAACAACCAAGGATCACTTAACTTTGTATTCTAGTTCTAATAGGATAAAATGACAGACGTCTTAATATAGCTCAATGTATCTTCAACAAACCAAAACATCTCTTTATTATGTTTCTTACCTGAGCATTCCTATAATTTAAATAATTCATCGTGCTCTTGAATTGCACATCGAGAAGTGCCTGCCCCACTGTGTGTCTATATCATGAGTTTATTATGATTGTGCAAAGGTGAGGGAGAGAGAGTGAGCACACTATATAAAGGCAGGGGAGATGAGAGAATCTCACGATGAGTCAGAATCATCTTGTCTTTTTTGATTTACTTGTCCACCACACAAAAATTAACGCGAAGGTTTAGCGACTTACAACTTTTTAGAGAGTTGTCTGATCCTCCATCTTTATTTTGTTCTCTCCCACACTCCTTTTTTAAATTAGACAAATATTTTGCCTAGTCAAATTCCCTGAATTTAGCAAATAAAACACACTAAGGATACAAACCTGAAAACAAAACTTATGCATAGGCTCAACCTTCCCATTTACATCGTTGCTCACTAAAGATAACTGTCGCTAAGTGTCTTTTAACTTTAACTTTAAAGAATGCATTTGAATCTACCCCTAAACTGAAAAATTAGGGCCTGTTAAAGTATGAAGAGAGGGATTCAAACCCTCGATACAAAAGCTCGTACAACAGATTAGCAATCCAAAGCTTTAGTCCACTCAACCATCTCCCATTCACAATGAAACAAGAACGAAGAGTCGAGTTGCAGGAAGGGTAAAAAGAGAAGAGCAAGCTACTCAAACTAAGATAATGTTGTTTGCGCTCAATCTATAAGTCAAACAGTAAAGAGATGCAACTTTCCAAATCGGGTAAAAGTGCAAACCGATAGCCGTAGGAATAATGGCACCAGAAATAATATTATTTTCGTAAAGTAGAGATCGAGAAACAAGCTCACGAATACCATCAATATTTATTTATTGTCAAAATTTAATACCATCAATATCTTCTGCAGCAATGAAAGCAATAATGAATACATAAATTGCGGTCAATAAAGTAGGGATCACCAAAACACCAAACCAATCTTATGTAAAGACGGTTTTAAAGTACTCTCCGACTGTTGGACAAAAAAAAAAAGTGCTCCGACTCTCCTGCTAATGTTATATTTTACAGGCCCAGAAGTAAATTTTTTTATTCAAATTTTAATTTTAATATGCAGTAATAATAACGTATACAATTTAACGCACGCACATTTACCTGTCTTCCAAATATGGCTCTTTCAGAAGAAACAGCTGCAGATGAACCCTCCCTCTGTTTGGTTGTATTAGAAAAAGCCAGTCTCCGTTTTTGTTTCAACGTCTTTCTTATTCGCCGCTTTCCCCAAATTTGCGCCGCACAGTATAAAAAGGCGAACTTTAATTCTCTAGCCAGAGAAACACCCAATTTCCTCAAATTCAGCAACAAGTTCCCCTTTGATCTGATCCCAAGTATCTGTGCCGACGGTAAGTTCTTCTCAATTTTACTCAATCTTTGATTTTTATGTGTTTTTTTGCTTCTTAATTTTCTCTTCTCTGCTTAGGTTTTAATAACTTTGTTCCTAAAAATCGAATTTTTTATTTCGTATTGATCGATTTTCACCGTAAACGGATACGCAAATGCCGCATAATTCTACTTCACTCATATCGCTTAAAATCATAATTGAATTTCAACTTTGAGTTACACTGTGTTCAAGTATTTTTTATTTAATTTTTGAACAGTTTTCAGTTAATTTGAATTGGGAATTGTATGGATTGATTTTAAGAATGATCAATGTGATTGCTGATTGTTTTCGTTTCTTATAACACAATTGCAGTTGAAATCATAGGGGTTTGTGAGGATTTTACCAAGCTGTAGTAACTAGTAAGTGATACCAGAAAGCTGTGTTGTTGTGTATAACAAGTCTTTGATGGAAGATTCTGGGGGTACCCGGTTTGATGGTCTCAGCAATGCTGTGAGGAGGAAGAGGAGCCAAACTTCTCGCAGGCCTCGGCCTGATTCACAGCCTGTTCTTGATCCTGAAGGTCATGAGCTGACACCCTCATCATCGACACCTCCTTCAGAGGATGTTGGCAAGGTGTCTAGTGATGAGAATGCGGTTTTTGATACTAGTTCCAAGAGGAAAGAGTTCAATCTCAATCATTGTGTTTCTCGGACCTCATCGGCTACTGGAGCCGAAGATGACAAATCCCATAGAAAGAGTAAAAAGGATGGAGGGTTTCATGCATTTTACAATAGTGAGCCTGGACGGAGTGGTTTATATAACCGACGCAGTAGTGAAGGCGTTCTTGCTCCTGCTAATTGGAAAGGTTCTAACAAATTGAAGGATAGCTTAGATTCAGAGTCAAAAGATGCGGATATGTATGGTGGAAGGAATCCCGAGGGTTCGAGCTTGGGACAGTTTGGTGCTTCTCAAGATGGATTGGGGAGTGAGAACCGGGTTAAAAAGGTTAAACTCAAGGTTGGTGGTGTGACGCGCACTATACAAGCCAACTCCGCATCCAATAGTGCTCCAGGAAGTGGATCAAATACAAAAAGCTCTCGTTTATCGGATGTCTCCAGACCGCGCCAAAAGCAGCAGGTATTTCTGTTTTGGATAGCTTATATTATCAATTTTTACGACATTTTATTACTGGACATTTATAGGTATTAAATATGTCAGAGATGTAAAAGTAAAACCGTTTGAGTTCTTTCACCTAAAAGTTTAAACTTTAGGAGAGTTGGTCCTTGAGATGCTATCAGAGCCCAATGGCCGGGTAGTTATGAAATTGATCTGCTTTGGTTCATTTAAATTAAACACAAAATAATGTGGGCCTGGACATTGTCCATATGCTTCAAGCCCAAAGAGCTTTTGCATGAAATTTAATATGGTTGAGTACTTATACCTAAAATCTCCGTTGGTCCTCAGTACATATACCTAAAAGCTCCGTTGATCTTCGATCCCTTATATGAAAATTGGTCGTAGGATATTTGACCTTTTCATAATTTTTCATCAGTCGGCTTCTAGTAAAACGCCGTATCACGAGAAAATTGAGGCGAATCTTATTTGATCTGTCTGCGAGCGTGGTAGAGTGTTTAGATTTTACTTTTACGGAAGAATATCTTCGGTCTTGATTTCTTATCTATGAATGTATTGATTTCCATTTTCTTTTTTAACTTAGAGAATCTGATTTGGTTGCTGTCATCAAATTGTGTTATTGCAGAGTAATTCAGACGATAATAATTCTTCTTCTGATAAGAGGAGCGGACTCCAAGGCCTTCCGTGGAAGGATTTCTCAAGGGGTGGTTTTGGTCTTGGAAAGGAGGAGTCATCAATGGGGAGGATATCCGGAAAGAACGCCTCTAGTAAGCAAGGAGACAAGTCTGAACCAGTTCGTAAGAGCAAGCGAGTACCAAAGAGACGTGTACTGGATGGGGAATTTGATGACGATGAGGATGATGAGATTCGGTACTTGGAAAAGCTGAAAACGTCGAAAGTTTCTGCAGTCTATAGAGATGAAGAAGAATTGGGCAAGAAACATCGCAAACTCTCCAGCGTCTCTAATATGGACAATGCTGCCTCATCAAGGTCTGTCAAAGATGGTAAGAAAAGGTCTAGATCTGATAGAGTGTATGAGGATACAGATTATGAGGATGACGAGGAGTCGGGGTCTGATGGAGAGCACGGGGATAAGAAAAAGAAAAAACAGAGGAAGGAATCTGTTGATGTATTGATGGAAACTAAGAGGGAAACGACTCTAACAACTCGTCAACGGGCCCTTCAATCAGGCAAAGATGCCTCTGCATCTAGTGCCAGTTTGATTGAGTTTCCCAATGGATTACCTCCTGCCCCGCCTAGAAGTAAGCCTTTTTTTGTACTTTATTTTCTTTTATCAATTTCATACCAGAGTTGTTAACCATGCTGCTTGACTACAGAGCAAAAGGAGAAGCTTTCAGAACTGGAGCAGCAATTAAAGAAAGCTGAGGCTGCCCAAAGGCGTAAAATGCAAGTTGAGAAGGCTGCCAGGGAATCTGAGGTTTGTTTTTGTTCTCTCTAAATTACTGGTTTTCTCCCCTTGTTATGTTGATGTTACAGGCATATCGATTTGAATTTTTTTCTAGGCTGAAGCTATCAGAAAAATACTTGGTCAAGACTCCAGTAGGAAAAAGCGAGAAGACAAAATAAAGAAGCGCCAAGAAGAAATGGCACAGGTCTGGCCGCAAGCATCAAATGAATTTCCTACATTCTGTTTCAATTTTTTACATAGCTTTCATTTTCATCATACTATTCCTTGCAGGAAAAGGCAGCCAATGCACGAATGCTTGCATCAAATACCATCAGATATGTGATGAATCCTACTGGGACAGTTTTGACTTTTCCTGATGAAATGGGTCTCCCTCCCATTTTGAAGTCCGACCCCATCAGGTATCAAGCTATGCTAATTTGATTTGTGGAACCTGTCAAATTATCTTCCTGGTAACTTGTTTAGATATTGTCTTTGGTGTTAGCTGTTTCCATGATTTTGACAACAATCATTGCCCAGAAGTTGGATACTCATGCCTGTATCTGCCTTTGCTTGTTTGATGTAGGGAAACTTTTTGACTATATCTTCTTGAGAAATCATTTTGATAATTGGTAAATAAAATAGAGGGGAAAATTTGTATTAGAAAGTTGTGCTGTTAAGAAAAATTGAACGAGTAACTTTGCTTTAGCTGTTTCCCTGATTTTGACTAAAACTAAGACTGATCAGATGTTAGAAACTCTTTGCTGCAAGTTTGTTTGGCTAACACGTTAAAACTTAAAACGTTTCTTCTCTGCTAATGATATTGTTGAATATTGTTTCAGTTATCCTCCACCTCGTGAGAAGTGTGCCGGTCCATCGTGTACTAATCCTTATAAGTATCGGGATTCAAAAACAAAGCTCCCTCTTTGCAGTCTCCAATGCTACAAGGCTGTCCAGGAGAAGACGGCGACTGTCCAGGAGGAGAAGACAGCGACTGTCCAGGAGAAGACGATGGCTGAGACTATCAGCTGATGTTATCAACTCAATGGTACTCTATCACCGGCTTCTACCAGTTGTATGCACCATCGATGTTTTTTTTACCTTTGATAGAGGCTTTAGATTAGAGCAGTTATGCATTGAGCATTTGGTAGAGAGCTCATATTGCGGAGAGTTCAGTTGAGCATTTGGTAGACAGCTCATATTGCGGATATTTCATTTGCTTTATTATACATTTTTTTAACGCTGGTAGAACAGGTTTTCTGATAATAGTATCCAGTCAAGTGGAAATGGATACAGCATGCACAGACCTGTGTTGTTCAGATTCTTTCCCTGGCTTTTTTTTATAGTAGCATTGGTAGATAGAAGTCATTTTGGCAAGAACTTCCAATATGAACGGTCAAAGGAACTTCTATGACTTACTTTGAATGAATTATTAGACCTTTTTTAAAAATAGTTGGCAGTGTATTGTTATTTACTTCGATTTTGCCTTTTATCACTGCCAATATCGCTGGTGTATGCTAATTAAATAGCACCATCTATGTTTAAATCTTAGAATAAACCCTCAATTTAGACTCTAAAGTATCAACCTCGCTCTTATTTAGTCCCTACTCATTCCGTGGATTGCTCTTGTCGTGGTTGAGATTAGAGATGGTCTTGTAGTTCTGTCATAAACGGTCAAGCTATTATTATATATGAGGGGGATCGATACATTAGAATAGTACTGGTATATAAAACAGTGCGTGTACCTTGGGGAGTATGTAACTCCTATAGGTTAAGATCCTCCACTACTTGTGAGGCATGGGGGAGGATTAGATGACTGGTCAGGTGTGCTGAATAAGTGGGAATGTAAAGAGGTAGGCCTTGATTATTATACGTAAGAAGGTCATGCATGTCTTGTAAGTCTTTGGGACATGACAATGTGGTTGTCTTTGGTGAATACTTCTAGAATGGCGCTAGTGTCTTGATGATGGCTATGGATGCTAACGAATAATAAGCCCAATGGGTACTCAAAATTATCCATCACAGATAGGATAATTACTTGTTTAATGAAGCATGTGTTTGAGTGTGATAAATAATAGTTTTGAAGGAGTCAATGGTGGTTTGGAAAGGTGAAAGAAGAGGTACAATGCTCTCAAAGGCTTTTAGTCCATGATAGTCGTGTCAACTTCGAGATCAAAAATCAAAGGCACCTCGCGAGAGTGGCTTCGCCTAATATTAACAAGTATTCTCTGACAATGATGCCGAAAACTCCTTGTTGTGAAGGCAGTTGCACTTGCTACAATTTGTAATCAATTATAACTTAGTGAAAACTTGTCGAATCCACAAAGAATAATGTTAATTATTAAATTACTCAAAATTTGTTGGCTACATAGATGAAACAAAATATGGTTTGTGAAAACAATATTGCAAGAACAATGATATAGAATTTGAAATCAATAGAGCGAAGCCGTGGGTAGCGAGCTCACTCTCACTTGTTCCTTTGACCCCCCTACTTGTTAATTAACTTCAAATTAGTTCCTATTAGAAAATGTTGGTAAGTACGAGACGAAGACAAACATTGTCGCGTTTTCCGCCACATACTAAACATGTATCGTTATCAAGCATTTCTACTAGTAAAATACATCTTCGTACGTTTTTGACGGATTTTTTTTTGTACCATGTAATGTTGATTCGTATTATTCATTCATTGATATTCTCCTTTTCATATATCCCTAATATAAGTGATCATGTGAATTACCTCTATTTTTTGCAAAAAAAAAAGTAATTTCATCATCGAATTTCAAATTGGAAAAGGTGCAAGTTCAAAAATGGTCGATTGATTAGAAGATTAGATCCTAAGTATACATTACTAGTGGCTTTTTTTGACTAAATTTACTAGTGGCTTAATCCCAACCATCCTAAAGGTTCACTAATGAACATTATAGTTTTATCGCTACTAATTTATTGATTATTTACAAGCAAACGTTAATGATTCCTAACATGTAAACAAGTATGCTAGAATAATTCAGCTACAATAATGAAAATTAGAACTGAATTAAGTTACAAAGTACTTTTGACCCTAAAATTTGAGTTTGATTCTTGACGTTAGAACAAACCGAGACCTGACTTTACGTACCTTCAGACTAAACTTTGAATTAATCAAGACCCCATTTTCCCTAATCATCGGAAAATACCTCCGACCCTAAAGAAAGACCCTAGAAATGGGCAGGCTTGTGTGTTGTATCGACCGCTCTTCTTAGCAGGCTGCGTCCGTTTGGTTTGGGTCTTCCACCTTACACCCCACTTTTTAATTTATTTCCTTAAAATACCAAAAAATACTCTCATCTCTATCCCTTCTCTAACAGCACACTTCACCATCCACCACCCACCCTCACCCCCCCTAAAAAACCAATTCACGGCTAGCACCCCCCAACGTCGGGAAACCACTGTCCATCGTTTGGGAACTGCGTTTCCAGAATACCTTAGATTTGTTTTGTCTCTCAGTTTCAACTTTCAAAAATTAAGATTCTGGCATCAAAAATTTAGTTTCCGCGTGTCTAATTTTCAGATGTGTAACTGGAATACACGTCTGGGAACTTAGTTTCCAGAAATTAAAGACACCACATCACAAACAAGTGTTCCAGAAACTTAGTTTCCGGAAAGCACTGCACCTGTTATTTGGAGCTTCAGTGGACTCGTGGTGGTTCTAGAGTGGAGAGATGGTGGCTCAACGGTCTCATGACAGTGGTGAGGCGATTGGCGACAATGGCTCCATAGATGGGGTGGGTATCGATGGTTTAAGGTGGGGGGTGGGGTGGGTTGCTTGAGTGTTTGGTATAGATGGGGTGAGAATAGGTAAGGGTATTTTGGGTTTTTCCTATCAATTAATGATGTTGGGGGGTATGGGAGAAGAAAGTGTGGGTGTAAGGTGGAAGCTCTGTTTGGTTTTTGCAGATAAGACCCACAGTAGCCCAATAAACTATCATCGTTAATAGCTTCTTCGTAGTTGAACTTGATTTGAAGGAAAGCAAAGCAAATCGAAGAATGGCGCAAACATTCCCTCTTCGATTTAGCTCTCTTGTTCTTTCCCCATCTTCTACCCCTACCTCTTCTTCTTCTCACTCTCACTCTCTCTCTCTCAAGCCTTCTTTCGCTTCACACTCTTCTCGAATCTCCTGGTAAGCTATAAATCAAACTTCAAGTCATTTCCATTTCTTGCTTTATTTTGTTATCTGCAATTCATTTTTTAGGCCTTCTCACTTTACTCTTGGTACATGTTTTATTTTTTAAGAGAAATTAGGTTTAGGTTTGGGTCTATGAATAACAATTACCCTCACTGAATTGTCTGGAACAACAACATCCCTCAATTATCTATTTTGTTTATCTCAAAAGGATTCTATTCATATTTTTGTCTTTTGGGTTGTGGTAATTGAGCATGATTTCTATCAAGAGGATGAATTCCTGTCACGATTTTCAGGAATTTGGGAGGAAGTAGAAAAATTACTCAAAAATCTACTGTGAAGGTGAAGGCTGTGTACGGTAATGAATTTTGGGCACCAGAGAGAAGTTCACGTCCTGGAGTTTGGTCCATAAGGTGTTCCAATTTCTCTTTGATAATTTGTTTTTAGGCTTTTTATCTTTTATCTTTGTCTCATATATTGACTTGCTTTTGAATGGATTTGAAGGGATGATTTGCAAGTTCCATCTTCCCCTTATTTCCCTGTATATGCACAAGGACAAGGACCGCCCCCAATGGCGCAGGAGCGTTTCCAGAGTGTTATTACTCAGCTTTTTCAATATGTAGGCCATTTTACCCTTCCTGTTTTTACTCATTGTTGCCTTGTTGGCTATGAAACTGCAGTGTAGTCTTTCACTCAATTATTAATAAGATGCTTTTGGTATTTAGAGAATAATACGTTGTGGAGGACCGGTTGATGATGATATGGCTAACATCATAGTTGGTCAGCTTCTTTACCTTGATGCTGTCGACCCCAACAAGGTTTGTTCTTTTTTTTTATGGTTAAGAAACAAGTCACGGTTTATCTTTACATGCGTTAAGTTATCCCTTTACATTTCTTGAGAGTGATATTCACTCTTTAGTGTATGTTTGGAACCTGTCTTTTCCCCGGTAGAAACCGCGGCGAATCAAAAGCTACAGATAGTAGCGTAAAACTTGCCGTGCATTTGTGTTTCCAAATGTACATTAATCATTTCTAGTATGTCTTAAGCTCTTTTTTGTAGTGCAAGCTCTTAGTCAACTAATAATTCTATGTTGATCAGGATATTGTCATGTACGTGAATTCTCCAGGAGGATCGGTTACAGCTGGTAATAGTTATTTTATGTAAATCTTCCTTGCATTAGTTTTATTGTATCCAATCCATGGGTAAACTTAAAAAAGGAATGTGTTTTTTATTTAAAGGACCGACGTGCTTCTGTTCTGTTTTTTGTTAGGCATGGCTATATTTGATACAATGAGGCATATCCGACCTGCTGTGTCCACTGTTTGTGTTGGATTAGCAGCAAGGTAAGGTTTAATACTTATTCTGCACAAAATCACCTTAATAATTACAAGTTAACACCAGTGAAAGCTTTGTCTTGTCTCGATCTTGGCTGTGTACCAGCAGAATGTGTTTACTTATTTTTGTTGAATGCTGGGAGAATTAATATATTGATTATTTAGTATCCTACTAACTAAGAACCTTCCTCTTCCACGGTATTTGTGTTCGTGACGTTCTATGATGATATGTGCATGGAATGGTTATAGGAATATAACATTCTTGGTAGCATTAATAATACGACACTGAAGTTGATTGAATGCTTGATTTTTTTGTTCAAATATATCTATTACCCATCCATACTTATCTACATTGATCTTTTCATATGCAGTATGGGTGCTTTTCTGCTTAGTGCGGGGACCAAAGGTAACTATTCCCTTAACTTGCAATACTTTTTTGTTCATATTTTTAATTTCTGGGGTTTTTCTTCATTTCCCTGTTTCTTCATATATGAAAAATGCTTCTCTAACATTATATCCATTTCTCACTTCTAAAGGAAAGAGATACAGCTTGCCAAATTCAAGGATAATGATTCACCAACCGCTTGGTGGATTTCAAGGAGGGCAATCTGACATAGAAATTCAGGTATAGGACCCATTTTCCCATCTTTTTATTTTCTTGAATAAACTTGTTGTTTGCTTTCAATAGTTTATATACTTTTGTTGTTGCAAACTACAGTTGAAATTAAATGAATGTTCTGGTCTTTGGTATTTTGAAAGTCCCAAATCTGTCTTCATTGAGCCTGATAAAAATTCTCGCATAGAAGTGCATTTTGTTGAGGTAGCTGATAAACCGTATTGGCCCTTTTTGTAGAGGGGAAATCCTTATTGGGAAATTAAAGTCAATTCTTGAAGTTTGTAATCAAAATGGCTTATTTCCGTTGTGGTTATATTTCATATAAAGTGTCAACCTTGGTTCAAATCACAACTCTTGAGGTTTATTTGTGTGGTTTTAGTACCAGATGGCTGATGCTAAAATGTTGAGTCAGAGGTGGAGCCAAACATATACAATATGAATAAATTTGTCTAATCTATTCATCGTATTGTTTGGTTTTAGTTGGACTTTGGTTTGTTTGGGTTCCATCTTGTTTTGAATATTCCCAATTCACGAGTAGTAATACCAACCCTGACTTCATTACAGGACCTGATGGTTTTGCTTGTTTTATAGAAATAAAGTATGCTAATTCATATTAGATAAAACTAATGATGAGTCATGTTCCACAGGCCAATGAAATGCTGCATCATAAGGCAAACTTGAATGGGTATCTCTCCTATCAAACTGGCCAAAGTTTAGAGAAGATAAACCAGGATACTGACCGTGATTTTTTCATGAGTGCAAAAGAAGCCAAAGAGTATGGACTCATAGACGGTGTTATTATGAATCCTCTCAAAGCTTTCCAGCCATTGTCGTCTGCAGAAGAGGGTAAAGACAGGGTTGGCGTTTGAACGAGAGACTATTGCTTCATTGCCAAGGAAACCCGTTAAAGCATAGCAATAATAGTAAAATAGAAGGGTCTTTTAGGTTGCTGAGCTGAGTCAACTGTATTTTGTTGCCCATGTTGATATCCATGTGCGCCCAAAAATTGAGGTAAAACTGAATTCAGGATGTGCTTTTTGCCTTCAACCATTTTCATTCTGTTGTGTTGTTGTGTCATTATAAAGAGTAATGTGATTATTTTGCCTATACTTGTTATTGTCTTAATTATTTGATTAGTACCGTTTCAAAATGCTGTAAGTACATTATTACGAGTGTAGTGTTGGAATCTGGTTTTAGTGACTATTTCAAGTAGATAGAGGTGGGCACGACTCAATTCAACCCAATAATCCAACTCAGCAAATTTGTACTTAGGTGCGACCATGTTCCACTATATAGTAGAGTCTCATAATGACAAGAGTTTGGGTTAACCTTCTGGTTACCTGGCCAACTCATTTCATGCATAGCTTTTAATTTTTAAATTATGTCCTAAATTTATTTTTTTGAAAATATTTGGTGTAAAGTGAAACGACAATCTATACAAAAAAAGGAATTATTACTATTATTGTTGTTATTTTCTTAGCAATATTTCATGTGACTTGCACAACACATATTTCATCTTAACCATTGATTTTTATTAATATTTAAATCTAATGATTTGATGACTCATCGCACCGTATTAGTGTATGATGGTATCTTATGCAATGGATCCAAGAAAATGATTTAAACTACTCCATGTAATGCGAACAAAGGTGTGCACTAATAACGCCTCCAAAAAAAAGTTGTGCACTAACTGTTTCACAACATGAACCTCTCAAGAATAGAAACACCTCGTTATGCTGCTGTGAGTGCTGCGAAGATATAAGCACTAACTCGTGAACCTCGTGCTATCTTTTTATAGAAAAAATGACAATTACAAAGACAAAAATGGTCCCGCTTTTCAGTCCTCAGTTTGCCTCCATTAATGTTCCTTCCTACTCCAACCCCACGTGAGTGTGCATCACGCTCTTTTGTACGGTGACGATCAATTGATCATTCATTCTGTAAAATTAACCACGCTTCATTTTCATCGCACAAAAGGGAACTTGAGAGGATTGGGTTGGGATCCCCCAGAAAGAGGGATTTTGTCTACCCACTAACTTTGCTCATGCCAATGCAATGAACTATACTATACATATATCTTTTTTGTCTTTAGGAACAGTATGGGATGTACACATAAATAAAAGAAGCAGAAAGATTCCGAATCGAAAAACTAACTGAATTGGATAAGTGGATATGTAGCATGCATATATGAACAACTGAAAAAAAACACTAGTTAGTTACATTCTTCTAGGTGACAAACACTTGAATCAAGAAAGGGTAATGGAACAGGAATCCTTTCATCAGAAAAAATGCTCCTCGTAAAGTGAAAGAAAGATGAAGACATAGGTAGTTCCTCAAGCTCATCAAAGAAGTCAAGTTCTTCTGATTTCAATGCTGTCAAATTCTTTAACTGTGCATAGCAAAGAGGCTCTTCCTCTAAGAGAAGATCTATTCTGTCATCACTTTTTTCTATGTTTAATTTGAAAGGATCCTCTTGGTCTATAATTATGTCCTCCGACTCAGAACAGCATATTGAAGATTGCATGTAATGAAAGTTTTCTTCATTTTTACCTTCATCATTGGCCACTACAGTGCTCTTATTTTCTTCTTTGTGTTCTTGATCTTCTTCCTTGTTGGAGTCTTCTTTAGTGAATTGTTTTGGTTGTTGAGGTGAATTAGTAGTGGTAGTAGAGAGGGGAGGGGGACCTGGATGGTTATGTGTAGATGTATAAGTAATAATGAGCATTGAAGCATCTGTGCTGCATCTCTCTACTTGCTTTTTGGCTGAACATCCCTTTGATGTGCTGCACCTATAATATCCCCTGCAGATTTATAACATTAACAAACTGTAAGATCTTGCAGATAAGAGAGTAAGTCATGGCTCAAAGTTTGGCATATATATTATTAAGTTGTATTAAAATTGATTTGCTTTGTATTTTTGAAATAATTTTGTGACAGAGCTTGTAATTTTAGTGTGTGTGTATATATATGGCATTTGAAGCATAATGAGACATTTCTTTGGATTCTCTTGCCACTTGGGGTATAGGTTCTGTTACTCTAGTGAGATATACACTACGTATCCCATGGAACTTAGTTGAAAACAACTCATAAGATATTTTCATAAGCTCTCCCAAACAGTCTTACAAGTGCTTATATAGTAGATAAACCCAAATAAGCAGATATAAAACAGGCCCGTACTCTTTAAAATTGTAGTGTAATATCAGCTTATAGTATCTTAAATAACCAAAATTTCAAATTCTGGTTCATGTTAGTCTTACAAGTTTAGAAACTAAATTGGGTAACTATTTTGGAAAATTAAAAATTTTAGATTAAATTGACAGCATGTTAATATTTCTAAGACTAAATTGGTCGATCACTAAATAATAATATCAATAATAATAAATAATAATGGTAATAGCTAAGAGGATCTAAATCGATTGTTTCTGTTATTTATGCAGATTTGGAATTATGTGGAAGGGCAAATAATGTGAATACAGGACTATTTATGATGTATCTTATTTTGTATGCTTGTAGCCCTTGTTGAGAGGTTAAACATGCACTGTATCTGTAAAAAGTAGGACTAAAAATCAATACAACTTTTATTGAAACTGAAAATCAAATTTTAGTAATTTTGCAGGAACATAAAATGTATTTAACTCTGCATGTTTAAGAACAGATAATCATTTCATCACATCTATAGCAGAAAGAATGTAGACCTTGGATATGGAGAACCCTTGATTGGCTTTTGTCCATATTTCCTCCAAGACCAAAAATCAGAAGGTAACCCTTCATTCTTCAGCTTGCTAACATTTTCTCCTATCCTCACTGTCACGACTGTTTTCTCAACCATTTTCCTGCCACATGCAAACCATATTCATTAAACTTGCTACCACCACTTTACCAAAACTAAGTAAACAAAAAAAACAAAAACAAATAAAGTTGTTAACAGCTTAAGTATCTAAACTATATATTTAGTCTATGTTCTCTTCTTAATTTCAAGACAAGTATATGAATATGACTAACCGTTTCTTGGAAGCTTGATTTTCTGGTTTAAGCTCTAAAGATGGTTGTGAGTGATCATCAAGTTGGGGGGAGACATTAGTGTCTTCCATATATTGCTGCAACAAACTTGATCTGAGAAATGATGTTATTAAGAGGAGAATCAGAAATTAGAAAGAGAAATAGAGTAGGAATAAAGAGGAGATAATGGCAAAGTTACTACTACCAAGTGGCTCTCTCTCTCTTTCTTTTCACTCATTTAATATAAAGCAGTGACAACTACGCACGTATCAATGCCACCAGCCACCAGCCCCCAGCAACCCCACCTTGCAATTTGCAATTTAATAATAAGATAAGTTTTATTTTATACGTTATCTGTTTACATCTTTAATCTAAATGATGCAGATAAGTACTCTTGTGTGTATACTAACAAACAAACAACCATAAATACAGAGATATTTTCTTTTTTTTGTGTTGGCTGCTCAATGGGGCAACCGGGGAGAATGGGTCCACTCAGTACAAATGGTTCCTAGCTGCCACGTGGAGTACATATCCTGTGTAAAAACCAAATAGAAGAACCTCATTGAAACTGAATCCCATCTCCCAGGAAAGATGCTAGAGGGAGACATGAGAACATATCCAACAAAGACTCTTCGCAACTTGTGTTGCACTAGACCAACACAAATTAAATAATATTAATAACTTTCTATATACCAATTAAATAGCACTAAAAGAATCAACATATTCAAAAAATACAGAACAGATTCAAATTAAATAGACTAACATAATCAAAATAAATTAAATAGCACTAACACAAAATACAAATTAATCCAATAGTACTAACACAAATTACCAATTAAATAGTATTAATAGAATCAAAATTAGGATAATAAGAAAAAGAACAAGCACAAGAACTGATTCAAGAAGAAATAATTTTTTTTAAAATAAAATATGTGAGAGTGTGATGTATTAGAGTGGTGCAAAACTAGGAACTTTGGTGCAAAATTAGGAATTTGAGTGCAAAAGATATTTTTCGGGGTGCAAAAACATTTTTTTTCTAAGGTATCAATGCTAATTTTATTTTTTCAGGGGTTCTCCTGAACTCCCTAGAATATATGTAGATCTGCCTTTGATAGAACTCTCCTTCAGAACCTTTAAAAGGGGGAGAGTTTTTCATTCGTAAATCAAGCAATCAATCTAGAAAAAAAGTCATAGTCTCCAATGTACCAAAAAAAGAAAAAGAAATCATAGTCTCCTCTTCCCCTTTTCCTAAAAGTTTCCTAAAAACTCTCCCCTTTCCAATAATTAAGTGCCTTTAGAGCTTATGTTCTAATAAGAAATCCTTTCAAAGTCGTGGCGATCAATGGTGCAACATCTTTCCAAGTTCCACTTCTAAAGGAGGCACTTATGATAATTGGAGCATCAAAACGAAGACGTTTCTTGGAACACATGATGTTAGAGAGATTGTTGAAAAAGGCTATAAGGAATCATAAAATGAGGATTCCTTAACTCAAGCACATAGGGATATTTTAAGGATTCAACAAAGGGGGACAAGAAAGCTCCATTCCTCATCTATCAAGCATTGGATGAAGTTGAGTTTGAGAAAATTTCAAATGCAACATCCGCTAAAGAGGCATGGGAGAAGCCTTAAATGTACTACAAAGGAGAAGACAAAGTAAAGAAGGTGTGTCTTCAAACACTAAGGGTGTGTTTGGTAGAAGAGAAAGATGGAAGAGAAAATCTTCTCTCTCTTCTCTCTTTCTATTGTTTGACACACTCTCTTCTCTTTTTTTCTCTTTGCTTCCTCTCCCTTCCCTCTTTCTCTTTAGCCAAACACACTCTTACTACATTCATTTAGCCGTCTCTCCTGAACAAATACCCCACAAAGAAACTTCAGGGAGTGGTATCAGAAGAAAGGTGGAGTTGAATAAAACCAAGTGTGAGGCACTTAAACATATTTTGAGCATTGTGTTTCAATCACGTACCTCATCAGAAGAGAATAAAACTGGAGGACAAAACAAACCTTTGATACTTGTTAGATACTATTCAACAGGTGGATATCATATATATGTTGTATAATCTGGTGAAAGAAAATATAGTGATAAGTCTATATATGTGATATATAGTTGTTGAAGCTGAGCTTTGGGACTAGAAGCAGAAGAGCAGCAGGAAAAGAATGTTTGGAGGGAAACTATGATTGAAGAATTGAAAACAATTGAGAAGAGTCAAACTATTTCTGGTTACTGTGTTATTGGTGCACGGTCTGTATCAGTTTTTCTGATGACTAATCTATACCGGGAACATGGCTGACCATGTGTATGTAGAGGAAAGGAAACAAACTATTGATTTACCTCCTCAAAAAACATCAATATAAAATAGACAAAATCGTACATGGTATGTGCGTCTTTAAGAATAGAAAAATAAAGTTGTACACAATATTGCATGTTATTGTCCCAAAGAAGACGGATAAAAAAGAAAAAGAAATAATCTACCTCAAAAAAGACTTTCCAACTCTGCTCTATACCAACAGCCTACCCTGAAAATTTATTATCTAGTAGTTAAAACTTCAGAGGCACCAACTTCTGTCAAGAGTTTCAGTCGTATGGTACTTTAGATTCATGTAATTGTTAGGTTACGTTATTAATTGTTTATTTGTCTATTAAACCCCCTTTCTATAACATATATTATTAATGAACACCAACACTCTCAGATGCTTTATATTTTGTGAAACCAAAATGTTTAATCCTTTTTACCCAAAGAAATGTTCAATCCTAAAATGAAAATGCAGGTCAAATAATCTAATGGCTAATTTTGTTTTCTTTTACAAATCAATATTCATGAATATTATTATTAAATATAAAGAAAAAATTAAACATGGCATGAATTATTCTATGTATAAAAATTGGTGAACTAAGAGACACATGAAAGAGTTTAAAGAATGAGTTCCACCATTCAAATCCTACTAACGTTTCGTTCTCCTAATTAGTTACTAACCATTAACATCGATCCTTCTATAAAAAAAATGTTCACCATCAAATTCTATAGTAATTGTTGATAGGATCAATTAATTTTTTATAAATCCTCATGCATAATCCGTCAAATTTGCAGCCAGACGCCCTCCAAATTCGAAAATACAAGCAGATACCTTCCCTTGTACTAAATCAACGCGCAAAAGATAAAAAGAAGAATTAATATATATGATTCGTGCAAACACACATGTAATTATATATATAAAGGGTATATTGATTATAACAAGATTGAAGACCACGTCCCTCCTACACAAAAACGTGGCAACCACCTTCAAGTTCCATTTCCACAGCAGCTAGCTAGCTAGTTGTGAAGTCACACATATATAGAGAAATCTCAACGTTGAACTTGCAAATAAAGGGTGTGTTTGTTTGTTCAATAATTCATTCATTCAAGAGAAATTAATGGGTAATTGGGATAAGAAATGCAAAGAGCTTTTCTACCTTTTCACACATACACTCCTCAGCCTCCTCCTACCTCTCTCTTTTCTCCTCTTAGCTAAACTCTCTAGTGTTCAATACTATCTTCAACGCCTCTCTTTACACCAATACAATTACTATTCACAACCCTTTCCCTATGTTTTATCACTTGCACTTTCTATCAACCCATATATTCTCTACCTTCTCTTCATTATCACCTTAACTTCCCTTATCCACAGCTTAACAAACAAACTAACCATTTTGAGAAAATCATCAACATCAACCGTAGTTCTTGCATGGATTCTCCTTTGTGCTTTCCAAGTTTGTGTTGGTTTAGGCATTGAAGGAAGCATTATGGCAGGGTTTTATGATTCCGACTTTGACGACTCGAGTTTTGGCATGGAGAGAAGCTTCTTGAGCAAGGTAGTTTTCCTGTTGGGGTTACATGAGACAATGAGAGTTTGGTGTGGAATGGTGGTGAGGCCGGTGGTGGATGACACGGTGTTCGCCGGCGTTGTGAGAAAAGAAAGGTGGGTTGAGAAGGTGGCTGTTGCTATGAGCTTAGGTATATTATGGTGGTGGAGGTTGAGAGATGAGGTGGAGACTTTGGTGGTTATGGTTGATGTGAAGAAAGAGCAATTGATGGATGTGGGAATCAATGACTTCGTTGGTTGGTGTCTATATTATCTCATTGTAATAGTTGGGATCGTAAGGGTTGTCAAGGGTCTTATTTGGATCATTCGTGTGATTTTCCCATGTAGAACAAAAGCAATTGAGATTTCCAAGTTGGAACCAAGTGAGAACGTTGATAATGTATAGTATAGATAAGAGGGTTATCAATATATTGTAACACATTCTTTTCAATTATTTGGAGCTTCTTAATTATTCCACGGCAATGTGTATCATATAATTATTTGTAAACATTTGATAAACGTCAAAATTATTTGATAAACATTTGATAAACGTGAAAATTATTTGTATCATATAATTGTTGTCGTCACTTTTAGTTGTATCGACAATTTCAGCAATACAGAGATATGTTTGTTCTCTAGATCAAGCCCGGTAACGGCATGATAATGTGTATGGTATTTATTAGTCATTTCATATAATGTGACAAAAAATATTGCCATTTTGTTATTTGACACCCCATCTTTTTTCTATTGCACCTCTAATTGAGAGCTTCTGCTACGAACGCCCACTAGACGAATCTTGAAGACTCGAATCGGTGTTCTTTTTTATGGAAACAATACATACACCCCCATTTTTGTTACATGCAGCTTATTCTCATTTTTCCCCAAAAAAATATCCCTATCTCTTTTCCTGGAGGGAAAAGGAAGAAGGGCTGTACGTAATTTTGGATAAAAAGGATTACGGGTGTATGGACAAAAAGTGGGTGTATAAAGAATACGTTTTTTTAGGGTACAATGCCATTTTTGTGGCCCATACTTCTTACATCCTCCACTCACCACTCACCCCCCCTCCCCCCCAAATCATGTGAATGAAAGAATTCCAACTGCGCCTCCTTTTTTATCTAGGATTCAATAGGTAAGACACTATGGTACTGTACCCATTTGGTTCCATAGTGTCGTGGCGACGTCTTGTCAAACACACCCCTTTATATAATTTTAACAAGTTCGGCATCATGGGACCGAACTAGTACGGTACCATAATGTCGTACCTATTAAAAATTCTGCAGAATTTTTAACAACTAATTTGTGTAATTCAACGACTCGGATTCTAATAACAATTCTGATTAATGATCTATAATTAGTCAAATGTGTCAAAAAAAGGAGTGAATGATATTTTCTATGGTAAACGTGCCTCAACTTTCAACGGTTAGGTTTATGATCTAAAATTATAATTAACGACTCACATTCGACGACACCCATTATAAATAGAGTCTCAGTTTTGCCTATGTCTTTCAAACCAACCTCCACACATCCTTGCTTCTTTACAAACGCCCTCTCTAAATGGAGTCGACATCAACCAAGTTTTCAAATGACGTCTTCTTGACTGTCCTTCATCACCATAGATGGTGTTTGGTTTTAATGTCCCAAACCTGTCTTCCGGACCTTGTTTTCTAAAAAATTCCAAAAAACAGGGTACGATACTATAGTGTCAGACAGTTTTTTTTTCCAAAAATAAATTACGGGTTCTATGCCACAGTACCTAACCAAGGTCAGATTCTAAAAAAACCAAATGCAGGGCAACTGAAGGAGAGAGGGAGAGACCAAATGAGAGAGAGAGAGAGAGAGAGGCGAAGAAGAGAGTGAGTGAGGCGATGTGAGTTAGAGAGGCAGAGTGGTACGGTTGTTGTGAAAGAGAAGGGATTGTGAAGAAGTGAGTGAGGGAGAGTGTGAGATGAAAGGGTTTTAGGGAAGGGGTATTTTTGGAATTTTAAGGGAGTGGGTGTGTGTGGAGAGTAGGTGGGATGGGTAATAAGTATGGGCCTTTTTTTTGTCTTAGTATGAAGTAGTAGGTTTTTTTTTGAACCCCCACTGTTTACCCATATACCCCCACACGTTTTTTTGGACAAAAAAACCCCTGTCTATTTGTGGCTCAATCGGATTTACAATATTATGATATAAATACGATTTATTTTTTTACAAATCGTATGTACCTATAGGTGGGTACATACGATAATCCTGAAAATATTCCAATCGTATTTACCTAGGCTGAGGTAAATACGATAGAAGTAAAAAAACAAAGCGTATTTACCTTGGGGTGAGGTAAATACGATTCAGGTAAAATACAAATCGTATTTACCTATGGGTGGGGGTACATACGCTTTGTAAAATTCAAATCGTATGTACCCTCACCCTAGGTAAATACGATTTGTTAAAATACAAATCGTATTTACCCTAACCCATAGGTAAATACGATTTGTGTTTTAATCGACGACCAGGTTTACTCCCCTGGCCCAACGGCTATTTATTCAACGGTGTAGATTGCACAGATAGTATCAACGGTTGATATTCATTCACGAATTCTATAAATACCCACCCCCACCCTCATTCATTTCACACCAAAATTTCACTCTCAAATACATTTCTCCCACATCCAGAATGCAGATTTGCCTAACACAACGATCTGCTGAGAATAGGCTCTGCGCTATACATTATGGGGGCAACATCACGATGACAGAAGATGGGGTCTACTTTTGGAGTCTGAAGCCGGAGTTAAGCCGAATCGACCACGCCATGGGGTTTGAAGGATAAAGTGTGGTCGAAAGTTCAAGCGATTGGGGACGACTGTGACGTCACCGGTATCACTTATCGGAAACCCGATCGTGGTTATGATGGCGGCATTTTCTACTCGTCCATGTCTATCAAGACAGACGAAGATGTGGCGACCATGTTCGACATTCATGACAGGCTTATGGGGTATAAGCCTTTGGAGGTGTACATGGAAACACAACGGAGCGTGAATGAGATATTACGTCATCTGTGAGCACCGGAGTATTAGGATTAGGGTTTAGTTTGTTATGTTTTATCTTTTATTTAACTTTCTTTTATCGAATCAATGAAATGAATGAAATAGAAATTTTAAGCAAACTGGTAAGAAATAGTAATAAACTGATATAAAATAAAAGAGTCCAAAAATAAATCCAGAAAGTACAGACATAAAATAAAAGTAATAATATAAAATGCCCTAGTCATCACTCTCTATCTCTAGCATCTGCATCAACTGGTAAATGCGAGTGTACGTCGGAGTGGCCATACGAATATGGCCGCGACGAAGCCCCTCTTGTACCGCATTTGTCACACTCTTTACCCACTCAGGATCGTGCTGTGGGGGTGGTGGTGCAGCTGCCTGCTCTGGTGGTGGTGGTGCAATCGGAAACAGTCTGGGAATAGATACTCTAACGTACCACTCTAAGTAGCCCGCAGCAACCTCACCCAAATCCCGAGCAGGCCTAGTCGTCTGAAGCACCTCGTGCACACTGGGCAAAAATTTAGAAATCCGGAAGATGCAGTCATCATGGCTAGGACGACCGGTGAGAAGGGGACGTGGGATGACGTGGACGTACCCAAACTGGCGGAGGCATCTATCTGGCATGTACGGAATGGTGATGTCTCCCCAGCTGAGGAAACCCCTGTAAAGTGCAACATGCTCAAAAGGTCTAACATCCTGATGACCCTCAAATGGTCGTCAGCATACATCATCAGCAGTGAGGTCGTCAATCCTCCGCTTGTAATCGACCAACTTCAGTGCATCTGTCTTCTTCCTCTTCCAAACCCCACAGAGTGGTGTGTGCACATCAGATGGCTGCCTCTCCACCAGATGAGGAAAGTACCATAAAATCAAGCTCTGAAATGCAAAGATAAATAACTGAGTTATTTAATTTAAAAACATAATTATTTAAATTAAAAAAATAATTATTTAAATTAAAAACATAATTATTTAAATTAAAAACAATTATTTACCTGTAACAGGGAGGGGTAGCCAGCTAAATGTTTGGCCTGGTCCAACGATCCATAGTTCAGCTGGTCGTACATATGAGCAAGTCCAGCCACACCCCATGCATATGATCCAGCACCAGCAGCAGTAAGGTCCTCAAGCAGTAGCAGCCACTTGGCCTCATCCCTGTCATATGTCTTCACTGTGAAGATGCTCCAACTCAGAACCAGGAGGATCATCGCCCTAACACCAGGAGTCATGTCAGCAGACATGGACGATGCAGCAACTATGTTCTAGAGCCAGCTAAAACGGTAATACAGCCCCTGACCAAGTCGACACTCAGCACGGGCCTCCTCCTCAGTAACCCCGAGATATGCCACAGCAAGCTGAACTGCCTGATCAGCGGTGACACTAGTGAGTGGTGCTCTGTAGTATCTGCCTGAGAGCGGAAGGTGCAGCAAACAGGAGATGTCATCCAAAGTAATGGTCATTTCACTGAATGGTAGGTGAAATGACGAAGTGTCCTGGTGCCATCTCTCAGCAAAAGCGGACAGCAACTCGTGGTCCACAGCAGTATATCCTGTCTGAATGAGGGGGGCCAAACCTGTAGCTGTGAACCTCTCCCAAAATTGGTGGTTCTGGGAATAGACCAGTAGTCTCTTAGCTAGCTTGTTACCATGGTTGGTAGCCTTAACTTTACGCTCATAATTCTGTATTTAAAAAAAAAATAAAGAAAAAATTACGCTATGTAAAAAGATGAATTCAAATACAAACACAATGTAAAAAAATAAATTTCACTAATCGGGTTAAGCCGAACACGGTAACAGACATGAGACTCCAGCCCAGTGAATAGAGAAGGCTCCTCCTGATCGTGGTGGAACTGCTGATGGTGGTCTTGGTCCTGATGGAACTACTGCTGAGGCTCACCCATATACTGGTCCTGCTCATACTGCTGAGGCTCACACATATGCTGGTCCTCCTCCTCCTCATACGGGTGGTGCTGTTGGCCCGACTCGTACTCAAACTCTGGGGACTTCGGCTGCGGGGGCTGTCTGGCCTCAGCGCGCCTACGCCTAGTGGACGCGTGTCCCGCAACTCTCCGGCGGGTGCGTGTGCTGGGAGCGGAAGACGACGATGCCTGGTCAGTCCGTCGAGAAGAAGACACTGAATAAAAAATAACAAATTAATTAAAAAAAAGGGAAATCGTATTTACCCTAAAGAGAGGTAATTACGATGCGAAATTTTAAGGCTAATCGTATTTATAAAAAAAAAGGTAAATTTACTTGTTTGTAGTTTCTGGGGAGGAAATCGTATAAACCTATATATGATGCGAATTTTTGGTGGAAATCGTATTTATCTCTCAGTAGGTAAATACGATAAGCTCTGAAATTGGACTGGTCAAATCGTAAGTAAGTGTCAAATGGTAAATATTTTGTAAATTTGTAATTTTTTTAGGGGTATTTTCGACTTTTTACTAACTACGTGGGGTATGAAGTCAATGGGTGGGGGTACCCAAAAAAAGTCTCGAAGTAGTATAGTGGTTTGACCGTTGTATAGGATGAAATACTGGCCAATCACCAGTCCACCAGTAAGGGGTTAGTTTTTGCACCGCATTTTTGCTAATAAGTACTCTGTAAACATTAATACATATTTTTTTCCCTCAAACGATCATTGTACATAAGTTAACTTTTGAAGTGTTTATAACATTTGTAAGTTAACTTCCATAATGGATAATAGAGGCTCGTCTTTCATGTGTTGGTGAGTTGATGGGTGATTATAGAAGTAATAGATAAATAATATATAAATAATAAATAATAATATAGTGAAATAGTGTTAGCATAAAATTATATCAATTGTTCAGAATGCATTAATTAATGGTGATACACGTAATCCCAGCAGAAAATCATATACTATAATCAGCCCTTGTTTTCAAGGACCACTGAGCAAATTCATCAATGGACCAATTCCAGCATTAGCATATCTCCAACGGATAGATTTATCAAGAGAGCAATCCTTACGTCACTAGCATTAACACCATGAGATGGAATATTTCCTTATTCTGCTTGTAGATGTGAAGTGTGAACTACTACTTGCCAATATCAATTATATTTAACTTTTACATCTAACACATTTAATATCTCATCACTTCAAAACAATAACATCAACATCAGATCACAACAACAACATTAAATTAGTGCCTGCTTGCCCTGTGACTATGTTAAGGGCTGGTTTGAGCACATTTCAGAGAAGTTAATTTGCTACTTTTTATGGAATGGAGGAGAAAGTGAAGTGGGTGGTGTGTGTGGTGGTGGTGGAGGGGGTGTAGAAAGAAAGACACGTATATCTTATATCTTATATCCATCTATAAATATAGCAACACTACACTTCTTCTCTGCTCATACATCTTTTCCTCCTCATATTCTTCTCTTTTTGTGATACCCTTAGTTTTCTCTTGTTTTTGTGGCTCGCAAATTTTAGAAAAAAATTGATTTTTGTGTATCGAAACACATAGTTATTCCTTCTTCCTCTTAATGGCTGGCTCTCTCTTATTTAACCTTTTGCCTTTCTGTATCTTTTACACTTGATCCTGTCATGTATTTGCTCTAGCACCTCACTTCTTAGCTTCCCTTTCTTCAAAAAAAAAAATCTCCAATGACCACAATCATTCACTTTCTCCAATGGCCACAATTTTCTTCTCCTTCTTCATAATGTGCACACCATTTTGTGTTGGTATTGGAAGATTTTACCTCCATGCTTGCTTGTTGGACTTAGCAGCTCAAGAAGTACTCAACGGTTGTGTCGAGGTATAACATGTAACATTATTCTTTTATATATATATATACACATTTTGTGTCTTGATTTCTCTTCTTTATATTGTTATATATGTGCTTTCCAATTTTGAATAATAAATATAAAAACTCTTTTGATAATTAAAGTAGATAACTGGGTAGGATAGATATGCTTGTATGAGAAGGGTATTAATATTTGCTTTTAGTAAAGGGACATAAAGAGATAGATGGTAACCAAGACCTGGTCCTGGAATCAGGTGCTGAGATGATAATTATTTTTTGTAGTAACCCAGCCCAAACCCTGCTAGAGATTCCTGTTTGGTGTCATGTTTGTCGTATCTATTTGGTTGCTACTGTCAATGTAAATGTAATGAAGATCAAGCACCAGCAAGTCACTTTTGGTTGCTATTGTCAAAAAAAAAAGTGAGAAAAGTTTCATTTGCTTCAATTCTAAGGTGTGAATATATTTGTGTTCATCCAATTACTTTAAGAGTTATTTCTTGAATTTGAAGTGTGGGTACTTACTGTGGTACATGAGTATAATATTTGCTTCCATTCTTCTTATTGGTACTGGTTCAGCTGATCAAAAGACTGTTAATTTTAATCTAACAATTATTTTACATGCCGTAGGCTTTGCAGTGGAATGATACAACTGATAAGCTCCAACAAATAACAGAAAAAATTAAAGCGGCACTGAGTGAAATTCCATATAACAAACTTGAGATATATCGATGTCCTAGATCTCTTGAACTAGCGAAAGATCTATTGCAATTGAAACTAGCAAAGGAACAAGGAGCGGAAGAAGCACTTGAGGGATTATTAGAAAATGAAACTGATAGAACTAAGAGAAAAGCTGGAAATATATTATAACTCTTACAGCGAGTAGAAGGGGAGGATGGTTTGCAAAATTCCTAGCTACGGTATAACTTTATTATGTGTCTTGATTTCATTTTTTTATATTGTTATGTGCTTTTCAATTTTGAATAAAAATTAAAACCACTCTCACGAATTCTTAGGTAATATGAAGGTAATGGGAACCTCAGTGCTGATTTGAGGATATGGTTGGGTGGTATTCTAGCAAGTATTCATGCCTTTATGGATGGATTTGGAGGAACTGGAGGCAATCCTGACGTGTTGGAGAAGAAGCTCTCTCATGATGTGCTCAATCAGGTGCACAACATTGATCACTTCCCTACGCGCAGCCAATTTCTTTCATTGGAAAACTTGCGGAACAAGAAGCTTTTTGTGTCAAAAAAGGGTGCACACTGATGTTGTAGTTGCTGCCGATGGGAGGAGCAATTATACCAAAGTGATGGATGCTGTGAACGCAGCTCCTAAATATAGCCTGAAACATTGTGATACACATAACGAGAGGAATTTACCATGAAAACGTTTTAATTGATAGTAAGAAGACAAATCTCATGATGATTGGAGATGGTATAGATACACAGCAAAAGTTTAACCACATACAACACAGCCTCTTTTGGTAAGATCACATGGACACCCACGCTAAATTCTCTTTTCAAATTTTTTTATAGTTATTTATTAATTTACTTACGTAACGTTTTGGAGTCTAAATGGTTAGTAATAAACTCCTTCCAGTCTCTATTATGAGAAAATTTTACAGTTTTAGGTTCATTGGTACTAATTGTTTAATGTATGCACAAAAGCAAATTAACCATAGACATTAGGCATCACAATTAGAACCGACTATGTAAATCCATGTCGAGTTATATAAAAATAATTTAAAAGTAATAATTTCCGTGTATTTATTTATTTATTTACTTTAATTCACAATAGTCATGCCAACTTCACGTCCTCTTTAATCTTATGACTCAAATTCTCATTAATTTGTATTTCTTTTGTGAAGGTTGGAGAAAATTTTATGGCACAGAACATATCGTTCAACTCATTTTGGGAACCAATGGTTACCTTCAACTGGTGTACCATATACTCTTGGACTTGAGGATCAAAACAATGGGGGAAAAATAGTGAGATATCAATATTGACACCAATTTTCGGACACCCTGTACTATGCTGAGTATAATAATTATAGACTGAAAATTAGGGTACAAACTAGAGTTAAATGGACAAATTACCATGTTTTGAATCCGGTTGTCATTTGCGAAGACGGTTTGCTAAAGTGCCATTGGACATATACTGCAGCACAAGCATTTTTTCATCTCGAGTGACATGATAAACGAGCATTGAAACGAGGTTGCGATGTCGAACCTTCGACAAGGCAACAAGCTCATATTCAAACTGGTTAACTTGGTGCTCGGTGGTTATTCCCCCTTCGTTTGAAAGCATTCTCTTCACCGCAACTGGAATGCCATTATACACACCTTTATACACCACAGCTGAGCCTCCTTTTCCTATCACGTTTTCCCCACTGAAATTGTTGGTGGCACTCCTTAAATCTTGTAAAGAAATGACAGTTTCACAATTCACAATTCATTTTGGGAACCGATGGTTACCTTCAACTGGTGTTCCCATACTCTTGGACTTGAGGATCAAAACAAAAGGAAAAATAATGAGAGATATCGTTATAAATAATAATTGTATCTATAGAAAGGAGAGTTTGGTGTTCACTCTAATTAATCTCTGCTTGATTATTTATAATTCCATATTTTTCAGGAAAATAACATCTTGAGTTTGGTTTAATTAAGATTATGATTGATTAGGTTTTCACTGTATTTTCCATTAGGAACTCTGGGCTGAACTTTTTATGAGAGCCTCACAGATACAATACTCAAGAGGTCACTTCATGCCTTGTCTGGATCTTAACCATTGTTTCCCTAAGACAAATATTTAGACAATAATCAAATGCTAATCAGGATTAGTTATTGCAGCCCTTAACCATCAATGTTCTTTAATTAATCAAAATATTTGGTCTTTTTATTATTTATAATTGCTGGCTGACGACTGCAATGAAAAAACATCGAGAAAATCACCACTAAAGTTACGTGTTACCTTGTTGCATTAATAAATTCGGTGTTGGTAATTTGTTTCTTCAACCATTTATACCTTAAAATATTCATTATGATTCCTACATATAATTTTTCCTATACAAACACGTTGTCTTCTACTCAAATTGCTGAAAATCCAACATGGGAGTTGACCATTTTGCTTCCCCAGTTTTGAATCCAACGTGGGATTCTGTAGATGAGGTTGTGTTCCAAGGTAAACACAGTTTCTCTTCAATGGAAGAGATTAATCCTTCACAAGGAGATGATATATTCAATGATCAGAATCAAGAGAGGCAACAAGAAATCGAAGTTGATAATTTGATATTAGAAGAGACGAGCTTTGAGCCTTATTTACAACCAACACAACTGTTTCAGGAAACTACATGGAATAATCAAAAAGTATCAAGTTCAAGAAGCTCCTTAGAGCTTCTAAGAAATCATGGAAGCAGGTTTAAGAAGCTAAATGAAAAAAACATAACCAATACCGAAAGTTCTATGAATTTTTCTGATGATAAGTTGTCAACAGAAGGAATAATAAGAGTAGCTGGAGCAAGGTATGTACAATTTTCTTCCCATTGGAGTGATGGTTTTTGCATCCCTAGTAGTACTAATCACCCATATGGAATGGATCAATGGCCTTTATCTGAGGAAGAAAATAAAGATGTTGAACTTTCACAGTTTCTCTTTGCTGCAGTTGAGAGAGTAGAAAGTCAACAATTTGAACGTGCAAGTAAATTACTTCTTTATTGTCAATGGAACTCATCTCCTACTGGAAACCCTCTTCAAAGAGTTATTTTTCATTTCTCTCAAGCACTTAGAGACAGAATAGACAAAGAAACAGGAAAAGTTGAGAGACCACAAAATAATGAAGAAAAGGAATTACTTATGAATATTGATCCCAAGAATCGCCTTATATGTCATCAAAAAGTTCCTTTTAATCAAGTATTGCAATTCACTGGAATACAAGCTATAGTAGAGCATGTTGCATCTGAGACAAAAATTCATGTAATAGATCTTGATATAAGAAGTGGGGTCCAGTGTACAGCTTTGATGCAAGCACTAGCTGAGCGACAAGATTGCATGGTTGAGATTTTTAAGGTAACTGCTATTGGATTCAATGCATGCAAAACAATGATTGAAGAGACTGGAAAAAACTTAGCTAGTTTTGCCGCATCTTTGAACTTTCCTTTTTCATATAAAGTTGTTTTAGTATCAGACATGTTAGAAATTAAGGAAGATGATTTTGAAATAGAAAAGGATGAAGCTGTTGCTGTCTATTCTCCATATTTTCTAAGGACTATGATATCAAGGCTTGATTGTATGGAAAATTTGATGAGGGTCTTAAGAAATATCAAACCTTGTATAATGATAGTTCTTGAAACGGAAGCAAATCATAACTCTACATCCTTTGTGAATCGTTTTATTGAAGCATTGTTCTTCTACTCAGCTTTTTTTGATCTCCTTGGAACCTGCTTGAAAGAGGAGAATGAGTGTAGAGTGATAACTGAAGCTATATTATCTGCAGGGATAAGAAATATTGTTGCTACTGAAGGAAGGGAAAGGACAGTTAGAAATGTAAAGATAGATGTTTGGAGAAGGTTCTTTGCAAGGTATAGAATGGTGGAAACTGGATTCAGTAATTCATCTCTTTACCATGCTGATTTGGTGGCTAAAGAATTTGCTTATGGAAATTTCTGCACTATGGAAAAACAAAATAGGAAGTGTTTGATACTGGGATGGAAGGGTACTCCAATGCATTCAATATCAGCTTGGAAGTTTCTTTGACAAAATGGTTGAGGTATAATAGTATTATAGTAATCTTCAATATTCATTTCTTTGTAAAATACAATGATAAGTTCTTTTTTAATTCCCACTTTGATTGCTTGTTTGGTTCATATATTATGTGGATTTCATAACATGTTTGTCATTATTTGCTGATCTCAATTTATATTTTCTCTGTTATCTACTTCCAATTAGTATTTTGGTTGCCATGTGTTGAGGGGTTAATTTTAATTTGATAAAAATTTTTTAATCAACAATAAGTTAATTGGTCTTGTTTTTAAAACGTAAAATTAATCAATATTTACTATATTACTTGGGCGTTGTTTGAAAAAAAAACGAATAGTAAATAAGTTAACTTAAAGTGTATGATATGATAACAAATAGCGGATAGTAGATATGCTATCGGTTATAAGTTCAAACGCCACTTCAAGCTGCGCTAAGAAAAACACTATAAGCTAGTGTTGCCAAATACTTATGTTTTATTTGGCTTAAATATGTTTTAGGTCTCTGCAAATATATGATGTTTTGGTTTAAGCCCCTGCAAAAAAAAAATTAGTAAAAAACCCTTGCAAATATTATTTTTTTGGTATAAGCCCTTCTGTTAAAACTCCGTTAGTGTTTTGCTGAGTTGTCTAACAGAATTGCCTTTTGGCTTTGCCAAATCATTATTTTTAATTTTCTTTTATTTTAAAAAATAGTGACATGGATAAAAAATATGAATCCCCAAATTAATTAGGTTTGTTCATCATGCTCTTCTTCCCATTTCCATTTCCAGAAAACACAACCATCTATTAACCTCCATTGCCAGGGCTCTCATTCCCCATCACCACAGTTCCCTCTTCTTCTTCTTCCATTCACTGAATCAATTCATTTTCTCAACTCCTGAATCACAACTTTGCCCGAAATCAACCAAAAATCCCAACTTTTACTCTTCTCAGTTCCTGAATCGCTCAAAATCTGAGGCTAAAACCGATCTTCTTCTCTAATTTTATATGAAACATGAAATCATATCTTAGAAGTTGAAAAGTTGGGAACTTTTTTTTTTTTAGATTGAAAAGCTAGAACTTTAAATATGAAGGGTGCTGTTGAACTTTCCCAAGAGAAAAGCTTCGATGAAAAGAACGGTAGAAGGAAGAAAAAGAGGAAAAGAGGGAGAAAATGAAGGGAAACCCAATCTCATAACCATCAAACACCACAATCACCATCTATTCTCCATTTTTTAACTCCCACCGGCACCATGTTGGGGATAAGCTATATCTATGGGTTGTGTTTATCAAAAATGATTTCAGAAAAGCACAACAGAGAATAGAATTTTTTTTATTTTTTATTTTTTTTAAAAATCTTTAACTTTCGCACTGATTCATTGATTGTGAGAATGTCTATATATATAGACTTACAAATTGTTTATTTTTAGTTAGTTAGAACGAGTTTCTAACTATTGTAGCCATTACAATGATTTCTATCCGCATATTTATCTAATGGTCATGGATTGACCAAAGCCTAGACTTAATTGAGGCCACTAATTTGGGTTTTTCCCAATTTACAAAGTCTAAAAAAAACTAAACATAATTAGTCAATAAAATAACATCCCTTCTTAATTCTGTTTTCCTTCGAAGGTGACTAGCCCCAAGTCTCTTCGTAGCTTGAAGAATTGTTCTCCTTTTACTGCCTTTGTGAGAACATCAGCTTGTTGTTCCTTTGTTGGGCAGTACTGTAGTTGTATCTTCTGTTTGTTGACTTGATCTCTTAGAAAATGAAAGCGAGTCTCAATGTGCTTGCTCTTCCCATGGGCTATGGGATTTTTAGCTAGGTTGATTGCTGATTTGTTGTCAATCAGCAGCTTGATAGGTTGAATGTCTTTTAGCAGTAGCTCTTTCATTAGGGACTCAAGCCAGTTTGCTTGACAAGCAGTAGCTGATCCTGCAACATATTCAGCTTCACAGCTGGATAGAGCTACAATGCCCTGCTTCTTTGAGCTCCATGATATTGGAGCATCATTGAATTTGAATAAGTAACCACTGGTGCTTCTTCTATCAGTCTTGTCTCCACACCAATCAGAGTCAGAGTATCCTATTAACTCTGATTTCTTAGTACCTTCTCCTTTAGGAAACAATATTCCAAAGTGTAGTGTACCCTTAACATATCTCAACACCCTTTTTGCAGCAAGCAAATGAGGTTTCAAAGGCTTGTTCATATGCCTACTTACCAAACCGGTAGCAAAACAAATGTCAGGTCTTGTGTGGCACAAGTACCTTAGTGAACCGATAATTCCTCTGTACATGGTAGGGTCTACTTCTTCAGCACCTTCTTCAATTACTTGCATACTGCCTTCTGCAGGTGTATTTGCTGGGTTGCATTCCAGCATATTAAATCTTCTTAGTATATCAGTAGCATATTTGGCTTGGTGTAGGATTAGGCCTTGATCTGTGTAGTGTAGTTCAAGTCCTAGGAAATAAGATAATTTCCCAAGATCAATCATCTCAAACTCTGACTGCATCTGTTGCTTAAATTCTGCAATTTCTGCTTTGTTGCTTCCTGTAACAAGCAGATCATCAACATACAAGCACACTATTAATAAGTCAGAGGCCTGCTTATGCTTTACATAGAGCCCATACTCAACTGTGCACCTTTTAAAACCCAGATCTAAGAAGAATTGGTCAATTCTCTTATTCCAAGCCCTAGGTGCTTGCTTTAAGCCATATAGAGCCTTGTACAATCTGCACACTCTATCTTCCTTGATCTTAATCTCAAACCCAGGTGGTTGATCCACAAAGACTGTCTCCTCTAGTGGACCATTAAGAAATGCAGATTTCACATCTAAGTGAAATATTGGCCATGTTCTGCTACAAGCAAGGGCAATAACCATTCTTATGGTTTCATGCCTTGCAACAGGGGAGAATACTTCTGTAAAGTCAAATCCTTCCCTTTGTTGAAACCCTTTGGCCACTAACCTGGCCTTATGTTTCACAATTTTTCCTTCTGGGTTTAGCTTCAGTTTAAAGACCCATTTCACTGCTATGGACTTCATTCCCTTAGGTAACTTAGCCAATTTCCAAGTCCCATTTTTCTCAATGGACTTGAGCTCTTCTTCCATTGCCTTTTTCCAAGCCTTGTCTTTCAAGGCTTCTGATACACTTACTGGTTCAGCATCTGCTAGCATGGCAAGTTGAACTAGATCACCATCATTGGTGATTTCTGCATCACACTTAAAGAAAGTCAAATTGAATGCATTAAGAATGAAGTATGAAAGCACAAAAATGACAGAGAAAGAGAGAATCACTGAGTATGTGGCCAGGCTAAGGGCCACTACCAATGCAATGGCATTGAATGGTGAACAACTCACAAATGAGCAAATTTGTGAAAAAATCATTAGATCCTTATCATCAAGGTTCGGTTTTGTTGTCAATTCTATTCAAGATACTAAAGATTTGTCAACTATGACAGTTGAGCAATTACAGAGCACCTTGGAAGCCAAGGAGATTAATCTTGATGAAATGGAGGGAGGTGCGAAAGAGAAGGAGACTGCCTTCCAAGCTAAGTCCTCCAAACCTAATTGGTCAAAAGGTAAGAAGAAGGGTAACTGGACCCCGAAGAAAGGTAAAGGGAAAGGTGAGTCCTCTAAAGGTGCAGGATCTAATAACTTCAAAGGAAAAAAGGAACCTACTGATAAAAAGAGCATACAATGCTGGAACTGTGACAAGTATGGCCATTATGCCAGTGACTGCTGGTCTAAAGGCAAGAAGGATAGAGATAAGGAAGAAGAGGCAAATGTGGCTCAAGAATCAGGTTCTGATTCTGATCCAATAGCCTTCATGGCTACAGTTCATGATAATACAAAATATGTAGCATTTATGATTGCCACAGGTGATGGCAAAACAGTAATGGACATTTGGTATCTAGACACAGCATGCTCAAATCACATGACAGGCAACAGAGATTGGCTGATCAACTTTGATTCAACCAAGAGAACATCCATCAGATGTGCTGATAATGAGAGTATGATGGCAGAAGGGATGGGTGATTTCTGCATCATTATGTAGTTGGAAGTCATTGAACCTTCTGGGTAGTTGCCTCTGCCTCTGTGGCCTAGGAACAGGAACTTGCTCTTCCTGTTCTTCATTGTTTTCATCATCAGTACTGTCATTATCAATATTAGGATCATTTGCAGGTACTGTAGTCTCTTCAACAGGGTCTAGGTTCACTGTTACATTAGGTTGAGAGTTGGTTTGATCTGTCTTGTGCCAGTCCCACCTCTCATTTTCTAGTACCACCACATATCTATTGATCTCAACCTTATTGTTGGTTGGATTGTACACCCTATAACCACCAGTAGGATGATAACCTACCAAGACAAGAGGTTTGCTTTTGTCTTCCAGTTTTTTTCTGGTTGCATCAGGTATGTGCCCATAACATAGGGATCCAAACACTTTTAAGTGTGATACACTTGGCTTTCTACCTAGCCAAACTTCCTCTGGGACTTTGCCATCTAGCTTCTTTGTAGGACACTTATTCAACAGGTAGGTTGCTGTCATAACAGCTTCTCCCCACAACTTGTGAGGCAGATCCTTCTGCTTCAGCATGCTTCTAGTCATGTCTAGAATGCTTCTATTTCTCCTTTCTGCCAAACCATTGTGTTGTGGTGTGTAAGGAGGGGTCACCTCATGAATGATCCCTTCTTTAGAGCAAAAATCTCCAAACTCATTTGAGGTGAATTCTCCTCCACCATCAGTTCTTAGAATCTTAATAGACCTGCCACTTTGTTTCTCAGCCATTGCTTTGAACCTCTTAAAGGTCTCAAAAGCTTCACTCTTGGCCTTGATTAGGTATAGCCACAACATCCTTGAGTATTCATCCACAAAGGATATAAAGTACTTGTTGCCTCCAACAGATTGTACCTCAAATGGACCACAAATGTCTGAGTATACTACTTCTAGGACTTCCTTAGATCTCCCTTTTAGGTCTGTTTTGAACTTTTTCTTAGGTTGCTTTCCCACTAGGCATACAGTGCAGGTTTTCTCTGATAACTCAGTTTTGGGTAAACCATAGACTAGGTCTTTTGTATGTAAAGATGATAGACTTCTAAAATTTAGGTGACCATACCTTTGATGCCATAATAGACTGTCTGAATCTGCTTCTGTTGTACTGAGGCATTCTGCTTCTGCAACCTCCAAGCTTGTCTTGAAGGTTTTGTTCTTTGATAGTGGAGATGTTAGGACTAGTTGCTCCTTAGTGTCATAAAGTTTCAGTAAGCTTTCTTTGATGGTGATTGAGAATCCCTTCTCAATTAGTTGACCCACACTCATTAGGTTGTTTCTCATCTTGGGAATGTACCACACATTTCCAATTAGCACTGTCTTGCCATCTCCTCTTTGGATGAGTATATCACCCATCCCTTCTGCCATCATACTCTCATTATCAGCACATCTGATGGATGTTCTCTTGGTTGAATCAAAGTTGATCAGCCAATCTCTGTTGCCTGTCATGTGATTTGAGCATGCTGTGTCTAGATACCAAATGTCCATTACTGTTTTGCCATCACCTGTGGCAATCATAAATGCTACATATTTTGTATTATCATGAACTGTAGCCATGAAGGCTATTGGATCAGAATCAGAACCTGATTCTTGAGCCACATTTGCCTCTTCTTCCTTATCTCTATCCTTCTTGCCTTTAGACCAGCAGTCACTGGCATAATGGCCATACTTGTCACAGTTCCAGCACTGTATGCTCTTTTTATCAGTAGGTTCCTTTTTTCCTTTGAAGTTATTAGATCCTGCACCTTTAGAGGACTCACCTTTCCCTTTACCTTTCTTCGGGGTCCAGTTACCCTTCTTCTTACCTTTTGACCAATTAGGTTTGGAGGACTTAGCTTGGAAGGCAGTCTCCTTCTCTTTCGCACCTCCCTCCATTTCATCAAGATTAATCTCCTTGGCTTCCAAGGTGCTCTGTAATTGCTCAACTGTCATAGTTGACAAATCTTTAGTATCTTGAATAGAATTGACAACAAAACCGAACCTTGATGATAAGGATCTAATGATTTTTTCACAAATTTGCTCATTTGTGAGTTGTTCACCATTCAATGCCATTGCATTGGTAGTGGCCCTTAGCCTGGCCACATACTCAGTGATTCTCTCTTTCTCTGTCATTTTTGTGCTTTCATACTTCATTCTTAATGCATTCAATTTGACTTTCTTTACTTGTGCATCTCCCACAAAGCTAGTTCTCAAGATATCCCATGCTTCTTTTGATGACTTTGCATTTCTAATTTTGTCAAAATTAGTTTCATCACATCCTTGATGTATCAAATATTTGGCCTTACAGTCTTTCTTTTTGTTTTCAGCATAAGCTGTTCTTTCTGCAGCTGAGGGTTGTGCAGGTAGCTGTTCAAAGCCATCTGCCACAATTTCAGTGAGATCTTGAAAACCAAATATGGCTTCCATCTCTATGCACCATCTATCATAGTTATTGCTGACAAGTTTGGGTATGTTTGAAGGTAAATTCCCTGTTGCCATACTGGAAATTTGAAGCTGTTTCACTCACAGTTTCAATTCTAGAATTTGTCACACTGACTACACCTTCACCACACGTACTGCTTTTCTCTTCACAGTATATCAGAGTTCTTGAAATCTCCCAAGAACGTAACTATGCTCTGATACCAATTTGTTGGGGATAAGCTATATCTATGGGTTGTGTTTATCAAAAATGATTTCAGAAAAGCACAACAGAGAATAGAATTTTTTTTTTTTTTTTTAAAAAATCTTTAACTTTCGCACTGATTCATTGATTGTGAGAATGTCTATATATATAGACTTACAAATTGTTTATTTTTAGTTAGTTAGAACGAGTTTCTAACTATTGTAGCCATTACAATGATTTCTATCCGCATATTTATCTAATGGTCATGGATTGACCAAAGCCTAGACTTAATTGAGGCCACTAATTTGGGTTTTTTCCCAATTTACAAAGTCTAAAAAAAACTAAACAGAATTAGTCAATAAAATAACACACCACAGTTCCTAACACATCCACCACAAGTTTCTCATCAAAAGATGCTCAGCAAACAATGACCACGTCATAGTAATCACTTTCAAGTGTGGTGCGTAGTGTTCCACAGAATGTGCAGCTGAACAAGCAAGATCATTTGCGATGAAGAATGACGAGAAGAGAAGGGGATTTAGGGATTTGTCCTGAGAGAGATGATTCTGGAATCTGATTTTTAATTTGTGTGTTTTTATTTGTTGTTTTCAAATTTGTTTTTGTTTTTTTATTTTTTTCAGCTGTACACTTATGTGGCATTACAAGTCAGCATTAAAATAAATAAATAAAATAAAAAAATGACAACTCAGCATTTTTGTAACGTTGAGTTAACAAAATGGCTTATATCAAAACAGTGTATTTTGCAAGGATTTTTTACTAAAAAAAAATTTTGCGGGGGCCTAAACTAAAACACGTTATATTTGCAGGGCCCAAACATATTTAAGCCGTTTTATTTCTACGACCTTATTCGTTTAAGGTATCCTCAAAACACTATTTGCTAAGCCTTACTAAACAGAGTCTATATAATTATTTACTTGTAGACGGTTTCTACTTTTCATTGGTTATAAAAAGGAAAACACAAACTCTAAGATCTTGGCAACAGTTAGGCACATTTTATGGTACCCAAAATTTGAAGTCATTCTTCCTTCACTTTAAGAGTGACAGCAATTGCGTGATATGGTAAAAGTAAGTACATAAAATGACTAAAATTTAGAAAGGAGAGGAAATTTTCACAAGCTACATATACACAGTTGCAGAAAAAATCACCAGTTTACACCAAGTCACCCTCATCTATCTACTTTGTAAATGAAAATATAACAGTTCATTCCATGTATCTGGAACCCCTGGAAGGCACCAATGACTACAATCTTGAATTTTTGAGGATTGAATTTTTCTCCCATAAATTGATGGGTGACCATCTATTCTAAATTCTGATAAACTAGTTATATTCAACAATGTCACTGGAGTTTTCATTTCCTTTATTATCTCCTCTATGATTATATTCTTCTCAGGATAATTGGTACTTAAGGTTTCATTAAGAGGATGAGTTGCCTCCCTACAGTGTCCTCCTGAATTCCAATTACCTCCCCTGTTGCAGAAGACCAAATTCACTAATTAATCAGCAACTTAACTTCAAGCATTTTGGATTTTGGAAATTGTGAATGAAAACTATTGGAGAGTGGATATCAGAAACAAACCTGAAATGAGATGGTGCTGAACTTCGAAAGAGAACTTGAGTTTTCTTAGGATTTATGCGTTTGTCCACCCATGAAGACCAAGTCATTAAGGCTTTTCTAAAAGCTGTAGAAACATTTAGCTTGGGATGAACTAGAGTTCCTTCTTGGTAGTAATAAATCCTGTAATATGACCACATGTTTGTCAAAAAGAGTACTAAAAAAATTAGGATTATAAATGATAAAAGACTTGGTAATTAGGCTATGATAGCTCATTTTCACAAGTAGCATGTGCGAAACCAACTTTCGCTGCTTATGATGAGGGACCCGAATTGCCTGTGGTTGAAACGACTGCAGTTGACCCAGTAATGCGATTTGGGTCGTTTGATTGGTAACGAATGGCCCAAATCATGTGACTGCCGCAACAACGGCCTTTTTCCGACTACAGCAATTTGAATTTTTATGATGATAATGATACCAACATATAGATATTGAACAACACATTCTCATCAAGACATATACTCCCTCTTGTCCTATATATATGAGAAAATTACAATTTTAGGTTCATTGAATAACTGATGTATATAGTCTATACCTAAAATTGCAATTTTCTCATATAAATAGGACCACCAGAGTAGTAACTTTTAAGGTTATGGACCTATTGTAAAGTTCATGACATCCTATTTCAGCCATAAGGAATCCTGTCAGGTTCCATCCTTTCTTTAACATAATTACACACACATACTGAAATAACTGTCTTGTTTAGGAAGATTATTATCCAAGTGTACAATGCCTAGAGCATTAAAGGAAGCACACACACATCGGCAAAGTTTCAAGACCTAACAATTGAGAAAGATAAAGAGAGGTACTAACTACTAACCCAGCTTTGGTTTTGTAATGGGACCACCAATGTGCAGTGTTGAAAACCACAATATCAGCTCCTCTCCATCTCGATGAACCGTGATCAATGGCATCAATTCGCAACGTTGGTCTTCGTTTCTGCCCTACTCTTGCCTTACTTTCATGAACCAAGTAATGACTCACATAGTATTCAACTGTGCATTCATAATCCTGTGAGGTTAAGAGTGCAAATATCCAATACTTCAGAACTAGCCATATACGCATGACACAAAAAAGCAAACAACATAAGGTTCTGCAGAATTACCAGAAATCTGAAGCTATAATTTCCCTTCTCTTTGGTAATTTTCCTTCCACGAGCCTCATACACCCTCTTTGGATCTTTAATAGCACTCAACAACATGCACAACATTGACTCCCATTGGTTCCTATTAATCGAATCACCCACAAAAACCAGCCTTTTCCCTCTTATCAACTCCAGCATTTTTGTTGCATTGAACCTATGCCAAAAAACACAGTACCCCACAAAATAAAATTAACTTTACTTTTTGTTCCTAGAAATTACATCAGTAGAAAAATGAAGTGTAATCCCTAAGCATAGCACTAGTATTATACCTAAACTTGCAAAATGAATAGTATTATACCTAAACTTGCAAAATGAAAAACAAAAAGTGTTTCAAAAGATTGAATTAGAGAATACCTTGGAAGGTCACAATCATTGGGTTGCCATCTCCACTTAGAATAATTTCTATCCAATCTACCATTACCTTCACAATCAAAACCTTCATCGATAAAAGGACATGAATCTTTAGCATAAAGAGGGTAACTTTCATCAAAAACCCAATACCCTTTTGTCAAATCACACTCTTTTTTCATTATCTTCTGCTCAATATTCATACTCTTCAAAATCTGAACTTGGGTTTTATTTTCACCAACAAAACCACTTGCTTCAACCTTTTTCCCTTCATCCCTAAATATCCTTAAAGGTGAAGTTCCATTATCATGATGCATTGCAGTGAAATTAGCAATTGAAGCTTCAGATTTGGATTCTGAGTAGCTCTTCTGACTTCTAGCAAGACGGTTATCAATGAATGTTGGAATTTTGACATCAGTTATAGTCAATGAATGAACAGTTAAAGAAGGTTGAAGTGAAGGAGGAGAAGAAGAAGAAGAAGAAGAAGAAGTGTTGAAGTGAAGAAGAGTTTGAGTGTGAAGTGAAGGTGTGGATTTAGTGCGCCAAATGGTGAAGATTGAAAGGAAGAGAATAGAAGAAAAGATTGTGAATGAAAAGAGTAAAAGCCTTGTAGGTTTGAAGGAGAAACTTCTTTGCCTTTCCATTGTTCTTCTTCAAAACAAGTCAAAGGTAGCAGTTAGAAGAAGAAGGTTTAGTACCATTATTATGGTTCGTTCACATGCACGATTTTGATAATGGAATTGGAGTTGCCGGAGATTAATTAAATATTTAATTAATTAATTAATTATATTTCAATATTTAAAGACTGGAATTAACCGAACATCAAAAATGCGTAAGAACAGGATGTATCCAGAACGATTCTAATATATGGGTTCATACTATAGTGGTAAGTTGGTCAATGGTTATGGAAGGTAATATTCTTTATGATATATCTTTAATAAATGTCTAAATTTATTTATTATTTATATACTGGTATGTATTTATTTCGAGTATATTTGTCTTTGATTTTTTTAGCTTTTTAAAGAAAGTATTTTATGGTTTCCAAAATTGTTAAGATTTACAAATAAATTTTATTCTTTTAGTAAATTTTAAGACGTGAAAAATTCTTACCTTATATTACAGTGAAAGTAAGATTAACCAATAATATTGCTACTGAGATACAGGGGTCGATATGATGCTCACTAAACATTGAAAGTGAAAGTAAGATTTAGTTGTTTAGGATAAAAAAAGTACTGAAGTGATATGAACTTAAACCTTTTTTGGCTTTTATGTAAGTTTTTTGAAGATAAACTAAACCCACACACACCCCACAATTTTTTTAAATAATGTTGAGATAAGAATAAAGTGAAAGCTATGGACCTCTTTACGGATAGTGAGAGAGGGGACTCATGATGCATACTTGTGCCTTATCTCATTGTTCTTTCATTGGCCGTACAATCAGAAATTTCATATTCAGGTTGTTGTGTCCATTTTTACAATCTTTCAAATTAAATATTTTTATTTAATCACAATGTCCAGCTATTATGTCCGTTGCTTACCTTGCAAGAGTATGTTTACGAATTACGTTGTACTATAAGATATTCATACATGCACCAACGCACCTAAGACTATGGGTTGTCCCCATAATCTCTTCCATGAAAAAATGCACCTCATATCATTACCATTGAATATTTTATTTTGTATAAACTAACGGTTAAGATCAAACAATCGGGCAAAACAGATCAAAATTCAACTAAGATCATCACCATTGAATATTTCACATTTTTTCCTATTTACACTTAGTCAGGTTTGAATTCTCAACTTTGAGGACGAGAAAATACATCTATCGTTTGTATCTCTGTCGTATCTCATTTTCTCTATCATATTTTCCCTCTATATTTTTCTATATTCTCTCTCTTCTGTGTGCCCAAAACCACCTAAAGGCTGCTTTTTCCCGTCCTTAAGGTAGAGAATCCATTTCCCACTTAATCTCATATCTGATCTAGCGTTCAAAATTTTACAAAATGTCCAACTTAAAAGCTTTGACAAATATTTACACTCTCGTACCTAATAAGAGTAAAAATGTTAAAAAAAGTGAGACTACGCTATCCGCTCAAACGCTATAAGTAGTGTTCGAAAAAATGCTAAACGCTGCCCGAAAAACAATAAATGCTAGTGCTTACCAAATATGTGTACTCATCACCCCGCTAGAAGTATGACAATTTATTTATCTCCGTCATACTTCTTCACGCAAAGAAAAACAACATATAATCCTCTTCCTTTCATGAGATTCGAACCCACACCAACAACCATAATACCACCAAGCTCTACCACCGAATCACATGAAATCTCGATACAAGAATCAATTCACAATTGTATATAATCATAATCCAAATGAATATTTTGGAAATATCTCCAACAACTAGCACCATATACATCGATAATGCGAGAACCCTTCTTGACCCTTTACCTTCCATCAACAAGATTTTTACCTTGGTCACACAACAAGAAAGAAATGTCATTAACCTGAATCTTGATCTGAACCCTCTCACTAGTGCCACTTACAGCTATTCCAAGTCACAACAAAATAACGGTTCTGGTTCACAAGGCAGAAATGTTTCCAATGTGCAAAACATCTACAAATATTAAGGAATGTGCATACTATAAAAATAATAGTCACGCCAATGAAACATGTTACTTTAAACATGATTTTCTCCTCAATAACCCACCAATACAATGGCTGCGGGCAAGATCCTTGGCAAGCCCACGGGACCCAAACTGCATACATAGTGCATTGAAATCATACACACTTGACAAAAATAAAAGAAAACGAGTAATAGTTTGGATCTTGCTCGTGCGTAAATTGCTTTGTCAATTATTCGGCTAAGCAGCTTAGATCCTTCTGAAAACACGGGCGACAGTTGATGAAACATCCTGGTAAACAACCCATGAAGTCATGATTTGGTGTAACCTGCCACCGCACTAGCGATGCAATTATTGCTATAGAAGCTATTGAAGGAATGCATTTAATATCCCGTACTTGCAATGTAAATGTTCCATTCTGAGTGAAGGGCTCCTTGCTGATCTGCATCATTTGGAGGCTTCAATTCTAGTGCTTCTGAGTAAGATCAGAGGATTTTTCTACATAAAAAGAAAACGCTCAAGATAAAATTATATATAAATGGAGGGAATAAGCAGTAAGTATTATTTACGTGTTTTATATAACGGTCTGAATTCCTTGGGTAGCCGGAAGATCACCTTGGAAAGTCAAAAGTACATTAAAATAAAATAGGGATAGGCATGCTCACGTAACAGACGTTACCACAAGGATGACTTTGGCACATAAAGAAATTACTCATACTCAATATCATACACTTCTTTAGTTGCTAGGGCTTCACTTTGAAATGTCTTTTTTTTACATTTAAATAAAAAAGTAACTGGCGTGGTCGCATACTGTTCACACACGACAGCAAGATTACGTTATATCCAAACCTATTAGTATAAAGGGATTTACAGTTCACAAATATACATATCATTACCAAGAAATAATTAACCTTTAAGATTCTTTATCTGGATTTAAAACCTAAAGGCTGAAGAGAATGAGATTCCCCATACTCCAGATCATACACTTATTTGGTTGCTAAAGGGTTCAATTTCAAATGTGAAATTTATATTCAAATAAAAAAGTAACTGGCATGGTCGCGTACTACACTTCAAAAGGTAGCACGACTATGTCTAAGCCTATTAGTATACAGGGATTCATGTTTGCAAATTATTAAGAATTAAGAAATAATTTTCAGTAAAAGATGCTTTATTTGGATCGAAAATTTAAAGGCTGAAGAGGTTACCACAAGGATGACCTAGGCAGAGAATGAAATTCCTCATATTCGATATCACACACTTCTCTGCTGCCACCTCCGCTGGCTCCAACCACTTTGCTTTCAGCATCTGTAGTTCCTTTGCTATCATTTTCTTTGACTGCACCAGCATTATGATCTTCACCGACATCGGAACTATTTGGCACACAGTATTTATGCAGCCATCTATCTGTTTCCCAAAGGACATGCATGATGCTTTCTCTGGCAGAATAACCATGGCTTTCATAAGGCAGAATCACCAGTCGAGAAAGAGCACCATGACCCTTCAGAGCGTTGAAAAATCTGTCTGACTGCATAGCAGGACAAAGGATATAGTAAGGATCCAAGGGTATTATTTCTTTCAAAATATTGCAATAGTCGACAGTTTATAAGAATAGCTGACATGGGAATTCATCTATTACCTGCATGGTTAATGTTCCTGAATTATTATCCTCTTCCCCATGGATAAGCAAGATAGGCTTCTTAATTTTATTAGCCGACATGAAAGGACTCATCTCTATATAAGTATTAGTGGCCTCCCAAAGAGTTCTCTCTTCATTCTACAAAAGAAAGTTGAGTATATGACACAAGACCTTCATTTCTAAAAGACACTTATAACGTATGTTTACTGAAGAATATGGCGTGAAAGGAGATCAGAAGAAATTTATGGAAAAATTGTGGAGCCATAAGAATAGTACAAATCGACCCATTATAGGTAGTACCTGGAAACCGAAAGGAGTAAGCGTTCTGTTGTAAGCGCCAGAACGAGCAATACCACAACAAAAAAGATGAGGTGCATGTGCCAGGAGGTTGGCAGTCATGAACGCACCATAGGAATGTCCACCAACAGCTATTTTCTTTGGATGTGCTACCTAGACGTGACAACCCAAAAAAAAGGTTTGATTCGAGTTATATATCTATCCAATTGACAACTTCATAGTTTATTGCTGTAGTAAAAAAAAAAAAGCTTACCCCACGTCGGATAACTTCCTCCACAGCGGCCTCTGCACTTGCAACTAATTGTTCTACATACCTGTTTGTAGATATTTTTGGTTAACAATTAAATAAACTTTGATCCTTTATTAATTCTGCGGCATGATTACTTCACAAAAATTTGAATAAGCTGGAGAAGAAAACCAGAAAAGAAACCAAAGCCTCACAAGAGACCAATATTTGAAAACTTGAATTTGAAGAGAAATGAGAGTGATGAGGAGATTAATGTAGATGTATAAGAACAGCTCTTTAGTATTAAGTAGTTGGAAAAGATCCCTCAGCTTAAACTTATAGTATAACAATATCATCATTAATTTACCTATCATTTGCCTCTTCATCACCTTCACCAATAATAGGAATGGTGGGCCCGGATAGAATTGCAAACCTGCAGTACTCAAAGTCATCAAAGAATTGTCCAGCACTCCAGCTTATTTAACACAAAAACATACTGAACCAGAACTAAAATATTGCTAAATTAGAAAAAGCCAGGCAACTGGTAAAGATATTCATACCTTCTAGCAAGCCAAAGAAGGGGTGACGTGGGACCAATCCCAGCAAACTCATTTGGAGAACCACGAACTTGGCTAGCAGCATCTTTGCTCTTAAATTCTCCAGGGTAAGACCAAACCAGACATGGCAAAGCACCATCTGTTGATGGATTGTAACCTGGTGGCAGGTATAATGTAGCAGTAAGTTGAACCCCATCTTTTCTTTGATACCTGATCATCTCTTTTTGCAATGATGCAAGCTGAGGGTATGGATGAGGGAAATTTGTAATCTGAACTACTCTTTTATCTGGCCAGCTAACAAGGTAATATTGGGTGTATTCAGTTTTTGATTCCTTTGAAGTCAGTATTTTCAGCTTATCTAATTGCAAATCCCCTTCTTCTTGATCAGACATCAGAGCAACAACAGTCTCGTAATACTTTTCCTTATCGCTCTCCCAGATCCGTTCCTTATTACCTGTATTTCTGTAACATTTTGGTTCAAACAACCATATAGCATGAATTCGAAATTGTGAGGGTATATAGGAAACAAAAGATTTATGACACTTACATGTCAAACAGATCAAGGAATGGGATGTTCCCTTCTGGTGTTGCACCATTTCCATTCAGCATAATATATCTTCCTTCATCACTTCCCTTCTTTATCTTGGCAATAATATAAGTCCCAGCTTGAGTTCTCCGCATCATAGGAGAGCCGGGATCAGAGTATACATCTTCCGAAGACCGGTCGAATAGGATACGTGGAGTTACATTTTCAGATCCAGGCGAGACTACCCATGTTTTTATTTTCCTTGTTTTATACCAAGATTCATATACCAAAGCCAGTGAATCATCGCACCAAGAAATCCCTCTGTAGGTATGGAAAACAGAACATTGATCATAAATATGGTAAGGAATTTTCCTAACAACTGTTATATAAATGCTCATGCCATGAGATGGACATAAATGTCAGACTACTCAATTAAGACTGATTGACTCCAAACTATGAGCATGCAAACAAAACATTGGTCGTAATGATCAAGCATACAAATAAGTAAGAATAACAAGCACAAGATTAGGATAGGAAATTTCAAAATGCTCAAGACATGGCATATTGAAGCCAGAGTGTACATGTAATTTGTAAATCTTGGCTCTCAGACATTTTATATACAAAAAAAAAATGGGCAATTTTAGAAAACGATCCAATAATGTCCAAATATGTCATTGTGCATACAAGAAAATGACGATGTGAAGCAAAGATAAAGAGTTCAATTACAAATCAATAATTTATATCTATAAATATAAAGAGGTCAATGTAAATCAAAAATTAATATCCATACCCATAACGGAGATCAAGCTTGTGTAATATCACTGGCTGTTCACCTTCTAGTGGTTCAGCGGGCTGTGTATAGATTATATCACGAGGAGAAATTTCCACTTTCGCATCGCCTCCATCTTGAGTTTCTGCCCTAGTAACCCAAACGAAGCAATTTTAAAGTGATAAAGAACTCACAAAACAAATATCCATATCACAAATGGGACAAAAAAGCAATACAAAATGCAAGAACAAACATTTAGCATCGTCTATTCAATAAAAGAAATGCTAAGTCTGATTGCGAAAGAAGGATGACACATTTAATAAAGAGAAGTGCATATCATGAAAAACCAAAAACTATCCATAAAAAGGGGAAAGAAAATGTGATAATTTAGTTGAAGAAACAACCATGTAACCCACCATCGACTTGCAATATGGTTTCTTTAGCAAAAGAAAAAATAGAAACCTATTTTGAAATGCCTAAACATAATATTCCATGAGCACCGACCCCAAATATTGTACACACAAGCACACATACAGTATAATGTGATAAATATACACTCAACCAATAACAATAAATAACTCCATACTTGAAATTCATATGGTTACTGTGTTTGTGCCTTTCAAGTAGATAATATGTGTATAAGATACATGCATACAGACAACTTGGCTAAAGACCAGAACGATTGCTCATACAACTGGATATTTACATATAATTTAAATGCCTTTACTAAAACACACTTAGGAAGTTTAAGTTTTCAAGCACTTAAAAAATCTGAGAAAAAAATAAAACAATTGCTACTGCAGCATGTTCAAAATGTCTAAATTAAAGAAACAAAATTTTATAAGTTTACTTAACTTATAGTACTTTGGAATGTCCACAATTTAAATGCCATGGAAGAAATAAAAATTGAAAACTTAGATCTATACCAGTAAAGTGTTGATGGCCTATCAGGTCTCCAATTAATAGAACGCATCCCTTTTCGCACACTGTTGAATGCAATTGGAATGTCCTCGGCAAGGGGCAAGTCACAAAGCTCCCTGACAAATTTCCCATCAGCACTCCATAACTCTACCTTCTTTGGAAATCTTCCACAAGGTACAATAAAAGAGTATGGTCTGTGAATTGAACTAATCAGAATGTATTTATGATCTGGGGAAGGGTCCATAGAGGTATAAACAGCTGGGGAGCCAATATCCTTTGTAGTACCATCCAAAGAAGCTAAAACAATTTGTGAGGTTGCATAGTAATCAAACAAATCTTCATCATATGCATCCTTCAGCAAATCCTGATGTGTTCTCACTTGGATAATGTTTTTCTGCTCATTAGATTGGATTTTTGGGCCACTAGGCACCAAGGGTTTCTTTGGTGGAGCTCCACGAGATAATGGAATGGTGCAAACTAACAATGAAGAGTTATCTACCCAAACATAATTGTCAAAAACTGCATTCAAATGTACATCAGGTGACTGAAACAAAGGTCTAGCTTCCCCAGTTTCTACATCTGCAATCCACACTCTGAACTTACTGCTATTATTGTCATCCTCAACCTCACTCACAAGAATGCTGAAGGACAAATGCCGACTGTCAGGAGACCAAGAAACAAAATTTATCTTTGCACCATCAGGCAAACCATGCACCTGAGTCTCTGGTCCTAACGTACCGTCAGAAAGAATTTGATGAATTCCTATACCAGTGTAGAATGACATACGACTCCTTGAATTGCAGTTTCCATCAATACGCACACCAGCTAACTTTTCCTCCGGCCTTGCTAATTCTGCTAGTGGACGTAAAGCTCTTCGCTTGAGAAAAATAATTTTGTCCCTAAGTGGTGAAAATGATAATGCAGGAACAGGAGGAGCATCAACTATGTCCCTGATCTCAGGTGGAGGGACACGATACCCAACTCCTAAATTTGAATCATCTAACACCAAACAATTAAAACAAACATCAGCAACTAGAAACAGTAATGAATCTAAGCATTAATATAGCTGTTCGAAAATTGTGTTCTAGTTCAATCAGAAGCTCAAAATACTATCTCTAAAAATTGCAAGGCTCATGAAAAGGGAACTCTTCAGTCTTCACTTCAGGAGCTTAAACTTAAAAATTGTTAATGCAAAACTCTACACTTACCAGTAAAAATAAGATCACAAATCATCAGATTATCAAAATATCTCACTAGCTGTAAAGGATTTTAACTAATTCAAAATAACTTTTTCAATTACACGGATAACAATATTATTTTAACGGAATCGTGAAGATAAAATTAACTAAGGCAAAGGTCAACCAACTGAATATGTGTTAAACTGTTAATAAATTAACAAGATTATAAATAATTGACACTTTCGAAATAGGAGAACAAACATAATCGTGCAAGAAAAAATGTGGCTAACGTAATAAAATCGATAAATAGATGCATATAGAGCTAACCTTCGTAGTCAGTGGAAGTAGCGGCGATGGAAGAGGAAGAAACGGAACCATTGGAGCTGTCTTCAGCAGAAACAGCAGCGATAGGGGTTAAATGGCGCAACCGCGATGTGGACATAGAAGCGAAGTTGGTGGTGGTCTTGAGGCGGAGCTTTAGGTGGTGCGGAGGAGTGAGAGGAAGAAGAGAAGGATTTGAAGGGAGCGATAATGGTGAAGAAAGAGAGAGGAGAGTGAGACGATGGTATAATTTGTGAAGCCGCATCATTCATAAAATTATTCTATTCTTTTCTGATATTTTTCTCTAGTGGTGCACTGTGACTGAGTAATAAAGAAAAGTGGCATTTTTTGTACCATTGAAAGAAAATAAATGTGGCATTCCCAACTCCAATCATTTTTCTTTTGCTTCTCCTATAATAATACTACATCTTAACACAATAAAATAACTTCTTTTACAATAAGAGTTTTTTTTTTTCACTTTTCAAAAACTTATTGGTTAAGAATACAAAGTTATAATTTTCAGTATTTACTACATCAAATGATATATTTTAAAAGTTTGATCCTCTATAAAGATTAATGGTACCCATTAGCAAAATCAACAAAAAAGTTTTCACATTTAATATATTAGTGATTTTTAAAACTAGTATAATTTAATTAGTGTTTTATTTCTTGATCAATAATATTTAGATCGATTTAATTTGTGTGTGTGTGTGTGTCTTAGTAAACTCAAGGAGTACAATGTAACTATTGTTTTATTTATGATTTAGTAAAAAAAACTCAAGGAGTACAATTTAATTAGTGTTTTAAACTCACGAAATTGTACTAGTTTTAATTAGTGTTTTATTTCTTGTACTAGTCAAGGAGGGAGTAATTCTTCTGTGTGTGTCTTAATAAACTCAACAAGAGAGCTTTTTAAAAGAAAATGATAAAAGATGTCTAAAATCTAATAACATAGCACCAAAATTGGAGACATCATTGTGAGCGAGGTTAATTTTGTCCACCACTTGTTGGAGATCAAGGATCCACCAAAGTAACCAACAACACATACATTTTCCCATCATCTACTAAACATAGAGGGTTGAGATCCATATCCCACAAACCATGAAACCCCCTGAATTTGTATTTAGTGCCTTTAGTAGTCCAAACCTTTAATGATTTTATGTTTTTTAGAGAAAGATGAGGTAAAATTAGAGAGAAAGTAATTGACAAAATATAGACACAAACTAGACAAAAGACATTGTGTCTTTTCCACTATAAAGAAGTTGAATTCCTCCCTAAAATAAGCTTGCCTTTTTTTTTGTTACAAAGGAGAAAAAACAAAAGAAGCTAAGGCCTGACAATAGCAAGTCTTAGAGCATCAACATTAAGAAGCTGTAACAAATCAGTAGGTGGAACCTCTACAATAACATGAGAGCGAGAATCTGAGCTGCTAAGTTTGGCCAGAAAATTTGCACAGAAATTTTCTTCCCTAAACACATGATGAATCTGCACCTCCCACACGAACGTGATAAAAGTCCACGAATAAGAGATATGTCGTTCTCGAGCTTGTGATAAGTAGTATCAGCACACTCAATGAGCTTCAAAGTATTCAACTAATCCGAGTAACAAACAACTTTTCTTGCCTGTTTTAAGCATGTTGTCTCCTACTTTTTTTGTTGCAGTGTAAAATATCACTTTTCCATGATTTATTTCTAACATCCCCTATTCAATTTTGCCATTTTACTAAATTACACCATTTACATTTCCTTTAATCGTTCTAAGACTAGGAGTCTTCTATTTTGCCCAAATATTCACTTTAATTTTTTACATAAGTACAGGGTTAGTAATACAAAATACTCATCCATGAACAAGAATGGATTTTCTGCATTTTTTATGGTCAAGTAAAATTTTAATCGTTGACTAAAAAGTAAGAGAGATAAACTTTAACACATGAAAAAATCGAGAACGAATAATGAATGGTTAAGATTTAATACTCGACACTCCGAAGTGAATCTTCAATAGAAAGAATTCATTCGCTGAACAAAGAAGTCGATGTATCCATTTCTCATCAATTATAAATTGTGGGTCAACTTATAAGATAGCTTCCATAAATAAAAAAACTTATAAAAATAGGTTATTTCCAATCTCAAAAAGGTAGTTAAGTGGTAAGGCTATGTTTGGTTCATCAAAGAAAGTGGAAGGAAAGAAAAGTAAGGGAAAGGAAAAGGAGGGAAAGGGAAAGGAAAATTTCAATCCCTTTCTTTCTTTTCCATGGAGGGAAAGAAAATGAATGGCAACCAAATTCACCCTAAAAGTTTTGTCAAAAAAAAAGTTTAGTGGTAAAACTACTAGGGTCTAGGTGACATTGAGATTTTCACTACCCATCTACTAAAGCCAGACAATCATTAAATAACACTCATTTTTATAGTACTAATTTTATCTAATGGATATTATATCCATCAAAATTCAATGATATGGTAGAATTTTCAGAGATACTAATAATTTAATTGGTGACAAAATTATCTAGTGGATATTATACGTGGAAGATTATAATTGGCAGGAAGCAGATAAGAAATATGCGTACAGAAATCCACAAGAGCCTCTCCGTATATACTTATCTCTCAATCCCTCAACTCCACTTTGGTCTGATCCAATCAACAGAACCCCCAACCCAAATAACAAAAGTGATCAGCAAAATATAGGAAACAAGAAATTAAATGGCAACGATTTCTGGTCTAAGCCCCAGTGTTTTCTTCAAGTCATCAGGATTTCCACAAAACACTCAGAACATCAAGCTCTCATCAGCATCACCACTACTCAACTGCCAAGGAAGGTGGCCTTGTTTAACAGGTTCGGGTCGAATGGACAGAATAACACCCGTTCGTGCTGCTCCAGATAAAATATCAGAGAAAGTAGAAGAGAGCATTAAAAATGCACAAGAGACATGTGCTGATGATCCAGCTAGTGGTGAATGTGTGGCGGCGTGGGATGAAGTTGAGGAACTCAGTGCGGCGGCGAGTCATGCTAGAGACAAGAAAAAGGACTCTGATCCTTTGGAGGAATACTGTAAGGATAATCCGGAGACCAAGGAGTGCAAAACTTTTGATGACTGAGTCTGATTCTCAGTGTTATATCAATTGGTTCACTAAAACTGTTGCATGTTATGATTATTATGTTATGTTATGATTATGATGAGAACTAAGTGGTTTGTATCTTTATGTTTATCTTAGCATATATAATCTCATACATGCCATCTTATAAATTGAACCTGTTGTTATCACTTATCATAGATTCATGGTAACTTTTGTTTTAAGAAGAATGTTTTTCTCTTTGTTGATTTACAATGAATCTTTACAAGGATTATATAGTCTAAGATTTTAGGGAGGGACTCCTAAGATTATGTTATATATATATATATATATATATATATATATAACTTATTTTTCTTATCTTGACAAGCTTATGAATAATACATAAAAGTTTATTTATTTGCATTAGTTGTTAGTTATATTCAAATGGACTCCATAGCCAATGAATAAGCATAAGAAATCTCCTATATACAGTTTCCTATTTTACATAAAACAGAATATGCATGTCTACATTCATATGGTTGCTCTTCAAGATTATGCATGAATTGGTTTACGACACTCAATCAAGGGACAGGTAAGTGCTACATGCATTAATCTTCCTGAATTGAATGATTGTTTTGCATTTAGAGAGACATTAACTTTAAGAATTTGGCTGCCAGAAATGCTTTTGATCCTTCTTCTGACTTAATGTATGCCTAATATTGGTGGTAAAATTCTTAACTGATCAAAGTTTGGATGATTTTATTTTGACTATAAGAATCTGTATACTGATTCTTCAATTGTTCAAAACGATTGCATGTTCAAAAAAATTGTTTGACTTTCTTGATGCTAACATGTTTTCAATTCGTAATTTTTTTTAGATGAAGTTAACTATCACCCCTTCCAATCCTTTCAATTATGTTTCTTGTTGGTTTTACTTTATTTGAGTGTGTCTTCAATATCAATTGGCTTTATATTTATATATATTAAACTAAAAGTGTAAATTGGTCCTAGACAATTTTTTCGCGGTTTGTCTTTGAAATTTTTTCGGGACTCATTAGTCCCTGAAACCACTCAAACTTACATCATGACTACTCATTCTTTTAAAAAATAAGCACCAAACAGCAATGAACATTCAAAAATCGAAAAAGAAAATGCAAATGGTTGTTCCCTTTCCTTCGATGTTTGCAAATGGTTGGCTGGTCTCACTTATTTGAAGATGAATAACTAGTAGCCCTAAGTTTGCACATAATTGCACCAAAGACACAACTACTTACTCATTTCTCTGGTGACCCTCTTCTTTGTTCTCTCTCTCAAACCCTATTCTCTCTTTCCATCACAGTTCTCTCTTTTCTTCTCAGTGGCATCCGCCAACCACCATGCCCACGCCCACCGTCTCGCGTCCACGCCCTCTCACCAAAGCCACCATGCCTTCTCAGTTCTCGCTTCCTTCACTCACCATGAAGCGACGCGAAGTTGCTCTGGCATCCGAAGCAACATGAAGCAACCATCGGCCACCACGACTCAACCGCAACCCTCTTCTCTCTCTAGTGAGTTCTAATTTCTGAAATCCTAAATTTGAAAACCCTAATTTCTAAAATCCCTAATGCCTAAATTTTGAGATACCTAATCCCTAATTTCTAAGTTCATTTGATTGAAATTCCTAATCCCTAATTGCTGCTATTGAATCCCTAATTTTTGAATTGATTGAAATCCCTAATCCCTGTTTACTGTTGTCTAATCCATAATTTATGAATTGATTTGATCGAAATCACTAATCCCTAATTGCTGCTTTTGAATCCCTCTGTGTTTGAAATCTCTAATTGTTGTTGTGTAATGAAACTGTTTGAAATGACCGTGAAGCTTTGAAGTTTGAACTATATTTTTTTGATCTGAAATCGCTAGTGAATTCACCGTTAACCAGCAATCTGGATATGCATGAACAAGTTAAAGTTACTAACATCCCCACTTGTCTCTAATTTTTTTTTTGACGGGACACCTGTCTTTAATTTTGGTTCAACTATATACTCCATCCGTCCTTAATCTTTGGTACTTTTGGCTTGTTACACACATATTAAGGTATCATTAATTTGTATTGGTTAAATACTAAAATGACCCCTTTGTAGTTGTCTTGCAATAAATGAAATCAAAATAAAATAGTCTTGGGACAATTAATTTATACTTTGAAATTTTAAAAGACTAAATAAATATAGAGGGTATATTAAGAAAAATTGAGTGAATTGTACATTGGATTTTTAAAAGTACAATTGTTTTGGAACAAAAATAAAAAACCAAAAGTACCAAAAATCACGAACGGAGGGAGAGAGTAGTGTATAATTTGAATCGGGAACATTCCAAGATTGGTTTTTTATAATTTGAATTGGGTACATCAACAACCTTAAAGTTTCAAAATTTTCCTTCCCCCATGAATTATTGCGTTTAATCCAATGATGAGTTAGCTACTAACATCCCCACTTGTCTTTAATTTTGGTCTTTAATTTGAACTGGGTTGCTCTTTTATGGGTTTGATAGTAGTTTACCTTCTATATTGAAGAAGAGTTTGTCAAATGTGGGTGCGCCTAATGGGATTCTGGAATTTTTATTTGGCTGGGTAGGAGACTACTCTAGAATTCCTCACATGTGGTGGTACTTTCAGGTTGAATTTTGGAAAGGTTAGTTAAGTTAATTCAGTTTATAAGAATATGGGGTAGCAATAGCTTTGAACTTTGTTACTTTGTCAATAATAAAAGGCTCCTTGGGATAACTGAGTTTTTCTATTGGTTACATAACTTATATTGCAGTCCTTTAATTATATTTTTAGCAATGTGGCTTATCAAAAAAAAAATTAGCAATGTGAGCGTTTAAATTTTTTGAGCCTCTTGACCCAAGTCAGGGATCCGCCACAAACCATTATGTTCTTTTTTAAATTTCAAAATAGGTAAAGCCAGAGACCAATTTGGGCTGAAATTACGTATGACGTATCGATTAACATGACATGTTAGAACATAACATGTCATGCAGGAGACACTTTTAACACTTGATAGACATTGAGACTAATGTATCCCAAATTTTTGTGTTAAGGACGAACTTGTCCTGCAAGAAAATTGTTAGGGACCAATTTAGGTCTTTAGCCTATATATTAATAGGAAGAGTTTACATGCACATAGGAAGAATTGACCTAAGCAACATATATATTTGCAAGAAACTCTTCGACTGTAGTGGTACGGAGACCTTACTATTATGGTTCACGTTCTTTGTCAACTGAATGGAAGTGAAAGCGGGAGCGTGATGAACTCAAACCATATCAAAGAAATGAGAAATGAAAAGATGAACTCCAGATGGAAATTGCAAATACTAAGAAGGAAAAATGGCCAATACCAAGAGAGCCAAAAAAGTTCCAATAAATGTTATTTTATAAGGTAACTAGTAACATACCCGTGCATCCGCACGGGTTAATCACATTACGTGGTACGATTAGTACTCAAATTGAAATGCTATAAACGAAGGTTGAACAACCAAATTAGAAGTTACTAAAAAACAAACAATTCAACCACAAAATAGGTAGAACAACATTTAAATTAAAATTAGTTAAAAATTGCAATTAAAAGAATAAGTAGTAGAATAGTAGTCAAATTGGCTTGCAAGTTATTACATTTCCAGCTTAATAAAATTGGACATCATCTAAACAACTAATAAATTATTTGCAAATTTTACTGATAAATATAGCTTGTCCAATTTAAATGAAAAGCAACTGAAAAATTAACTTGGTTCAATTGAACATGTATATGGGTCTAGTCCATACTTAAATGATTTTGATTATAATTTATTATTTACTTATTTCTAATTTTCCTTCGTTTGTCAATACTATGGTACATAAGATCAACTAATACATATTTATTAAAACTTTTCTTTGACTTTAATATTTATAATAACTTACTAAATACTAGTAATTCATTTTATATTAAGGTAGGTGGAGGTTTGGATATGCATGACAAAATTCAAGATGCAATAGCTGATTTTAAATCTTTTGTTTTAAAATTAAAACCAAGAAATTTTAAATAGCCAACCATTATGGTTAAAATGAGAAATATTTACATACTATTTAGATTCACTTATGTTCCGCGAGTGAAACTTTAAATCGAACATTTGATACAGGTTCACATATAAAAAAATGTTTTGTCCGTGCTCCTAAGTATATTTGATGTCGGGTTACAAGTTGCTAGCGAGAATGAAATGGTGGGAAATATTTAGGGTGGTAAGTTTTTTTTTTCACCCTGACACTAAGTTATTTTGCAACGTGACCTCCCTTACAACATCATCACCATAGTAGAGTACAAGCACCAAGTTCGTGATGGATTGGTGTGGTTCCCCTACACCCAGGTACCCAAAATATCGAGCTACCTAGGCATGTGATGAAAAATATATGCACGCTTTTGGTATATCGAGATTACCATACTTCATGCACATTAGGTCCACCCTGACCATCTTACTTTGAGCCAAAGTCTTTATAGTAATTGATCATTTCTGGAATGCTCCACCGATTTCTAAGGTCCAACTAAGTCTGTTTGCTTTGAGAAGCTAAATTTAGATGAGAACAATCTCAACCATGTTGTATTTAGTACGGTCCAACATAGTTTCTAATAAAAAGGACTTTTTTGTTTAATTTTTCAAATTTTTAATCATAGATTATTATAAAAACAAAAAAAGTAAACTATCTAAATCCATATTCGATTCTATCCTTACAATGTTTAAAGAACACATTATCCAATCCATGTTGTATATTTTGTTTATAATCTCTTCGTTCTCAACAACAATAATCGGTTTGTGATATGCATTGCGCAGCTGAAGCTTATCTATTTTGCCAGCCAATTTTGAAATGATTTTATATCTTAGAAATCTTTGCCATTTGACACTTAAAAAAATTGGCAAGAAAAATTAAAATTGGCGCGACTAATTCCAACTATTGCAGGTGCATACATTCAAATTAATTTGAATTAGTCGTGCCAATTTTAGTCCATACATTCAAATTAAGGGAAAAAGATCATAAAATATTTTTTTTTTTGAAAGGTAAGATACTTCATTTCAATTGATAGTGAAATCATCAATACAAGCTACATGAATTATATGAGGATGGACATTTCCATACCACATACTAGGATTAACAACTTGAAAGGAAACTATTACACATGGATAATGAACCTTGAGAGCACTACACTTAGAGCAATTAGAGACCATAAGGACATAACAAACCCAAACACAACGACCTATCATCCAGATTATCAGCAGCTTCCGCTTCCAAGTAGAGGTAATCAGTGATAGAGATTCTGCAGTCTTTCTCCCAATCCAGTTACGGATGATATTTTCGACTTGTGTTCGCACCATTCGACTATTGTTGATCTCAAGATTAACCAACTTGAACTTCGAATCAGACGTCAGATGGTAATTGGAGAAGGAATCAGAATAGGTGCCAGCCCCGCAAGTCTTAACGGTCACCATATAGTGCATCAAAATCCACAACCAAATGTTTAGGCAGCCAAGGGTTCTATGGAGACTTTCAGCAAACACCATATAAGCATCTCTAAACCAAAAATTGCTGAAGTACAAAACGTATAGCAGAGCACCCATAGAAGCACCAGGAGGTGTCACAGAAACCAGAAACACAGGAAAACCATTGCAATTCCATGGAGGCTTCCGTGGCGGCCGAAGAGGAGCCAAGGATACAGATAAGAGATAGGCCATAGCTGACCTGAGATGCAGCATTTTCCTGGGAGAACCTGGACCGTCAAACACAGCGACCTTTTTTAATGGAGGAGGCTCAGGCGGAGGTCGTGGCGGCGGGTTAGCGGAGCAGTGGTAGAGCGAGGCAGCTGGAGCAGATATCCCAAAAGAGAGCTAGTTCCCCACTGGTGGCGGAGGAGCATTATTTGAAAGGGAGCCACTGGAGACGATGATGGAGGTGGAAGGGGCTGATATCGAGGGGGTTTTGGTTTCTGGTGTGGGGGGGTTGCGGTGGGGGTGAACGACCGATGGAGGAAGATGGGTTTTGGGGTCTGGCGGCGGGGGTTTTGTTGCTGGTGTGGAGGGGTTACGTTGGGGGTGAATGGCCGGTGGAGGGAGAGGGGTTTTCGAATCTGGCAGCTGGGGGTTACGGTGGGGTGGGAAGGCTGGTGGATGGCAGCAAACCCCAACAGGTGGGGAGGAAAAAGGCCTCCATGGTGGAGGGGAGAGCCTCCATGAAGGAGGAGAGAGCCTCCACTAACCCTAGGGTTGGGAGGAGAAAAGATGGTTCTAGAGAGAAGTTGGAGCTTCTCTCTCATCCCCATCGTCGCCAATATCCATAAAATATTTTCTTGAATGTAGTAGGTGCATGCATTCAAATTGCTTCCGAAAAGAAAAAGCATTACTAATTCCTTGAATGTATGGTATGAAGCGTGTCTTTTCATTTCACTGTGAAATAGTATTTATTTAGTCCATTCCCTTTAACTTTATTTTATTTCATTTCATTTCAATCTAATTTCGATAGGTAATCATAACGTTAATAATGATGATGAAACGGATATTCCAAGGAAAGAAAGACCAAAAAATGACTGTACTCCTACTAAACAATTTATCAACAGCTAATCCCCACGGTCCCAGATAGAGACCGGCCATGAATCGTAATAATGCTTTGTATTGTCTACTTCAAATGTATCCGAGTTTGTGATTGGGGTCCCCAACATTTCAAATACGCTACGCGTACAGCCGTACATTCACGAATATCATTATCATTTTTTTTATGATAACGAATATCATTATCATATCATCATATCACTTTACGAATTGAATATATAATTTATTCAATCAACTACGTATCTATAATAATATTCATCAAAGAAACAAAAAATGGCTGCGGAAATGTATTAAATCATACAAAAACTACAGTCGTGGTGAACAATAAAATCAAGACTGAAAGTCAAGACCTACTCTGGCTGTAAATATCCCAAAAAGAGCAACTTGTTAAGCTGAAAGTGAAATCCATCACAAGTTCTCAACTTGCCTACACAAGAAACTTATAGCACACATTCATCCAAACTAGTAGCTCATTGGCCTCCACAGAATTTAGGAACAAATCATTAGTCAGCTTTCATCACATAATATATTATGTTGTTTATAAACTTTGTTTGGTTTAGGGACTCCGGTATCGGGGAAAGGAGCCCTCGAAGTAAATAAAGTCTGACTTCAATTTATTCTATCGCCGCGGTTCAAATTCGAGTACCAACCGAGTGTGTCCATTTGGAGTGTATTAACCGGTTGTACCCAAGCTTGGAATTTATGTTGTTTATAAACCGACCACAACAAAAATATATACATAATAAAGACTCAATTATCTTTTATAAATGAAACACAAACAACACATTCAAAATGCTTACAAAACAGAACAATGCCAGATCAGTATCATCATCAACACGTTGAATCTTACATCCACAAGTGAAGAACCATCGCAATCCACAATCATTTAGACACAAATGGCAACACAATAAAAAAAAACTACTGAAATGTAAAACCCTAAAATCAACCAAAGAGGGACTCGATGATAAATAACAAAGAAAGATTCTTTTGATCAATGCAGGAACATATCTGCTGACGCCATAATCGGTTGTGTAAGGTGAGGAATCTGCCATGGTTTGAGGAGAGGATCTGGAATCTCAGGAATCTCAACGGATAATCCACTAACCTCTTCAGCAATTTCAAGGATCGAGTTGAGAAAACGCAATCGATCGGCTAGTTCCATTGTCTGAGCTCTCAGGATGCCGTTAGCGGCTTCGGTTTCAATGAATGCTTCTTCTTTGGCTTTTATGTTCTCCACCAGTTTCTTGTTCGTGCTTTGTAATCTGATGACTTCGTCGCTCAGATCCTCCAACTGCTTCTGCTTCCTCATCCTCGATCGCCTCGCTGATTCACGGTTCGACAGCATCCTCTTTCTTTTCCTTTCGTCGATTGTACCGTTTTGCAGATCTCCACCTTCGGATCCCGAACTCAACGCCGGACGTTGAATCGAAGCCATTTCCAATGTGATTTGTTTCGTTTCACAACAGAATAATATAAAAAAGAAAAACTTGCGCGAACAGAATTTGCAGATCTAATTTATTGGAATATTGATGATAAAATTAAGAAAATAATGAGAAGATTATACGATTGAAAGGGAGTTCATGAGAAAACATAGAACCAGTAAAGAAACACAACGGAGAAAGAGTGCAGCATACGAATTCGACGCATTTGTGTCATAAAAATTCGGAAAACATTGGAGTGTTATGCAAAAGCCCTACGCCTTCATCCACGAATTAATCAAATCGACCCGGGATTATTAAGAGAAGAGGAAACCCTAGATCTGAGTGTGTAGTTTTTGGAAGGGGAAGAAAGAAGCGATAAAGGAAGAAGGAAATGGAAAAATGATTTGATTGGGCGAAAGAGGAGGGAGAGAATTGGAAAAGGGCTATGACTTATTATTGCAAAGAAGGTAAGAAAATTGGGTGGAGTTTGGTTTTATAGAAGAAAAAAAGAAAGAAGGAAGGAAGGAAGGAAAACGTGAGGAGATGCACGTTTTGTTGGGGATTAGATTAGATTAGGAATTTGATTGTTTTAAAAAGGGGAATTATTCAAAGAGAGGCTAATTTTGAGGGTCTGAAAGGACCGCGTCATTGCTGGCGAATACAATGACGACAGCTTTGCTCCTCCACAAATCAATTCCATTTTTACCTGCTTTTACCCTCAAAAAAGAATGGAAAAGTTAAAACAAAACAAAAAAACAGATAATGGTTGTTTATTTCTTTTCTTTTTTTTTTCTTCTATTTCTATGAAGTTGTTGATTTATTTTTTTCCTTAAAATTAAGAATTTAACTAGAATGCGTCAATATTATTTTATAATATCAACCAACTAGAAATGACATAATTTTCTGAGGGAGAGCTTTGCCGCTCATTGTAGTTCTACCTGACTCGAGAAATTAATCTCTGAAGTTGATACTCGGTTTATTCCAAAAAAAACTAGAAAATGACACAACATAAAAATTGAATTATTTTTTTTTTAAATTTCACATTTATTAGGTGTATATTTAAAGTATTTCTTATAATGGCGTATACATTTGTCAACCATAATTACCATGCTTCGAAAAAAACCATAATTACCAAAAAATTATGAATTTTCCCCTAAAAAAAATTGGAGGAATGCAAGCTAATGTGGCAAGAGGAATGCTATATTAATAATACTTGCTCTTTTTGGTAATCCAGCCTCGGGAATCCTATTAAATATCTTAAGAGAGAGTTTTACTGCTATTGTGGTTCTACTCAGTTCGAGATATTAGACTTTACAGTTGCGCACAAGGACAGATCCAGAAAATTTTACTAGTGGGGGGAAAAAAATTGTCTATAATATTTTCTCAGAAAAAATATTGTAAATTTTTATAAAATACATAATATCATTACAAAAAAAAAATCCTAAAATACCTAAATTTCGATAAATTACATAGCTAAAATATTCAAACTAGTATAAACTTATCCTCATTTTTATTTATCTCTTGTAAATTTCTATACTTAATTTTAAAAATTATCTTATAGGGGCAACTCTTTTTTTATGGGGCCAAAATAAATTTATTGTATATATTCCTAAGCAAAATATTTTTTTTTAAGTGGGGTCAAATGCCCTAAATTAAGAAAGGGTGCATCTGTCTCTGGTTGCATGCAAAAGATAACCGGTTTGTACCAAATAATAATAATAATAATACTTGCTCCTTTAGAGGCTAAATGCAAGTTTTTTTTTTTTTACTCAAATGCAAATTATCAAGTGTTAGTTCCTATTTTTTGTCAAAAAAAAAGTGTTAGTTCCTATTTGAGTTTTAACAACATCAAGGTATGTAAAGGGTGGTCAACGGAGGCCTTGGTCCTTTTATATTCATTTGATTATATTCGGCAGCATTTTGGATACATTGGCAATTTCATGGAGTACAATAACTTTATGGAGGAAGTATATGAATTACAGTGCACAATGATGCACAAGACCATTACAAGCGTCATAGCTCCACTTCCATTCATTATTGGTTTTGTCATAAGGTCATTGTGACCCAACAGTTTTCTTCTCAAGAATCAAACATCGTACACAATTGCAATTCCTTTTTTTTTTGTCCAAATTGTCTAATTCTCAATGAAACAAGGCAACGGCCAAACCAGTACAATCCACAGATAACAAACAGGTTCCAGCTAGGAGCCCCAACCAACACACAAGTAGTGGCACGCAGGCCAAAAGAGAAAGCCCAAAAAACAACCCAAATAGCTAATAACTCTTGCTCAACTACTTACACTAAAGTAGAAAGAAACTAACGAATACAGTAAATAAGGGAAGAGTAGAAACCCTAATACAGCAATATCCTCCGAAAAACCATAGGCACACAGCAGCAAAAGAGAGAAGAAATTCCAGCAACACGGCAAGAATTCCATTAGAATGATACTCGATGATACGTGATGATTCCCCAATTTCACCGAAGCCAACAAAGGAACACCCTCTTTGCACTACCCTGTTCAAAACAGGGGATTAATCGTGGATTTCCAGAGATTCCCGAGGCCAATACCGGAAATCAGCGAAGCAAGGCTCGATCGTTAGCAAGGCATCTTCGAATAATAGAAGGCGGATTAGATGACCAGCTACCAGAGAGCAATCCTAAGCTTGTCGACGCAGCAACTTGATGTGCAACTGAATTACCAGCCCTGCATACCCAGGTAAATCCACAACAATGGAAACAACTAGAGAGAAAAGATATATCTTTTGTAATTGCTTGTAATTCCTCTCTAATAAAGTTTCCTCTGCAAACCTCTATGAGAATCTAGCTATTGGATTCAAAGATGGCGTCCTGAATATTAAGGTTACGAGCGAAGGACATGGAGTACCTGAGGGCCATAGCTTCAGACATTAAGGGAGAACTTGCAAGGAAGGCGCAGGATGCCATGGTAAGCACATAACCCTTTTCATCTCCGATAACAACTCCTGCATATCCTTTACCACTGTCCTGAAAATAAGCAGCATCACAATTGACCTTAAGGTATGGAGGGCGTGGAGGCCTCCAAATCTTGCTATTCCAATTAGGGATACACTGAGCCCCCATAAGTGATGTATCCTTAGCATCAATTGTCCTGTACTCCTGGGCTTGAGCTTTAATTTGATAGAACACTCCCATAGGATTAGGAAGGGTACCATTAAAGACAAAGTAATTCCTGGTCTTCCAGATCCACCATCGGGAATAGAGGATAGAAGATGTAATACCTTGATCATCCCTCATCAAAATGCCATGGAGCCAATTTGCTACGGAAGATAGACCCAGCCGAGAGGGCACAGGGCAAATTTGTAGAGCAAACCATAGAGGCTTGGTCCAATCACATAGGAGTGGCATGTGCTCCACAGTTTCAGAACTTGTTTTGCAGATAGGGCAGATAGGATCAGCATTGTTGTGGTCCAATCACATAGAGGCTTGGTCCAATCACATAGAAGTATATGAATTACAGTGCACAATGATGCACAAGACCATTACAAGCGTCATAGCTCCACTTCCATTCATTATTGCACTACAAGAAAAATGAGTTTTCCGGCGACCAAAATCCGCCGGAAATGACCCAAATCCGCCAAAAATTTGGAGTTTCCAGCGGATTTTTGGCGCCGGTAAAACGCTGGTAGCAAACGGTTTCCGACGGATTTTAGTCCCTCGAAAAATCCGCCCGAAATTTTCAAGGGATATTCCACCGGAAAATCCCCCAAAAAATAAGTCAAATCCGCCGGAAAATATGCAAAATCCGGCGGAAAAAAGTTTTTTTTTAAAATATAAAACAAAATCCACCGGAAAATATAGTAAATCCGCCGCAAATATATTTTTTTTTAAAATAAAAACAAAATTCGCCAGAAATTACTATTTTTTTTTAAAAAAAAATACAATCCGCCGAAAATTGATTTAAATCCGCCGGAGATATTTCAATTTGTTTTTTTTTTAAAAACCGCAAATTTATTTAGTAACAAAAATATTATTGATTTAATAATTAATAATATATTTTTAAAAAAATTTGTTAATAAAAATATTAAATATACGAATTTATTAATAAATTAAAATAATAAATATACGAATTAAATATAATAAACTTACTAATATATATTTAAAAAAATTAATAATAATAATATTATTGATTTAATAATTAATAATATATTTTTTTAAAAATTATTAATAAAAATATTAAATATACGAATTTATTAATAAATTACAATAATCAATTAAATAACAAATATACGAATTAAATGTAATAAATTTACTAATATATATATTAAAATATTAATAATAAAAATATTATTGATTTAATAATTAATAATATATTTTTTAAAATATTATTAATAAGAATATTAAATATACAAATTTATTAATAAATTAGATATTAAATATATCAATTAAATATAATAAATTTAATAAAAATATTAAATATACGAATTTATTAATAATCTTTTTTAAAAAAATTATTAATAAAAATATTAAATATTATATTATTTAATAACATTATTTGATTACATTAAATTAAAAATATTATGAAACTTTATTTTGATTGTAAAATAAAAATTAATAATTAAATTAAAATAATAAATTAAATATACGATTCAAAATCAATACCCGATCTGAAAACGATATAATATCCAAACAAGTGAAAACTTAAAGATCCCAACAAAGTACGCAAATATTCATAAACAATACAAATTAAAACTTAAATATCCAAATAACAAAATAACACAAGTGAAAGCTATTGGGGTGGGGGCTGGGGTGGGAGCTGGTCTGAATCATCGCTATGATAATAGCTGCCACCTGTGGCGTCATCAGATGCAAGAAAAGCACTAATATGATCGATATTATTCAAATCGATACTTGAGTTGAATGGCTGTTGGGAGTGTTGAACCTGTTGGGGTGGATACAACTGGTATGGCTGCTGCTGGGGTGGATAGTGCTGTTGATGGGGTGGATAGTGTTGGGGGTACTGAGACCATGGCAGAAAGGCACTGCCAAAATGCTGCTGCGGCGGCGGGTAGGATGGCGTATGTGAAGATGATGGCCTAGAGTACTGCTGCTGAGACAGCCGACTCAACAAATGATTATAGCGCTCCTCGTTTAGCCTAGCTTGCTCCGCTACCAACTGAGACTGCTCCGCTACCAACTTAGCCTGCTCCTCCATGCGTGCCTCAGCCAACCTAGTCCGCTCTCGAAGCTCCTGCATTTCCCGTGCACTTTGCTCCTGGCGCTCGGTAAAGTCACGATGTGCCTGGCTCAACTACTGGGTCAATTCAGTCACAGCATTCAAATCCCCAGTACTAGGAACATATGAGCGGGCAGTACTCCCAGCTGATCCAGAACTTGATAGACTCGGAACAACAACACGAGTGGGTTGCTGACGACGCCCAAGGCGAGTAGAAGTCTTCCTCCTACGACTACTGCTGTCAACATCCGTGGCAGGTGGAGGAACATATGTGTCATCATGATCAGATCCGGATCCTGAGTGAGCCATGACTGTATATATCTAGAAATATATATAGATTTAAAATTTAAAAAAGTAGACTTCTTTAATTTAAATACCACCAAAAGATAAATTGTACTAATTATTATTAAATAAACACAAATTAATATTGATATCCATATAATTAAATCCATACTAACAAACATGCATAAATTAAGTACTAATTAGAATCCCATTCATTCTCAAAATCATCATCATCAGAGGAGGAGTGAATTCTTGATGGACCAACGTGCTCTGCTGCATCTTCATTAGCATCTTCTTCATCATCAACTTCGTCGCCGGTGTTTGGCTCATCACATAAACGAGTAATGGGTTCAACTTGAATCACTTCATTTATATTAGACATCTCATCCATTTGATATGACACATCTTCCATTGTGTCATCATTTGTCTCAATGCGACCTCTTGGCTTTGTTTTAATTGCGACACACCAACCACGCCTATCAGTCTGTGTTGATGGATAAGGGACATAATAGACTTGTCTCACATTTTGTGCAATGACGAACGGATCATACAGTCGATATCTACTACTCATTTTAGTGTCCACTGTATTTGACTTTTGATTCACCCTTATTCCTCGAGAAGACAGATCAAACCAATTACAATAAAAAACCACTACCTTTTGACTAAAATCTAGATGGGGGTACGCAAGTTCGTATATGTGTTGAACAACACCATAAAAATCATCTTCACCTCGTTCAGTGACACTCTTCATGCAAACACCACTATTGATTGTTTCTCTACCCTGTGTCCATTCATTGGTGTGAAATTTGTAACCATTAACGAAGTATGCGTGCCATTCTCTAACACATGTTCGAGGACCATCGGATAAGTTCCTCAAGTGTTGGTTGGCAGGAGTTGGTAGGAGGGCATAAACACGTTGCCTAAACCACATTGGAAAATGTGCATTAATATGAGCAGAAGATTGATCTTCACTAACTTCCTCTGATGACAAAAATTCCCTAATTAAAAAAAGATAATTAATTGTTACACAACCGTCAACATTAATTAGTATCTAATTAAGATTGATAGTTTTAATTAATGCACGTTGAGGAATACATACTCAATGAATGGTTGCACCTCAGAACAGTTTATCAACACATGAACATGTGCTGAATTTAACTCTTCTTTGGTTAGCCAGTGAATTAACTCCTTCCCAGATGGACGACCAGGTAGACAAAAGACAGACAAAGCCAAATGATGTCTAGGACAATCAATATCCATTTCATTTCGACTGCTTCTTGGAGCAAATTCACTCTTGAAATAATAAGAACAAAAATGGGTTGTTTCACGGTGTAAGTAAGAAGCACATATCGATCCTTCAACTCTAGCTTTGTTTTTCACCGATCTTTTGGAATCACCCATAAACCTAAAGAAAACTATATGTTAATTAATTAATTAATATAATAATAAACATAAACTTCTTTCTTTGCTAGATTGATTACGATAATAAACTGACCTTTCAAACGGATACATCAATTGGTATTGGACAGGTCCGCCAAGTTTAGCTTCATATGCGAGATGCACCGGTAAATGCTCCATAGAATCAAAGAAACCAGGTGGAAATACTCTCTCCAAAGTGCATAAGATAAGTGGAATGTCTTCTTCCATTTTTGTAAGATCATCAACTTTTAGTGTTGCAGAACACAAATTCTTAAAGTATTGACTAATTTCAATGAGCGGATTCAAAAAGTGTGTCGGCAACGAACTAAAAGCGATGGGAAGTAAACACTCCATGAATACATGACAATCATGGCTCTTCATCCCATGCAACCTCCCATTATCCACATCTGCACATCTAGATAAATTGGAAGAATAACCATCTGGCATTTTCAACTCTTTATCCACCGATAAACTGCTTTCGCTTGATCAGTAGATAAAGTATAATTGGCTTTAGGTTTCAATGTCCTAGTACCTTGCTCAACCAACAACAAATCCTTTCGTCTACAATAATGATCTATGTCCCTCCTAGCTTTCTCATTATCTTTCGTTTTACCTTTCACGTTCATGACAGTGTTAAATATGTTGTCAAAAAAATTATTCTCTATATGCATCACATCGAGATTGTGTCTCAATAGATTATCTTTCCAATAGGGAAGTTCCCAAAAAATACTTTTTTTTGTCCAATTGTGCCATTGTCCATAGCCTTCTGGACGAGAAACAACACCCGCTACAACTTCCACAGGAGGAATATCCTTAACACTCTCCCAAACTTCCTCCGGTGTCAAAATACGAGGAGGTCCATCTGTTTCAACATTTCCCTTGATAAATGCATACTTCTGCTTTCGAAAAGGGTGATCCATAGGTAAGAACCTACGGTGCGAGTCAAACCACAAAGTCTTTCCTCCGTATTTAAGAGTAAAAGCCTTTGTGTCAACCATGCAAATCGGACATGTCATCTTACCATGTGTCCCCCCAGCCAGACAACATTCCATATGCAGGGAAGTCATTAATGGTCCACATCAAAGCCGCCCTCATCACAAAATTTTGTTTGCGTGCTGCATCATAAGTTAAAACACCATTCCACAGTCTTTTTAGATCATCAATCAAAGGTTGCAAATATATATCAATACCAGCTGTTGGATTACTTGGCCCTGGAATAATTGCATTACATGTATGGTTTAGACATACACATTTCTGGAGGAAGGTTGTACGGGGTAACAATAACAGGCCAACAAGAGTACGGTGTTGTCGAGGCTTGAATATATGGGGTGAATCCATCAGAGCATAAACCAAGCCGAACATTCCGTGGATCACTGGCAAAATTTGGATGAACACGATCAAAATGCTTCCAAGCCTCACCGTCAGATGGGAGACGTAATTCACCAGAATTGTTTCTATTTTGATGGTGCCACGTTATTTTACCCGCGGTCTCCATTGAAGTAAACATCCTCTATAGCCTTGGTATGAGCGGCAAATAGAACATTGCTTGTCGTGGAACCAATTTGCCTCTACTCATCCCTCTCCTGCTGGCACGATAGCGTGACTCTCCACAAATCTTGCATTCGGACAACTCTCCATCATTTATGCCAAACTCATTGTTATAATAGAGCATGCAACCGGAGACACAACAATCAATTCTTTTAGATTTCAAGCCAAGCTTCGATACCAATCTTTTAGCATCATAATATCTCTGCGGCAAAAGTCCTTTAATTGGAGTTGCATCCAACATCATTTTGGTCATATATTCCATGCACAACTCAGCAACATTAAACTGAGACTTAAGACCCAACAACCGAACACACATTGATAATTTAGAGTCTTTAGATCCTTCAAATAATGGATTATTTGTCTCACTTAAATACATGTCAAAACTTTGAGCTTCCTCATTTGGAACTTCTTCAGCATCATATTCTGGCTCTTCAAAATCCAAATTTACTCCAACCGCATCAGATATCATTCCCTGATAAACTTCTAACGGTTGAATAATTTCGCATCTAGACGTCGTAACCGCTGGATAATTACTTGCTGTGGGATCCACTACTTCAACCGGAACATTAACTGCACAAACAACCCCTGGTGCTACTTCGCCGTGACGACTCCATATAAAATAATTTGGCCTAAACCTATTATTGTACAAATCAAGTCTGACTTCATCATCATTTTTTATAAATTGAAATGAACATTTCAAGCACGGTCATCTAATTCCGCCTTGTCGCGCAAATTCTTCATGCTGCTTAGCACAAGAAATAAACTCTTCTACTCCTTGTACAAAACGTCGCTTTAAACAAGCTCTTCCAGGAAACATTCGATCATACATCCAACTACAATCCATGTTTTGGGGAACTACGTACTAAAGTTCAATAAAAATTAATGTTATCTACATACATATCTATTACATATATACATACACATATATATACCTATAAACATATTTACATACACTGACAATGTAAACATTAAATAAATTACTAGGTTTTAAACAAACTGTACTTTTTTTATTAACAATTAATCAAATACAAAATTTTCTATAGATTGATATATTAATATCGATTTTAACTATAAATAACATTTTTACTAAATAATAACTATAAATTACTAAGTTTTAAACAAACTATACAATTTTTTGTTAATAAAATGTAATTATTCAATGTAAATAAACTATTAAATATTCCTTTCAAATATATATTGATATACAAAGTGAATAATACATATATATTTAGTTGAATAATACATATATAATAAGTGAATAAAATATATATATTGATATACGTTTTAATAAAGTAATTATAATACTTTTGTATTTATCTAAAAATATATATTCATATATTAAGTGAATAATACACATATATTAGTAAATATAAATTCTGTTTTTTATTTCGTTTTTATTTATTATTTATTTATTTAACACTTTTGTTTTTGGTCGAGACCAGGATATCCACTGCCGAATGCTGTGACTAATCCCCTCCCTGGATTGGAGGCACCTCGAAGGGTGGGACAACTGGCCCAGGGATTTAAAGTTGCTTCATATCCAATGCGAGGATTTATTTAACACTTTTTAAAGTAAATATAATATATATATATATATATAAATTAAAAAAAATATATTAAGTAAATATAATTTCTGTTTTTTATTTCGTTTTTATTTATTATTTATTTATTTAACACTTTTTAAAGTAAATATAATATATAGTATTCATCTAAAAATTTAAAAAAACATAAATTAATAAATATTTCGCATTTATATAAATATAAATAATATTTAAAAAAATTAATTTTTTTCGTATTAAATTTTTTTAAAAATAATAACAGAAATTAAAAATATGAACAAAATACAATAATTTTAATATTTTTCGTATTTATTTATTTATTACATATTTAAAATTTTTAATCAAAAATTAAAAATTAAAAATAAAAAAAATACATTAATTTTATTTCGTATTATAACTAATTTTAACTAAAATATTATAAAAAAAATTTAACTAATATATTTATTCGTATTTATTAACTAATATATCAAATTTTAAATTTAGTTATTGAATAAATTATAACTAATAATATCAAAAATAACAAGTAATAACTTCAATAACTAACCGGTAGTGAAGAGAAGACTCTGACTTGATGCTAATTCTGCACTCCTTCGAACATAAAAGAGAGAGAACCAAACTCAAACAACTCTTGAATAACACATAAACAAAAACTATTAACAAGTGAAAAAATGAAGAAGTGAAGAGATTTAGAGAATTTTCGGATGTTATAAACATACCTTAGAAGAAATTTGCCAAAGAGAGGAAGAGATTTTGTAGAGAGAAGAAGAGATTTTGTAGAGAGAAGAAGAGGATGTGAAAAAATGAAGAAGTTGTGAAGTGAGTAATTGTGAAACCGAATTATATATAGGCCACAAACGGATTCGCCAAAAACGGTATTACTGGCGGATTTTAAATTTTGAATTTTGAAATCCGCCGGAAATTGGAGTTACCGGCGGATTTTCTAGCTTTCTGGCGGATCCGGAATCCCCCACAAAAAGGAGTTTCTGGCGGATTTTTTTGGTCAAAACATTTCCGGCGGATCCGGATCCCTCACAAATTGGAATTTCCGGCGGATCCTATCCCACAAAAACTATCAGGCAGATTTGTGTGTTTCCGACGGATCTAGATCCCTCACAAATTGGAATTTCCGGCGGATCCTATCCCCCACAAAGTTTCCGGCGGATATTTCAACCTTTTCGGCGGATTTTGAATTTTGAAACTTCCGCTTTTCTTCGAAAATCCGCCGGAAATTACTGTACCGGCGGATCGTTTAAAAAAAAATACTCCGAATAAATCAGCCGAAAAGTTACTGTCGAAAAATTATCCGCCGAAAACTGCAAAAAATCCGCCGGAAATCCAAAAATCCGTCGGAAAATTTCCTGCGGATTTAAATCCGTCGAAAATTCGTGTCCAGTAAAACCAACTATTCTTGTAGTGTTGGTTTTGTCATAAGGTCATTGTGACCCAACAGTTTTCTTCTCAAGAATCAAACATCGTACACAATTGCAATTCCTAAATAACTATTCTTATAGTGTTGGTTTTGTCATAAGGTCATTGTGACCCAACAGTTTTCTTCTCAAGAATCAAACATCGTACACAATTGCAATTCCTAAATAACCCTAAAGATCAATTTGGTACTCATGGTATCCTTTATATTCTATACATGCTCAATGACAAGGTAGCAAAATAAAAACAGCAAAAAAAAATTCTATACATGCAAGGTAAATCCCATTACTTAAGTTTCTAGGAGCTTGAAACGTCAAACACTTCAAAATCCAAACTTAAGAACTAATTGGGGACATAGGGAATAATATCGAATAATTAAGGAACTTCCACATCATTAACGATGAACTATGGATCATCCTTAGGTTAGGATAACCTTTTTTTGGTGGTGACCTTATCCTCTAATCATATTGCACTTATAAGTCTAACAGAATTTTGTCAAAAAAAAAGTCTAAGATAATGGAAGAAAAATAAGGTGTCGAGCATGTCATCATTTTGATTGTATCTTTTTTTTCAGATTTAAATAAAAAGCTTGTTATTATTTTTAATATCTTGAGAATAAACAAAGATAGTTGGTCTAATGACTTAATCTATCTTGGGACACGAGCAGTGGCGGACCTATGTATGTTTCAGGGGTTCAAGTGAACCCCTGAAAAAATAAAATTAGCACTAATATCCTAGGAAAAAATGTTTTTGCACCCCCTGAAAAATATATTTTGCACCCAAGTTCTTAGTTTTGCACCAAAGTTCCTAATTTTGCACCACTCTAATGCACACACTCACACTCTTATATTTTATTTTAAAAAAGTTTCTCTATCTCTCAATCTCCTTAGATCCCTTTCTTGTTCTTATTATCCTAATTTTGAATCTGTTAGTACTATTTAATTGGTAATTTGTATTAGTGCTATTTAATTCATTTGTATTTTGTATTAGTGCTATTTAATTTATTTTGATTATTTTTGTCTATTTAATTTGAATTTTTTTACCAACAACAGTTGATTTGATTGGTAACTTGGAACTCATAGCAATGTTTCAGGTTCGAATTTTTTGGGTGTGACAAAAACTCAGTTGGGAGGGGAGCACCACACAGACGGGCAAAGCCGGGTATACCGATGGCCACAAATGGTGTAAATATGTTATAGTTGTTTTTAATTATATTTTTAGCAAATTGTGTATTTAAAAAATTTGACACCCCTGAACCCGGGGTCCTAGGTCCGCCACTGGACACGGGAGGTCGACTCGGTCCTTCCTAGTGGTTTGATTCCCGCAGTGGAGAAACTTAGTGTTGGCCAGTGCGAAATTTGAACATAAGCACGAGCAAACAAAGACTAGTCTTTCATTGAAAGCGTTATGACATTATGTGGGTAGTCAGCAATGATCTGAACAGGAGAAACAATATATCAGACAGTTATATCTTGACTTATTATAAAAAAAAAAGTATTTTGACTTAATTGTCACTTGGATATATTATTATTATTTTTAGGCTGAATTATATGTTTAGTCCCTACAAATATACGTTTGGTCCAATAGTCTCTGTAAAAATAAAATTTTGTTTTTCGTCCTTGCAAATGCACATTTTATCCAGTTTAGTCCCTATAAATATAAAACTTTGTTTTTTGTACTTGCAAATATACGTTTTGTCAAATTTGGTCCTTGTAATATGTAAAATTTTATTTTTATAGGGATTAAACTGGATCAAGCATATATTTGCATGGATTAAATATATATTTAAACCTATTTTTTATTATCTTTTTAATCACCAATTTTTATATGTTTAAATTAGTTTGAGGATGTTTGAAAGCAAATTAGTTTGGGGATGTACTTACAAACTTTTAATTAACTCAATGACCTATTTACAAATTGCGAATGTCATGCTAGCATTATCTAACTGTAGTGTAACAAAAGGACCTAATTAAAGAAGAAAAACTATACTATTGAGGGACATGGTTACAACTTATTTTAGTTTAGGAAATTATTTCAAAATTTTCAAATAATTTAGAGTTATAAAACACTGGAATAAAAAGAAAAAGAAAAATATTGTCTAGAACAAAAATTTAAAAAGACTAAAAGGTCTTCCCCCAAGAAAAACTACAACGTCGTGGTCACATGTGTTCTCGTACGAAGCCTTTTCCTCGCGCTCTGCCATGTGCACGCTGCAACGAAGAACGAATAGCATTTGCAAAGTATAAGCTAAGAAAAGCTAGACTCCAACAAAGACGTCACTTCCTTCGCCATTGCGTTATTAATCTCACTCTCACACATTGGATTATCACTCATTCAGTAATAATCAACAAGAAACAGAAACAATGGAATCACCACCATTGGACGAGAAAGCAAAGAGAATGAGAGATCTGCTCTCAAGTTTCTACTCTCCACACCCCTCAATGTCCCCTAATTCCCCTAACACTTTTTCCAAATACACCTCCTCCTCCGATGATATCAACTCTCCCGCCTTCGAAGCCGATCACTACATGAATTTCATGGTAATTAATTACTTACTTTTCCTATTCTTTTTTGCTTTCCTGGTAATTAATCACTTTCACGTATAATGAAGGCAAATAAGTCGAATTTAGAAGGGCTTCTTCAGAAGCACGTTGAAATGGTAACTGAAATAAAGCAACTCGATACTGATTTGCAAATGCTCGTCTATGAGAATTACAATAAGTTCATCTGCGCTACAGATTCTATTAAAAGGTATTTTCCCTTACGTTACACGCATTCGTTACAACGATCTTCTTTGAGACTACGCTGTAATGTAATGAATTTATTTGTCAAATAGAATGAAAAGCAATATTCTGGGGATGGAGTCGAACATGGAAAGCCTTCTTGATAAGGTAAGCATTTATTAAATATTTCAAATTGTTTTTCAGACTCTTTTTTTTCTCATCGGAACTTTTGCTAATGATTCTTTTCCCTCCAATGCAGATACTGTCTGTACAGTCAAGGAGTGATAGTGTTAACACTTCTTTATCAGAGAATAGGGAGCATATAGAGAAATTGAATCAGACATGCAATCTTCTTCGTAAAATTCAGGTTTAATTTAAACCAATTTACGTGTTTTCTAGTTGATCACCACTGTTCTCCACAATGTTCATGTTTTTGGGTGACATTCATAGATATAAATTTTGATTCCTGTGCTAAATTGTGTTAATAATGAAATAACTGTTTATCCAAGTTTTTGATAGGATTCGTTTATATTTTTTTTTAAGCGTCGTGTTGCGATTTTAACTTGTATGTTTTATCCTTGTGGAAGAGCAGTTCATATATGATTTACCAGAAAGACTAGGCAAGTGCATCAAAGTTGAGGCTTATGCAGATGCAGTCAGATTCTATACTGGTGCAATGCCATTATTTAAGGTTATATTATTACAAATTCAATCCCTTTCGTTACTTTTACATTTATCAGACACATTTGCACACATTTTTTCATGTTAATACAATAAATTTAAGCCTTAGGTAAGATATCTCATATCTTCCTTTGTCCTCCCCCCCTATTTATCAGGCATATGGAGACTCGTCATTCCAAGACTGTAAACAAGCATCTGAAAAGGCAATAGCTATCATAGTAACAAATTTGCAGGTATATAGCTTGATATGAAAGCCCTGTTAGATAGCTAAATCCTATTTTATTTGGGTATCAAACTTACGACAAAATTAGATAAGACTGGCGTGCTGTCTAAATCTAGAAGTCTCTAATACTAAGCTGAACAAATCATTGATGTTGATTTTGTTTTTGTGAAGTTTGCCTTCATAATTTGGCATTTTCTTTTCTGATCAGGGGAAGCTACTTTCAGATACTGAATCAACACAAGTGAGAGCTGAGGCTGCAGTGCTCCTTAAGCGGTTGAATTTTCCGGTTCATACTTCTTTTTCCCCTTAAAATGGTATTTTGTACTAATTGTTGAGAGTTGAGACATGTTCAAACTAGATTAATTTGTGAAGAAATACAACAGATGGTGAATATGATAGTTTGTACATGTCTCAATCTCTTTCCCCTTTCCCTTGATGTTATCTTTGTAGTCATTAGTTAAGGAAATGTGATGGTAGGTTTAACATTTATTTGTAGGTGGATGATTTGAAGGTAAAGCTATTAGCGAGGTTAGAACATTTCCTTACAGACATTCAGTTGATCCCTAAAGCAGTAGAGTCCGATTCAACCTCTTCTCATGAGGTTAGCCATGTTTGAGTATTTTCCTTTCGATTTATTTCCTTTTCCCCAAAAGTATATGTATATGCTTTATCCCTTTAGTGACAAAACAAACATTGAAAGCACATGTCTTAGACCAGCATGTGGGGCTATGTATTTTTGTAGAACATAGTTGGTAACATTATTTGGGAACATGTTGTTAAACATGGAACGAATTTAACCCATTTCTTCTCCTATTTCTTAACATAGGAATCCTTTCATGAGTTTGTGGAGGCAGTTCGTGCATTTCAAGTAATATTTCCTGATTCAGAACAGCAGTTGGTCAAACTTGCTCAAGATTTACTCACCAAGTTAGTATCCATATGCTACAACGCAAAGTTTTTTTTATATTTGTTAAATAGTACTTTAAATTTGCATTGTATGCAAATTAACTTTTTAATTGTTTTCTAGGAACTTTCTAGTTATTGAGGAGTATGTAAAGACGCGAATTTGTGCAGAAGATTTACTTGGCGTTCTTCGTAAGTAGTATGGCTTTTCTAGTACTTCACTAATTCAGTTGCTTTTTTATTATAAAAGTTAAGGAAATGATGCAAAACTCTCCTTAAGGAAAAAAATCTAGAAAAGAAAAGAGTACCCCTCTCTAATCATATCTAAAACAGGGAAAAAGTAATCCACTAATCTATTTCTGTTTTTAGTTCAACTTGAACAAACTGAATGCGTTTTCTTCCTTCAAAGTTCATTATATTTTTTTATAACCATAAAAAAAACTTATTCTGACTCTTATAGGCATGATTAATGTAATGGTCTCTGCTTTTGATGAGCGTATGAAATGCTTTTTTCCTCCTCTAAGTGATGATTGTATGGAACTCTAATACTACATTGCACTGCATGCCTAATAATATATCTTGGATATTGTATTAGAGGTAAGGTAAAGCTTGTCATCTTCTTTATTTCTTGCAGATATACTTGCTTCTAGTAGATGTTATGCTATGTCAAATTAATTAAAAGAAGTGTCTTCTATAACATCAAGCCTTTAAGTCACTATTTAATGACTGTATAAATGTGTTCCCAAGAAATACTTTCACTATTAAATGTTAATTTACACAAGGGCTTTTGGATCTGATTTGTGTTGTTTTCAAATGTGTAATGTAATTGCACTTAACCTCGGCACAGGAATTATCTGGAATGATGTGATCCAAATGGATGAAGTCTTACAAGAAACGTCTCTCTCTAATCATTCTCTTGAGGTCATCCGTCAGAGTTATTGGCTCCAAATTTAAGTTTGAGCAATAGATGCACAGCTTTTCAAATCCCTGTTCTCTGTTTTTCTTCACTGTACAATCCTAATGTAATTTCACGTTTAAAAATAGATTTTCATCAATTAGATCTAAATATTTCCAGGCTGCCAAGGTTGTCGTCAAGCTGTATATTAAGAGTGCATTTTCTCATCTAATGCAAGACGTCTCAGGTTTGTTCTATTACTTTGTATAAAGCTTCTGATTTTAAATTTTAGATCAAGTGTTTGAAATATTTATCTTGTTATACCGAGGGAAAATCAGACAAAATGCTTAGACAGTAAAACATGACATAGTGTTTGCCATAAACATCTTAAGAACAAAATGAAGAACATTAGGTTGTCAAAGACTCAATTATTGTTAGTTTGATGTTAATTGTATATAATCACCTGATTGAGCTAGCTACAAAAAATAGTTGATGAACATCTCTCTTACTAACTGTGCTCTGAGTTGGCTTCTGTTTGGTAGATTCCCTCTTGAAACTACTGAAACGGGATGAAGTAGAGTATTACTCATTGGAAGTTGCTCAAGATGGTAGCACAAAAGCAGTTCTTCAAGGAGGCAGAAGCTTTTTGCAAGTAAGCACACTTGTTTACCTGGACAAATAGATACAATATCATGTTATATTTATGTACTAATATGCATATAACTTTGTTATCAGAAAATTCCTATTTTTTTATTACTGTAGTTTTATTTAGGTTTAACCTCGCTCTCTCGATCATTTCAGGATATACGCAAAATTCTAGACGACAAGTTAGATATCCTAAATAAACTAAGAGATTTAATAATTGATTGGGTTCAAGAAGGATTTCAAGACTTTTTTAGGCAACTTGAAGTTCAGTTCCTATTGATTTCAGGAAGAAACAATTCTGCAGTCACTCAAAATCACGGTTTGGCAGAGGGAGCTCAAGTTGATAAAGCTTTTCCTGGTCTTGTCCTAGTATTGGCACAATTGTCTGCTTTCATTGAACAGACTGCCATTCCAAAAATCACCAAGGCAAGGATCCACTTAACTGACTGATTTGATATTTGATTCCTTTTAACAGATAAATTTTGGATAGTTTTCCTTTCATATCTCCAGGGTATGCCTAAAAAGATGTCTTCTGATGTTTAGGAATTAGAAGCTTCCTTTTCTAGTGGTAGTGTTAGTGGTTATGAATATGGACTTGCCTTTGTTCCTGGAGAGATCTCTCAAAAGTTTAGGTCTGCCAGCGAAAAATTCTTGCATATGGTATGTTATCAAGTTCACAATTTCTTCAAAAGAATTGCAAATTTTATGAGCCAGTGTGTATTTTTTCTTTGCCTTTATTTCACTCCTCTCATTTGTGTTCTGCTATTCCCCGGTAACATATAGTTCTGCTATTCACTTCTTCCTTTTGTTCACTAATGTTTCTTATATCAAAATCCAATCTGCAAGTTAAGCAGCATTTAATATCCTGTATTTGATTATCTCTAGTACATTAATATGAGAACTCAGCGAATATCACTTCTCCTAAAGAAGAGGTTTACCACACCTAATTGGGTAAAGGTCAGTATGTTACATACCTTTTTTTCAAAATAAAAAATACTAGTGTTATATCTGAAAGAGCTTGAATATGAAGCTTTCCCATGCCTTTCACAGCATAAGGAACCAAGAGAAGTTCATATGTTTGTTGACATGTTTCTTCAAGAGGTTGGTATCTGTACTTTCAAATCAACTGCTCTTTTTGGATGAACGTGTTTAGTGATTCATTGAAGCAATGTAGAGTTACATTTTCATTTCTCGTATTTGATGTCCTAGCTCAAAGTAATAGGCAATGAAGTGAAGGAGACTTTACCTCGAGGTACGCAGAAGCACCGCAGGGTTGATAGTAATGGAAGTAGTGGTTTATCAAGAAGCAACTCCGTTCCAGAGGAGATGATGTTAAGTAGGTCAAATACTATAAAGGGTAGGAGCCAACAGCTTTTGGAAACACATCTAGCGAAACTGTTTCAGCAAAAAGTTGAAATTTTCACAAAAGTAGAATATACACAGGTATTGAATCACTATCATGTTAGGGATGCAAACTTTGAATAATATTTGGTTGGTTGCAAACAATACCTATAGATGTTTGCTTGCAAATTGCAGGAATCAGTCGTTATGACCATGGTTAAATTATGCCTTAGGAGTTTACAAGAATTTGTTAGACTCCAGACTTTTAACAGGAGTGGATTCCAGCAAATTCAGTTGGATATTCAATTCTTAAGGACTCCATTAAAAGAAATAGTTGAAGATGAAGCTACAATGGACTTCTTGCTTGATGAGGTTGAAAAAAAAACATCTTATGTTCTAACTTCTTCGAATTTTTGTTATACTCCATTTATCGAAGAATTTTATCTTTGATCATTTGTAATTTTTTTGGGCACAGGTAATTGTCGCTGCTGCAGAACGTTGCCTTGATCCAGTTCCATTGGAGCCCCCTATATTAGATAAACTCATACGAGCGAAGCTAGCAAAAAATTAAGAAACAAAATATAGTCTTCTCAAAAACATGTTATGGAAGTGGAGGCTATAATCATGTTGACATTTTTGCTTCAGACCATCTTTTCCTTTACATTTCAAATAAATTTACTATTCAACGTTCAAAATATGATACAGGTTAAGAAAAGGATGCATTTGTTGCAAAGATCTTTTTGGTAATGGTTATTTCGTTGTGGTAGTTTACATAAATCTCTCGCAACATATGTTAACTACCGCTACGTGCCAACATTGATAAATTTTAGACAGAAGCAATCAGAGAAGAAATTGGTAAAATGGAAAACTTTGTTATATTCAACAGAGATGGGGGGCTCAAACAACAAATAGAATGTTTAGAATAGAACACACGTGAGACAAATATTTTTGTTCATTACTGTTTCTATATTTCTCTTTGCTGTTAGATCAAAAAACTAATAAGAAGCTTTCTCACTCTCTAGATATTGAGCAAATTCATCCTCCCTTCTCTGGCCAACACCCAGTTGCCTGCAATTAGTTCCTAATCCAATTAATCACTATTCTCTGGCAGTATTTCTTCCCCACAGGATTTCTCCTTTGGTTGCTGACGCAGAAAAATGTACAAAGCAAGAAGATGGATTTACTCTCACATAATAAAAATCTGGAAAAAGAAACTGGGTAAATAGATTCAGATGCTCATTGTAAAGTGGAATATACATCTGCAAATATTCATTTTTACAACAAAATGGATCATTCCATTCTACTAGTTGATACCCCTCCATTTAGCAACACAATTGATCAGTAATGTGATAGCCTGTTAATTCAGATATATATAATCTAGTTATTGTTGTAATGTAATTGAGCCATATTAATCTGGACTATATCAAATTTGACAACAACAGTCAATTGCCAAGACATTGACGGTTGACCTATCTGATTGTTTAATCTTTAGAGTTTTCTCACCTCCCAAGTCATAGAGTGCTGCAATAAATTATACATCCATGGTGTGCAAATTTGTGGCTTCACTCTTCAGCATATGTATAAGACACCTAAGTAAAGCAGCATGCATTTATTGGTGAAAACTGTGTGTCAAGTTTTGAATAATAATGTTCAAATGACTGATACAAAATTCTTACATAAACAAGCATGGATGGACAGTGATGAAAATGCTTGAAAAGAGAAGCCATATACCCCAGTGACATGCATCCATCATAAGAGCTTTTAGATATTGATTAAAAATGATACACACCCTAAACCTCTAGGTGAGGACTATGTTGCCATTGGATAAAATGTGGGCAATTTACCTTACCCACTTAAAAGCTGACACATGGATTCCACTAACATCTCTCACATGAATTTACTTATATTATTTATTTTACAGTTGTTACTATACATTTATATTATTTGCAAATTAACCCCAATTTTAATTAATGCATTTGTCTTTACTTTATCTTCCCAATGTTTCACGAAGAAGAAGATGAGAGATAAGATAACTCCATCTGCATGTTTCTAGCACTAAATATCACAAACAAATTGAGTCGAAATTTAATTTTCGAAAAATTAAAATTAATGGGATATATGTCATATAACCCATGTCGTTGAGTTTAGACAAGAAGCAAGTGGCCACTAATATGACAAGCAAACCACTATGTTTGCTGTTGACAAAAACGTAGTATATACCCCGTAATAAAAATTTGTATCATTTTAATATCTATATATATAGTTTTTTTTTTGACAATATATATATATAGTTAGTTAGTAAAAAATTTATTTTCTTTGTCATTAATCTTAGTCTCTTATACTGAGTAAACTAATGTGAATCATTTTAATTTTTGAATGTATTTTTCCACGCACAAAATTATAAACATTTTTTTCAAAAAAATTAGATTTTTTTAACAAAGTGAATTAAATATAAATTTTTCAAACACCAAAAGCTCAAAAAAAAAATTAATCTACGCCTAAAAATAAAATTTTGAGATTATTTTTTGCAGATATTTCTATCGGTTAACATATACAAGAAATGAAGTTCTATTGATGGTTGGTTATCTAATCCAACTTGTTTTGTACAACTCATATACGACTAGTCAAGTACAACTAGAGTTGTCAGTTTTGGTCCAACCCACTTATACTGACTTACAGAACCACAAACACACACACACACCCAGTCTATGGGCAGGCCCATGGCCCATGGGCCGATGTTGGGCTAGGCTGTCCCATAAAATCTGCAGCCCATTAGAATATTGGGCTAGTCTGACCCAACTCGAATATGTTGTTTGGCCCTATGGGTCGGGGCCGAGCCTAGCCCATTGACAGCTCTAAGGATAACCCAACAGTCGATTATCCAACCTAAGTTGTCTAAAACACTCTCACAACTAGGTCAGTTTGATTTAACAGTCAGTTCTTTGATATATGTTGTCTGTAACACTCATATGATTAATAATATTTGATCCAACAGTCAGTTCTCAAATATAAGTTGTGTGTAATACTCATACAATTAATCATGTTCGATCCACGACCTCTTCGAAAATATGTATTGTTTCTCATAGAGATAGAAAAGTAAAATAAATATTTAAAAAGCTGATATGTAGTCAATAGTGGCGGATCTTGACTGAAAAGCTCGGGTGGGCCGCCAATGAAAGAGACATGGTGGAATGACGAGGTAGAGACCGACGACAATGAGGAATGAGCAGCTTGAGAAATTGAGAGAGTAAAGAGGGAAGGTCACATAAGAACAATAGCGAAGCTTAAAAATACAATTAAAATAGACAAATAAAATAATAATTATTTATAGACAAAATTAAATGACTAAAAAATTAACTTTGCTTTCACATAAAGATTGAAACTATTTGTAAAAAGATAATTTTATATTAAGTTTGATTTAATTTTAAAATGCTAATTTATTTTTTAAAACTTATTAACCATTGATCACTGATCATGGATGATTTCATGTAAATAAGGGTTCACTGACCATGGATGATTTCATGAATCACTGTGAAATGATTTCGCTTTCATATAAAGTTTATTTAATAATTAAAATAAGTTAAGAAAAAGTAAAATATAGTATAAAGTTAATTATGAATGTTTGACTTTCTGATGAATTAACCTCAATTGAAATGATCATAAGTTAATCCTAATCACAGTTCCTCCGATCGAGGCAAGGTCAGACCTTTGAGGTCAAGTGAACTAATCATAGTTCAACTAGTGATGCTCACTATAGTTCAATCAATCTGAAAGAAAAGTCGAACCTTTGTAGTCCAATGAACCAACCACAACTCAGTTTTTCACATGTGTTTATCGTTAGACATGTATTGATTGTTGGTCTAACCACGGTTAACCCAATCAGATTAAGTTTTCAACATATACGCGTTGAGACTATTTAAGTTTAATACCTATTAGATTTTTATTCAAACTTTATAGTCCCCCCAAATATTTACTTTTTGCAAGATTAGTCCCTACCTATGAGGCACCGACCCTGACATACGTCATGTCAGTGTCCAATAATTGTTAGTGTACGACTCCGACATGAACAAAGAATGCGACATTATGAAGAAGTGTCATTCAGATTTTTACTTTCGAGACTAACAAAAGGAGATTAGGGTTTTTTATGCAAAATATTATAATTTTTAATTTGAGAATTATGGATTTAAAATTGAAATAAATTATATTAAATCTATTTAACTATTAAATTAAATAGCATTTATTTTAAGAAACAATAGTGTATTCTTCAACTAATCATATATCATTATTTTAAGAGTAAATGAGATATTTCTTGTCAGCAAAAGTGTAAATAAGATATTTATATATTCCATTAAAAATATTTTTTTTGACCAAACCACTAAAAAATATAAACTATGCACTTGACACGAAAACTTCATCATGATTTTAAAAATTACTCCACTATTGAGTACAATAGAATTAGGGAAATTTTAAAAAATTTACTCATTATAAGTATTTAATTAAATTCAGCGTTGTGTAACAAAAAAACATTGAACTTCAATATTGAGTATATTAGATTTACGGATTTTATATCTGTTGTTCAATAAAAAGAAGTTGAGAAAAATTAAAATAATCAATTAGTTTCTAACCTAGGAAACTTGCAGCACACCTCTTGGAAATACAAACTGACATTAATGTATATGGGTTAGTATGCAAATAACAAAAATATCTATAATAGTTTGTAAATATAATTATATGTGAGATAGAGATAGTGGATTACATGTGGCTGATTTTATTGATGCCACATCATGTAAGGTAGATTACCTACATTTATTCAAAGGCAACCAATAATTTACCAAACCTCTAATATTTCTTTCCTACAAAGATTTGCCCTAAATGTCTTTCAAATCATTAGCTAAATGAGCATAGAAGTTGCAGAATCGCTAATCGGGGTAACATGTCAAGCATGGCCACTGCAAATTGCATCAATGGATATTTCAGTCTCTGCTCCACTCTCAACCTTCAAATCACTGAGCCAGACTAGGTTAAAAATGAACCCTAACAAAGTGATATGCAACTTGAAGTGTAACGAGAAAACACACATTTGGTGTATAGAAACGCAAGGAAGAAGAAACGATTAAAAGAAAATATAAACCTCGAGCAGAAAGCACGCCTGTAATCGAGAAACCCAAGAGGAAGAAGAAGACGCGGTTTGAAAAAAAAATTGGACCATTTCTCGATTTGTGCGTGTCATCCTTGCGCAGGGGCCATGCTAATCTTCTCTGTATCGTTCCAATTTTATCGGATGTCCACGAAGGGAGGAATTATACAGCAAAGTGCGAATTATATAAACATTATATATATATATATATATATATATATATATATATATATATATATATATATATATATATATATATATATATAAGCGATGTGGGACTTCAGTGACAATTAAACAATACATTCGCTGCACTTACCAACTGAAGCATATAGTGCATACAACTACAAGCGTTCCTCTGCCTTCACCGGAAGCAAGCACGATGCTGATACTTCGTTTTCAGAGGGCACTGAACGTGTTATCACAGAACTAGGTAGTGGCACCTCTTGTGTAAGCTATGTATGTATAAATCGAAATTAACTATGCAATAAGAACTTAACTAGTTCCATATATAAAGTGAAGTTTGAAGCTTAGTTCCACTACCAGGGGGAAAGTCCATGATTAACACCAAGTGTGCTTCAGGGAACACACTTGATAAAGATTGAAAAGTTGTAAGAAACAAAACAAAATCAGTAGCTCAAGGTAACTCACAAGTCACAATAAAAAAAAAGGTATTATTGATTTTATTAAAACTTTTACTCTTGTTGCTAGATTTAAAGCTATATGCATATTACTTACATTTATTGCATGACATCAATATTTTCAAATAGATACATGTTTTGATGAACATGTTTTGAAACTCAGATGAAATTTATGGTCCTAATTAAGGAAGCACCAAGAGCCTCCCATCACAAACAATGTTCCTTTCTTATGAAAAAGTGATTTTCAAAAGGGAATGTTGATACAACTTTGTATATAAACCTATTCAACTAACATTTGATTTTAGTTCAATTATATTATTGGGAATTCAAGTGTGAGTGTTTCGTTCCACATTGGCTATGAATGAGCTAAATGAATAATATATAATAGAGGAGACTCGTATACCTGACGCCTTAAGCTTTTGGGTGGAGACCCGGCGTCCAAGTCTCTTGATGGTCCAGATCATTAGCTCAGTGTACCGGTGCTCCCCCAGAATCCCCAACAAAACACTTGAATTCTCATCGTATATGTTATTGGTATTATCTTTAGAGCAACAAATCAAACTATTTTTCAAGTCTATGCAAACATGATTTTTTTTTAGACAAGGCAAACATTTCATCCGCTATACGCTAGTTAAATCTGCTATAAGCTAACGGATCTGACTTACCAAATAGAGCCTTAAGTAGGATAGAAGTTGGCTTCACACGTGGTCACTAGCAGTACTCCTAAAGAAGATGAAATCAATACAAACCTAAATCCCTATAGAATCCGTAAGGCCTAGCTCACAGTTGTGTGCCGTCTACAAACCAACAAAATCCTTATTGAAAAGACAATTTGCATTTCAGCATATAATAAAATGTGTTGTTATGTTTATCAGATACAAAGAAGTCTTGCATAAATGGGGGAGTTATAATTTTCTCAAATATCAGAAGCAAATCTGTTCTGTACCGTACTTCTGACTTTGGAGGTCGGTTCGAGGTAGTTGGTAGATGTAGTCCTTGATGACGAACGCTCCGGTCGAGGTTGAGGTGTTGGTCCTGCAATGACACTCCGACGATCAAGTCAGTGAGGTAGTCAAACAGAGTATTTTTATGAGTTGAATCGCTTACCTTTAATGAGCATTGAATGTGGTATTTATAGGTTTTGAATGGTGTTGACCTAATGATTAGGAACCGTTGGATGTGTTGGCTGCATCTGAAGCGTTGAATGATGGGCTCACCTAAGAGGATGGGCCAGTGATAAAATGGGCCTCTGGGGACTGCAAATAGTAACAGACCAATTACCATAACAGTTGCCCCCAAGTCTGGTCGTCTAATAGGCGATCTTGACTTTTATAACTGTGCGAGCGATCTCGACCATGCCGATTTATACGAGGTTAGAAGACGTCGACGTCTCCGAGCTTCATATGTCACGACGTTAAGAGACTGTACGCCTTCTAGGAAATCAGAGAGGCGCATATAGACAAATCATCGTGATATGTGCCACGCATTAAATGCCTCTGACAGGGTACGTCTTTTCATAACTGCTAATGATGGTGACTCATCGTTTTGCGTGTGCGGTTTAATTCCTGTTGATTGGACCTGTCGCTTTGTTTCTGAGGCCCAGCTTCTTGGCCCACTATAAATAGGGAATCAGTTCCTTCATTGTGTTTGTTACGAAACTCCACTGCTCTGACTGGCGATCTTGGGGACTGACCTTGAGTGAGCAAGTAGAAAGTGACGAGGGTCGGTTTGTTCCAGTGCATTTCAATCGTTCGAGATCGCAAAGCCAGACTTCCGCTTGATCCTAATCCCTTCATACGTCGTTTACGAGGTTAGTTTTGTTCAAAAACCTTTTTCCTCCTTTCTTTTTATGTATAAGGTCGAAACTACCTTGGTCCTCTTACCCTCCCTCAGAGTGGGGGCCGTCAGGTCGGGTTCCGACTTGCTCGTGAACCCAATTGCGGCATTTAACCCTGACATCTCGTCCCCCATTTCTGCAGGTCCGATCTGGCGGTCACTAAGCAAACTCCGAGACAAATCACCGCCAAACCCCCAGAGTTAGCAACTAAGATGTCCTCGGGCGGTGGAGTTCCTGCTGGGGATCTCCGAGACGATCGCGTCGATGCTCCCGATGTTCAAGATAAGATTGAATCTACTACTCCAGACGAACAAGACCACCTGGATTCGGCTCCGACCAGTGAGCAAGCTGATGAGGATCTAGACGTTGAAAATCTCACGCCCGACCCCAACGTTTCTGAAGCAAATGACGAATCATCTGGAGATCGAGGCGAGGAAGGAGATAGCGACGATGATGGTGATGACGATGACCACGACGATGGGGACGACGAATCTGGGGACGACATGTCCGAGGAAGAAATCCAATCTGGGGAAAACCAAGGGAGCTCACAAACTCGTGGATCAGGCGAGACTGAAAATATGACGGATGATCCTTCGATCGAGGATTCCGGCGACGCGCCTGTTGATCAAGAGAGAAGAACTGCCAACCCTCCAGGAAGCAGTCGATCTCCGGCTATATCTGCAGATGGATATTCCAGCACTGGCCTCGGTGTTTCAAGTGTTCCAGCCAGGGAAGCACGTCCTTATGATTGGGTTTCAAGCTCGGTTTTCTGAGACAGAGTCAGTTTATCGATCTTTCCATAATCTCGGACCTGTTATGAAGAAGATTAATGGTCGTTCGGACAGAATCTGGAGGGTCGAAGGGATGAGGGACGGTGAACACGTGGCTACTTGGGCAGGGGATTTCAAGTTTACGATGTACCACGTGACGATCAAGGATATGAACATCCGACCTCCTTTTACTTGTCTTCAGCAAACCGTACTGGCCAGGTTGGACGTTGCACCTTCTCAACTGCACCCTAATGCATGGGCATTCCTCCGAGCTTTCGAGCTCTTGTGTATTCATTTGGAAAGACCGGCGTCGCCCACGCTGTTCTTTCACTTGTTCGAGCTTAACCGGAATAGTGGCAAAAAGAAGGCCGCTAATTTCGGGCGTGAGCATGTGAGTTTCCGATCAAGGCGAGGTTCGAAAATCTTCCGAGCTTACACTGATTCCTTGCGAGGTGATTGGAAGAAATTTTTCTACTGGGTGGAGCCCGTGAACGACAAGGCTGTGGACTGTGTGGGGAAGTTCGGATCCGATGGTCAGACGCTGGAATCCACTAAGTTTCCTATTGGCTGGAGCAATGGGCATTACAACCGATCTACGCATTCTTATGCCGTTGGTGAGAAAAAGCTGGGTGTGGAAGATCGTCTTACCAAAAAGATCTTGGCCTACATTTCTGACCAAATCCCTTACAAAAAGGCGAAGTACAGGGGTATTCCTACCGACGTCATTGTTAAGGCCGCTAAGAAGCGCGACGTGCAAAGAGTTTTAGGTTTGATTAAGATCATTACCGTGCCTTTTTGTTTTCCTTTCGTATTTGACTAACAATTTTTCTTTGTTCACATTGCAGATACTATGGCTTCTAAGAGGCTCGCTCGGATGAAGGAGTTGGCTTTCAGGCAGGTGGAGGAGGCTGTCGACATTGACGACGATTCCCAACGATCTGATCCTATTCCCGATGCTATCCCTATCAGTATTGTCAAGCAAGGTGATCTGAACGCCGATGATCGGGGCAAAAAGGTGCAGTCCTCTGATGCCGCATCTCTTCAGAAAAGATCTACCGACGTTGGTCCTTCGGTAAAAAGGAAACGTGACGATCTTGAAGTCGAGAAGAGCGTCAAAAAGGTCAAAGACTCAAAAAAGGTTAAGCATAAGGTCAAAGTTGTTCCTCTGTCTGAGGAATTTCTGGAACAGAACTTTGAGGAATGGCGGGTTGATCCTATCGCAGCTTCTGCGCAGATCTTCCTGAATTTGGCTGAGGTGCATAAGGTCCTAAAAGAAAAGTATGAAAAACGAGCTGAAGGTAACGTCGTAAACCGAGCATGTTGTTTCTTTCAGGTCGTCGAGTTTAAATTCTAAGTATAACTCCTTTTTGTTCATTTTCCAGAGTTGGTGAGTGCGGAGAAAGAGAAGAATTTTCAGATCCTGCAAGAGCTGACCGCAAAAAACACTGCTCTGGCCAACGCTAATCTCGATCTTGAGATGTTGAGGAAAGGTAGGAAAAGTCTTGAAGAAGCCCGAAGCGCCGCTTTAACAAGGGCCGATAATGCCGAAGCTAAGGTAAAAGATTTGGAGGGTCAAATCAAGGTTTTGGAGGCGTCGGAGGATGAAGCCAAAAAGAAAGTGGGAAGTCTCGAAGGTCAGGTAGTCGAGCTTCAGAGAAAACTTTCAGCCGTTGAAGATAAAGCAGAGGTTAGTTCTGATCCTGAAGCTCAGATCGCTGTTTTACGAGCCCAGCTTGCGAGATCCCAGACCGCTCTTAAGAAGAGTCAGGAGGAAGCTCAAGAGGCTGCTCGAGAGGCGGTCGGTCTTTATGAAGATGGTTTTATAGAGACTTTGAAACAAGTTGCTTTGGTTCATCCTTCCCTGCAGTTGGACGACAAGATCATCAACGCCGAGCATGAAGTGGAAGATGATCGAATTGTTGAGACCGACATGAAGACGAAAGCGAAGACCGTGATATTTCCTCTTCTCGATGCTTGATACTTGTGTAACAACTTTCGCAGGAGTTCTGAGCCTATACATCGACAAACGATCTTGCATAGACTCAGAACTGTGCTTAGTTTTCTTTTCTGGTGATAGGAGTGTGTGATTTCGAACTTGAGGACTCGGCCGTATCCGAGATGGTCTGTAATGAAATTTAACTTCGTATTTTGTTTAAAGTTATTATCGTCATGTGCTAGCTCGATATTTAACATCGTGTTTCGACATCGTTTTGTGTTTACGAATGCATTTAATATTCGCTAGTCACGTACGTCGTCCTAAGGGCAGTTTACCGAGACTCGGCCCAGATTTAACTCGCCCTTTTGGGATCTTGGCAACTGCGGCCAATGGTCGTTCTAGAAATCTGTGTTCCTGAAGACCAACTCTCGTTAAAACGGTTTCCCAAGACTCGGCTCGGATCTAACCTATTTTAAAGAGTCGCGACCTGACATGGTCGCGGGGAGATCGTAAGATCGGTCCCTGTTCGATTTATCTTATTTGAAAAATAAAGATGTTATGAACGTGGGTGCCACTTTAATTGATGAGTAAATCATTACAGCGGGTTGGCACGCCTAGAGGCGGCGTCCTTAAGGAGAAAATTGCCTTTCGAGAAAAGGACTTTTTAAACGGATGCAACGGAGTTTTTAAACATAGTATTTCTTCAGCTTGGACGCATTCCAAGTTCGCTCGATCGGCTTTCCACTGAGGGTCTCAAGTGAGAAAGCTCCGTTGCCGGTCTTGGATTTGACACGGTAGGGTCCTTCCCAGTTCTGCGCGAGTTTTCCTTGACTGGCATTCTTCAGTCCGACGTCGGCCCTTCGAAGCACTAAATCCCCCGCCTCAAAATCTCTTGGGACGACCTTGGTATTATATCGAGTTGCCACTCCTTGTTTGACAGCGGCCTCCCTAAGAGAGGCCCGTCTTCGGACTTCGTCGATTAGATCAAGTTCCTCTAGGAGGGCTTGGGTGTTTTCATTCTGAGGCTTGGGGTGTGACGTCCTTGGGTGTGACGTCCTCCAGCTCAGTTCCCCAATTTCGACAGGGATGACTGCCTCGCTGCCATAAGAGAGCCTGAAAGGTGTTTCTCTTGTTGAGCTTTGAGGAGTCGTCCTATAACCCCAGAGGACGTATGGTAATTCTTCGACCCAATTGCCTTTGGCGTCGTCAAGTCGTTTCCTCAGGCCGTTGAGGAGGACCTTGTTTGCTACTTCGACTTGGCCGTTAGTTTGGGGGTGTTCTACCGACGTGAACCGGTGCTTGATTTTAAGGTCGGCCATTAACTTTCTGAAGCCAGCATCAGTAAACTGAGTTCCATTATCCGTTATTACAACTTCGGGGATCCCGAACCTAGTCATGATGTTTTTCTTAAAAAACTTGATGCAGTTTTTAGCCGTGATGGTGGCCAAGGGCTCTGCTTCTATCCATTTGCTCATGTAGTCGACCGCCACTATGAGGTATTTCACCTGCCCGGGGGCTGCTGAGAATGGCCCTAGTAGATCAATTCCCCACCACGCAAACGGCCATGCAGAGGACAGGGTCGTCAGATCATTGGGTGGATCGACGTGGACATGGGCGTGGATCTGGCACTTCTTGCATTTCCTAACGTAGTTCTTGGCGTCGGCATCCATGGTGGGCCAGAAAAAACCGGACCGGAGTGCTTTTCGAGCTAGCGACCGGGCTCCAAGATGTTGGCCACAGATCCCTTCATGTATTTCTTTCAAAATATAATCAGCCTCTTCTCCTTGTACGCATTTTAGCAGGGGGGAAGATAGGCTTCTTCGGTATAGAGTTCCATCGATTACTGAGAATGCCGAAGCCCTTCTTCTGATGAGCTTGGCTGCTTTTTCGTCGCCTGGTTCTTGACCGGAGTTGATATAGTCCAAGATTGGCCCGATCCAACTTGTGCTTTCTTCCAACACACAGATAGTCGAAATAAAGTCGGATTCAAGGGGAATACTGGCCTGGTGGAGCGTTTCTTGGATGATAGTCCTGTGATTTCCAGGGATTTTCGTACTGGCGAGCTTTGAAAGAATATCAGCCCTCTGATTCTCCAACCTCGGTACGTGTTTTACTTCTGATTCTTCGAATTTTGATAATAGTTCCCGAACTCGGACCAGGTACTTCTGCAACGTCGGATCCTTCGTCTCATACTTTTCCGAAATCTGGGAGACCACCAAGAGAGAGTCAGTGTGCAAGCGTATCCGAGGGACTCGGAGGTCGATTGCTAGTCGGAGACCGGCAATGCAAGCTTCGTATTCTGCTTGATTATTTGAAGTTTGGAAGTTGAAGGCTAAGGATACCTCAATGACCACCCCATCCGGACTTTCCAACATGATGCCCGCACCACTTCCCTTGGGGTTCGAGGATCCGTCCACATGTAGGGCCCAGATCTCGTTTTCTTGATCAGCAGGTGTCATTTCAGCTACAAAATCGGCGAGGACTTGGGCCTTCAATGCAACTCTGGTTTCATACTTAATTCCGAACTCCGAAAGCTCGACCGCCCATTTTATCATTCGGCCTGCCAGGTCGGGTCTGTGCAGTATATGTCTGATAGGGTAGTTCGTTCGCACGACCACCTGGTGAGCCACGAAGTAAGGTCGTAGACGCCGAGCTGCGACAACTAAGGCCAGCGCTATCTTTTCAATCTTTTGATAACGAGCTTCGGCCCCATGTAGGACTTTACTTGCGAAGTAAACTGGGCTTTGCCCGACCTCGGTCTCTCTTACGAGAACTGCCCCCAATGCTTCTTCCGAGATCGACAAGTATAGGTACAGAATCTCTCCCTCGTTGGGCCGGGTCAAGATCGGAGGTTCGGATAGTACCTTCTGGAGTTGCTTAAGTGCTTGGTCTTGGTCTTGGTCTTGTTCGTCAGTCCAAACGAACTCCTTCTCTTCCTTTTTTAACAACATGAATAAAGGGAGGGACTTGAAAGCTGCATTCGAGATGAAGCGAGATAGGGCGGCAATCATGCCGCTGAGCTTTTGGACTTCTTTCTTCGATGTTGGGGTGCGCATTTCCGTGACTACCTTGCACTTGTCAGGATTTGCCTCAATCCCTCTTTCAGTGAGGTAGAATCCGAGGAATTTTCCAGCTCGGACCCCGAAAGTGCATTTTTCAGGATTCAGCCTCATGCTATTCTTTCTTACCTCAGCCAAAATCTCTCTAAGATCGGATACGTGAAGGTTGCCTTCCGTGCTCTTTGCAATCATATCATCAAGGTAGACTTCTACATTCCTCCCAATCTGCCCTTGGAAAACCTTGTTCATCATCCTTTGGTAAGTGGCACCAGCGTTTTTCAAATCGAAGGGCATGACCTTGTATGCAAAGTTTCCAAGGTCCGTCATGAAGGCCGTCTTTTCTTGATCAGGGGCGTGCATGGCGATTTGGTTGTAACCAGAGTATGCGTCCATAAACGATAAGAGTTGGAAACCCGATGCGTTGTCGATCAGACGATCTATGCTGGGGACCGGGAAGGCATCTTTTGGACAAGCCCTGTTTAAGTCCGTGTAGTCTACGCACATACGCCATTTCCCGTTGCTCTTTTTAACTAAAACAGGGTTGGACAACCAGGTCGTGTATTTTACCTCTGTGATAAAGCTTGCTTTGATGAGGTCGTCCACCGCTTTGGCAGCTCCAACTGCCTTCTCCTTACCTTGGACTCTTTTCCTTTGGGCCACCCATTTCGCTCCCGGGTTGACGGCTAGCTGGTGACATGCGACCTCCGGAGGGATTCCGGGCATATCCCCGGCCGACCATGCGAACAGATCAGCGTGATCTTGGAGACATTGGATGAGGTCCTTCTTGATTCCTTTTGCGAGGTCGGAACCGATTCTGACGACTTTTGTGGGGTCTTTCCCTACCTGGATGTGGAGAAATTCTCCGTCAGGTTGGGGTCTTCTCATTTTCTTCTTTAATTCCTTTGCCAGATCGTCATCGCTTTCTTCCTCGGAGCTCTCTGGGTTGTACCTAGCATCCAAATCCGTCGCATTCACCTCGCTAGATCGTCCCTTGTCCGCTCTTGGATGATCGGGATTTTCCGGAGGTGGGACCCCTTTCGCGTCTCGAGCTTTTTGCTCAGCTTTAGTCCACAGGAAAAAACATCTCGCAGCTGATTCGAGGTCGGATTTTATGGTGATTACTTTGTTACAAAGGGAGTGGAACCTCATCTTCAGGTGGGTGGTTGAAGTTACTGCCCCGAGTTTCCCAAGGGTCGGTCTACCGATGATACCATTGTAGATGGATTCGCAAGGTAAAACTAGGAATTTGGTTTTGATCATCCTTACCAACGGTTCCTCTCCATAGGATACCATCAACTCGATGTGGCCAAGTGGTTTAGTTCGAGATCCATTGAAGCCAGAAAGAGCCGATCCTGAATAAGGGGTGAGATCGTCCCTGTCGATCTCCATTTTGTCCAGAAGGCCAAGAAAAAGTATATCCGATGAGCTCCCCTGATCTACCAAGATTCTTCTAACCTCTCTATTAGCAATAATGGCTGATATTATCAAAGGTATGTGCTTGTTGGGCTTACCGTCAATTAGATCTTCATCTCCGAACGACAAAAGCGGTCGACTTGATGTGGTCGGGGTCGTCGAAGTCGACGCTACACTTAATAATTCCTTCCATTTTCGCTTCATGGTTTTGGTGGATTCCTGGTGTTCGAAACCTCCCCAGATCATCATCAATACGGGATGACCCTTATGTCGTCCGGGGTCGGGTTCATCGTCATCAGAGCTCGCATTCTTCCTTCCTCTCTTGACATTAGTCTCCTTGTCTTGTTTGACCTCGGCTGCCTCGTTTCCGGGCTTCTTAACATAAGTAGACAGTTTTCCTCTTTTGATGAGATCTTCAATGTCGTCCTTGAGGGCGTTGCAGTGGTTTGTCTCATGACCATTACTTCGGTGGTACCGACAATACTTATTGAGCCTTTGGCCTGGACGGTGTGGAAGGGGCTTGGGAGGTCTGACATCTTTAAACTCTACGTCCCAGCATTCGTCATAGAGTTGTGCATTGGATACGTTAAGCTCAGTATAAGAGCTATGACGATTTCGAGACCGGGGATCCCGATTGGCTCGACCGTCGTACCCTCGGTTGTCGTTCTGGCGAGGGTTTTCGTTTCGTGATTTTGAAGGTGTTAGGACTTTTCCGGTCTTGCCGCTTTCTTCTTCGTTGATGAAGCATTGCGATATTTCGAGAAACTCTTGCAAGGTACTAGGTTCCCACCTGAGGGTATGCTTCTTGAACGGACTTCCGGGAAGCAGACCTTGGGTCATGAAAAATATCCGGAACGCGTCGTCCAAGTTGCAGACTTGGGATGCTTCTCTATTGAATCTTTCAATGTAATCTCTCAGAGGTTCGCTCTCCCCTTGCACCACGGACATTAGTACGATCTTGTTTTTGGGCTTGCTTTTGGCGAAGTTAAAGTGAACGCTGAACATCTTTGCTAGCTGATCCCAAGTTGAGATGGAGTTCGGCTTCAGGGATCGGAACCACTCCGAGGCTAATTTGTCGAGCGTTAAGGGAAAAATCCGGCATTTCATTTCTGCTGGGACGTTCCTATATTGCATGATATGGTCAAACTGGTCGAGATGTCTGTCTGGGTCGTCAGTCCCGTCGTAGGTCTTCAATCCTTCAGGTGGTTTTTCTAGGTGCCGAGGGACTCGGTAACTGTCGATATCCTCCGTAAAAGGTCCTTTTCGCTTGGATGTTTGCGCTCGTGGAGGGGTTCGATGACGACGATGAGGGTCGACGCGTCGTGCCTGTTCCTTGGGTGAATTCCCCGTGCTCCTCGACCGCCTACGTGGGGACGACGACGCCCAGGATGAATGTGGTCGTGGCGAGCGATGCCGTACTCGATCATTTCGGGATGGGGATCCATGATTCCTTCTTTCCGGTGGAGATCGGTTCCTCCTACGAGCCGGGTTCCTTCTTTCCGGAGAGTCTGGTTCTGGGGAGCCTAGGTTGGCGATTCCCCGGGCCCGGATCTCAGCCACGTCTGCTTCAAGTTCGGTGAAACGGAAACTTCTAGCCTGGTTGTCCAACTCCTGCCGGGCTAGCAGTTGCACGAGCTGCTGGACTGCGTCGGCCGGAACGGAAAGCGTCGGCGGAGCCGTTACCGGAGGAGGGGGCGGAAGTCGGTTCCTTACCGAACTTGCAGGGATTAGTACGAAGTTGTTGTTCGGATGTTGAAGCTGAGCTTGAGTTGAGTTCGGGACGTCTTGCACATGTCCCTCCGGGGTTTCTTGTGGGACGGTCTCTGGTAGTACCTGCTGACCAGGATCGGCCACAGGCTCGACCGCCAGGTTAGTGGCCTTCGGACGTAGGACCGGAGCCATCGTCGATCAAGGTAAAGGGACGAGGTCTGAGTACTGACTCTCCCACTGTGGTCGCCAATGTTCTGTACCGTACTTCTAACCTTGGAGGTCGGTTCGAGGTAGTTGGTAGATGTAGTCCTTGATGACGAACGCTCCGGTCGAGGTTGAGGTGTTGGTCCTGCAATGACACTCCGACGATCAAGTCAGTGAGGTAGTCAAACAGAGTATTTTTATGAGTTGAATCGCTTACCTTTAATGAGCATTGAATGTGGTATTTATAGGTTTTGAATGGTGTTGACCTAATGATTAGGAACCGTTGGATGTGTTGGCTGCATCTGAAGCGTTGAATGATGGGCTCACCTAAGAGGATGGGCCAGTGATAAAATGGGCCTCTGGAGACTGCAAATAGTAACAGACCAATTACCATAACAAAATCAATAGGGAGGGGTGGGGTCATCCTATATTGTGACACCAAAAGAAGCAACTAAAACATCTAATTGGACGTGACATAGTTAATTCTACAAGAATTTTATGGGTGTTATCACATAAATACTAGAGTTTGAAACTGCAATTGAACTTACAAGACCTTGAAAGAGAGGATGAAGTGACTTCACCGGCTCGCATTTGGTTGATTTTTGATTTATGATGGTCATTTCGGAATTATTATTTCTTCTGGAATAGATCAAATATGTTTCTTTGATGATTTCTTTCAAATGAAGTTCATACTAGATGGCACGAGAGATAAGGTTTCTCTCTCTTTTTAGATCTTAAAATTTCTTTTCAGACAAACACATTAACCCTCCTCTTCTACTGGAAGTAGCAATGTATCCTAATGTATCCTAAATGAATTTTCATAACATAATATAAAGCCAACCAATGTCAAAAAAATATTCAAAAGGGAAAAACAAGATCTATTTGAAATAGACACTTCAAGTTGAGATTTTGTGTAGTGTCATATTTTCTATAGTCTTCCCGTTGATATTTGGAGCTTGGGATGCTCAATTCTTGACATGGCAACATCAAAGCCTCCTTAGAGTCAATATGATGGGGTGCTATAATACAGGTCATTTTGAACTAGCCTTTAGTTACATATCTGTTGTGATTTTGTTTGGAGATATGTGAGGGTACTATAACATTGTTTTTTTGTTGTGGATTCAACATGTTACTACAACATTTAAAATTGTCAACATCGAAGACATTCCTGACCATCTCTCAAATGATGCGAAAATTTCATTAAACTATGCTTATAAAGAGAACCATCGCCCAACAACACAAATATTACTAGATTAACCCTTCATTCAAAATCACTCATCACATACACAATGGTTGTAAACATAACTCAAGATTGTAAGCCTCATTGTTAAAAATACTAAGCATTAACGATTCTAATTGTATCGACAATTTCAATCTCATTTCATCCTAATCACTATTTCAATTTTCAAATGTTTCCAAAATTATTTTTGGCTAGTTTCATACACATGGTTCAAAATTGTCAAAATTGTTCCATACACGTTATTCAAAATATTAAATTTTTTAATACTGTGCATTAACAATTCTAATAGTAACAATTTTAATCTCATCATAATCTCTATTTGAAATATCCAATCTTTAATAGTATCAACAATTCTTAGGCTAGCAATGATGAAATTTTGCTTCTCTCATGAGTCTTTACTTGATAATGCTTCGTGTACAAGACAATATGTATGTTTCTGAGATTCTTTCTTAATTTCCACATCTTGGAATTTTGAAGATAAATTCGTTAACATTTTCGATCCTTAATCAAAATCCTTTCAATTATCTAATTTGCAAAACCTGATATTCTTTGTTACTCTTTTTAATTTAGAATACCTTCTCAATGGATAAGCAGCAGAAAGAACATCAACTCTAACCAAACTGGATAACTCGAAAGATATTAGCCTTCTAGGATTTCAACAAAAGTTAATGAATTAATTGTAAAAATCACCAGAAGGACATACAGAAAGAATTTTCATAACATAATATAAAGCCAACCAATGTCAAAAAAATATTCAAAAGGGAAAAACAAGATCTATTTGAAATAGACACTTCAAGTTGAGATTTTGTGTAGTGTCATATTTTCTATAGGTCGGTCACCATTTTTTTTTGCCCATTCATGAATGCTAGTATTGGCGTATTACATCCTCTTTCCATATCAATGCTATAATAATAATAATAATAATAATATGAAATACTTGAAATCTTTAATCAACGTAGAGAGTTGTAAGAGAAAAACCTTGCGACCAGTGATCGTAGCAAGGAAAAATGAGAGGATGCAAAATTACCAGAGAGAAACGGTGTGTGATCTATTCTCTTATTTTTGTGAATCCACCCCTAGTTGATGGTTCCTCTCTTTTATAAAAAGTGGTGGTGTATGCAATATATGTTTGATGTGAGAGCAAGGTTACTTGGTCTTCTGCAGAGGCAGTTAACGGGTTTTTTGAGAAGTAATGGGATTGTTGGAGTTGAGACGTAAGGACCATGTACGATTTGCGGTGGGGTGGTTGAAGCAGCAAAAGCGTGTAGGGGACCATGTATGATTTACTACAATTTACCGTGGAGTGGTTGGAGTACGATTCACAGTAAATTGGTTAGAGCAGCAGCATAGAGGTGTGCCAGTTGGAATCGAATTTAAACACTGCAAGTTTTCCACTTTTACGGTTTGTGTCTCTGTCCATCACATTCTTCTATTTTTGAAGAAGTAATATGCGTATAGAAGAAATAAATAAGAGAGAAAGAAGGAGCATTTCACCATATATTTTTTTGCCCATACATCAATGCTAGTATTGGCGTATTACATCCTCTTTCCATATCAATGCTATAATAATAATAATAATAATAATAATAATAATAATAATAATAATAATAATAATAATAATAATGTGAAAGACTTGAAATCCTTAATCAACGTAGAGAGTTGTAAGGGAAAAATGAGAGGGATGCGCAAAATTACCAAAGAGAAACGGTGTGTGATTTATTCTCTTATTTTTGTGAATCTCCACCCCTAGTTGATGGTTCCTCTCTTTTATAAAAAGCGTTGGTGTATGCAATATATGTTTGATGTGAGAGGAAGGTGACTTGGTCTTCTGCAGAGGCAGTTCACGGGTTTTGTGTGAAGTAATGGGATTGTTGGAGTTGAGACGTAGGGACCATGTACGATTTGCGGTGGAGTGGTTGGAGCAGCAAAAGCGTGTAGGGGACCACAGATGATTTACTACAATTTGCCAAATTGGTTAGAGCAGCAAAGGTGTGCCAGTTGGAATCGAATTTAAACACCGCAAACATAGTTTTCCACTTTTACTTGTGAGCATGGTTGCGGAGGAAGAAAGAAGAAGGCGGGAGGAGCAAGTGGGTGCTGGATTGTTGCGGCTGTAGGCAGGAATTTATAGAAGTTAAAAGGAACGTGTTTTTAGGGTTTGAGATAATGGGCCTTTTTAATTTTTATTTTAAATAAATCCCCTTTTTTATTAACAAGGAATGCACTTTCGGTAACATAAAATAAGCTATTTTATATTAATATTTTTTTTTGATTAAAATCGATTCATTTTAAATTGAAATTTATTACAAATGAAAACTAATATAAAACTGTAGAGTATTGTATTCTAATTTAGTGTTCCCCATTTTAATTTTCTAATATAACTTTAAGTAAGATTAGAGATCACTTTGTTAATTTCGCACTTAAAAGTAATTTTGGTCCAATCTATCCAAACAACAAGAATTGATAAAAAACACTTATAAAGCACCAGAACCATACATAAATCGCATTACGTTCAACTCACTCTTTTCCAAAATCAATTCTCTCAAAACCAATTCTATGAAAATCAGTTCTTGGCTCTATCTTGATCTTGTTTCTTGTTCTATTTTGATTTGAAATTTTAAATTCTCAAGCTAACAAAAATGAAAGTTTGAAGGATAAACTTGCAGAAAATGAGTATGGGAAAAAGTTCCTGGTGCGATGTATTGATTAGAAGATAGGAAAAGTACCATTTAGGGGGTTTAAGTTATTAGTATGGGCTTGGATGAAAAGCCTAATAGTAGACAAATGTTTTAACAACTAAAAAGATAAAAAGCAACCTTTCAAGCATGCAACTCACGCCGTGAACATCTCAAGCTTACAAAACAGAGAAAAAATATTTTGACCAAAAACAAATAGTTAAGATATCTCTCGCTAAAATGTCCACCCAAAAAAAACTTTGGTTAAAAACTTGCCAACTAGTATAGAACACAACAATTACATTATTAAATAAAAGACATAATTCTAACCAATCTTGTCGCATATGTAGTGCTAGCAGCTAAACTATTTTTCACACTCTGAGAGATTGTCCTAAAATACACCAACTTTGGCATCTATTTGGTTTTGATACTTTGCAAAATTTGCATTTGTTGATCCATTTCATTGGTTTCATACTCATGCAATCGGTAAATTTGGTTTTTTTTTTCTCTATTAGTTGTTGGATGCTTTGATGAGTTTGGAACGTGAAGAGTTTGTTTAGATCCAAAGTGGGAAAATAGGAAAACCATCAGCAGAGGATTTTAAGTTGCACAAATTCACCTTTTTGTGTATTGTGCCCAAGTATGATTAGCACCGTAGATTTCCTACAGTTGAATTTGGATGGTTATGATTATAGTAGGCAACCTATTGTCCATGTTTATGGTATACTTTTATTGAAATTGCATTATAGACTTATAGTAGCTTGATAGTTTAGAAAATCGTTTTTGTTGTCTTTATATAATTTGTATTTTTTTGTTGACAGGTTTTGTTGCAGCGTTGCAGGCCTTGCAGCATGCAGGGAACGACAGCTTTGTAGGATAGATATATGATAGAAATAGTAATTATAATGAAAATAATAATTATGATATAAAAATAAAATTTGGTAATTATTTAGTGACGAAAAATGAACCGGGTCAAAAGCTAGGCCAGTTGTTAGTTTGGGCCCATTGGGCCATTTTAAGTATTGGTTTATTTTGGCCCATATTTCGTTCAACCCCTGAGCTACTCAGTAGACACCTCATAAACGCATGAAAAGACTAAAATACCCTTAATGAAACTTCTGATTTCTATTTTTTTATGATTAACTATAGTTCGACGCACGCTAGACCGAACCGGTTCGATCAATCATCATCCGAACCATTCCACACACCCCTTTTTGCACTGTGGTTTATTTTTAACAGGTTCGGCCAAGCGTGGGCCGAACCGATTCGAGCTTCAAGAGTCTGAACCAGACTTTATTGGTTTTTTTAATAGGTTTAAATATGCGTTTGGCCCCTGCAAATACACGCACAATCCAAACAGACCCCTGTAAAAAAAAACTTTAAAATAGCCCCTGCAAAATATAAATTGTTTACGATTAGGCCCGTCGGTCAGTTTTCCATCAAAAAAAACTTTAAAATAAAAATAAATGCCACGTGTCATCATCTCATTGGACCATTATGCCACGTGTCACTGACATGCTACGTCATCATCACATGTCACCATGGTACTGACAGGTGCCACGTCAGCAACCAGTAGCTGGCTGCCACGTGGCAGCTCACATGTTAATGAAGAGAACAGTGTTACTAAAAAATTAAGGATTTTGGTGGTAGGGAGAATAGAACCCGTGACCTTCAACTAACAAACACACTATCTAACCACTAAGCCACTTCAATATTTTTGTAAATTTATCTAACTACAAATATATATTATTTAAATTCTAGTAAAAATACACGAACAATTGCATCTCTCTGTTCTCTCCCTTCTCCTCCTTCGCATTCATCAAACCCAGATTTCCAAACAAAATTTCCAGATTCAAAATTAAATAAGAACTCAATCCGGAATAAGAACACCATTGAATAAGAGTTAATGAAATTCTCAGATTTGTGAATAAGAACACCATTAATTTGTTAAGATTTGTTGGATTCTCAGATTTGTGAATAAGAACACCATTTATTTAAGCTCAAGATTTTATTTAAGATCAAAATTAAAGGACCAGTGATTGATTTTGTTGAAAAAAATAAAAACAATTTCGTTTGATGTTAAAGATTTCAAGGAAAATAATCGCTTTTGTAAATTAAAGGAACAATAATTGCTTTTGTTGATAATTTCGTTCCAGATCTGTGAGATTCAAGAAGAGGTGGTGTCTAGCGTTTCCAGGCGTATGTAATGTATAGCTACAGTTGGGCTAAATATCACAAATACTTATGTGACCTAGTGGTAGTTGAGAGTGCAAATCACAAGAGGGTTGTAGGTTCGATTCTCCCTGCCACCAAAATCCTTAATTTTTTAGGAACACTATTCTCTTCATTAACATGTGAGCTGCCACGTGGCAGCCAGCTACTGGTTGCTGACGTGGCACCTGGCAGTACCATGGTGACATGGGGTGCTGACGTGGCGTTCAGTGACACGTGGCATAATGGTCCAATGAGATGATGACACGTGGCATTTATTTTTATTTTAAAGTTTTTTTATGGAAAACTGACCGAGGGGCCTAACCGTAAACAATTTATATTTTGCAGGGGCTATTTTAAAGTTTTTTTTTTACAGGGGCCTGTTTGGATTGTGCCTGTATTTGCAGGGGACAAACGCATATTTAAACTTTTTTAATATTTGCGTGTAAAATAGCTACTTTCAACGATAAATTAACTACTTTTAACGATAAATTATTAACTTTAACGAATGTAACGATAAATTGAAAACTTAATTATTGACTACTAAGACGTATAAAAAAACTAAGCATATATAGATAAGTATAATATGTCTTATAAACCAAAAAAGTCATAAAAACAATCCATAAAATACAATGCCATAAAAAACTAAACATAACTACTGTGTCTGCCTCTCCCTCCGTTGGTAGACACAGCCAAACTTCCTCAGCCTATTTGGCTTAGCAATTTGCTTAAGCCTATCAACAATGCTATAGTTACGGGTCCCACATGGAATCTTAGCCTCCTTAAGAACCACCTCCAACTCATCATAGAGGCCCAGCACCTCTGGCATATTCTATAAGACAGACAAAACTACTTTAATAACAAAACAAAACAATAAATAATTTAATAACACTGTAAGTCTAAAATAAAGGATCATACATCTCTCATCTTTGAAGCCTCGAAGGGGTAGTTGTCGGGGTTTAGGTATGGATGGGATACCCTCCTAAACCAGGCAATGTACCCCCGAATAGGGCCTGGCATCCCATCCACTACCGGGACACCACGGGGAATAAGGTGCAAATTACATAAACTGTTGTAAAAAAAACGTTTTTTAATACATAAACTGGTTTGTGAATCTTCTGCCAGGCTGAAATAATTTTGTAATTTAAATTAGTAGAAAGAGGATTTGTTGTTAAAGTTGAATAGGATTGAAAAAACAATAAGGATTTGTTGTTAAAATATATGATTAACGTTTTTATTGACGTTTATGTTTTTTATAGGAGACGGTGGAATATGTATTTATAATATTAAAATTGTATAAAAAAAAAGCTTTGAGCATTTGAATAGTCATGTGAATGGTTTTAACCGTTTAATATATTTATTTATTTATTTTTAAAAAAATGTATCTTATTGTCAAAAAAAAATGTATATTAGCTTATAATAGTAGTTTGGTCATTCCATGAGTTTCACATATTCAAATAGTGTCTAACAGAGTTTAATATATTTTTTTCACACCAAACAAAATAGTGTCTATCTTTATATGTTACATTATTTGTAAAAATTGAGTATTGTGATAATTAAACTTAATCGTGGAAAAGTAATTGTAAACGGTCATAGCGACTTAGGCTTGATTGATCAGATTAGTTGGTGGTTCATAGTAACTTAGGTTTGAGTGACGAGACTAGTTAGTAGTTCATAGTGAGTTAGGTTTGACTGCTCGGTGTACTTAGTGGTTCATAGTGACTTAGGTTTGGTTGACTGGACTCGTTGGTTGTTCATAATGACTTTTGTTCGACTGGCTTAAGTTTGATTGACCGGACTCGTTGGTTGTTCATAGTGACCGGACTAGTTGGTGGTTCATAGTGACTTAGGTTTCATTGACCGAACTCGTTGGTTGTTCAGAGTGACTTAGGTTTGACTGACTTAGTTTTGATTGACTAGACTCGTTGGTTGTTCAGAGTGACTTAGATTTGACTGACTTACTTTTGATTGCCCGGTCTAGTTGGTGGTTCATAGTGACATTTGTTTGACATACTTAGGTTTGATTGGCCGGACTAGTTGATGGTTCGTAATGACTTAGGTTTGACTGACTTAGGTTTGATTGACTAGACTCGTACGTTGTTCGTAGTGACTTTTGTTTGACTAACTTAGGTTTGATTAACTGGACTAGTTGGTGGTTCATAGTGACTTAGGTTTGATTAAGTTAGGCTTGAGTGACCTGACTAGTTCGTGGTTCATAGTGACTTAGGTTTGACTAACCGGACTAGTTGGTGATTCATAGACTTAGATTTGGTTGGCTGGATTAGTTGTTGGTTCATAGAGACACTACAAAAATTAGTTGTTTGAAACAATTCAGAATCTGCTTCTCTGCTCTAAGCCTCTAACTGGTTCAAATATTGCACACACTAGAAGTAAGCCACAGAAGAAGAATACTACCAAAACCAACCTTTTGGCAAACAGAGGCATAGCCCTAAACTAAATTTTGCAAAAGAAAATTTAAAAAGAATGATTTTATAGCTACCCCAGGCATGTAGCAACTATTATGTATCAATGTCATAAACATCAATTATTTTAAAAGCAAAAGCCAGAGATTTTAATTTCATGAACAATATGAAAAGATTTAGACATTACTACTTTAATTATGGGTACTCATGTTCTTTAACCAGTAAAAATTACTTTAAATCAAATCACTTGAAAAATAACATTAAATAAGAACAGAATGATATATCCTTCTTAACTGTATGCTAATCTGTTATTTTGATTCATCAACAGCTTAGAAACATGAATCTAAATAGTCAACATGAATCTAAAATACTCCCAAATTTTGCAAGAATGACATAAAATAGTCAACATGAATCTAAAATACTCCCAAATTTGCAAATAGTTCCAAATAGTTTATTTAGTCATTTTTATTGAGGGCATTACAAATAGTTCCAAATAGTTCAATAGTTAATCTAAAATACTCTAAACTCCCAAATCATGAATCTGTAAGAACTGTTATAGCCAATCAACAAAGCAAATTAACAATACACACAAAACAAAGCAAAACCAGAAGCAAAGAAAGGATCAGGCACTTCAACAAATACTTAGGGTTTATTCAACATTCACAAATCGATGAAGAGAAACACTTAGGGTTTATCCAACATGCACAAATCGAAGAAGAAGTGATGAAGAGAAATACTTAGGGTTTATCTAACCTGAAGAATAGATGAAACCAGCTCCAGATATGATGAAATCAGAATAAATGATGAAGAAATCGAAACCAGAAGTGATGAAACCAGCTGCAGATATGATAAATCAGAAGAAGTGATGAAGAAATTGAAAGGAAAATGAGAAGAAATCGAAGAAGTGATGAACTGTTACCGTTAGATTAAGAAGAAATCGATTCCCGTTAGTGATGAACCTGAGAAGAACCTGAGAAGTGATGAAGAAAAGTCTAGTGTTGAAATTGATGAAGAAACCAGCTAAGTTATGCTGAAATTGATTCCCGTTAGTTCCATGTTTGCGAAGGTTCAGAGTAAAGTGAGTGAATTAGTAGGGTTCCATGTTTGCGAAGAGTAAAGTGAGTGAATTAGTATCCTTGTGAGAGAAAAAAAATGCGCGTAAACATTTTGAGGGCGCGAAATAGTTTTTTTTTAAACCGCCGCTATGACATATATGAACCGCCGCAGGTATCAAAGGCTAACGGCGGGTAAAACTGAGACTTAGGTGGCAACCGCCGTAATTCGTCTAAATTGATGTAGTGAGACTTAGGTTTGATTGACCGGACTAGTTGGTGTTTCATAGTGAGTTTGGTTTGATTGACCGAATTAGTTGGTGGTTCATAGTGAGTTAGGTTTACCTGACCAGACTAATTAGTGGTTCATAGTGACTTAGATTTGACTGATCGGAATAGCGGTAGTTGTTAATATATATTATCAACTTTTAAAGCTATATATAAATCTTTTAAAATTAAATTATATATTTATTTTGATTTTTTAAGATAACTTTTATTTTATATATCAATTTGCTAGTTTTGTTTTTTATTCCTTCAAAAAATGTTTTGTTATTTATATTTCTTTATGGATTATATTTAATGATTTGTTGTTACTCCTATCGATATTCCTAGAAAGCGTTATTAATGATTAATTTTTAATATCAAATTATTAAATAGATCCGTTTATTATAAAATAACCAGGATGATGAAGTCTTCTCTCTTCTTTTCCGATTTTGAGTCGCCTTCTTCTCTCTGTAGTTTCAACAATTACCAGGAATAATAAATAAACAAAGATAAAACTTAAAAGCTTAAATAAAGAAAAACAAAAATAAAGGTTAAATAAAAAACTGACTCTATAAAGAAAAGCAATAATAAAGGTTAAATAAAATACTGACTCCGTGTCAGCCTTATTTGTTTTGGTACAATGTGTTAGCCTTAGAGTATCTTTAATGGAAATCAACTAAATGAGTTGTTTAAGTTACTTTTTTGTGGATCCAATATGCCATTTAGGATTTAAGCATTTCTTAGTTGACTCAACTGGTTTTTACTGCAATGGGAGTTGCTTATAAAGAACTATACATGACCCCACTTTTATATATATATTATTTAATTTTTATTTAAATTTAACCTTTTTGACTTTTTTTAGATTTTTTTTTACTTTTATTTAATTTCCACTAACCCGTAACCCAGGGGTGTGGTTGAGCGGTTGGGGCTCATCCTTCCTTAACCAAGTGTCGATGGTTCGATCATCGCCTTGGGTACGGAACAGCTTTAAATCCCTGGGCCAGCTGTCCCACCCTTCGAGGTGCCTCCAATCCAGCGAGTGGATTAGTCACTGCGTTCGGCAATGAATACCCTAATGTTAACCAAAAAAAAAATCCACTAACCCGTAACCATTGAATGTGATATGGCCTGAAAAAGAGTTTATAAGTGGGAGGCATCCCTCACCTTACAAGCCGGTTTTGTGAGGTTGAGTTAGGCCCAATCCACACTCTTAAGATGGTATCAGAGCCAATCCAAAATCCGTTGGGCTACCCGCTATCGGGCCACCCACCATTATTATCCACGCACCAGTTGTCCGGTCCTGGGCGTGAGGGGGTGTGTTAAGAAGAGTCACACATTGAATGTGATATGGCCTGAAAAAGAGTTTATAAGTGGGAGACATCTCTCACCTTACAAGCCGGTTTTATGAGGTTGAGTTAGATCCAATCCAAGGCGTGCCCTGCAAATTGAAGAGTGCAATATACTCTCATTTGTTATATCAATATGAATAAATATATTGCTTGAAAAATATAAGCCACAAATTCATCCTCATTTTCTCTGCCATTCTCGAGAACCTTCTCCCCTCATTTTTCTTCAACCCATTTGCTCTAAATCCCTTCTCTCCTCTTCCCAGCTCACCCCTCATCCAGAACATTAATGTTTAAGCTTATTTTCTTATCCAAATACAATATTAGCTTCATCATCTTCTTCTTGATTTACCAGTTTCAGTTTATGTAATATGAGTTTGTGGCTAAAAAAAAATTCCTCAGATCCATGCAAATCTTCTTCTGAAGTTTTTGATTCTAAAAAGTTTCAATTTTGTAAATTGTATTTCCAGTTTTTCTACTATGTGAATCTGTTGGTTTTCTCTCAATTCCTGTTACTGTGTTCAACGAAGTTTTCGTTGTTATTGAAGGTGTTGAAAAAGTCGAAAAAAATTATGTAGTTTGATTTTTTGTAATTAAAAAATTGATTTTTTTCAAGATAATTCCCATAGTCACCGATTCCTATATTGTCACCGGCTACTAATTATAGGCAACCCTCACCTCCACGTCAGCTTCGTTTATCGCTGGTTTTCTATTGTAGTCGCTTCTTATAGTTGCAGAAACCTGCTGCATCAGGTAAAACTGTAGTTGTGCACAATACACAAAAACATCAGTTTGTGTAACTTAAAAGCCACCGCAGGATTCACTCTTTGCTAGATTCCCAATAAAAGCTTTTACTACTAATTCCACCACTAGGAAATCTCATTTATTTTCTAGAACACCACCTCTTGAATTTTTTCTCAAGCCAACTGTGGATGAGAGCTTTGAGACCATGTTTGACATTGGATCCTTGGTTTTTTAGGTAAATGTGGATATACTGCTAATATGAACATACAGAGTTCAACTAGTGATGCTCACTATAGTTCAATCAATCTGAAAGAAAAGTCGAACCTTTGTAGTCCAATGAACCAATCACAACTCTGTTGTTCACATGTGTTTAACGTTAGACATGTATTGATTGTTGGTCTAACCACGATTAACCCAATCAGATTAAGTTTTCAACATGTACGTGTTGAGACTATTTAAGTTTAATACCTATTAGATTTTTATTCGAACTTTATAGTCCCCCCAAATATTTACTTTTTGCAAGATTAATCCCCACCTATGAGGCACCGACCCTGACATACGTCATGTCAGTGTCCAATGATTGTTAGTGTACGACTCCGACATGGACAAAGAATACGACATTATGAAGAAGTGTCATTCAGATTTTTACTTTCGAGAGTAACGAAAGAAGATTAGGGTTTTTTATGCAAAATATTATAATTTTTAATTTGAGAATTATGGATTTAAAATTGAAATAAATTATATTAAATCTATTTAACTATTAAAGTAAATAGCATTTATTTTAAGAAACAATAGTGTATTTTTCAACTAATCATATATCATTATTTTAAGAGTAAATGAGATATTTCTTGTCAGCAAAAGTGTAAATAAGATATTTATATATTCCATTAAAAATATTTTTTTTGGACCAAACCACTAAAAAATATTTATCAATACAAACTATGCACTTGACACGAAAACTTCTTCATGATTTTAAAAATTACTCCACTATTGAGTACAATAGAATTAGGGAAATTTTAAAAAATTTACTCATTATAAGTATTTAATTAAATTCAGCGTTGTGTAACAAAAAATACATTGAACTTCAATATTGAGTATATTAGATTTACGGATTTTATATATGTTGTTCAATAAAAAGAAGTTGAGAAAAATTAAAATAATCAATTAGTTTCTAACCTAAGAACATTTATGTAATATATTTGGGGGTGGGGGATATGAACCCCGTCCCCATCCCCAAGTTGACTGCGGGGAGATTTTCTCCATCATCTCCTTCCCCACGGGGAAAAATTTCCCACCCACGGGGCCCCAAACAGGGCAATCCACGCAGGGATCCCCACTTACGGGTAGAAATTGTCGCCCATCGGTCAATATGTATTTTTTATTCTGACTGATAATATTTTAATAAAAATTAAAAAAATTCTAAGTGTTTGTGATACGCCGTCGACTTCATCACCTCCTTCGTCTCCAAGCACTCCCTATGCGCCATCAAATTAGGGATTTCTATCAATATTTAGGGATTAGGGATTTCTATTTGTTTGCATTAGATCGTTTTCTCGTTTTTTGTTTCGATAAGCATGTTTTTGTTTCGATCGTGGATTCGTGGTTTGAACCCAGTAGCTATGAAGAAGAGACTTGAACCCAACGCTAAAAAAATGAACCCTGGAACTTCAAAGGAAGAAAAGAAGGGGGGTTTGTTTGATTGGAGAAAAAAACAGTTTCACTAAGTTACTTGAACTCACATTCTTTGGGTGTGCAAAACTGGTGTTCACATCCTCTGCTATATAGTGTTGCTTGAACTCACATTGTTTGGGGCTGTTGGCGTATCATGCTAATTTAATTTAGGTGCTTAATTTATAAAGGGAATTGTCATGGGTTTGCGAGGTCCTCAAGAGGTGTAACTGTAAACCCATGCTCTTGGAGATGAATAAACATTTGGGATTTTCTTTTAAGTTTATCAAAATATTAAATAAAAAATTATGAGTCAGATTTAAAAATACATGTTGGACTGCCACATAAGTATTTAACCGTCAAATAGACTTTTTTAATAGAGTTGGATGGAAAATTTAAAAAAGGCTAACTGTAAAAGTTTTGTGACTTAAAGAACTTAAGTGGTAAAAAAAACTTAAATGAGCAACTCGTTATAATTAAATAACTTAAAGGACCTATGATATAATTTAACATGTGTTAAATGAGATCTGTTTTTTCCAGAGAGACAAAATGCTAACATTAATGTTGAAATATCTCAGTTCCCTTCTGGTTTGAAGCTTGAGTCGTAGTGATACTGGGTTTCTACCGGGTTTAATGTCTCGGTGCCCTTTTGGTTTGAAGCTTGAGCCGTAGTGATGATACTGGGTTTCTACCGGGTTTATTGCCTCTGTTCCCTTCTTCTCTTTAACATATCCATATCCATCTGAGAGTGAGTGAGAGTGAGACAGAGTGGGAGAGAGTGAGAGATAGTGAGGGAGAGTGGGAGAGAGTGAGATAGTGAGACATAGACTGAGAGTGACAGAGAGTGAGAGAGACTCAGAGTTATATAGACTAACATAGTGAGACATAGAGTGAGAGTGAAGGAGGGAGTGAGATAGAGTGAGAGTGAGTGAGAGATGTAGAATGAGTGTAGGGGTCTGTGAGTTTATTTTAACATTAATGGGATTATTTTGGAACAAATTGTTGGTTTAACTTTTCAATGCGAACACCTATGAATTTCTGTCTTTTATTAATTTGCAGTTTGACATAATTTATTTGCTCCATTCATATGAAATTCACTAGGGTCACCAAGCTAATCACATAATGCAAAAAGCTGATCACATGATGCATAATTTCTTTGCTCCATTCGTATTGTTTGAAATCTATTTGTAGAATAATTTTTTAAAATGAAAAAAAATTGATCAATTTGTTCAATAGAGATAACAAATATAATAAAGAATAATAGATGCTTTTCTAACGTAAGAATTGCAAAATATAAAATTATCAAAATCATCTTAAAACATATTTGCTTTATTCATTCTTTTTTTGACAAGAACAAACTTAATTCATTTCATTAAACAGAATTGTTTCAATACAGGTTGGAATGAAATCAAAAACGTGGGAACTAGCAAACAATCTTGATGCCTGTGCTAACGTATGAGCAACAAGATTAGCTTGTCTCCAAATATAGCTAACCTCAAAGCTAGGAAAAAGACGTAATCTATTACGACAATACAATAAAATAGTACCAAGCTCGGTATTCGGCAAAGGCTCTACCTTCAAGCCATTTACAACTGGAGCACAGTCCAGTTCAATGGAAACAGAAGATAGCCCCAAAGCTTCCAACCAAGCCAATGCTTCCTTAAGACCAATTGCCTCCGCTTCTTGCGGTGTTGGGACTCCATGGAACCACATAGTTTTGCCTCTATAGAAATCACCTGTGGACGTTCGAATACACAAACCAATACCCGTGAACCACATAGTCTTCCGCAAAAATTGCCGCATACACAAACCAATTTTTGCCGCATCGACGTTACATTTTAAAGCTCCTGCTGCTGGCCGAACCCACCTCAATACCCGTGGCAGCTGCTGGCCCGAGAGCACAGGAGGATGGTGTTGTTGCTGGCGCGCTCCAAACCAAGCGTCAAACATATCCTTCACGGTGTGAACGACTTGCTCAACCGGTTGTAACACCCCAGCCCAAACCTTGTCATTACGGCGACGCCAAAGAGCCCAAATACCCATTAAAAACCTGTTTCTACTAGTCACGGACAACGAACCCAGCATCGAAAAAATGGCATCACGCAGAGTTGCTGCGTTTTCTGCTGCAACCCGAAAGGGCAGCAACAAGTCCAGCTTCTGCCACACTTCCTGTACAGCGCTACACTCCAAAAAAACATGACTATCTGTTTCCTCTTCTTGTTCGCAAAAAGGACACAAAACGGTGCAATCAACATGTCTCTTAACCAAGTTACTACGAGTAGGAAGACACCCCCTAGCAAGCCTCCAAATTAATAATTTAACTTTCGGTGGAACGCCCGCTTTCCAAATGGACATCCAATCACCGTCAATTCTAGCATGTGAATTATTAATAATTTCCGGAGTATCCATAAGCGCATAGTAAGCCGAGCGAACCGAATAAAGACCGGACCGACTCCGCCACCAAGATAATTTATCTTCCTCCAAGTCACTGTACCTTGGCATGCTTTTGATGAGCATAGTCTCTTCTTGACAAAAAAGTTGATCAATTAAGCCATAATTCCAACCACTATTGTCTTGGTTCATCAAGTCCTTAACCCTCATTTCTTCCATCCCTTGAGCCATAGGTGATCTAACAAAGCTATCACTACGTCCCTTCAACCACGGATCTCTCCAAACTGAAATTTTGTCGCCATTCCCAATTCTCCAACGTGCCCCCAAATTCACAACTACCCGGGAAGAGAAGATACTACGCCAAACAAAGCTGGGATTATGGCCCAAGCGAGCCCCCATAAAGTCATCATTAGGATAATATTTAGCTTTAAAGATTCTACTTACAATAGTATCTGTACGAGTAGCAAGATGCCATGCCTGCTTCCCCAGCATTGCCAAATTGAAGCCATGAAGATGACGGAAGCCCATACCTCCAAACTCCTTTCTAACCGACAGCTTCTCCCAACTCAACCAATGAATACCCCTCCTCGTGCCACGGTTCGTACCCCACCAAAATGAATTCATCATTCTTTCAAGCTCCTCACCCAGTGTAGATGGAAGCATGAAGGTGCTCATACAATAAGTTGGAATGGATTGAGCAACTGACTTGATTAAGACTTCCCTGCCAGCCTTAGATAAGTGCTTCCCCGACCAATGATGTATTTTCCTCCAAATCCGATCCCTCAGGTAGCCAAAGAGTTGTTTCTTGTTTCTTCCAATCATAGACGGAAGTCCCAAATATTTGCCCGTTCCAAGACATTCTGTGACTCCCAATATAGCTGTAACATCAAAGCGAGCCTCTTGTGAAGTATTCCTGCTAAAATAAATTTCAGATTTTTGTAAGTTAATAGCTTGCCCCGATGCTCTCTCAAAGGTGTTAAGAATATCCTTGAGATGCCTACTCTCTCTAGCATCGGCTCTGCAAAACAAGAAACAATCGTCAGCAAAAAGGAGGTGTGAGAGAGAAGGAGCCCCTCTGCACACCTTCACACCATGAATATCCCCTATGCTCTCAGCTCTCTGTAGTAAAGTAGTGAGACCCTCTGCACACAATATAAATAGGTAAGGTGACAGTGGGTCACCCTGCCTCAGTCCTCTCCCTGGAATGATAGGTCCCACTTTTTCACCGTTTATCATAACTGAGTAAGTAACTGTTTCCAAACACATTTGCATCCACCGAACCCATTGGTCATCAAATCCCATCTTCACAAGAATACGCTGCAAGTAGACCCAATCCACTCTATCATAAGCCTTACTAATATCAATTTTTAGCGCCAGCTCCCCCTTCTTCCCCGTTGTTTTGCACTTCAAATGATGTAATGTTTCAAACGCCACCAACACATTATCAAGAATAGATCGATTTTCCACAAAGGCAGATTGTTCAAGAGCAATAAACTTTGGAAGTAGAGGTTTTAATCTATTAGCAAGTAACTTCGAGATAATCTTGTAAATGACGTTGCAAAGAGAAATGGGCCGAAGATCTTTCATAGACGTAGGATTCTCCACCTTTGGAATTAGCACAATATTGGCATCATTTATATTAGGGGGGAATTCGCCCATGACCAGCCACTCCCTACCAATGTTAAACAACTCCACTCCACATAAATTCCAGAACCTCTTGAAGAAAGCCGGATTTAACCCATCCGGTCCTGGCGCTTTGTCGGAATGCATTTGAAAAAGAGCTTGTTTGAATTCTTCAATCTCAAGAGGACGCACCAATAAGTGATTATCATTATCCGATACCCGTGGCTGAACATGATCAATAACGCTCCCATAATCACCTCCCCCACCATGAAAAAGATTTGCGAAATAACCCCTAGCCACTGCGCAAATATCCTGCTGGTCCGTCACTTCCACACCATCCTCTGTAACTAGCTTTGAAATGTGATTCCTTCTCCGTCGTGCACTAGCCATCGCATGAAAGAAGCGAGAGTTAGTGTCCCCGTCACGCAACCAATATACCTTAGCACGTTGTCTCCAAAAAGCCTCCTCTTGCGCTAACAAAGTGCTTAGACGATTCTTGGTCTCTATAACCATCGGATCCTCACCCCCACCAGGCATGACACGCAATTCATCAATTAAGCGACGGCATTCATTGATCTCATCCCGGTACCTTGATCTAAGCTTCTTACCCCAAGCATCCACCGCCGATGTACAATGATTTAATTTATCAAGGAAGCCCAACCCGTCACTACGACTCCAACTCTCCTCAACCACCAAGGGAAGCTCATTTTCTCAAGCCAACTATTCTCGAACCGAAACTCACGCCTCCTCAAGATTCTCTCCAAGTAATTCAACCTCAACCACAAAGGACTATGATCCGACTTATCCGAGACTCCATTCACAAATCTATTATTAGGGAAAGTATCCAACCAAGATTGAGTAGCAAAAATACGATTAAGTCTCCCTTCCTTTACTTCCGACGTACCCAAACTCTTAGTCCACGTGAATCTATGACCCTCCATGGGAAGGTCCACTAAATGGCTCTCTTGAATAGCTTCTTGGAAACCACGAATTACCCACGGTTGACGATCTTGTTGTCCTCTAATCTCGTCATTGGAAAGAATGTCATTGAAGTCTCCCATAACACACCATGGCAAATCGTTGTCCCTAGATAACGTCTTCAAAAGATCCCAAGAGTCTCTCCTTCTTCCACTTTCCGGATACCCATAAAAACCCGTAAGCCGCCAAAGAGGACGGCCCACAGAACTAACCTCCACATTAATAAAATTCGAAGAATAATTCAAGATACGACAATCAAACGGATGCTTCCAAAGCAAAGCAAGACCCCCGCTTCTACCAACTCTATCCACAGCAAAAGCATTATCAAAACCCAGCCTAACACGAATGTCTTCAATTCTATTAGCATGTACCAAAGTTTCACACAAAAAGATTACGTCCGGATGGTACGCCCGAACGAGGTCACGGATGGACGAAACTGCACTCGGGTTGCCCAGGCCCCGGCAGTTCCAACTAATGAAACTCATTTGTCCTGGCAGGCCTGCTTGCCAGGACCTGCCTCTAAAAAATTTTGTCTACCATGCAGCATATTCACGTCACCCAAAGTCTCCACCGTTGGCTCCTCACTAGCATTTTCCAATTCTGACTCATTCCCCTTTTTTCGTTTGCGATCCTGGTCAATAACCATAACATCCTCAGTAGCATTTTTGTTAGTAACCGTGACCAAGTTCAATGTATCATTAGCACCAGTTTTTTTGATAGGGAAAAAAGATTGAGGATCCTTGAATATTGCAACCATATTACTAGATACTTTTGCGTTAGAAAAATTTGCCTTATTAATAGGAGAACTTTCGGCCTCATTAATAGGAGAATTATAACTTCCTTGATTTGCTCCTTGATTTTCGCGCCCCTCACTCCTTGGATCACGCCTAGCATTGAATGATTGGCTAGGGTTCACCCATCCACCGTCGCCGGCATCACGCAGCCACCGAGACCTTGTGATGGCAGCCCCCCTACGCATTTCAGCACGAAGTTCAGGCCCCCATCCCCTCACGCCGTCATCCACACCCATAACAAAACGCTGCTCGCATGAACTCTCACCATGCCCTAGCCTCCCACAAATATAGCAAAATACCTCCAACCTCTCGTACTTAAACGACACCATTCTCGCCTCCCCACCTTGCTTCCGTATCTTCTTTGATCTCATTAACGGAAATGTAACATCGACCATCACCCTTATACGCATAAAAGACCGCAGGAAATTTGAAGAGTTCTTCTCATCATATTCTAAGAAGACGCCTATGGAGTTTCCCAAACCCTTACCAACCGACTCAGACATGAAGCCAAAAGGAAGATCATGCACTTGTATCCAAAAAGGGACTTGGTAGAGAGGAACATCTTGTGGAGGCACCCCTTCTTGGATCACACTGAGAACAAGTAAATTTTTATCAAAGTACCATGGACCTTGTTTAAGAACCTTTTGGACATCCAACTCATGATAGAATTGAAAAGCAAATATCCCTGGCTGTATCTCGTTGATCGTAACTCCACGCCCTGGCCGCCAGATCTCCGCCATCTTGTCCTTCATCATCGCAACCCTAACACTCCTATCAGTATGGAATCTCCCCACCAAACAAAGAGGCTGCGCCGCCAACCCTTCCTCCACCCCTTCATCACCAAACTCAATCTCATCACTTTCACGAATTGACAAATTCTCCATTGTGTCTGGAAACAGAAAAACGTTACTCAGTTTGAAAACTAGAAGAAAAACTGGGAACTCTCACACCGTCGGAGAGAAGACCTCACTCACGCTCTCACACTTGGGAGAGAAGACTTGCTTTATTCATTCTTAAAACATATTTTTTTCCATTTGACATTTTTTTAATTCCGTAATATACAATATTAATAACCACTTTTTTCTCTACCTCAATAACATTTTTCACTAACTAAGCAACAAAAACGTTTTTACCATTTTTTTTAAGTCAATTTATTCTGAATAAATTTTATTTTTTCCAATCTGACGTTACTCTATATTATTCTAACATATGATATCAAAAACGTTTTTCCATTTGACTTTTTTTTTTATTTTTTAATACATTATTATTAATAAACAATTAAATTAACATTTACTTTTGTTAAGTTTTTTTTCGTAAACTAGGGTTGTTGCGTTAAAAACACGCTTAGAGCAAATGTACTCTTTCGCAGAAGTAGTATAAAAGAATATCGTATCCACAAGGATTAATTAACAAGTACTAAACTAATCAAGATTATTTAATGTTTAGACGAACGAATAGTTTTATGTTATAGAAACGAAATAAAGAGAATTAAATAACAAGAATTAAAATACTAAATTTAATCGTTGGAGAGAAGCCAGGGGTCATGGTTTCACTTGCAAGCTTTGATTCCCCTATGTCTAATTCTACCTGAATTCTCTTATTTTATTCAATTACCAATCTCTTTACTAGAGCTACTAATCTGTTTGGTCATTCGCGATTAATATTCTTTTTCCTAAATTAACCCTAGTTTGGTCATGCTAGAATTTAAATTTATGAAAAGCATAAAGAACAAAAAGGTTGAATGATTGGAAGACAAAATTAAAGTTTGGTCATGCATTAATTATAGCCCCAATTATCCTATAGGTCCACCAACTAATTGCAGTACTAATTGATTATGAACATGAAAAAGGTAGCTAATCCTAATTATGTGATAAAAACAATAGGACAATATTAATTGAAATAAAACTAGGAATTCAAATATTAAATTAGAACATAAAAAAGGTCTCTAAGAATGCAAGATCCATCTAAGACCCTAGAAGAGGATTTAGGTATCCATAATAGTCAAGAACAATAAAATAGAAATAAAGTTCATGAAATACAAAGATAAAGAATAACCCGTAAAATAGATAAAGTATTGATCAATGTCTTCAATCTCTTTTTTTCTGCTCCAAAGCTCTCTCTCCGGTGTCAAGAACGGTGCCAAAAATCTCTTTTTCTCCTCTCCAATCCGTTGTAGTCAGCGTGAGTGGTTTTGTTTGTGTTATAGTGTGTGGCTCTCCTAATTTACAAGTGAAGCCCTCCTTTTATATTAGTTCCTTTTCTTTCTCTCCAAACAAGGAATCAAGTCAAGATTGTTTCCTCTTTTAATTGCAAGATATCTCAATCCCTAAATATTAGGATTTAGATCCTTTCTAAATATGTGTTGCTTGCTATCCACTCCATGCCCCTTTCTTTCTCTCCAAGTCACATGTGCATCACTTTTAATTGAAATCTCCAAGAGGATATTCTTCTTTTTATTATTGTGGGCCTTCTTGCATTAAAGGGCTTGGGCTTGGGCTTGCTTTCTTTTATTCTAACATTTCTTCTAACCCACATTTATCTTATTTTTCTTTTTCTACCTTCCTGCAAATATAGAGTAATTTAAGTCAGTTATTTATTTAATCAGCAATAATTACTCTAAAAATGACTCAAAAACATCTCTAAAAAATGCACATAATTGGAGCTTATCAAGGGTCAAACCGTAAATATAAATTTTCGCAGGCCCATTGTTGCAATTCATATAAACAATGGCCAAAACCTCCTAAACAATTAACCAATCTCCAATCTAATCCATCGAATAAATATATATTAAATCTATGGTGTCAGAGGCTATGGGGACCGGTACCAACAAACAGTGCGTGGTTGACCTTAAAATCCACCTTGCCTGAGGCCTTAATATTGCTTGGAATAATGGTTACTGAAATATTATCTGTGAATCAGAAGATTACTTTGTCTCTAATTGAAGATGGTGTCCCTCGACCATTAGCCCGTTTGGATTAGCTTATTTTTGAGCTTATGAAAAACAACTTATGGAGAAAAATAAATTTTTATGTTAATTCACAAGTTCTCACTAACAAAATTTTTATCTCCATAAGTTGGTTTTTCATAAAATACCTTAACAAGATTATGAGCAATACGTAAAAGCTTATTTATTTGCATATAAGTTGTTTTGTATGGACTCAAGATAAGCTCTATCCAAACGGGTCTCATATCTGTGTGCTTCTGTTATTGATTACATAAGAGCTTTTACGGATTTGGATTGGTAGTTACCCTTCAAAATTCGTGAAGGAAGGTAACTTGACAGGTTAGCAAAGCATGGTTCCACCATTGCCCTGTTTAATCTTCTTGCTTCGTTTGAGAAGCCTCCTCACATCCAATTTTACTCTAATCCGTTTGTAGGATCTCCAAAAGTTAGAATTAGCCTCTACTAACCTCCATTGTCATAAAAAGATGTAATTGTCAAAAGACCAAAGACCAACATTCATCATTTTCTATATAGATCAATCTCGTAAAAGAATTGAAGCATGAGAATTCCCCGCTCGACGTCCTCAATAGTAAAAATATATTACTAATTGGAGAGCAAACTTTTATACCTCATAATGTCATACAATATAAGAGTTTGAAAATAAACTAGTTCATAAAAGTTGTCTCAAACGGGAGTGCTTATTAAGTACTAATATTTAAAAAAATTAGGCTAAATAATAGTTTTGGTCTCTCTATTATCTAATTAAAATTCTGACATTTAGTCCCCTATTTTTTTAAAAAAACTCATGCATTTAGTTCGAAAGGTTTTTTTACTTATAATTAAGGTGATGTGGAGCTCATTAATTGACATAGACATCTAAATGTAGGCTTCACACATGACTGCCACGTATTTATTTAATTAATGAAATATTAAATGAAATTGAATTATTGAAATAAAGAAATCAAAACCCAATTCCCAATTCTTACATCTTAGAACCCTAAAATCTACCTCCCACAAATTCTTTCTTTTGATGATAGGAATGAATCTGCCTGGCTAACTAACCCTTTTACACTATCACTGATGTACACATAGTGTGAGAAATAATTTTTATTGGACTTTAAGTAGTGATTTAAAAATCGGGTCGGCCCCGGAACGGGGGGTCATTTAAAAATCGCGTTTCTGCGTCTCTGTTCATGCGTTTCTGATTTTTCATGTCTCTTCATTAGCGACCCACCCAAGCTTAGTCAAGATCTGCCACCGATTGTCATGTATCTTATAAGCGTCTTATGTGATATGAAACAATCAAGAAAATATACCAAAAGGAAAGAGATGAAAGGTGAACAATAACTCGCACTATGTTTTATGGTCATGATAGTAGAGACATGAAACGATAAATTATCATATTCTACTTTAATCTATGTTATTTTTTGAAATAATATAGGATATGATAACTCAATTAGGTCACATATCATATCTTGTTCACCTAGTTAAAATTGTATTATGATGAATGGATTGAGTTAGAAACTAATAATATTGGATAAAAATATTGTTTATTTGCCTTCATAAAAGAAAAAAATTAAAATATAATCTAATATAATAAAATAAAATCTTAAATACAAACTAGAACTTGACAAATTAATTACAAATATTATAAAAGAATCAAAAATTTCATAAAAATACTATAAGTAATACTAAAAGTTATATATTTCAACTCGAGTAATTTTATTATTTTATATGATACAAAATTTAAATCATAAAAAGTATAATTTTAAACAAATGAAATTATAAAAAAAGATAAATGTTAGAAATTTACAATTTTAAGAGCTATAAAAATTAATTTAACTTTATTATTTTGCAATAATTAATTTTAAAAATTATATTTTTTGTCAACTTTTTTTGACAGATGTAATTTTGTCGTTTTGGTACACCGTAAAATTTGCCGTTCTTATTTATACGTTCTGAGGTTTGTTTGTTTTTTAACTAAAGGCCCAAATTGGTCCCTCACAACTTTATTGCAGAATAAAATTGTCCATAACAATTATTTTGGGAAATTTAAGTCTCAGACATTTTCAAAAGGGGTTAAGTTAGTCCTCCATCAAGAGTTAGACAACTCATCGAACTCCTCCTATGTGGTACGTTGTTATGTGTCAACGTGTAACGTTAGTTGATTATTTTGGCCCAAGTAGATCTCTAGTTTGACGGATTTTGAAATTTTTTAAAAGAGGATTTTTTGGTCCCTGCACGTTCTGTGACAAATCAGTCCATGTTACTTCCAAAGAGGGTTTTGGTTTTCAAAACCAGAAAACCATTAGAGATATATATAATAGAGAAATAACGCATTGAGAATGAACAACAAAGAAGGAAGTCGTGAACGTCGAAAGAACGCCGAAGAGAGTCAAAACGGCATGAAATGCCATGAACATTGTGGTTTTGTTATTTTCACATGCCCTAGTGTTGTTGGTTATCCCATTTCTGCATAGGTTAGGTTTTCTTCAATGAGATCCATGACTGTTCATTCTTGTGAACAACAATGAACATGCATAAATTGAAAAATAAAATGCAAATAAAAATAACAGACAAATAATGGATCAAAGGGAAAAATGGGCTTCACCCTACTGCTCCCTCTAATGCGTTTGGAAATGGTGACACGATTTCTGGTTTTTAGAAAGCACACTAATGAAGAAGAAGACGTCTACGGACTTATTTGTCCCAAAACAAGCAAGGACCAACATGTCCCTTTCTTTTTTAGAAAAATTCATAATCTATCAAGCGAGAGACCAATTTGGGCTAAAATAATATATTACACGACAATTAATGTGGTACACTGGCACATAACACGCCACATTAGAAGTGTTAGATGAGGTCTCTAACACGAAAGACTAATATGTTCCATTTTGAAAATATTAGGAACAAATGTGTTGTAAAAAATTACCAGAAACGAATTTGTCTCGCAAATAAATTGTAACCAATTCGGGCCTCTTTAGTCTTTTTTTTTTAATCCAAGTTTAGTTGTTACACAGTACAGCCGACCGCAGCATACCCTTAACTCCAACCCTTTTCCCGCCAAAACTGCCTCCTTCTTTATTATTGGCGCCCAATTCACTGATACACTCACTGCTTCCACCGCATCTTTTCTCCTCTTACTCTCTCTATCTTTCTCTTCCCGTTCGTGTTGCTGTTTTCGCCAAGTTGAACCATGAATTTCAAGGGCGTCGATTTCACTACCGACAAAGGCAAACCTTCCGTTCCTTCTCCCTTTTTCCCCCAATCGATTCTCTCATTTTTTCTTCTTCTTCATTCAGTTAAATCAACTTTTTTTTGCAGAACTCGCGAAGGAGTTCATTTCCAACTTCGCAGACGCCAATAACGAAGCCAAATACAAGAACATCTTGGTCAGTACTCTCTTTCGATTTCATCTCTTTCACGGAATAGTGAAAAACGAGACCGCTTAACCCTAATTCGTTTTTTTTTCTCTATTTTTTTCAGCAAGACGTTGCAAACCATAAAACTCGAGCAGTGCAGATCGATTTCGAAGACTTGATCAATGTAAGTTTTATCTTCTTTTTTCCATTAGGTTGATTTGTCACTATATAGTATATGTAGCTTTTTAATCACAGTCACTTGTTCCAATTGCCACTGTTTTTTCAGTATAAAAACCTAGATGAGGAATTTCTGAGGCGTATTACTGATAACACTCGAAGGTATATTGGGATTTTTGCTGAGGCAATCGATGAGCTCTTGCCGGAGCCCACGGAGGCCTTCATTGACGATGATCATGACATTTTGATGACTCAGAGATCCGATGAAGGAACGGAAGGTGCTGATGGTGCTGATCCACGTCAGAAAATGCCTCCTGAAATCAAGCGCTTCTTGTAAGATTCTCCTTTTTTTTGCTTCATATTCAATTTCTAGGGTTTGTGTAATCTCTGGTTTTGCTGAATTGTTTCATGAGATCAATTTATTAGTTTATGTCTGACTTGTTATGGTGTTTATGCCTTAGCTTTTATGTGATATTGCTAATCTTACCTCGTTGGTTATATTGCAGTGAAGTTTATATCAAAGCATCTTCAAAAGGACGGCCATTTACAATTAGGGAGGTGAAGGCTTCAAATATTGGTCAGCTTGTAAGGATATCCGGAATTGTGACGCGTTGTTCCGATGTTAAACCATTGATGCAGGTGGCTGTATATACCTGTGAGGATTGTGGTTTTGAAATTTACCAGGTAATTGATGAAAGTAATGCACAAACTGCTTTATTGAAATGCACAAAAGGTTACGAAAGGGTAAATAAAAGGGTTCTGCTATTATGATTTGGTTTTCTATGATGTTTGAAGTATTATAACTATGTATTAAACTGTGTTAAATCATTGTCTTGGATTTTTGTCTTCTCTTTATGGCCAGGCTGTTATGGAGTTTGAGTGCCAAAAGATTTTGACATTGTTGCTTTCTCGCCTTCTTAAACAGGAAGTGACAGCTAGAGTGTTTATGCCTTTGTTTGAGTGTCCATCAAGGCGCTGTGTTACAAATAAAAGTAAGGGGAATGTCATCCTTCAACTGAGAGCGTCCAAGTTTTTGAGATTTCAAGAGGTTCGCACTCTACTCTGGTTTAGTTGTCGAAGGGTGATACATGCTAAATTACTTTCTTTTTTATGTTGTCCCACTCAATTGCTTGTATACTTTGGAACGAAGAATTCTTGACATAGTTAAACTGCAGGCCAAAATTCAAGAATTATCTGAGCATGTTCCAAAAGGCCATATTCCACGAACAATGACTGTTCATTTTAGGGGAGAACTCACTAGAAAGGTCGGCAATTCCGCCCCATTGGCACAAAACTAACACTTACTGCTTCAATTGTTATCAAGTACTTCAAATTTTATTATAGACACATCCTTACAAAACATGTATGATATAGAAAAAATTATTTCCAAAATAGAAGTGCTTGCTGCTAAATAATTACAGTTTCTGTAGCTATGTTTAACCTGCCAATTTTCTGCTACTTCTATTAATTTGCTTATTGTAAATTACCAGGTTGGTCCAGGTGATGTTGTTGATTTATCTGGGATTTTTCTTCCTATACCTTACGTTGGTTTTAGAGCAATGCGTGCTGGCCTAGTTGCTGACACATACCTAGAGGCCATGTCTGTGACTCATTTCAAGAAAAAATATGAAGAGTAAGCTATCTCTCAGTTATTTTATGTGATTTGATATTGGCTGGCCCCTTTCTTTTTCTACCCCACTTCCAGTATAGTAGTTTCTCGTGGATTTGTTATTCTATGTTCTGGCTAATCAAATAATTCTTTGATAGATACGAACTTAGAGGAGAAGAGGAAGAGCAGATCAGACGTTTAGCAGATGATGGTGATATCTATGATAAGTTGGCACGATCACTAGCTCCTGAAATTTTTGGACATGAAGATATAAAAAAAGCACTGCTGCTGCTTCTTGTCGGTGCTCCTCATCGGCAGTTGAAAGATGGGATGAAGGTATTGAACTACATATTAGTTGAACCATGCTTGTACAATGTAGCTTAAACTTTGCATCAAAGTGATAATATTGACTTTGCGGGGATAATGACGTGATGTCATTTATAAATTACCGTGTTGATTTTTAGCGATGGAGATATAGTATTATTTATTTATAAAATTACCAAGAATTATTGACTCGAGTGAACTTTGTGTTTTATCCTCTCCCACGTACTTTCTGTTAAGCCTATTTTGCAGTTTGTTTGATTTGTGCTGTGTATATGAAATATCTTGTACACGATTTCTTTTAATTGCAGATTAGAGGAGACTTACATATATGTTTGATGGGTGACCCTGGTGTTGCCAAGAGTCAGCTTCTTAAACACATAATCAATGTAGCACCCAGGGCTGTATACACCACTGGCAGAGGAAGTAGTGGAGTTGGTCTAACCGCTGCTGTTCAGAAAGATCCGGTGACAAATGAGATGGTTTTGGAAGGTGGAGCACTGGTAATGGAATTTACTTTTTTAAGTGTAGCAATTCCTTCCATCCATAATTCCATATTGCTCTTATGTTATACTTTAAGTTGAAAAAACTAAAAAAATCAGGCAAAACACATGAAATCAATGTTGCCAATTGCACTTGCAAAATGGAGATAGGAAATGAGTCATGCATCAAATTATCATTACAATCTTTGTCCTTGTAACTAATAGTTTCCTGTTATAAATGGAGATTGACACAACATTTTGAATTTCAGGTGCTAGCAGATATGGGCATATGTGCCATTGATGAATTTGACAAGATGGATGAATCCGATCGTACAGCTATACATGAAGTTATGGAACAACAGACTGTTAGCATTGCCAAGGCTGGGATCACTACATCGCTGAATGCAAGGACTGCTGTACTTGCTGCAGCTAATCCAGCATGGTATTACTTTTTCATGATCTTATTGATGGTATATGGGATTTTATTGATATGCATAATGTGCTTTTGAAATCTAATTTTAATCATACTTAACTGTGAAGGGGAAGATATGATCTAAGAAGAACTCCAGCTGAAAATATTAATCTCCCACCTGCCTTACTATCAAGGTTTGATCTGCTCTGGTTAATCCTTGATCGAGCTGATATGGATACTGATCTTGAAATGGCAAGGCATGTTGTCTATGTCCACCAAAATAAAGAGTCTCCTGCACTGGGATTCACTCCTCTTGAGCCATCTGTTCTCCGGTAAGAAGAGAAAACTGCTTGTGCTAAATTGCTTCTAACAGCTCATATAGTTTCACATAGGGGTCTGTGTCAATGTTCTTTCGTTTGCTAGAAAGAAAATTTTTACGAATTAAAACGTGCTGCTTTCATGTAGTGCATACATATCAACTGCTAGAAGATTGTCTCCTAGTATCCCAAGGGAACTTGAAGAGTATATTGCTAGTGCGTACTCCAGCATTCGTCAAGAAGAAGCAAAGTCCAACTCCCCACATTCCTATACGACTATCAGAACTTTGCTCAGTATTCTTCGCATATCTGCCGTAAGTCTATTTTTCCTTCTCATTTGTTTACCTGTTGATGCTTGATACTATAAGTTTTTTTATCAGAGCATAGAAGTTAGTTTTAGATGAGGTGAAGGAGGGCAATAATTGGACATAACGGGTTATGTTGACTTTTCTTTGTGTATTTAAATAGGCCTTAGCCAGACTCCGTTTTTCTGAAACTGTTGCTCAAAGTGATGTGGACGAGGCTCTGAGACTAATGCAGATGTCAAAATTTTCCTTGTACTCTGATGAACGTCAAAGATCTGGACTGGATGCTATATCTGATATTTATTCCATACTGCGGGATGAAGCTGCTAGAAGTAACCGTATGGATGTCAATTACCGTGATGCATTGAATTGGATATCTCGAAAGGTGAGTTCCTATGGCTCAAAGTTGAATTCTGTCCTTCGTAGCATTGAAGAAAATGATTTCTATGTGGAACTTAAGGTCTGGACTCAAGTCTGACTGCTAAACACCGAAGACTCAACAGTAAAAAGATCATAGAACAAACAAGAATATATAGTATATTTCATTGATGGAAAAACCATAAACTCAGTACTCAGTAGTATTACCATGGAAATGGATGCTTTCCAGTTGGGGATTTTCACTAGGGGAGAAGTGAAATCTCTGCCATTAAATCTCTAACTGTCCCCTTCTTTTATACTTTAAAGCCTGTTTTTTAAATGTATGGCTATGCTCACCTTAGTTACGGGAGGCTAGAATAAGGTTCGTTTTCCCTCTCTAACAAATTATGACCTTTGTTTGAACAGGGGTACAGTGAAGCCCAGTTGAAAGAGTGTTTGGAGGAGTATGCAGCATTGAATGTATGGCAGATACATCCTAAAACCTTCGATATAAAATTTATTGATGCTTGATGCATTTCTTTTCCCCCCACTGAAAACGAGGATTGCGGCAATCTGGTTTCCAGAGGCTGGAATAAGAATGCTGGTCGACTGTAGGGAAATCATATTTAGTACTTTTTTTTGTGGTTTGATTTTATTTTGGTTTTAGGATCTTTGTATTGTTAGTTAGATATGCATATCTAATTGTTCTTTGTGAAATTAATTGCGTATTTTATAGCTTTAGTTAAAACTACAAATCTGAAGTACACATTGGTGTTGCTTCTTAATTGCAAAATTTAAAAGGAAAAACAAGCTGCCAGTGCACACGCCTTATATGTTGAACGTTTGTAATTTCAAACAGTAATGTTAAAGAATGCCCATATCGTGATCGCTTGTTTCAAATGTATAATGCAGAGTTCTTCCTTTCATTGGTGTAGCAAATCACGCGACTCAATTTGGTTCTTGAAGAAAAAAAGTCTCAAATAGTCTGAGCATTTGAAAACAGAAATATGCCGATCATTCCATCTATTTTCATTCAAATCTGTGTTTAAGTAGGTAGTGTTTTTTGCTAAATGTGGAGTGTGTGAACACCAAAAAAAATGTTGAGGTGTGTTAAGTGGTGCTACAGAGCCAATTGATGAAAATGTTTGCGACATTCTAGCCAAAATACATCCGAGAAAAAACAGGTTTTGATTGAAAAATAGATAGAATAGTCCCAGAGCAAAAAACGCCAAAATAATGTTGCGACAGTAGAGGGAGAGAAAACTTCAAAATACTATTATATTCATTAAACCAAAAGTGATACAAATGATAAAAGTTAACTACTAAACAAACTCACAATGAGCTAGTGTGTAATGGGAATGTGTTCTTACACAATTCAACACGCTCGGTATCTTGTTATTGAACATGCCAGATCCTCTCGGTAAAAGTTGTAGAGTAAAATAAGGGTCACACGAGGGTATTTTAAAACATGGGTATTTTTGGAAGTTTAGATAGGGTAGGGAGGTGGGAGGGGAAACTGCAAAAAGAAAACCCTAAATTAGTTGTATGAAACAAACTAATTTCGACCCAATCATCTCAGCCCATAAGTTTCTAAACCTATCATCCCGGGTCAGCCCGAACCCACAATTAGCTCGAGACGGGGAAAACGTACCACCCGGCACCCTAACAGTCACAGCACGGAGGTCTGTGAATCCCCGCCATTCGCGAGAATCATTTCCCGTAAATTCCCGCCACCTTCTATTACTACCGTTCCTTCTTCTTCCCCATTTCTCACTCTCATCACTCTCACTCTAACTCGCTTTCTCACCCCACTGTTGCGCGCAAGCAACACACAACAAACACAACAATGGCTTCCTCACGTCGCAATAGCAATGGTCGATCACCGCTTGTCAATCAACAGCGTCAAATCACTTCCTTCTTCACCAAAACCCCCACTTCTTCTCCTTCTCCTTCTCCATCTCCCATAATCTCCAAATCAAACCAAAAACTAAACCCTAATCCCATTCCAAACCCTAACCCTACAACGCCTTCACCTCTCAATCCCAAATCGCACAAGCCTCTTCTCGTCATTGGCGCTTCTCCTTCACCTTCTACCTTCGGCGAAGAAGTCGTTGGTAAAAGGATCAAGGTTTATTGGCCTTTAGACAATGCTTGGTACGAAGGTATTGTCAAATCTTTCGATAATATTACTTCCAAGCATTTGGTTCGCTACGATGATGACGAAGAAGAATGCGTTGACCTTTCCAAGGAGAAGATTGAGTGGCCTAAGGATTCTTCTACCAAGAAGCTCAAACGGTTGCGACGAGGCTCTTCCCCACTTAGGAAGATGGTGATAGAAGAAGACAATGAGGTAGAAGCAAGTATTGAAGAGGAAGAAGAACATGATAATGATGATTCTGATGATGAAGATTGGGGGAAGAATGCTGTATTGGAAGATGCTGGGGATGATGATGAAGAAAAAGATATTGAGCTGGAGGACGAAGATGAAGAAAAAGATATGGAGCTGGAGGACGAAGATGATGTTGCTGAGAGGGTTGAGCTCAAAAAGCGGAAACTGGGTGGAGCACAGAAACAGGAGCCTACTAAAAAGATCAAGAGCGGAACGGAAGTTAACAAGGGAGCTTTTAAGCTCTCAGTATTGGAGCCAATGAATAAATTGGAGGGTAAGTGACCAAGTTAATCCACCCCTCCCTCCAATCAGTCTTTTGAAACCCTTCTTGAATCTATTGTATTCAGATTAATTTTCTTTTTTGGTTCAAAAGTTGCCCCTTCTATGCGTGTGTTGGCATGTATACCTTTTATAGAACAATAATTTAAATGAATCCTAGCACACAGCCCTTGTTTGTGTTTTTTTGACAAAACTCACAGTCCTTGTTGGTGGTGTGTGCATTAATTATAGGGGTTTTCAAATTTGGAAGTAAATAGCTTATTCGTTTGTCAAAGATAGTTAGACTGGAGAAATGAGATGCAAGAAGTTGCCTTGTTTTTCCAATGATATGCAAGATAATATACAAAGTTGTTTGTCATTTATAATTTTATTTGATGTTTCCCTACTGGCGCCACTTTCAAGATGCCCCTTCTCATTCATTGTATGATGGACAGTAGCCAAACAGGAATGCAGTGATAATTTTTTTCCTTATTTTATAATTTAAACCATCTCTTGCACTTTGCAGTTAAAAAGATGTCTGATGGCACAAACAATGTTGCAACTGGTGATGCCGCTGAAAGATTTGCCCCCCGTGAAGCTCAGAAATTGCGCTTTTTGAGAGAGTGAGTACTGTTGACTATGGTTATGTAGCATTTCGTTCCAATCTTTCTGTTTCGAAACTCCTTTCTTCTTAAAGGGATTTAAATACAATATTTTGTGTGTATGCAGTTAGCATTTGTTATTGCTATTTTATTTAGGCATTTAATTTTCTGGTTCATAATCATACTACAATTTGACAATGCTCCGTATTTGTGGTATTGGTACAGAGATCGCAGGGATGCCAAGCGAAGACGTCCAGGAGATGAAAATTATGATTCTAGAACTCTTTACTTGCCTCCTGATTTTTTGAGGAGTTTGTCAGATTGCCAAGTAATTATTGCCAAAGTAGTAGGATGCAACTCTCAAATTTTTTATGTTCCATGCAATTAATTTGATCATTTGATGAATGCAGAAACAATGGTGGGAGTTCAAGTCAAAACATATGGACAAAGTTTTGTTTTTCAAGGTTTAAGTTGGCAAAATTTTGTTGGTGCAATTAGTACATTCCTTACTAGTTCAAACGAAATGAAATCTTTTTTCTCCCTTTTGTTGGAGCAGATGGGTAAATTTTATGAGCTATTTGAAATGGATGCACACGTAGGAGCAAAAGAACTTAACTTGCAGTATATGAAGGTTCGTATGAGTACTCTGGAGTTGTATTTTTTTTAGAATCTTAAAGTGATGTATTTGATTACGCTGAATCATGCATATTATTGATTAAAATGTGTCTTTTAGGGAGAGCAACCTCATTGTGGATTTCCAGAGAAGAATTTCTCAATGAATGTGGAGAAACTAGCTAAGAAGGTTTGCCCCATAAATGACTTATCTTCTTATTTTATCTCTGCTACTGAAGTAATTAATATGTCGTATAAGCCAACTTCCAACTAGGAAAGAAATTACTGAATTGCCTCGAATGGGCAGGGCTATCGAGTTCTTGTTGTGGAGCAGACTGAAACTCCTGAACAGCTGGAGCTTCGTCGCAAGGAGAAGGGCTCTAAAGATAAGGTGTGATTACACCTCATAAAAACCAGAAAAGTCATCATTTTTATTTTGACCTTTTTTTGGTATCTTCTATCCATTTTGAATCTTGTTTTGTATATTTTTTATTTTACCTAGTTGTTTTTCTTTCTAATCCCAGTGCTGGTAGAGGATCAATGATCTTTAATTTTGACATCTCATTTTCTTCTAGGTTGTGAGACGGGAAATATGTGCAGTGGTTACCAAAGGCACATTAACAGATGGGGAGTTTATGTCAGCAAACCCCGAAGCTTCATATTTAATGGCACTGACTGAGCACCAGGAAAACCATCAAAATGAAATGTCAGAACGCACCTATGGCGTTTGTGTGGTTGATGTTGCCACAAGCAGATTCATTCTTGGACAGGTGTGACTTTTTATGTATTCTCTTTTTCAGGAAAAAATTGTATGCATAAAACTCATTCCAAAGTTTTGGGCTAGATATGTAAAATGTTTGCTCAAACTTTCAATATTAGCTTGGTTGCTTCAATTCTTCCAGTTGCTTTAGGGAATTTTAACATGTTATTGCTTTAGTTTTTTTGTATTTTTAAAATATTCTTTTTAAAAATAAGCATATAATATGCACAGTACCAAACGTGGACCTAATTAATCTTCTAATTGCTTATGTTATCACTTATGTATGGCAGTTCAAGGATGACTCAGAGTGCAGTGCCTTGTGCTGTATCTTGTCTGAGATCAGGCCTGTTGAAATTTTGAAACCTGCTAAACTGCTCAGTGCTGAGACAGAGAGGGTACTGCTGAAACACACCAGAAACCCTCTGGTGAATGAATTAGTACCAATTGTGGAATTCTGGGATGCCGACAAAACTGTGGATCAGTTGAGGAGAATTTACAGGCACAATAATGTTGTTAGTGGTGAAGATGGTGGGTTAGATTTCCTGCCAGATGTTTTACTGGAGCTGGTGAAAACAGGTCATGACAACAGAAGTGCACTTTCAGCATTAGGCGGTGCTCTCTTTTATTTGAAACAGGCTTTCCTAGATGAACAGTTGCTTAAATTTGCGCAATTTGAGTTGCTTCCATGTTCTGCTTTCTATGGTCTTGCTTCAAAACCATACATGGTTCTTGATGCAGCAGCCCTGGAGAATCTTGAGATTTTTGAGAATAGCCGAAATGGAGATTCGTCAGGGTATGGTTATCATTGAATTATCTGGAATCTTTCTAGATGAGTAGTTTATGTTTGTATTTTATTAATATTGAAATGGTATTTCTCCTGCAGCACGCTCTATTCTCAATTAAACCAATGTGTTACTGCATTTGGGAAAAGATTGCTAAAGACATGGCTTGCAAGACCATTATGTCATGTGGAGTCAATTAAGGAACGTCAGGAAGCTATTGCAGGTTTAAAGGTAGGTTTATTGACCATACATTTTGTTACAGAGGCCCCTTTGCTATATCTACACTAAGTCAATCAAGCAGGGCACTGTTAGATTATTATTGTCATGATCATGGTTTTCATGTGAGTTATAGTTATTTGTTCTCTTTTGCGTTTTTCCTTTCCTTTTATTTTGTCCCAATATTGGGTGCTCTGTTTTTGAACTTCTTGGACTTGCATAACTAGCGCTGGTCATGGGAATTATGCTCATTTAATTTAAATTACATCTGTAAAACACTGATCATCTTATTATATTAAAGTTTACGACATAATTAGTAACTAAATATTATTTCTCTGGGAAACGTAGCCCCCCTCATTCTATGTAGATACAAACAATTTACTTGATTTGCTGTGTTCAACAAATATAGTATGGAACAATTTTTAAGCTCATGTACAGTTTTAACATCCCCTAAACGCTAAATTTGGCTAGACTGAACTGATCGTTTCATCAGATGCAAAATCATTATGTTAATCATTTTGATGTACTATTTACTTTTAAGGGAGTTAATCTACCTTACACGCTTGAATTTCGAAAATCCTCATCAAAGCTACCTGACATGGAGCGGTTGCTTGCACGGGTCTTCTCTACTAGGTAAAAAATATGTGCAGCAACTATATGGGATATTTATGCAGACCATACTGATTGTAATTGTCTTCTAAATATTTATGCTCCTTGTATTTATGGATGCAGTGATGCTAGTGGAAGGAATGCTAGTAAAGTGACTTTGTATGAGGATGCATCAAAGAAACAACTACAAGAGTTTATTTCAGCTCTGCGTGGTTGTGAACTAATGGCACAAGCATGCTCATCACTCGGTGTCATTTTGAATAATGTCAAATCTAGACAACTTAATCATCTTTTAACACCTGGTATGATTATCTCAATAACTATTTGTTTTGCAATTACTCTGTAGCTACTGCTCTATATATTGACTGTTGCGAACTGTAGGTAAAGGTCTTCCTGATGTTTGCATGGATCTGAATCATTTCAAGGATGCCTTTGATTGGGTGGAAGCCAATAACTCTGGTCGTATAATACCCCACGAAGGAGTTGACACTGAGTATGATTCTGCCTGCAAGGCAATTGAAGAAGTTGAGTCCAGTTTATTAAAGCATCTCAAGGAACAAAGGAAACTACTCGGAAGCACTTCAGTAAGACTAAGACCTAAAATGGAAACAGTTGATGGTTGGTCTTATTATATAGCACATACAACCAATTTTGAGTTTTCTCGTTTGTATATTACAGATATCTTATGTCAATATTGGAAAAGATACATACCTATTGGAAGTGCCAGAAAATTTGTGTCCGAATATTCCTCGGGATTATGAGAGGCGTTCATCCAGAAAAGTAAGAAGACCGTGCTTTGAAAAATTTATGTAATTGAATATAAAACGGTAGCATTATTTATTTGATTTTTACTTATCGAATTGCATCTGCAACAATGTCACATTGTTTGTTGGCTTCTTGTAAATAGTCCTTCAAATCATTCATGCTTGGATATTTTGTGCACAAGTATATACTATTAGTTATGTCATCAGCGATTAAAAATATAATCCCTCTGATATTGTTGGTTAGTTTCTGATAAATTATAGTCAGCAGTTATGACTATCAAACATAAGGGACTTTATCTCTCACGTTCTCCATCTGGTTTATGCAGGGCTTCTCTAGGTACTGGTCTCCAGATATTAAATGTTTTTTGAGAGAGCTCTCCCAAGCTGAATCTCAAAAGGAGTCCTTATTGAAAAGTACACTGCATAGGTTAATTGGGCGTTTTTGTGAACATCACACTCAGTGGAAGCAGTTGGTGTTTGCAACTGCTGGTACGAATGAACTTTATTGTCATGCCTATGCAATTAGGCAGTTCGTACTCCTGTTTTCTTTTTTTGAATGACAAATGTTAGTGTGTTAGTTTTTGTTATTTAATTGGGTGGGGAGGATTTGAACCTTGCACCTTATACCTCCGACTCCTTACCTCCCAAATTCCCAATTTCCCACCACCTCAACACCTTATGACTCCCAGTTATAATCCTGCAAAAACTCACAAGTGGCTTCAAACACTGTTGATATATTGTAAGGAAAACAAAAATATAACCTCAATTATAATAAAATCATATTTTAAAAATATTGACTTTTCGGCTGCTTGCGGAGGGAAGTTAGCATGCATAAACTTCAACCAAGTATCTTATACTCAATAGTAAAGTGAATACATTTCTGAAGTATATTGATAGGTCACCTGTGTTAGGTAACCCTTGTTGATTAGTTAAAGGGGTTGGTTAGAGAGTCTGTTAGAATTAGTGAGGCCCAATAAGGCATGTTGCCTATAAATAGTGAACAGTGGTTAGAGAAGATATCATCTTATCATTTGTGTACGTTGGGGCCTTAGGGCATTTGGGAGGCACCCTCGAAGCTCTGCAACGTAATTCTTTACTAAAGGAATTTTCCCTATTTTCTAGCATAATACAAGTTGGTTTCTCTCATAGATGCTCCCTTAATTTCATAATTTCGTTTTTATAATGCCTGTTGTTACAACTTATATTCCTTCAGCTGTAACATTCTCTTTTTTGGCCTTCTACCTTGATTAAAACATGCCTTCCCCAAGGAATTTGTACATGATTTTAAAAAAGAAAACCTGAAGTTTTTTTTTTACATGGCTTAGCCTTAATCTGGATGGCTCATTTACATTTTGCAGAATTGGATGTTTTAATCAGTTTAGCTATTGTCGGTGATTACTATGAAGGACCAACATGCAGACCAAGTTTCGTTGGCACATCATGTACAAATGAAGCTTCATGCCTCCATGCTAAAAGTCTGGGACACCCAGTTCTTAGGAGTGATTCTTTAGGAAAGGGTGCCTTTGTATCCAACGACGTAACCATCGGTGGTCCACATCATGCTAGTTTTATTCTTCTAACAGGTCCTAACATGGGTGGGAAGTCAACTTTTCTTCGCCAAATTTGCTTGGCTGTGGTTTTGGCCCAGGTGAAGATACTTTTCTCATTATATATTCTTTGAATTGTGTGGTAGAGGGAAGTTATATGGGATAAGGTTTGGCCTCATCCCTTTGAGGCTTTCCTTAAGTAAGCTTGTCTTTTACTTTGGATTTACTCATTTTAATTTCATACACAGGTAGGGGCTGATGTCCCAGCAGAAAGTTTTGAATTGTCTCCTGTGGACCGAATTTTTGTTCGGATGGGTGCCAGAGATAATATCATGGCTGGCCAAAGTACATTTTTAACCGAGCTTTCAGAAACTGCAACAATGCTGGTAAGATGGTCCTTTGACTTTGAGTACCACCGCACTTTGTATTACTTGTAATTTGGGTTAAGTAGGCATATAACAATAGACAGAGTTAGATTCTTATCTTGGTTTGTTTAGGTCAATTTGTCCATTTATTACATAGCCTGCTCAAAAAGTTACTAGACAGCAACTTTAAAATAGTTATATAAGTGCTGTTTCTTCTACTGAACAAGAATGAATTTATGTGGTTTATGAAATAATGATAGACATTTTTCTCTTGACATAACAAGCAATGATGCGAATGACACGACATGGAATAAGAAAACTTTTGCCTTTTTTCTTTTCCTTTCTTTAATGCTGACTAAGTTGTAAGGGGTTCTGTCTGTAGTTGGATAGTTAGCCTAGTGCGTTTCAAGCCCTCGTATAGGTCCTGCAATGCATTATCTAGCCTAATGAAAGTATTCTTTCTTTCCGAATATGTAATTTTGGTGGTGGATACAGTCATCAGCCACACGAAATTCTTTGGTGGCTTTGGATGAGCTTGGGCGTGGGACTTCAACTTCTGATGGACAAGCCATTGCGTAAGTGTTTGTTGTGGGATTGCATTTGACCCCCCGGTAGTTTCGGTATTCATAATTGATTTTCTAACTAACGGTGACTCCATCTGAGATTCTTCTGTGTATTTCAATTTTTTGGCAGGGAATCGGTATTAGAACATCTTGTACGAAAGGTGCAGTGTCGTGGATTGTTTTCTACACACTATCATCGATTAGCCATAGATTATCTCAGAGATCCCAAGGTATGCTCAGTTTTTTATCACATATAATCATCAGCGGTATATTGAATTCATCCTCCAATGCTTGTAAGAATAAGAACATCCACAGACTCAAATTGGTTGATGTGCTTCATTGCCTATAAATTCACCAATCACGACCTATATAGATATCACATGCTATTGAAAGTTTACATAAGTAATTTGTGCCACCTTCCAATTTGGATAGTGTTTTGTGTTTTGGAAACATACTATTTTTTGAGTTAGCTTTTCGTGCATTTGTTGTGAAGGTCTGTCTTTGTCACATGGCGTGTCAAGTTGGTGGTGGAATTGATGGTTTGGACGAAGTCACCTTTCTTTACAGGCTGACCCCTGGTGCTTGCCCCAAGAGTTATGGTGTTAATGTTGCTCGTTTAGCTGGTATGGTTTTTGTTTTAAACTATCATAAACATTTGACAGTCAACATTTCACTTAGCATCCAAACATTATCAGATTACATTAATTTTTGGTTTAACAAACACTTGCTATATATTAATATTGCTCTATATACTTAAGTCTTACTTTCTATTAAAGCTTAAATCGGAGCTGACAATCTCGCAAGATAGATATCGAGATGGGTTTGCGTGCTTACACAAGTCTTTATCCTTCAGAAAAACTATTAATATGTGATATGCTTACTATGCCGTTTGTTATGTATGTGTGAAACCTCACTATTTTATTTCAGGACTACCGACTTCTGTGCTTCAGAAGGCTGCTGCCAAGTCCAGAGAATTTGAGGCCACTTATGGTAAATGCAGAAAGCTGTCTTCCGAAACAAACTCTTCCAGTCCAAATTGGGTCGATGAGATAGCAAGTATCATACAAAACTTGAACAATGCTGCTATAAATTTGAGTTGCCAAGAGACTGCTTACATTAGTTCCTTAAGCCAGCTTCAGGGTAAAGCAAGAGATCTGTTACAGAGATGTTAAATTATTTCCAGAAATTGGTCATAAAAATGGCATGACCATATTTTATGTTGATTTTATCAATCGGAAGAGTTGTGATTTGGAAGTTGGTTGTCCAACAGATCTCTTTTGTTGGTGGTGGGTTTCTTGTAAATAGTTTCAGTGAAAGTGGTGATACGAGTTCAAGTCAACTAACAAATGGAATGCTGCCCTAATGTTCAAGTTTAGCATCTTGACTGATTTACACATAGGTCGACTCGGTTACCCCTTTTCTACTGCTAAGTGGTTATTAATACATGGATAACTTTATTTTTTTGGGTGGGGGGAGGGGGTGATAGAGACTATTTTGATCTGAATTCCATTGTCTATATATTTATCCCACAAAATGATGGAATTGCACGAGCATCATAACGATGCTATGATACACATTGAAGTAAATAATAGCCTATGAAAGTATTAAATTTGCCTCGTGAGGTGCCTCATTTTGATCATCTTCATAAGACAGAGATGTGTCGTAGTCAGAATATTGGTAGTGCTGAATGCCATTCCAAATGGCTCCGATGGTCCTAATCACTATGTACATGGGTATAATGATTCCACAAGCCTTTAGTATAATGACCTACACCAAAATTGATACATGATTCCCATTAGTTCCGTTTTCCACAGGCAAGTAATTACGTTTAATTTCATTTATGATCGGAACAGAAAGTAGTACTTATACTTACAGTTGAAAGTGTAAAAGGGTAATCTTCTGTTCCGCTTGTAAGCACTTCGAAAAAATGTCTTACGAGTAACACAAGTGTAAACTGCAGAAGAAAAGTATCTAGTTATATATTTCGGAATTTCATCATTATTTAGATTGCATTAAACAACTTGAGTCGACCTTGACTTTATTTTCCATATAAAAAATCCATGCAACTTTACTTTGGTTTGAATTAATGACTGTACAACAAAAGGCATGTACCGCACCGCCCGTTGCTTATGAATGACTTTGACTGAGAATTATAGATATGAACCAAAAAGATGGTAGGAAGAAAAATATAGATAGATATGGATAATGCTTACAGTTAATGCCAGCGTTCGACAGTAAGACGCGCTTCTGTCAGCAGCTGAGCTGCATTCAGAGTAATCTCTTTCTATTACAATTCCTTCCACCTCTGTTCTTCCGTTTGATTCCTCTTCCTCCCCCCTTCAATATATCAAATTTAATATCATTATAGAAATGTGTTATTTACACAGTTGCTCCCTAAAGTGAGCCAAAACTTCAGATTTTAAAATGATTGATTGAATTACTATTTGTAAGTTGTTGAGAGTCCCACAATGCAATATAACATGAAAAAGAATTTACTCTACGAGTCGGTTTTGTAAAGTAAGTTAGGCCTAAGTTAATTTTGATTGTATTATTAAAGCTCTGAAGTACCTAATAGACACTGCCTCGTCATCTATCTTCTTTGGAGGGGTTGTATATCCATGTTCATATTGCTGCCAAAAACAAGAACATTATCAATATTAGATTCTGTTCATGAAATACACCCTTCTTAATTATGCAATGTATCAAGGGGATTCGGTTCATTGAATGCATAATAAAAATACATTGCACAAAAACCATATTCCTACAACATCAAATGGAAATGTAGATAGAAGAACTAAAGAGCCAAAGTAAGTTTGTCTTCGTGAGAAATAAACAAACATTGATATATGGAATTAATATAGTAAAATGGAAATTTTTTAATATTGAGCCAAGCTAACCAAAAGACAAATACAAAAGGAAATTAACAATATTGTCTCATCTCTATAAAGTCAAAATCAGATATGGAAGCCCATCCACTTTGCCTCATAAGTATTAACGAATGCAAATTACGTGTACACTCGGATAACTCTTTATTTTTCTATTTTAAAATAAAAACAAAAAAAATTAATTAACATCAAAGAAATCAAATTTGATTATATCTTATTAAAACAAAAAATGAAAAGAACGTTTTTGAGGGTGCAAAAGCAAAAACATAACAGAATGATCCAACTTCATAATCATAATCATAAATTCATAATCATACCTGGAGACATATTTCGCAGGTTGTATTTCCTTTCTCGTTGCACCATCTCTGTATGCAATCTCTATGAGCAAACTGATCATCACATAGAAACGCACTTATTATGAGTATTCACAAGTTTCCCAAAAGCACTTTTTTCATACTAAAACCAAGAAGCACTTAGGAAAAAAAAAAAAAAGAACCAATAATAGCTTCTGCTTAAGAAATTATGTATTTCACCTTAACGGTTCCAGAACAAGCACAAGGTGCTTCTAAGGTTTTGGAGCTTTCAAACTCTTCTTCATGACAAATTCTACAGCGAGAAAAACCAGAGAGTAATCTTAAATCATCTACTAGTAAGACAACCTCTTCCATAGTTTCTCACACCGAATGATCCCTTTTTCCTTAAAACTATAACAACACCTTTGTTTTCAAATTCTGTCTCGTGCTCTGTTTTCTTTCTCGGTTCTCTCTTTCTTTCTCGGTTCTCTCTTTCTCTGTCTTTCTAACGAATCAGGACTTTATATACGAAACAGAGAAAGAAACAACTTTGAAGTTCCAATATTGCCCCTGTATATTTTTAACGGATAAAATATAAAAATTAATATATGACCTAATAATTTCATAAGAAAAGTCCTAACATTGAAGACTAGCTTTGACAATTAACCTCAGAAATTTAGCAAAAAGTGACTCGTTTGCAATTCAAGATGAAATGAAAAAACTCTGTTTAAACTTTCGCCCCCTATCGTTAAAAATATACGTGATATTTGCTGGCTACCCACGAAGTATTTAATATTTTCAATAAAAAATTAATCTTTATTCGTGTTTAGGGGTAAATTTGTACTGAATAACATTAAGTTTGTTCACTGCGAAAACAAACTCGAGAACAGTAGATTGACCTCCCTATCCTAAGATAGCTTAAGCCATTAGGCCAATAATGCTGGTAAAAAATGTATGTTTTTTTGATCAAAATATATGTGATTTGTAGAGAGCACTTTAAAAAACTCAAAAGGAATTATTAACCGACCATCTATTGAAGGCATGCTTTTGAAGTTTTAAGTAACGTTGTTAACTTGTATTATATTTAAAAAAAATAGTAAATTCAACTCAGATTCTTTGCTTATATTTAAAAAAAATGATCGTAAGTCGTGACAAAGAATGAAGAAAAGAAATGTATCTTTTCTCTAGTCTGTGGTAAAAAAGCAAAGCATATCTACGAGTGAAATAGAACCTAGTATTATCAATTGTAAAAAAAAAAAAAGAACCTAGTATTATCAATATCACGAGAGATTCATGTTTTTTTTCAATTGAAATTATTTTTTAGCCAATGTGTTAAATCATCCACTGACATTTTATAATAAGTTACATTGATGAGGTGAACTTTTCAATTTTCCTAAATACTCAAGCGGATCAACGGTATTAAAACACATTATGGAAATAGAAGAACGGAAACATCCTATGCAATTGAAGGGGGCACAATTGCAAATTACTGCATCTATCTAACGAACGAAAATTTATGAGGCTGAGATACCTTTCATTGGTGCCCATCCCTGTACGGTTCAAAAATTGCCCTTTTTAGGTCTAAACCTGGGACCTATGATTCTTCACCAACGGTAACAAAACTTTCAAAACAATTGAAATTTGAAATCATGGGCCCCATTTTTTTATTACATAAATAAATAATCAAAGACGCGCTCACCTAATACATAGTATGAATTGTGAAATCAAATCATTGGACAACATTTCTTCAATGATTCATTTTATTTTTGTTATTCAACAAATTATTATCATTATAATCATATATGTAAATAAAACCTATATATACAGGAGTATATGATAATATGACAAATCACATTTTACTAATTATTTATTAATTTGCATATGTATGTAAATATCTCACTCACTAACATCGTCTTCAAATATGTCTGCGTTGTGAAGGAAAGAAAGCAACTATATTTATTTCGTTTTATTACTATTAATTTAATTCGTATTATTACTATTATTATAAGTCATGAGGAAGCTGACACATGTACTTATCTTCTCATGTTTGTTCTTATCGGCTTCCCTCTAAATCTTCTGGATTTATCCAACAATTATGAGCAATCCTTATCATTAATAGAAGATTCACAATTCACAAATCACATTTCACAACACACGAGTAAAGGGTTTAAAGAGGTCGGCACTGACTTGTGTGTGGGGAACAATAGCCTTACATTCAGAAAAGTGGGTCTAGCCCATCCATCCTAAAATTCTAATTTGGCTGTACCTTACTCGTCTATTGAAGTCGTCCATTTCTGCCCAAGTCGATGGGGGTTGGTACCTGCAGTCTGCATACATTCTGATGTCAAAGTCAACAACCAGAAATCACGCATAGGTCCAAATGAAAAATGCGTACTTGTTCCAATAGCTGAGCTGGTATTTATAGGCGTCAAAGTGGGGTGTCTTGACCGCTCCAGCGTGTAAGGGAGATGGGGCGCCTTGCGCCGTTGATTGGCCCCCGCGTGCAGATCGCCCAAGTCGTCTTCTGCGACGCACTATTGGGGCATTGTTGGGCCTTTTATAGACACGAGTTAGACCCAGTCTGATACAACAGCACCTAACTATAAATAGCGTGTTACAAAAATTAAATTAAGTTCTACTAATTAATTTTACGTTTAATGATTGTAATTAATTAAAAAGATAAGAAAAAAGGTGTAGGATAAATATGGTTGTAGTAACATGGGAAGGTTGGGGACATTTGGTGGGTTGATAATGAAGTTAGTTCCGTTAGATGAAGCTCATGTTGTCGTTGTTGAGTTTGGTTTAAGCTAAGTCTTTAGTTGTTGTACAACAACTTGAAAATATCCTACAATAAACTGAATAAAAAGGAAGGAGAAAATCAATCAATCATTCACTCAAATTATGTGAGATTAACTGTTCTAATATATGCATTACAAGTTAGGAAGATAGCTTTCAGTTGTTGAGTGCTGATGTGGTGATGTCTTAGCTTTAAAGTTCATGCATTTGTGTCATTCAAGTTGAGGTCATGCAATGGAACCATGGATATTGGAAAAAGATAGTGTTTTTCTTTTAAGATGGCCCATGACCCAAAAAGAGTAGAGGAGTGTGTATATGGGCCAATATCAAAGTTCTGTTGGCTCGTAGCTTTCTGGGGGATGTTGTGGGGTACTTGGGCTCCATTTGGGCCTGCTCTCAAACAGTACAGGCTTGTTATTAAAGGCACCTCTGTTCTTTTATGACACCCTCCCATAAGTTAAGTACCCAAAATACCTCTTGTAAAAATCTCATAACTCCTCCACCCACTCCCACTTACTTTCTCCCATGCACACCACATTGTCCTGTAAATTCACCGCTTACGGCGGGCACTTTTCTTAAATTATCGTAAATGATAAGTTTATTAATTATTACTCTTGCTCGTTTTCATATTCACACACCTTAGTTGAGTTTATTGAAATTTGTTGGTAACTACTCGTGCCCGTTTTCATATTCTTAGAGTGGGTTATTGCTCTATCAATTGTGGATAAATTTTACGGATACTCAATGAGTTTTGTACTTGTTGTCATCCTTAGACTAGTGCTGCACAATAGTTAGTTTTGGTCAAATAGAAATAAACTTCAAGAAGAGAATCATGCATTATAGAAGCGTAGTGACAAACAAATAACACAATTCTAGATCCCAAAATATTGCAAAATATTCGGAATAAAAAACATATCTAGCCAAACATTGCAAAATAGAAAAAATCTACCAAGAAACTCACAAACGAAATGCATAAAACTTTCAATAGACGATATTAATCTTACTTTTTAATTGGTTCATACAATTTGCATAAACCAAAATGGTCGAACCTTGAAAAAATATGACTTACAGTAAGAAGCCCTGAAAAAATCTGACAAAGTAAGACGACACCAACAACAATAAACCACAATTGTTTATAGTGTTTTCTTGCAAAGGAAGACAACAACAATAGATATGACATACAGGAAAACAAAAAAGGTGGCCACAACCCACAAAACAAACCAGAAACAGACAGAGGCCAAGAACCAATGTTATTAAAACCGACCCGGTGCTCGACCCGGTCAAGTCACTGGGTCATTGGGTCAATGGTCGGACCGAAGGGTCACTAGTTGGCCCGCATGACCCGTGACGCTACTAAAAATTGATAAAAATAAACATACTATGTATAAATTCACTCATCACATATACAAAAAAAAATATCTTTAATTTTATTTTTGATTTCATAGTCTAAGATACACATTTAGACATGAGTTTTAAAATATATTTTAATATAACATATTAGGAATTACAAATATATTTTTTAATAAACCATTTAAGTATTTATAGGTTTATATAGTATATTAGTATATTAGTATATATTTCAGATTTGTAAACTTCATATTAATAAGGTAGTGTTAAAAAAATCTGTTTTACATTAATTCAAATTTGCAAGTAAAGAATAATATATAAATCAGTTTTGGAAGCTATTACTTCAAAATCACAAGTGGTGTAGTGGTAAAACACCCAAGATTTCAACTAGTGGTCATGGGTTCGATTCCCATTTTTGGCTTTTCAAAAAAATCACATGGACTGTCTTTGACCCGCGGGTTGTACATCGGTTCGGGTCACCGGGCCAACCACCAACCCGACCGGGTCACACCGGGTCATACCGAGCCAACTACATGTGCGATCCAATTGCTGGCTCGAACCGGGTGGGGTACCGGGTCACGGTCCGACCGACCGGGTTGGTTCGGGTTGAACAACACTGCCAAGAACATGCAGTCATTGCTCACAAGATGAGCATCAGAACTGAGAGGGAGATGAACAAGATTCAAGTTGGGAGAGACAAAATTGACAAAGGTGACAACAGTGAGAGAGGCGTTGCTAGGGTTTCTAGAGTAGTCGAAGTGAATGAGCTCCAACTCTCACTCTAAACATGTTATTTTGTTTATTAAAAAAAATATGCATTTTGATAAACGATCAGGTTTGGATTACGCTGGATTTATGTTACCCAATCCAATTCGACCAAATATAACCATCAACAACCAATTTTCTCCCCCAACGATCTGCTGACTTGATTTTACTTGCCTGAAGAAGAGTTACGAGCTTTTCGATCTTGCCGGTTTCGATTCAAACCTACTTATCTTGTCGAGCCCCACCCAAGATGTGGATAGGTAAACATTATAAAATTTTAAAAATGAAAGGGTTTGTTTGAAATGTTTTCGTATGTCTTGTATCATATACAAACCATATGATAGAAGCCACCCTAGTTTTATGTCAAAATATAAGCTATCAAAATATTTATTACCTTAAACATTCCTATTTTCGTGCATAGTTGTTTTGGTGACATTATATTAGTTTCAGTCCTATTTATAAGAAAAAAATACAGTTTTATGTTTGAACTGTCTTGGAAGTGGGTCTTGGTCGATGAAGTTGGACCGAGATACTACTAAGGCGTGATGTCAGATTTTCTCCTAGTGATGCGCTGAGTTGCGCTCCTTCATGTTGATCTGGCGAGGGGGTGATACCTGCACACACTCTGGCGCTCAAGTCAGCTCAGAAAAAAGGTGGCAGACAGTAAAAAATGCGTATCTAATGCATTGATTGGACAACGTATTTATAGGGAACGGTGCCGATGATGTGACTTGATTCCTTTAGTCAGGCGCATGATCCGATATTGATTTTGGCCAATGCGATGAAGTATGAGGCGATCTCAGCCGTGAATAGTCTTTGGATTGTGGACTTGGATAAGTGATGGGGGGAGACCCAATCTAGAACAAGGTTAATTGAACAACTGATGTATATGATCTATATTATAGATTAGATAAATTAGTTTTTCAATAAATCTAAGATTGAATTTTTCTTTTAAATAAGACCATGGGTAGTATTCTAGAAGTCAAAATCAGAGTATTTTCCATGAAGTAGTTAGTAGTCCCTGTCGTCGTTTGAGCTACCATACAGTTGGAATCTTAAATGCAGACAACTTAACAAACAATGAATTCTATTAATTGTTTTCTTTTGTTTACAAAAATGGAAGACATACTATATTGTTGCCAAATGCCATTATATAATCTCAAAACCCCTGCAAAGACCATAAACTACTAAACCCGGAAACATTATATATATATACGTTTCTCTGTACAATCCAATCTCAGTCATTCCCTTCTGTTACCTTACATCTCAAGGCAAGAACAATACTCATGATGACAAACATATATAGAAGTTGGAAGGTTTAATTAATGGAGAAAAAAGAGCGAAAGATTTTGGTGGCTGTGGATGAGAGTAAAGAGAGCATGTTTGCTCTCTCTTGGTGCATCACCAACCTTATTTCTCACACCACAAACGTTAGACTAATGCTTCTCTATGTCAAGCCAACTCCAGCTGTTCGCTCCTTTGTTGCAACAGGCCTGTTTTATTTTACCTTAATTTGTTAATTAATTATCTGTTATTGTTAATTCCTTTCCATGTTTGATGAATTTGAGTATTGTTTTGTGATTTCATGATTTACAGGGTATGCATTTTACAATAATGTTATTTCAGCTATGGAAAAGTACAATTTAGATTTGGTTAATTCAGTAATGGAAAGAGCTGAAGATATTTGTCAGAATTTGAATACCACCCATGTAAGTGTAGGCCTCCTATCTTTTATGTTTTTATAAGTAAATGTTAATGACTAATAAGTTAGAGATGGAAAAGTATTAGTTTCTGGAAATCGAACCCTAGGTTTGCTGCTTCAAACTCCTTCAGAACCTAATGGATACTCTATTTGTTCATTTATAATGTACAAAATCAATGTGTATGCAGATAAAAATGGAGAGAGTAGTTGGGAGTGGAGATGCGAAGGAAGTGATATGCAGTGCAGTTAAGAAACTAGAAGCTGATACCTTAGTCATGGGAACCCATAGTTATGGATTCTTTAAGAGGTAACAAATTCCTCACATTTTTGGATACCTTATATACAAATATATATGATAAATAAATAACCTTCATAATATTGCAAATTTGCAGGGCGCTTGTTGGAAGTGTGAGTGATTATTGTGCCATGTATGCAAAGTGTCCTGTTGTAATCGTGAATCATCCATAATAAGAGAATTGTTATCACTTTTTCTTGTTTAATTCTTTGTGAATAGCTTGCTTTTGCCCCTTCCTCAGTGCAAAAAGAGTAAAATGTATCAGAAGTCCTTCTATAAAGAGAAATGACTTTTGTTTCACACCGACTAACATCGAGTTTGTCAATTACGCAAATCGAACCCGGGAGCACTAGGTCGGCCCCCGTGTCTCAAGGTAGATTAAGCCACTGGGCCAAGAGTGTTGGTTCACGTGAACTAATTTGTAACCGAAACTAGGAAGTGTACTAATTCCAAAATGAAACAAGTAACTATATATGTTCATCCAAAATCATCAATCTCATTGAGCTTAACCACGTGTGTATAAGGTATTTTCAACTTTGATTGAAACAATATTTGCATATGAACTCTGATAGCTATAGTGTTTAGTGAATAATAACTTTTTTTTTGACAGTGGTGAATAATAACTTAATTGAGCCTTTTTATCAATTAACTAAACTAAATGCCCGACATTTTGACTAGAGGAAACTATCCCTTCAATTAGCTTGTGGAAACCTTTTTATTGATTGTTCTACAACCATGAGCACTTAAAAACTGGAATTTTAGAAACTTGTTATCTGCATCCACAGCGTTACTCAATGCTTGTGAGTAGTCAAATGACAAGTGCAAACATCCCTCCAAAGGGTTGTAACCTAGGTTTGCTTGTGATAAGTAACAATCATATAATATATCAATTGGGTATAGAGAAACAAGGAGAAAAATGACAAAGAGGAAGCCTACAACAGGACCAGTACATTTATTGCTTTTAAGTGATGATAGTGCCAACTGTCATGTATCTATCAGCCATGCTACATCAGTGTCTACAACCACTAGAGTCTAGACAACAAACTTCCAATAATTCATAGGATTAATCACAACCACCTAATGAGACAAGTGTTTGTTTTAATTATTTATGCTTAGCTAGCTATTTCTTTTTTTTTTCCCTTAATATATCTATTGCCATTACAAACACATAAATCAAGAGGAAGACAATTTTATTTGAAGGGGTAGTTTTTAATATGGATAGGATTGTTATGTATATCAAAAATATTTCTTGGGGATGGTTTGTTTTTAGGAAGGGGAGTAGTACAAATTTTTGTTTTGGTGATTGGTTAAACCGTCCTATTGGTCGTATGTTATCTGTATAGACTGAGTACTTTTTTTTCTTCCGGGGTTTTTTTCTTATTGGGTTTTGGCTCTGGGAGGTTTTAATGAGACCCCTTGGGGTCCCTTGCGGTTCCCCTCAAGCCGTTGTATATGGGTTGGAGCCCCCCTTATGCGTCCCATAGTCGATTTTATGATTATAAGAAAAAAAGAAAGAAAGAGGAAGACAATTTATCTTCATGCAGACAAAGGAAGGGTAATTTCATTCAAGCCATAATAATTTCATAAATATTGATGGCCAGCATCTAACCGAACCTCAAAATATTGAACTCAAGCACGCAGCTCTCTTAGTCAGTTTAGGAATATCGAAGGAGTACAAGTAGGAGGTCCTGAGTCTAAACTCGGGAAATAAACATCTTTTTCTTGTCAAAAAATAAGTTGCAAAAAAGAATAAAAAAGAATTGACAGGGCAAAATATTCTATTTTCTCCAATTTAAACTAAATGACAAACAAACAGTCCCAGAAGAGTAGCTCATATGATTTAGTGAAAGAGATATCGTTGGTGGAAAAACGTAGGCGTAGGTGTACGGGGTTCTAACCTCGCTCCCTCTTCCTCTCTAACAACTAACACACTAGTTTCTAACCACTTTGCCTATCAAAACAATGATAAATAAACACTACACATACACACTATCAGACACAGTCACACCCGTGTTCGAATCGAAAGTAGGCCCCCCATATTGTGTGTGTCTGTGGTATCCACAATTCGGTATTAGTTGGAAATTGGAATCTGACTCCCATGCCATAGGAGTATTCAGAGTTTGCTTTGTCATCCAACTCAACTCAACTGAGTTGAACTTGTTTAACCATATCTTAAAAAACACACTTGTCACTTGTCATCGACTCAATGAAATATGAATAACATATGGTTCAAAAGACAGCAAGAAAAGCAGTAAGGTCCGCGTTTTTAACACTACTAGTGCTTTCTTCCTTCCTTTGACTCTCAATTATTCTTCATTCTTCTCTTAAAACCTATAAATACTATACACACAACATTCAACACTCTCATCTTCCACCACACATAACAACAAGCATCGTTTTAAGAAATAAACACTCTTGATGGGAAACATTAGTTCTTGTTCTTGTATCTCTAATTCTGTTACTATAGAAACTTTCAATGCCAGACTAAAAGTTAAGAAAACAGCGATGCTATTGGACACTGATAGGTCCACCATACGGCAAATCAAACTGCCCGTGAAATCTGCGGAGCTAATGATCGAAGCAATCGGCCACGTCATCACTCCGATTGAGGAACTACGGAGAACACGACGGATTACTGCCTTAAGGGCGGATGAGGAGCTCGTCGCCGGGAACGTTTACTTGATGGTTCCGGTGAGTAGGATGAATTCTAAGGCTTCAGAGTTTGAGATTGCGATAGCGGAGAAACTTAGCGGTAAAAGAAAGGGAATTAAAACGGCGAAAGTTTCACCGTCAGTACCGGTTTCAAAGTTGACGGAAAGTGACGGAGAGAATGAGGTTGTCATTTTCTCTGTCTGTCCAACTACGACTACAACTCAAAAAATGGGGAACCAAAGGCGATGGAATCCTGTTCTGGATCCTATTTCTGAATCCTCTTGAGATTCATCAACAATTTTAACCTACCTCCTTCAAATTTTCTTCCTCGCAAACTGCACAAATATACGACCTCATTTTTTATTTATAAAGAAAAGAAAAACTTCTAGTTCAATCACTTCAATGTTATACAATTGTTTTTGTTTTTTCATACCCACGGCTAATTTAAAGGATTGGGGCGGAATAGTTGTTTTAGTGGTTCATTCCTTTGTACTTTTTGGAATTTAACATCGAATTAAAGGTTTAAAGTTACCATTAAAATGAGTTCTTCATTTTGACCTTTATGATTGAAAGCGAAGCAAATTTATTGTAGGCTACTTTAATAGGTGGTCTATGGTGGACATAAAATTGATCTAAACTTGTTGTGTCCCTTTCACCGCAGCATCATGATGTGGAGAGTGTTGAAGTTAGGTGGGATCCTCTAGGGTTTGGGTGGATTTGCCTTCATTGTGATGGAGCTGTGAAGACTTTAGATAAGGTCGGAGGCTAAGGTGGGTTAATGACGAATTCAAATGGTCTGTGGATTTCAAGTTGTTCTAAGCAGAATGATTATTGTGAGTCTTTGGTTGATAAGCTTTGGGGAGTTCACACAAGTTTACAGCTTTGCCGTTATGGAGGCTGCGCAAAGTGATTGTCTAGATTGATACCAAGGTTGTGTGTGATGCTATCCTTGGTTTAGAGATTGGTCGCATCTCGGGTTGGAGTATTGTTCGAGAAATTCGCAAGCTGCTCAAGCTATCTTGGGAGATTCGGTTTGTGCATATTTTCAGAGAGGATAATCGTTGTGCGGATGAGTTGGCCAATCTTGATTGTCGTCAGGTGGAAGACATGATTGTATATCAGCAATGTTTTAATTCTATAGGATCATTATTGCTTGTTGATGCTGTAGGGAATTCTATTCCCAAACTTGTTTCTCGCTAATTTCCGTCTTTGCATTAGGGCTTAGCCCCGTTAAATACTAAAAAAAAAATTTGATCAAAACTTTATAAAATATCAAGTTGCCTCTCAGAAGTATAAGCTCACCTCACAATAGAAACTAGCCTCATTACCCGTGCGATGCACGGGGTGACCTAGTATCAATGGATATAAATGCATTAAATCAACCCCTTTTTTTGTGCCAATTTTTTTATTACTATGTCATTGGTGCGTAGTTTCCACCGGCTTAATTTGTCGGAGACTAATCTACGTCGGGGAGCCTGTGACTAATCTACACCGCCTTACTATGTCATAGTGTTATCTATATTTGTCAGAAATATAAAAACTTAACCCATAATTAAAAAGAAAATAAGACAACACAAATAGAAAGTGAAAACATGTACGTAGGTATCATGAAGAGTCTACTTTAAAACTAAAAACCAATTTAAGTATGCTTTTAATACTCGTTGGTGCGAAATTATCAAACTAAAGAAAAAAACACCAATTTGGACATGTAAAATTTTTTCTGGACCATAAAGTACCCCAAAAAGCATCACACTTTACGTATTTTGTCACAAACTTATTATTATTATATTTACCAAACCATTTACTTATGAAGAAACTTCTGGTATTTGAAGAGTTAAAAATTTTTATGAATCCTAAAGTAACCCCAAAACATACTGCTTAACATTTCACTTTACGCATTTTTGTAAAAAATAACTTTTTTCACCATCAAATACAACAAAACACACTGTTTAGCATCTCATTACATATTTGCTGTCAAAGAAAAGCATCTCATTACATATTTTGTAATGAAATTAAAACTTTTTTTCACCAAATGGATTATTGAAGAACAAAATTTATATATTTAAATATCAAAATCTTTTCGAGACGGTAAAATATCCGTTAAAATATAAAAAATAAAATATGCAAAATCTTAATATATAAAATAAGAAAAAAATAACAAAACAAAAAAACATAAGCAAAAAAAACCGAAACCAAAAAAGAAAGAAGAGGAAAAAAAGGGAAGACAAAAAACAAAATGTTAAAATATAAAAGCAGAAAAAAGGAAAAGAATGAAAGAAACCAAAAAAACAAACAAATGGTTGGCGCTAATTTGGAAGGCAATGACAAGCCGCATATATGATAAGAGATACTAACCTCATTCGTGATAGTTTGGCAAAAATAAGGAAAATTTAAGAGTGTCCTCAAACTCATTTCATTTTTTTTCTTGTTTTTGTTGAACCAACACTAATCGGATCATTGTCTAAGCCATGTGGACAAAGAGGAACATAAGCTCCACTTCTTTAGGCGACATCAGTCATCGTTTGAGTTTCGATCGATTTTTGAACTATCAAACCACCTAACAAGATGTTAAGTTGCCCACCATAGAAACTACCACGAGAAGAATGACAAGATCACGACATGTGATTCCCTTCCTTGTGTATGGAGGGACAAATGTGTCTTGGTATTGTTATTGTTGGGAGCTAATTATGGACTTTTTTTCTTAGGGACAATACCTAAACTATTAATCTAAAAAAATGTATATCCAATTTTGCTTAAGACTAATTTGAGTACTTGCTTTTAGAATTGTGATACCAACTTGTTAATCCAAATGTCAATGAGGTTAGTTTCTCTTACGGAATGTCTTGAGTTTGAGTCTTGTCAATAGAAAAAATACGTGTTGGAAGAGATTTATCCCCATATATGAGCCTTTCAGTTCAACTTGAAGTATACCAAGAGTCTAAACAAAAAATTAAACTTGTAATTTCGTAATTTTGTATGACGTTTTTATGGAAACACATTTTTAGGAATATTTGCAGCCGATAAAACCGCCGAAAATGCTACCGGCAGTTACGGTAGCCGAAAATTTTTCGTCGATAAAACGCGTTATTTTCCTATTGGCAGTAACATTATTCCCCATATAAACTGATCCTCCATCAAAAGGCTTGCACTCAAAAGACCAATCCCTGTTTCGACTCATGTGATAAGAGCACATTAAGTCCATGAACCATTCAGTGTTCCCTTAACCATTTAAAGTAACTAGCACATATGATTCTCCTTGTACATCAGATGCAATCAACATCTCAAAACTAGACAACCCATTAGAAGTATATGAGACACATTTGTTGTCTCCACCCTTTTCTTTCTTCTCTTTTTTATAGCTCTCTTCTTTATGACATATAAAATACTTTAATTTCCCCTTTGATTTTGATTTGCCTCGGTTGTTCTTTTTATTATCCCTTTTTGGGATTTCTGCTGCTAGTCATCATCAATTCACCACCACCTGAACTTCCCTTTCCTTCAATTTTCTGTTTTATATTCCTAGACATTAGGGTTGCCTTTACATAGTTCAAACACAAAGTATCTCTTCCATACCTGATATTGTCTGATAAACTCTCAAAGGAAGGTGGCAATGAACATAGTAAAGTGACTGCAAGATCCTCCTCTTCGAAGTTGCCATAAGATTCTTCAAATCTAGAATGATTCTATTAAATTTTGATAGGTATTCTTTCAAAGACGAACCTTCCTACATTTGTAGATATTGAAGTTGTTTCTTGGGAAACAACTTACTTGCGATGGACTTAGACATGTACAACTTCTCAAGTTTCAACCATACTCCAGTAGGGGTGTCCTCATCAGTGACTTTCCTCAGCACTTCTTCCCCTAATGCAAGGATGATGGTGTTGTGAGCCTTATACATGAGTTATTGCTTTTCTTAATCCGTCGGATTTGGAGACAATTTGGTAGTGCCTCCAAGTGTTCCAATCAGCCCCTAGTGCATCAAGATAGCCCTCATCTTGAACCACCATAACCTGAAGTCATATTTCCCCGTAAATTTGTCAAGTTTGAGTTTAGATCCTCCCATTCTTGAATCGTTGAAAACCCATTTTTCTTAACGGAAGCAAAACTTCTGCTCTTGTTGTCAATCGTTGGTTCCACGTGACCCAAACAATGAACCACGTGTTGTACAAAGGCTGTGATTAACGAAACAAGAAAGGTAAATGCTCAAACTCCAGAATCTTGGTCATTGAGTTCCACACCGATAGGTGTGTACATCTGGGGGTCTAAGTAAATTGCTTAAACCAGATTTATTAATTCAATTAAGCCACAAGACCCCGTAATGGGCTTAGAACCCTATTGTGCTTTTTATTTCAATGTGTTTCCCTTAATCCCCAATTCAATCCCAAAGAAAAAACCCTACTATTCGGCACTAGATGACTCTACTTATGGAGTAAAACAGGTTTGCTACATAGGATTAACATATATTATACTGCCACTAATTATAGGTGACACTACATAGCATTACAAACACATAAATTAAAAGAAAGACAATTTTTTTTTAAAACCAATGTATCCTCCATGGTGATTATGGAGACTAATTCTTTTCGAGATATCAGATATCCATTTAAAGGTTTGACCTTTACCAACAAACGTTTTTCCATACGTCAGAGACTCAACTATCTACCACTTGAACCACATTATATCGGTAAATACAACTTATCTTCATGCAGATAAAGGAAGGGTAAATTTCATTGAAGCCATAAATAATGTCATGATGATGGTTATCATCTAACCAAAACTCAAAATATTGAACTCTTCACTAAAATAGCATTACAATTTGCAAAACAGTAAATGAAGAATTGACAGGGCAATTGGTCAAAAAAAAAAAGAAGAGTTGACAGGCAAAACATACAGATTGTTTATGAAATCTGTGTTGGGACACGGAGGAGAGGCAGAGACCTAACTGACTAAGTAAGGCCACTGAAATGCCACGCTAGACGCTACTGTAAAGCACACGGGAAAGAAAAATAAAAAGTCGTCATCTAAATGGCTGTTTGTGTAGTAACCACAATTCGGTATTAGTCATGTCATAGTGGAAACCAATCACAATCCACAGAATAACGACAAACTCAGGAATTTAGTACTCGGATTATTATTATTATTATTATTATTCAGAGTTTAGTTACACTAACACCTTTGCTTTGTCATCCAACTCATTGCAACTCTTCTTTAACCATATCTAATAGTACAACACAGTTGTCGTCGACTCAAAAGCAGCAATAAAAGTAGTAGTAAGGTCCGCGTTTTTAACACTAGTTCTACTCTCACCTCAATTATTCACTCTTCTCTCTCTCTAAAAACCTATAAATACACAGACAGTCTTACACACACATTCAATTCAACACTTTCATCTTTCACCACACATAACATAACACACATAAACAAACAACAAGCAACGTTTTAAGAAACAAACAAAGACACTAGATGGGAAACATTAGTTCTTGTTCCTGTATCTCTAGTTCTGTTACTATAGAAACTTTTAATGCCAGACTAAAAGGTAAGAAAACCGCGATGCTATTGGACACAGATAGATCCACCATACGGCAAATCAAGCTTCCCGTGAAATCTGCAGAGCTAATGATCGAAGCAATCGGCCACGTCATCACTCCGATTGAGGAATTACGGAGAACACGACGGATTACTGCCTTAAGGGCCGATGAGGAGCTCATCGACGGGAACTTTTACTTGCTGGTGCCGGTGAGTAGGATAAATTCTAAGGCTTCGGAGTTTGAGATTGCGATAGCGGAGAAACTGAGCACTAAAAGAAAGGGAATTAAAACGGCGAAAGTTTCACCGTCGGTTTTGAGGTCGCCGGAAAGGGACGGAGAAAATGAGGTTGTCAATTTCCCTGTCTGTTCTACTTCAACTCAAAGAGTAGGGAATCAAAGACGATGGAATCCTGTTCTTGATCCAATTTGTGAATCCTCTTAATTGATATCAAACTGCACACATATACGATCTCATTTTTTTTGTAAAGAAAAAAACAATTTACCCCTACTACATGGGTGGATCGAATTTATGTTATTATACAATTGTTTTTGTTTTTTCATACACGCCTATATCCACTGCTAATTTAAAGGATCGGGGGCGAAATAGTATAGTTGTTTTAGTGATTCCTTTGTAATTGGAATTGAGCATGAAATTCAAAGTTAAAAGTTACTGTTAAAATGAGTTCTTCATTTTGACTTTTATGATTTAAGGTATTTCTTTTTTTGCTTTGTTTTTGACATTGATTGAAGGCATTTCAAATAATTAGAGTTGAAGCAAATTTTATTGTAGGCTACTTTAATAGGTGGTCTATGGTTGAAAAAAATTGATTGAAACTTTACAAAAGATTGATGTTGCCTCTTCAAAGTAGAAGCTCACGATAGGAATAGTAACTTCATCTGTAATAGTTTGGTATAAATAAGGAAAGTTTATGAATGCCTCAAAACTCGATCAAAATTTTTATTCTTGTTTTTATCGAACCAACACTAATCGGATCACTGTCTCATTCGTATGAACGTAGGAAGAAGATCATTAGACTCCATTTCTGGAGGCGATGTCGATCGCCGTCTAAGTATTGGCGAATTTTTGAAGTACAGACAACCTAACAAGGTTGCTGACCGTAGAAACTGTTGGGAAAATTCGCAATCACCTAAAATCTTGTAAGAGGAAGAAAAGCATAACAGAATGGCATGAGGGAGTGGGTCAGATGGAAAGAAATAATGGACACGTGGCTAGTGATTCTAAAATCAAGAAAGCAAGGTGGAGCCAGAGAGAGAAATTGTCTAACAGAAAATATCCATAGATCGTGCATAAATAGGGAAAGGATTGTCAGTGATTAGTGTGTAGAAAATTGGTGAAAACTCTCTTCCTCCCTTTGGTGCTCTCTAGTAGAGTAATGGCCTGAAGTATTTCTACTTAATTCTTCTTCTCCATTCTAACACTATTTCCAATAATCGATTTGTATTAACGGTATTCACTTTACCACTTCAATCCCAAATCAATATACCACTGATTTCATTGATATCTATAGTGTTATTACCTTGCTTAAGTAGTGAAACACTTACACCACAAAAAGAATTAAGAGCGCACAAAGAGATATTGACATGGTTAGACACATTTTGCCTACATCCATGGAAACACAACAACAATTATATTCACTATCTCAAACAAAATACAACCAAACCCACGTTATGTATCATTTTGCAATACTCTCACTTTAAGAATTACAAAAAATAATAACACACTTACTACAAGAGATTATCTCACACAAGTGATCTCATAAACTCACAATTGCTCTCTTTTCTTGCTATTGGATTTGGATTCCACTACAATTCACAAGACTCCCTTTTACATCATGAAGTCGAGATGAATAAATTAATTTCTCCAAATTCACATAGTTCATACCACATTGGTACATCAGATTAATGATACCGTCCAATTTGGGTAACGAAGCTGTGAATTTATCTACTTTCTGTTCCCCCTCCATTTTTTTTCTTTCTTTTGACTACTTACCAACAACTACCCCAAAAGAAAAAGTCATGAGGTTAAAAAATTTAGTACCTACAAGCAACCTAAAATTAACTTAAATCAAGTTAGACCGTCATTAGCAAATAGTTTGGAAAGAAATACAAGAAAGAAGACACATAAATTGTTGAGCTCAATATAATGTACCACACCACATACCACCCATGATAATTATCTATTCAAATTAATTAAGTTAACAAAGTTGTAGTTGAACGGTTCCTTGAATTCATTTTCCTGTTAGGTAAATAGATTTGGCAAAATTAAGAACAATCTAATGGGGACCAGCCTAACTTAAGGCCATCCTAGATCAACCCAAAATTAAATATAAATTTTTAGTACTTATTTTTCTTAATCAAAGTAAATTAACAAATACGAGATTCAGATCTTTTAAGCTAGTTCTCAAGTTCAAGTCACGTAAATAATAAAATATGGTTGGAGTAGAAGAATTCAAGTGGCAACGAAGTTTCTTAATAAAGATTAGTCATCAATAAAATTAGTAGATATTTTACGTTCGGTATGACCAAGTAATAAAGAAATTGGGAAACAACCAAACTCACAAGTCAAATAAAAAGGGTGAAGTAGTGTACTAGTAACATAACTTATGTCATATCCAACGACCAAGCCAAATTAAATTACCAAGTCCACCATTATATCTTTCACAAGATGGAGCGGTTAAACAAACCACAATTAATTTCCCATTACATAATAACAACACATTACCCAATTCGTCACAATTCCAAGCAAATCCAAAATCCTAGCTAATATGGGAAACCACATCTCAAATAGTAGCAGAGGCAAAATCATTTACATGGATGGCTCGATTGAAGAATTTGAAGAACCAGTAACAGTGGCAGAAATCATGTTAGAGCATCCACAACAAGTAGTGGTTGAATTCCATTCAGCAGTGAATCAGAAAAGGCCAACTCCATTGCCAGCTGATAACAAACTAGAGATGAAGAAAACATATGTAATGGTTCCTGTGAAGCCAGGGAAGCCAGTAGGATTAAGCAGCGAAGATTGTCGTCGCGTTCTTTTGATGGTTAATTCTTCTCTGCATGATTCTAATTATCTCATGTGCTCTTCTGGATTTCTTCCTTGGTTTGTTCGGTTATTTAAGACACGGAATCAGAACATTGCAAGTTTGCAGATAAATGAAGATCATGTTGTGGAAAAGAAAGAAGAGGAGGGGTTTGATTTTTCAGAGTTTTTGATAGAAGAGAGGGGAGAGTATATGAGTAGGCAATTGTCGGGGAAAGGGTGGAAGCCTAACTTGGATACCATTAACGAAAAGAAGGTTAAGAGAAGAAAGTTATCTCGTTGGTTGTTTCTCAAAGGTTTTTTTGGTTTTACTACTGCTATGCAGATTTGAATATGGGCGTTGCTTTATGTTGGTATTTAATTTAAGTTGAATGTGATAGTTATTTTTGTTCTCTTGTTTGCTGGTTTCTTTTATCTTTAATTCTTTATCTTCTGCACACTTCTGTATCTCATGGCTTGAGGAGTTGTGAAAAACAATACCATTTCAGTTTAATTTAATGGGAAGTAAGAAAGTTCAGTTATGAATTTATGCATTTTTGTCTTAGTTATTGTAAGTGTAAGATCGTTGTTTGTGTCTATAAAGAAGTAAGAGTTGCTGTTATAAAGAGTGATGCTGGCCTCAGTTTAAGGATGTAATGAAGACTGTTCTTCTGTTTGATGTCATTGAATTTGGCAATGGTAAATGCAGAACCTCGCGCGATGAACCATCAAGATTGATTGACATTATTGGCCCAAGCAACCGTGATTTCCGGCAAAAAAACTTGACACTTTTTCATTGTTTTATTAAAAGTTGACACGTCTTTGTTCGTGATTTTTGCAAAAAGTTTATTTTTTTTCAATATGTAATATTTCATAGATCATGGGTAAATGCCACCGAAACATTACAACATGTAATACGGATAATTGTTCGAAGGTTTTGATGCCACCGAAACATTACAAAGAAGCATCAACAGTTCCACAGAGGTACGAGTACACATTAGGTATAGCTGAAACTCTAAAGAGAAGATATTAATCCTTGAGCAGCACCTGAGCCAACCTAGATCTACTGAACCAACTTGATGAAAAAGCTTAATCAAACGTACAATAAAATCTAAAAAACTAAGCAAGGAAGACCACTTTAAGCCATTACTATAGCATAAACATCAGAGTCCAGTCCACTAGGTTTTACACTGGCAAGCTACCCAAAGTACCCTAGTACCCCTCCCTTGTCACCACCTCCCAACAAGCTAACAAAGCAAAAGCCAACTGCCTAACATGCCAATCGAGACCAATAGCCACCACAGAGCAGCATTGGACGCCACCACTGCCAAGAAATTGTAACCACAGAGAATGAGTAGGGGAAAAACAGAAAAGTCCTGATCCCCGTAAAGGACGACCACATGGCCAATGGTACGCTTTCTTGAGAGCTAACAACCACACAGAATAAAAACACAATAAGGCACTGGAACAAACGTTCTGTTGACGCCACAACAACCAGCTCCATAGACTGACTTCACCACCAGAATCGAGCCAGAACTCCAATAAAAAACACAATAAGGCAGTGGAGCAAAACACACTATGACAACATTCTGCATTTGTATGTGTTTTCTGTTATGTGTCAGGTTCTTGGTAACTCCTTATTGTGACATTGGATCCTAACACTTGTGTTGAAATTAAGAAGAGAATATAGACAAAATATACAGTTTAAATATTTTAATTAAGATTAGAAACATACAAGGTTTTGGTATTTGATTTGGCTGTTGGCAAGTTTAATGTTTTTTTCCTAGTTTTGGTAAAGTGGTGGTAACAAGTTTAATGTATATGGTTTGCATGTGGCAGGAAAATGGTTGAAAAAACAGTTGTGACTTGTGACTGTGAGGATAGGAAAAAAGGTTAGCAAGCTGAAGAATGAAGGTTTACCTTTTGATTTTTGGACTTGGAGGAAATATGGACAAAAGCCAATCAAGGCTTCTCCATATCCAAGGTCTACATTCTTTCTGCTATAGATGTGATGAAATGATTATCTGTTCTTAAACATGCAGAGCTAAATACATTCTATGTTCCTGCAAAATTACTAAAATTTGATTTTCAGTTTCTACAAAAGTTGTATTGATTTTTAGTCCTACATTTTACAGATACAGTGCATGTTTAACCTCTCAACAAGGGCTACAAGCATACAGAATAAGATACATAGTCCGGTATTCACATTCTTTGCCCTTCCACATAATTCCAAATCTGCATAAATAACAGAATCAATCAATTTAGAGCCTCTTGGCTATTACTATTACTACTTAATATTTATAATATTTTTTTTGAACCAATTTATAATATTTATTATTATTATTATTATTATTATTATTTAGTGAATGGCCAATTTAGTCTTTGAAATTTTTAGAGTTCCAAAATAGTTACCCAATTTAGTTTCTAAACTTGTGTGAGGCTAATTAACATGAACCAGAATTAGAAATTTCGGTTATTTAACGTAGTATAAGCTGATATTACACTACAATTTTAGACTGAATATCGATTTCAGTTGATAATTGTTCATAGAATTCTTCTGACAAAATCAATTCAGTGTATATATATCCAACTAGAGTCACAAAACTTGTGCCCCAAGGGGCAAGAGAATCCTCGACCAAAAAACAAGTGGCAAGAGAATCCAAAGAACTGTCTCATTATACTTCAAATATATATATATATATATATATATATATATATATAGTTTTTGAGTTCCAACAAGAAACATTATATGTTGTTGTTATGAAAAATTATACTTTTATATTTTTTGGTTTTTTATATATATTTATTTTTATATGTTCGGACTAATTAAATTATGACTGAGTTGATTCATATAAAGAACATGACGATACTCGTGCGTATGCACAAGTATACCGCTAGACGCTAGTTACTTCAAAAAGAACCTTCACTTCTCTGAAGAACAAGGAAACTTAACCTTTATCTAAAAAGCATGATGCTATCATCCACTTGCAACAATTTCATTTTGTAAGACAACTAACCAACTTACAACCAAGGTAGTCAAGTTTGAGATCCTACTTAGCAGCGGGGAGGGGTCATAGGTTCGTAAAACACAGTTCATTGCACATAATGTAAAATCCTACAAAATTGTCCAACTAATATATATATATATATATATATATAAATAAAAACCACAAGTGAGAATAACTTCAAAAACACCACAAATACTTAATAATTTCAATGTCATACATACATGAGTGACACAAACATAAGTCATACACACAACATATAGGTGCCACAAAGACAGAAAACAACTCTAAATGTGGTTTGAAGGCCTAAAACCATCATCTCCTTCATTAAAAAAACACGGAAAAACAAAATTCGACCCAAAAACATTAAAAACCGGGAAAAACAAAAAACGACCTAGAGTAGCGCTCCTATTTTCTCCTGTCCGCTCTTGTCCACTCCCAACAAACGATGGTGACTACTACTTTGGTTTCCCTTTTGAAGCGAAACAAGACTTTCCATGTATCTAACAACTCTTAGTTCAAAGTTTCTACAAAATCGTAGATTCCTTGTTTGTTCTTCACAATGAGGATCATACAACACCAATCTATCTTTGGCGTCTTTCCAAAGAAAAGAACTGCTCCCATAAAACCCCACAAGCTCCTTGTAAATAACTGGCAAAGGTCCAATATTGTATTGCTTGATCCAAGACCCGTCATCCCAATAATCTTTCATCATCCACACATCAAAGCAAAGACATATTTCTGTTCCTAGACTTTTAGGGTAAGTTATGAGTCCAATGGTAGCAGATTCGGTAAAGGCTACAAGATGTATAGAACACCGCCGACTAGAGTAATGAGTAATTTGGGGTGCTTTTATCTTTCTAACCAATTCAGTAACCATGTCAAATGATAGAACAACATACTCATCAACATCTTCTTCCGTAATTTTATAAACATAACCCCACTAGTGACAACAATTATTGACATAAGTGCAAGACCAAGATGCATCACCTGCTTCAAATGGAAATGGGATAGCATTAACACCTAGGTTTCTCCAAGAGTTGGAATTAAGGTTGTATAACTCAACTGTCCATTCCCCGTTACTTGTTCTGATTCATTTGCTTCATCTAGCCAATGGTCCTTGAGCACCACAACTTTATAATCATTGATTTTGGGGTCAAAGCCAAAACTAGGATAATCAGAGTCAAAATGAGTCCCGTGCGGAGCGGTGGAATGGGATTGGGGTAAAGTGATGAACTGTCTCAAAGAAGGGTTAATAATGACATATGGGTTCCCAGGTAGGAAGTAGAGGCCATTGCATGGACCCATGATTGAGCCCCATAATTCAAGTTGATAGGGAGGAGGGTTTAGAACCTGAGAAGAAACGAATCCTTTGAGATTCAAAGATAAAATAGAAATCTCAATCTCAGTGTCTAAGGAATCATCGGAAAAGAAGGAACCTCTAGGTGACTGAATGACCAAGAGTTGCTCCTCTTGAGTGTTATAGAAAAGATAGTAGTTGGAAATAAAATGAGGATCGGTTATGAGATCAAACCAGAATTTGCACACACACTTGCATCGCATTAACTCCTTCGCCGTCAATCTTGAGAGCACGCCTGACACCATTTCTTGTGGTAAACGCTCCATCGCTCAAATCGAATTGAATCTCTTCTCTTTAACCTTTTCAGCAATTTGTGAAAACGTTGCCCTCACCTTTGCTGAAAACGTTTCTTCTTTTGAAGTTGCCCTCACCTAGGTTAGAGATGATGCTAAGATTTTGTCTTTTTTTGTGATTTTTTTGGGCTCCATAAATGCCCATTAATTTCAAAGATCTGTTTTGTTTTTGTTTTTATAAATAAATAAATTTCTGTTTTATCTATTTAACTTAAACATGGATATAATTTTTTTTACAATTAACATTAACATGGATTTAATAAAAAGCAATATAAATTATTATTGAGTATTTTTTTTATGGAAATTATTATTGAGTATAAAAATAAGGTCAAGGTACAAAATCCTCAACCAAATCACATATCTGCCATATTTACGGGCCGACAATAATTGCATTGCCAATTACAACCAATTCTGATTAATCTGCTGCCAAATTCGAATTAACAATAATTATTTTTTTTGAAGCAGCAATTAACAATAATATTAATAACCTTTTTTCACAAATAAATAACTTCTATTTCCGTCCGACAGGGGCCTATGGCCCAGCCTACGTCAGGCCTAGGCCAGGCTAGGTTTTTTTTTATTTAAATAGACCAGGTTAAGGCTTATTAAAAAGCCTATTTAGCTAAAAAGGCTAGGCCACAGACCATCAAAAAAGCTTTTTAAGCTTACTAGACCGGCCTATTTAAGTAAATATAAAAAAGTTTTATTAATATTATTGTTATTATATTAAATTTACTATATTGTATTAAATCTTAAATTTTCAAATAATTTCTATTAATTCAAACATATCCCCATACATCAATTTTTTGACATATTTAAAGTTATAATATAAAATATAATTTAAATTCGATGTGATATTAAATAGAACTTAATTTCACTGGCGTATTAGTTTCTTAGTTTATTTACAAAAGCATACATTAGTCAAAGGGCGTAGGCTTTTATAAAAAAAATGGTGAAATAAGCATTTATAAGCAGGCTTTCAGGCCTTAGCAGACTTTCAATAAGGCCAGGCCAGGCCAGACCTAGAAAATGAGTCTACGACAGGCCACAGGTCAGGCTCAGGCCTAACACTTTCAACGCAGGTCAGGCCCAGGCCATACAAAGCCTGGCTCGACCCAGCCTATTCCCACCCCTACCGACTACAACCAATTGCAATTAACCTGTAGTCAAATTTTTTTTTGACAATGCAGTCAAATTTTATTTAACAATAATATTAATATCTTTACCCAAATAAATAACTTCTATTTTTATCCTTTTTTAAGTCAAGACAAGTACAACGTGTAATACGGATAATTGTTCGACGGTTTTGATAAAACTAGGATATGATTCTTGGTCTTGGTGGAAATGTGGACAAAAGCCAATTAAGGGTTCTCCATATCCAAGGTGTGTACATTCTATATGTTCGATATGGGATGAAATCAAATGATGATCTGTTCTTAAATATGATAGACTTTTTTTGTTCCTATAAAATTTACTAAAATTTGATTTAGAGCTCCTACAAAAGTTTTAGTGATTTTTAGTCCTACATTTTTCAACAACAGTGCATGTCTAACCTCTCAACAAGGGCAAAAAAAAGCATACAAAATCGTAAGACATATAGTCCTGTATTCACATTAATTCCAAACCTGCATAAATAACAAACAATCGCTTTAGAGCCTCTTAGGCTCTTAGCTATTACTATTACTACTTAATATTTATAATATTTATTATTACTTAGTGAATGACCAATTTAGTCTTTGAAATTTTAACATGTGTTCAATTTACACTAAAAATTTTAGTGCTCCAAAATTTTAGTTACCCAATTTAGTTACTAAACTTGTGAGACTAACATGAACCAGAATTTGAAATTTGGGTTCTTTAAGGTACTATAAGCTGATATTACACTACAGTTTTAGACTGAATTGTTGATTTCATCTGATAAATTGATAATTGTTCATAGAATTCTTCTGACAGAATCAATTCAGTGTATATATCCAACTAGAGTCACAACCTGTTCCACAAGTGGTAAGAGAATCCAAAGAAATGTCTCATTATACTTCAAATACCAAATAAAGTGATTTACTCAACATATATACTACTAAAAATACAAGCTCTGTCACAAAATTATTTCAAATACAAAGCAAGCCAAATCAAATACAACTTAATAATATATATGCTAAACTTTGACGCATGGCTTGCTCTCTTATTTGCAAATCTGCAGGGGATATTATAGATGCAGCACATCAAAGGGAACCAAGGGAAGTTCAGCCAAAAAGCAAGTAGAGAGATGCAACACAGATGCTTCAATGCTCACTCATTATAACGTATACCTCTACACATAATCATCCAGGTCCCCCTCCCCTCTCCACTACAACTACTAATTCACCTCAACAACCAAAACAATTCACTCAAGAAGACTCCAACAAGGAAGAAGACCAAGAACACATAGAACTAGAAACGAATAATCAAAAGCAACTTTAGCCAGTGATGAAAGTAAAAAAATGAAGAAAACTTTCATTACATGCAATCTTCAATATGCTGTTCTGAGTTTGAGGACATAATTATAGACCAAGAAGATCCTTTCAAACTAAACACAGAAAAAAGCCATGACAGAATAGATCTTCTCTTAGAGGAAGAGCCTCTATGTTATGCACAATTATGACGGTGTATACTTTTTAAACTCTTGGAATAATATTTTGAGATAAAAATGGATTTACATAGTAATTGGATTTAAGAGTATTCCCTTTGTCTTATCAACTTGAGATTAACTCACCTTTTACACTTAATAATTGATGCCACTGACAACAAAATGAACAACATCCCTAGCAACATCTGTAGCCATTAAAAGTAATCTGAACAAGTAAGAAAGTTGGGGATGGTTTAACAGCTTTGCTTCTGTTCAGCCTAAAATGTGACTCGAGGTTCATTTTTACCATCTAATGCCACAACTTAAGAGACTAGTGTGGTAGTACCTGAAAGGGAATCACAGTAAATGATACTGAAAAGCTATATGTCATGAAAGTGAATGAAGGAACATGTCACTTTTCTTGCTTTTATAATATGCTTATGCTTTAAGAAAGTTATGCAGTGTAACTCTCAAGCAGTGAACCAATTGGTATATATTCATACACTAGTATTTGGGCTCAATCCATCCCTTTCTTATCAAAACATAATCAGGCCATGTCATGTCAGCATGAAATTGTGTTTGAAATAACTCCAGTACAATGCTATTGAAGCAACATGATTTTGCAATGTATATCATTGATAACATTGACATGCTTTAACTTTTAACTCCAAGCATAATAAAGAGAGAACTTTTTACTGTCATATGGTCACTTGTTTCTTCACAATATCCAACCAAACCAACAAGATTAACATGCTTTACTTCAGAAAGAACCTTCACTACTGTGAAGAACAAGGAAACTTAACATTTATCCTATGATAGGATATTAAATAATTAAATAAAGTGTAAACGGAGGGAAATGAGAGTTTGTTGTAACCACTTGCTTATGTGGCAAAGTGGAGGAAAAATATGAGCATTAGTTAAGTGTTATAAATAGCAGTGGGAGGAAATTAGAAGCTAAGTAAGAATTAAGAATAGACTTAGTCTTTGGGGAGAGTTAGGCCTCTCGAAGTGTCAATTATCGTTTACTTTCTCTGGAATTTTCTGTTTTACACCATGAATACACATTTTCATAGTTCTCATTGAGTCATGAAGAATTCTGATTTTCCCGGTACCTTATCAATTGGTATCAGAGCACTCGATCCTGAGTGCTACTGGACACACTGCCATGGCAATTGAAACAGAAGGTTCAGCAACAAGGTTCGCACCAGAATGGGAAGAGCAACTTGAAGAGATCAAACAACACTGGGGAGAGTAAGAAGAGATGAAGTTGCAGAAAAGCTTCACGATATCTATTTAGATTTAAAATTGCGAAGGTTGCAGCAATTTTATGTGAACGCGAACTCAAGAAAATCAGAGGATTCAGAACAAGGAAAGAACGTGATCGCAAGACAAACAGAGGAATCAGAGAACGAAGAGGGAATCAGAGGTTCTAGTGGCTTTCCTTTGAGTGTTATCGAAAAATCAGAAGGAGCAGAATGGAACGGTAACGATCAGGAACCGCTGTCAGAGACGCCGGACGTTGAAGCGTCGGCGACACAGGAGCGGCCAGAAGAAGCGACGCTGGAGGAATCTTCGCCGGAGGAAGAAATGACACCAGAAAATTCGACGGCGACGGCGACGGCGACAGAGGGAGGTGCGACCTTGACTGAGGCATGGCCAGCGAATACGTCGGTGGCGTCGTTTCTCTCTCTCTCCATAAAGGGCTGCGATGCACAGAGCAGTGGCCGAGAGGAGACACAACCGGAAGAAGTAACGTCGGAGGCGCTGCCAGAAGAATCGCCGCCGGAGAAGGAAAACGGCGGAGCAACAATGGAACCGGTGGAAATCGTTGGCGATGCAAGGAAGCAATCTCTCTCTCTGGTAACTGAGTCGTGCGACGTGTTTGGGAAAGAGAGGAAAGTTGGAGCGGATTGGCTTTCATGGAAATTGGGCCCTGTGACTGAACTAATGGGTCAGGCCCAATATTTATTATTTACACCTCCCGAGTTTACTAATAATATGGGGGTGTTACTAATAAAAAAGGAAATGGACAATATTGAGCTGGTTGGGTCTGATTCGACTCAAAATCTATCTGAACGGAGGGAATTTGATCCAGGGGGAAGTCTTTCAATTTCTTGCATTGCTTGGTCATTATGCTTCAAGTTGTGGGATCCAGGTGGAAGCTTAATAATTGTTTGTTTCTAGTTATCTTCACCTTGAGGACAAGGTGAATGTTTAGGGGGGGAGTATTGATAGGATATTAAATAATTAAATAAAGTATAAATGGAGGGAAATGAGAGTTTGTTGTAACCACTTGCTTATGTGGCAAAGTGGAGGGAAAATGTGAGCATTAGTTAAGTGTTATAAATAGTAGTGGAAGGAAATTAGAAGGTAAGTAAGAATTAAGAATAGACTTAGAGTCTTTGGGGAGAGTTAGGCCTCTCGAAGTGCCTATTATCGTTTACTTTCTCTGTAATTTTCTGTCTTACACCATGAATACACATTTTCATAGTTCTCATTGAGTCATGAAGAATTCTGATTTTCCCGGTACCTATCATCCTATAAGCATGATGTAATCATCCACATACAACAACTTCATTTTGCAAGACAACTAACCAACTTACAGGCAAGGTAGTCAAGTTTGAGATCCTACTTAAGAGTGGGTAGGAGTCCTAGGTTCGTAGCACGAAACGTAAGATCCTACAAAATTGTCCAACTAGTATATATATGTATATTCAAACATATATAGAAATAAAAACCATAAATAAGTGAGAATAACTTCAAAAACACCACAAATACTTAATAATTTCAATGTCATACACATATGAGTGCCACAAACATAAGTCATAAGACATATGCAACATATAGGTGCCACAAAGACACAAAAACAACTCTAAATGTACTTTGAAGGCCTAAAACCATCCTATCCTTCATTAAAAAAGCGTTAAAATAAAATCCGACCCAAAAATATTAAAATATCGGGAAAAACAAAAAACGACCTAGCGCTCCTGTCCGCTCCCAACAAACATTGGTGACTACTACTTTAGTTTCCCCTATAAAGCGAAATAAGACTTTCTGTGTATCTAGCAGTTCTTAGTTTCAAGTTTCCACGAACTTGGAGATTCCTTGTCTTTTCTTCACAGTGAGGATCATACAACACCAATATATCGTTAGCGTCTCTTCAAAGGAAAGAATTGCTCCCATAAAACCCCACAAACTCCCTGCAAATAACTGGCAAAGGTCCAATACTGTATTGCTTGATCCAAGATTTGTCATCCCAGTAATCCAATGGTAGAAGATTCAGTAAAGGCTACAGGATCTATTCGCCCACTAGTAAATTTGGGTGCTTTTATCTTTCTAAACAATTCAGTAACCATGTCAAATGACAGAACAACATAATCATTAAAATCCTCATCAGAATCCTCGTCAGAATCCTCATCCTCATCTTCATTTTCATTTTCATTTTCATCTTCATCCTCATAAGCATTATGGTCATTACCCCACCAGTGACAACAATTGTTGACATAAGTGCAAGATGAAGAATTATCATCTATTTCAAATTCAAATGGGATAGCATTAACACCAAGGTTTCTCCAAGAGTTGGAATTAAGGCTATATAACTCAACTGTCAATTTGTCCGATAGTTCATCTATTTCATCTAGCCAAAGGTTCTTGAGCACCACAATTTTATAATCATTGGTTTTGGGGTCAAAGCCAAAAATTTAGCATTACTCTTATTATCAATTAGAAAATGAGTCCCGTGGGGAGCGGTGAAATGGGATCTGGGTAAAGTGATGAACTGTCTCAAAGAAGGGTTCATAATGACATTAACATCTAGCCTCCCTTGTAGGAGGTAGATGCCATTGCATGGACCCATGATTGACCATAATAAGTTGAATGGACCGGTACAAGGGTTTAGAACCTTGGAAGAAACAAGTCCTTCGAGATTCCAAGATACTATACAAATCTCAGCCTCAAAGTAACGGGGGAATCAGGTGAGTGAATGACCAAGAGTTGCTCCTCTCGGGCTCGGGTGGTATAGAAAATGGTGAGTGCTAGGTTGCCCTTACATAGAATGTGGGTAATTTGCCTTAACCAATTAAAAGCCCATTTATTACATAAATATATTCTATTACATGTTTTACATTTGTTACTATATATTTATATTATTTATACATTCACCCCAACTATAATAAATGCATTTGTGATTTTTTATCTTCCCTAAGTTACACAGATGTGAATTCAACTCTCTTTTTCTCTCTCTTGTTCATTGTTCCTGCCACACGGTTACTGAAATACCCACAAAGAAATCAAAGGGAATTAGAAAATAAGCTAGATAGTAAGCTAGATAGATAGTAAAGAAATCAAAGGGAATTAGAAATCAAAGGGAAATTAAAGAAAATAAGCTAGATAGTAAAACACAGATTCATATTTTGATTCATATCACAATAGCTAAATTACAAATTAAACTAACAATAATTAACTAAATAACGGTAGTTGTCAAAAAATAACCCAAAGCACAGTAACTTTCATAGACTTTTAATCAAACACCTTAAAAGCATAACCAAATATTGGTGTTTTAGCTTACCTTTTTGCTGGACAAACTCTGTTTCTAAACACATTTGCAAATAGAAAATGAGAAATAAAGAAAGAAATGAAACCAATTTCTTCAAGATGATGTAGGCATCCAAAGTTTAAGCACCCATCGTTGCCCCTTGTGTCGTTTACGACCTAGCTAGCAATTGGAGGAATCAAAACGAAAAGAACCAACTATGGGCAATAAACTCATGTGGTTTTTCTTCAATCTTCTCCTCTCAAGACGGCATTGTTGACGTTTTTCTCAAAAGAATTCTGCTCTTTTTTTTTTTTGAGAGATTCCTGGGCTGAGAGTGGAGAAATGGGTGTGTTTTCTCCTTGAGGGCTTTTCTACTTCCCTTTGATTTCTTTGTGGGTATTTCAGTAACCGTGTGGCATGAACAATGAACAAGAGAGAGAAAAGAGAGTTGAATTCACATCTGTGTAATTTAGGGAAGATAAAAAATCACAAATGCATTTATTATAGTTGAGGTGAATGTATAAATAATATAAATATATAGTAACAAATGTAAAACAGATAATAGAAATATATTTATGTAATAAATGGTAGTGGAATCCATGTGTCAGCTTTTAATTGGTTAAGACAAATTACCCACATTTCTTCCAAGGCATCTAAGAATTTGCCATAGAAAATATAGTAATTGGAAATAAATTGAGGATCAGTTATGAGATCAAACCAGGATTTGCACACACACTTGCATCGCATTAACTCCTTCGCTGTCAATCTTGAGAGCACGTTCGACAACATTTCTTGTGGCAAACGCTCCATCACTCCAATCGAATAGGAATCAAACTGAATCTCTTCTCTCTGGCCTGTGTTGCTTTGTTGCTGTGTGATGCTGAAGAAACATCTTCTCTTTGCCGAAAACGTTCCTTCATTTCAAAACTTTTTTTTGTTGCAGTCTTTTTTAGGTTAGAGATGATGCTGCGATTTTGTCTCTTTTATGTGATTTTTTTGGGCTCCATAAGTGCCAATTAAAATTTTGTTGACACATAAAAGCCCATTAATTTCAATGATCTGTTTTATTTTTACTTTTATAAATAAATTTATGTTTTATCTAATTAACTTTAACATGAATTATCTTTAAAAAATTGAAACATGAATTTTTGATAAAAAAACTTAAAGTGAATTTAAATTTATAAAAAAAAAAGTAATATAAATTATTAATGAGTATTAAAATAAGGTTAAGGTACAAAATCGTCAACCAAATCCCATAAGGTTAAGGTACAAAAATAAAAAGTACCATTAATTTCAATATTTACTGCCAATTACAACCCATTCTGATTAATCTTGCTGCCAAATTCCATTTAACAATAGTATTAATAACTTCTTTCACAAATAATTAACTTCTATTTTTATCCTTTTTCAAATATTTACATAGTGCAAATTATTTTTATCTCAAGAAGGTATATCAGTTGGCGAGCTAAGGGATATCAGAAGAGTACACTAAATGAGTGCAAGAAGGAGGTTCGAGTTCAAACATTTCCCCCACCCCCACTAATATTTCCTTTCAAAAAAATTATTCAACAATAATATTAATAACTTTTAAGTCACAAGACAATCGTACAACATGTCATACGGATAATTGTTCGACGGTTGTGATATGATTTTTTTTTTTTTGACAATTGATATGATTCTTTTTTTTTTGGCAATTGATATGATATAATTTTTTTTTGTTGCAAAGGATACAGAAAGAAAAACCAAAAAATTTATAGTTTACTAAATCCGAAACCTCTCCCTCAAATAAATCACTCTTCAACTCTTAATCTCTAACCTCTCCCTCAAATCCAAAATCCTCAATTTCTCTACCTTAATCCCTAACCTCTCCCTAAAATCCAAGGCAATAATATATGATAAGAAATCCAAAAACCTTGTAAATCTCTCTAAATTCTGCCAATTAGAACTCATGCATATATCTTGACAAGAAGAAGGCATCCAAATTTGTTTCCATCAAAGGAAAAAATATAAAATTAAAATCTGTAACCCAATTGTCCATATTGGAATCTGTATCGCAATCAACTTGTCTTTATTTATTTTCTTTTATTTGATACTTCTTCAACTTGTGATTTTGCTACCAGATGTAGGTAAAGGCAATGTTATCAGAACCGGACCGGTCATCGAGCCAGTTAAGACACTGGATCACTGGTTCTTTGGTCGGACCAGTCGGACTTTGGTCAGACCGCATGAGCCGGACACTATTAAAAGTGCTAAAAATATATATGATATGTATAAATTTATAACTTAAAAATCTGCAAAATGACATTCAAATGATACAATTTTTGTAAAATGATACATTTGGAAGCACGGGGTAGCATGTTTTTAAAAAGAAAACGGAAGGTTGTAACACTGAAATTGGGGGGTGCTGAAAGCAAGCCCAGTGCATTTTTTTAATTTAGCAGCCCATGAATTCTGGGCTTCCAGGGAGGGTGCGTGTTATTAAAAACAATGGTGTAAATAGTAATCTGCGAAAGAAATTTAAAACAAATAAACTGAAAACTCAGCCCACTAAATAAAGCTACTATAACAACTTAAACCTAATTCTTTTCAATCTCTCAAACACTCTCAGCGCCGCCAACCTTTCCAGGAGAGAGAAATAGGAACTTCAAAAATGGAGAATAAGAGAGAGTGATTTTTGGAGAGAGAAACAGGGAGAGAACGAAAACGAAGATGCAGCAGTGAAAGTAATTTTTTTTTACTCTCCTCTTCAACTCCACCTCTCCTCTTCTACTCTCCTCTTCTTCTGTACTGTTTCAGTTTTTTTTATTTAAAAAAACGTAACTTTTTTTTTCTAAATGTGCAAGAACCGGGCCGGGTCACTAGACCGGTCGGTTTGCCGGCTTTCTCATTGAGCTGGCCGGCTCAACCGGATCACGTGCAGATCCATTTCAACACACAAACCGTATCGGCGGAGGCACCGGAATTCGGCCCGACCGGCCGGTCCGGTTTTGATAACACCGGGTAAAGGATGGTTGGATTTGAGAGATAGGTTAGAGATTAAGTTTGATAAATTGAGGGTTTTGGATTTGAGAGAGAGGTTAGGAATTAAGTTTGAGAAATTAGGGATTTTGGATTTGAGGGAGCTAGAGAGGTTAGGGATTAAGAGTTGAAGAGTGATTGATTTGTGGTGGTTTCTCGCCGAAGGTGGTGGTGGCTCGCCAGAGAAGATGGAGATTTTGGAGGAAGAAGATGAAAGTTCTTGTGTTTATGTCAATTTGGTCCTTTATGTTTTATTTTAGTTTCAATTTGGTATCCCATTTGCCACATCACTTAATGAATTCTAAGTCCTCTCTAACATTTAAAATGTCACGTCAGCAGTTAACTGTTGGCGTCACGTCTGTTAAGTTAATGAATGGAAAATACAAAAAAAGGACAAAAATGACACAAAAGTGAAAGATAATGGACCAAAACGAGAAAAAAAAGAAGATAAAGGACAAAACTGAAATCGGAGTCAAAGATAAATGACCAAAAGTGTAATTTAGCCTACTAATAATAATAATAATAATAGTCACTAAAATTTGCTGCTGATTTGGGAAAAAATAATTATGTGGTTTTCTGCGGAAGGTTCCTGTTATGGTTAGTCTTTTGACCACATACACCCCTTCTTTCGCATCTATTCACACCACGCAAAAGCCCAAATATCAAAGGGCCCAATCCGAACATCAAGGGCTCAGATCAAACCTTCAGATCGGACGGTCCTGATTCATTGGAATCAACCCCACCCCGCTCTATAAATACAACATTCATTGCCTCATTAATGGTAAGCATACTCGTATTTATCACTTCATTAAGACTATTCCACTGACTTTAGCATCGGAGTAACTTTGCAGGTACAACACCAGCAGGATCGAACATTTGTCATTGACTAAGGATATCAACCACTAACTACCTCGGATCCCTTTTCAAGGTCGGAAGTACAGTGCAGAACATTTCCTGCTGAGTTACTTGCGGAATATCCTGCAGATATGAAAATCCGAGGAAATAATTATCCGGGGATCCGCTGAAAATTTCGTATAAAATTGGTTTTCTGCAAATTTTTATTGAAAATCCGTTGGAAAGTGCGCAGGAAATGACGAACATTCTAGTAGTGTTTAGTGGTTTGTGGGAAGCACCTGTTGTTGGTAACTTATTAATTATGGATAAGTTAAGTAGGACAAATTACTCAACAGATGATAATTATGTTGTGTGGGCAGGTCTTTACAAGCACAAAACTGCCCTTAGCAACATGGAATGGGACCCACTAATTATTTATTTGTTTTTGAAACAGAAGGGACCCATTAAATTAGTTTGCTTCATTTGTATGCAAGAGTAAATGAAGGTTTACATAAAAAGATTCATGATAATGCAATTAGGTACAAGATCTATCGGGTCAACTGCTTATCATGTATTACACCCCATAATTTTTCCTTAATTAATTTACCTCATCATTTTCCAAACAACCTAGCTATTTTCAGTGTTATCAAAACCGGACCGAACCGGATTCCGGTGCCTCCGCCTGTACGGTTTGTGTGTTGAAACGGATCTGCACGTGATCCGGTTGGCTCAATGAGAAAGCCGGCGAACCGACCGATCTGGTGACCGTGCCCCGTTCTTGCACATTTAGAAAGAAAAAAAAGTTATTTTTTTAAAAAAAAAAACTGAAACAGTACAGAAGAAGAGAGTAGAAGAGGAGAGGAGGAGCTGAAGAGGAGAGTAAAAAAAAAATTACGTTCACTGCTGCACCTTCGTTTTCGTTCTCTCTCTCTCTATTTCTCTCTCCAAAAATCACTCTCTCTCATTCTCCATTTTTGAAGTTCCTATTTCTCTCTCCTGGAAAGGTCGGCGGCGCTGAGAATGTTTGATAGGTTGAAAAGAATTAGGTTTAAGTTGTTATAGTGGCTTTATATAGTGGGCTGAGTTTTCAGTTTATTTGTTTTAAATTTTTTTCGCAGATTACTATTTACACCATTGTTTTTAATAACACGCACCCTCCCTGGAAGCCCAGAATGCATGGGCTGCTAAATTAAAAAAAACGCACTGGGCTTGCTTTCAGCACCCCCCAATTTCAGTGTTACAACCTTCCGTTTTTTTTTTAAAAAACATGCTACCCCGTGTTTCCAAATGTATCATTTTACAAAATTGTATCATTTGAATGTCATTTTGCAGATTTTTAAGTTATAAATTTATACATATCATATATATTTTTAGCACTTTTAATAGTGTCCGGCTCATGCGGTCTGAACAAAGTCCGACCGGTCCGACCAAAGAACCAGTGACCCAGTGCCTTGACCGGCTCGATGATCGAACATTGGCTATTTTACCTGCTGGAACTCAATTGGGTTCAAGTTGAGAACGTAGTGTATAATTCTAATCGAAAGCCACTAATCCAAGCCAATGAAAGACAAGTCCATGATCAATGTCAATGTCAATTTTGACATCTGAAGTAATGTTTATATTTACATTCTAGTAGGGATCATCAGCATTGCTGTTACGAAAGGAATGTGGACTGTGGAGCATATATGCTGCCTAGCTCTGGCAAGGCCACGTGATCGATGTGATCGCATTTATTTGATGGCTTATGATTATGAAGATCCTTAGTATGAGGTTTCCTCTGCACTTTGATTCTATGGAGTGTTGTACCACATCCGTTTAGTTGTTTTCTCTTTTTTCTTTTCCATTTTTGTATATATATGAAAAGAAAACAAAACTTGATCCACAACTTTTATCGATAAAAGGAATAGATTGCAAAGAGAGGGACTAATGAGAAGAAATGCCTCAAAAGCCAACAAACCAAAATGTTCCTAGTAGACAATGCATATGAATTAGACATATTCATTGAATGTACGTAAGCAAAACAATTATACTAGTAGTCTTCTTTAAAAAGTAGATTATTAACCTATCACTTTAATATTTTGTGAAAAAATGCTGTCAAAGGTATTTGGTACATCCTAATTAAAAGTTAAACTAACATAAATAAAAACCCAAGACAATGGAAGTGCGTGACAACATATATCTTTTTTGTGAAGTTGAACGTAGTCTTGAAGTATGGTGCAAATCATTTACCATTATTTCAGTTGGGAAGTTTTGTTTGAATTCATTTGCGCGCTCATGTATTATTAGCTTTACTATGAATATATAGTGCGGATCTTGTGATAGAATTTGGATTTCTAGGGAGTTAACAGAAGAATTTCACAACTGGAACTAGGAATTCCAACGAGTGAATGAAATTCGAAGGAAAAAATTGACTGAATAAGCGAATTTAGAAATTTAGAGAGAGAAGTCGGTTACAGAAACTGGAATAGACATCAACAACACATAAGTGCTAGTGAAAATTAAAGTAGTGTGTAGCGGAATGCAAATAGGAAATGTTGTCACAGATCCTCTTTAGAGTTCACAGGTGGGCCACGACTCACCCAAAAAATTATAGTGAAACTACTGAAATAACCTAGTTTTTGAAAAACAATTACCAAATATACATATGGTCTTTTTGCACGTCTAATGCATCTGATAGCATATGGCGCAATGGTTGGTGTCGTCTCTTCCTTTTTGCAATTGTTCTTTCATTAAAAATAAAAAAGCCAAGAAATAGAAAAGAGCCCAACTCAGATTTGAAACTTGTACAATGAGGCACACTACAGTAATTTGGTATATTTGTGCAAAGTAATTTATTTATATTATTATATCAAATATCTAATAAAGAAAGATTAAATGTTGAAAAAGTAACTTGTATTAAGAAATTTTGTTTTTGTTACTACATTCATCTTCTTCCATAATTAGTAAATATTTTTTTATTTTTATATTGCTATGTTAAAATGAAACTTGGGGGATTATTAAGTTTATGTTGTAAATTTATTTTTGAATTTGTTAGTTTTAGTAAATTAAAATTTACATGTATGAAAATTTGAAATTTATTTTTTGTTATTCATTTCTGCCGTTGCGCCTGTTTTGTTGATTGATTTTCTTTGTATCGTCTTCCAATTCTCAACATGGTCTTCACATTATCATTGTGAATTTCTTTCATTCCGGCAAATCTATGAAGGTAAGTTACTACGTTTTTGCGTTTACATATATCCGTTAATGCGTTTGAGTTTTTGTGTCTCTTTCATTAACGGTTCATCTAAACTTTTTAGTTAATCTCTGCCACTAACTATGAAGTTTTGTTTCTAGCTAGTAGTGAACCTTAAAAACTGGTCATGTACTTTGTAGTAACAACTGTGTTTGTGACTGAGCTAAACTATGAAGTTTATGTTTTGAACTCAAGAAATTTGCAATATAGCAGTGAGCCAGTGAGTTTGTGACTGAGCTAAACAATAATATCTGGAGGAGTTTAGCGTCTGCTCAACTGTGTGTGACAGAGGATTTGGCTGACTTCTAAAAGAGATGCAGTGAACCAAGGCAACCAATATAAAAATGTTAGAAAGTGGACCACTTAAACCAAAACGAAATATTCTTTATGTAAACTATATTCAGAAATCAGTCCTTCAAAAGTGTTATGGAGGCATGTATCAATTATTGATTTTTTTAGTTTGTGCAAAAAAATTTAAGGCTCTCTATTTGGCAAGTGTTATCTACTAAGGGATAGTGGATTTACTATGGATGTTAAACACATCCTTCGTTATCAACTAGCTTAGAACAATTACTACCTCCCACTACTAGAATTTTTGTTATTTCCTGCGGAATTTCCTGCGGTTTTTTACTAAAAATTCGTAGGAAACGGGTTTCCTGTGGAATTTTCAGCGAATTAAGGTTCCCAGTTATTTCGTTCGTGGATAATCGTTTCCTGCAGAATTTTGAATCGGCAGGAAATTTCGGCAGAAAATTCTGCAGAAAGTATTCGCAGGAAGTTCAGCAGGAAATTCAAGCTTTACGCACGAAAGTCCGCAGGAAAGGGAATATCTGCAGGAAATTCCGCAGGAAACTACAAAATTTTTTATTTCAAATTAGCAACAAATTTAGTGACTGGTATTATTATTATTTGGAATATGACAATACGTATTAACTTTCTAAAATGCTCATTATAATATGCCCAAATTGCATAGTAGACACAAAGCCAGTTCCTTATAATTATACAACCATTCATTACATTTTTGTCCAATGTGAGCAACATTGATTTTAAAATCTAGGCTTAAATATGTTTTAGGCCCCTGCAAATATGGGGTATTTTGGTTTAAGCCCCTGCAAATTTTTTTTTTATTTATAAACCCTTGCAAAATGACACGTTTTGTTTTAAGCCCTTCTGTTAGCAAACTGTTAGTGAGACGTTAAAAATCTCTTCCACGTGTGTTTTTTATTTTATTTTAAGCCCCTGCAAAAATATATTTTATTTATTAGACCCTTGGAAAATATTTTTTTTTGGTTTAAGCCCCTGCAAATATACACGTAGAAGAGATTTTAACGTCTCACTAATAGTTTGCTAACAGAAGGGCTTAAAACAAAACGTGTCATTTTGCAAGGGCTTATAAATAAAAAAATTTTTTGCAGGGGCTTAAACCAAAACACCCCATATTTGCAGGGGCCTAAAACATATTTAAGCCTAAAATCTAATACAACTTTTACATTCATGTAAATATAAGATAAAAAATAAAAAGAAATCATTGTGTCCTTAGTATAATACACAACAGATTGATACATTCATGCAAGTTGTGTCATCTTGATCCATAGAAGACCTTCTTAAGGTATCCTTTCTCTGGTCCAAGATTTTCACGTAACAAGTCCAACAACTCCTTTCTCTAGCCTTCACTACTAGAATTTTCGCCATTTCCTGAGAATCAAGAGAACGGATATATTACAAAAGACAAATTATTGAAAGATAAGAAGATTAGAAAATCTACACTTGAGAACAGAAAATAATTTGAGCACAGATAAGGACCAGATCAGAATCACTAAAAAAACACTAACTTGATGATTGGATAGTGACCATAGTGGGTCCCCTATAAGTAACCAAATGATCTAAGTATAATGGATAGAAAAAAAATGGGATTATTACAAGTGTCCTTTCAGCTAAACCTGAACAACACCTACTCTAAACGTAGCTACATCACTTGAACTAATTCCATTCCTGTTTAATATATATTTTCAAATGATTAGAAAAAAGCTGATTCTTATATGTAATATGTAATAGAATGAAAACAGAAACTTAAGCCAATCTAAAAATATATGCCTTTTTCTATGTGTAAGACCAGTATCAGTAGTAACTAACATAAGAATATTATGTGAATGTGAAATAATAAAGAGCAATAAACAAGGTGAGATATGTGGTATTGTGGTTAATACCTTCATTTCATGCAATGCAAAAACAAGGTGAAATGTGAATGTTTAACACCTTAATTTCATTCACTTCTACATAAATATCAGTTTTGAAACCTCTACTCAATACACGATAGGGCTGACACACTACTCTGACTCTCATTCGCATGTAGAGTAGAGGATGCCCCGCCCATGCCTTTTTTGTACATTGACATATGTGAGTAGGTAAATTTCAAAATGAGTTCCATATTTCAAGGAGTTAAATGATATCAGATTGATATTGATAATACTAAGTTAAACTAAAAAACAAAATTGAAATTTCTTATCATATCAATTAATATTGGTCCAGCAATCTGTCATATTAATTTGTCACCTGATAGTAAAAGCAACAACCACAGGAAAACCTGAGAGAGATGCGAAATCCGGATACTAAACATGAAACATACTAATACATTCGAAATGCAAAGTATGTAAGGGTACAAACCTGAGAGATATATGTGATGAGAGATGCGATGCGAAACCAATCATGAACTAAGTTGTTTCTTCAATCAACTAGCAATCAATCAACTAGCAACAATCAACAATCAACTAATCAACTAATAACAAAAAAGGAAAAGTAATTTATGATCTTCAAAAGTGAATGTATACAGAATCACTAACAACAAAACAGTTAAGTACTTCCAAGAGGCCTTAAAACAACCAGAATCATGAACTAAGTTGTTTCTTTATTAAATTTTTCTTCCATTTCTATATCTCTAGCAATACAGAAACAAGACACTGGCATTATGATTCAATTCAATACTGAACTTGGCACATCCATCATAGCAATAGGAAATGATGTTTCATTTATTGAATCCAATAGCACCTCCATCATCAACAGAATGAATGAAATCATAATCATTATTAGGTACCTTGGCTAGCTTGTTGATTTTGCTTTTCTGGATTATATTTGTGGAAGTTCAGGAGCATCATACATTCCTTTATCTGCATCTGTATCCTTACCCCCACTAGCTTTCTTATGATGTCGGTAACATCCATACATTGAGAGGCATGACCCGAGCTGCAATATCAAGCACACAAAGACAAGGAGTATATATGAGACTATACAATCTGTGATAGACAAAACTCTAATAACAAGATCAATATATGATGACTAGTTCTAACTCTTAGGCCTGAAAATTTGGAGATTCTTCAGCCCTAGAAAAACATAAGATTCCAAAATGATAACTTTCAAACCTTAGTCTACCAACATGTGAGTGTAATGTCTCTATCTTGTCCACAACCTTCACTAATTTTCCTGAGGAAGTTATCTGCAAGTGTAGAAATAAGGATAAACAAATTAGGATTACATGAAGTTAAAAATGTATAAAATTAAGATTAAGACATCAAAACAAAAAATCCCTTACTCATCAGTGCAACAATTTTCACAAACATTGACATTAAAAACTTACAATCTTTCCTGTCAGTCTTTGAAGCAATCTGTAGATATCTGCTTATTTCCAATGCATTTAGAATAGGTCTTCGAGTAGAATCCGGGGTCCTAACAAAGGCGAATGACAGAACAAATTCCAAACTCACATTCATGTAACTTGGTTCATATAGAGAGTGGCTCCCATTGACACAAACAGAGAGGAAACATCAACTGAAAAATATCTGAATTTAGCTCCATATATAAGAGTGCTCTTGATTTAAATTAAGCTTTCTTACCAAATGTGTATTTTGCTTCCGCTCCAAGTCCACTGTCAACTCTATCAGTAAATGGTCACAACACTTTCAGTTTCACACAAAATAATAGTAACTTCATAGGTACGTATTGGATTTTAATTAGGAAAAAAATATAAACAGTGTCCAAATGTGTAGAGCTTTGTATCAAAAAATTTCCAACTCCATTGTGAAGGAAAAGCACATTTTAATCAATTCATAAGAGAACGGTTGTCAAGCAAAACATACCTAGCACAACGATATGGATGAAATCTTCACCAATCCCAACGTCAGCATTTGCAACTCGCAAGTAAGTAAATCAAGATCGAAATCTGACCTCGCGGTGGTTAAAGGAAAAGAGATTGTTGAAGATGTTAGGGTTCGAGGGTGAAAGGATTAGGGTTCGATCGTAACGATTTCTTCAAAGCTGTGAAAGAGGATTTCTCTATTTTAGGGTTAGGGTGAGAGACGATTTGATGGTTTCATGGTGTGAAATGATTTAATGGTGAGGATTTGGCTCTCAGACATGGTTTTAGGGATGTGTGAGAGAGGAAGAATGTGTTTTGCGAAGATGGTGTATGAGAAGAGAGGAAGAGCATGATGCAACGAAGTAACTTTCTCAGTTTTTTTTTAAAAAACTTTTCAGATTTTCATATATGGTAGAATTGTAACAATAAATTTTTCAGAATTATTAAATGTTTTCATGTTATTTGACCACTCAATATCAGAAAGGAACCCTGGTCCAGTGGTTAAGAGATTTGTTATTCGCTTGGGGACACGGTTTCAATTGCCATGTACCGTTTTTATTTCGTATTTCTCGTAAAAAAAAGAGTTCCTGCGAACTGTGGTTCTTAGCAAAATCCGCAGGAAAATGAAAAATTACCTGCGAATTTTCTTGCCAACACCATTCCGCAGCAAAGCTCATGCATATTTAGAAAACCGGGAGGAAAGTTCTCAAGTATTTCCTGCGGAAAATTTCGGCAGGAAATTCCGCAGGTAATACCGAGATTTCTAGTAGTGTCTGTCCCATTTTATATGCAGTTTAAGATTGTTGCACACACACATATTAAGAAAAATGATTAATAGTCTAGATTTTATAAAAAGTGTTGTCTAAATTACCATTTAACCCTTTATCTCTCTACATAGATAAACGTGAATCATTTATTAAATGTAAAAAGTTGTCATGATTAATAAGGACAATAGTGGAAAAACATGTTAAATGCTTTTTTTGAAAATATAAAACAATAATTAATTTGAGATAAATTCATTTTGCTAAAACAATTTATAAAATGAGATGGAGGTAGTACTAAAATGAAAGGACCAGAGTATTAGTAGTATTATTATATTTTTAACCATGAAAGACTATGAGTCAAGTAGGTGAAGAAAGGAGACAAAACTTGTGCAAACAGCAAGGCATTATGGGCGCGTCCCCAAGAAAACCTAACAAAGGCATTCATTAATGTTGTTTTGTCAGAAACTGACCACACTCACACACAAGTGGATGTTTATGTTAGTATCTTTCATTTCTCTATATTCGACCATCACAACACGTGCGGACCATAATGCTGTTATGTTATGAACTTTTTCATCCACTCTACCCAATTGGAAAACTAGAAAACAATAAAATGATGCCAAGTAAAAATAAGGGTTGGGTCAACTGATAGGATTGAACAACGATCATGTACCAAAATTAGTTGGCCTTTATGCCCATCCAACGAAGATAAAGATGATATTGTAATGTCCTCCTCTGTTTTTCACTATTGGCTTACAAATCCATGTATAAATGTTGTATTTATTTATACATAAAAGGAAGAAAGAATGGAAAATAAAGTTCATTAGTACTAATGACTATCTTCTTGTTTTCGTAAAGTAATGTTTTCCTTTTTCTATTTTTCGCTAATGCAAAACTAAATTTTAACCTCACTTCTAAGTTAAGCTACTTCAATCAACAAGCACTATTCTACTACTTCAGATATCTAAATAAAATGGATCAATAATGGGTTTCCCGCTTACCCCCTCGATTTCACAACTAAGAGCGCTTTACCAATGATTAAGTAGTTAAGAAAGAGAAAAATCTTAATTTATAAGATTCAAATTCAAGACCTTTTGCTTCAAGTTCTTTTGATGTCTCTTAAATTATCAACCGAACTATATACTTCAAGTTCCTTTGATATCTCTCTTAAATCATCAACCAAACTATAATATACTTAGCCAAAATATGTCTAATCTGCCACATATTTATTTATCTGATATTTTATATAAAATGAAATATACGAAATGACAAACTTGCAGTTCAATTCAACACTGGCAGGTAGATATAATTCATTTGTTGTTAATTTGTTAAATTATTGGCACAGTGTTATCTTTTTCTAACTCACCAACTTTATTGAAATCTCACCAGCCTACTACAAGTTGCTTCATTTTCATTAACCATAATATAAAACAGTTAAAGAAATGAGAAAAGCCAATGATGAAAGTGTCTACACGATAGCTTGCTGTATTAAGTCGTCATCATTATCGTACAGTGTCATTTGTACACATCACCTCACCCCATTATATCATATTTTACTATATATAAACTTCCCTCCATTCCTTCACTTCTTAAGCCCCCACATTCTCTTTCACCCAAAATGGCTTCTCCTTCTCCTTCCCCATCTCCACCCTTCATCACCATCTTCCTCTTCCTCATCCTCATCCTTCTTATCACGTGTGATGCACGTGACTCCTTCGCGTGTGACCCGAAAGATGGAAACACAAAGAACTTGCCATTTTGCAGTGTATCAGTGGCGATTCAAGAGAGGGTGAAGGATCTCATTGGAAGGTTAACGTTGCAAGAAAAGGTTAACTTGCTGGTTGATAATGCTGGTGCGGTTCCAAGGCTTGGAATCAAAGGCTATGAATGGTGGTCTGAAGCACTTCATGGAGTTTCAAATGTGGGTCCTGGTACAAGGTTTGGTTCTAATTTTCCTGCTGCTACTAGTTTCCCTCAAGTTATCACAACCGCTGCTTCTTTCAATGCTTCTTTATGGCAGGAAATCGGACGGGTGAGATTTTCTCTTAAATACAACTAACTCAGTAACTAGAGCACAAGTACACTTATCTATTTGAATAATTAGGATGTCGTTTTCAATTATAAAAGTGATTATGATAAAAGCTAATGTTGAATGGAGCAGAAAACTAAAAGAAAATATGTAGTATATAAAAATGTGTTGTAATCTTTTTTTGTATTTGTATATCCTCAGTAAAGTACTTTAATTTTTCTCTGTTACTTTTTTTGTCAATATCTGTTTTTTTTGTTTTTGTTTCTACTCATATTCTGTCAAGTTGGTGGTGCTTTACACTTTTGTTCTGGGACATGGGCGGATCAGTAAATGGCATTTAGTTGCCATACACCAAAAAGTAATTCTAGGCTTAGTTTATTCTTAGTTATGGATAAACTAATTAGTTATCACCATTTTATATAACTAACCAATAGAAGATCTACTATAATTTAACTTTTAAATATTTTTTATGGAACATCCTACATTGTGCACGGCGCCACGGGGAGAGACCCATTTCTTTACTATTGTGGCTCAAATCTGCTCATGGGGATTGGCTCAAATCACCATTCATTTAATATTGTTTGAAAAAAAAATCATAAATGTTAACATATTAAATGCAACTAAATAAACTACTACTAGTTATATGCATCTAAATATCTAATGGTCTTCATCTATTTTGATTTTAGTGACTGCAATCGTTATTGACTGCAGTGGATCATGATCCGAATTAATGCTAATTATAATGGTTTACTAGTACATCAACTTATGTTGGGTCAGTTTTGCTTATAATGTGTTAAAAGAAGAAGTACTTAGAGAGAATATGAATTATGAATGATCCCATCACACACATTAAGTTGGGATTTATCCTTTTCTTTGTAAAGTTGTAGTACTAGTAACTACTCATTAGGATTAACAACTAGCAAGAGTGTTATGAACCCAATCATGATTTGTTTGTTTTTGGTTCTTTCTTTTACTTTTGTTCTGCTAACCGATTGGTTCACTACTCAACTTGCCTAGTTGCATATCATTTGTATGTGGGCCCACATATATACTTATTGTCACAGCATGGCAGTCACAATTTTTAAAATTCGAGAGAATCAACAAGAAAAAAACATTTACGAAGTTTGTGAAATTACTGTAAGCTAAAAGAAAGAAAATTCAACGTGGGTAGGTAATGTGCAGGTTGTCTCTGACGAAGCAAGGGCAATGTACAATGGTGGAGCTGCAGGGTTAACATATTGGAGCCCAAACGTGAATATTTTCAGAGACCCAAGGTGGGGTCGTGGACAGGAAACTCCCGGTGAGGACCCTGTGTTAGCCGGTAGCTACGCTGCTAGCTATGTGAAGGGACTACAGGGAACTGACGGTAACCGGTTGAAGGTTGCTGCTTGTTGCAAACACTTCACTGCTTATGACATTGATAATTGGAACGGTGTAGATAGATTTCACTTTAATGCACAGGTGCGTCTTCTTTATTTTTAGTTTTTGCTGACTACTGTTTTTAATATTATTTAATTTAATGAATATTTTTAACTTATCATTTCTTTAAGCACAAGCGGTAGTGGCTAAAAGAGTTAGATACAGATTGGTGCGGCGCCTATACACGTGATTTTGATTATATATTTGTGATCGGTCATTTACTGAACATTTTAAATTGAAACTTTGTTAATGTTATAGTGAAAATGGGAATCTTTTGAATTGTGTGTCAAATTGAAACTTATTATCCAGTTTAGTACTTTTGGTATATAGTACAACAAGATGTTTCGTAGGATTTGTTTGTGGGTCCTTTGTATTCCTTTATCTTTATACATGTTTGTGTTTTGGATATAGTACCGTTAAAATTTAAAGGATAAGGAGTGACTATGAGTCTATGACTCAGATGATTGGACATCAGAATATCAGATAATGTTGTTTACACTTTTCCCGCTTTTGCTTAGAGCTCAATCAACATGTAATGAATTCACATAACTAACGTGTATAAACAAACATGAATAGATGTGTAAAACACTTAAAAATTTGGTGATTTTTTTAACAGTTTGCAGGGTGAAAATCCATTCAGTTATGGCTTTGCAGTTAAAGTAAAATTGGGCTGCTAAACCTCACTTTAACTTGATGTGTGCAGGTAAGTAAACAGGACCAAGAGGACACATTTGATGTTCCATTCAGGATGTGTGTGAAGGAAGGGAAAGTAGCAAGTGTCATGTGTTCTTACAATCAAGTCAATGGTGTCCCCACCTGTGCGGACCCCAGCCTCCTCAAGAAAACAGTTCGTGGCCAATGGCGTCTTGATGGGTAAGCTTAACAAATCCACATTCGCCAAATTGCCTTCTATCTCAAGCTACAATAACTTTTTTTTTTTATGGAATTTGTTTAGGTACATTGTATCAGACTGTGACTCTGTCGGGGTGTTTTTCAATAGCCAACATTATACATCAACGCCAGAACAAGCTGCTGCCAGTGCCATCAAAGCAGGCTAGTCACAAATTCATTTCTTCATTTCTTCACCAATAATAGTACATCAATATATTTAAAGAGAAAATGGAATTTTTTTTATCATCATGTTACAGGTTTAGATTTAGATTGTGGGCCTTTCCTAGGACTACACACGGTAGATGCGGTGAAAAAAGGTTTGTTAACCGAAACTGATGTGAATGGTGCATTGGTGAATACACTGACAGTGCAAATGAGGTTAGGAATGTTTGATGGAGAGCCATCAGCTCATACTTATGGCAAGTTAGGTCCAAAAGATGTGTGTAAACCAGCTCACCAAGAACTTGCTCTTGAAGTCGCCAGACAAGGAATTGTGCTCCTTAAGAACAATGGTCCCATTTTGCCTCTCTCCCCGCAACGCCACCGCACCGTTGCTGTTATTGGGCCCAATTCTAATGTCACTGTCACAATGATTGGAAACTATGCTGGTAAGCCCATCTTCTATGTGCACCCCCAATTTTGATAGCATACACCCCTGTCCAAAAGGAAACACAAGAGCAAACATAGGACCAGTTTGGTTGAACTTGAAACTATATGCAGTAATGCAGTTGGTAAGCTCGGAGTCGTTCGATCAAAATCAGACAATTTAGATTCTAAATTCGAATTTATTCTAGACTGTTCAATTTTGTTCAGACGGCTCTGAGCCTTTCGACTATATGACTGCGTGCATTTCCGACCGCACTTAATCCAAATTTGCGAACATATTATATGCTTAATTTTCAACTGAAAATCATGTCTAATTTTGTCTTGACCTGCCTAATAGGTATTGCATGTGGATATACTACTCCCTTGCAAGGAATAGGAAGATATGCTAGGACTATCCATCAATTGGGTTGTGGAAATGTTGCTTGTAAAGATGACAAACAATTTGGGCCTGCCTTAAATGCAGCCCATCAAGCAGATGCAACAGTTCTAATAATGGGCTTGGACCAGTCTATTGAAGCAGAAACTGTGGATAGAGTTGACTTACATTTGCCTGGACATCAACAAGATCTTATTTCAAAGGTAGCAGCTGCCTCAAAGGGACCAACTATTTTGGTCTTGATGTCTGGTGGGCCTGTTGACATTACTTTTGCAAAAAATAATCCAAAAATTGCTGCCATCTTGTGGGCCGGTTATCCGGGCCAAGCTGGTGGTGCAGCCATTGCAGATATTCTCTTTGGAGCTGCTAATCCAGGTTTGTTTATTAACATTTGACACCCCCTATTTTTGCAAATACACACTCCTATTTTCAATTCTCAAATAGTTTATTAATTGAATAATACACTATTGTGTTTGTTTGATTATTAGGAGGCAAGTTACCTGTAACATGGTACCCACAAGAATATCTAAAAAACTTGGCAATGACAAATATGGCAATGAGACCAAGCTCAGCAGGGTATCCAGGAAGAACATACAGATTCTACAAGGGACAAGTGATATATCCATTTGGACATGGATTAAGTTACACTCACTTTGTTCACACAATAGCAAGTGCACCCAAAGTGGTGTCTGTCCCCGTACACGGTTACCGCCATGGTAATATAACCAACGACATTTCAAACAAAGCAATTAGAGTAACACGTGCAATATGTGGCAAACTCTCCATTGCCCTCCACGTAGACGTTAAAAATGTGGGGTCCAGAGATGGTACTCACACGTTGTTAGTGTTTTCTGCTCCACCTAATGGTGGTGCACATTGGGCACCACAGAAGCAACTTGTGGCTTTTGAGAAAGTTCAAGTTTCTGCTAAGTCTAAGAAACGAGTACAAGTCAATATTCATGTTTGCAAGTTATTGAGTGTGGTGGATAGGTCTGGAATTAGGAGAATTCCAATGGGGACTCATGGTCTTCATATCGGTGATCTCAAACACTCCGTATCACTTCAAGCAGTAGCACTTGGGATTGTCAAATCTTGAATTTAATTTGTAGCATTTATATATTGAAAGCCAAATCTGTTGATATATTATATCGATTAATTGAAGTCTTGAAGAAAAGACATGTTAGATTGATTCATCTATTATTGTCAAATAATAACATGATGATAGGATATGGATTGCAATTTCGGGAGATTGAGGAGGTTAAGGAAATGTTAATGTATTGCTCTCTCTTCTCCCATTTCTTTTTTTGGTACATCTCTTCTCCCATTTCTTTCTGCTTTATTAAGGATTTTTTTGGATTATAAATATTGAATACGAGGATAATAGTCATTGTAATTGTAACTCCTCCTTTACATTTTACGATATAAGGAAAAGGATTGGGCAAACATCCATGATGATAATGTGACATGATATTTTATCTCTGCTTTAGAACACTTTTATTTAAGTTTATTCTTAACCGCAATGAAATAGAACTACTCTGTACTCCCCAACTACTCTTATTTAGGCTTCCTTATTTTATTCTTCTTAACCCCGATGAAAAATAACTAGATCAATATTATAAAAGCTATGAACGAACCCCAATGAAAAATATCTAGATCAATATTATAAAAGCTATGAACAAAACGGAGATCTTTAACAAATTAGCGAATAGTATCAAAATGAAAATTAGGTCAAATTTTTTACGAAGCAAACAGATAGCAATTCGTCTCGAACTTTTCGCAAAAGTACGCATAAAAGAGTATGCACCATTGTTGAATAATTCTTTTCCGAATTTTCCGGTCGCTACAGATCAGGAAAGGATTCTTCGAACGTAACTTACATAGCTTATATTCGACACCAACAAATATGAATAAGTTTATATTAGAACCTTAACAAAGAAAATAAAACTCCTCAAAAAACCTAACTCTCATTATGTTTTTGTCCTAAAAAACAACTTAGAGATTTGGATGGAGAACAAATCAAACCGATTCGTATCCCGCCGCATCTATCGACCACTTCCCGTTTGACATGCAGATGATTGTATTATTTGATGCGATAGACTCTTTTATCAAAGTAAAGCTTCGAACAGTTAACTTTTTAGTAACAACTGATTTCGATTTAGTTTCTCACGGTTCATCAAATATTTATGATACATTAACGCTGGAAACATTAATTTTTATTTTTTGTGGATACCAGTACTAATTATACTAGTATAGAAACTCGTGTAATATTTTATTTTGAATATATATTAAAATTTTAAAATATACCATATGTTTATATGAAATAAATCAGTAGTTTATTAAATTAAAGTTAAAATAATTATTTAAATTTATTAACATAAATTTGAAAATTAATATAATAGAAAAAACTTAGCTAAATTATGAATAACAGTTGAGTCAATTATATGTGCAATTGCGCGTAAAAGATATACAATTTACATAAAAAATATGTTTATAAAAATAAAATTTATTAACGAATATAGCAAATTGAAATTTTAAATAACACATTATCATGAGTACTTCATGCATAACGAAACATAAATGTTATAGTTATATATGTTTGTTTTAAGTAAATAAAAGAAGCGAGTACTAACCTACTAACCTTCTATATTCACGATAAAAAGTTTTCGCTTGTATATGTTGATAAAATTTGATGAGGAGATATGAGACAATGATATTAAAGCAAGTGGTCACAATATTTGACATATATTTTATTCTAAATATATATTAAATATATAATATATGCAAGACACAATATTTTTACATAAAATTGAATTAGTAGTTTATTAAATTAATTAAAATAATTATTCAAATTCTTATACAAAAAAAATGGAAATTAAAGTCATCGATTAGAAAAATGTTTAAATGAATTATTAATAAATTTTAGTAATTCAGCCGATTGTATATAGTTTAAGTGAAATGAAGGAAAAAATAAGTGTTGTTGAAACGAATGTAACCAATTGAAAGTTTTTTTTAACAAAGCAACCGACGGAGTGTTTAAGTAATATATTATCATAAATACTTCATGAATAATGAAAAACATAAAATTCTCGCTCATATATGTCATGAAAATCTTATGAGGAAATGAGGCAATAATACTTAGCATAAAACTATTGTTTATATATGTTAATGAAAATCTCGCTCATATATGTCATGAAAATCTCATGAGGATATGAGACAATAATACAAAATCAAGTTGTCACCGCATTTGAGTTGCATGTTCTTTAAGAACGACAACCAATAATTTCCAAGGTAAAGCAATGTATACAATTGATCGACAATCGATAAATAAATAGGTATTTAAAAATGAATCAAAATATATTTAAAAGTGTAGTTTTGGATAATCATACATTAATATTCTGATCGTTGATTAGAGAAATTTCGGCTAATATCCACAAAGTTTATCATATAATTCTTTAACCAGAATATGGATAGGTAGTCAACATTTGCTTTTGATTCCCAATCAACAAGCTGACCTATTTCATTGCCCCCAGACATATCATGGCTGAAAACGGAAGTCGATCAAACTCCATATTCTTGCTTTCCATGTTATCAAAACGACACGTCCACCTGTCGTGATGTCAGTCGGCCATACTGACGATCGACATGTGTATCATGATATCTGAGTTTTGAATCGTTGGAATGCATTATACCGATTGGTTATCAACTGTTGATGTGATCCTGCATTAGTTGCAATTAGAGTTGATGTTAATTTTAGGTTTTCAGCATCAGTTGCAATTGGACCTGATATGATATGGGTAATCTTGCCTTAGGTGTGAAATTCTACATCTGTTAGAGCCTCAACCGATGCAAAAACTGTAATGATAATTTCAAAAATGCCACCGCTTTGTTTTCAACATCAATTAGGTTTTGAACCGATATTAATTGCAGATGTAGAATCCATTTTTTCCACTAGTGGTTTGATTTTGCTTAGTCGATTGAAAGGTTGTGTCATATTGGTTATGTCTGCATTGTGAATAAGGATACTTATTTATGAGCCATGAATTCTTAGGAGTAGAATAACTTCCAATAACCTCCATCATTCCCATGTTAAAGAATGTGAATAAGGATTCCCAAGAGGATTAGATGAAAATATAAATTTTAATTTAATTTCTTTAACTACCTTATTTCTAGGAATGATGAAAGATTTTTTTAAAAACAAAATAAAATGATATGGAGCCTAGTGAAAATCTTTTGATGCAAAACCCTCCTTAGAGAAAAAGCATCAAGAAGGAAAAACAGTACCCCCTAAAATTTATTGATAAATAAAAGCGAAAAAAAATAGAAAACATGGGGTGATTAGGCCAATACCCATGAGCATAAACAACATTGTAGCAGAAAGGAAATAAAGACAATCCTATACAGGTGTGCAAGAGCATCCCTATAATGACTCATGTCCCAACCAGGTTGGCACCAAATTTATTAACAATCATTTGCAGCACACCAAAAACAGGAAACCAAAGAAGGGCCTGATTCATCAAAAGGCAGAAAGAAATTAGCAAAACCTATAGTTAGGCAAACCTAACCTATTCCTAAAAAAATACCAAGCAAAGGAGCTAGGAATAAGATCCCACCAAACCAAATCACTTAAAATTAATTCCATGGCCTGCAAGCTTATTAGTGCAAGCATTACCCTATCTATAAATGTGAGTGTGCAAACAAAGGTCATCTGTCTAGTCAAGTATAGACAATTATTTCATCTATTTTTAAGCTTCCAAGAAACTATATTGCAATTTTTGAAGGTAAAAACACTAATTAAGAGTCACATTCTAACAAAAAAAAACTTCCAATCCTTTTTAAGAGTAATCTTGATTGCCAGCATAGCACCAACAATTTTAGCATGAAGGAATGTTGAAAGATTTACCAACAATTTCAGCATGAAGGAATGTTCCTAAAAATATTATTCCTAGAAGTAAGTTTACTTGACTTGAAATTACTTAATGTAACATGTACATTGAACTTTAGTTGTTATTATTATTATTATTATTATTATTATTAATATTATTTATTATTATTATTATTATTATTATTATTATTATTATTATAACCATGAAAAATGGATTAAGTATTACTACCCCGTTATAGAATATAAGCAAAAACTGGTCAACAGAAGTTGATGTATCTAGTCCAAATTTTGAACAGATACACCAACTTCAGTTGACCAATTTTTGCTTATATTCTGTAATGGGTGAAGTATATCAAAAAATGGGTAAAGTGAGGGGAAGAAAGGAGACAAAACTTGTGCAAATTGCAAGGCATTATGGGCGCGTTCCCAAGAAAACCTAACAAAGGCTTTCATTAGAGCATCTTCAATGGGGAGTTCTTACTCATTAAGGCCCTGTTTGGTAAAAAGTAGCGGATATCGGATAAACTAGCGGATAGCGGATAGCGCGGATGACAAAATATGTGTGATAAAATTAGCGGTTCAACTAGCTGATAAATGTAAAATGACATAAAAGGACATGTTTAATGAATGGTTAGATATATTTAACCAATATAAAATATATATAATTTATTTTGCTATAAATTCATGATAATTAAACTAATTATTAAGATATTTAGCAAATAAATTTTTAAAATTTATATTTTAATAGTCTAATTTATATATTAACTTCAAAGTCTAATTTAAAATACAATTAAAATAAAAAATATAATGTATGCATAAAACTTAAAATAATCTCCATTACATTAATAGTCAAAATAAATATATCATCTAGCATTCCACAATACATTAGCAATGTTGTTACGAATCTCCTTCATCTTTGTAGAGCTCTCTCCCGTGCTTTCACTTCTTGCATCACCATTAATGATATCTGGAATTTCTTCACTAGGCATATAATTCGGATGCTGCTCAAGAATAGTAAACATTGCATCATCTTGTGAGTTCTTGCGAATATAATTATGCAATGCAAATGCGGCAATTATAACATCAATTTGAGTCTTCACGCTAAATTGCGGCATCCTGTTAAGTATCCTCCATCTTTTTTTCAGCACTCCAAATGATCTTTCAATACAACTTCGAAGAGAAGAATGTGCACGGTTAAAGGTCTTTTGAGCATTAGTTGGAGGCTCATATTCAAATTGAGACTGATGATACCTTATCCTAGGATATGGCACCAAATATCCTTCTTTATCCACCAAATAGTACCTACCTATTAAAAAAAAAAGAAAAATATTAATGAATAATTGTAAAACAATTTTACTTGGGAAAAAATAAATAACAATACCTTGTGGTGGTTTCGGAAAGTTTAATGATGGTGTGTTAATTGCATGAAGAAAAACCCATGTGTCATGTGCTGATCGATATAAATGTGAAACACATATCAAAACCACAACCGGCCATGACATTGAAGGTTGGGATTCCTTTTTTGCCCTTATAACGCATTTGATCCGCCTCAGGAATACATGCAGCTATATGAGTGCCATCAATTCAACCAATACAATCCTGTTTATAAACATAGTTAAAGTTGAGAGCGCTTAACATGATATGGAAAGAAGAATATTTTTCTATTTACCTTGAAGTAAGGCATGTATCGGTCATCATTAATTTAGCTATATGGGGTGGTACAAATTGAAAAGATGGATCCTTTGGTCGACTTATGATATCATGTGCTAAGCCCCTGTATCCCTTGCTTCTACCAGTAACAGTAACAGTATCTAAAACTTCATGAAAAGCTCTACTAATCTTCTCTCCAAAATGTTGAAATCTCTCTCTAGCATCCCTATTAGTAGCGGCCAAAGAAAGTATATATAAAAATTAAATGCCCACCTTCTCTACACGGACATTTTCTACTTGGTTGTAGTCCATATTTTGATTGCAAATCTTCACATAATTGCATAAATAAATTTTGATCCATTCTAAAGACATTCATACATAGGACAGGATGTCCATTCATTATCTCATCCATCCAATTTTCTCCTCTTTGGAGGGAAGTCATACGTACACGGTTCCTTGTAGCTATTGCACATGATGTTATTGTCCAATAGAGTGCATACTTTCTTCTCATTTTTTGTCTTTCAATATCCATAATGTACCTACTAATAAAAAAAATCCATATAAGCACAATGCAACCATATAAAGTAAACATTCATAAAAAAGTTCATTAAATTTATAAAAAAACGGATCCAAAACACAATGCAAATATCACCAACCCATACAAACCATGTTCATGAAATTTATAAATACATGTCTTTATATTAAACATTGAAAATAAAAGCAACCATAAGTGTCTTCAAACATTTAGGTTTTGTTTAGCAAAAAGTAGCGGATAGCAGATGAGATAGCGGATTGAATTTAAGTTTTTGGTAAAATTAGCGGTTGAAGTAGCTTATAAAAATAAAATTACGTAAATAGACATTTGTAATTAATGCTTATAAATGAGAAAGAAATTCATTTAATGGAGGATAGGTGAGGAATTTAATTAAAGTAATGAGGGTAAAGTTGGGAGAAAAAATGAAACGCTATAAGCTATAAGCTCAAACGCTACTTCAAGTAGGATTTCAAAAAACGCTATAAGCTAAGCTAGTTGTGTTAAACACTTACAACTAGCGGATCCGCTATAAGCTAGCGGATGAGCATTGCCAAACACAGCCTTAGTTGTTCCGAAGGTTGAACAAAATTAGGATCCATAGAGGGTGCAACCACATTTTCTCCAATTGCATGTCTTCAAACAATTGATTCCAATATTCCTCAATTGAAGGATCTATTGATTTACTACGGAATTTTTTAGCTTCGGGTTTCTCGTACAAAAATTTTTTGTTAGGCATTTAACTAGAGATTTAATACTACTAAAAATTTAGTTCTAAAATAATTGAAAGAATGTTTTAAATATATTATTAACCTTGATAGAGCCCAAGATCAAATCTTAAAGGAAATGATTAAAGGTGGCAGTACACTCGAAAATGATAAAACTCCAGGAAAGACTTTCAACACAAACAAGATGTACATCTATAAGGCTATCACTACTGGACCTCTAATTTATCTCAAGTTGCACTGAGGCAGAAGCATATAGGTGTACCCATTTGTGTTTGAAGGGACCATTTACAACTACCCTAATTTGCATGAGAAAACGCAAAAGTTTTATGTCCTAAGATGCAGGGACGGAACTAACATAAATTTTACGAATGAGTTAAATATAAATGTTTACTTGAATTTTTTTTTCCAATTTTCTTCGATAGGCGAGTTTGGTGATTCTATTTTACTTTTGACAATTTTACTCTTCTAATTTAGTAATTTTGGTCCCTGTGATTTTTCATTGCACATTTAATCCCCAAAAATAATGGATTGTGCAATTTTAGTCCCCCATTTTCACGAAATCCAAGATTTTTGGGACAAAAGTGCAAATAAGATAACATTTTGCCATGAAAGTAATCAAATTGTGAACATCGGATAACATTTTGCCATCAAAACATTATTTTATTCAAACAAATTAAAATATGCAAAAGTAATTTTGAAAATAGTGTCTTTCATAAAATTAATACTCCAAAATTAAATAAACTGGAAGTCTGTCCATGTTGTCTCTCTGAAATTTGAATTTGAATTTGCAGAGAGTGAATTGCATTATTGTCAACCTTTTCAGCTAAGCAGCTGGGTATATATAGCAGGCCACACCCTAATTAAGCTGGCCTTGTTGGCCATAATGTCAATATTCAAAGTTTGTTTTACTATTAGTTCACAAAGCCAAATTAAGCTGCACATGGGTCACCATCTCCATGTGAAATTCCATCCATAAAACACGTGCTTCGCACAAAGGTTTCCTGAACTTCTGCAGAGAAGCTTAAAAAATAAAGGCTTAAATATGTTTTAGGCTCCTATAAATATGGGGTGTTTTGGTTTAAGCCCCTGCAAAAAAAAAAATTATAAACCCTTGTAAAATGACATGTTTTGTTTTAAGCCCTTCTGTTAGCAAACTGTTAGTGAGACGTTAAAAATCTCTTCCACGTGTGTTTTTTATTTTATTTTAAGCCCCTGCAAAAATATATTTTATTTATTAGACCTTTGTAAAAAAAAATAATTTTGGTTTGAGCCCCTGCAAATATACACATTGAAGAGATTTTTAACGTCTCACTAAAAGTTTGCTAACAAAAGGGCTTAAAACAAAACGTGTCATTTTTCAAGGGCTTATAAATAAATAAAAAATTTGCAGGGACTTAAACCAAAACACCTCATATTTACTGGGGCCTAAAACATATTTAAGCCAAAAATAAAACAATTAATTAACATGGGTGAATTAATTCTGCAGCCATATGAAAACCGTTTTACTATAAGTATAATACTTATTAGTCTTAGTCAAAAAAAAAAACTTATTAGTCACTGACGTAATTAGCCGCCAAAGGAAAGAGCATATGCGGATATAATATGTGTGCATAGTAGTGCAATATATATATAAAAGCTTATCCAAGAACGGTGGTTTTGATTTAGGAATCTTTAGGGCTTCACGTCACACTATGCCTCCTTGTGGACAAACATGTCATTGAGAGTTGAAGCGTTTCCCTCATATGAACCCTAAATTTTAATCCCAAACTAATTTTTTAATCAATATATAATTAATATTCAACTTCTAAGATTGTCAAGGTTACGATTCCTTCATAGGTTATATTTATATAGTATTATGTAACAAATATATTTTGATGTCCAACCTGTCAAAGTGATACCTTTTAGAGAATCCTAAGTTTAAGTTTCTCCACTATATATTAAAATGTATGTAAGAGCTTTAGCATCCAATATTCTGGAATTAGGTTCTAAATTATTAATTGGTTTCAGTTATATAATTGGGTCGTTCTTCTGGTGCAGTTCAGCAATAATTAAGTTCGTTCGATTAGTTTGCTGGTTAATGTAAGAAGAATGTTGGGAGTTTAGAATTACAACTAAATTAAAGCTGTTCCTGTTGCACCATTATTAATTATTGAGGGATTCTTCACTACTGATATATATAGCATGCAGTTAGGTACCACCACCATATTAACATGATAATTAACATTCCCTTCAATAACAGAAAATGGTCCCCCGGCCCTATTACATTAGAAAGAAGCTTATTTTGAGCTTAGATCCTTCATCAACTATACTCCCAGTCCCGCCACCATCAGAAAATATAAGCAAGATAATAAATACTATGTATCTTTACATATACCATTTTACTTGTATGTTATTATGGAGAAGTAACTTTTTGTCTATTCCAAAAAAAAAGTTTATTATGGCGCATTGATGACCGGTTTATCGATCAGGGCGGTCCAAGTAGGGGTGGGAATAGACCAGACTGTTAGGGAACAAGAGTTCCAAGTCAATTGACTCAAGTCAACGCCAGTGACTCACTTGCCAAGTCATCAGTTAAGCTGATGTGGCAATAGCGCTAGATTCTGTTAGCTGATTCAGTTATTGAATAGTTAGCAGTTAGTTAGATTCATCAACTCATAACAGGGTATATATACTTGTATGCAACTGAATCAAAACAATAAATCACATTCCATTCAATTCAATCTCTCTCTCTCTCTCCTTTACATGGTATCATTCGCTTAGGATCGATCCTGAACCTCTCGCTTCCGCCGCAATCTTTCATCTCCTCCGTCAATGGCCGCTACACCAACTCAAAGTGAAGGAGCTTCAATTTTCAATGGCGCTACAAATTCCACAACTACAACTCAGTTTGCTTCTGGTCCCAAGCTATCAATCAAGCTTGATGACAAAAACTTCCTTCTCTGGAATCAGCAAGTTGAAGGCGTCGTAAAAATGCACAAGTTGCATCGCCTACTTGTGAATCCAATGATTCCACCGAAGTATGCATCCGAAGCTGATCATATCGCTGATGTTGTTTCTGAGGAATTTGAGAAATGGCTCGTTCAAGATCAGACTCTATTCACGTGGTTACTATCCACCTTATCTGAATCGGCATTGACGCGAGTTCTTACTTGCCAACATTCATGGCAAGTTTGGGAGAAAGTGCAGCAGCACTACTTCTCGCACTTGAAGGCCAAGGTGCGCCAGTTACGCAGTGAACTCAAAAACACCAAGAAAGGTGCGAAGTCCATCTCCGAATTCATCACCAAGGTTCACTCACTTGCTGACTCGTTAATCTCCGCTGGTGAATCCGTCTCTGACTCGTACATGATTGACGTTCTCCTTGATGGATTACCTGAGGAGTTCAACTCCTTTGTGATGATGATATTCAGTAAAACTGAAACACCATCGCTATTTGAGATTGAGTCTCTCCTACTTGTTCAGGAGTCTCAATTGGACAAGTTCAGGCAAGAATTGGTCGTTGCTAACGCCACTGCGAACGTTGCACACGTAACTGGTAACTCTAGTCAAGGAAACAACTCAAACACTGGTCGCACTCAAGGTGCTCGACAAAATGCTGGTGTGAACTTCAACAATCGTGGCCGTGGAAGACAAAGTCGTGGCCGTGGCCGTGGACGAAGTGCTTCCTCATCTGGTTCCAGGCCTACTTGCCAACTTTGTGGACGCTATGGACACTCGGTGCTAGACTGTTGGTTCCGTTTTGATGAGTCCTTCGTTCCACCACCTCATGTGCTCAACAACAGCAATGCTGCCAATGCTGATAACACCACTGCCAATGCTGCAAAAGATGAACCAAGTGATACCACACCAACTGTTAACCTAACAGAGGCATTGCCTCTAGATGCAACAGGTATAATCTCTAATTTCTCCAAATATTACAATGATGCGTATGAAGATTGGCGTGGAGACACTGGTGCATCTCACCATGTCACACACAACCAAGCCAACCTCCAAGTGAGCATGCCTTACAAAGGCAATTCCAAAGTCACTATGGGAAATGGAAATAAATCTACCATAAGTGCCATTGGATCCTCCAAATTCACTTCACCAATTCACCCTCACATAAATCTAGTGCTCAATAAAATGCTTTATGTCCCTAACATCACTAAAAATCTACTGTCTGTGTCACAATTTGTCAAAGATAACAATGTTTATTTCGAGTTCAATAATCCTTATTGTTTAGTTAAATCACAGGGCTCTAATGAAGTTGTGCTTCAAGGCAAACTAGGCAGTGATGGTTTATACATTTTCAAGGGATTACCTATTGTCAAGTCCACCAGTTCTACTTTGCTTAACTCTGGTTCTACTGTCAATAACACTATACCATCTACTACATGTTCAGTTACTGCTTCACTTTCTGTTTCACCACAGTCATTGTGGCATGCTAGACTAGGACACGCCAATTTCCAAATTGTAGCTCATGTTATGAAGCATTGTAACTTGAATTCATCAAATAAAACTGCATTTTCCTTTTGCAATGCCTGCAATGTTGGTAAATCTCACAGACATTTTGCACCACCTTCCACCACACAGCACCATACTCCATTTGAATTAATTTATACTGATGTATGGGGGCCTGCTCCAGTTCTTTCTAGTTCTGGTTATACCTATTATGTAGCCTTTGTAGATGCTTGCACTAGGTTTACTTGGTTATATTTCTTGAAACAGAAATCTGATACACTTGCTGTGTTTCACTTGTTTCATAAGTTTGTTCAGACTCAGTTCTCTGCAACTATTAAAATTGTCCAATCTGATGGTGGTGGAGAGTATTTACCTTTCACTAAATATCTCACTAACTTGGGTATTGTCCACAGGTTTTCTTGTCCATATACTTCTCATCAAAATGGCACAGTTGAGAGGAAGCATAGGCATATCTCCGAGATGGGACTCACCTTGCTGTCTCATGCCTCCATTCCTCTAAAATATTGGGATCATGCTTTTACCTCAGCTGTGCATGTCATAAATAGGTTGCCATCACAGAGTCTAGCTTCTTCTATGTCACCTTTTCAAGCTCTTTATCATGCTACTCCAAACTACAAACAATTTAAAGTGTTTGGTTGTGCATGCTACCCCCACCTTAGACCATACAACAAGCACAAGTTTGAGTTCAAAAGTACACAATGTGTCAATCTTGGCCTCTCCACAACTCATAAAGGCTTCAAATGTCTCACTTCAGATGGCAAAATCATAATCTCCAAAGATGTTAACTTCAATGAAGAACATTTTCCCTATACAGCTTTATTTTCCAAAGCTTCCACACCCCTGCCTGAGCCTACGGCCCAGCCTACGTCAGGCCCAAGGCCAGGTTAGACTTTTTTTTTAAATAGACCAGGCTAATGCTTTTTAAAAAGCCTATTTAGCTAAAAAGGTCAGGTCACAAGCCATCGGAAAAGCCTTTTAGGCCTACTAGGCCGACCTATTTAAGTAAATATAAAAAATGTTTTTATTAATATTATTGTTATTATATTAAGTTTAGTATATTGTATTCAATCATAAAATTTCAAATATTTTCTATTAATTTAAACACATAAACATACATCAATTTTTTGACACATTTAAAGTTATAATGTAAAATATAATTTAAATTGGATGTCATATAAAATAGAACTTAATTTCACTGACATATTAGCTTCTTAGTCTCTTTACAAAAGCATACATTAGTCAAATGGTGTAGGCTTTTTATAAAAAATGGTGCATTAGGCTTTCAGGCCTTAGCAGACTTTCAATAAAGTCAGGTCAGGCCAGGCCTAAAAAATGAGCCTACGACAGGTCACAGGTCAGGCTCAGGCTTAACACTTTCAACGCAGAACAGGCCCGGGTCATGCAAAGCCTAGCTCGGCCCAGCCTATTCCCACCCCTAGGTTAAGCAATACTAAGACTAAATTTTGCTAAGTTACAACAATGTTGTGTAGTCCAGCTGGTCGATTGGCAGCTGAATATCCTCCAGTTTGTGTGTGTGTGTTTTTTATAGGCAAAGTGGTTAGAAATTAGTGTATTAGTAGTTAGAGGGGGGGAACGGTGTTCGAACCCTGTACGCCTCCGGTTTGTGTGTTTGAATCTTGTTGAAGGAAGTTTTGTTTTATTTTATTTTGATTGATTTACTTGTAAGATGTGAGTACATAACTCTTCATCTAAATAATCAAAGACCAATAAAAAAAACTACTTAGAGGAATGGTAGCCTAAATGTAGATCAACGTTTTCATTTGCATTATTTTATTGCTATTATGATTTGCAACTTGTTTTTATTAAAATCTATGAAAATAAAGTTAAAGTTATATTGAATTGAACCCTATTTTAGATGAAGTTTTTTTGGGAAACTGAAATATTTTAGACTAAATTACTTCATTTCTTCCCAAAAATTACATTATCACAAAAAATACTTCATTCATTTTTTTTGACCAAAAAAATACTTCTTCTATACATACTTTAAGAGTTTACATTATTTTATTATCTTATGGGTCTCACTTCAGAGTTTGCTTTAGGTGTGCTTAGGTGTTGTGCCGACCTTGTTATCGATGTTTGACTTCCCAAAAATATGATACCACTTTGTTATTTTTTAACTTTCTATTTTTTTAAAAAAATTGTTAATATTTATAATCTTCATTTTGAGAGTTCAAGGTTACACTAACTAAATTTGATTTATAAGTTTTGATATTTCAAATCTATATCAACCAACAGACGAGTAAAATGACCAAAAGATCCATCAAAAAGATTTTTGCTTATCATATCATCTAGACAGATTGAAGTGCCTACAATTGCAAAAGACTTTTGAAATCCAAAATTAGTTAACAAAGCAGTATTAGAATATTTATTGAGCCCAATTACTTAGAGTTCGCCACCTTTCATAAGCTTCAAGATCTGTCCCTTCTTATGTGTAATAGTTTCAAAGTTCATTAATTTTATAAATTAATAGCTGGGACAAAATCAAAGGCAAAGAATTAAACTTTATATTGGTCATTTTTTCAGTCCAATATATCACGCTTTACGGGATTAATATATCAGTAATCTTGTTTGATGATATTCGAAGCAAAGTCATGTGGTGCACATGAATAAAGAATTGCCATTACATAAATAAAAAAAAAAACCAGGTACAATTATTTGAAGCAATTAAGTTTCATGTATTATGAAGGAAAATAAGAAAAATAATAAGATAATATTATAGGAATTGAACTGTGGCAGACTCATATCATTGATGGTGATAGTGATGAATTATATAAGATCATCCAAAAATGACGCAATGATAGTTCGGGTCCATAAGAAGAAGAAGAATGCAACATAGAAACTAGAAAACAAAGGGCAAGCTCCAAAATCTCAGGTTTATCTGAATATAAGTTGGATATATACGGGGAAGGGGGGAGTGGAGAGTTCTTGGGCCGTGGGCCTGAGAGAATACAGAAATGCCACGTGGAGACAGGCTGGCATGAGTATGGTGACATGGCAAGTTGTGGGGGAGTAGCTTAGGTAGCTATACTAGGGAGAGATGGATGGGAATATGAATGGCAAATGCACGAGATTGTAGGCACTACTGTACCAATTTATAATGGGATTGTGGGGACAATGGAAAGGGAAGTTAGAGAACCTTTAAGACAAACCCATCTGGCCATCTAATCCAAATTCATGTGCATTCATTAATCAATGTGGGATGGTGTGTGTGGGTGAAATAAAAAGCAAAGCAAAACTCTCCTAAAAGAAAAAGCATGATTCCTGTGGCTTAGGAGAGAAGGGTCACTTTCTCACTCCCCATAAATATACATACATATGCTAGCTCCTCCTTTTTTTAACTTAAGAATAATCTATAATCTATCTATCCCCACATTCTCCTTTTGTGACCAATTTGCCCTCACTTCTTCTTATGTTGACTTCTTCATCAAAAATAAACAAAAGCCATGTAGCATGGCAGATTGTGAATTTTTATATCCTTCTTGAACAATCAAACTAACAGACGAAAAATGCAGTTTGTTGAAAAGAAAAAAATGATTTGCTTATAGATGAGTTGGAAAAATAATAATGAAAAATTGGAAAGATGATATTGATTGAATAAATAGGTCATGATATCCACTTGTGTACTGGTAATTTCTAGTTATCGAATTATGGTAATTTGGCCAAATTATAGATGGGCTTGTCTTGGTTCTTCACAGTGATTATTGCAAATTGAAAAGTTACAAATAAGAATAATCATTCCGTATGGAAGAACTATTACCAAAAATATTCCGTATGGAAGAATAATCTTTCAAAGTGAATCATTGATTGGTCATTATTTTTGTATGTACTGTTTTTCGTGACACGAACAATGTCTAAAAGCTAGTTAAAGGCTATGATCAATGGCTCAGTGATGGGGATAGAAATACTCGTTTCTATCATGTTAAAGCTCTTAATCGGCGCCGCAAGAATAGGATTGTTTCTCTTCGAAATGATTCTGGTGAGTGGATTGATGACGAAACTGATATTAAAGGTATGGTTAATAATTTTTATATCAATCTTTTTAAGGAAGATTCTGTCTTTGGCACTTGGGAGAACACTTCTTTTACTTTTGGTGCCTTGTCTGATGCGGAGATAATTAGCTTGGGAGATGTAGTGTCCAGAGAGGAAATTCGGCCAGCTTTGTTTAGTATGGGGGCGTGGAAGGCTCCTGGTCCTGATGGTTTTCCCCCGGGTTTCTTTCCAGAAAGAACGACATGTTGTGGGTAATGCTTTGGTGAACTTCATTCACAAGGTTTGGGAGAGTCCCAATGAGATTTCAGCTGTTAACCAAACTGACATATGCTTGATTCCCAAGGTTAGTAGGCCTGAGTTTATTTCTCAATTTCGACCTATTTCTTTGTGTAATACAGTTTATAAGGTGGCTATGAAAGTGATTGTTAATTGGCTCAAGGAGCACATGAATAAGATCATTTCTCCCTTCCAAACCGGTTTCATTCCGGGGAGGAATATTCATGAGAATATTGTTGTTGCTCAAGAGCTCATTCATACGATGAGAAGAATGAAGGGTAAGAAGGGTGGAGTTGCTATTAAAGTTGATCTGGCCAAAGCCTATGACAGGCTTAAATGGTCCTTTATTCAGTTGGTGCTGCGTGAAGTTGGCTTGCCTGAGCAATTGATTGCAATAATCATGGCTTGTATTACTAGTGTACAATCTAATGTTATGTGGAATGGTAACCGTAATGTTTTCTTTCACCCGCAGAGAGGTATTCGCCAAGGTGACCCTCTGTCCCCTTATATTTTTGTGATGTGTATGGATAAATTGTCGCATATGATTTCCCAAGAAGTTGAGGTTGGCCATTGGCTCCCCCTTCATGTTGGGCGTAACGGTCCACAGATTTCTCACTTGATGTTTGCAGATGATTTATTGCTTTTTGGCCAAGCCTCGGTGAAGCAAATTGATTGTATAAATTTCACTCTAGGGAAGTTCTGTGAGATGTCTGGTCAACAAGTCAGTATTGAGAAGACTTCTATGTTGTTTTCTTCTGGAGTTCCTATTAGTGTCAGGAGAAGGCTGGTTAACAGCACGGGTTTCTGAGAAGTCCGATCTCTTGGAAAGTATCTTAGTGTGCCTCTCACTGGCAAAGCGCCCAAAATCTCTGATTTTGATTATATGGTTGACATGGTAAAGAGCAAGCTTACCAATTGGAAGGCTAATCAGCTTTCCTTTGCTGGCAGAGTGACTCTTTCAAAATCAGTGCTAGAGGCCCTGCCTCTCTATCCTATGATGACATTTGTAATTCCCAAATCTTGTCTTCGTGATATTTAGAAGCTTCAGAGGAATTTTATTTGGGGTGAGCATGATAACTCTCGTCATTATCATGCAGTAGCGTGGAACCAAGTTACTCGCCCTAAAGCCCTTGGTGGGTTGGGACTTCGCAATCTTGTGACTTTTAATTCGGCTTGCATTATGAAGCTTACATGGGCTCTCAAACAAGGGGATCAACATCTTTGGTGTCAGGTATTACGGGCCAAATACTTTTGCACGGATGTGGATGATGAAGGTGTCGTGGTTAAAGCTGGGGACTCGGCTCTTTGGAAATTAATGGGCCATCTTTGGGCTGATGTGGATAATTTTAGCTTTTGGGCTATTGGTAATGGACAGTCTATTTCGGTTTGGAGGGATGCGTGGATTGAGTCTGGGCTAAAACTTATTGATAATTTTAATGAGGTTCCTTCTTTCCTGCTTGATTTGAAGCTTAGTGAGCTAGTTGATGCTCACGGTAATTGGGCCTTGGGTCCAATTACGGATCTTTTGCCGTCTTGGTTGTTGGATAGGATTCATGGTCTCCACCCCCTACTTGAGGGGATGATGCGGATTTAAGGTTGTGGCCTGGAAATAACTTGGGGACCTTCTCCATTGCTAGTGCTTATGCTCTTTTGGATCGATCAACAAATTCTTCTACTAGTGATTTGTGGAAGGTTATCTGGAAGCTTCAAGTTCCGGAACGTGTTCGCACTTTTGTTTGGTTAGTGGTCCATGATAGGCTCTTAACCAACAAGCGAAAGGCGAGAATGGGCCTTAGAAGTAATTTATGTGCTCATTGTGATAATGTGTGTGAAGACCAATTGCATGTTTTGCGGGATTGTCCTTTGGCTATGTCGGTTTGGTTGGGGCTTGTGCAGCCTAGTATGCGATCTGATTTTTTGGGGGGGAATTTATCTTATTGGCTCAATTTCAATCATGGTGGATTTATGATGAGCTCTATTGATACAAATTGGGCTAGTATTTATTTGGGCGCTTGCTTGTCATCATCTTTGGTCTTGACGCAACAAGGAAGCTCATGAGCCTAGCTTTATTAGACCCCTCAGTGGGTGGAATGTGGTGTATAAAAGTGCCCGTGATTATTCCTATTCTATGCAGAATATGGAGAGCGCCGATCCCGTGTCGAGAGTAGTATTGCACATTAGGTGGGAGCCTCCCACTCTTGGGGCTTTTTGTCTGAATACTGATGGTGCTGTAAAGTGGGATCAGAATAAAGCAGATTCTGGAGGATTAGTGCGGGATCACTTTGGTAATTGGGTTTAGGGCTTTTCCAGGAGCATTGGCATGTGTTCTGTGTTGGAGGCTGAATTGTGGGCCATTCTTGATGGCTTGAGATTCTGTTGGTCGCATGGTCTCCGGTGTGTTGTGGTTCAGGTTGATTCTTTAGTGGAGCTTTCCATCATCAATGGCACGGGGTCTGGTACATTGGTTGGCTGGGGCTTGGTGAGGGAAATCCGTAATTTGATTCATCTTGACTGGGACGTGAAGTTTGTTAGGATTTATAGATAAGCAAATAGATGTGCTGATGCCCTTGCTAGTTTAGCCTGTAGTCAGACGGGGTCCTTGATTTTCCTAGAGCATTGCCCTCCCAGTATTAGGCAATTGCTAGATGCTGATAGATTGGGAATAACTTCCCCTCGTTGTATTGCTCGTTAGTTCTTCCTTATTTGGGGCGTAGTCCCCCATTTATTAAAAAAAAAAAAGGGGAGAAATTTACTGGATTATCTATGGTCAATTACCCTGGAAGCTCACATGTGGTGGCTTCATAATTCTAATTGACTCAATGATGTGTTAAAGGAATAAAAATTGAGAAGAAAAACAAACAAAAGAAAGAAAAGAGATAAGTACTCTCGGATGATATAAATATTGGGTCAACGTATACAAGGATAATTCGTAATTTGGGCATTGAACAGAATTAAATGAGAAGCTTTGCTTACTTTTGGGACATTTTGCTGGAGTTATATTTTCCCGGCGGTTGAAACGTGAAACCGAGGACCCGTGATGGGTAACCGGCTATATCAAGTCAGAATGATGCACTCACCGGCTGAGTAGTCGGGGAACAAACAAATACTAATAATTTATATTTATTTATTTATTTTGACTAAATACAGAATACTTGTAAAGTGAAAGAGCAAATTAAATCTTTCACCGGTGAAATACTAAAATTGATCGTTGGATATTGTTTAAAATGCTATGAATGGTTAAGATTGAATCAACCAATATTAAATCTCAACTATTGATGAATTTTTATATAAATTTTAACATTTCACCGGTGAAAGATTTAATTTGCTCTTTCACACTAAAAATAAGTAAATAAATAATAAATCAAAATATTAATTTATTGTACAAAAAAAATTAAAATATTAATTTAGGACCGTAAACCTAAAAAAGTCAGTATAGGGTAAGTGAGAGAAGCGAATCTTGCGGATGTGTTGCCAGCTATGAATTTGAAGGATGAAAGCTTTCTTTCTCTGAGGGTCAAAGCTGTCAAAAATTTCTTTCATTTCAAGACTTTTATATTTTTTATTATTTTTATTACCTAATTATAATTACACATGAAAATCCACACACTAGATACACACACTCATATAAAATCCTCCTTCATTCCCTCCCCTGACCGTATTCTCTCTCAATCTCAAAAACTCAAACCAAACCAAATCAAACCCCCCTTCTCTCTTTCTCGTTCTGATTTTAAGGGGAGGAGAGGGAGAAGGGAGAGGAAACCACGGTTTGACAATTTTGACCCTCGCATAAAATGGCCGTCACAACCCATCATCACTTTCTATCCGCTACAGAAAAGAAGCACTGGTGGCTCACCAACCGAAAGGTAAGCCATACTCTTTTTTTTCCTTCTTGCTTCGATCGATTTGGAAGAGACAACACTTTCGACAATGGCCATGTTTATAGATTAATGTTTTGTTTTGTGTTTTGTTTGTTACAGATTGTTGAGAAATACATTAAAGATGCTAGAAGCTTGATAGCGACTCAAGAACAAAGCGAGATCGTGTCGGCTTTGAACCTTCTAGACGCGGCTTTAGCGATCTCTCCACGGCTTGACCAAGCACTTGAGTTAAGAGCTAGGTCGCTTCTTTATCTTCGACGGTTTAAAGATGTTGCTGATATGCTTCAAGATTATATACCGAGTCTTAGAATGGCCAACGATGATCCTTCTTCTGGTTCTTCCGATTGTTCTTCGCAACAGCTTTCGAGGGAAGGAGTGAAGCTTCTATCATCTGATTCGCCGGTTAGAGATCAGAGTTTCAAGTGCTTCTCTGTTTCTGACCTCAAGAAGAAGGTCATGGCAGGTCTTTGTAAAAGTGTTGAAAAGGAAGGGCAATGGAGGTAATATTTGCCATTCTCATTTATTATTCTTGTGTTCTGTTTCATTGCTTTTTCTTTGCAACATGTCTTTGAACTTTGAAGTCTTTTTTTAAAATATGGCCATTTTTCTTCATTTTGAGGTTTGGCTTTAATTAATGACTTTTACTTCACTGTTTGTTTGAGATCTGATCAAAGTTAGCGTCCTCAATACTCTTTCTCTGGGCTGCAGTAAATACCCATGCCAGCCAAGCTAATATGGTTTCCAGCTTTTATTTTTAAGAATCTAATTTAATCAAATTCAATGCTCCATAAATAAAGTACTACTCCTTTAATTTACTGTTATTGCTTTTTTATAACATGTCCACCCACGATTTTATTTATTTATTTATTTATTTATTTATATTTTACTGTTTTTTAAAATATAAGTACATTTTTTAAACTAAATAATAATAATAATAATAGAATGAATAATTGAAACATTCAAAATTCAATGTTTAAATATTGATATTGATTTGATTTTGTTTGCAGATATTTGGTTCTGGGTGAAGCATGCTGCCATTTAGGACTAATGGAGGATGCAATGGTACTTCTCCAAACCGGAAAACGCCTTGCCAGCGCAGCATTCCGGCGAGAAAGCGTTTGCTGGTCCGACGACAGTTTTTCTCTATCAAGCATTCCATTCGCCGGAGACAACCTAAACCCACCACCCACAACACCACCACGAGCCCCATTAACAGACACAGATAGCGTAACTCATCTCCTAAGCCACATCAAGTTCCTCCTCCGCCGTCGTGCCGCCGCACTCGCCGCTCTAGACGCTGGTCTCTACTCAGAAGCCATCCGTCACTTCTCAAAAATCGTCGACGGTCGCCGCGCCGCTCCACAAGGCTTCCTCGCCGAATGCTACATGCATAGAGCCTCAGCTCACCGTTCCGCCGGTCGAATTGCAGAGTCAATCGCTGATTGTAACCGTACCCTAGCTCTTAACCCTACTTGCATCCAAGCCCTTGAAACCAGAGCTTCACTTTTCGAAACCATCCGTTGTTTACCAGATTCTCTACACGATCTTGAACACTTAAAGCTTCTCTACAATTCAATTCTACGTGATCGGAAACTTCCCGGTCCAGCATGGAAACGACACAACGTTAGATACAGAGAGATTCCGGGGAAACTCTGTACCCTAACCGCTAAGATTCAAGAACTGAAGAAGAGATTATCTTCTGGTGAAACTACTAGTGTTGATTATTATGCTTTAATTGGAGTACGGCGTGGTTGTTCTCGATCGGAATTGGAAAGAGCTCACGTGTTGCTTAGTCTGCGTCATAAGCCGGATAAAGCTGTAAATTTCATTGACCGGTGTGAACTTGCGGATGAATGTGATGTTGAAACGGTTAAAGAGAAAGCTAAGATGTCAGCCTTGTTGTTATATAGATTAGTTCAGAAGGGTTACACGAATGTGATGAGTATAATTTTGGATGAAGAAGCTGCTGAAAAACAGAGGAAGAAGAATGCGGCACCGGCGATTCAAGTTCAAGTGCAGAAAACAAGTGAGAAGGTTGAAGTGAATAAGTTAGATAATATCAATATTAATAATAATAATAATAATAATAATAATAATAATAATAATAATAATAATTGGAGTGGTAATGGGAATGGGAATGGGAATGTTACGGTGGAGAGCAAGTGTCCGGTATCTTCGCCGGGGGTGTTTCAAGGTGTATTTTGCCGTGATATTGCGGTGGTAGGGAATTTGTTGTCTCAGGCGGGATTTAATAGACCAATTCCGGTGAAGTATGAAGCATTGAGCTGCTAATGTGGAAAATGGAAATGAAATAATTTAGTGGTGGGAGGGCTGTTGGAGATGTTGGGCAGAGGGAATCTCTGGTTCGTTCGTTCGTTCGTTCACTTTTTCAGTTTATTATTGTACAAAACGCAAAGGGAAATTATATTTTAGACTGCCGGAAAATTTTGTCACCTTTTCCTTTTTCATTTTTACCTTCTACTATTAGCCATCTCTTTTTTAAGAATCTATCTATCTGATTGTACAGATTATTATCAGTACTGGAGACTCTCTACTTTTGGATTTTGGTTCTGCCTTCAACTCTTTAATTAATTAAATTTCTAAATGTTTAAGTACTGATTTAGATTAACGGTATGCTTCTAATTAGTTGGTTTAAGTAATGGAAAATAAAGGGTTTCCCTGATTTATTGCTGCCATGGCAGTAGCCCGGAACAGGTACTGGAATGGATTTTTCCCTCGTCTTTATCTGCCTGCATTATATAATTTCTCTGGTTAATCTATCTAGAAAACTGACAATCTATTAAATTCTTCTCCCTCCATTCACACTAACTAGTTGTATTGAATTTTTTTCTTTGTTAGTTTGTTTTCAAAATTGCTTAAATAGCTTTTTCTTATTTTTCAGTAAAAGAAATTATTTTTATGAAACTGTATAATTAAGGAATCATATCAATTGCATAGGACATATATATTGTTTGTATAAGTCTCACATTAAATAAAAGTAAAAATAAAAAATAATATTTTAAAAATTCATATATATATATATATATATATTTATTGCAATAAGGACAAAAAAATGATCTTTTTATACTGTAAAAAATAATTTTTTAATTAATACTACCTTATAAAAAAAAGACTTTTTAGAAGCTTATAAAAAAAGTTTTTTTTTACAGTAAAAAAAGTCTTTTTTTATAAGGCAGTATTAATTAAAAAATTATTGACAAAATTTCTAGTCAAGTCTTCAAATGTTTTATCCTTACTTCACGGATGAACTACTGACAATATTTGAAGTCATTTAAATTGAACTACCGTATATTGAAAACATTTTCTAAAAAAAATACTCCCAGTCTAAAATATAATAAACAAATCTTTACATCATTTCCTTATATAAAAAACTCTCTACATTTTTTTTATACATGAATCCCTAAATTATTTAATAAAGCTAAAATTTTAACTTTTTTTTCAAAATATCCCTGAGTTCGATTGATTCGAGTTTAGCGGTTGGTGGGACTCCTGCTCGGATGTCAAAGTTTACCCCGGATATGGTATCTGCAAAGTCGCTCCGACGCTCAAATCAGTATATGAGAATTTCAGAGTAAATAAGGGAATGAATAATGTACCTTTTTCCGTAGGGTGGGCCTGTATTTATAGGCATCAGGCGCGTCCTGTTCGTTGGATCGTCCAAATGCATCCCTGTTGTCAGTGGCGGATCCACCTTATATGGTGTGGGGTCAATTACCCTCCCCCCCCCCCCCCTTAAAAATATTTTAGCTAGTTACACTTGATAAAAATTCTTTTGCCCCCATAAAAAAAGAGATTCCCCCTGAGTTAATTGTTTTTTAAATGAAGGTATTAAGAATACTAATTTATTCATTTATTATTCTAATTTTTATTGCTACGGTCTTTTCGAGCGCTAAATACACACAACGAAAACTTAAGTATTTTGGTTTTTAAAGAGTCATGGCTAAAAAAAATTCTTTACAAAAAATAGAGACCTATATGTTCTCCGAGAAATGAAAATTATTAATTTGGCCATTAAAAACTCAAATATTAGGCAAACTAAATTTTAGAGTAACCAAACTGTCCCTAAAATTACTTTAAAATGACTAATTTTACTACTTTTGATGCCTAAATTTGTATTTTTCAATTCTCAAAGACCCAATAAATTTTGACTTTTTGTCAACTAATGGTTGAGTTTTTATTCTTTTTTATCATGACATTATATATGTTTATATTTTTTTCCTAAAAAATACTAGACTATTTTTGCTCCCACGACATAAAATTTCTAGATCCGCCACTGCCTGTTGTCAATGTTTGGATGGCATGGATTACAGGTGGGAATTCGGTTGTGGCGCTGAGTTGCTCTTAAGAATGACTCAGGCGAGTGGGCCGATAAGGCCCAAAGCTGAACTTGGGCATTGTGGCCCAATCTTAAACACTTATTTATTACCCTCTTTTCATATTATTTGACATTTTAGTTAAAAAAATTGGCTCGTTTTACTTGTCGTTTTATAATACTAATCAAACATTAACAACTTTATCTATAGCTTATAAAAAAAAGTTTACTTGCGTTAAAGTTTTGAATGTGGTTTTATCTATAGCTAATCAAACATTCAAACATTCTGGATTTTATCTATAGCTAATCAAGTCATCAAGTCATCAAGAGCATTCAAAACTTCTGGATTTTATCTATAGCTAATCAAACATTCAAAACTTTATCTATATAATTAAACTCCCTGTTAGTTCTAGTTCAATTGCGTTAAAGTTAAAGATGCCTTTAGAGAATTAGTATAAGCAAATCTAATGTGGTGGTTGTAAGTATTCGTACAAGTACGATCTTTGTCCTGCAAAAGTTTATATAAATAAAAATGTACAGTTCTTGAAATGAATGAGGATTTCAACTCCAAGGCGTAATAATGGTAAATATATGATTTGAGGCGTGGCTATTGATGCAATAAAAAAAACCAGTGTATACATATTTCTGTTTTCATGTAAAAGGTGCATTATTGCGTTTATACAGTGGTTCACTGAACAATGACTTTTTGATGAAGGATACAACTGTTTGCCAGAAAGTTTTGAATGCTCTTGATGACTTGTGTTACTGTTAGCATGCATATGCTGATCAGAAACCAAAATGTCAATACAACTTAAAACGTGAGATATAAAGTACTAGTACTATAAATTTCAATACAGTAGTAGGCATGCAGAAGAATACAATGCTTTCAATTTTCAACCACATAGTAAGTTGAATTAATGTTGAATGCCATTGTCCCGTTTCACATTTTAACCATTTTTCTTTGGGTTTGATTGTTTCAGATTTGTATAGAATTGGTTTTGAAAGAGTTAAAATTGAAACTAGTAATTAATTTTGAAAATAATGAGTTCAAAATAATTGATTTTGTTTGGTAATACTACTTTAAAAGTAGGTTTGGAGGAATTTTCAAAAAAAAAAACAAAAGAGGTACAAATGCATCACTAGATTTAGAAAAATTAACTTCATTCAGATGAGATAAAGAAAAATCACTTTTGAAATAAAATTACAGAAAAACAAGACATGATACATATCACTTTTGAAATGACTATGAAGTATACTATATATGATCACAATTGAATTTTAAATGACAAGCGAGTAAAATGAAAAGTGATTTACACTTAAATAAATTCATATAAAGGGGAGTTAAACAGCAAACAAACGGGATTACACATCATTTTTAGAAGCAAAAGCTACGAGTCTAAGTAATTTTACTCGAAAACATTCAAACATGTCAAAAGTAAGTTTACGTCTCTAGAATTGATTTTTGTTCTCCCAAAAAGTAAATTCAAACATAAACATAGTCTATGGTTGTTCTGTATTTCTTTTCTTTCACCTGAGATAAATCTCCTATATTTAAAGAAGTACGATAGGGGGTTATGATGGTCGTTACTTGACAGTGGAATGAGTTGCTGACTTGGGGGGCGGGAATCCCCGTCGACCCGAGTTGGCTATTTGGTCGGCTGAGACTACATATGGATCATTCGATCAATAATAGCCCACGACTGCCAAAACATGATTCATATAAGAGCGAAATGTAATTTGGCATAGAGAATAATGTTCTTGTGTCTTTTTTGTACTAAATGTATCCATAAGTTTGGCTCACCTTGTGTCAAATCTATGTTTTGTTTAATAGATTCTTTTTGCTTCTTTAGAAAAGGGTGAAATACTTGAGATGTGTAAGGAATATAATCTGACTCAAGTTCAGATCCTCTATAACAACTGTATGGTGTATCCAACTGTTAGATTTTGAGAGAGAAAATTTCTCTTTTTAAATCAACCGGCTCTGCAGTTGCTGCATCACTCAACCGCCGTAGGGAATCCTCACTCATTCGACCCACCTCCTAATTAGAAGCTTCCTCTAAAGCCATAAATTTTCAATGCTCTCTCAATCCTTATACCTAAGGTCTAGACCAGAAATTTTCTTCCTTTCCTTGCTTGGAAGTGATTCGATGGCTTTTTTACTTGGCAAGAATAAGCAACCGAAAAAAAAAGTTCTGACGTCCCTTTTCCTTGAAGAGGCCACTTTATTTTGCCACCTTACTCCATCATTATATGTTGCCATCATTATATGTTGCCATCTTATAATGTTGTAAGAAGAGAAAAAATTGGAATAATGAGGTAAGAAGAATGAAAAACAAAGATAAAAGGGGGAGATGATATTAAAGTAACGTGAGAATAAAAAAATGTGAAAAAATCATACCTCAAAAATAATGGAAATTGCGGCAAAAAATTTAATACAAATACTTTTATATTGTTACAAATAAGGTTTGATCCGAGCAGTAATTGTCATCGTACCTTATTTTCAAGAACTCAAGTTTGAGAATTTGAGTCTTGAATGTGACAAAAACTCTATTAGGAGGAGAGAACCACACAAAACTGAGTACGGCCAATTAGATTCTCAAGCTTAAATTAGTCTCCAGTAAGATCAGTAGATACCGACACCAATATCATGGTAAAAAATGATTTTATATTGTCACAAAGAGAAGTGAAATAGACAAATAGTAGTAGCAATTAAGTAATGATGCACTTCTTTGTCACTAGCATAAGAGGATATGCAAATTCAACTGCGCCCATGTCAAATAATAACTTCCAACTTCCTTGTACATTAAATTATTTGGGTGTGGAGTGGAGGTGAAAATGTACCAATTTTTTTTAATGTAGACTAAATGACAAATAAACACCGCATATATGTTATTCAATAAACACACCAGAGTTTGAATTTGAGAATTGGTGTATTTGTATCGTTGAAATTGTCAACACTTTACGATTTTGGTTGAATTATTAAAAGACTACTATAGAATATGGTTGGATCATTTGTACACCTAGTAGCCTAGTAGTGAACTGATTTGAAGTTTTGAATACTCTGGAATGCAGAGAAATGGAAAGACGTGTATTTATTTATAAGCTAGATTTGGAATAATGAATAGCATTGGTGGAAAAGATAAAAACATGCCTCCCACATCTCCATTATTTCAATTAAATAAACACATATACTCCTATCACTGCCAATTGCTCAGATTAAATTGCACCACATTGGCAATTTAGTGTTCTTGAAGACTTGAACTACTCCTCTGACAGAATATTATTTTATTCTTTACAGTAACCTTGCATATTCGTATTGAAAGCATAATTTTATTTCTTGAGGCAAAAGAAAAGGTGCATCTCACTCACGAGAGCTCCATTTCTTTATTACTTTATTCTGTGGTCAGAGACTTCAAGGCATCTGTACAAGACTTTTACTTTGTTTTTTCCTTTGTGTGAGGTGGATGTGCTTATTTTTTTATTAACAAAAATATTAGAGGTTAATTAGTTTTAACTTTTCCAGATTATACGTTCCCAAACAAGCATTAGATTTTAACACAAACTAATTTAATAGTGATCAATGGTGGACTATAATTGAAAGTTTTGAGATGAAATAGCTTCACCATATCTAAATTCTAATGAAATTAAAATTAGGAATATTGAATCTAATGTATTAGGAATTTCTCCTTGTTTAAAATTTTAAGCGGACTTGCCCGAGAGAAAGTAAACAATGAGAAATTGATTCTGCAGCAATCCGAAAGCTTCGCGTTTAAGATACTAAATGCAGCTTTTGGATTTCCATCACAATTCTGTGATGCTGCAGAAAATCCACCGTGCAACCGAACGTATGCTCAGTAATACCCCTTTTGGTCCTTATTATAAGAAATTTTGTAGTTTTAAGTTCTTTGGATAATTGATATATTTGGTCTGTAATAAGAACCAGATACATCATTTATTCAATGAATTTAAAACTGGAAAATTTCCTTATAATAAGGACCGGAGTAGGGAGTAGTTGCTTAGGAGAATTAAGATAAGCTATGAGTTGTTTGGATGAAAAAATAAGACTTGGTGTTTGAATGTAGGGAACATGAGGGGTGTTGTGGCCAGTTACAATATCGTTGGCACCACCATGTGCTGCTATCATCCATCCAAACAAATTAATGATGGATTATATAGAGTCTTCTTTTCATACCAGAGTTCTGTTAAAACTTGGTGGCACAAAGGGTGCCTTTTAAGTTTCACAAATCAATGTATTTGTGTATTGTGTCAAACTTGTATTTTACCTGATACAGCAGGTTGAATTTTTGTTCAACCGGTTGTTGTTTTTTTAAAGTCCGGAGAAAAAAATTTTTATAATAGGAAGGGAAGGCCCACACAAATATGACCAGATGTAATAATTGCTGACACATTTATCACCAACAGTAATTTTGAGCCTTTTATTTGTTTTTTCTATTTCTTCTTTATCACTCTCTTTCTCTTGACTCTTTATTTACCTCCCCTTTGTAACCTTTATTATTGAGTCATCCATTACTATTAAGAATTTCACTTCAATGCTAACCTATTCCAATAAATCAGCTTTCGTTTCGGATACCGAATGTTTAATATTATTTTTGTTCAACAAACACAAACAAGTAATCTTTCCATTAATCATGGCAAATAAACAATTAGTTTTATTTTATATTGTACCAACACAGTGTCTTTTATTCTGTTTAACTTAATGCATTAAAAAACAAGTTTAATGGCCAAATAGAGGGAACAATTTTAAGAAACAAGTTTAATACTAAACACGTATCAAAAAATATTAAATTACGATAAAAATACTAAACATGTGTCAAAAAATACTAAACTACGATAAAAAAACTAAACACGTGTCAAAAAAGAGAGAAGACTTCTCCTTGCCTATCCACGTGTACCAACTCTTTAATCTTCGCTTTCACATTTTTAGTCACGTGCCAAGAACATAACAAATTTGTAGCAGAAGGAAAGACATCAAGAATACCAGACATAAGACTAAGATCTCTGTCAGTCAAGAATACCTGAGATTGAAGCCCGTGCAAGTCAAATAATTCTTTCAGTTGCTGCAATGCCCAAGTAAAATAATTTCCAAGCTCGTGTGCAATATAGGCAAAAGCAACCGAGAAAGTTAACTTCGTTGAAGTGACTCCGGCAATCTCCAATAGAGGTAGATTGCATTTGTTGGTCTTATAGGTGGTGTCGAGAATAAGAACCTTTGGAAACAACCGAAATAATTTAATAGAAATGGGATGTGCCCACATGATATCAAAAGCTTCTGAATGTTCGTTCTAGGACCCCTCCTAGAAGACCTATAGGTGTAACACTGCCTATATATTTGATGGAGAGAAGTGACGTTGCCTGGAAAAATTTTCTTCAAAACATTAAGACAGTCTTTCAGGACAACGTTCAAAGAAGTGTGCTCATCAACCATAGCCTTCTGCGGCTTACTTAAGCGACCAAAAGCTGTCGACCCGACCGAGGTAGTAAGCAACTCATGTGTGTGTAGACCACACCTAACCTTCACACGCCAACCCCATCACGTATTGTACAAGTAGCTCCCAATTTAAATGGGCTACTTCTTCTCTTAGACCCAATAACTCTAGAATCATTAGAGAAATTCCCTTGCTTCTCGCAACAAAAAATAACTTTATCTTTACTCCCCCTTTTACCTCCACATGTGTCAGATCTGACAATGATCACCACAACTCCAATACGTCTCCCAACAGCTTTTGCCCACTCAACAACATCCTCGCGTGTAGAAAATATCTACAAAATGGAAAAATGTTACGTACTTAATTAATTAAATATCTATCAAACTTAATTAAAAAATTAGTAATTAAATATACTGTCTCCGTCCTGAATGACTCTATAGTATCTATCTCGAAAGGAACCAGCTGTGACTCTGACTGCGGGTCAATATCTGTTTCAAAAATAGAACAAAAATTAGACATGAATTAAAAAAAATAACAAAGCGGATTTACATTGGCCTTACGTAAATCCGAATTCCATTTTTTATAAATCGGAGATACCCCCACCTAAAGGTAAATCCGATTCACTAAATGACAAAAGCGGATTTACGTAAGATATGTAAATCTGATTTCGCAGCGGATATATCTACATAGGGTACGTAAATCTGATTTCGCATCTGATTTACGTAGGATACGTAAATCCTAACAACTTTAACCTTTTTAACCCTCATACACATCAAATTTAACCTTTTTATTTTATTTAATTTAATGGAAAAAACTTATACACAGTTCCATACCTGCTGGTCTCGTACTGTTCTCAAATTAGGAATTAACATGTGGAATTTTTAATTATTATGTCACTTAAATAACTTAACGCTTGCCTTCCGTTTTTTCTCCGTTTTCCCTATCCCTCTTCTACATTTGCCTTCTGTTATGGAATGGCTTTTTGCCATATACACCTCCTTTTTGGCATCTATTCACACCCCCTGTAGGCCCAATGTCAATAGGGCCCAACCCAAACATCAAGGGCTCAGATCAAACCCCCAGATCGGACGGACCTGATTCATTGGAATCAACTCCACCCCACTCTATAAATACAACATTCATTGCCTCATTAAAGAAAAGCATTCTCATATTTATTACTCACTTAATACCATTCCTCTGACTTCAGCATCGGAGTGATTTTGCAGGTACCACACCAGCCAGGATCGGACACAGTCATTTAACTAAGAATATCAACCACTAACTACCTCGGACCATTCATTGAAGCCAGGATCGGACACAGTCATTTAACTAAGAATATCAACCACTAACTACCTCGAACATTCATTGAAGGTCGGAAGTACTGTGCAGAACATTGGCGACCTCAGTGGGAGATCCTCAACTCAAGCTTCTCTCCCCTCGACTTAGTAGATGACAACTCGAAATCTCCGTTCTAACGCTCAGCGACTCGGGATCGGCATCCATCTGGAACCGACGCATATAGAAAGGACGACTTTCGGAAGACTAGCCGAACCCCAATCAACCCCAGAAGGATTTGTGGAAGACCTTCCAAACTCTACACAAGCACAAATCCAAAACCTCCCTCCACCTCCACTTCCGACCGCAGTCGATGCTGTCCAACAGCTCGTCCTGCTGCTCAACCAACATGAGGCGGCCAACCAAGAAAGAAGCCACCGATTTACGAACCTCGAAGGACGGGTGGCACAACTCGGGGCTCGAAATATCCGAGATCAGGAATCCCCCGATTCCATTTCACCTGAAAGGAGAAATCACACCAGGAGACGCCACCGATCTCCGCCCAGAAGACACCACTACCATCGATCCCCTCCACGAAGACGCCAAGGGAATGGATCCCGTTCCCCCCGAACCGATTCCTACGACGATGAAACAGAGATCAACTCTTCTCTAGCATCTTCTTCCCCGAGGAGAGGTTCGAAAAACGAGGTACATTATCCCCAAAAACATCGCGGGAATCGAAGGACCCGGGAAGGAGCGTCTTCTTCTTCAAGGCGACGTTCGAAAAGCAGGGACAGTTCGCCCCCTAAACATCCCGATCAAAGGCACTCCGATCCCCATCATCGGAGTCGACCTTCACGAAAAGCCCAACCAGGAGAAACAAAGGGACCTTTCACCAAGAGGATCGACCAATACCCGGTACCCAGGTATCTGGAAAAACCACCGGAAGGCTTAAAAACTTATGACGGGACGGGCGATCCAGACAGGTACCTGAGTTATTTTGACACGATAATGAGATATCGAAATGTCCCAATGGAAATGCAATGCTGTATTTTCCCCCTAACATTGGAAAAAATCGCCTCGGAATGATTTGAAATCCTTAAAACAAACACAATCTCCTCTTGGGACCACTTAGCCGAATTATTCTCAGCCAACTTCTCCCATTCCAAAAGCAAACCAAAAAACAAAAATGTCTTAGCATCCATCAACCAAGGGAGCTCCGAGTCTTTAAGAGAATACATAGAAAGATTTAATAAAGAAGCAGTTCAAGTTCGAAACCTCGACGATTCTTTCCGAGTTTACTTTATGGGGATGGGCTTACGCCCTGGGAGCCCATTCAAGAAACACATAAATACTTGGGAACCAGAAAACCTCCAAGATTTCCTTCAACTATCCCAGTGTTTCATCAATGAAGAAGAAAGTACCATGACCGGAAAAGAACAACACCTCCAAAGGTAAGGTTCGGAGGATTTCCTTTTTGTCCAAAGTCTCCAATTTGAAAGCACCTGTGCCGGTCTTGGCTTTGATACGGCGTTGCAGTGGTTGGTGTCATGTCCGTTGCTTCGGTGATATCGACAGTATTTATTGGATCGTTGACCAGGTCTTTGGGTGAGTGGTTTTGGGAATTTTTCGTCTCTAGACTCTGTGTTCCAGCACTCGCCCAATATCTGGGACTGATCGACGTTGAGTTCGGTATAGAATTGATGACGGTTTCGAGGTCGGGGATCCCTGTTACCTCGGCCGCCGCCCCTTTGTAATGCACGCACTTATCTTTTTCGATCCCATCAAAAATATAAGTGTTGCCTTTCTTATCCCAACAAAACTAGAAAGCAAAATATGACCGCCTAAATGTCTCCTTCTTCAGAAGAAACTTCTTGGGATCGATCTTTCGTCATCTCCCAACACGGCCAAAACAGTCACAAGATCGGAACAGCGTAACTACCTGCGTTCCACGCTTATGATTTTTGATCCAATCAAAATTATGATCGGAACCGCGTAACTACCTATGTTCCACGCTTATGATCGGAACAGCGTAACTACCTGCGTTCCACGCTTATGATTTTTGATCCAATCAAAATTATGATCGGAACCGCGTAACTACCTACGTTCCACGCTTATGATCGGAACAGCGTAACTACCTGCGTTCCACGCTTATGATTTTTGATCCAATCAAAATTATGATCGGAACCGCGTAACTACCTACGTTCCACGCTTATGATCGGAACAGCGTAACTACCTGCGTTCCACGCTTATGATTTTTGATCCAATCAAAATTATGATCGGAACCGCGTAACTACCTGCGTTCCACGCTCACATCAATAGCTTCCAACGCACGCTCGCACCTACCAAAGCGTCACCATCATTAGCCGCCATTGGGAAACGCGCTCTGACAGACGCAATAAATGCAAAGGCGCCAATTCAAAATTTCAAATTTATTATGATCGGCGAAAACTTCGTTACCATCAGAAACCAAGTTCTAACGTCGGCAAAAACTTCGTCACCATCAGAGACCAAGTTTTAACGTCGGTAAAACTTCGCCACTATCAGAAACCATGCTTAAACATCGGTAAAAAGAAAGCTTCATATCCGAACAAGTCAAGATCGCCTCTAAAGACGACCTGACTTGGGGGGCAACTGTTATGGAATGGCTTTTTGCCATATACACCCCCTTTTTGGCATCTATTCACACCCCCTGTAGGCCCAATGTCAATAGGGCCCAACCCAAACATCAAGGGCTCAGATCAAACCCCCAGATCGGACGGACCTGATTCATTGGAATCAACCCCACCCCACTCTATAAATACAACATTCATTGCCTCATTAAAGAAAAGCATTCTCATATTTATTACTCACTTAATACCATTCCTCTGACTTCAGCATCGGAGTGATTTTGCAGGTACCACACCAGCCAGGATCGGACACAGTCATTTAACTAAGAATATCAACCACTAACTACCTCGGACCATTCATTGAAGCCAGGATCGGACACATTCATTTAACTAAGAATATCAACCACTAACTACCTCGGACCATTCATTGAAGGTCGGAAGTACTGTGCAGAACATCTTCCTTGTCAAGTTCATTAGTCCTGCAACAATGAAGTCTGGAACTTCGAATGCTTTGGCTTCTACGTTTGCATTCCATACCAAGTTCTATGTTTTTTAATTTCACCTCCTGATATATTGTTATTTTTTCTTGTCAAGTTTTTAAGTTTAATGTAATTACTTTATCAATAAATCAAAGCCATGGCACAAGTGCGCAGTCCAGCAACATCGACGGTCAACGGAGGACAAATGCAAATCTAGTGCCGTCAACAACAACCGCGGCGAGTAAGAAGAGTTTCTCAGCCAGTAATACACGTGTGGAACAACTCACAATGACGGCAGTGACAGAAGCGTCAACACCACGGCGACCAACGTGCGTCTCCCTGCGGCGTGCCACTCCAATCGTCCCTCACTCCAATCGGTGGTGGCATTCTCGCCCAAACCATCTTTAAATGATTACCCTGTAACCAAATCATGTTGAAGAAGATAAAAATCAAACCAAAACAATGTGAAATTTAAGAGGTAGATGGTTGATTGGTGTTCTGTTTTGTCCCTAATTTATAGTTTTAGCAATTTTTTCCTTTGAGAAAGAAGGGAGAAGGAAAGTCATTGTGGTACTGGTGGTGAAGCTCTCACGTTTTTTCCCAAAACCACAAACGGAGCAGTAAGCGGAGCAGAAACGGACGAGAAAAGCGTTTATTTAATGTTATACACGTGTCATTATATCAATGGAGAACAACAAAACTTATGCGTTTAAACAATAAAAACAATAAAAACAACACAACCTCTTCAAACGGTAACCCACTCTAATCTTCACCATCCAGCTGTTTGGCATCCAAATCAACGGTTTCTACCTCACTTTGGCACAATACACAAATACATTAATTTGTGCAACTTAAAAGTCACCGGCACAATGTGCTAAAATAAAACATCTGACAAATTTTTTCTTGCATTTGTATACTTTTATTTATTAATTCTATAATGGAATTCAGATAGTTACAAAAAGAAAAGGTACAAAAAGAATGTGTTTATTTTTGTGTGTGTTTGGGGCTTATGTTATGGGGAGTCGAATTTCATTATGAGCTGGAAAAAAAATTAAAGGTTTTATTGAGATCTGAGTTTGCAGTGAACCATCTTGCTTTACAACTCATCTAGCTATAGCTAGAATGGTTTTTATGTCACTAGATATGTATCCTAGTCTATCAATCAATTATACTAGCTTAATATTTATTTATATGAAGAATGGTTGTAATTGTTTAAGGACAATTTCTGAAAATAACCAAATGCAATAGAAACTGAATTGTTTTTGTGTATAATATAATGAATATGACCAAGGTACCATTGTTCAATGCTACATAGTAACATAGTAGTGCGTGCCTATTGATCTATCTATATATATTTTGTAATGCATATGCATCATGTAGAGTTACGCATCGCTAGCGTAAACATATTGGATATGGTATTGCGCATTGTAATTGTGGGACTCATTGTGATGTATCTATCTGAACCTCAAAGTCTACGGAAAAGAGTATGGGCAAGAAACATGATAATAATTGTGTAGAGTATCATGTAAGTAGATAGTGGGATGGGAAGGAAAAGTAAGCAAATGAAAGCTTTGCTTCATTTTTTATCTGCACCTTAAAAAGTGGTATGAGGTAAGTTGAGTACTCCTTTTTGTACTAGAGATTGGTGGATGAGTTGCGTTCCCAATAATAAAATTTGTAGTGTTAAAGTGAAAAGTAGTTGTACAATATGATGATTAAAACTTAACACCAAACCAAGGCCTTTTGTCCCTATGTGTGAAGAAACAGATGAAATGAGAATCCTAGAGCCTCTTTTTCATTGTTTTTTATATAGTATATATTTCCTTTGCATCAAAGAATAATGTTGAACATTTTACAGAAATAGTTTGGTTCCCACCTTTTGAAGTTAATCAATTTGCAATACTATATCAATGTTAAATTATAATTAGTGATATCAAATAATGTAAACATTTTGTCAAATAATAATAATGATGAAAACATGTTTATTGTACCCAAAACAGTTTGGAGATTCTTATTTCTTTTACTTACGTTCAAAGAAATAATCTTAAGGATTGAGATAGTGTTCTCTCTGGCTATACTTTGGGGTGCTTTTTCGTTCGAGATCTAGATCTGATGAGGCTTGTAGTTGAGCTAGTGTCTCTGTTGTTCTTGTTAAGTGTCTCGTGGCAGCTTGTGCCTTTTATTCTTGGGACAAAATGGCAGCTTCTACCTTAGTTTGCATGCTTGCCTTTGCGCAGCCGTTTGCGGGCTTAGCCTTAGTGTGTTGGGCCGTGTGTCTTTTTCTGTGGGCTGGTTTTCAGCTCTGTTTGTCCAAAAAAGGGGGCCATACTTCTTACAATCCCCTCCTTACTCACTAGACACCCTCCTTACTCAATTTAAAGCTGTCACTCTCTACCATTGGATTGCATTCACTTCACTCAAATTTGTCTTTTTTGTTAGCTCCCATGTTCATTTTTTTTGTTTAAAATAAATACATAACACAAATAAAAAAATTGGATTGTGACAGGTTCGGTCCAAAAATAATTTTAGCGGGGTGATTTAAAGCAAATTTAGTTGAAACTTTTTTTCTTAAGGTTAGATTTTATAGGAGACATTTTTCATTATAAAAACTAATTACAAAACATGAGACCTAAAGCGAGGGCTTTTGTTGCGCTACCATTGGCCAGCCCTAGAAAGCGAGAAGTTGTTTTCTATTCTCACAGGAATAAGATATTCTCATGTTTTTAAGTAAACGCAAAATTATTGAAAATTACCAACACCCCGGGGGTGGTGGGGGCGGGGGGCAGCACAATATGTGCATGGGAGAGGCCACGGATCATACAAAATCTAAGACCACTCACTGCACGATACAAGAGAGCAGCAGGAATCTCGATGTTGTAATAACAAACTAGCACGCACCTAAAAGAAATCATGAGCAACTCATCATGATAGTAAAATAGCAAGTCTTGTTCTTGGAAATAATTAATTATTACCTTCTAACAAATATATAAACAATTGTTTCTATTTTGGTTCTATAGAAAAGCTCCCAATCAATGAAACAATCGCTCTCTTAGGAATGATGACAAGGTCTCATTCATGTGCCAAAACACTATCTAAGACAACCTTATCCAAGCAGACAGCTCCTAGGTTGCAATGCAATCAGCCTAACTCAATGTGAACGATTTCAGACACAAAGCAAGCTGATGTAAGTAGTGTTTTTCTTTCAGCTAGTATTACTTTATCCAAGTATTAAAATTAAAATAGCACGTCAAGAAGGCACTGGAAGTCGTGGGACGGAAACAACAGGAAATGCATCATTATGAACGAGAAAAAATAATAACATCTATTTGTTAACTAGCAAAAAAGGACATGGGCAGGATAGGATGCCCAAGGCATGAATATACTATAATCACCTAATCATGTTACATTGAGGACATAATAAGCCAAATAACATGTATCTTGTACGTTTTCTAACCAAGAATTTCTTTTATCTTTGTTCTCTGCTCTTCCGTTAGTGATGTGGGGAATAGAACCTCAAAAGTGACGTAAAGATCTCCTTTCTTCGTGCTCATATGCAATGGCATGCCTTCCCCTTTGAACTTCGTTACTTGCTTTGGCTTTGTGATTCCCTGAATGGTCAAAAGAGGTAAGTCAGCTATGTGCCTGAGTACATGTGCGTGTTTGGAGGGGGGAGGGTATCAACAACAATTGAGATCTGCAACAACAATATTTCATGCTCACCTTTGTGCCTATGTCCACCAGATGTTCATCTAGGTGTTTAATGGTCTTCTCAAAACCAACAAGGGCTTGAACCTGTAGAAGAAGATCAAGGTTAATAAACTTTACATGGTTCAGAATTTGAAGTACACGAATATCACAGAGCAGTTAATGGGTTGCATAATCAACAAAATCTCAGTTACCAGTTACTACTTACCAGCGTTATAGTGACACTGGTGTGCAAGTCATTGCCTTCCCTTCTGAAAATTTCATGTGGTGCAGTACGGATACGAAACTGCTCATATTAGCATATGAATTGTCAGCACACTGCACACATAATAACATGAATACTAAACAAGTACTACCAAAAATGAAAACACTGCAACTAACCCTTAAATCTCCAGATTCTCCGTCAATTATGGGCTCGCCATCCTCATAAAATGGCACCTCCTGGAAAAGGACAACAACAGGTTAGAGCACTTCGTATTCAATTTTTGTGTTTGGAAAAAATTAAATATTTTGACCCAGCTTCCCTAGTAGCAACATAACACTTAAGGTATGGTTGGTAAGAAAAATGGAAAATGGAGTAAGGCTAAAAAAAGTGGGCAAGCATACAGAGAGCTTTTGGTTTTCGGTAGTCGCATTGATAGGTAGACAAAAACCTAAAGACAAGGATCTATTTAGAACCATCCAATATTCGCCTAAACTAATTTCCAGCTTAATCGGCACACCTTAAAATTGAAACTCCGCCTTCTAAGTCTAACAACAATGACAAGAAAAGCTATCCGTTTTGAGAGTCAGTAATCTTTTATAGAAATTGGCAGAAACTGGAAGACATATTATCTATCTATTAGTTTTATCTTCTTTTGAAGGTAACAATAATTTGTCCCATTGCCATAGCAACCATTGAGAGCCTTTTATGCTATTAAGATCATGAAAAATAGGTTGCATAGTTGAATGGAAGATGCATGGATGAATGATTATCTACTGACTTCAATTGTGAGAGATGTGTTGAACATAAACGATGACCCAATCTTTCAACGATTTCAAAACATAAAATCTTGTAAAAAATGATTGTAAGATGTGCAATTTATTTACTGAATACATTAAAAAAATAAATTTAACATATATGTCTTTATCTTCATATGTACGATAATTATTATGATTCATTTTCTTTGAGTAGACTGTCCCCACTAACCCAAGGTTGTGGATCTGCCACGGTATTCAATGACAAACCATTTAAATCTAAATCTTTTCAGTCTAACATCTGCTCTATATGCTTCTCTCATAATCTCTATCATTCAAGTAGCCGAACCACCTATTACGCAAAAAGGCTTTGATTGATGTTTAACCAAACTAGAATAGTTTCTTCAACTTTTACTATAGCCTCGATTCACTACACTCAAAAATAGCAATAAAATGCATCCACAAATCGACTTAGAAACCTTGATAATATCATTAGAAGAAAAGAATTAAATATATGTATAAAAGGTACAAGTGCATCCAATATAACTTCAAACTTTTTTGTGCCTGCTTAAGGTACAAGCCACTTTACTGTTTATGCATATGGCCATTGGACAGCTCAGTAAATATGGTTATCTTTCTTTGGGTACAACAGAGATCATAATTGACCGACTTTCTCTCTTTTTAATGCTAATAAATAAAGTAAATGTAAGAAATAAGTAATAATTCTAACGATCACAATAACTTATCAACACTTGAAGTGAAATAAGACAGAAAATCTAAAAATTCTTATGCCCAACTCGAGCTAGGGTGAAATTTAAATCAGTTACAGTTCTAACAGAACCGCAATTAGAATTATAAAACAGAACTACAGTCTTTGGAACTTAGATATGTACGTGGTTAGACCAATTTGTTAGTGTAGAGCTTATAAGAAAATGGGTAATGAGACACAATATTATGCATACTTATTCAAAGCCTACATATAAACTTTGAAGGTTTACCTGCCCATCTTGCATGCCTTTCTCAATATCAACAGTGATGAAATACCCCTCCCTTACGTATTTGACATTAGCACATTGATCACAGACCTGAACAGGTAGGTTCGCAAATTTAAACAAAATGTTAACAAGACTAAAATAAACCTGCACAATCCCTAAACAAAAAATATCTATTCTATCAAAATCCTCAAGAAATGCTTTTCACCTGCTCTGTCATTTGCTGATACATCCCAGGCCCGATTTGCCTGTGATAAACCTCATTTCTACAGTTACAGCGTCTCTTCCCAGGTGCTGGCTTTACAACATTTTTCTCCCTCCAAACCTGGTATTACAATGCATTGGTCTGGTCATTGACTCACAAATTCTACATTTCAGGTCACTAAAGCACAATGGAGTTTTTAACGGACCAAAATTCTTGATAAGTTGATAACCACTTTGATAGTTATACCAGGGTAATGCCTGAATAGTAGCTAAAGTGTTTCCTCAATGAATATATTTAACCAAAAAATAGAAACTAAAGTATCTGAGATTGATCGAAATGGGAAAAAAGAGTTTATAGGAATTATATTATGTCATAATTGTATTAGATGCATCGACACCAGCTTTAATCATCCCCTAAAGCAGATCTTTTATTTCTGGTTTCCTATTGGCTGAAGTAGCTAAATAAAGTGTTATTTGGTGTTACCATGAGTCACTTGAAACAAAATTGATAATCCTGGATCTATCTCATGCATCATGCCCATCTATATTATCAAATAAAATGTTGCAGAAGTTCAAAAATAGCATGACAGTACACAAACACAGCTCTCATTGGCAGATATAGAGATTTAATGCTTGAACTCAGTGCAGTAGCTAGATGTGACCTCACCTTCAAGGAACCTCCCATGTACAAATCTTCAAGGGATGCATCCAATTCAACAATCACGTCATCACCTTTTACAATTTTCTCCTCCTCCTCCTCCATTGACCCCCCACCAAAGAAACTGAAAGAAACATTCATATATCACAATGCCATCGATAAAACCAAGTCCAGAGCCCCATATTAAATGTTAAAAATTAAACACTTAGAAATAGCAGAATAAATACAAATCCAAAATATAGCATCCTGCCTACACAAGGCAGTATAACCTTTGCTCACAAATCAATAGATAGATTGATATTTGTGGCATTATAAAAATTGGTGCAGATATGATGAAACCAACGAATTATTAAAACATATTATAACCTTCCTCAATTGCTTTTCTTGGCCACATGAATGTATTATTTGATTTTTGATGCAACATATATACCAATTCAGGTAAAAGAGACCAAATGAAGATATAGTAATTAATGCGAGAATACTTGTCTCAAATGTTATAGTGGTGCAATAAATTAAGAACTAATCCAGTAAAAGCTAAGGTTATGACTTACGAGCTAAAAATATCATTGATGTTCATTCCCATCCCACCACCTCTGCCTCCACTAGCAGCATGCTGCTTCAAACCCTCTTCACCGTACTTATCATAAATATTTCTCTTTTCGTTATCGGACAATACTTCATAAGCTGACAGTGGCAACAAACGAAAGCAACACTTTAAATCCAAAATGCATAACAACAATGGATATACGTAATGAAAATAAATAAAATCAAATAAACACGAATAAAAACCAAAGATACATGTATATGTACCATTGTTAATCTCTGCAAATTTCTTATTAGCTTCTTCATTGCCCTGGTTCTTATCAGGATGGTATTTCAATGCCAATTTCCTATACGCCCTTTTAATCTGGTCGTCCGATGCACCCTTCGAAACTTGAAGAATATCGTAATAGCTCTTTCTGCAGACGAGAAATCAAACACAAATACATCGCGTGCCATTCCCGTGCGTGTTATTCTTGCAAGATGAGCATTTTCAAAGTGAAAAAAAAAAAGAGGAAAGCGGAGAGAAACGATACCCGGCAATGGCGTTGAGAGAATAGCAGAGAGCATATAGAAGGAACAGCAATTTTGCTCTTCGATGCGCCATTGGAGATCGCGAGAAAAGAGACTCGGATCTCTTCGAAATGCAATCTCAGCGCGCTGTTATACTCGCTTGGATCTCGTTATAGTTTTAATCAAAATTGGGGATTAGGGTTTCAGATCAAAAATCAAATGTGAATGTGCGCGTAACAATGTTTATGGAATCGCTTCTTCTGTAGCGACTGCTGTTTTTACAGTGAAAAGGCCTGAAATGGAATGAAAGTGATTTTGGCGATGACTTGACTATGGAGTCGACGCTACGCTCTGCAACGTGTTCGTTGCAAAACTAGCCAATCATAACGAGCCATTGGTTATTCCAACCAATCCTGGTTCTCCACGTCGGATTTTTTCGATGTTCCGCACTCCGTTTTTTCCCATTTATGCTAACACTTCGTTTGAAAGACGACGGAAAGAGAAAAGAAAGAAAATGTAAGGAAGGAAAAAAAATGAGAGAAAGTGAGTTATTTTTGTATACCGAGTTTGTCTATTAAGTTTTTTTTTCCATTTAAGACTTCCAACCCTTCCAACCAAAAGAACATTAAAAGTCAGCCTAGAATTCTCAATTGTTAGTCCCAAGGTAATCAAAACCGGACCGGACATTAAACCGGAAGAGGTAGCGGTTCAGGGGTTCTTAGGTTCAACCGGTTGAATCGGGATTAAACCGGAATTAATTAAATAGATTATTTAATATATTTTTTACAATATATAAAGGATAAAAAACAAAAAAGAATCATAATATGACATAATAAAACTATAATATTCAACAATCATAGATAATTAGATACTATAATGTAAATACTCCCATAGTAATATTAGTGTATACATTTGTTTTTTAATTATTTATTTATTTATTACATCAATTTAATTATAAAAAATGATAAAAAATATCTCATATACCAAAAATCAACATCATTTATCATTTTTTTTCCAAAAATCAACTTGGTATACCATTTTTTAAGGAAAATAAACCAAATCCGGTTTTCTGCACGGTTCCCCGGTTTCCTGTCCGGTTCCCGGTTTTCAGCCGGTTATCCGGTTCAATTCCCGGTTTTCACCCCAGGCGATTCTAGGGTTCATTTGGATTCCCGGTTGAACCGGCCGGTCCGGTCCGGTTTTGACAACCTTGGTTAATCCCCATTCTTGTGCCCAAAGTCTCTCCATTCCCCTCTTTGAAGTCTTTTGAGGTATAATTTAGGGAAGCCATGTCATCTGGTGAGAGGATATCAACATTGTCAATCCAGCAAACAAAAAAGAACTCGGCATTTCTTCAGATGGTAAGACTAATTTTTTATGACAATGGTGTCTGAATCAAATACTTTTTGTTGATTTTCTCTTTTTCTTATCAATATGTAGTTGTTAGAGTTCATCGAGCTCTGAAAAGAAATGAAAAGTCTTGGCGGAAGGGCCAGAAGATTAAAAAGTAAAGGGAGCATATTCAGGGTGTCACAAATCCAATGTTTATGTAACCATAGAGTACTTTTTGCTTGAAGGATTTGAAGGAGATATTGGTGGTAAGGCTTTTGATCATAGTACATATATAAAGTAAAGCATTTTTTTAAGTAATTTTAAGGAAAACATTTTCAAAACCACACTTGGAAACTTCAAACCAAAAATATCGCAGACCCTTGAAAATAAGTTTGAATATTGGTTCTCTTCTGCACCGTACTTCCGACCTTGAAGAGTGGTCTGAGGTAGTTAGTGGTCGATGTCCTTAGTTAATAACTATATCCGATCCAAGCTGGTGTTGTACCTGCAAAACCACTCTGACGCTCAAGTCAGTGAGGTAGTCATGGCAGAATAAAATGTGTGAGAATGCTTACCATTAATGAGACAATGAATGTTGTATTTATAGAGTGTGGTGGGGTTTGTCCCAAAGGATTAGAGCCATTCGATTTGATCTGAGCCCTTGATGTTTGGACTGGGCCCTTTGATATTGCGCCTTTGAGGGGTGTGAATAGATGTGAAAAAGGGGGTGTATAGGGTCAAAAGCTCTCACCATAACAGTTGCCTCCCAAGTCTGGTCGTCTTAGAGGCGATCTTGACTTGTTGACGAGCTTTATGATGTGCTTTTACCGACCTCTGGATGAGTTGTAACTCTTCAGGTGCGAAACCGAGTCTGATTTTTTAACAGTGATTCGACCGTTGTGGCTTTTTTGAAGGTGACGTTGCGTTTTTCGCGCATTTGCATTTATTGCACCTGTTAGAACACGTTTCCCAATGGTGGCTAATGATGGTGATGCTTTGGTAGGCGAGCGCGTGCTTTGAAGATTATTGATGGGATGCGTCGATTCGATTTAGGCCCAATCCAGTTCTATGAGGCCCACTATAAATAGGGGTTCAGTTCCCCTCTTTTACTGCTGATTTTCAATTTGCTCTGCATACCGATCTTCATTTTCTGATTTTGAGTTCGTTGATTTGGGAGATAGTGGCTAGAGTTTCTCCGTTCCAGTGGGTTCAAGTGCTTGAGTTTCGCAAGAGAACACAGGTGAGAGCTTCTTTTGGACAAGGTTAGTTCTATTCCCTCTTAACTGTTTGTTGTGTTTCTTTTATTTTGAATCAGTCTCCTCCTCGTTTCTTTTTAAGTCGGACTCGCCCCCATTTGTTTAGTCGTCAGAGGGTGGGGGTCGTCAGGTTGGGTTTCGAACTCGGCATGGACCCGTCAGGTAGTTAGTCCTGACTTCCCTATGCCCCCATTTCCGCAGGTATTAAACTGGCAGTTACAAAACAAACCCGTAGGCAAGTTTCGCAGCAGCCCCCGCAATTAGCAAAGGTTATGGCTTCTGGAGGGGAGAGTGTTGAAGGTCGTCGCTCTGAAGGCGCCCCCGTTATTCCCGAAGTTCAAGACCATCCTGATTCTGCTCCAACTAGCGAACAAGTAGAGGATGACCTTGAGGTTGATCGTCACTCCCCTAAGGATACCACCAACGAACCTGATGGTGGAGAGCACTCTTTTGAGGACGTGGTAATCGTTGGTGTAAAAGACAACCAGGCCGATGTAGTTATAGTGGAGTCGGACTCTTCTGAAAAAACTGAATCCGATGATGAACAAGGATCTTCCCAATCTCAGGAGGTGGAAGGTTCAATGTCAGATTCAGAGTCAACTACCGAGACAGGAGAAGAGAGTCATACAAAGCTCGAGGTTAATAAAGGCAAAAGGGCCGCTGAAGAAGCTAAGGATTGAGGGGATTATTCGCAACAAAGGAATGATGAGGTCGGTGAGGATAAAGATGCCGAGGATGGTGATCGTTCTATTGTTTTGACCGATGGTTACTCAAGTACTGGCCCGGGAAGAATTGATCTTCCTATGCCTTATGATGTGAACGTTCCCCGTATTCTCAACTGGATTGTATCTTCCGTTACTGAAACTAGGTCTCTTTACGAAGCTGGTGAGGATATGAGTGCTATCGTGAACAAGTTATCCATTCGGGGTCGACTTTGGAATGTTGAAGGCATGAAATCGGATGAGCATGCTGCGACCTGGCCAGGGTCTTTGAAATTTGTTATGTACGATGTTCTGGTGTCAGATATGCATATTCGTCCTCCTTTAACTAACCTCCAACAAACTGTCCTGGCGAGGTTGGATTTGGCCCCATCACAACTTCATCCTAACGGTTGGGCATTTCTCCGAGCGTTCAAACTGATGTGTCTTGCGCTCGATCGTCCAGTGTCAGCCGACCTGTTCTTTCACCTGTTCAAGGTCAACAGGAATTATGAAAAAGGTGCTGAAGGGAGTGCCCCGGAGCATGTGAGCCTTCGGTCTATGAGGGGCGCTAAGGTTTTCCGGGCTTACTCAGATTCGCTGAAGGGGAGATGGAAAGAGCTTTTCTATTTTGTGGAGCCGGTAAATGATAAAGCAATTGACAAAATGGGGAAGTTCGGTCCGGACGGGCGGACTTTGGAGGCTACCAAGTTTCCCATAGGATGGGGAGTTGGACATTATAACCGATCTCCGGGATCCTATCATGTTGGTGAGTCTCATCTTTGTCGTGCCGACATTCTGACCAGAGATATATTGTTGTTCATCTTCGCCCAAGTTCCTTATACCAAACATAAATACCGAGGTATTCCTGCCGATCGCATGGTTAAGTGTGCCACCAAAAGAAAGGTTATGAGAGTTCTAGGTAGGGTCGTCTTTTGAATAGTATGATTTATGATTCGTTTTTCTTCACTTTATTTTTTGTCAAGTATATTGACTCGTCTTGTCGCTTTTTGTTTTTAGATACGATGGCAGGGAATCGGATTGCTATGTTGAAAAGAATGGCGTTGGCGAGCTTGGATGCTGTGGAAGGCGAGCATGTAAACCAAGGGATCCCACAAGGTGTTCCCGACCTTAGTGCTGCTATCCATGTTTCCCCCATTAGGACCGTTCAGGAGAAACAGTTGGAGAAACCCGGAGGCGATCTTCAGTTTCGCAAGAGAAAGCCGACGGATGAGGGAACCTCTACCAAGCAGCAAAAAATAGCTCGGCAAGCCGAAGATAAGAAGAAGAAGGGGGTGTTGCAAGGTGATCCTAAGTCTTCCAGGAAGCACAAATCTTCTACGAAAGTTACCCCTGTTCCTGTGGATGCGTCTTTTATGGAGAAAAACGTGGAGGAATACCTCACCGATCCTGTTAGTGCGGCCGCGAAGCTTTTTGTTCATTTGGCGGGTGTCACTAAGCTGCAGAGGGAGGAGTTGGAACGTCGTCACGAAGGTAAGGTCGTTCTTCCAATAACTCTTTTGTTATATTGTTACCTACGTTATTGACTTTATTTTTTGCTTGTTTCAGAGTTGGTAACTATTGAGCGTGCCAAGTTGTTTAATGCTTTGAAAGAATTGGCTGAAAAGAACAAAGTCCTTAGCAACACCGTAAGTGACTTGAGGACTTTGAAGGCTTATGCGGACGATCTTGAGAAGTCCCATAATTCTGCTAAGAAGCAAGTCGAGGATAATACTGCTCGTATTAAACAGCTGAACGATCGGATCAGAGAGCTTGAGGATGAGAAGAAGAATGACGAGGAAACAATTCGAAGTCTGGATGGTCGGATCAAAGAGCTGACAAAGTCTTTGCAGAAATTTGAGGAGAACAAGACCGAGGCTAGTTCCACCCTTGAAGATCGTCACGCTGCGTTGGAGAGAGAGCTCGCCCAAACCCGTGCTGATCTGTCGAAGTCTAAGAAGGAAGCGCAGACAGCAGCTGATCTTGCTCTTGCAATGGCGGGGGATGGTTTCGATCTCGCACTTGGTCAGATCGCGCTTGTCTATCCTACCCTTGATCTTGACAAGGTCGTTCTGAACGTGGATACATGAATCATTTCTAGATCTTCTTTTTTGTAAAAGTTCCGGATTTATACAGAGAATCATGCATAAGCTCGGAACTTTGTCAAGTTGTAATAGTTTAGCTTTATTTACTAAACTTGAGGTCTCGGCCGTATCCGAGATGGTTGTAATGAATTTAATTTTCTTTATGAAGACTTGATTCCTTGAATGACTTTTATTTAACTCGTCCATTAGGGAGTTAGTTCGTACGTTATAATTTTGATAGGATCAAAAAGATAAGTGTGGAACGTAGGTATTGAGAAGGTTCGAGAAGACCTTTCAAACCTTTGGACCTGTTGGGAAATCACGTAAAATTGGACCTAAGGACAGTTTACCAGGACTCGGCCCAGATATAACTCGTCTATTAGGGTTCTTGGCTACTAAGGCCAATGATCGATATAAGGAAGAAACCCTTAACAGACCTTTCGAACCTTTGGGGCAGTTTACCAGGACTCGGCCCGGATTGAACTCGCCCCTAAGGGTTGTGACTGCTTTGGTCACGTAGGGAGATCTCAAAGGATCGGACCCAAGGATAGTTTTATCAGGACTCGGCCCAGATATAACCCGTCCATTAGGGAGTTAGTTCGTACATTATAATTTTGATAGGATCAAAAAGATAAGTGTGGAACGTAGGGAGATCTCAAAGGATCGGACCCAAGCATAGTTTTATCAGGACTCAGCCCAGATATAACCCGTCCATTAGGGAGTTAGTTCGTACATTATAATTTTGATAGGATCAAAAAGATAAGTGTGGAACGTAGGTATTGAGAAGGTTCGAGAAGACCTTTCAAACCTTTCGTATTATTTATAATGGTAGGAAGTACACATTACACAAAATTGGCACACGGAAAACAATCGTGTCCTTAAATGTAATAGCTCTTCAACTTCGTGGCGTTCCAAGTTCGGAGGATCTCCTTTTTGTCAAGTGTTTCCAATTTGAAAGCCCCTGTATCGGTTTTACTTTTAACCTGGTAAGGCCCTTCCCAATTGGGTGCTAACTTCCCTTGGGAAGCATTTTTCAAACCTACGTCGGCTCTTCGAAGTACTAAGTCGCCGGATTCAAAATCTCTGGGAACGACCTTAGCATTGTATCAGGTTGCAACCCTTTGTTTGATGATGGTTTCTCGGAGTGTGGCTCGTCCTCGAACTTCGTCGATGAGATCGAGGTCTTCTTTCAAAGCTTGGTGGTTTTCAGCTGGTGTTTTGGGATTCGTTGCTCTCCAACTTAACTCGCCGACTTCCACTGGTATGACCGCCTCGCTGCCATAAGAGAGCCGGAACGACGCTTCTCTCGTAGAGCTTTGAGAGGTGGTCCTGTAAGCCCAGAGGACATATGGGAGTTCTTCTACCCAATTTCCTTTGGCGTCGTCCAGTCGTCTTCTCAAACCATTAAGGATTACCTTGTTTGCTGCTTCTACTTGACCGTTGGTTTGTGGGTGTTCCACCGATGTGAAATGATGCTTAATTTTAAAGTCGGACATTATTCTCCTGAAACCTTTGTCGGCGAACTGAGTTCCATGATCAGTAATAATTGTTTCGGGGATCCCGAATCTACTCATGATGTTCTTTTTAAAAAATCTTACGCAGTTCCTCGCAATTATGGTGGCCAAGGGTTCTGCTTCAATCCATTTGGTAAAATAATCAATTGCTACTATGAGAAATTTGTTTTGGCCTGGAGCAGTTGAAAAAGGACCTATGAGATCTATTCCCCATTGTGCAAAGGGCAATGTCGAGGATAGACTTTGGAGTTTAGTTGGTGGAGCGATGTAAACGTTGGCGTGGATTTGGCATTTTTTGCATTTCTTTACGTAGTTCTTAGCGTCGCCTTCCATGGTCGGCCAATAATATCCTGCACGTAGGGCCTTTCGAGCTAGGGAACTGGAGCCAAGATGCTGTCCACATATTCCTTCATGAATTTCGGCTAAGACGAAGTCCGCTTGCTCCCCTTCGATGCATTTTAACAATGGTGAGGAGAGGCTCCTTCTATATAACGTACCATCTATGACTGAGAAGCCCGAGGCTTTTCTTCTGACTATTTTCGCATCAGCCGTGTCTTGAGGCTCGGTTCCTGCTTCGATGTATTCCAATATCGGAGTAATCCAACTTTGGCTCTCTTCAATGACACAAATTGTAGTGATATAAGTCGGATCAAGAGAGATACTAGGTCTTCGGAGTAATTCTTGGATGACCGTCCGGTGATTACCAGGGACCTTGGTGCTGGCAAGTTTTGATAGGATATCCGCCCTTTGATTCTCCGTTCTTGGGACGTGTTTTACCTCGGCTGTTTTGAATTGTGCGAGTAACTCTCGTATTCGAAGTTGGTATTTTTGCAGGGTCGGATCCTTGGTCTCAAATTGATTGTTGATTTGTGAAACGACCAAGAGTGAATCTGTGTATAGATTGACCTGAGTGACTCGTAGGTCAATTGCCAATCATAAAGCTGCGATGCAAGCTTCGCATTCTGCTTGATTGTTTGTTGTTTGGAAAGCGAAGGTAAGGGGGATTTCAATGATGACTTTATCCGGGCTTTCCAACATCAAACCTACACCGCTTCCTTTGGGGTTGGAAGATCCGTCAACGTGCAAAGTCCAGATGTCGTTAATAGGATCGGCAGGAATCATTTCTGTTACAAAATCTGCTAGAACCTGGGCCTTCATTGTCGTACGAGATTCGTACTTGATTCCAAACTCGGATAGCTCTACGGCCCATTTAATCATTCTTCCGGCAAGGTCGGGCCGGTGTAGAATCTGCCTTATTGGATAGTTGGTACGTACGACTATCTGGTGTGCCACAAAATATGGTTGGAGGCGTCGAGCTGCGACGACTAAGGCAAGGGCGATCTTCTCTATTTGCTGATATCTGCATTCTGGTCCCTAGAGAGCTTTGCTTACAAAATAAATAGGGCTTTGACCGGTCTGTGTTTCCCAGATGAGGACGGTGCCCAAGGCTTCCTCCGAGATTGATAGATATAAGTATAAAGTTTCTCCCTCGCGTGGGCGAGTTAGGATTGGGGGTTCTGAAAGTGCTTTTTTGAGCTGTTGCAAAGCTTCGTCTTGCTCGTTTGTCCAATTGAATTCTTCTTCTCCCTCCTTCTTCTCTTTTTTCAGAAGTTTGAACAATGGGAGAGATTTAAATGCCGCATTTGATAGGAATCGGGACAAAGCCGCGATCATGCCATTGAGTTTTTGGACCTCTTTTTTGGATGTCGGCGTTCGCATTTCAGCCACGGATCGACATTTGTCTGGGTTTGCTTCTATTCCCCTTTCTGTTAAGTAAAAACCGAGGAACTTTCCAGCTCGGACGCCAAAAGTGCATTTTTTCGGGTTTAGTCTCATGCTGTTTTTCCTGATCTCTGCGAAAATTTCTTGAAGGTCTGCAACGTGGGTGTTTTCCCGTTCACTTTTTACAATCTTGTCATCAAGATAGACTTCGACTGTTTTTCCTATCTGTCTTTGGAATACTTTGTTCATCATTCTTTGATAAGTGGCGCCGGCGTTTTTCAAGTCGAAGGGCATAACTCGGTATGCGAAGTTACCTTGGTCCGTCATGAAAGCAGTTTTTTCTTGATCAGGAGGGAACATGGCGATCTGATTGTAACCGGAATATGCGTCCATAAAAGAAAGTAGGTGGAAACCCGAGGCATTATCGACGAGGCGATCAATACTTGGGACAGGAAAGGCGTCTTTTGGACAGGCTCTATTTAGGTCGGTATAATCGATGCACATACGCCATTTACCGTTGCTCTTTTTAACTAGTACTGGGTTTGATAACCAAGTCGTGTACTTGATCTCTGTTATGAAGTTTGCCTTGATTAAATCTTCAACAGCTTTTGCGGCGGCCTCGTACTTCTCTCCACTCTGCGCTCGTCTCCTTTGGGCGACCCATTTTGCTTCTGGATTAACAGCGAGTTGGTGACATGCGACTTCCGGTGGAATTCCGGGCATGTCTTCTGTTGACCAAGCGAAAAGATCAACATGATCTCTTAAACACTGAGTGAGGTTGACTTTCACCTCTTCGGAGAGGTCCGCTCCAATTTTCACTGTTTTAGTAGGGTCGTCTCCGAGTTGTATTTCAACGGACTCCCCATCTGGCTCGGGTCTCCTCATTTTCTTTTTGAGCTCTTTGGCCAAGTCATCATCATCTTCCTCTTCTGAGCTGTCTGGGTCGTATCTCGCATCCAAGTCAGTTAAGTTGACTTCGGTGGATCTTCTTCCAACTTCTTCTTTTTTGGTAATCACAGGGGGATTTCTCTTGAGCCTTCCTTCTCTTGAGCCTTTTTTTCTGCTTTTGTCCACAAGAAGAAACATCTTGAGGCGGATTCAAGATCTGAGTTTAAGGTAATCACTTTGTTGCAGAGGGAGTGGAATTTGATTTTTAAGTGAGTGGTGGAGGTTACTGCTCCGAGTCTTCCCAAAGTCGGTCTCCCAATGATACAGTTGTAGATGGACTCACATGGTAGGATGAGGAATTTTGTCTTGACGATCCTTACCAAGGGTTCTTCACCCTAAGACACCATCAGTTCTAGGTGTCCAAGAGGTTTAGTCCGAGATCTGTTGAATCCTGATAGTCCGGATCCTCAGTAAGGAGCGATGTCTTCCTTATCGATTCCCATTCGTTCCACTAGGTCGAGAAAGATAATATCGGAAGAACTTCCCTGATCAACCAAAATCCTTCTAATCTCCTTATTAGCAATTACAGCTGTCACAAGGAGTGGTACGTGTTTGTTGGGCTTCCCATCTAGAAGGTCTTCATCTCTAAAAGACAAAGGAGGTCGGTTTGAAGGGGTTTGTGTGACCGAGGTGGAGGCTACATTGAGTAACTCCTTCCACTTTCGTTTCATTGTTTTCCCGGATTCTTCGTGGGAAAAACCTCCTGCGATCATCATCATGACTGATCGTCCCTTTGATTTTCTCGTCGTCATCATCGGATTCGATTTTGATTTTCTCCCTTCCTTTTGGCTCCTTATCCCGCTCTTCTTTAATCTCGGTGACGCCCGGGTTTGTTTACATAGCTGGCTAGTTTTCCCCTTTTTATCATATCCTCAATGTCATCTTTCAAGGCGTTACAGTGGTTAGTGTCGTGACCGTTACTCCGGTGGTATCGGCAGTATTTATTGGAACGTTGACTGAGTCTGTGAGCGAGCGGTTTTGGGAACTTTTCGTCTCTAAACTCCGTGTTCCAACATTCACCCAAAAGTTGTGCCTGGTGACATTGAGCTCGGTATAAAATTGATGACGGTTGTGAGGTCGGGAGTCCCCGTTGCCTCGGCCGTCGTTCTTTTGGTCTCTTTCATTTTGGGGTCTACATGGTTCGATCAGCGGTGGATTTTTACCGGTCATGGCGCTTTCTTCTTCATTGATAAAGCACTGGGATAGTTGGAGGAAATCTTGGAGGTTCTCTGGTTCCCAAGTATTTATGTGTTTCTTGAACGGGCTTCCGGCGCGTAATCCCATCCCCATAAAGTAAACTCGGAAAGAATCGTCGAGGTTCCGAACTTGAACTGCCTCTTTATTAAATCTTTCTATGTATTCTCTTAAAGATTCAGAACTTCCTTGGACGATGGACGCTAAAACGTTCTTATTTTTTGGTTTGCTTTTGGAGTGGGAAAAATTAGCCGAGAATAATTTAGCCAAATGGTCCCACGAGGAAATTGTGTTTGTTTTGAGGACCTCAAACCATTCCGAGGCTATTTTCTCCAATGTTAGGGGGAAATTTCGGCATTTCATTTCCATGGGGACATTCCGATACTTCATTACCATGTCAAAATAACTCAAATGTTTGTCCGGATCGTCTGTCCCGTCATACGTTTTTAAGCCTTCCGGTGGTTTTTCTAGATACCTGGGTACCGGGTATCGATCGATTTTTCCTGTGAATAGTCCTTTGTGTCCTGTTGGTTGGGCCTTATGTGGCGGATGATTCCGATGATGAGGGTCGGGGTACCTGCGATCCTGATGGTGATATTCGTGGGGTGAATGCTTCCTACTTTTCGAACGTCGTTTTGGAGAAGAAGATGCTAGAGAAGAATAGACCTCTGCTCCATCGTCGTAGAATTTCGGTCGGGGGGAACGGGAACCATTCCCTCGGCGCCGACGTGGAGGAGAGCGAGGGTAGCGATGTCTTCTGGGTGGAGATCGATGGTGTCTTCGGGCAGGATTTCTTCTTTCAGGGGAATCCGGATCGGGGGATTCCTGGTCCGGAATATTTCGGGCCCTGAGTTTCGCCACCTGTCCTTTGAGGTTAGTAAATCGGTAGCTTCTTTCTTGATTGGCCGCTTCATGTTGGTTTAGCAGAAGGACGAGCTGTTGAACAACATCGGTCGGGACCGGAAGTGGAGGTGGAGGAGGAGGCAGATGATTTCTGGCAGAGCTTCCGGTGACCAGAACGAAGTTCGGAATTTGGTTTTGGATTTGTGCTTGAGTAAAGTTCGGAAGGTCCTCCACAAATCCTTCCAGGGTTGGCTGAGGTTCGACTAGCTGAGCTATGGTCGGTCTCGTATTTGGCTCGGGTGGGATGCCCGGCGCGAGGCTGTTAGCATTAGAACGGAGATTTCGAGTTGTCATTCACTAAGGTGAAGGGAGAGGATATTGTGTTTAAGATCTCCCACTGTGGTCACCAATGTTCTGCACCGTACTTCCGACCTTGAAGGAAGGTCCGAGGTAGTTAGTGGTCGATGTCCTTAGTTAATAACTGTATCCGATCCGAGCTGGTGTTGTACCTGCAAAGCCACTCCGACGCTCAAGTCAGTGAGGTAGTCATGGTAGAGTAAAATGTGTGAGAATGCTTACCATTAATGAGGCAATGAATGTTGTATTTATAGAGTGTGGTGGGGTTTGTCTCAAAGGATTAGAGCCGTCCGATCTTGCGATTTGATCTGAGCCCTTGATGTTTGGACTGGGCCCTTTGATATTGGGCCTTTGAGAGGTGTGAATAGATGTGAAAAAGGGGGGTGTATAGGGTCAAAAACTCTCACCATAACAGGTTCAAATACAAAGTTGAGTCCAATGCATCTTAAACATTCAAGAAGTTGACAAAACTGTTGGAAGTTGCTAACAACAAAAAGGAGCACTGAATTGAGGCTTAACAATAGGAAGTCATGTTAGATCAAGGATAGAAAAAATGTGTCCTAAAGCATTGAACTCAATGTTGTTCACATTGAGTTAACTTTATTACTTGATATTGATATATCTAAATGAAAATTAAGTTTATTAACATTTCTAACTCAATACTTGATATTGATAAATCTAAATGAAAATTAAGTTTATTAACATTTCCTTGGGAAGGGGTGCCGGAATTATAGAACGACGTTCTCGCTATAAAGTGACTAATAACGGTCAAAGCCAAACATTTGGGGGGTCCACCACTCAAATGTATTTTAACTAAGCAAATATTCTCAAAACACTTCATCAATATCAACACCTTCGAACCTACTCACAAAAAAAAAGAAAGAAGAAAAAACAAGAAAAAGAATAAAACAAAACAAATAGAGTGAAGAAGGACAATTTTCCATTGTGGGCAATTCTTTTGAAGATGTTTGGTGAGTAAATATAGGATCTAGAGTGAAGAATGCATTTCTCAATTCCAATCAAGAAATAGATTCCAAAAGTTTTCCACTCTGACCGAAGCCCCATTACAACATTTTTAAAGTCCTCATGATGTGTGATTGTTTTTCTTAGAACTTGTTTAAGTCTATGGTGGGATATACATGTATTCACAATATTGAGGTTCATTTTTACTATTTTCTATCAATCTTGTGTTTGGTAGTTTACAGGAACATTGAGGATGTGAAGACTTCTACTGGATCATTACAGCACAAACAAGAAGGAGAGGAACACATATGTCTAACAGGAACATTGAGATATTCTATACTCTAGCTGCAAAAGATAATTCCTACCCATGGCCAATACATTTGCCAATGGTATAATGAGAATATTGTTGTTAGCAGGGGCATCCGGATCGACAATCTAACAATAAAAAATGCTGGAGTTCTATTTAAGTGGTGGTCGTGCTTCGCAGAGGAGGACAATCCTCTTTGGAAGCGTATTGTATGCTCCATCCATAAACTAAACCCACCAGAGACTATCCTCAACTAGCATAACAAAGGACAAGAGTGCACTTTATGGGTGAACATTACCAAAGTGGAAACCTTGGATGAAAAAAATAAACAAAGTGAACACAACTAGTTGGTGCAAAAGATTGGAAGAAGGGAAGAATACCAAATTTTGGCTAGAGACTTGGAGTGGGACCGCTCCTTTGAGTATCATCTTTCTGAGACTCTACTCTGTCTCATTGCAAAGAAATGAAGATGTTGCTAATATGGGATGGTCTCCAATGACATTAGTATCTGGTTTGGAGAATGAGTCTCTTCTAATGGGAGTTAGAGCAATTCGAAGCCGTTTTAGCAAGTCTTCAATAAGTACATATGTCTAAATACACCAAGGATAGAATGTGATCGCACTTCAAATCTTTTGTCAAATCTGGTGGAAGACAATAAAAAGGAGAGCATAAGATTGATAGAGAAAGGTTTCGTGCCACCTAGGGACGAACTTCTTTGTGTGGTCCATTATGCAAGGTAAAATGAATTCTAGGCTCAAATTGGGAAAGGTCTCTTGCTGAGTGCAAATGAAGCTAGCTGTCTTTTTTGCAACTTAGAGGGATGAGGTCTGAATCTATATGTGGAGGTCCAAACACCCTTAAAGTGGATGCCCCAAATTCGAATCTAGGTAACCAAAAAAAATATATCCAGTCCATTAAAATTGATTTTGCCTTTTACATCAACGTCTTGTGTTACTAGGGAACAATGATGCAACACACGAATTAAAATATGTAGCGAAATTTAATAATTCCTCCCAATTGTGCAAGAAGGAATGTGACGAGTAATAATAAATATATGACATTAAATAGTACAAATCAAAGGTGTAAGAGATGTTGAGATAGTAATTAACTTGGAAAATCTCCCAAAGTAAGAATAAAAACTAAAGGTAATCCAGACAAAAATAGTAACTCCATTGTCAACAAACAAGAGTAAAAAAATCTCAAATTGGCACACAAATTGTGCAAAAAACCAATCAAGCACAAATGCTTACAAATATGAGAAATAAGAAGATGAAAATATCCAATAATACAATATTAATTGTACGTGCAAAACAACTCGCACTACATATCTTGTATCGTCAATTGAACAATTAAATATGAAGAATCAAACATCTTGAATGTTTTGCAAAATTTCAACCTTATCCTGTGGTGAACCAAATATATTGCAATTTTACTGTGATAGGTAGAACCGTAGAAGAAAAACCCAACCGTTGGTGGCTGCTCTCACACTTGAATTGTACAATGTCATAAATCTCATATTGAACTTGTTATTTCGATATTTTTTCTCATAAGGTAGTTCAGAAAATCCTTTGTGCTCTTCTCAAAATAATAGTTATCATTGAGAAATAAATATAGAATATTATTGGAGCCATCGTTCTCACAAAATGTAGGTTTCTTTAAAGAGCCTTAACATTTTTTGCTTTGACATTTTTAGTTAGTTTAATTATAGTTTTGCCAGATGTTAGATATCGGTGAGGTGAGTAGATAGATGCCTTAGATCGAAGTAGATATTGAAAACAAGGTATTATGATATACAAAATTATTGGTGAACATATCCAAAACAAGCAGGGTTTTAACAAAAATGGTTTAAGCAATAATGATCTTAAACATTTAACTAATCAAAAAAGGATGGAAAATGCAATTTTTAATTAGTTGAAACCAAAGTTTCCAGCCTATACATTGATATATCTTGTAGATGCAACTACAAAAATAAACCTCAATTCCAGCTCCATTATGGCTGGTTTTGACGTCTTCCATGTGTGACACTTTGTTCACTTCGAATTATCAGAATTAGACACTTGAGCTTCATTCTTTTTTGACATGTTGCGACCCTACGATCAAGAAGAACAAACGCCAACGAGAAAACCAATCCCATTAGGTAACCAGCTGATGCTCCAAGGTTACAGAAATAGGTCACTCCTGCCCGGGCTTCTCCCAACCAAGTAGCATTGGCCAAGACCCAAACCACCCCCAGTAGCTGCACAAGAAACTTGTACACAAAGCAAGTCCTCAACAAGTCCATCTGACTTTAGATGTACAAATATACGTTTCCAATTAGCCCATGATGAACCAAGAACACATGATGTAGGAACTCTCGTGAATAATGACATCATAAGAGAGTCCTTCTTTACAGTTGTTGTCGAAAGAATCTCTAGCTTTTTTTTGTTAAGATAGGGATTCTTTCGACAGCGACTGTAAAGAAGAATCATGATTGGGAGCTCTATCACCCAGATGAAGAATAGGGTGCGAGAAGGATCAGTAACGAGGTTGATGGAGTAGAGAGTGTTAGCCACCCAAAAGGCTAAAGCCAAACCAAGCCCGCATAACAAGTTCACTATGAAGTTCACTATCTATTTCCCGACAATCCAAGCTTGAAGTTTGTTGTTAAACACCATGCTATTTATTACGAAGAAATATAAGAATGCATGAAAATAGGGTTTGACCGAGCTAACAATATATGGTAGAATTTTTAAATTTGGGTTCTTGTTTACTCCCATGGGGATAAAAATAGAGTTTTGCGCAGGAATCGCTCTCATGTGAGAAGTATTATACCATGGAAATATTCAGTCCACACTTTACCGCTAAGCCACATGTTGTTATTGATACTAAATTTACAAATTTATTTGAGAAATGCTACTAACGCTCACTCTACCACTCTCTTTTACACGCTCTCCTTTTTATTTGGGCCACATCACTCCTTCTTTTAGGTTGGCCACTAGCTTGGTAACCGGCTCCCTTTATTTAATTAGCAAATACCTTTTTTTATTATTTTTTACATGGGTATGTCAAACGTCTTTTATTTGCCCGCTATTGAACGAATCGCAATCTAGAAGAACTGAAGTAGACATCTTCATTGACAATTGAAGAGAAAGAAAGAATGAATTGAATTGAATTGTAAAAAATTACTTCTGTACAGAGAGGTTTGGAGTTATATACAAGAGTATTGCTAATGTCAGCCACATATCCTTAACAAACTAGGCTAACTAACTAAAACTATCGAAACAGAAAACTAACAAGTAAATTACAGCCATAGATCATTAACTGATCCAACTACAGTTAACACTTCACTCTAGAGACTGACTATAGTTTAAAGGAGGGATATAATGGTCAAATCGGAAATTGGAGAATTGAGAAATTCATTCATTTAATATTCCCCCTCAAGTTGGGGAGTACAAGTTGTGTAGTCCCAACTTGGAGATGATGGCTTGAAACTGAGGTCTTGGGAGAGCCTTGGTGAGAGGGTCTGCCAACTGTTCCGAAGAGGGAACATGTACCAGCTTGATGAAGGAGGAATGCACATGTTCGCGCACAAAGTGACAATCAATGTCAATGTGCTTGCTTCTGTCTATGCAGCTTGCATTTGTGGCCAAGTGGATAGCAGATTTGCTATCACAGTAGATGACAGCAGAGGGAAGGTGCACATCAAAGGCTCTGAGTAATTGCTTGATCCATAGGAGTTCAGATGTGAGAGTGGCCATGGCCCTGTATTCTGCTTCTGCAGAAGACCTTGCTACAGTACTTTGTTTTTTTGACTTCCAAGTGACCAAAGCTGAACCAATATAAACACAGAACCCAGTGGTTGATTTCCTAGAGGAGGTGCAGCTACCCCAGTCAGCATCACAATAGGCATTGACCTTTAAGGATGAGTTTGTGGGAAAGAGAAGACCTTGTCCAGGATATTGTTTGAGATATTGTAATATATGATGCACTGCTTGGAGGTGTGTAGTCCTGGGTTTGTGCATAAACTGGCTGAGCTTGTTGACAGAGTAGGCAATATCAGGCCTTGATATTGTGAGGTAAATAAGTCTGCCCAGGAGTCTTCTATATTGTGTTGGGTCACTGAGAGGGTCTCCATTAGTTTCATTGAGGTGAATGTTAGAGTCCATGGGAGTTGGTAAAGGCTTTGCAGCTAGGAATCCCGTATCATGCAGTAATTGAAGAGTATACTTCCTCTGGCTCAGAGATATTCCTTAAGGAGAGTGAGCAATCTCAAGGCCAAGGAAGTATTGTAAATTCCCAACAACCTTTAACTTGAAGTTTTGTTCCAAAAACTGTCTTGTTTGATCAATCAGAATTGTATTTGGCCCAGCTATCAAGATGTCATCCACGTATACTAATAATACAACCAGGTCAAAACCAGCACCTTTGGTGAACAAGGAGCTATCTGCTGAGCTTTGTTGGAAACCATGTTGTAAGACAGTTGAGGAGAACTTGGAGTACCATTGTCTTGATGCTTATCTTAGGCCATACAGGGACTTGTTGAGCTTGCAAACAAGATTCTCCCCCTTGATGTGATAACCTAAAGGTGGCTGCATGAAGACTTCTTCATTTAATTCTCCATTGAGAAAAGCATTGTTGATGTCCAATTGTAAGAGAGACCATTTTTGTTGAGCCGCTATGGCCAAGAGAATTCTGACAGATGCAAGCTTAGCTACAGGGGAGAAAGTCTCTGTGAAATCTATTCCAGCTTGTTGGGTGTAGCCCTTTGCCACTAAACGAGCCTTGTACTTATCAAGGCTCCCATCTGCCTTGTACTTGGCTTTGTAGAGCCATCTGCAACCAATAGCCTTTTTGCCTGGAGGAAGAGATTGCACTGACCAAGTGTTATTGGCCTCTAGTGCATTGATTTCTTCAGTCATTGCCTTGCACCATTCAGGAACCTTCACTGCTTGATGGTAAAATTCTGGCTCAAAAATTGCAGACACATTCATGACATACTGGTGGTAAGATGTGGAGAGCCTAGAGTAGTTCACATGTTCTTGAATGGGATAAGTGATGTTGCAATCATATTCTTGGAGGTATGCTGGTGGGTTGTGAGCTCTAGTGGACCTGCGAGGGGGATTGGGCTCCACATCAGTGTCTTGAGCAGCAACATCTGCTCCTGCATCAATACCAGTTCATGCTGCAGCTCGAGACTCAGTGTTTGCAACATCATCAGTGATATTTGGCTCTGCATCAGTGATATTTTCTGTCTCACTATGAGTTTGTTCTTGAGGCTGGTTTGTTTGGTCAGGGAAATTATTTGGCAGGTCAGAGATATTTGGCAGCACTGTAGTGTCATTGTCTGGGTAAAATATGTCTATTTGGCTATGTTGTTTGAAAGGAAAAATGGGCTCATGAAAGAGCACATCTCTGGAAATGAGAACCTTTTTGTGAAGGAGGTCAAACACTTTGTATCCCTTGTACCCTTGGGGGTATCCCAAGAAGATGCAAGGTATGGCTCTTGGGGTGAATTTGGTCCTGTGAGAAACTATTGTGGAGGCATAGCAGAGGCAGCCAAAGACCTTAATGAGGGAATAGTCTGGTTGTTTGTTGTGAAGGATTTCAAAAGGAGTTTTGTCATCAAGGTTGGCAGAGGGGGTCCTGTTGATCAAGTAGACAGCAGCTGCAACACATTCTCCCCAGTAGGTTAGAGGGACAGCAGCCTGATACATCAATGCTCTTGCCACATTCAACAGATGCTGATGTTTTTTCTCAACAACAGCATTCTGTTGAGGTCTATAAGGGCAGGAGAATTGATGTTCAGTACCTTGCTTCTGCAAAAAATCAGTCAAAAGAAACTCTTTTGCATTGTCAGAACGAAGGCATTTAATAGACTTTCCAAACTGTGTGTGTGCATATGCAAAGAAACTTTTGATTAAGTGTTGTGCATCAGATTTATTTTTCATCAAGTGAATCCAAGTAAACCTAGAGTGATCATCTACTATTGTAAGAAAGTATTGAAAACCATCATGAGTAGGTTGTGGGAAAGGTCCCCATGTATCACAATGTATCACATCAAAAATCTCATTTGAAACATTATTATGTGAAATAAATGGAAGTCTCCTTTGCTTGGCCAAAGGACAAATTGTGCAAGTATTTGAACAAGATTTGACATTCAATTGAAAAGGGATTTTATTACTCAAAATCTTTAATACAGGATCTGATAAATGCCCCATACGAGCATGCCACAATTTGGCCAAATCAAGAGTGCTACTAACTGTATTACAAGAAGGATCTACAGCAAAGGAATGAAACAAATTTGCATAGGGGTTTAAGGTGTCATCAGCACCAACTACAGAGGGAATTAGAAGGGGATTCATAGCAAGACAATTTGTACTACATTTTAATGCATCACAAGAGACATGTGAGGGAGAAGCACAATTGGTGAGTGGAAATAAACCCTGAATTAGTTCACATCTTCCAATCACCCTCTGGGTTGCTTTGTCCTGTATGATACAACTAGTGTCAATAAAATGCACATCAAACTTTTTGGAGTAAAGAAGGGCACCCACAGAGATTAAATTGACATTAAAATCAGGTATATAAAGAACATTTTCAAGAATGAAGCCAGGCCCCAATTTAATACTACCTACGGCAGCTACTTGAATTTTTTGACCATTAGGCAAGGTGACATATGTGTTAAACAAGTTTTTATGATCAAGAAATAGTGAAAGATCATGACATAAATGAGCTGAAGCTCCAGAATCAACAAGCCATAAGAAAACAGCAGATTTAGGCAATTTAGCAAGTACTGAGAGGATTATACCTATGCACAATTTACTTGTTGTGTCACTGTTTGTGACAGCAGAATTGGCTAATTGAGATTGAATGAAGGCCAGCACTTGTTGATATTGCTCAGTGGAAGGAGTTTGATCAGGTGACTCCATGGTGACATTTCCTGCTGATGCTTTGAACTTCTTGTGACCCGGTGGGAACCCATGAAGCTTGAAACACTTGTCTTTGGTGTGACCCAGCATCCCACAATGAGTACACAAGGGTCTATCTTTCCTTGCAGTAGGTTTGTTTGGGGAAGCCTGAACGGCACAAGCGAGTTGTGTAGAAGTGGCAGCACCAAGATTCCCAATCCCACGTTGGGTTTCTTCTTGAAGCACCAAGGCAAAGACCTGTGTCATGGAGGGTAAGGGGTTCATCACCAGAATCTGACCGCTGAGAGCACTGTAACTTTCATTGAGACCCATGAGGAATGTGTAGACATATTCAGAGTTTATGTGATCCACCAAGGGTTGAACCCCTCCGCAATTGCACGTGTGACCAGGGGCGCACTGACTTAGCTCCTCCCAGAGGGCTTTGATCTTGTTGTAATAAGAATTGACAGATGATGACCCTTGAGTGCAGCTAATAAAATCTCGCCGGAGTTGGAAAACCCTAGGACCATTTTGTTGCTGGAATCGTGTCTCGAGGTCGAGCCAAAGAGCTCTTGCCGTGGAGGAGTACACAATGCTCACAGCAAGCTCCTTGCATACGGAATTAAGAATCCAAGAGGCAACGATGTTGTTGCAACGCATCCACGACGCAAATTGGGGATTGTCTTCCGCCGGCGCAACGAGGGAACCGTCGACGAAGCCGAGCTTGTTCTTGGAACTGAGAGCCCAGGTCATGGCACGTTTCCAAGAATTGTAATTTTCACCATTTTCGACCAAAGGATGAGTTGCGAGGACTTGACCAGGGTTATCACTGTGATGAAGAAAGAAGGGGTTTTGAGTGTCAACAATCAAGGCCATGGTTGTGAATTTTGAGCCGGAAAGGGAATCAAAGGACAACGGCGAGGAAGAAACGTGAATCAATCAGGATGTGAGAGTAGACGCAAGGGAACGGAAATGGACGAAGAATGAGGGGAAAACCCTAAAATTCATCTGATACCATATTGAACGAATCGCAATCTAGAAGAACTGAAGTAGACATCTTCATTGACAATTGAAGAGAAAGAAAGAATGAATTGAATTGAATTGTAAAAAATTACTTTTGTACAGAGAGGTTTGGAGTTATATATAAGAGTATTGCTAATGTCAGCCACATATTCTTAACAAACTAGGCTAACTAACTAAAGCTATCAAAACAGAAAACTAACAAGTAAATTACAGCCATAGATCATTAACTGATCCAACTACAGTTAACACTTCACTCTAGAGACTGACTATAGTTTAAAGGAGGGATATAATGGTCAAATCGGAAATTGGAGAATTGAGAAATTCATTCATTTAATACCCGCCAAAATATTATTGTATACGCTTCATCTTCATTTATTCTCCACTTACCAAGTTTTATGCAATACATCAAATTTATGAGTGAGGTAAATAAAACATCATTTATTGAAGCTAACTAAAAAATGATTTTAAGCACCCACTGCATAGAATTTAAATGACATTATGAAAATGAAGTCTGGAGCCATTGAAAATGAAGAAGTGAATTCCTTTGATATTCTCAATGAGAATCAACAACCATGGTATGATATTTCATATTGTAGAATGACATCAGTTTTCATTTGTTTAGGTGCTTTGACACTTAACCACTTGTATTTTTTGCAGGAAAAGCCGTGAGGTTTAAGAAGTTGGGAATCCTCCAAGGACATCCTTTTTGTAAAAGGTCATTATTGGATTTTGAATTTTGGTTATATGGGATCAGTTTTGTAACTTAATCTAAAGATCATATACTGTTAATTGGATTTTGGTTATATTGGACCAATTTTGTATAATCATTTTTAGCATAATTTTGACAGTTTGAATAATTCTAGGTGCCTTTATAGCAGGACAGGTCATATATGTTCAGATATTTGAAACAATTAACAGGAAACCAGAAAATTATTATTATTACTATTATTATTAGTGATGCAATGAAGCATGATGGACACATATATTTAGCTAAGTTTTTGGAAGAAAAACAAGCTTTGATTAGCACAAGTGACAATGTAATAGTGACATTCAATTTAGCCTTAAATATAATAAAATGATATGTTAGGAAAATGTCATTTGTAGTCTACTTATAAGCATGTCATGTGTCCAAAAATAAGGACAAATAGGCAAAACCAACAAATAATTCTACATTTTTCAACTTTTTTTGCTAAAAGCCAAAAAAGTTGATTTAATCATCAATAAAGTAAACCAGTGACGGATCCAGAAAATTTTTAATTGTTGGGAAAAAAACGGCCTATAATATTTTTTCAAAAAAATATTGTGAATTTTTTTAAAAATACATATCATTACAGAAAAGTCCCAAAATACCTACATTTCTACAAATTACATGGCTAAAAAGGTAAGATTGGTACTTTAATAAAGTAAGCGTTGACCCAATTTCAATACAGTATAACAAATAGTACTATTTTAACAAATATAATATAATATTAGTTTACATACATGTCTTTAGTTTGTCTCTAATGTATTAGTTGGGTCATGTGGGGTCAACATAAAAAATAAAGTGGGGTCAACATATTAAAATACCCTATTATTGGTTGAAAAAAAGAGCAAAGAGTGTCCACCCTTCGAGGTGCCTCCAATCTAGCGAGGGAGTAGTCACTACGTTCGGCGGTAGATACATTGGTCTCGACGACAACAAAAAAAGAGTAAAGAGTGAGGTTGACCCCACTACGCTCAACGAGGATCGGTGAGTGAAGTAAATGGCCCCACTAGAATTGTGTTTCCAAGCATGAGAAAAGGAAAAACACATGAAAAATGATTATGTTCCATATATAATAAAAATTTTAACCACCAACAATTAACCAAAAAAATTAACGACTATAATTTATAATAATTTAATTAAAATGAATTTATTTATATTAAAAGATCTATAATTTATTATTTACTATAATTTATTAAAACAACTAAAACCAATCAATTTAACCACCAACAATTAACCAAAAAAATTAATGACTATTAAAAAATCCAAAATTATTTGTTTTAAATAGTTTAATAATTTACCTATAATGATTGAATTAAGGTTTAAATATGTATTTAGTCCCTGCACATGTTCCTGTTTTTCGATTTAGTCCCTGCAAATTTTATTTTTTTTAAATACGTCCTTGCAAAATATCACAATTTTTTTTGTTGGGACGTATTTAAAAAAAAAAGTTATTTTTACAGGGACGTATTTAAAAAAAAGTTATTTTGCAGGGACGTATTTAAAATTCCAACTTTCGGAAGGGCATATTCAAAAAAAAGTTATTTTGCAGGGACTAAATCGAAAAATAGGGACATTTGCAGAGACTAAATACATATTTAAACCTTGAATTAATAATAAATGATCTTTGTATGAAAAATAGAAACAAGTGGTAACAGAAGCGGCAGCAAAAGGCTGACAACGGGATCAGCAACGAGAGAGACCGACAACGGGAGAGACAACGAGAGTGGTAATGAGAGACTGGGAGGCAACAGGAGCGACAATGAGAGACTAGCAACAAGATCAACAATGAGAGAGGCAACATGGAGCAACAACGAGAGCAGCAACGAGAGAGGCAACAGAGCAAAAACAGGAGCTACAACGGGGTGCAATCTTATATTAGATCTCTCTTTTTTTCTTGATTTTTACTCCATTATTAAAATTAGAAGAAGATACCAAATTTTAAAACTTTTTACGACACGAGTTTTTTAAGTTAAAATATAGCATTTTTTTCGAGTTTTTTTTTCTTTTATTAAATTTGACAATTTTCAATGTATTACAAGGTTCATAGCAAATTATAACAAATACAATGTCACTAATAAGGATACACGGGTAAAATACTAGTTCAAAGCAATGATTTTAAAACCGAACCAGAGATTGAACCGGAGAGACCTCCGGGTCATGGTTCAATTGATTCACTCGGTTCAACATGGTTGAACCGGATTAGTAATAATTAAATAAAAAATAAGAAAAGTATTAAATTTTAGAGGAAAAATTAAATAAAAAATGCATATCGGGCGGTTCAACCCGGGTCAATTGATGGTTCAAAGAGGTTGAACCAACCGTCAAAACGACCGGTTCCCGGTTGAACCGCCCTGTTCGACACGGTTTTAAAAGCACCGGTTCAAAAGTCAAAGTTTAAACATGTGCAATATACAATACTCTAGATACGGGTGGTGCTGTTTTCAAAAAAAAAAAGTAGGAAAACTGCTCTTAACTCCTAGGTAAGGTAGGTGTATATACAGTCTTATCAATAAACTCTTTTTTAAAAAAAAAAAAAACCGGTGTGTTTGTGTGTGTCTTGACCAATATGAATAGTACCATAGGTTTGGTACTGTACATAAGTCTTGCTCTAAATTTATTGGAACAAAATTTGAGTCAGAGGAAAGCTACTCATTAATACCACAGTTGTATAGATAACGTACGAGGAATGACATGTCAAACTATGCTACTATCAGCAAACAAATTACTTTCTAGTGAGTTAAAAAGGCCTGTGAAAGAAATATTTGCAGGTAGCAGTAGTACAATATGGTATCAAAGTTTGTTGGAATTTTCTGGCATGTGGGTTCAAAGATATAGAGCTGAGAAACATGCCAGCTACATTATGTTTCCAGCTTCTGAATCAAGTCATGGCATCCAGTTCCCATCTTCACAGGCAAACCAAGACAAATTCTAGAAGAAGGAGTCTCCAAGTTGTCCACCTGCCCATGATAAGCGGCTTCAACAATGAATTTGGAGGCTGTCTCAAAGCACATTTTGAGGAAAGGAGATGTAGACTCTGCTACGCCCCCCATTCTGTTCATAGGGCGATAGCCACCGGCATGTGTCATGAAGTCAGCAATGAGTGTTAAGTGTCGTATACTTATCGATATCCCGTAAGACTTGAAAACATTTTGTATTTCTCTCATGATGGTGTCTCTGGCTGCTTCCACCCCATAAGTCATTAGCATAGCATGGACATTGTTTGAATACATATACCTAACATCAAGATCATCTTGCATCCCCCAAAATGTTTCAAAATGTACACCAGATGTCTGAAGTGCTGGAATTTTTTCTTTCACTGCGGATGGAATGTCTTCCCTTTTACTTCCATCTTCACCATAGTAGATTACTCCACTTTCTTTACAAGTAATAGCTTTACATTGGCCAACCTTTCCAAAGTTCTGGATGCAAACCTTGTTGGCTGTTCTTTCAGCAATCTGCATATAGTTAATTTTAAAACAGTGAGTTAATCTTTTGAGCCACAAGAAAAATTGAAAATTGGAACCATTCTATATCTAGTATTTATCTTTCAGGATGCAAAAAAGCAAATACCTCTAAACAGTACAGTACAGCTAAATCAAGGATCCTAACAACTATTTATAACGTCGGACAATACATCTAAAAGACAGCAGCACAAATTAAACTTTGATACTGGAGATTCTGAATGGAAAGAAACCGCAATTAAATTTATACTGCCTGCTGAACAGAAACTGAGATGCACTTGAAATTACCTGAGCCAACAATATGTGGGGTTCATTAGTAAATTTAAAGTGGATCTCAAAATGCATCCCTTTAAATTTCACAAAAACTGATCTGTCGTATTTTTTTCTTGGGGCTTCTGATACTATCTTTTTAGTTTTCAAACTATCTTTTCCATCAATAGACTTCGGCTTGGAGTTTTTTTCCAGTCCTTGTGGAGAGTTATTTGCATCAAGTATCACACTCTTGTTATCCTCATTAACTTCATTATCACTCTCATGTTCACTGCCTTTTTCAAATTCATCTGAAAGCTCACCATCATTTGTTTCCTCTTCAAGATCATCCTCCTCATAATCAACCTCATCAGTACCTTGCTGTTTTCTCTTTTGAGCATCTAAACCAAGATCTTCACACCCCTCTGTGTCTTCAACACCACCATCATCGTCGTCATCGTCATTAGTTTGACCTTTTCTCCCAGATTCTGATCCATTGTTGTCAGCATCTTCTAAATCATTAGAAGAATTTGACTTATCTGCCACAAAATTTTTTATGCCACTAATTTTAGACAGCAACGTCATGTGGTTTTCAATTGCATCTTCCAACTCCCTCACAAAGGCAACTCTTAGAGTTTCCTCCCAATCTTCAAGGGTAATATCAGTGAATTTTGGATAGTGGTTAGGTTTATGTAGCTTCAGTGTAAGTTTATATATACTACAAATTTCACCGTCGCGAACAGCTTTGGGTACAACAGAAACTCTCATATCCTCAATTATGTCAGCTACAGTAATCTTCTTCAACTTATCAGCAACACAAATGGCATCTTCCCTGCAAATAACAAATTCATCAGACTTGTGAAATCAATCATTTATTCGTCGCGAACATTAGTGCTTTTTTTGTGAAATCAATCATGTATTTGTACATAGAAAAACAATTTTAATAAATAAAATAACAGTTGGAAAAAATAACAAAGACACTGGAGAACAGAGAAGAATGTCAGAATCTCACATAGATTTATTGGGTCTCAGGGGGCATGTCATAAATGGAGTCTTGATATTTTGGGAGGCAGTCATGAGGATCTCTTGCAAACGTGGAATTCCAAGTGTTACATTCATTTCACCTCGACCGGCAAGGTGGAAAGTATTCAAGCTGAAAAGAGAACAAAAATAGAAGCCAAAAATAAGCAAATACAATTAATCAGCCACACACAGTTCATATAAATGTTATACAATAACGAAGTTAAACGAACGAGCTTCTATTCAAGGCACTAATTTCAAATATACAATTATCTAGAATTTGTCCCTTTGGTCTTACATATTACGTCACATTCTTAAGAAAGTAGTTAATTTTATTTAATTTTCTCAATATGATCAACAAACTAATTATGTTTTCCAATCTAAATAAATCGAAGAGTAATTTAGGAATACTATCATTAAATATGGTACTAGTTAACATTTACTTTACTTGATGTTTTACAAAACCAATGAACATCACCAACTTTTTCCCTACTATACCCTAGAAGCATTAAGCCATCGGCTAAAATTCACCCTGTATTCCACATTTCACAGCTCAAACCCTTCAAAGGAGAAGCAACAGACCCGTACATTCCACTGCCCTTGGCTACAACTGAGATAGGTCCCTTAGTTCAACCTACTGCAGTGCTGGATTGCAGAGTCATTATGCAGGGACAGCAGCAGATTTCACAGGTACTTATCCAACGGGAATATGGAGCCATCCCAGAGAAGAAAACACTTGGGAAGATGTCAAAGAAATTCAAGAAAATTATCCTCTCTTCAAACTTGAGGACAAGGTTAAGTTCATAGGGGGAGGCATTCTACTGAAGTGTCCAGCTGGCATGGAGAGAGAGAGAGAGACAGAGAGAGAGAGGGAGAGAGAGGAATCAGAAAATGCGGTTGCAACTAACTCACATGGCAATATGGCATGGGTGTGAGGCGAGGCAACAGGGTGCATGAGCCTAGTACAAGGCTGCAAGGGTATATTTAAAGAATCTAAATGATTGGGAGGGTATGGATTGTATGTGTCATAACTTTCTCTCTGATTATTATGTTTCCCTTTCCCCTTTTCCTACAATCTGTCAGTGTACTACTCCTCCTTTCTTGGAGTTGAGATTCTGATTTTACACATTAATAACGCAGTACACTATTTTCTGTGTTTGCATATCTGCTGGTATTCTTCGGTCCATTACACGCTATAATCAAAAAATGAGAAGAAATATCGATGACAATTTAAAATAACTTACGTCATCTGTGTTGCCGGTTCTCCAACAGATTGAGAAGCTAACACGCCAACAGGCTCACCTGGTTGAGCAAGACATGAGACATACTTGTGCTCCATCAATTTCAGGAACTCGGCTCTTTTCATTGAACCAGAAATTCTGTGTTTTGAGGAGTAACCATCAAAGAATTTTTCTGCTTTTCCTTTAAGAGCATCGGGCAATTTGTTAATATAAGGACTGGTTCTATCTAGCTGACGGCGACAGTTGCTGTCAATCAACTCTTTATTCTGAAAATAAAAGAACAAATATATATAAACCACAAGATGCAAGGTCACTCTATATGCAATTTAAGGGTTTCTAAAAAATGTTAAACAAGTTCATACAGTTGATAATGCTTCAAATTTGGTGGTAAAACTAGTTTGATGAACGTCTACGCCATCTTCTCCATAGTGAAACTGAATAACTGAACCATCAGCATCACGAACAGTATGATCATAACAAACTTTAAGACACTCGAGGTTTTTCATTAGGCATCTTTGTAGGTAACCGCTCCGAGATGTTTTGACAGCGGTATCAACTAATCTGTGAATAATATATGACAGTTGTTAGGATTTAAAAATATGGTGACCAAATCTATAGGAAGCCTTTCATTTAGAAAAGGTTAAAACATTTCAATAAACAAAGTTCAATGTGTGAACAAGGGGAGGAAACAGCATAAAGACGAGTAAAAAAAACGAATGCATTAGGTCGGAAGGAAACTAGCATAATCAAGTAAGACCATGTTTGCGTCCATAAACTGGTGATTTTGAGAGAAATAGCATGGTTCCATTCATGTGTCTGAAGTGTGTGTGTGTAAATCATACATGCCAGCTCTTTCACATGTGTATGAAGATAATCGTTGCCATTGAATTTAAAATAGTAAACATTGTGTTTGGTTTTGCCAATAGTTGAAAACGAACATAAGCTTTAGTATTAGGTGTCATATACCTTTAAGTTTTTGAATAGAAACAATACACAAACAATATAATAACACAATATCTATATCTATTCACTTTCCCAGCAAACACACTGCACACATCATTTAACAACAACAAATATTTAGAATGAACTGCCCTCATGTCAATCCTTAAGTCTTTTCTTACCCTTCACGACCAGCCATACAATGAAAGTAATATTCCTGTGGACGAAGGGCTGTAAGAAATCGATCAATAATGAACCCTCCTGCTCTAGGGGAACAATCCCAAGGAGGAAAGCACGGTAAGGTCTTTCCAGAAACCATTCGCGGCACACGTTTTCCTTCCAACTCTTGCTGGCCTAGATGCGAAGATATTTGTTGGAAATTGACCTGTTTAAAAGCAAGTGAAACCATTTTGATATCACCAAATGCCTTAACAAAAATATGAATGACTCGTATCAATTAGCAATGACCAAAATGACTTAGGATTGTGTGCTTCAGAAGCTAAACTGAAACGGTTAGTATTACTGCAAAAACTAGAAAACCAATTGCCAGAGTAGTGACATGAACTTAGTTCACGCATGTGTGTTTAATGGTCCAAAAGCAAATTCTTGGTGCATCTGGAAACTGAGTTCACAATACACATACCTGAACTCAATTCTCATTTGTCTATGTAAACCCAGTCTGCGTAAGCACTAAGGTTAGCCCAAGCATGTGCTCCTAACATGCACAAACCGAGCTCGCATATATATATGTGTGTGTGTGTGTGTGTGTGTGTGTGTGTGTGTGTGTGTGAGAACTTACTTTGCGTAAGCACTAAGCATGTGCTTTTTTTAACGTATGTAAACACATTGCACATAAGTAAACTTAGTTCACGTACACCTCTGACGCAGAAAAAAAACAGCAAGACGAATGTGAAAAGTAGAAAACAGAAGAGGATAGGGTGTTGGAGTTTACATCTGAAATGAAAGTATTCAAAGAATCCTGTTTGTTTCAAACACAATACACACTCTACATAGTTGGCATGATGCTTTGTATCCTAATAAACAAATAACCAAGGATGTGGACACAATAGTATACTTACTATACTGCCCTTAGCTCCAGATGTAGTCATAAGAGAAATCCAATTTTTTCCAGAGGGTTTCAATGATCCTTCAGACAGTAGCTCCTTTAGTACCCCTGAGCTTGTTCTGGAGTTAAGGTTACCTGTCATCTTCCTATCTAAGTATGTTAAGGCTGCTTCTCCATTACTGCGTATTTTTTTCTCAATATTCAACTGCAGTGTCATTGGATCTGAAATGCCAAATATGACAATACATAACAATTTTTTATAACTCAAACATCTTCCTTAACTGACTAACCACTTTAAAACTCAAACATCTCCTACACTTATCTAAATTTCAAATAAAACAGGTCCAATTCAGTTTCTTTCAAATAGAAATATTTTGTGCACCAAAGAGTGAAGACACAAAATGGCAAGAGAAGGTGAATGCAAGAAAGCAAAGTGGGTAGAACAAAATCAGAATCCATTTGTGTTGAATGAAATCACTATATTATGGGTGAAAAAAGTTACATAGAAACTGGCAATGTGCCGGAATAAAAAAGATCAATACATGTAATCGCATCTGGAAATGGAGCATTATTTGCATTAATTAATTTTAATTTGGATTACCCGTATTTTATTTTTACTTTTTGGGCCGATAATTACCTATATTTTCACCTTCCATCACTCCAATGAATTCACGATGAACAATGTCGCCAATTTCCTCACAGCTTTCAAGTTGATTTAATCTTTCAGCATCCTTTCTTTCTGTTATTAGAAGATCATCCACCCCACATGTAAACCCATGCATCTGAATAGCAAACTAAATCAGGATATTGCAGGATAAATAAATCCTATAAAAGAAATCATATTAACAAAACTAGACAATTGGTAGCTAACCTGTAAAAAGGTAGTGAATAACCGACTTAATGCCGAAAGCAGAATGCCAGCAGTATTCGATCCATAAAATTCTTGCACTGTATGTACCATTCCATAGTCACCAAATTGAGCTTTATCAACTACACCACGCACCAACTCATTTCTATATATCAACAGTTTATCTTCATCAGGAAGATCCTTGTTTCTTGATTTATTTTTGGTGCGTTTTTTCCCCTCCTCCTTTCGACTCTTAAAAAAATTAGATGGAATTTTTGCATTCTTCTCAACAGTAAATGGTGGGGAACCTTTAGTGATATAGTATAGCAATGCACTGATAACCTAGAAAGATAGCAGAAACCAAACTTAATTTATAAAAGCATAATGTCATGTAAAAGTAAAACAAATAAGTAGATAATACCCAAGTCGGAAATTGAGATAATATTTAACACAAACCGACTCCATAATTTAATACACTACAAAAATGATACAAAAGTGAGGCAATAAAGTATCCAGCGAGTAAAAATTTTAAAATTATAGTAACCTGTTTTCCTGTCCATAAAGGCTCTGGCTTCAATATCGCTGGAGGAAACAGACACATTTCACTCTCGGAATTTGACGTGAAAACTTTCTTTCCAGCCTTGCCATTGAAAGAGCCCACCACAGTGGAGGATACACCAGAACTGTAGAGAAGTTGATTGAACTCTTCATAATTTAAAAAGGTATCCTTCTTTGTCAGAAGAGCAGCACTAACAATATGATCCTGGAAAAAATATTCCAAATGGGGAGGGAATTCAGGAAATCACCCAAACAAATCTTTATTATTAAATAATGTGCATTAACTATCTATGTAAAAAGGTGAGGCCCAACAGCCATTTAATTCTCCCTTCACCCCATGATGGCGGGATCCTGATGCAGTGAGTAGGCCTTTTATAATTATGTAGGCAAATACCTGAATCAATGCTCTGATTGGATCGCCACTTGTAGGCTTCACATATTGATTGTTGGCATTTACAATGTTGTAAGCTTCGGCACGTGAAATCTCATCTTGTGGAAAATGAACATTAATTTCATCACCATCAAAATCAGCATTGTATGTACTGAAATCAAGAGGGCAGAAAAAGAAACAAGTGATAGAATTTAGCAACATATTAAGCAGAGATGTTATACACATGTATGCAGCAAAATAAATTCGCATGATAGCTTACTAGATAATGTTACCTGCAGTTTGCATAATGCATGCGTACTGTTTTCTCCCCCTTTAGAACACGAACTACATGTGCCATTATACTAGGTTTATGAAGTGTGGGCTGCAACAGAATGTAAAGTTCAATTCAAACCAGATGGAAATTAAAGTGCGCATGTGTATTAAACAAATATATAGCAATATAATCCTCAGAAAATTGCTTTAATGTTAATTCTGGCATGCAGTACCAAGTTTGAAAATCAGTACAACTGTTGCCTATTTAAAAACAAGATCTTAATTCAACACATGTATACATGCACGCACGCACACTAGCGCACATACACACATTGTATGCATTCATATGAACCATTAACCACTACTCCCTCCGTCTCAATTTAATTGTCGTTTAAGGTTATGCGCAGGTTTTAAGAAAATGATTAGAGATGCTACTTTTCATGTTCAAAAAGTATGGTTGGACTAAAAAACCCCTATATTATTATGAGGAGAGAGGAATGGAAACCTTAGAAATACAAATAAAAGTTAGGGTATTGTTGAAAGATAATAATAAATGCTGCATTGAGATTCAAAAGTGACAAATAATTTGAGACAAAGAAAAATGGCAAAGAGGACAATTAAATTGAAAAAGAGGGAGTACCACTTAACAATTTTCAAAGATCCTACTATGTATCGTTCAGTAGTTGGAGCCCTACAATATGCCACTTTAACCAGACCAGAGATCAGCTATTCAGTAAATAAGGTTTGCCAATTCATGGCAAATCCCTTAGAAAGCCATTGGATTGCTGTCAAACGAATCCTAAGATATCTTAAGGGTACTATCAGTCATGGACTTATGCTGAATCCTGCAAACAGCACCAAACCATTTAGTTTAACTAGCTTCTGTGATGCTGACTGGGCAGCAGATCCTGATGACAGAAGATCAACTTCTGGTCCTGCAGTGTATTTTGGATCAAACTTAGTTTCTTGGTGGTCCAGGAAACAGCCATTGGTTGCTAGATCTAGTTGTGAGGCAGAATATCGCAGTTTAGCTCACACAACAGCAGAAATATTGTGGATTCAGACTCTCCTATCAGAACTACATGTCAAAATGACACCTCCTATGATTTATAGTGACAATCAAACTGCTGTGGCAATGGCACACAACCCTGTCCTACATGCTAGGACTAAACACATGGAGATTGATCTCTTCTTTGTCAGGGAGAAGGTCCTAGCAAAACAGCTTCAAGTGTCTCACATTCCTGGCCATCTACAGATAGCTGACGCTCTTACAAAGCCCCTTTCTACTGCCACTTTACTGGATTTATCGTGCCAAGCTCAAAGTCTGCTCTGTTGCTACTCAACATCTCCCACCTTGAGCTTGTGGGGTGTGTGTGTAAGTGTATATAAGTTCTGCAGTTATTAGTTGTGTATTAGGTGCTTGAGTCACCAATTACTGTAAGTGTTAAACCTAGTCTTAGAGTTAAATGAATAAAATGTAGGATGGGAAATTAAATATATGAGATGTAGGGGATTATGGCTTAGGGATGGAATTGGTTGTAACCAACTTGCTTATGTGGCAATGTGGAGGGAAAGTGGGGGAGTCAGTGGAGGTTATAAATAGGACTTGGGGGGTTAGAATCATTAAGCAAGTATGAATTTGGGAAGTTATTCCTTTGGGAGAGATTAGGCCTCTATAAGTGTCTTTTGGGAGACCCTAGGTTTCTCGAATTGCCTAGTTTATCACTTTCCTTTGTAATTTCAGTTTTATCACCATTAATACAGTTATATTGTTCCATTTGAGAGATGAGAAATTCTGGTTCCTATCAGAGGCCAAGTAAGGTTTTCAAACAGGTCAAGTCAGGCCTAAAAAAAGCCTGTAACAGGTAACGGATCAGGTTTGGGCCTTGAACTTTTTGAACAGGTAGATCCTATTTAAGCAAAACCTAGCTCGACCCAGTGCCCCTAGCAAAGCGTAGATTTACGCAACCGTAGCCCCTCAAATGGAGAGGTCGCTTTCGGGATTTAAACCCCATGACTGAAGTGATGATAGTATGATACAATACAATACTAATCAGATTATTAAAACACATTAGATGAGATAATGCATTACCTGTCGATTGACAAGCACAACATCACCATCCTTCAAGTGACGATACACAACTTTTCCTTCAAATGCATGTTCCTGTATCTTCCCATGATGCACAATAACGCCTCTTGAGGATTGTAATTTCCTTGCTGTCATAGAAAGTAACTTTCCATTTTTAGGAAGCATGACGATTGATCCTTTATCACCAAAGTGTGTTGCACCCGGATGAGACTGCGGACCATTGAGGATAGCATTCCTTAAGTTTACTACATTCCAAGGAGTCACTCTCTGCAAAATATTATCATCTATTTGTCAACATGTCAATATTTAATATCTTGCACATTGTTTGGATTCCTTAATATACTCTAAGCATTTCACTTCATTATAGAGCAATTTCTCAATAAATATTTCTAATGCTCGGCAAGAATAAAGAGGCAAAAATTGGCTGCACGTGCAAATAACTATCCCGGTAGAGTAGAATGCTTATATTTCAGTTTATATTTTGTATCTCTAAATTATATAGGTTGTACCAGGGGAAAAGATGGTTGTCTATCTAAAATCACCAAATTAAGCAGAAAATGAAGTAAAGAAATGTACAAGAAAAGTGCTGATAACACTCTAAGAACACTCTCCCTTCAAAATCAACACTCACTCAATGATTGGTTGAAATTCATATGGGTTCCACCACTTTGGAAATGGGACCCATGTGAATTTTAACCAATCATAGAGTAATTGTTGATAGGGGAGTGTTAAAGAGATTGTTGCTAGCAGCCTTGCACTCCTCAAAGGTACAACAATACCAATCTGAATAGACATTGGAAATTATTGACGGATATGTAGTAACAACTCTCACCTCAGGATAGGTTAACCTTAGAGCAAAATAAGGGGGAATCCCAATTTCATTGACTGCTAAGTAAGGATCAGGTGAAATTACAGAGCGGCATGCAAAATTGACCCTTTTTCCCATCATTTTCTGGCGAAAGATGCCTTCCTTCTTTTCCAGCAACTGACATATTCCAGTAGACGCATCTCTTTGGCCTAAGCCAAGTAAAAAGTAACAATAATCCAATAAGTAAGAACAATTAGCAAGATATCTGAAACAGCTACAAGATAACATGCTTATCGAGTGATCCACAGACTCGTCTAATGGAATGGAAATTTTGTTTTCAATAATATATTGTTGAGTTTTGTTTCGTTGACTTGAAAATTACTTTACATTCTATTTTTAGCAATTACTTTTTCCTTTCATTATTATAATACTTCTTTTATCAAAACAAAAATAGATGTACATATGCAAACATTTCATCAGAAATAAAGACATGTAAAATTGTGAATACATCCATTTGGAGCATTTGCTTACTTATGGAATACGTCCAAAACAATGATACTACCAGATGAAACTCTCACCTGAAGCGGTTTTGTTGTCAAATAACAGGTTTACAGATTGCTGAAGTTTCATCCACTGGTTTAGAACTATTCTGGTTCTGGTGTCTGACTTGTTTTCAGACTTGGTTCGATGGGCATCTCCTAGTTCTATGTTGGACTGTAAAACCTTAGTCAACAAAATCGTTTGAGGATGCTCCATCACCTACAAAATCCATTGACGAAGTAATTAAAGCACGTGTAGGATAATGGCCCAAAATTCACAAAACAACTAATGGAATAAAATCAAAAGCTAAAAAAATCATAGTTTATTATGTTCCACGACTTCTTTCCTTAAGTAATTGGGCTCGTGAACATAGTTTAAGTATATTTGTATGAGTTATTGCTACGTTATGTAAAGTATCACATCACATTTATATTAACTAATCTGAGTTGATTAAAATAAAAAGTGTCTCTGAACTGTAATGAGCCCCTTAACAGAATAAGTTAGGGATGTCTGCAACTGTAATGAGAGAGTTTGGCAGTAATTGTACACTTCTAATTCGTAATACAAGATGATTCAAAACTAACACCATATCACTACATATACTAAAGAAGCTTAAACTATTGTATATTCCTGCAGTATTACATGGCTGCCCAATATTCATTGATGTCTATAAATTATTGTCAATGGTTTTTTAGTCCTACTTACTTTATCACCTCCTTTAGTTGGGGGGCGGAATTTGATTGGCGGAACAAAGATGTTCTCTAGAAAGAACATTGAGACACCGGCTTTCTTCCCAAAACTTTGATCTTGCATGTCACTAATAAACGAGCATAGGCGAGCCTCATTTTCCCACAAAAGCTCTAAAATACCTTTAACCTGTAATTTGAATTGAATTAAATGAAACAATCCATACACTGACTTGAAAAATAAAAAGTTCAGAAGTTAAGAAAATAAAACAATATATATGCGCCAAACTAACCTGGGATGGCAGCAAAGATCCAGGAAAATCACTTTTCTCAGCTAGCATGTAGGACAAATTTCTATTTTTTTTATTATGCATTTTTGCATCACTATTTGCTTTACTGGCAGAGGCAACATTCTCATCATCTGTAGTATCCCCAATTCCTAAAGATATATCATCATCAATTGTTTCACTTGCCAAAGGTGCAACTTGACCACTAATAACATTTGCTCTAGCTTGAGAAGCTGAGAGAGAACTCTAGAGCGATCAACCGGAAACCCAAAATGTCGAAATGAAAGGAACAGAAAAACATGAATTAGACACTGCAACAAGAAATACATACAAGCTTGAATCTATAGACATGCCACTATATCTTGTAGAAGCAAGCATAAATACTTCATATGAAATTGCAATGTTCACAATAGATAAAAAAACAATCACAGTTTTTGAAATTCAAACTTGCCAAGTCATCACCAACATTTTTCAAAAACTCAGTGTAGACAAAACTGAACAACTCCTTTATTTTCATACTTGAAAATTGGAACTATCAGCAACAAATAAATACAAAAAATAGAAAAGCATCAACAGACATGTTTCACACAATTGTAAACAACAAAATATAAGCAACGCCATGCATACAGAGAGATACGATCAAAAGATGCTTAAGCCTCCTTTGGTACAACACATCACATAGATCTATCCTATCAGAATTTAATTTTAAAAAAAAAAAAAAAAACAGGAAGAGATATAGATTAAGAGCCTGTTTGAAATCCCTTTTAAAAAACATTTTTTAGTTTTCTAAAAAATTTAATAAACAAGTTTGTTCCTTGTTAAATTTTAAAATCCAGAAAACAGTTTTTAAAACTCAATCCAAACAGGCTCTAAGTCTCTCTGAATTTAATTAAGCTCTTCAACCAAAGGCTTTGTAGAAAGATCTACAGAAGAAGGGGGTTTCAGTTGCATATATTCAAAAGGCTCAAAGAAAGAGTGTGAGGAATTTAAAGCACATTATGAGAAACTAGCAAAAACGAGAAAATCTCTTAGATTTTTATGATATATTAATTTATGAAAAATAATTTCAAGCAGCGAGAAACAAAGAATTTACCACGTGAAACCATCCAAAGATTGGTTTGGTGATTTTGGGATTGTTGATTCCGCAATTTGCACACTTCCTTTGACTCTTCGTTATAAACTTCCTTAGAACAGACATCGCCTCGCTGAATTGAAGGGAGGTCCAGTTTTCTCCTGGTTGCTCAACATTACAACATTGGTCATCGTCACTATCATCTGAATGTATGGATTCATCTGGCTTAAGCGAATCCAAATTTTTGGCCCTGGCAATATTCCCTTTCTTAATGAGCTCCAACTGGGTCGTGCGCAGCTCGACCTTGAATCATCATGAGAGACCATATGAAACAACGGCCAAGAAATGCATATATATCTTACAAAAACACGAGCAAGGAGAAATGATACATAAAATCACCACATCAATGGATATTTACCTCACGTCTGCTGGATCGAAAATGATGGCAATTGAAACAAGTTTTTTGTAGAATGTTACTAAGAATGTTGAACATCAAAGGGTTGTAGATAGGGGAAACAAGCTCAATGTGCCCAAAATGACCCGGGCAATGCTTAGAGGTTTGGCCACAAGATTTACATCTGCAACAAACCAAAATATATGTCTCATTTTTCAAATGCATAATGTAAATACAACTTATATAACACGAATAACCGCAAGTTATCAGAAAACAGTTTATTACAACTCCATCTAATCCTATCCCAACCCTAAGTCGAAAGCAATCCCGTTCAGACATTAAAAAAAGTCAGCCATCAGCAGCAACAATAAAAACTGACATACTTTTTGAAGACATTTGGCATATAGGGCAAAAGAATAACAAACGCAAAAGCATCAACTTCTTCATTAAAAAAACAAACTAAGTAGCTAGAAAGAGGCATCATCACCATCATCATCTCACTCGTATAATTACTACTAACCACTATGAACTTAAAAGTTCAAACTTCAATGAAATCAATACTAATACAAAACATGAACTAACCAAGACAATAAAACTCACTATTAATTATTAATTACTGTAATAAGCCTATTCTCAACAGTACCAAAAACGAAGATAAAAACAAAAACATCGTAGCAATTGAGAAGAGAGGTGACTGAAGTGAGGATTTGAAAAACATACGGAGACTTTTCATCTAGCGGGCCAAAAGCAGGATCATATAACCCACCGGATACAGGTCTAGAGAGACCATCAATAAGAATGGGATTGGTTGCTTTAACGCGGCTACTTTTAAGTAGCTCTTCATCAGTAATGAAACTGAAAGCCACCGACTCAACGGAATTCGTTGTGCCCTGCGAATGAGAACACGATACACAATAAGCAAACCACAACTTAGAAGAAAAAGAAGAACCATGTAGCCGACGGAAAATACCTCAATGGCGAGAACCATGATGCCGCCGTAGAAGAACGAGTTCAGTAGGTTGAAGACGCAAGAGTAACACAAGAAGAAGAACGGCAGTGGTTTGAGAACGCGAGACTAGCACGAGAATATCTGCAATACTTTATACTTCTTATATTAATGACCCGCCAACCCGACCCAACATCCGATACTACTTTTTATTATGTTATGTAATAAATATCAAATATAAATTTGGAAAAACCCCTCGACAAAAAAAATGTCCTGAACCCTATAAAATTATATGGAAAATGTCCTAAACCCCTCGACAAAAAAAATGTCCTAAACCCTTTTTATTAGTCTCTGTAAATATTGTAAATTTTGGTTTTACTCTCTGTAAAAAAAATTATTTTAATCACAACAATTTATAGCAAATTTTTATTTTAGTGCCTGTAAATATAGTTAACTTTTAATTACAGTCTCTAGCCATGTAATAAATAAAAAACCGTTGTGTTTTAAACACAAAAACACAGGACTAAAAGTGGATATTAGGGATGGCAATTGAGCTCATGTCCATAGGGTACCCGCAAACGGGAGAGTAAATACCCGCACACACGGGAGCGGGCTCGGGGACAGGCACTACGGTGCCCAACCTGCTCTAGGCTAGCATCCGCATAACTATATATATATATATATATATATATATATATATATAGTTACTATTATTACAATTTTAAGTATATCCAACTTAAAAAAAATAAATCCATGCTACCAATATTTTGGATGTTTTTAATTCACTAAATGCTATCATGTGTAACATTTTAATTAGTAAATATAAAAAAAATAATCGCTTTTTAAATTAAATTATAATTTTTTAATGTTACTTATTATTTTTTGTTGTTAAAGTGCGGGTAATGGGCATGCCCATGGGTACTTGGTGTCCAGAGGGTGCGAGGACGGGCACTATAGTACCCTGCCCATATATGTGCGGGCTCGGGTACGGGCAATATAGTACCCTGCCCATAGGGTACCCATTGCCATCCTTAGTGGTGATTCTGAAAATTGCAGAGACTAAAATGGAAAAAATTGAGACTAAAACCATAAAATGCTATATTTCTAGAGACAAAAATGATATTTAAATCAATATATAATAAATAGTTTTTAAATTATTCTAAATTTATCAATTTAGTCTCTGAACTATTCATCTTTCTGTTATTTAGGAAGTAATAGAGACAAGAATAATGGATTTAGAATAGTTTAGGGGCAATTTATTACACTTTTATAGTTTATGGACCAAATGCGAGAGAGTGTGACAAAATTAAGGATTTACTCTATAAAATTTTGTATTAAAAATATTCAGGCATGTTTTTTTTTATAGGCAATGTTAGTGGGGATGGGGGAAATGTTAGTTTCCGGGGATTGAATCCGGGACCTCCTTCTTGCACTCTTTTGGTACGCTCCTTCGATATCCCTTAGCTCGCCAACTGAGCTACCTACTTGGGGGAAATATTCAGGCATGGTGATTTTTAATCAAAAAAAATGAAAACAGAAACAAAGCATGCAAAAATTGACCTACAAAACTTTATTGGACCGGGAGGTCAAAAAGCAGGCCGTATAGATTGAAATGCATGTGCAACTCTTAGGCTCTAGAAATCTTATATCTTATGCGGCTTGTCACCAAGCGCGCCAAACTTCAGTTTTTTTTTCTTTCTATTCTTCCTTTTTTTTCTTTTATATTACTTCACTTTTTTTATCTTCTTCCTTTTTTTATTTACTTTTTTTCCTTTTTTGTTTTTGAGTGCTTTTAGGGTAAGGGAACAAATCAAATTCCTCAGAACCATTAAATATGACTGTAGGATGTAGTATAAAAATTCATCAACGGTTGAGATTTAATACAAGTTGATTCACTCTTAACCACTAATAGCATTTTACACAATATCCTACGATCAATTTTAGTGGTTATCGATGACAGATTTAATTTGCTCCCTCAACCTAAAAGCACCCTTTGGTTTTTACTTTGGTTTTTACTTCAGTTTTTTCTTTTTTTTTTTATATTTTAAGAGCTGCTTTACGGTCTCAAAAATTTTAAATGTTTAAATATGCAAATTTTTACGTAAATAAATATTTACGTAAGTCTCAAAAATATTTATTTATGTAAACTTTAGTCACATTTACAATAGGTCCCTCAATCGTACTCTTTCAACTTTCTATAGGTGCTTCTATTTCATTTGTAATTTCCATCCAACACTACACGATACCACGTGTTTCACTTTCTATTTGTGTTTTCTTCTATGTTTTGGTCAATTCGTACCAACGGGTATTTAAACCATTCTTTAGTTGGTGTTTATATTTTTATCTTTCTTTAAAATTCGAGTCGAGTACAACATTGCTGCATTGACTCCTGTGGGAACTTCAGCCACATTTACAATACAACCTTCATGATCTTCTTTCAACGGGAACTTCAGTCGCATTTACAATAAAATCTCCAAAATCTTTTTCAATTTTGTATAACTATACCTATTTTATCATGGGTTTCCTTCAACCATGCTTGATATCCAGCGTATTTCACTTTTTAATTATATTGTCTTTTTTTCTTTCTAATTATGGGTTACTTTTTTTTTATTTACATTTGATGAATGTGGATTATGTTATTAATTTTTGTTAGACTTTTTCTTCTTATTTTATCAAAGGTTAATGTTCTCTTTAAAATTTATAATCTTTTGATTAAAATTTATATTTATAATTTAATTTTTATTCACAGTTATTAGATTTTATATTTTGCAGACTAACACCATTTGCCCAATGGCACAGGTTACCCTGGGGCCTGGTAGTCGATCCCGTGCTCCTGATTTTGATTCTCACAGTTGACAAACTCAGTGTTGACCAGTGCAAAATTTGTATTCAAGCACAATGAGATATTAGTACGATAGAATTTAGCCAACCCCATGCGGGAATTGCCGCACTTTTTTTTTAACTTTAGTTTTTTTTTTGTTCCTCTTTTTTATTTTAATGTTTTCCATTTTTTCCTTTTTAATATTTTAACGAGTACTCTAGGGTCTCGAAAAATTTTAGATGTTTAAATATGCGAATTTTGTTTTTCAATTATCGATTTGGTGAAAAAAAGATTTCATTTCATGACAAAATACATAAAATGATATGCTAAACAGTGTGCTTTGGTATACTCGATGGTGAAAAAAATATTTTTTTAACAAAATACGTAAAGTACGATGTTAACCCGTGTGTGTTGAGGCACTTTAGGATTCAGAAAAAGTTTAGTTGTTCAAACACCCGAAGTTTTTTCCTCAATAACTGGTTTGGTAAAAAAAAATAATAGCTTTGTGACAAAATAGGTAAAGTGTGATGCCAACATTGAATTTTGGGGTACTTTAGGGTCCAGAACAAATTTTATATGTTTAGATATGTGAAGTTTGTTCCTCAACAACCTGTTTGACGAAAAAAAAATACGTGACAAAATATGTAAAATGTGATGCCAAACAATTTGTTGAGGTACTTTAGGATTCAAATTTTTTTACATGTTCGGATACACAAAGCTCATTCCTTAAAAACCCGTTTGGTGAAAAAAAATTGTGACAAAATATGTAGTGCGATACTAAATAGTGTTTCTATGTGCTTCTATTTTATTCAAACATGCGAACTTCTTTCTTCAAAAATAGTTTCAACTTTGTATATGTGCTTCTATTTTATTGGTGGTTTTAAATCAAACTCTGCATGATACCTATACGTACGGGTTTCACTTTCTAATTATGTTGTCTTATTTTCTCTTTAATTATGTGTTAAGTTTTTATATTTACATTTGATAAATATAGATAACGTTATTAAAGTTTTTTAAACTTTTTCTTCTAATTGTCTATGAATGTTCAATTTCAATGTATTTGTTGTTATTAATATTCTTTACGTTTTATTGGTGGTTTTAAATCAAACTCTGCATGATACCTATACGTACGGGTTTCACTTTCTAATTATGTTGTTTTATTTTCTCTTTAACTAGTACATTACCCGTGCATACGCACGGGCTGATCACGTTATGTGACATGATTATACTAAAAAATATATATTAAATTAAAATGTGATTCTTATAAAATTAGTTGTACAATATAAAGATTGTAATAGTTTTGCTGGATAATTTGAGAAATTAAAAAAAATCAAACAATTAAGCCGAAAATAAATGTTAAATCATTATAATTAGAAAAAGTTCAAAAAAAAAAGATAAAATTGAAATATATTATCGGTAGTTTAAACAACAATTGCCAATGTCTTGAGAAATTGATGTGTTTTTAACACATGAAGAGTAGAATATGAAAATAATGAATAAGTAGCAACCAACTAATAATAAATATAAATACTCATGCTAGGCTGCTAAAGGAGGTGTCAAATGGTAACTCGAGTAGGTTTTAGTGAAAAACAAGTACATTAAAGAAAGAAACACTCGATCACACCAAAAAAAAGATATGAAGATGATTCATTTTTTCCTTGAAGATTATCAATGGGGTCCTTGTTCAGTATCAATAAATTACAAAATGCTAGTTTAGGAGGCTAGTACATGCTGCAACATCTGACAATCAAATTAGGTAGTCCAAATGCCCATGAAAGGCATGACAGTAAATAATCCTTTGTTACCCGTGGTATTACAAAAAATAAAATAAAATATTTAAACATATTATTCATGAAAGGCACAACATTAAATCCTTTGTTTCAAGTGTAGGCAGTAGGCTTGTAAGGTCAAGTAGCGTTTTTCTTAATTCAAGCATTCAATATGTAAGGTCAACTTTGTATAAAGAAACTGATACTCCAGAATATGTTAGATCCCAAAGCTGGCGAGCTATGTTAATTCGATTCTTTAGAGATGGGATCTCTCTGAGCAAATATGACTTCACAGTGATGATACCTCTATACCTTCTAAGCCAATGGCTTTTTGGTCCCGATCATCGCCCGGGGGATGATACCTCTATACCTTCTAAGCCAATGATGTCCTTATTTCCCTAATGAATTGAAAAGTAGCTTCAGATTTCAAGAAATGGAAAACCAAAACTAAAACCACAAACAAAGGTATATAAAATTTGATTGCTAGTAAATGTATCAGACCACCCCCATTCACAGAAACACCTTCAAAGCATTAGAAGACCATGTTCAAGTCAGTCTTATTCCTATATACAAATTCCAGAATAGGTGATCCAATCAACCTTGTCAAAGAACACATTCTACTACCCTTCAAATAAAAGATACCTACAAAGATACCTATATTCTACAACCCTTCAAATGAAAGAAGAACTAAAAGTTAGGAAAACAAATGCTCACCCTCTGTTCAAGCCAGATCTAGAACAACAGGTTCACCATCTTGTTTGAGAGCAAGCCTCTTTATAGCTTGCATAATGGTACAAATTTCAAGATTAGTTTAGAACAATTCAGATAATAAATTAGTTGGACCTAGTTGTATAGTAACAAATGAAAGTATCAATCACTCAAATTCAACAGTAGTTAAGAGGGGAACAAACAAATTGCAGCAATAAGTCTATGAAAGTGGCACGAAAAATAGAGACAAACTGGTTCAAGACTCTCCCCTGAACTCAATTTGTCTTCTCAAAACCCACAGGTAAAATGGATTGAAAGGGAAAAAAAACAAAATCAATGGTAAAAGAAAATGGGTTTTGATGAATATGAATGAAGAAAAAGAAGAATATTGGATGATGTTTTTAATGAAGAAATAGAAACAAAGCTCCTAAAAGTGGCAGAAACTTTATAATGAGAACCAAACTTCATGCTCGGAATGCAGTCGAAGAAACCCGTGATTGATGAAATATAAAGGTGAAACAATTCAAATGATAATTAACAGAAAACAAATTATAACAAAGTCAAAAAGTCAGGGCATATGAAATTATAACATGTTGGCAAAACAATATTGAATTATATTGCATCAAAGAACTGATCAAAAGAAGGGTGTTAAGGTTGAAATAACTTGACAACAAATCATAGCAAATAGGAAACACTAAATGCATAACAATTTCAATAGTGAATCTAATATGTGAGAAACCTTACACCATACCTTTATTGGTCTTTAAAGAGAAAGAACTATCAGCCGCCTTTGTTTGTTGTGATAGCTAGCTACACCAGACTCCTCTATATGGAATTCAATATATGTTAGAGACATGTGTTGCACCAAGATCTAAAATTTGCAGAATCAGAAAATAAATTAAAGCAAAGTTGGGACTTGGGAGATTGCTTAGTTCATGTACATCTGTTACCAAGAGCTTTAAAGAACAACAATAGCATAAAGGTGAAACAATCCTGGTGAAATTGTATCAGACATGAATTGAAACATAAGAGAAAATAAATGGCTATAATATATCACTTAATACAAAGATATGAATTTGGTTTTATGAAATTGCAAATGAGGTAATTGCAAAGCTTAAATCAATTAACATAAATTCCACACCACCAACCAAAATGAAATATATATATATATATATATACATATATATATATATATAATCAGTTTTAAATATTTCGATCAATCAAATACCATAATAATAACACATATTTGTGCATAATAGGCATAACTTTATAAATTAGCAGGTATTAACACTTTTCCTGCTCCTTAACAAAAACATAAATAAAAGAAGACATGGAAGAACCAATCAAATGAATGCATCAGATTTTAAAAATTAGCTTTTAAAAATATGAACTTTCCATGACAGAGAGACTGGTAGAGGAAGGAAGAGGCAGAAAACCTAACAACGCCAAAATAGAAATCTAAGCAGAAAATGAATCAAATGCATAAAGCTTACCTCCGGTTAGAGGAAGACACAAAACCTAAGAACACCAAAACAAAATCACAAGCAGAAATCAAATTCAGAATCAATATCAAAATGAAAATCAAAATAAGAAGAGGAAGAAGAAGATCACGGGAAGAGGAACAATACCTGGGTTTCAAAAATTTCAATATGGGATTCGAACATGAAGAAGAACACAGCAAGAAGAGAGGGAGGAGATGGGTTTCGAAATTTGAACCCTAGGTTTAAAAATTAGAAACCCTAGGTTCCAAAAATGAAGAAGAAGAGAGGAATAAAATGGTTTTCGAAATAACAATTTATGGGTTTGGAAATTGAAGAAGAAGAGAGAAAGAAGAAGAGAGAAAGAGGAAGAGATGAGTCTGTAGGAAGGGGCTGAGAAGAGAGGAAGAAATTGGAAGTAGAAGAGAGAGTAATGTAAGGGAAGAAGAAATGAAGCGTGAGAGAAGAAAGAAAGCGAATGAAAAAAAAAGAGAAAGGAAGGAAAGTGAAAAAGTCCGGTGGATAAAGACCAGAGCAGTGGGTAAAGACCAGTTCATGGGTAAGTGAGTCTTTTTACCAATCTGATTTTAACCCCAATTATTTGAGGTGTCAAGCATCCCAAATGGCTCAATTGGGGTTTTCATAGATGGTGTCGTGGTGAAGTTGTATAAATACATATTAGATTATGTGTTAAGTTTTTATATTTACATTTGATAAATATAGATAACGTTATTAAAGTTTTTTAAACTTTTTCTACTAATTGTCTATGGATGTTCAATTTCAATTTATTTATTGTTATTAATATTCTTTACGTTTTTTTTCTTATTATCTGTGGATGTTGAATTTCAATGTCTTTGTTAATGTTTCTTTTTAATTTTATAATATTTTTATTTAATTTATAGTTTTTTAATTTAATTTTTATTTACTGGAATTTCAGCCACGTTTACAATAGATCCCTCATCGCCCTCTTTCAACTTTCTATAGGTGATTCTATTTTATTTGTGGTTTTCATCTAACCCTGCACGATACCCGCGTGTTTCACTTTCTATTTGTGTTGTCTTCTTTATTTTTGTCTTTTCGCATCAAACGGTATTAAAAACATATTTTAACTGGTGTTTAAATTTTTATCTTCTTTCAACGGAAACTTCAACCACATTTATAATACAACCTCCACCATCTTCTTTCAACTTTGTATAATTGCTCCTATTTTATCATGAGTTTTCATACAACCATGCATGATACCCACGTGTTTTAGTTTTTAATTGTGTTGTCTTCTTTTCTTTCTTATTATGGGCTAAGTTTTTATATTTACATTTGATAAATATGGATTATGTTATTAAAAGTTTTAGACATTTTCTTCCCATTATCTATGGATGTTTAATTTCAACGTTTTTTGTCAATATTCTTTTTAAATTTTATAATCTTTTTATTTAATTTAGAGCTATAATTTAATTTCAATCCACAATTATTTGACTATATATTTTACAAACCAACATCATTGGTCCACTAGCATAAGCTACCTTGGGACACGGAGTCGACTTAGTGCTCCCGAGTTTGATTCCTGCAGTGGACAGAAAACTATTGTCTTGAATGATTAGTTTATTAAAGAGGTTTTCCCCTTCCGATTTTACTTTAATTTTGCTAACTAAAAATTAGTCAACCCGTGCGTAGCACGGGTCAGGCAGCTAGTTACATATTGAAATGCATATGCAATTCTTGGGCTCTAAAAAGTGACCTATAAAACTTTGGTATTTTATACTCCGTGTGGATTTATTTATAAGCAAAAATAATTACTTTTACTCATATTAACGGTAGTAGTTTTGTGCATTTATTTTTCTTGAATTGATGGTGCAAAACTAAATAGATTTACTAAATTATGTCTAATTAATTGTCATATTCTCACAACACTAATGAGCTAATTTAAGGGTAGTTGTGGAAAAATAACATTAAATATAAGTAGATTAGTTGACATTTACTTATATTTGAGTCAATTAAAACTAGACACTTTTTTGCTTATAATTAAGTCTAGAGTAGTATTGTATGACGACATAATACATATTATGACAATTTCTGCCAATACACATGTGGTTATTAATGTTCTGTACAACATTATCATTTTTTGCAATGTTATTGCATTTATAATTGTGTCTGTACTTTTGATTATAATGTTTTTTTTGATAAGCAGTATTCTGTACCACTTTTGATTATAATGTTGAATTGAGAAACCGAAAACAAGTATAATCGATATTTTAAAAAAAGTTTTAACGTTTTTTTGACAAAAGGGGTCTACTTCATTTTATTAATAATAAAATCGGAAATAAATGTCAGAATATCAAATAAAGCATGAGAAGAAACTGACAACAAGACTACCGCTGCTAAAGTGTGAGTCACCTCGTTAGTTTCTCTCGTAGAGAACTCCACATAAGAGTTTACACTAAAACAACCAAATACCTCCCTACAAGAGTTTAAAATAGAACACAAACCAAAACCAACCTTGGAAATCGCCATTGTCAAAAGCAGCGTCAACATTACAGTACTTGACAAAGCCAACAGGTGGTCTTTGCCACGCTCTAGGGACTGCTGTCCGAGACAAAGTAGGTGGAACAGCTGCTGGGTTGTGAGGAGAGGCGCGAGTAACAGTCCAATCAAATAACAATTGGCTTCCACGAAGAACTATAGCAGCAACCGTCTCCTGAGAATTGTTCCAAACCAGATTGTTCCTACTAGACCAAATGCTCCACAATGTCACACACCAAGCTTGTTCCTACTAGACCAAATGCTCCACAATGTCATACACCAAGCTAGCCTCTCATCATTATTTAATTTACTAAAAACATCAAAGAAGCAGCAAGAGAATGATGTCACCTCCACTGCGCACTCCATGATCACGGACTCAAGTCCGACAGCTCTCCAACAACCCGTAGCAATGGTGCTGTCCGCAAACAAGTGCATCAGAGTTTCCTCAGCATCACCACACCGAGGATAGATCATGGGCACAACAACACCACGATGAACAAGGACAGACCGAGTTGGAATACAATTTCTCCCCAAACTCCACAAGAAATTATTGATTTTAGGCGGCACCTTTAACTTCCATAACAATCCCCAACTACCTTCGACTACAAAATACAAATTATTAAATATAGTTTGTGTAGCCAAACGATAAGCACTTCTCACACCTCCAAGTTAACAATTTTGCATGCACCGAAAGGGTAAAGAGGCGTGTTCAATACATCATTGCTCGAGCTCTCATCTAAGAGGAAGTGAACCAAAGCTTCACTCCAAACTTTTCGCTCGTGAATAATATTATAATTGAGACGAAGGAAATGGTTGAAATCACTATCCTTCCCGGGCTGAACTAATCTTCTTTCCTTAGTCCAATTTGCATCAAATAGAGGAATACTCCACGCCGCCCCCTCCTTTACCAAACCGTTGGGACTCTATAATACTATTTCATACAAAACTTCCATTGGTATGCTTATTTTAACGTTGGTTTTTCATTAATTTCCAGATTTGAAACCTCTTTAGTTTAATATTGGACATTATCAATATTCCTAATTAGTCCACAATATTTTTAAACGTTATTCAATTTAGTCCTTCAAATTATCGATGTCTGTTCGATCCCTAACTTTCACAACATAATATCTATTATGTCATTGACTATACAATATTAGCTCAGGAACCAACCGATGCTAAATTGTAAAAGCTAATAACTTAACTGATATTAAGTTGTAAAAATCGGGACCAAACTTGATATTAAAAATTTGAGAGATTAATTAAACTGAATAACACTTGAAAATCTTAAAAACTAATTGAGAATATTATTAATATTTATTACTAAATTTATCTTTTTCTGAAATTTGAGAGGCCAAACTTGCTATCACCTCCATTAATTTGACTAGCAAACACATACTACTATCAAAGAAAAGAAAGCATGATTAGGAATTTGTCAACTTGATATTTATTGTAAAGCTAAATTATAGTTTTGGTCCACCTATTTTCACAAATTCGGATATTTGGTCCCCCTATTTTAAAACTCATATATTTAGTCCATTTATTTTAAAAAACTCAAGACATTTAGTCCAAAAGGGGGTTTTTCAATTTTTTTGGCTGATTTGGAAGCATTTCAAAAAAAAAACTGAGCTGGTTTTCATTAAATGACATGACGCCTGACGTGAGCGCCACACGTGGCTGCCACATCATTTAATGAGCCACATGTATCTGACATGTCATTAATTTATTAATTAAATATTCATTTGCATTAAAAATTAAATTAAAATAAACAAATAATATAACTAAACCCAGAAAAAGAACAGGAACCCTAAATCCCAATCTCCGTGCGATCTTCTTCCCCTCTATTCTCTTCTTCTCATCCTTTCCTTCAAAATTGATATCTGAAAATGGCGCAGTGCGTAACCAGTACTCTCCTCAAACCGAAACCTTTGCGTCCAGTTCCCACAAAAAACGTACCAAAGGAGAAGAGTGGGAAATTACGTAGTATGTTGCAAGAAGAAAGAGATTCACCCGAAATTTTACAAAGATACGAAGGTATACTGCAACAATGAGCTTGTGATGACTACGGGTGGGGCCCAGAAAGAGTATGTGGTTGAGAAGTTTCGCAAGAAGTTCGGTGGTCTTTTTGAGATTATGGAGATTCCTGATCTTAAGGGTGAAATTGGCATTCCATCTAGATTCAAGGGGATTGAACGAGGATCAGCTAAGAAGAAGTAGTGGTAGTGATGATGTTGTTGTTGTGGGTTTTGTAAAATCATCAATTGCTGCAATTGCATATGTGCTGTTTGACATTGTGTCACTATTCATATGATGTTTTTAAGAGTGAGATTTCTGCAATGGGGTTGATTCACGTTGAGTTGATGATGATTGAGATTAGATTAGATTAGACGGGGAGGAATAGAAGGAGATGACAGGAAGTAGAAGAAGAGAGTAGAGGGGGAGAACTGGAGATTGGGATTTTGCATTCATGTTCATTTTCTGGCTTTAACTGTATTATTTGTTTCTTTTTTATTTTAATTTTTAATTCAAATGAGTATCTATAATAATACAAAGTAAAAGGTCTCTCAAGGCACATTTTCCAATGTGTCATTCACATAGTGATTTGAGAAGTTGGTGATAAATGCACATCTTATGTGTCATATCCTCAATCATACATAGGCAACCATTATGGCAATACTCCTTATTATTATATTAAAATTAAAAATAAATAATAAATTGATTTGCAGAAAAATAATTAAACAATTAAATGCATACATCACCGAAAATATATAAATGTTTAAATCTCTTCATTATCACCATTTTATTTCTGATGTCATCAATCACTTATTTAAATTCAAATATAATATTCAAAGTCATTACTCTATTTCCTAATTGATACAACTATAAAATTTAAACATGTGAAAAAAATACTGTTTACGATTTATTTGTATGTTTTTTTGTTTGTTTATCACCAGAATAAAAGAATTTAATGCGGATACTCAATGTTAATTATTTTTAAATTTTAAGTTTATATTCTTCAATGTAATTCTGAAAACGGAATTCCCTATTGTGTTGAAAAGTATAAATGCGTGGTTAAATGCAAGTCAAATCAAATAAAGTATAATAAATATAATTTCCAAAAGTTGACTCTGACAGCTATTTTTAAAGGCCACAAATATTATGAGCAAAATCAGAAAATGCAAATAGAATAATAAAGGGTACCCGTTTCTAAAACTACTTAAAGGTATAAATATATATTTTGAATATTCTAATTAAGACATTGTGTTTCTAATTTTTTTTTGTCGAGATCAGGGTATCCACCGCCGAACGCAGTTTCTAATTAAGACATTATGTTTCTAATTTTTTTTAATAATTGATTAAATTTTTTGATACTATTTTTTTCACAGGATATATTTAATGATCAATATTATATAAAATATAATGGATATATTTCATATATAAAATGTTCACATGAATAAAAAAATGAATACGTAACCTCAACAATAAATAACACTATAATTGGATGGTATAAAAACATTAAAACATAATTAAATTCACATAATTAAATTGCATAAATAATATTATAACTGTTTCACAAATTTGAAATCTCTTTATGACAAATTTTTTTGGTCTATTCAAAATTCAAATGCTTTGCAATTTTAAATATGTGCAATCAAATTAAAATTTACAAATACCAAATTTAAACATGATTTAATCATACAAATATGTCCTGACCAAATTCCGCTATTATTAATTTTCAATCTATTTAAATTCTACGTAGCTATTTAATCACACAATAAGGAATTGTTGTAATCTGAAGCGATTTTCTTGGAATCCATATCCTTTCCTGACCAACAAAGAAACACTCTTACAAAATGGCAAATAGAAAATTCAGAATTGTTGTTTATACTATACACATTTGAGTGCATCAGATTGTAAGTTTATGATAATCAGCGCCTAATCACATTTCTAACTTCTTCTTTCACTTACTATTGTTTGATTTTTTTTGGTTTTTTTTTGCTGTTGGTGTTTATTTACAATCTCTATTGATTTACATTCTTCTTCGACTTTGCTTTCTTATCTTTACTTTTACTATTGTGGACTTTTTTTTTTATGTCGGTAGGTTTCTAATAACGATATGAGATATTTTGCAAGGAATTTGGGCAGCATATGTGGCAGAAAGGGCGATTGGAAGAGATTTACCCTTTATATTCAAATTATTCTCTCATGGGGAAAGTAACAAAAGAGTCTATGATGTTTCTTTTGTTTATTAATCAAAAGAAATTTTTTTGTTTGCATGCAATAGAGGTTAAACGTGATATTGTCACCGTTATTCTAAAAAAGATCACAAATCCTACTACTTTTATTCAAGGATTTGATACTGACTTCTTTGGTTGGTAAGTTTTTGTACTTGGTTGCAAAATAGCCCCTCTAATCTTTAGGTTTTGTCACTTTTAATTTACAATGCTATATATATATATATATATATATATATATATATATATATAATTTTAATATTTTAAACCCATCATCATCAGACTTCATTGGAATGATCACAGGTGAAGACCAAGCTCAACATCATTTAGCTCAACTACGATAGGTTAGAATATTCTTTGAGAATATTTTTTCTATTATACATGTACAAAAATATAAATCTTATAACATTTACTTTGATCGATATCTCTTTATCATTGACTTTAATAGAGGTAGCTACAATGTTAACTTAATCATGTTATTACTTATTTGAGTTTTAACCTTTTTGTTAGTTTTCATAGTCAAACAATAGGTAGTGTGGTTACCAATACTATCTGGTGTTACTATATTGTAGCATCTGTAAAAGGAAGCTTTATCTGAATTCTAATTTAAAATATTGTGACAAATGTGATGTCTATCATGTTTATATTGCAAACCCCAGAGTAAAATAAAAATTTACTAACTCTTTTACTAAACCAATCACACACTCAATATTATGATTCTCATATAATTTTTCATATTTTATTTTTATCTTATGAACTATACAACAATTTTCTGAATGTAAAATATATTCTTCATTCCCTATTTTCTATCTTTATAATACTACACATTTGGAACAACTGTTGTATATATTTAAAATACCTTTTATAAGATGAGTGAAATGAAAAATGAAAGGAAAAAAAGAGAGAAATGTGTTTCAGAGACAAGTGTGAATAGCCTAATAGGCTCTAGATGTTTTTTATTTTTTTTATTTTGTTCATTAAAAGAAATATTATTTTGGTGTTAATATATTTAAAATAAACGAAATAATAAATAGAGTACTATAAAATAAATGAATCAATAATTTAAATATGAATAAAATAGAAAGGCAAATAAAAAAGAATTTAAGTGGGAGTACGTATGGGAACCATTTTGGGTTTTTAAAGTGTTCAACGCTAGAGTAGAAACAACTGAGTTGTTTAAAGTGATGCAGAATGGTAAGATCGACTTAGACATTTGTGTTGTATTCATGAATGGAGGAGAGCTCTAAAGGTGTTCTTTTTTTAATTTAATTAATTATATTATAATTATTAATAACACGTTTCTTTTGAGTGAATATTATGACAATATGTTGGTAGCGTTATATGATAATGCAGTATTTAATATGAAAATAAAAAAATAGGGTTAAATTTATTTTTGTTCCCTATAAATTGGGACCTTTCAAGTTTAGTCCCTACTAATATTTAATAGGCGCTTTCATCCCTCAAAAATTCATTGTCAGCCAAGGGCACTTGGATGAGGCGATAGGGGTCTCTTACAGATTAATCAAGGTCTCGGGTTCGAATCAAGCCTTGGGCATGGATCGGTGCTAAATCTTTTGAGGGAAAGCTTTGCGGCCCATTGTGGTTCTACCCGATTCGAGGGATACTCTCTGCAGTTGCGCGCAGAGAATGTCCGATTTATACCCAAAAAAAATATTATATATACTTATAAAAATATACAATTTTTATTTGGCTTATATACAAACTATTATTATTATTATTATTATTATTATTATTATTATTAGTAGTAGTAGTAGTAGGAGTAGTACTATAAAGATCCTCCAATTACCCTAAATAGCAAAGTAGAAAAAACAAGTGAATATTATAAATATTTTTAAACAAAAGCTACCTCTAATTACATATAAAACATACATCCTTAATATATGTTTGCCGTATTTACTAACTGTCGACATTATCATGAAAGATTAAAACTGATAAAAAAACTTAGGGACCAAAAGTAGGTGACATATTTTCGAGAGATTTAAAACCAAAAAAATCCAAATTTTATAGGGATAAAAAATACATTTAACCCAACCAATTGTGTGGCTCAGTGGTATTTGGTAGTGACTTCAACATGAGGGTCACGAGTTCAACTCTGTTGCTGACCAAAAATTTCTATTTACTTTGTCAAAAAAAATAAATACATTTAACCAATTAACACGCAAACAAACTCTATTTTTTGTAGTTTTCATAGACATTGACTATATAAATACTAAACTAAAATCAGTTAATAATCATTTGTTGTTAGTGAATCTTATGTACAAAATTAAATCACACTTTTATTGACTTTTTTGTTTATTAATTATGTTACTTTTATTTACGACATTTATTAATTAAATTAAAAATAATACAGAATATACTTTCCGTGCTTCGCACGGGTTACATACTAATTTAATTAATAAATTAATGATATGTCTGTGGCTCATTAGACGACGTGGCAGCCATGTGTGGCGCTTACGTCAGACACCACGTCATTTAATGAAAGCCACCTCAGTTTTTTTTTTTGAAATGTATCCAGGGATCAGCCAAAAAAAATTGAAAAAAACCCTTTTGGACTAAATGTCTTGAGTTTTTTAAAATAGGAGAATCAGATGTCCGAATTTGTGAAAATAAAGGGACCAAAACTATAATTTAGCCTTATTGTAAAGAAAAGAGTAATGTACAAAAGACAAATTAAAAAGAAAAGGCCAGAAGTATCCGTAAATTGCGCATAAGGTATAAACGCGATATATGGAAAACCCCGTCACGAGGGTCTCGATTCACGACGGTGGGAGAGCCACGATTATAGCATTGAGATACACAGTCAACGTGGCTCACTCCATCACCACTGATATATCTACATCACTGACCCCATTTTTCTCTCTTTCACTGCCCCAACAACTGTACCTATAGTATAGCCCACCCTATATATAAATAACTTCTGCTACTTTCATTTTGCTACTTTTAACCTTTCTTGCCAGCACAAGATTGCTCATATTTGCAAGTTAATAAAAGCACAAAAGTGCAGACACTACACTAGCATTGCATTTTATTGTCTGCATTGTATTTAGACACATACATAGGACAAGTTATAACATTTACCTCAGATATGGGAAGGGCTCCTTGTTGTGAGAAAGTGGGTTTGAAGAGAGGAAGGTGGACAGCAGAAGAAGATGAAATTTTGACCAAGTATATTCAAGCCAATGGGGAAGGATCTTGGAGGTCATTGCCAAAAAATTCAGGTAATCATCAACTCTGTTGCTTGAATGCATTAATTAATATTATTTTTGCTATTTATTGTAAAAAAAAAATGTTTCTGCTATTTATTGACTTTTATCTAACTGGCATTTTAATTTTGGGGTTTTGAAGGATTGCTTAGATGTGGTAAGAGTTGCAGATTAAGATGGTTTAACTATTTGAGAGATGGTCTCAAAAGGGGGAATATTTCTGTTGAAGAGGAAAGTATCATTGTCAAGTTGCATGCTTCTCTTGGCAATAGGTAACTGTCAAATTAAGACTAATTTGATGGATTTTTCTGTGATTTAACCCATTTACTTCTATATTTCAAACAACAAATTAATCTGATTAAATCTAAGTGAAGACTGAAGATATTACAAATAGATAAATTCTTTATCAAAATCAAACATCCATCCTCCTAAACCTTTTTCATTAGTAAAATTAAGAATAATCACACAACGATAATGCATGCATATATATATATATATATATATATATATATATATATATATATATATAATACTCATATAGTCAAAGAGGGGTAAAGTATTGTTATTTTTTTTCTTTTTTTGACAAAGGTGATAAAGTATGTTCCCTCTGTCAAATTTTGTTAGTTGTTTTAGCAAATTCAATTCTTCTCAAATTAATTGTTGTTTTGCATTTTCAATAAAGCATTTAATATTTTTTTTCCACTAATGCCCTATTTAGTATGAGAGTTTTGTACATTCAATAAATAATTCATGTTTCCCCAAATAGAGATATAAGGGGCAGAATAGTAAATTACACAATATTTTTTAAATTTAGACCACTGATTATTTTTTTAAACAGTGTGTCAAAACTTTAAACTGCAAAAACATAGGACAAATGAAGTAGTTCACATCGAGAATAACAATAAAATATTAGTGTCGCCATATCCAGGGGTGGATCTTCTCAAGGGCAGGGGAGGGCCATGGCCCACCCTAGAAAAATATGCGAAATTATTATAATAACCCTATTTTGAATATCAACCATTAAATATATATATTCTTTGCGAAACCTTAACAAATTTGACAGTGAGGCGAGTTGGTTTAAATCCCTTCAGTGCAGCATATGGTCCCGTGTTCGATCCTTGTATTATACATTTTTAGTGTTTTTCCGTTTTTCCCTTTTAAAAAAACGGCAACAGTTTTTTTGTTTTGTTTTTGCCAAAATGTAAGAAATAAGAGTCGAACCCACTACCAAAGCTTCGATCCACACGTTTACAACCACGAGTAGTTATTGATTAAATGTTTACAACATTTCGGCGTATATAACATAAAAAAGTAAATATGTTTTTATGCATTAATAATTCTTTTACTCAATGTATATGTGTTTTTTTTATATATTTTTAATGTCAATAAATATGAAAAATACATCACCTCTCTTATATTAGAATTAGAAATTATGAATATGTAGATGGTTAATAATTTCCAAAAAATGTATTTACATTTTTGTATCTGTATTCATGCGTTTTTGAGTTTTCATGACTCTTTTGTGAGCGGCCCACCCTAACTTTTTGGTAAAGATCCGCCACTGGCCATATCCGTCCATGGTACTCCATCATGCAAGCTATCTACTACTCTTTTTTTAAATGATACTGGTCTAAGGCGTCAAACTTTTTGAAACACTTACGAAGGGAATTAAATTTAACTCACCGCAAAAAGACTAGCGGGAATAGGAAAAAGTAAGGAACGATTATTTTTATATACCATATAAATTTATTGTATGCAAACTTAATAATAACTAATTTTATATTTACATGAATATTATTGAAATTTAATTGAATTGGTATATTAATAACAATTAATTAATTTGGACAAATTAACATATCTGCATTTTTATTTGAATTCAATTTTCCATATCTAATTTTGGGTGATTTTGGGTTTGGTAATTTCAGGTGGTCTTTAATAGCAGGTCACTTGCCAGGTAGAACAGACAACGAGATAAAAAACCACTGGAACTCTCATTTGAGCAGAAAAATTTACACCTTCCTAGGAACAAAAAATACTCCTCCTAATGAGATTCCCTTGCAACAACAAGAAGGAATCGTGGTAGTGGACACACCTCCCAAACGCAAAGGTGGCAGAACTAGCCGCTGGGCCATGAAGAAGAACAAGAGCTATGCCATTGAGACCCCAAAACAACTTAAAGTTACACTAGAAACCGAGAAGAATGCCTCATCTTCTAATAGTTCCCATCATCATCATCATCATCATCATGATAGAGATGAGTTACAGTTACCTTGCCTTGATGGTGAGAAAAAAACTACTAGTAATGACGACGAAGACATGTTATTGGGACCATATGCAGAGGTTAATAATAATATTAATAATGGCGGTTGTTGTGAGGTGTTGGATTTTAATGACATAATGGACACTTGCATGCTGGAAGAAACAGGTGGGGTTTTGAGTACCATTGGTGAATTAAAAGAAAGAGAAAGCAATGATGTGGTGGTGATTAATGAAAGAGGGGACACGATAACTAATTCGTTGGAAACAGGGGACCCAGAACAGAACCATGGTTTCAATGGAGGGGAGTTACAGTGTTCTTCCTCTTCTATGGCTTCTTCTGGTTTAGATGACTTGGATTGGGAGAGTGTCATGCAGTTGAATCATAAAGGCCAGTCCATGTCTTGGGAGCAAAGTGAAAATTTGCTTACTTGGCTTTGGAATGATAATGATGATGATGACTGGGAAAAGGCTTTTCAAAGATTTGACTCTCAGGAACAAAATTCTATGGTTTCTTGGTTTTCCTCTTGAACAAAGATTTATGTTTTCGTCTTCAAATGTGTTTTTTTGTCAATTTAATTTCTAAAATTACTAAAAAAATGACGTGTTTGTAACTTTGATTCGTTCAAGGACTATAATGCAGCTTCTCACATATTCGAGGATCAAAATGACTATTTATCCAAAACAAATCTATATTTAAAAAATGTACCACTTTCCTTCACACAAAAAATAGTGTTTCTAAGAAAACTCGTGAGTTGATTTAGGGGAGTATGACAAAACTTATATTTGATGGATTGCAGGTTAATTCCTTATTTGTTATTTTCAGGTGTAGTAATGTAGTTCATTTAGTAAGTTTTCAAGGAGTTGGACATTTTTATTGCTTTGGACTAAATTGTCACCTCTCACGATAAAATTTTCTTATGTAAAAAAAGTAGAATTTTTAGATATGAGTTCGTACTAATTGATTGGGACGATTGGATCTTATCTCTTCCAATCATGACGAAATGCATACTAAATTCAAATATCTCAACCCTAATCCTTTAGGGTTCCTATTTAAATACATTATAAATTTTTATTAATTCAGCTTAGATAATTACATTCAAGAGTAATGTTATTGTAATCTCTTTCAAAAAAGCAACCTTAAATCAAAAACAACATTGCTATACATAACAACAAATTGCATCCCGAAATGCTCCCGATTGGACATCAACAGATCATGTGATTTGTTACAGCAGATGACAATTGTAAAATGAAATATGCAATGACTCATATTTATTTCGGGAAAACTGTTCGGGACAACATTTTCGAGATATGCATAAATTTCCAATTAAAAAAAGGTTTAAATATTTCATCTCCCTGCAAATATACCCATTTTTCATTTACCCCCTGTAAAAAAAAAGTTTACGGTTACCCCTGCAAATATAAACAGTTTTCGGTCACCCCTCTGTTAGATTATGTAGTGTATAATGGGTATAAACCATGTACGGTTACCCCCCTGCAAAATATAAAAAGTTTACGGTTACCCCCTGTAGGGGTAACTAGAAACATTTATTATTTACAAGGTTGATTTTAAAACTTTTTTTTTACAGGGGGTATATGGAAAATTGGGATATTTGCATGGGATCAAATATTTAAGCCTTAAAAAAACTCTTTATTTACGAGCAGTTTCTCGCACCATCTAGTTTTCGTGTTAGATATGGATATGAGTAATTTCGTACACCATAAATTCCTTTGAACTCCTTACTTCTTTTAATCCTGAATCTAATTTTGTCTCTGTTTGCTGGTGTTTTTAGCAAACAATCACTAGTTTTATTAGAAGGTTTGTGAGATCAAACTAGAAAAATCTCAAAGCAATTGCCTTTGAAATGCGCGTAGTTTTTGTTTCAGAAAATGTAGAAAAGGGGACGATTTGCAATGATTAACAGGATTGAAAAGAAAAGAAGCAGTAAATGGTGTGTGAATTGTAAAGAAAAGACAAATAAATTGCATTGAATTGTAAAAGTGGTACACGATCACGTACAATGATTCTTCCACTCGTTTTTCGCTCTGGCTTGGAAGTTAGAGTTTCAGGAATCGGATTGTGTATTGTGATTTGTGACCCTTGTTTCTTCTCAGAAACTACTATTTATACAAAGGAAAAGAGGGGGAAAAACTGAACTAAGTAACTGCCTAGAAATTTGAAAATTAATAACTGCTACTCCTACTTTCGACAATAACCGCTTCATCACGCTTCGACCAACTGCTAGTTCTTCAGCGCATAACTGCTCTGTTTTCTGTCTGTCGAAAGCTTGTGTCCATTTTCCTCTCTCTTGCTTTTGCTTCCCCGGAAGCTTGTCGAATTTACCTTGCGCATGACCATTTTCTCTGTCGAAATAATTTGGTCTTTGTCGAAATATAAGTCAGGCCTTGTTGACCATTTTCAATGAAGCCTGTCGAAATTACAGGCTAACAAATTGCCCCCCAAAAATGTCTTTTTCGACTGAACTTGAGGAGGAAGAAGAGAAAGAACATTTTTGAATTCACCATCGAAATAGACTTTGCACTTGAGTAAAATAGCTGTATACCTGATGTCACCACTGTTAAGTGTTGTTGACGTTACTCCTATATTGGTGTATTACGTGGCCTTCAACGTTCTGCTTATAATTTTGACAATGCTCATATGGCAATCACAACTTCTTTTGAATGCCACGTACTTACGCTTTCTTTATCTTTATTCTAGCGTTATTTTAACTTCTTGCAACGTTGGCTTATACTTTTTCAAGTATTTGCCATTTATACGCAAAATTCTTTCATCAGCGCCAATCTCTTTGACCTCATATGCGCCGTTTGAATAAACTTGTAAAATTTTAAATGGTCCTTCCCAACTTGGGGACCATTTACCAAAGACTCTATCTTTTTTATCCATAGGCAATAGGACCTTCCACACTAGATCACTTGAATCAAAGGCTTTAAACTTAACCTTTTTGTTATAAGTTTTAGCTACCCTCTCTTTCTGTCGAATAAGCATATCTAAAGCTAATAACCTTTCCTCGTCTAAATCAACCAATTCATCAAGCATCATATTCCAATAATAATCAGAGGGAATCTCCCACTGTCTTTGAATTCTTGTTGATTGTAGACAAATTTCAACAGGCAACACTGCATCGTGTCCAAATGTTAGCCTATAAGGAGTAGTGTTGATAGATTCTTTGGGTGAATTTCGACAAGCCCATAATGCTTGATCAAGGGTATTATGCCAATTTTTGGGTTTCTGCCCAACATGCTTTTTAATCAAATTAATAATAACTTTATTGGCAGCTTCTACTTGACCATTGGCTTGCGCATAATATGGTGTCGAAGTTAATAACTTAAAACCAATTTCAGAAGCAAACTCTACCATTTTTCTACCAGTGAAAACTGATCCCTGATCTGTAGTAATGGTTTCTGGAATTCCAAACCTATAAATGATATGATTTTGAATAAACCTTATCACTGCTTCTTGATCAACATTGGCTAAAGGCATAGCTTCAACCCATTTGGTGAAGTAATCAATTCCCACAAGGATATATCTATGGCCCTTCGACGAAGTTGGCTTTATCTCTCCAATCACATCTAGAGCCCAACCTCTAAATGACCAAGGTTTGACTATGGCATGCAATTCATTTGCAGGTACATGTTGTATCCCAGCATGCTTTTGACACTCTTGGCATCCCTTAGCAAATTCTATGCAATCTTTCAGCATAGTTGGCCAATACATTCCTTGTCGAAATAATAACCACTTCATTTTGTGGCCTACTTGGTGTGAACCACATGCTCCACTATGTGTATCAGAAACTGCTAAATATGCCTCATTTTCACTAAGACATTTTAATAGTACACCTTCAGGAGTCTTTTTAAACAATTCGTTTCCAATTAACACATAGCTCAAAGCTTTGTATTTTACCTTTTTATTGGTATTTCTTGTGGGATTTTGCAAATATTCCACAATAGGCCTTCGCCAATCATTATTGGTCATATTGTCAAGAGCAAAAATTTCTGCCAAGTCAAAGTCACCAAAAAATTGACGTTTTTCGACAACGACTAGTTCCTCGTTTGCGTTTGTATCTGTTGCCCCCCCAGTTGTTGGTGTTGACAATAGTGACGAAGAATAGTCATTAGAAATGATCTTATCCTTTATTTCAATTAACTCTTCCAGGCTTTGTTTTGAAACTTTATAGCCTGAAGCAATTTGTGCCAATTCATTTGCCACTTGATTATCAATTCGTGGTAAATGTTCTAAGTGAACAGACTCAAATCTTTTTAACAAAGCATTGGCAACAACAAAGTATCTGATAAGGTGCTCTTTAATGCATTTGTACTCTTTTGTCAATTGTTTGACAACCAACTCAGAGTCACCTTTTATTTCGACATGACTTGCCCCCAGCTCAAGTAAAATTTCAAGGCCTACTATTAAAGCCTCATACTCAGCTTCATTATTGGAGCAAACATCTCGAATTTTAAACTTATACTTCGTTGGAATGTTAGTAGGAGATATTATTAAAATACCAATCCCAACTCCATGTTTATGGCTTGAACCATCAAAGTACAACCTCCAAGGATATACGTCTACAAAACTTAATGTTTCTTCGACAACAGAATGGTCTACTATAAAATCAGCAACCACTTGTCCTTTAATTGATTTTAGAGGTTGATAAGTTAAGTTGTATTCTGACAAAGCCAAAGCCCATTTACCAATTCGGCTATGCATTATTGGTTTCGACAGCATATGCTTAATAACATCAAAATGCGAATAAACAGAAACATCAGCTGGTTTTATATATTGCTTTAACTTTGTACGCGAGAAATACAAACAAAGGCACAACTTTTCTATAGGAGTGTACCTCGTTTCGGCATCAATTAAGACCCTACTGAGGTAATAAATGGCTCTTTCGACACCACTATCATCCTCTTGTGCTAACATGCTACCTATTGTTCTATCAGAAGCTGCTATATACAATTTGAGCACTTTGTGTTTAATAACAGGCAACAAAATTGGTGGTTTCATCAAATAAGACTTGATTTCGTCGAAGGCTGCTTGATGCATTGGTTCCCATTTGAATTCTTCTTCCTTCTTCAGTCTTAACAATGGCGAAAAAACTTGTGTTTTGCCACTTAGATTTGATATAAATCTTCGAAGGAAATTGATTTTTCCCAGCAACGACTGAAGCTCCTTTTTGGTCGAAGGGGCCTTCGTTTCCATAATTGCCTTAGTCTTATTTTGACTGATTTCAATGCCTTTTTTATGCACTATAAAACCCAAGAAATCACCTGCACGTACACAAAAGGCACATTTTAATGGATTTATTTTCAATCCATATTTCCTCATTCTTTCAAAAGAACGGCGAAGATGGTCTAAATGACCACTTTCTGAGGAAGATTTAACCACCACATCATCTATGTATATTTGCATGAAATCATCAATAAAATCATGAAACATAGAATTCACGGCCCTCTGATATGTAGCACCAGCATTCTTTAAGCCAAAGGGCATTACTACCCATTCATAAACACCCAATGCCCCTGGACATCTAAAAGAAGTTTTCGACACGTCCTCTTCAGCAATGAAGATTTGATTATACCCAGAATAACCATCGAGCATACTAAGATAATCAAATCCTGCTGCTGAATCTATTAGCATTTCTGCCACAGGCATTGCGTATTCATCCTTGGGAGTTGCATTATTTAAATCCCTAAAGTCTATGCAAACTCTAAGAGTCCCATTTTTCTTTATTACAGGAACTATATTGGCTAACCATTCGACATACCTGGCAGTTCTGATGAATTTGTTTCTGAATAGCCTTTCGATTTCCTCTTTGATCTTAGCCAACACTTGAGGAGCAAATCTTCTTGGCACTTGCTTCACTGGTTTCTTCCCTGGTCGAATTGGTAATTGCATTTCCACCACTTCTCGACTTAACCCAGGCATTTCGTCATAATCCCAAGCAAAGCAGTCTTTGAACTCCCTTAGCAATGTGATGACTTGGGTTTTTAGAGAAGCATTAATATTTGCACTAATATAAGTTGGCCTTTTTATTGAGCCATTTCCCAAATCAACTTCTTCTAACGGGTCTTGAGCTTGCATATGCTTTGTCGAATCTCTAGGATCCTTTTCAAAACCTAATGGATCATCATCATAAATGCAGTCAAGTCTTTCATCTATGACTATGCCATTTTCTTCATGTAACTCACTGGCTTCGACAGCCATTGTTTGTTGAATAATTTCGGCCTCTATAGCCGCTTTAAACTTGTTTTCGGCCATATAAGCCGTAATTTTGTCCCATGCATTGGGCACTGACATAAGAACACTTTCAAGAACCAGTGTTCCACCCCGTTGGTCGAAGAACACCATCAGGATAGACACTATCATCTCCCATTATTTCTCTTTCCCAAACAAAACCATAATTTGGGTCAAGATGAACTGAGGCAAGAACATTATCCGCAGGAACATATGCCTCATTAGAAGATGAACATGGCGCAATCTTCACCATTTGTTTCTCAAAATTTTCCTTGGTAATTTGGTTGACATCAGCACGGAAGTAGCTCTGATCTGCTTCGACATACTCTACCAAACCATCTTCCTTCCACATTACTAAACGTTGATGCAAAGTTGAAGGGACAACACCAACTCCATGGATCCACTCTCTACCAAGGAGTAAATTGAAATTCGCTTTAGAGGCTATCACTAAGAACAATGTAGTCCTCTTTATGGAACCAACGATTAAGTCCACCTCAATGGCCCCCAAAGAATGGCCAGTTTTGCCTTCATAGTTGCTTAAGACAATGTTATGTGGCCTGAGGTCAGTGTCGAATTTACCAATCTTCTTCAAAAGACCATGTGGCATTAAATTCACTGCAGCTCCACCATCCACTAACACTTTGTTAATTCCAACACCATTGACTTTGGCTTGGACATACAGGGGTCTCAAGTGGTTTTGCATACTCATATCTGGCTTCTCGAAGGTAGCCATTTGGTCTTCGACACAACCATTGTTCATCACATAGTAACACATTGGCTTGTGATGAGCCATATCCTCTGTAAAATCCTCTTCAACATCATTTGGTACTGTGATAACATCGTACTCAAGAGGCAGTATTGATACCACATTGCAAACAACGTCGAAATCATCTTCAGAATCATCAAAATCAGACTCCATGTCTTCATCCATGTCGAAATCAGCATTCTTTTCTTTCACTGTTGACAATGGAGGAAATATTCTTTCAAGAGCAGGCCTTCTTGGCTTTTCTGTTACCACAGCCTTGCCTTTGGCCTTATTTGCTGCACACACATGACTAGCAACATCAGCATTCTTCTTTGTGGCAACTTCAGCTTTGTGAACCTCACTCTTCGCCACTATTATGCTGCGTGGAACTTGATTAATGTCAATCGTACTGCGTGGAACATGGTTATTAGCCAAATGACTTGGAACCTTGTTAATGTCAAAGTGTGCCTTCTTCTTCTGTTGTCTTTGGTAACGACGCCACTGTGTTTTAGTCATGGGGTTCTTACCCTTATAGTTATTCTTATAATTAAACTTAGCAGCATCAGTACCTGGCTTGACAGCTTTAGCACGTTGATTATTGGGCACCCACGCTTCGACAGGAGCACTAGCACTTGGGACAAAGGATTTATTTGTTGACAGCTTCAAATACCCTTTCGCTGAGGACTTCTCCTTAGCAAATTGTTGTTTGCTTGTTGAAGGCTTTGTTGACACATTAGCCTTATAGCCAGGAAGATCTCCTTTTGCAAAGTCAAACTTCGGCCTGTTATCAAGCCATTTTCTTTTACGTTGTTGTTGATCCTGATAACCTTCGACAGCTTTGGCTGCTTCTTTGTCGAAGACAGCGCTGCATCTTGGGCAAAGCATAACTTCAGAGTTATTCCACTTACACCGATTGAGGAAATCTATAAATTCTTCCTCAGCCTTTGGATACACAGCATGTATCTTCCCATCATATTCTTTTAGGGTCACTTCGTGTTTCTTACCTTCAGCATACAGAAAACCTTTTAATTTTTCGGTGGCAGTCTTGACATACTTAGGAGGGTCTGCCATTTGAGCATCCACCATGCCTACATCAGCTTCGACAGGTTCAGAATACATAGCTTCAGCCTTAGGCAATGGATCAACATCAATCTGCATAGGAGCTTTCATTTTCTTATCAGCAAATTTGAGTCTTCCTTCGTCAACTGCTTTTTGCACAATATCTCTGAAAAGCACACAACGGTCAGTGTTATGTCCCAAAAAATTATGGAACTTACAATAACCCTTTTTCTTTCTTTGGTCAAGAGTTGGTACTTTAAGGCCTTTAGGCACTAATATTTGACCATCAGTTACTAAAAGATCAAAAATTTCATCACATTTCGTAACATCAAAAGTATAAGTCTTAGGCATAAATCTATCATTCTTAGGCTCTACAGGGTTATTCCCATTCGCAGGCCTTAATACTTTACAAGTATAAGGAGGACCAGGCTTAAGTTCAGCCACGTCTATCTCCTCTTCTTCGACATTACCATATGTAACGTCGAATTCTTCTTCGACATATGCCACTTTTTCTTTTTTATGATACCTATTCGACCTAGATTTTTCTTCTCTAAGCCTTTCAACTTGTCGAACTCTATCAGCCAATTGAGCCATATCTCTCAAATGAGATGTGTCTAATTTCTTTCTAATTGAGTAATCAAGGCCACCAGCAGCCATTTCGACAAGCTCATGTTTAGGGACTTGTGTGAAGCAACGAGATTTCAACAGCCTAAATCTGTTTAAGTAATCATCAATAGTTTCAGGCATTTTGCGCCGAACACTAGCCAATTCTTTAAGACTAATTTTCGACTGGCCCATGTAAAACTGTGCATGGAATGCCTTTTCTAATTGCCCCCATGTGAACATAGAACCAGGGGGTAAGGTCGTGAACCAAGTGAAAGCATTTTTAGTTAGAGAATTTGGAAAATATTTCATCTTCAAATTCTCATTTTGTGCTAAGTCCCCAGCCTCAGTCAAGAAACGAGCAATGTGTTCGACTGTGGACTCATTTGTATCACCACCAAACTTAGTAAACTTGGGAACTTTCCATCCCCTTGGTAACTCAGTTTGTAATACGTATTCACATAATGGTGATACGAAGTTAGGCCTTTGTAAACCTATGTTAAGGCCATTTTGCGCCAAAATAGTTTCGACTAAAGTAGCTATATTGTTTTCAACGCCAACATTGTGTTGTTGCACTTGTCGAACAACTTCATCAGCGTTCTGATGTCTATTTACCAAAACTACTTCAGGGACGTGGTTTACTGCCCCTTGTAGTTCGCCTACAATTGTGGACGCTTCGACTGCAACTGCTCCTTGGGGGTTAACTGGCGACGCATTACCCGCAATAATAGGAACTTGCCTATTATTAACCGTTGGAGCCCCAAAGAAATCTGCAATCCTACTCATCTGATTTGCCAACATTTGGTAACTGTTATTGGTATTTTGAATCAATGGATTGAAAACTGTACCAATTTGTTGGGTAAGCATATTAACCATATCGTGATTACTCTCGTCTACTGGCTGTCTTAAGGCCAACAAAGACGTATTGGTTAATGCTGGGGGATTTCGACCAAATACACTCTCAGAAGAGACATGTGTAGGGGAAAAGGTCGAAATATGTGGCATTCCAGTAGGCATGCCATACATTCCCAAAGGAAATGGCGGTAGATGCACGTTATTCAAACGTGGGTCTAAACCGTTCCCCATTGCCATGTAAGGGCTATGAAGCCCTGCACTTAACGGCAAAGACATAGGCAAAGATGCCATTTCTGACTGCGTTGAACCAACATTAGTCATTGATAATGAAGGAACAGTTGTTGACGATGATGGTCCTGCACTAATGCTCGCAGAATCCATTGTTGTTCCTTGCCCTTGTGAAACCACAGGGTTGAAACTAGACGCATTATTCGTACTAGAACGAACCATTTTACCACTTCTTAAGTGCATACAACAGCGAATACAAATAAGAAAGTACGAAAATGAACAAAATCAAAGGCAGGGTCCCACTGGGCGTGCCAATTTGTTTGCTGGTGTTTTTAGCAAACAATCACTAGTTTTATTAGAAGGTTTGTGAGATCAAACTAGAAAAATCTCAAAGCAATTGCCTTTGAATTGCGCGTAGTTTTTGTTTCAGGAAATGTAGAAAAGGGGACGATTTGCAATGATTAACAGGATTGAAAAGAAAAGAAGCAGCAAATGGTGCGTGAATTGTAAAGAAAAGACAAATAAATTGCATTGAATTGTAAAAGTGGTACACGATCACGTACAATGATTCTTCCACTCGTTTTTCGCTCTGGCTTGGAAGTTAGAGTTTCAGGAATCGGATTGTGTATTGTGATTTGTGACCCTTGTTTCTTCTCAGAAACTACTATTTATACAAAGGAAAAGAGGGGGAAAAACTGAACTAAGTAACTGCCTAGAAATTTGAAAATTAATAACTGCTACTCCTACTTTCGACAATAACCGCTTCATCACGCTTCGACCAACTGCTAGTTCTTCAGCGCATAACTGCTCTGTTTTCTGTCTGTCGAAAGCTTGTGTCCATTTTCCTCTCTCTTGCTTTTGCTTCCCCGGAAGCTTGTCGAATTTACCTTGCGCATGACCATTTTCTCTGTCGAAATAATTTGGTCTTTGTCGAAATATAAGTCAGGCCTTGTTGACCATTTTCAATGAAGCCTGTCGAAATTACAGGCTAACAGTCTCTTATTGTGTTTTCCTACACATCATCAATGGAGGATTCTTAGGATGTTACTATCTCGATTCCTATAAAAAAGAACCAAATTTTAGATTCATTCAATAATTTGATGTATTTTGTCAATATTATAGACCAAATACATCAACTATTTAATGAACTTAAAAATTGATTTTTTTTATATAATGGAACAGAGGGAGTGCTCTATATTGGGTTACGAGGGGGTTGAAGATGGTTGGCATTGTCATGTTTTGATTACAATTATGACATGCCTATTGATTGAGTAGCAATAATAATTAACTAGCCGCCTGACCCGTGCTACGCACGGGGTTGACTAAATTTTAGTTAGCAAAACTAAAGTAAAACCAGAAGGGGAAATCCTCTTTAATAAACCAATCATTCAAGACAACAGTTTTCTGTCCACTGCAGAAATCAAACTTGGGAGCACTAAGTCGACCCCGTGTCCCAGGGTAGCTTATGCTAGTGGACCAATGATGTTGGTTTGTAAAATATATAGTCAAATAATTGTGGATTGAAATTAAATTATAGCTATAAATTAAATAAGAAGATTATAAAATTTAAAAAGAATATTGACAAAAAACGTTGAAATTAAACATCCATAGATAATGGGAAGAAAATGTCTAAAGCTTTTAATAACATAATCCATATTTATCAAATGTAAATATAAAAACTTAGCCCATGATAAGAAAGAAAAGAAGACAACACAATTAAAAACTAAAACACGTGGGTATCATGCATGGTTGTATGAAAACTCGTGATAAAATAGTAGCAGTTATATAAAGTTGAAAGATGGTGGAGGTTGTATTATAAATGTGGCTGAAGTTCTCGTTGAAAGAAGATAAAAATTTAAACACCAGTTAAAGTATGTTTTTAATACCGTTTGATGCGAAATGACAAAAATAAAGAAGACAACACAAATAGAAAGTGAAACACGTGGGTATCGTGCAGGGTTAGATGAAAACCACCAATAAAATAGCACCACCTATAGAAAGTTGAAAGTAATGTTACTAATAGCTTATACATAGTTGGTTGAAATATATGTGTATCACTCCAGTGCGATGCACGGGGTGAGCTAGTATCGATGGATGTAAATGTATTAAATCAACTCCTTTTTTTACCAAAAAAACATTAATATTGTGAGAAGATGACTATTAATTAGAAATAGTTTAGTAAATGTATTTATTTTTTCCATGAATCCAAGAAAATTAAATGCATAAAACTACTATTCTTAATATGTGTAAAGGTAATTATTTTTGCTTATAATCAAGTCCGGAAGAAGTACATCAATACATCATGCAAGGTTAAGTAAAAATCACCATTAAAATAAAAACACCTATACAAAATTGTAAGAAAATGTTGGGGAGTTCTATTGTAAATGAGACCGAAGTTCCCATGGAAAAAAGTTAACTTTTAAATATAAATTAAATAACAATATTATAAAATTAAAAATAAACTTTAACAAAGACATTGGAATTGAAAATTCACAAATAATAATAAGAAGAAAAAATATAAAAAGTTTTAATAATGTTATCTATATTTATCAGAAATATAAAAACCTAACCCATAATGAAAAAGAAAATAAGACAACACAAATAGAAAGTGAAACATGTATGTAGGTATCATAAAGAGTCTGATTTAAAACTAAACACCAATTTAAGTATGCTTCTAATACTCGCTGGTGCGAAATTATCAAAATAAAGAAGAAAACACCAATTTGAACATGTAAACATTTTTCTGGAACCTATTTTGTCACGAATGTTTTTTTGCTTTTTCATCAAACATGTTATTGAGGAACGAACTTCGCGTATTTGAACATCTAAAAATAATTTGGGACCCTATAGTATCCCAAAATACATCGTCAGCATCACACTTTACGTATTTTATCACAAACTTATTATTATTTTTTACCAAACCGGTTATTTACAAAGATACTTCTGGTATTTGAAGACTTAAAAAGTTTTTATGAATCCTAAAGTACCCCAAAACATACTATTTAACATTTCACTTTAAGCATTTTGGTACAAAATGATTTTTTTCACAATCAAGTACACTAAAGCACATTGTTTAGCATCTCACTTTATGTATTTTGTCACAAACTTATTATTCTTTTTTAACCAAACAGTTTACTTACGAAGAAACTTCTGGTATTTGAAGAATTTTTTTTTTATGAATTCTAAAGTACCGGAAAACATACTGCTTAACATTTCACACGTATTTTGGTACAAAATATTTTTTTTCCACCATAAGTACACCAAAACATGCTGTTTAGCATCTCACTTTACGTATTTTGTCACAAACTTATTATTATTTTTTACCAATCCGTTTACTTTCGAAGAAATTTTTGATATTTGAAGAGTTAAATTTTTTTATGAATCCTAAAGTACCCTAAAACATACTGCTTAACATTTCACTTTACGCATTTTTGTACAAAATAATTTTTTTGCCCAAGTACACAAAAACACACTGTTTAGCATCTCGTTACATATTTTGTAATGAAATTAAATCTTTTTCTCACAAAATGGATTATTGAAGAATTTTTTTTTGCATATTTAAACATCTAAAATTTTTCGAGACTATAAAATACCCTTTAAAATATCAAAAAGAAAAAATACAAAATTTTAAAATATAAAAGTAGAAAAAAAAAACTGAAACCAAAATGGAAGAAGGGGAAAAAATGAAGAAAAAAAGTAAAACTTTAAAATATAAAAGAAGAAAAAGGAAAAAGAGAAAAAATGGAAAAAAGGAAAAAAAGGAAAGAAAAAAAAAGTTTTGGAGCCAATTTGAAGTGGCATGACAAACCACGTGTGTGTCTATATATATATATATATATATATATATATATATATATATATATATATAAGAGATGCTGAATGAACATTGGTTCAAAGTAATGAAGTATAATCGTGCCCACCCAGTGTGAATCCGTGAAATTGGGTCTGTGGGCTTCGTTTTTTTCTCACCCATTGCATTTAAATTGTTTTTGGGTTAGTTTTCACATCCGTTGCAGGCCTTTAGTTCCGAGCTTTGTTATTTTGATAATTGCACCTAGAATAATTACTTTAATGCTCCAACATTTTGGTATTTTAGAGCAATCTACTTTCTTAGGAAATCTTGAGTAAAAATTCGAATTTCTTGGTTTGGAAAACATGAGGGAGCGTGAGTTTTGTGTGAAAAACTATTGTTGATATATTTATTCTTTTTGGGGCCTTGGGAAACACAAGAGAAATTTGCGAGAGACTACAATTAGTGTAACCATGTCTAGTATGAATTTTTCCACAAAAATGTCCAAACTAGATAGCAAACATTCAGATAGATGGAGTCTCCAAATGAAGAAACTTTTGGTTTTCGTGATGTCTTGGACATAGTGATGGACAACTATGATGAACTTGGTGAAAACCCTACAGATGCACAAATGGCTACTTACAAAGAAAATAAAAGGAATGATTGGAAGGGACCTTACCTCATTCACACGGGGTGTGATGAGGCTAACTTCGATAGGATTAGGCGTATCAAAACCTCTAAGGCATCCTGGGCAGTTTTAAACAAAT